>CM024242.1:25935490-28335490 GCA_013421045.1 Propylea japonica
TATAATGACTGTTATTCACTCGGTGATTTGGGCCACTCACCTACGGCTCGTAGTCTAAACTTCACCCCGTGAATAATAGCTGTATTTATACTTCCGTTGCCTTGCACATTTCTAGGTTGTGAATAGGAATGAAACAATAATATTAATTTGTATAAAACTTATTATATTTAAAAATAATATCAACATATATCAACATTTATACAAACAATAATTTTACTACTAAGCCCCAATTTACATCATCAACTCGTCATTTCTAATATATTTTTGAAAGCAAAGTTAAGTAGAAAATGAATTCCTGGAAAGCATTAAGTCATCTATTTTTTGATAAATCTAATATTCCTTCTCAAGGACCGTAAACGAATTATTTATTCACTTTCATATAATATATGTATAGGGGTTGTTTACTTAGAGTAAGAAGTAAACATAGAGATGCCCTTATGAATAGTACTGCATTGTAATCAAGCAAGCTCTAGAATGAGATGGGAAGCACTTTAATGCCGAACTGCGGTGAAGTAAATTTCGTGATAAGAAGAGCAATGAATAACTATATAGTAAAAGCAGAGAATAATATTAATCGATTGAAATCAATATTAAACTCATACTTCGGAGCTAATCTCGTCCTCGTTCAAGACAAAATGTGAGGAAGAGGTATCGAACAGAGCACCTATGGATGGCCATTTCCTCCTTATTAGGACTCATCAGCACAGGATAGCTCCAAGATATTTCTTGGAACTTACAGCGAAATGGCATCTTCTTTAAGGTTTAAATATACCGAAAACGCCATCTATAGTCTTATACGAAAACCTTCTTCATTAGCATGAATCTTGAACGAAATAAAGAGATGTTTACCATTTGTCGCATTGACTGAAGCGTTCTTGCATATCCCAAATTTTACGTCTTTAGTCCAGGACGCGTTGCGCTCAGGGTAACGTCAGTTCACACTGTAGTAAATAATAAGAAGAGGTTTAACGCTTAACATCGCCATGAATATCAATATAGTGATAGCAGCAAATAATATTAATCGATTGAAATCAACCGAAGTATGAGTTTATGTGCTGATGAGTCCTTATAAGGACGACAAGTGCTGTGTTTGAAACCACATCCTTGCATTTTGTCTTGAATGAGGACGAGATTAGCTCCGAAGTATGAGTTTAATATTGGTTGATTTCAATAGATTAATATTATTCTCTGCTTTCACTTTATTAAATTTCGTAATTTAGCCATAGCTTTAATTACCGGAATACCCTCAAGCCCCAATAAAATATCACCAAATCAGTGAAATAAATCAGTTTCTGAACTTCAAATCGAAATGAAAATGTGAAGGCGCTTAGAGTAACTAAACAGTAACAGAACGATGTTGCCAAACTGACAGAATTTTCTATAGCAGACTCAAGTGTTTGTAGTAGACCAGTTATCCCAATACGGAATAAACAAGCACAAGTCCGCAACGCCGAATGATGTCCGCGTTCATAAACTGCACAGCACTTTATTTCCCAACTGGGATGAAATAAACAAAAGGTTAGATTTTCATTTCAACAATATCTGAATATAGTACGACATTTTTGTGATTTTGCTATAGTTATTATTACTGGAATACCATTGAGCAACAATAAAATACCACCAACTCAATAAAATTATTCAGTTCATGAACATCAAATCGAAATGAAACTGAAAACACGACGCATCGAGTGACTAAACAATAACAGACGCTGTTGCCAAACTGACAGAATTGTCTGTAACAGACGCTAGCCGTTAGTATCAGAGTAGGTAGAGCGGTAGATCATTCATCCCAATATGGAAAAAGATACGGCACAAGTTTGCAACGCCGAATGTTGTTCGCGTGCATAAATAGATTCTACTTGGCTGTGTCAAGGCATCTCTAGGTTTACCTTTTACTCTGAGGTCATTTACCTGGAATGTCATCAAGATTTACAACATAAATCAAATTTCGATCAAAATTGTTGCATAGGAAGAAAAGGTTACACGGAGATCAATCCTTGAAAAATAATTACATAATATGTTCTAAAATATTCATATCATTACAAGCATATCGTCGGTCGCAACATCGAAAAAAATTCAGTCGATAACATATGTAGTTCTGTGTTGCAAAATATGATATGTCTTATTTTCTTCATTATTTATTTCAGCACTATCAGTTCTGTAAATTCACTATAAGTCTCTTCGAACTCCAATTTTCAGTCCTTTCTTGAATTATCAATGTTGCTTCCAGCTATTCGCTCTGTAATATACATCTTTGTACATGCTAGGGCACTGCTTTCCCAGCTGAAACAAAGAATAAAATTATCGATTTGATAATCCAAGCGTGAGGTATAAGTCGTTGCGAAGAAACAGTTTGGCGTAATGAAATTCTCAGTGAACTATACGATTTGTTCAGCGTTCTGGAAATGGAGGAACTAAAACTTCTACTCGAATTCAATTGGTATATATAAATTTTGAGACATAATTTAAAATTTTTTTGTCAGATGTGCTGATGTAGTTATACACCTATCCAAGGGACAAAAAAAAATATACTCACCGGTTAAATAATCGATCCACTCAAAAATCGATGAAGTTTATATATGTTATTCAAGTCCGATTCGATTGAATTTTTTTTGGCGATTGTAGGTATGTTCATGCTTAACCAATCAAAAGTTTTGAATTTTGAGAAAACTCGGCGTACGTCATTTTATATAGGGTGAAACAAAATCTGGTTTTTCACCCTACCTTTAGAACCACCACCTGTTGTGTTTCTGTTGCTTCACCGTGTGATTCTCATTTCATCATCAAGACACATCATTTTTTGATAATTTCATTCTTCATTATAACAATAGCTAAATTTTTGTTGAAGAAACAGGGTTTCCAAAGCAACATTAAGCTCCACAATTTCGCTATGGCTTTGAAAGTACTTTCACAACTTTAACCTTAAATCCCAACGTCATGAAATTAAACTGAAACTGAGTGAAAACATAAAATAAGAGAAGTTCTAGCGCGACATTTTGTTTTGTATGCATCGTTTATTGGAACGATTTCGTGCTAATGCTTTATAATGCCCGACCGCATCAACCGCATGTGGCTAGTTACGGCTAGTATTGCCAGGAAGTATTTGGCAGAGGTTGATATTCAAGCATTCAACTGACCTACTCTAAGACCAGATTTGAACAAAATTGGGCATGTTTGGATGCTCTTGGGAGGAAAATTCGATCTCGCGACCAACTCCAGAAAATGTACAGCAGCTCAGTTATGCTCTAATTGATTCAAAACCTTAATGAGGGCATGCCGAGACGAATTGCCCCTGTTTTCCGTATCTGGGAAGAAAACAGGTTATGTTATTATGTGAATGATTACCATTATCAAAATTCGGTTGATTGAAACATATGGTGCATAACGAGATCGGTTCGATCCGGACTATCAAAGAATGCAGATTATCGCTGTCCGATTATCGAGATGCTATTGCAGACATCAGATATGACCAGATTGATATTTTGAAATGTGAAAAAGTTGAAAAATTCACTAGTTTTGTTCCTGCTTTGAACGTGAAAATCAGTTTTTTCAGAAATGATACACATTTTCTTGATACGGTCCTGCTTTTCAGACATTTTCCTTATCAAGAATCAACCTTTCTTCAAGATACGTCATAATTCCGCCAATATTTTCTAAGCACCTGGTAGAGCAAAATTGAGTCCATTGTATTTTTTTAACTTGTCATGATTCTACTCATGGTTATACCGTGAAAACTCATCCATCGAACTTTTGTATAAAAAAATTTTTGCAATATTTGCACCTATTTGAGAGCCAGTTCATTTTCCAGTCGCGACACAGTCTCCTCTCGACTGACATGTTCAGTCTCCAGAAATCAATCGCTTACATGTATCGTCGCCATAGAGATAGAATAGTATACAGTTGCTATCAATGAAATGAAAGTGGTATCGGATCCGCCATATTACTGCTATACGTCAAATTTGACAATCATTGAATTTTTTCTAAAAATAGTGATTTTTGTACCTTTTTTAAGTTACATTGAGATTTCTCGTGCTTAATAAACAATAATAAAATGGTATCGTGTGCTGTATGGCTTTCTACAAGCAGAGAAGGGACAGATAAGAAGAAAATTAGAGGAAAAACATATCACAGGTAGGGATGAGTACTGAACAGATCCGCATTAGTAATTTTGATAGTATGTCTTGTTAATCTGATATCTTTTTTATATGTGCATATTATCGCCTGAAGAGAAAAATCGTTTATTTGATATTCAATTGAACTTATTTGAACAGGATTCCTAAAGACCCAACACGTCGTATTTTTGGGTGAAATTCGTAAACAGAAAAAACTGGCAACTTAATTCAACCCCGAACTTTCAGCCATATTGGTCGTATATAAGCCCCGCCCAGTGGTTCCATTTTTCCTTACACAATTGTATGTCATAGCGTCTCTTCTCTATTCTATCTCTATGATCGTCGCAGTCGCGTCGCTGTATCCGCGGTGTGCGATCTCCTATTCAAAACAAGGTACGCGATCTTTCGGCGACTACAATATGCGGTCGCGCATCGCTGGCGATCGAGATTCAGTCTCCCGAGATCGGCATCTGACAGGTATTGTCGCGGTCGCGTCGCTGTCTCCCCGGTGTGCGAGCTCCTATTCAAAACAAGGTGCTCGACATCTCGGCGATTGGAAATTACTGTCTCGTCGCGGTCGCGTTGTTTTGGTCTGCGAGCGGCCTTAGTTTTTCGTTTATTTCATAAGGAAAGAATTTCGGGTTCATTTGATGAAGTACTGTTGTAGCTCTAGAGAAGTTTAATGTTTTACTGAAAACCCTGTATCTTTAACAAAAATTGAGCTTTTGTTATAAATGAAGAAATCAATGGTCAAGAGAAGATGTGTCTTGATGATGAAATAAGGAATACCACAATGGAACAACTGGAACACATCAGGGGTGGTCCTAAAATTAGGGTAAAAAAAAACAGTTTTTTTCACCCTGTATGAAAGGACGTACGCAGTGTTTTCTTGAAATTCAAAACTGGGGATTGATTAAGAATGAAAACAACTTATTATTGAAAGAAAAAGTCAGTTGAATCGGACTTGAAATAACACATTTATGAATTAACAAACTTGTTGATCAATTACCTATATACAAATACAGAATTTGAGAGGGAACATGAAAATTCAGAATCGAGAAAAACGAAAGAGTCTAAGACAGCGTATATAGCGTTTTCCATTGGAAGAACTGAGTTCAGTGGTACAAAGAACAATAAAATGATTGTGGTTTTGAAAACCAGTGCAGTGCCAGTGCAACATCAGGGTAAAACTGGTGCACCCAATAGAAAACGCTTATCGTGCCACTGCGATGAATAAAAATCTGTCAATTGACAGATTTTTTCTGGTGATTTAAAAGGTTCTCTATTCCGATTGCTGTTTCCGCACGTCAGTAATCTGCTGGTTGATGTGTATGTTGTCTGTGAAGTTAGCAAAAAGTTGAAAGCACTAATTTTGCTCAATATTCATTGTCTGTTTGTGCTATAAATTGAAAAAAAAACATAAACACGCTTTTGATAGGAATTCAGGTGGCTTTTCGGATACTTACTCGGGTTACCTCGATCTCTAATCTTGGCGTTCGTTACCTAACCCGAACATCCAATCCATGTAACTGGATCACTGACTCAGGTTGATCTATCGTAACCCTACACGAGAACAGGGTCGTAGAGTCGTTGCATGGGTACTGCAGTTCAATTTTGTATTTGAAAAAGGTGGGAATAAGTCTTCTTCTCTTTTCTAATGCCCGTACTCATAGTCGATGCTCCGTCAGTTCTCGTACTCAAGCAGTTCTCAAGCATTCCTTTTCATACTCGGTACTCAAGCAATACTTCGTCGATGCTCAGCTACCGACCAACCTTGGGACGTGCTCGGATGTCGAACTGTCATACAAATTGTCAATATTCAAACTTCAAAATGGAGCGCGAAGATTTTGAATTTTTAGAATTTATCGCTGAATCTGTTTTTTTATCATCAACAAGAGGATGATGTGCTACCAAATTAGCTAGCAGAATCTTTTCTTTTTCCGTATAGGCAATTATCTTGGCCATTTTTATTTCAATAGCAGACTAACGCAGATATAATATGAAAACGCAAAATATCCCATTTGAAATTTCAAAATGTAAATGGCGGATCTCCATGGCAACTCAGCAGTGATACCACAGAAAAAAGTGAAAATAACCAGATTCCGACGATGTCCGAATTCTCTGCCGAATTTTGCCAAAGGTTTTTTTATGAGATACGATCATAGACAAACTAAAAAATTAGATGAGCCACTCGTATATTCCGCGCCATCTGTCGGAAGAGGAGACTTATACACGAAAAATTATTTTCTATTTGATAGTTAGATGTCGTTGCATTCATGGAAATCCTATCGAGAAAATAATATGTAAAATCATTATTATCAAAAAACCTTTGAATTGGCAACTGACACAAGGAGTGGTTTGACACGTTCTTTTTGAAATATAATAAATTTCGATATGCCTGCAAGAGTGAAGACTGCTGTGTTATTGGATGTGAAAATCGAGATGCAAGAAGGTAGTTATAAAATTTATATGTATATTCTGTTACCTATAAGAATTGAGGTACTCGTAGTTTTCAAAAAAGTTTTTTATGTATTGAATAAGTTTAATAGGTAAATACTCGACATATTTTGTATTATTGAATTCATTATTGTTAGTTTTTGAAAATGTTTTCAATGCAATTATTAGTTTATTGATCAGATAGTTATGAAATGAATCTGTATTTTCAATTGGTGATACCTATTTCAGTTAATAAATTATATTCTATCCAGAATCTGATTATTGATCAAATTCCAAAAGAAAATCAGATGAAAGTTCGTTGCAGGTATTATTTCATGAAAATAAATTTCCTCACTCATCGATAACTTGCACGAATCCATTTCTGATTCCTTTTGGAAATTGAATTTCAAAAAAATTTTTGCCTCTTGTATATGGGTGTACCTACCTATTCAAAAGGTGCACTACAGAATTCTTTTTGAGGCAACTTTACGATACAGATTCCTTTTTCAATTGAGCTTTCTTCACGAATTAGTAATGTTGTACAAAACAGATGGCGTTGAAGCTTGTTCTACTAGTGTCTCATCTATTCTCCGTTTAGTTAGTCTATGGATACGATCGTCGCTAAGCATGCGAGCTCGTCTCCACCGAGAACGGCTTGAATATGAGATTGAGATCTGACGGAGCATCGACTATGAGTACGGGCATTAGTGATTTTATGTACATATTGTATTCTACAAATCATGAAAAGACAAGAGAATTTGGCTCTGTGTAAACTTCCTTATAACTTTGTATGCAGATTCTTCTGCGTTGAAGCTGAAACCTTCTTCACTTCTTTAACAGAGGTACTAAAAGATAAAATTGAACATGCGAGGGTACACCGGAAATTATACGAAATATTTTACAGAAGCCAATAAATCCTATCCAAGCAAAGCTAGAGACAATCAGTAAATAAACTGGAACTGAAGAAATGAATAAATGAATTCTCTCCTTCTTTAACATAGGTATTCAAAAATAATATCAAACATGGAAGGGCACACCAGAAATATAAGGAAATTTTACAAAAGCCAATAAATGCAAGCAATACTAGAGACAATCCGAAAATAAACTGGGGCTGCAAAAATTAATCCATAAAATATTTGGTTATGTTATTGATACGACTGTCGCTTCGAATCTTAAACCTGATGTTTTCGTGAACTTAGAACCCATGTCCAGATCCGAGTAGATCCTTCACGTGGACCCAATGGATCGAGTTAGTAACCCTGATAAGTTTCCGAAAACTCTTAGTTTGAGTCTGATCTTCCAGGGCGAAGACCATATTTACAATGTGTAACCCGTTTGTTAGTGTAACAACAATAAGTCATCGAGAAGCAGCTCTGAAAAAGGAAATTTTCGTCGACTTCCGTATGTAACAGATCACAAAAAAAGTTCTCTTCCGTCATATTGATTCCATTCACAATAATCCAATAAGAAAGCGAGTCAGAGTGGAAACAAAAAATATCGGCTAATTTTTCCTCTGGAGCTCTTAAGAAAACTGCCTATATTGGCCTAAAGGGTAGATATGAGAAAATCGAAAGGGGTGAGAAATTCCATCGCAGCAATATTTGAAAAACACTTACCTCACTACGCTTGATGTTAAAGTCAATATTTGTCCTTACGGGACGATGATGTAGGGGTTGGGGTGGTCGGAAGTTATTCCCCAAGGGTGCTTTCTGGTGTTTGACGTCCCCCTGCATCAGTTTCCTCAACGCGTGCATCTGGAGCAGAAACGTCTTTCAATTGGTATCGTATGGAAGGACCTACTACGTATATAGAAAGTTATTTTGGGTTAATATCTTTTTATGTAAAAAATATAGATCGTCGGTGAACTTTAACCCAAATGTGGTAGAGCAGAAGAATAATTCTACAGCTAATTCCTTCGGAGGAATATGAATGTTGAGAATTACAGGCCCCGGCACTCGCAGTGTAACCTACCTATTCAAAATGCCATAAATTTGATAGGGGGAAATTTATTTATTTATGTATGTATGTATGTATGGACAAACTTCGAAGGGTGATTGTACAAGTAATTTGCAACAAAAAATGTCATGTAACTCATGGTCGAAATATTGACGGTTATTCTTCAATTTAACATTTCTTGATTTCACGAAATATTTCGAGTTTTTTCTCTGAAATGATCACAATTCAGTTTTCCTTGTGGGCTCATCAAATTTGATCACATATTCGAAAAGGGCAATAAATTTGCTATAAAATGAGATCTCTTATTGCAGGCACACGTTTTCTTTTCAGTAAAAGGTACCGGGTTTTTCACTATAATTTGACCCCCCCTTTAACTTTGTTACTAAAGGAGATAAAAAAAATTTTTCGTATAAAAGTTTCACGAAATCAACTGAGGTTTTTTGATATGACTCCACAAACTGAAATATATACAGGGTGGCCAACATATTGATGGCAACTTAATTTTTTCAAATGGAACACCCTGTATATTTTTTCATGTATGGCTAGCTCTTTTTTCCCTTATTTCGAATATGTAACATATGTTGGTCTATCTTTCTTATTCTGAGCACCAGAGAGTTCCAAATTTCAAGAACCATCAGGCATAGCGTTTGAAGTTCGTGAATATTTAAGTGGCCAATTTGATCTTTGGATTGGTAATGGCGCACCCATTTTATGGTCACCAAATAGTCCCGATTTAACACCGTTGGACAAGTTTTTATAGCCGTTCCTGAAGAAAAAAATTTACTTCAGCAATAATGATAAATAATGAAAGCGGAGAATAATATTAATGATATAAAATCAACCATATTGAACCCCTAATTCGGAACTAATCCCGTCAACGCACAAAGAATAATGATACCTAATATTGTAACGATTAGAAACAAATTTTGAAGCTTTAATTTCTGACTTGAATCAGAGCCATAATTATGCTATCAAAAATAGTCTGAACAACTTGGGACAACGATAGGATTGAATGAAGGTGGTCATTTCGAGCAATTTCTTTAGTTGATGTTATTCTTACCATACTACCATAGTTTGTTATTTTTCATTGGTTAAGTAATTGTTAAGTATTCATTCTAAAATAATACTTCTAAGTAGATTGTTAGGTTAGGTATTTCACATATTTTTTCATTCTGTGTCATCATTTCAAAACTTTGAAACTCTAAAAATTGAAAAGGCACATCCACATACGCATTCATATTCGAGATCAGGAGGAAATAGCGTATCAAAAAAGGAAGAATATACAAGACAGGGTGTCCCATTTGAAAAATATAGTTGCATTCAATGTTGTTCACCCTGTATATCTTCCCATTGACGTTATCATAACTCCAAAAAGGTGCATTTTCAGTAAACGCACTCTGCCATATCTAAAATGATTACAGATCTTGCCAGGTGGTTCTTAAAATTTGAAACTCTGTGGTTCCCAGAATAAAAAAGATAGACCAACATATGTTACATATCCGAAATCAGGGTAAAAAGAGCTATCCAAACATGGAAAAATATACAGGGTGTTCCATTTGAAAAAACGAAGTTGCCATCAATATGTTGGCCACCCTGTATATATTCCATTATGAAAATTCATATTGTAAAACCTCAGTCGATTTCGTGAGATTTTTGTATGAAACATTTTTCTGTATCTCACTTAGAAACAAAGTTAAAGGAGGGGTCAAATTATAGTGAAAAACCCGGTACCTCATTTAGTGTACCCTCGAATGACATATAAACTTTTGTGATAGCTACTCATTCTCCGCTATAATATCATGATCATCTTCATGATTGAATCTTAATTCAATCACGAAGCGATTCAAAATAGAACGAATTTAGGTTCGGAATTCTTAGACTTTTTCGTTGTTATCATGTTAGCCATGATATTTTATTACACTTAGGTGTTATTTCATGGAAATCATCAATTCATCTGTTTTCTGAGATCAGACTTACATTTTGTAGGTGATAACAGAGTAATTCAGGAGAGTGGAGGGCATAGGATATAAAGGACTGACATGGCCACTTTCACGAAATCAGCTGAAGAGAGAAAAAACCCTTATGCGCCTATTGTTTTTCATTTCCAACATGAGTGAAAAGGAGGTTGGCAGTCATGAGAGAAGAACTTTTCGTACCAGTTATACTTACCGATTACTTCAATACTGAAGAAATCTTTAGATTAATCCAGAGCAACTTGACAGACATATTCGATGAAATGTACCTGTCTAAAAGATGAAATGTCTAGTTTCAAATGAATGGCTGCTTAGCACACAATACTCAGATAGTCAAGCTGCTATTAAAGCACTGAGCTCCTACGTCATCGATTCTAAGATGATCTGGGAGTGCCGGAACAAACTCAACGAGGTAGGCAAGAAAAATAAGGTCTTTTTAATCTGGGTTCCCGGCCACTCGGGAATCGAAGGAAACGAAAAGGCCAATACACTCGCCAAAGAGGGCGCACAAATGTCACTCTTTGGCCCAGAACCCTTCTGTGGTATATCTAAATGTACCTATAAGAAGGAGTTTCTGGAGAAGGAGGAAGCCGAGAGGGAAAAGCTCTAGCGGAATCTCCCAGGGATGGATCATTCCACTGAGTTCCTTCGGAACTTTGAGACAGCGGGATCCAAAAGATATCTGGATCTTGGTAAGAAGCAATTGCACCTCCTCACTGGCTTTCTTACAGGACATTGTCGCCTTAGGAAGCACCTGTTGAGGATGGGATGTCGGACACTGACGAGTGTAGGTTCTGTGGGGAGGAGGAAGAAACCCCCATACACCTAGTCACGGAATGCCTTGGCATTACGAGCCTGAGGAGGAAATGCCTTGGACAAGAAACTTGTAAGAGTGAGGAACTAGCCTCGTTGAAGTCTTCACAGTTACTAGATTTCATTAGATCTCTGGAACTCGAAGGCGAGCTGTGAAGGTTTTTGGCCAGAACAGCTCTGTAAGGGGGCACAATAGACTTTAAGGTCGCAGTGGACTGTAACCCCTCTGTAAACTATCAACTATCAACTATCAACTAGCACACAATAGTCCTAATGTAAAGATCTGTTTAATAAATATATTGCGATACCATGGATTGAAAGATACGGTCAGATGGCCACCGAAGAGGCCCGATCTTACGCCTTTGGACTTTTATGTCTAGAATACTTTGAAAGAGGAAGTATATCTTAATCGCTTTCAGACTAGTAAAGGATATCATCAACAGAATAAAATTGTGTTGTTCAGAAATGCGTCAGAAACGCAATGAACTTTGTAAAGTTATAGATGATGTGTCAAATGTATTGAAGAAGAAGGTTCATTTCTTCGTTATTATTTTGATTCAAGATGAATTGATGATTGTAATAAATTTACATTAAAATTCTATCACGAAGAGCTTCGAAATAGAGCAAATTTAGGTTCTGAATTTTTAGACTTTTCCGTTGTTACCATGTTAGCCATGGTATGGGCGTAGAATTTGCAGCTAGCACAAAAGTTTTTATATCATTCAAAACTACACTAATTGAGGATTTTTTCACTGAAAAAAAAACGTATGCAATATTATTAATATTTCATCGCAAAAACCATTGAAAAAATAGGACTGATTTTGTTTACTTCAGAATAGTGATATTCTTCTCCTTAACACGCCTGCAATAAGAGTGTTTTCTGCATACAAACTCTTTTCTTGTAGCTGATTTGTTGCTCTTTCCGAATATGTGGTCAAATTTTATGAGACTACAAGGAAAACTGACTTATGAAAATTTTGGAGAAAAAACTGGAAATATTTCGTGAAATCAAGAAATGTTATATTGAAGAATAACCGTGAACATTTCGACCATGTGTTATGACATTTTTGTTGTAAATCACTTATATAATCACCCCTCGAAGTTGGTCCACTTTAAAAATAGACACCCTGTATAAATGATTTGAGTAGAAAAAAATTAAAATTGGCTTGACAGTTTTTGTTCATTTCTCTTTTAAATTGGAATTTCCTAGTTGAACACCCAGTACTAAGAGTTCAATCAGCGTCCTGACAGAGAATGCGATCTACGAATTTTCTAGTAGTTGGCATTCATCGTTTCAACGACGAATATTTTTCTCTGCTCAATTGATTGTTTTTATTCTTACATCTTTGACATATCAGTGAATGTTCCATCTTCAGGAATTTTATGTAAACGACTGAAATGAAAAACTGATAAATAAAACCAGCCACTGAAAGACGGATAAAAAGGGCGATCCACTCAATATATCAAATCCGAAACGGCAAATTGCATGCGTGACCACTTGGTAATGTGGCAAATCGACTACAATGTGGAAAAAATCCTTCGAAAATGCACCGTACACTAAAATAATTTGGAACGCCATTGTTGTGCAAATGAAGCTTTTATTGGAGCTTCCTGTGCCGTGCGTGCCGGCGAGTCATGCCCTAAGATAATTTATTTTCCGTAACCAATGAATCACTGGGGCGATCGAATCCCTGACCGCTAGATTAACATGTTCTGTGGCCCTCGCCATGGCGTTCTTATCATCGCTTCTTATCTATACTTTGATTCTTGAATATGAAAACAGAAGGTTCTGTTTTGCGGCCGTAAATCAGGCCGTTAGCGGATTTCGGCGGTCGTGGGTCATTTCAGCACGAACCGGGAAATGGAGGCGTTCTGGTGTTTCAACGAAGCGCGTTCACACCCATCGCATCGTCATGGAAGACTGACAAACGGGGAAATCAGAACCGATTGATGGTGACGCTCCCTGGACTCGGAAACAAATCATGTATAACTTCAAGTCAACTTAGAAATGTGTCTCAGACAGGTAGAATTGATAATGGGATAACACGTTATCTGATCAATATGTTTATAACCATTATCGATCATGTTTAACCATTCATGATATTTGTATACACACAATCATTAAACATGTCGGTTCTGTGAAGCAATTGCTATGTCATTCGAGTTGTTTTATGCAAATTACACACATTTGACCACTACACGAAATATAAACGCAATGCAATGAAATGACACAAATTTCGTGTAACTACAGGCACATTGGCAATACTGCTAACGATTCACCTCTTCCCTACACTTCGCCTAGCTGAATGGGCCTTCATTTGATTAAATGCTAACTTTTCATACATCATACAGCAAGGTCTGTATAACCTTAAGTCATCTGTAAAACCTCAAAACCCTGTCTCAGATAGATAGAATTGATATTGAAATAACACGTTTTCTGATCAATATGTTTATAACCATTATTGATCATGTTTAACAATTCATGAGATTCGTATACACACAATAATTAAACATTTAAACATATGGTGTTTGGTTATACAGTAAGAATTAAATTACATCATACAAATGCCGATTCAAAATTTTCATCTGACGTTTAACATCGAATGAGTACCTACACATTTTTGATCCGAAGTTTTCGAAAATTTTTAGGAGAAATTTGTTTTTCTGAGAAGAATTTCCAGGAGGATAATTACATACAATGTGTCCGTATCTCAGAGATCACGAATACAATTAATAATAACCATGGTGCTTGCTCTGTTGTGGAAATACTTATTTCAAAATGACATAAGAATGGCTACAATTAATAGCCAAAACATCGTCATTGCTGAATAATAATAAAGAGTATTACACTGGAATAATTTCGGTCACCTATACTCAATAACTCAATATCCTTACCAAGGTGCACAACTTAATCAAGAACAATTGCTATGTTACTCGAGTTGCTTCATGCAAATTACACACATTTGACAACTCTACGAAATATAAACGCAATGCAATGAAATTACACGAAATTCTTGTAATAACTCGCATATTGGCAACACTGTTAACGATTCACCTCTTCTCTACGCTTCGCCTAGATGAACGGGCCCCCATTTGATTCAATGCTAACTTTTCGGCGGCAAATCACTCTTCGTCTCATGACGCGCCTCGCTCGAGTGAGCGTCAACCTTTGAGGAAAAGGGTACTTACGTATTTATTTCTATTGAAAATGTTGTTTTTTGAATAGCAGCCAGTGAAAAACTAAGCAACTAGACAGCAACCTGAATGATAAAGTACCTCAGTCAGCTCAGAGAAGGATCAAATAACAATAGTAGTATTTACAGATTTCAGTGCATGGTTACACCCAAAAGAAAAGTCATCGTACTGGTATTTTCTTATACGAGTAGAGATCTTAGACTTTGATTCTTGAATATGAAAACAGAAGCTTTTGTTTTGCGGCCGCATAAAGCCGTAAATAAAGCCGTTAGCGGATTTCGGCGGTCGTGGGTCATTTCAGCACGAACCGGGAAATGGAGGCGTTCTGGTGTTTCAACGAAGCGCGTTCACACCCATCGCATCGTCATGGAAGACTGACAAACGGGAAAATCAGAACCGATTGATGGTGACGCTCCCCGGACTCGCGAACAAATCATCTGGAAATCTGCAAATCGAATTGAACGTACTTTACGTGAACTAGACGAAGGAGATTGAAAGTTGGTATATGAAAAGTGCTGGTTCGTGCGTTATTTGATATTTGAAATACTAATAAATTTCGATAGTTTATTCAGTATCTGTCATTTTATTTCAAGGATTCTTTTACACCGAAGGCTAAGGAACAGTATTTTTATGACTAATAAGTAAAGGGTTTTCCCATGAGAGGTGTTATTTTGATATTCAGAGAAAAATGCTATTTTCAATATAAGTGATGGGGTGTTTATTTCATTATAAGGAAGCTATGCCGTTAAAAGTGAAAAATAACATCAAGCAAATGATCACCACGACCACGCTTACAGGACCATATCCGTCTAATGAAAATTTCCATAACCAAATTGCAAAGTGGCTGCCGTATGTCCTCGATAGACTCACGAATTCCATCTTTGAGGTCTTGAATCAATGCTGGGCTATAGGCGCAGACCTTCTCTTTCACGTGGCCCCAAAGGAAGAAGTCGCAAGGTGGTAAATTACAAGATATCGGTGGTCAATTGTAATAACCTCTTCGAGAGATAACACGGTCCGGAAACTTTTCCCGCAAAAGATTAATGGTAATTCTGAAGAACGACGATGAATGGACAAACCTGGGTTTTCTTCAACACTTTCGGATACAGCAGCAATATTCTTGGCTGTTCTGGAGGGACGTGGAAGGGTTTTATTTTTCACAGCACTAACTTGTCCCAACAGCTCGAATTTTTCCACCAATTCGTTCATTGCGGTCCGACAAAGTGCTTCACGACGACTCAAAAATGTTAAAGATTTACGAACCTTCTCTGCCAAATTTTCACCATTTTGATAGTGAATTTTAATGATTTCATTGCATTCTTGAAGCGTGTATCGTTCCATTTTTATTGATGGCGTAGTTTCTACTTGTCAAATGTCAAAATATGACAGCTTCGAATGTGACATCTACCGAAATAGCGGGCTACTCAAAATAACACCTCTTATTGGAAAACCCTTTACTAAACTTTGGTGTGAATAACTGAATAAGAATATATATGCAGAGAATAATACTAAACTCATACTTCGAAGCAAAATACAAGGAAGTTATATCAAACAGAGCATCCATGGGTGGCCCTTTCATCCTTATTAGGTTTCATCAAGATGGAATAACTCTGCTTGTTACCAGGCATTCTTGGACCTCAAAACAAAATGGCACCTTCTTTTATCTCTGGAGATCCATATGAACAACCTTCATCCAAAGCATGAACCGTGAACGAAGTAGCAGGATGTTTACCTATTTTCATATTGACCGAAGCGTACTTGCAGTTTGCAAATTTTACATCTTCAGTCAAAGACGTGGAACGCTCAGAATAACGTCAGTTAGACACGGTACTACATAATAAACCGATTCTCGCTTTGAGCGAGGTTGAGATTATCTCCGAATTATAAGTTTGTTTCTAATAATCAATTAATAATAAATATTATTCTCTGCTTACATTATTATGATTTTTTGGCGATGCTTCTGTTTATTATGTACAACCGTGTCTAACGGCGTTATCCCGAGCGTTCCACGTCATTGACTGAAGATGTAAAATCTGCAAACTGCAAGTAACAGCAAATACGCTTCAGTCAATACGAAAAAAGGTAAACATCTCGCTACTTCGTTCAAGGAGAGGGATTGTTCTTACCAGTTGCGAAGACGTCGGAAGAAAAAGATTAGTAAGAAATGTAATAAAACAATTTATTATAATCTTCGGAGGTCGATTTCTGAATTATTCTATCATCCAGCTGAAAGAACACGAGTGTAGAACATGTATTTATTTAGGTTAGAGTTTGCAACATACTGTCTTTGCATTAAAATGAACATAAATCGTTTAAAAACATTTAAAATGGTTTTCTATTGTCAGAATTATTAAAATTTTGATCTCTAGTCAACTTTTTTTACTGGTATATCTGTTCTTGCAGGAATGTCAACTGATTATAGAATTTTAGGATATATGGGAAATGTGATATCTACTATGTTATTATAAGGTGGTCTATTGGTGGTGAGAATTTTTTGAAATTTAATATTTACTGTTGTTTTTTGAGAATCAATGAGTACGAAAAATGCTCCTTTTGTTATATTCTATATTATCATTAAGTAAAAATTGGTTGACTTTATTTCTTAAAATTTCTAGTTGTTCGAGTAATATTTTTTTTATGGTAGTTATTTTTTTATGAAGTATTTTCAGATATTCAAATATTATATAAAGTCTGGTATCGTTTAGATGTGTGCCTAAAGCGGAACAGGCTTGGTTTCTTTTGTGTTCGTTGAATCCTTTTTCGAGTTACAAGTTGTCATTCCAATGTAAAATGAAGGACAGTTTGTTCATGTTATCTCATAGACTCCGCTGGAATGTTCACGTTTAGATTTCATTTTATTATTAATCAGTATATCCGCTTATATTCTGTGTCGTTTACTCGTGAGTGTAGGTATATTTGTATTTCCCTAGGGCCTAGAGTATGGTTTAGTTTTTCATGAAGATATTTGTAGCATGGTGTTGTGATATAATATGTTTCCTGATGGGTGTGTGGGGGTAGACCTTATCTAGAATAATTTTTCTTTTCATGGATGTCTATTTGGTAAATTATTTCTAGTTCTTTCCTATAATTTTCCGGTGTTATAAGGGTTTCGAAAAAAAAGTTTGAGAAATAAAAACCTGAAGAAGAACTCTTCGACTCTTGCTCTACTACACTTGACGTATGAACAAGCAATCTAGAACGCCGGTATGAAAAACGTCTTATTAGATTTCATCTTTAGCTATTTCCTTTTCCAGCTTAATATCTCCAAATTAGGTCAGATTTAGACGGTGAGGTTTCCGAAAGCAATGATATTCTATTCCGTTATGGTTTTAATTTGCGAAGCTATTATGTCTTACCGACTCGGAACTTTTACAGAGGAGAGGGTGAAAAGCGGTTATTGGCTGGTAATTGGGGTAGTTTTGTGAGTTCGAAAACTGGCCACGGACTGGCGTAATACTTGAAATTAGTTGAGGTGATTAAAAGTTGATATTTTTTACGACTGAAGGAAAATTTCGATTTTGCACGAAAAGCGCAACGGAGCGCTCCAGGGTAATTGAACTGCTACTTTCAGTTTGCAGGAACCATTCGTTCGCAAGAAATATTCGGGATGTACTTTTTTTTCTACTGCTTATTCTGGATGAAGCCGTACAGAGAATTATTTCTAATTCGTTGCCCGTGGTTTAGTACTTGGGGATTTAATTGCCCTATTATTCAGACGGAAATTATTGTGTTCATTTATACGAAAATTTCAAAGGTGTTAGAAAACTACAGTGAGGTAAATGTACCAATTATCGACACTATAGTGGAAACTTGGGAATGTACAATGCTTTTCGGATAGTCATCAAATATTTTTTCACACATAAAAGCCAGTTTTGAACTCATTGTACCTTTAGCTTCTCAAAACAAACACGAAATCGTGAACAGGAAGTTTTGATATTTAAAAAAAATACAAATCAAGTTGGAAGTCAGATGTCCCAATTATCGACAGCTCTGGAATTGAAATTACCAATTATCGACATACATGAGGACCAATTATCGACACTGTGAAATCAACAAGAATCAAGAGTTGTATGGATAAGAGAAAAATAAATATTTAATCAGATCGATAAATTCAATGAATGACATCGTGAAATCTGATAAAATAACACATACAGGGTGTTCCAGAATAACGTTACCAAATGCCAAAGGGGACTTCTCAACTGATTTTAAGAAGAAAAGTTTTTACAAACATGGGTCCGAAACGACTTCGTTATCGAGAGACCAGATATCAAAATTCAAGAGAAAACATTTTGCGTTTTGAAATTTGGTGTTGACTAAACTCATTCAAAGTGCTCTTTGAAAATTGAAAAGAGTTTAAAAATTTCAAGTCAGAGTCGTTGAATTTGGAAGTTTCAAAGTGGATTTTGACCTATTTTCTAGACGGAGTAGCTTTAGTCATGAAAGATCCACATTTCGCGACTTGAAACATCCATTTCACCATCAATAGTTCATAGTTCTCTTTGGTTAAAACAGTCTCAGGACCTATCTGCCTTTCATAGTGTGGTTCTCGGAACATCGAATTGTTTGGAAGTTCTTAGAGCAGGCATTAAGTTTTTCACATTCGTAACATTTTATTATTCGAAATAGACTGAAAAATGAACGAAACCAATAATCGATAATGTAATGCACTCGTCATCGACATCTGCGAAAAAGTATGAAATAATATCATAAGAGTTTATCAACATTTGGTGTCGGTTTGTATGGACTTAAATTCTGATCATTCTCGGTCAGAATGTTGAAAAGAAATTGTTGATAGGGCTCACCAATTCCACAAAAAAATATATTGAAAAGTCATGTCGAGGTGCCCTATGATCGGCAAAAAATTAACCATTATTCGACATAAAATTGAACCTATTATCGACATTGAAATATTTCATTTTCTAATTGGAAAATTTGAAGAAAATCATTATGTCGATAATTGGTACATAATAAATAATGATTGAATCGCATACAATAAAGTTACTTTTGTTCCGAAAAAAGAAGTATATAAGCTCTAGGAAGTATTTCAAATAACACCACACTTTACCCAATTACCGACACTTGTGTCGATGAATGGGGATGGTCGTGTTTTAGATGTACCTATTATCGACACCTTTTTTTTAATGAAAATATCACAGAAAAATTTATTTCATTGATAAAACTGAAATCATCAAACCATATGAAAGTGTGTTAATGTACAAAAAACTTATATCACTTGAATCTTGTGAGTTTGCTTGGATATGATGAGGAGGCATTTCTTACTGAATTGGTAACAAAAAGGCTGTAAACTCGGTTGAGGCTGAAACTCAACTGAATGAGGGCACATTTTCCACTGAGGATACTCAGAAAAAATCAAGATATTATTCAGATATGCTGAGAAAACTATAAGTTACATATTCGCGAAGAAAATAATTCTCTGGCTGGTCCCGAAACCTCAATATATGGAAAAGAAATGAAAAGTGTCGATAATTGGGGCACTGTCGATAATTGGTACATTTACCTTATAATTGATTACAATAATGTATTACTTCATACCAAAAACTGAATGACACTTATGAGGGATTTTCGAATAAGAGGTGTTGATTTGAATAGGCCTCTATTTTGGTACATGTCACGTTTGAAGCTGTCATTTTTTGACATTTCACAAGTAGAAACTACGCCATTAATAAAAATGGAACGATACACGCTTCAAGAACGCATTGAAATTATTAAAATTCACTATAAAAATGGTGAAAATTGGGCAGAGACGGTTCGTAAAACTCGTAAATTTTTGGGTCGTCGTGAAGCACCTTGTCGGACCGCAATAAAGAAATTGATGGAAAAATTCGAGTTGTTGGGATAAGTTAGTGATATAAAGAATAAACCTGTGTGTACGTTGCTCGATCTGGGCGAATAACCCAGATCTCCATAGATTTCATACAATGTGCAGTGAGCATTTTTCTACAGATCAAATAAAAAAAATTTGAGAAGCCCTATCCTGTTGAAATTTCATTGTTTTACAATCCCATCTTCAAATTGAGGTTTATTTTTTATTGTTGCGATAACTTGGTAACTGATATGTAAGAAAATTATTGATTTGTATTCAATTTGGTTATTACATTTTTTGTGAGTGATGAGTTCTAATGAAACTATATAGCAATACGATATCCCGTTTCATTAATATCAATTATCAATTCCTTTAAAACAATATTGAGATGAAAATTAACATCCTGATCACGAAGCAAAGCACTGGCTTTGTTTTACAGATCAGGATGTTTTTTTTGGACTTGACGTCTAAATTTAATGTAATATGTACGTAGAAATAATTGAATTCGAATTTGGCGTCCATTTTAACAGTTGTCTGTATTGGAAAATTTATTATTTTCAGCGCCATCGATGTGTCAGGATTAATCAACGAATGAAAGCGATAAAGCAATTTGGCATGTAATGTTCAAAACAAAGATTTAATAACTGACCCCTCCAATAAAGTTCCTGGATTTGATCTTCCGAGGAAATGGACTGTTTTCAATCATGGCCGTTGTAATAGCATACTTTTCAAGTGGAATTCAGTTGAGAGTTCTCGTTGCGAATGTGGAGAAGCAATATTTAAATTTCAGGATGGCTCAAGGGCTGTACATGAAGTTACAGAGCCGTTTTTGAATTGGGTTATTAATTTTAAATCAATTCAATAGTTTCAATCATTTTATTTTCATGTTCCCTCTTTCTGCTTCGATTTTTTTGTTTCATATTCAGAAATCCGAAGGCATCTTGGAGAGGGTTATATGTTGGACTAAATAACGAAGAAATCCTTTAATATTCAGATAGTTTTCAAGTGTAATTTTTGTTAGAACGGCGAGACAGGTTTTTTTCTACTGGGGTTTCTTCCTGGGGCCCGATTCTTGAAAAATCTCTCATGCGAGAATTGCATTTCTCTCTCAGTGACCGAGAGAATCTGTATTCTCGAATTCTCCCCCGACCGAGAACGAGTTCTCTACTACTAACTGGTAAGAGAGATGACTATTTCCATAGGAGAGAATCACAGAATGGAGCAACCTTAGACAAAGGGAGCAACTATTCTGTGTCTAGTGTGAAGTGTGACTGAAATTATTCGAATTATGCGTGAGAGAAGTAAGATGACATCTCGTATAGGAATAGTCGAACGAGAGTTGTCATCTCTACGAAGTTCAAGAATCGAGCCCCTGAGCTCTGGTATCATACGAAAAAATTGTATGGTATCTCATTTTGCACTTACCTCAGTTAGGGATTTTTGTTTTTGTTTTATGTATTGTATTATGTTAGCTCTGGATTTCAAAAGAATATACAGGGTGTCCTGAGAACAATGGATAAGCCTGCAACTATAGATAGACACTGTCGTGGTCTAACTTATTCCAAATTTTGACCTCAATGAAAATTGGACGGTTTCCGAGATATTCATGGTTTTCTTATTTTTAGAAAATTTCCAAGTGTGATTAGTTTTTCTGGTGCCATTTCTACAAATGGAGAGGTATTTCGATATGGTTTTTTTTAATTTCACATGAGATAGTTCAGCTATCGGAAACTGAGACTTAAATTCATTGAACTAGTGTTAAAAGTTAGAAACTCGTGACTTAAAAAAAATGAAAACTTAATGAAATTCCCTTCAAGTTTGATGAGCTACAGTGTAAAAAAATGTAGGACGCCCCTGGTAGACATCATCCTAAAAACTTGCTCAGTTATTGCAAATTCCAAAAAGGTATCATAAGCCTCGGCTTTCTGAAGTTTTTCATTCTCGTAACTACTTGATTACCAAATAGTCGAAAAATTTCGAAAAACTGTTTTTGTTGTAATCGTTATTCTGAGCTCATGTGTTAAAGTCAGGAGGCCATTTTTGTTGGAATCTAGTGGAAAATTACGAAAATTATTTTCTTTTGAAAAAAGCAGTAGCGTATCGTTTCTCTGGTTGAATAGAAATATGGCATTATTTTCATTCAACACCCTGTATCTCGAAAACCTTACCGTACCTAATTGTATTTGCCAAATTCTTATTTTTTTACATTCTGTACAGTGTTAAAAGAAAAGTATCAACTTAAAAAATACCCTGTGTTGCTACAATAGAGGTATGTGGAATATTCATTACGAATAAAATAAAACGAATTATTACCAAATTACGATTCGATGGAAAAAATAAAACGAATTAGTACCAATTACTTATTCATTGAAAATGAATAAAGATTTCGAAATCAAACGATGAGTTCAGTCATTCATAGCTTAAATTTATTCATAAAAAATGAAACTCTCCTTGCATATAGAACAATAATAACACAGCTCATTACGCAGTAAGAGTGCGAAATCACCTGAATGCAAAATACCCTCAAAGGTGGATAGGCTTGCCCCTATTTCATGGCCCTCGAGATCACCGGACTTAAACCCCCTGGATTTTTTTTATTGGGGTTGCCTAAAAGATCTAGTCTACTCCAAGCCAATATCTTCGATTGAGGAGTTACGGGCTTGTATCCAAAATGCAGCGGCTCAAATTAATACGTCGCATTAAATGTGCGTTCATTAAAAGGTGTAGAGCGTGTATTAGGGCGCAAGGACGTCAATTCGAACATTTAATATGAATAAATGTTCGATATGAATAATGAACTTATTGTTTCATTCTGCATTCTTCATTCATTTCAAGTGAATAGTAATTTGGTAAAGTTCTTTGAAAGATTCATACTTTTGCTATTGAACAATAACCATAAGGTTGAACAAATCAGAATAGCTAGGTATAATCATACATTTACATTAACACATGAGCTCAGAATAACGATTTCAACAAAAACAGTTTTTCGAAAATTTCGACTATTTGGTAATCAAGTAGTTACGAGAAAGAAAAACAACAGAATGCCTAGGCTTATGATACCTTTTTGGAATCTGCAATAACTGAGCAAGTTTTTAAGATGATGTCTACCAGGGGCGTCCTACAATTTTTTTACACTGTAGCTCATCAAACTTGAAAGAAATTTCAATTAGTTTTCAATTTTTCTTTGAAAATCACGAGTTTCTAACTTTTTACACCAGTTTGATGAATTTAAGTCTTTGTTTCCGATAGCTGAACTATCTCATGTGAAATTAAAAAAAACAATATCGAAATACCTCTCCGTTTGTAGAAATGGCACTAGAAAAACTAATCGCACTTTGAAATTTTCTAAAAATACGAAAACCATGAATATCTCCGAAACCGTGGAATTTTCATTAAGGTCAAAATTTGGAATAAGTTAGACCACGACAGTGTCTATCTATAGTTGCAGGCTTATCCATTGTTTTCAGGACACTCTGTATATAATCAACTAATCGAAAAACGTAGTCGGATTTCAGTACTACAGTTGTAAGGGCGTTTTCTTTCTTTCTCTCCTTAATATTTGATTTCCTCTGCTTCCGTGCATAAACCAACTAATCGAATATTTATGCTATCGAAGGTAAGAATGTAAGAGATCGAATCATTAGTGACACATGAATACATACGAAACACAAGCAGTTTTAAAGCGGAGTTCATTGGATTCAATACGTAAGCTGAAGATCACTCGAGTGAAGTGATATCGTTAGGGCGTCTAAATGTTAGAGGTTACCTGTTGCTTCGTGATGTAAATAGGCTTGTTCAGAATGAGCCATGTTACTGTCTCGTGACAGGCTGGCATCGTTGTGGATCCATCATATGTCATGTAATAGTCTGTTTCAGGCAGGAGTCCCCTTACTGATATCCTCTTCACTTCGCTCTCCTCTCCTGCAATCAATCAATTATGGTGTCAGATAGGAACAGGATTCGATATGGAAGTGCAATGATCTAATATAATACTGTTTTTCGCCTGATTTTTATATTCTGAATGGATCTGTAGGTTTACGCGGTTTCGGGATAGTCCTTGATGAAATTAATATGTTTTAAATCGGTGAGTGGGGGTGCACAGAACACAGAACTGAACCTACATTTCAGAATAATAATATGTTATTCAGAAAACAGTAGAACCCATAACTAAACCGCTAAATCCGCCAAAAAATCGTTATAAAGAAATTTCGTTATACAGAAAATTTGTTTCTTAGTCGGCAATGTCGCTGTCGACTTCAATGATAAATTAAAGTTTCTCATTCAAACTTAAGCACTTCCTTTTAGACATTTTCGCACAACTTTCACACTAGCGTAATGGTTAGATTGAAACCAAACAGCCAGGGTGTATTTGAAACTGTTCCATAAGGATCTCTCTGCGCGCCGTAATGATTTAGTTCAAGGTCGGTATTTATTACGTACGTCCGTTGAATTTCGGAAAAAAACCACCCTTATACCTTTTCACTAATACCCATTCAAAGGGTGATGTTCTTGTTCTTGTAATATTTCGTTATAGAGAGAATTTGCTTCGTTTTAGAGAGTGCTTTTAATATGGAATTTGAATTCTAGGTACAATGTCTTGCACGAAATTCGTTATACAGAAGTTCGTCATAGGGAAGTTCCACTGTAGTTTATTCAATATCAGATGAACGAAATTGAAATCCAGATTAGAAAGTTCGAATTCAGAAAAACAAAGTTCGAGAGTCGACAATTCCAATGCGATCCATTATCATTATTTTGTGTCGCCCATTTTGGACGAAATCATGTCTCAGTTGGAATTGAGACATGATATATTAGGATTCTCGCTACCGTTATGGCAGGCGGTCCAACATCTGATCCTCCTGACAAGAAATGTCGATTTTGTTCAAAATTCGCTGGTTCAAATGATATAAAGTGTAAAAATGAAGTTTGTGATACTATAGTTCATAGCAAGTGCTTGTGGATAGAAATAATAGAAAGATAAAATATCTGGTTTGCATTGTGGATGTCAAAACAAATAAAACAAGTTCTGATAACGTTTCTAGCAAAGATTATATAGTATAAAGATCGGAAACAACACGACTACAGATTATGAGCGCCATCTCTGGGTCAAAGGTGAACTAATGTCACTATAGAAGGCTTAAAATTCTGGTTCTATGATTATAAGTTTCGAAATCAATATACATGGGAAATGTCATTGATATAAAAAAGTGCCAATCAATTCGTTTGCACAAATATTATTTCACTTCGAACGGCTTTTGCCGTTAGTGTCGTCTCGAAAAAAGTGGAAAAAAGATTAGTTTGTACCCTTCAGTAATGCAGATTACGAACGAGATAGTGAAACTGGATGATCAACTGGTGTTTTATGGATGTATGCAGGTAAAGCTATATCTTGGCTTCCACGTCAAACATCTGTTGCTATTTCCACGATACAGGCAGAAATAGTGGCTGATGTGAAGCTGCACGGAAAATGAAATGGTTAAAGTGACTATTCAGGAAAAGTTTTCCGTCAATTCGAACAGTGATGGTGGACAACGAAGCTTCAATTGAACTGAGCCAGAAACTGGAAATCCACGGACGCACTAAGTAGGTATATTCATATTCAATAATACAGGGTTGCCCATATTCGACGGACCCATGTTTTTTTTTAAAAAATCAAAGAAAAAAATAAAAATTTGGCGGTTGGCAATCTTAATCATTTAATTTGTTCCAAGTAGATTTGTTTACAGCAATTTTTGAATATGATATCTCTCAAATGGCCGCCTCTGGCGTTGATGGCGTATTGTGCCCTTTTTGCAGCATTTTCCATCGTTTTCGCCAACATTTCGGCCGGAATAGCGGCTATTTCTTCACGAATGTTGTCCTTGAGATCTTCTACGGTCCTTGGTTTGTTAACGTAAACCTTTGACTTCAAATATCCCCACAAGAAGAAGTCAGGCGGCGTCAAATCGGGCTTCATCGGACATGATAATTTTGTTCCAAAATTGCTCGTCATCTTCGGCCATTTCGATGACTCTTTGGGCCCATTCCAATCGACGAGGCTTGTCCACAGGCAACAATCTTTGCGTCAATTGAATTTTGTACGGGAACAAATGCAAATCAACGCGAATAATCCGTTGTGAAGTGGACCGAGCCATGCCCAACTGCTGAGAACGGCGTTTTTGGGATGTTCTTGGGGACCTCTCAACACTGGCTCGTACGGCATCGATATTCTCGGCCGATCGCCTTGGTCGACTTTTATTTGGCCTCTTCGGATTAGAAAGAGCCTCACCAGTCGCTTAATGGTGTTCTTAGAAGGCGCACTTCTCACATTTTTTTAATATTTTAAAAGCACGTTGAGTTTTCACAATTGACTTGATCTGTTGAATGTAAATTTCAACTATTTCAGAGCGCTCGCGTGGCATGTATTGTTGCATGGTAAAAATCTGCTTGGACTGACGCTTCAAACGCGGTATGTCATTAAGCGATCTGACATCTCTGTCAAAAGTTATGGCGTTGCCAGATGGGTCCGTCGAATATGGGCAACCCGTTATATAATCTTACAATAATACCCAAATATTTCTGTAATATCTTCTATAAATGCATAATAAAAATATTTCACATGAAATACTGAATTTTACTGAAAATTATGGATTTAAAATATAAAAATGAAACATCCTGAAGGGAATACAAATTTCGCATCAATTCTTATTACAGTTTTCTTTATATGATTTCTAATCCAAATTACAGATTTTATATAAAAATTGATCTTCAGTGCCATCTCTGGGTCAAATGTAAACTAAAAAATGTAGTCGTTTGTTAGTACTAGGAATGTAGGGCCGTTTCCCATCTTTCTATACTCTACATAGATCTATAATTACTATGGATGCAGAATCACGTGACTTAACAGAAGTTCGAACACTTGGATACATTAGAGAGAGAGAAAGACATATGCGATCTTATCGAGAAGAAAAGAGATGAAGAAAGTTTGTGGGCAACTTGTCAAAATCATATGGGAGATGTAAACAAATATTTATAGGAGAGGATAAATATTATGCCTTATTTTTGGTGAGAACTTATTTATTTATCAGACTGCAAAAACACGTCTGCTCGACTAGTTTCGGTGTGTTAACACATCACCATCTTCAGGAGCCAAGTAACAAGACGACTGCAACGAAGGAATAGAAAAATTAATGGAAAAGAATATTGGAAATAAATGAGTTCAACTTACGATGCAGCAGTCCTGTCATAGCTTTTCAACAGGGCAGAAAAATCGACCGTCATACATATTTGTCAACAATTTAAAAATATAAATTAACACGAAAACTAAAAATTCAAGTCAAGACATTTTAAAAAATTCAAAAGATTTAAAAATGACATTAATACAAACAAAACAAAACAAAACAACATGCAAAGCTACAGCGCGCAGGTACACCATCGTCAAGACAGCTGACGGACTGACAGGATGGCAGAGATTCGACCTTCACTCAGCACATAGGCGGCGCCGTTGAAAGGTAAAAAAGGAATAAACTCAGTCGCCCGGTGTCACAATTCCATCCACATTTGGCTCGCTCTTAAGTAAATCAAAAAGGCGGGGGAAAACGTGTGTGGACAAGGAATTGAGAGTGACCAAGGATACGTCATCGATGTGGCAGAAAATCTCCATTTCCTCCACACGCACTGTCTCAAACCGAAGCCAGACGGGTGGATGATCTTGGCGTCCTTTTCTGGATCGAAGGGATGGTTGTTAAATCTCAGATGCCTGCCAAAGATAGACTTGTCGCAGTTATCCTTTCTCTGACTTCGCAGGTGTTCGTTTATCCGCTGTTGGAGAGCTCTACCCGTTCTGCCGATGTAAACCACATTACAGTTGGGGTCGCCGCAGGTCAGCTTATAAACGCCACTCCGTTGCAACAATGGATGACGTATCCTTGGTCACTCTCAATTCCTTGTCCACACACGTTTTCCTGCGTGTACCTGCGCGCTGTAGCTTTGCATTTTGTTTTGTTTGTATTAATGTCATTTTTAATTCTTTTGAATTTTTTAAAATGTCTTGACTTGAATTTTTAGTTTTCGTGTTAATTTATATTTTTAAATTGTTGACAAATATGTATGACGGTCGATTTTTCTGCCCTGTTGAAAAGCTATGACAGGACTGCTGCATCGTAAGTTGAACTCATTTATTTCCAATATTCTTTTCCATTAATTTTTCTATTCCTTCGTTGCAGTCGTCTTGTTACTTGGCTCCTGAAGATGGTGATGTGTTAACACACCGAAACTAGTCGAGCAGACGTGTTTTTGCAGTCTGATAAATAAATAAGTTCTCACCAAAAATAAGGCATAATATTTATCCTCTCCTATCAATATGGTGAACGCCAAAGGGTTTTAAGAAGTTA
Source organism: Propylea japonica (assembly GCA_013421045.1). Taxonomy (NCBI): domain Eukaryota; kingdom Metazoa; phylum Arthropoda; class Insecta; order Coleoptera; family Coccinellidae; genus Propylea; species Propylea japonica. Next base: position 25,964,172 of record CM024242.1, read on the forward strand.
TGAAGTTAACAAATATTTAGGCTTTGCTTTGCCCACAAGAAGTTGATGCGGTGAATATAATTTAAGTTATACTAATTTCTGAATAAAAGTAATATATTTTTTGATATATTTCATTTGGAATGATCTATTTGGTGTTTTTATCTACATTGATTTGACATTGCCCACAATAGCTCCATCACATTCGACCAGGTGACCTCTCTCTCTCATGCGGTGTCCATTCTTACTAGGTCTATGATACTCTATAATCTATGGTTTGTAGTACAGAAATTGTGGTTCTAAAGAAAGAAGTTGAATGTCTAGCCCGAGAAAAGGTTTTATTAGAAAACATAAATTCAGCTATTGTTATGAATGTGAAGAATTGAATTATCGAGAGAAGATGTGTCTTGATGATGACATAAGAAATCACACGGTGGAACAACTGGAACAAACCTGGAGTGGTTCTAAAGTTAGGGTAGAAAAACTCATTTTGGTTCACCCTGTGTAAAATAACGTACGCTTAGTTTTATTGGAACTCAAAATTGGTAATTTATTAAGGATGAACATAACTACAGTTGAAAAAACTCAATCGAAGCGGACATATTTATGACTTACCAAACATCATCGATTTTTGAATGGATCAATTATTTTGCCGGTGAGTGTATTTATTGCTTCTGAAATATATTCAACCAGTTTTGAATTACAATTTCAGCACTTAATAAATCACCCGGTATAATTCATTCATTTCGATGATTACTATTTTCAATTTATCTATGTTTCAAGAATTTGTTAGGTTAGCCTCCTTAAAGACAAAGAATTTTATTGTTTGTCATTTTTTCTTTATCTTAAAATCACTTGGCTTCACAGCCGCCAAAAATTTGGTGTTTCCATCACTCGGAGAAACTTGCATGTAGGCCCTGATGTAGGACCACTGCTAACATCTCAAAGAGTGAAGAGGAAGTAATCAGTGCTCTCAGCATGCGATCTGTGATGATTGAACTTCTCATTTGACACTACTCACTACTAGATGTCACCATCTGTAAGATACTACTCGATAGCTTCTTACAAGTAGTCTTAAATGTAGAAGTTTTTCAAAAGGATGTTGTCTCTGAGGGATATGGGACACTGACGAGGCCTAATGAGGCCGAAACCGGTCTGTCTCTTCCCTGATTGACAACATCTTGAATAAATCATCCCAGTCCGCAAGAAGAAGGTTCTGTGAGCCTATAAATTGAAGATTGTATTTATTTCGATGATTACTATTTTCAATTTATCTATGTTTCAAAAAAATTTGTTAGGTTAGCTTAGCCTCCTTAAAGGCAAAGAATTTTTTTGTTTGTCATTTTTTCTTTATCTTATAATTACTATCCTGAAACTCAATCTACAATTACTGAATTTAAAGTTCTTTTTCTGAAATCCACTTTTCCGAATTACAATTTCCGTCTTCTACTAATCAATTTTTTTTCTGACTTACGTTCTACCTTTTTGAGATACAATTGAAAAAGGTGTTGAAACAAGTTTGTGATGTCAAAAAGCAGATAATAATTTTTGCCAATTCAGTAGAATGCATATACCGTGTACCTACGACAACTTCATATAATCTATGAAATAATTCATTACTTTTTTATGCAAGACTTGGAACGTTGTTTATCCCGACTGTTTGTGTGAATTATAAATTCTAATTAATTCTATATATACACATATTCCTACTTCATGTAGTCATGCTTATTCACAAGGGAAATTCTGTCCATGATAATTATATCCAACGTTCCTCGCCTATGCATTTATCTGGCGTCCTATTCAGTTCCGTTAATTAATTTCAAACTTCTGTTCATCATCTGTATCTGAAACGACCCCTCATTGTCGATGTTCATCCATCTCAGGTGCCCAATTAGAACTATACCATTGTACTTGGATAAGAAATACGAGCTAACTACCAATTTCCAAATTTAACCCTTATCAGCCTAGAGCGGTAGATATCAAACTGAACATCATAGACTACAGGCCGGTGTTGAAAAAATTATGGGTCATTTGAACCACCAGGTGACCTATCTACGAGTAAAACGATATAAGAGCATAAAATAATAAGATTCAGCACTATGCCGTCACTTGTAAGCTGTTCAACTGAGTGCAGGTGAGAATTCGAAAGTACAGGTAGAGTGGGTACATTTTGGTCACATTTTTTTGTACGGCATTCTTACCATCGATAGATCCTTGAAAAATAATAAGAAAACGCGTAGCGCCGTAAAAAAATAAGGAGCCACAAAGTCGAAATTTTTTTTTATTTTCCTACTATTACCAGGGTAAATTTGGTCATTTGATTTTGTACGGCATCTGTGTCATACTATTTCAATACTGCTTCTAATCCATTATTCCGCAACGCCGTACAAAAATCATGCGACAAGGGGAAAAAATCTAGGGTTGCAATCCCCTGTCTTTCCGCAGTCCAAGGGGTGATTTGACACAACATGAAATAAATTTATTTTGAAAGTATTTTATGCAAAGATAATATTTTTTCATATGGTTCAAAGAGGAAAAATGAAAAGATCCATTTATTTGTACTAATTTTCATAGTCTTTTCGTGATTCTAGGTTCCTAGTTAGAAACTATAGTCCATTCACGAAACGTTGAGCCGTCGGTTTGCCATGGAAATCTTACATATACCACTGTGTATACTAAAATTTTAGGTTATGTTCTTTATTTTTCTGTCAGATTGATACGCAATGTTGTCAATATTGCATAGAGTTGTCTGATAACTCTCAAGCTCGTCGGACGAGGCCGGGTACATTCGGCAACGTTGACTGTATTTTACGTTATGACAGCAAATACTGCCAACTTCAGATAAATGAAGAAACGCCTACTATGTGCCCAACCTTTCGTGAACGAACTATATGTTGAATATGGGTTTGTATACTATCCCTTTATACCAAAATATAGACATAGTGTCACTTATAATTCAAAATACAACATATTTTTCAGAAGTACTCATGACACTGAAGTTATCAGACCCCCTTGTCACATGATTTTGTACTGCAAACTTCAGTGTCATGAGTACTTCTCAAAAATATGTTGTATTTTGGAATTATCAGTGACAATATGTCTATATTTTGGTATAAAGGGATAGTATAGAAACCCATATTCAACATAGTTTCTAACTAGGAACCTAGAATCACGAAAAGACTATGAAAATTAGTACAAATGAATGGATTATTTCATTTTTTCCCTTTGAACTAACGAAAATGTAAGGCATATGAAAAAATATTATCTTATCTATTACTTTCAAAATAAATTTATTTCATGTTGTGTCAAATCACCCCCTGGACTGCGGAAAGACAGGGGATTTTTTCCCTTTGTCGCATGATTTTTGTTCGGCGTTGCGGAATAATGGATTAGAAGCAGTATTGAAATAGTATGACACAGATGCCGTACAAAGTCAAATGACCAAATTTTCCCTGGTAATTGTCGAAAAATTTAAAAAAAATTCGATTTTATGTCTCCTCATTTTTTTACGGCGCTACGCGTCTTCTTATTATTTTTCAAGGATCTATCGATGGTAAGAATGCCGTACAAAAATATGTGACCAAAATGTACCCACTCTACCTGTACTTTCGAATTCTCACCTGCACTTAGTTGGACAGCTTACAAGTGACGGCATAGTGCTAAATCTTATTATTTTATGCTCTTATATCGTTTTAGATAGGTCACCTGGTGGTTCAAATGACCCATAATTTTTTCAACACGGGCCTGTAGTCTATCAGTTCTTATAGAAACTCGGTTAAATCACTTTCAGTTTCAAGGATAATCTTTTAATTCGCTGCACAAGGTGTCCCAGAATAAAAGGATAGTCCTGGAATACTAAACAATTGGCTGTTCGGCGCTATGAAAAAAATACAAATAAAATCTTGAGTAAAATATATTTTGTTCGAATAATTGTTTCTTCGATGTGAATTATTTTTCTTTGGTATACACTTTTCCAATTGTAATTCAGAAAACGTAAAATGTAGTCCAGCAAAGCAAATTGAATATCAGAAGATAGAAATTGTAGTTCGGAATAGTGAGCCAATATTCAGAATAGGGATTTTGAATTTCAGAATAAAAACGTTATATTCAGTAACAGTAATTCGAATTTAAGAATAGTAACATGCATTTCAGACATAGACATAATTCAGAATAACTTTCGAAGGGATTGTCCTAGAGACTTGAGATTTTCAGGGTGAGTTCGGTTACCAAATGCCTCGTTCCATAAAATCTGGCCATTCAAAAATTTTGTTTCCTCATGCAAAATTTTGTGGCCATAGTGTACACAGAACCATAGAAAATTAAATTTGAATATTGAAAAAGAGAAACTTCATATTTCCATAATTAGATATCAGATTCGAATGAAAGTTATTTTGTGAATGAAGATCGATATACTGAATTTTTATGCAGAATTTTGTGGCCATAGTGTTATTAGAAATACAGAAAATTCAATTAGAATATTGAAAAAAAGAATCTTCATATTTCCATGACAGGATATCCGATTGAAGTGAAATTTCTTTCGTGAATGGAGACTGATATACTCAACTTTCGTGCGAAATTTTGTGACCATTGTGTTAACAGAACCATAAAAAATTACATTTGAATATTGAATATCCGATTCGAGTGAAATATATTTTGTGAGTCAAGACTGAAATAGGTACTGAAGTTCATGCAAGCTCTCAAGAGGATCGCATCATCAGAACCATAGAATTTAATTTTTTCATTTATCTATTGTTTACATATTTCATTTATTGAACAATTTCCAGGATATTATTCTGGTTCTGCTGAGATTCTCAAGTACCATAAAAAATTTTGAGGTAATAGTTTTATTACTCCACTAATGAAAGAGCGAGCCAAAAGTAAAATACAAAGCGTGATACATCGTAAAAAAGACGATTTTGAATAAAAAAATTAGTGGTAAAAATTTAAAAGGTGCTATATGAAGTAAAAAAATGAGGGTCTCTTCCTGTCAAACCGGGAGTTACTTTCACTTCTCTCAAATGAAGTTTCTTTAAACGAAATGTAGAACATGAAATTTGCAAATTTGTATCACTCAAAATGGCTGAGATTATCCATTTGAACTGGCATACTGGGACACCCGGTATGAATTGATAAAATTAGCAATTTCCTGATTGGCAGTATTCGTGTCCATTGAATCTTGTAATAGGCTGTTTCATTTTTCAATGGAAATTATTCAAAATTGAAATGTTGATTGGCGAATGAGTGGGCGAACACTCAATTCTGTTGATGAAAAAGCTTTCTATCAACAACTATTCCTGAATGAAAAATGGTTGTCACAATTGTGATCACAAAAATGTAGAAATTACCTCCATATCGTATCCGGTCCAACTGGTCTGTAAGCATCCGAAGCTCTGGATTCGATAAATCTCCCAACTGAAACAAAATAATTGGAATGAGTGGACTCTATGAAAAACTCAATTCGAAAGATGTCTTCAAACATTTTTGGAATTATTATCAATTATATCTTACATGAGGTATATGCGACAATTTCAACCATAGGTGTCAATTTGGAACTGATTTCTATTTGAGTCATATATTCAGACTAATCTTAAGAGTTGTTATTTTGAATAGCCCGCTAACTCGGCAGATATCACGTTTGAAGCTGTCATTTTTTGAGATTTGACAAGAAGAAACTACGCCATTAATAAAAATGGAACGATACAAGCTTCAAGAAAGCATTGAAATTATTGAAATCCACTATAAATATGGTGAAATTTTGGCAGAGACGGTTCGACAAACTTGAACATTTTTGGGTCGTCGTGAAGCACCTTGTCGGACCGCAATAAAGAAATTGGTTGAAAAATCGAGCTGTTAGGACAAGTTAGTGATGTGAAGAATAAAACCCGTGCACGTCGCTCAAGAACAGCCGAGATTATTGCTGCTGTAGCCGAAAGTGTTGAAGAAAACCTTGTCTATTCCTCATCGTTCTTTGGAATTAGCCATTCCACGAACGTCATTAAACCGTATTTTTGTTTACTCCCAACAAGACGGCTCTACGTGCCACATAAGCAACGAAACCATTGATCTTTTGCGGAACAACTTCCGGACCGTCTTATCTTTCGAAAAAAGTGATCACAATTGGTCACCGAGATCTTGTGATTCAACACCTTGAGACTTCTTCCTTTGGAGTCACGTGAAAGAGAAGGTCTACGCCAATAGCCCATCAGCGTCGATTCAAAACCCCAAAGATGGAATTCGTGAGGCTATCGAGGACATAGGGCAGCCACTTTGCGATTTGGTTATAGGCCAAGCAATAGAGGTTTTTTACGTGACAAAAATACTACCTGAAATCTGACTGTGCAGTCATGCAATAGGTAGTTTCTACATGTTTTTCATGATGAATTCCACTCCTGAATCATCTTAGGTTTTTTTAAGAAGCGAAAAATAGCCAAAAAAATCCAAAATTTAGCTTTTTCGCTTATAAAACGTGAAGTATTGATCTAATCGAAAAGCTGTTGAGGCATTTTTTGTAGAGAATTCGAAAAAAAAAATGAGAGGTGACACGTCTCAAGCGGATAATTAGTTTCCGAGAAAAGTCCAAAGAACTGGAAAAAAACATCAATTTTTCAAATATTCATAACTTGGTCAATTTCTGAGATGAAGCGTAGTTGCTCTGAATTTAAGTAGTCATTAACATATACTTCATTGGTGCACAATTACAAAGCTGTCGGATAAATAGTTTTTGCACAATCGCAGTTTTCCGAATTCGACGTACTTTTTTCAAGAAGGTCGTGATACTCGGCTACTTATCGGATTTGAATTTCACAAAAAGCATTTTAAAGAAGAAATAAAATTCTTCAAATCGTTTATTCTCTCGATACCGACCGATAATGTTTAGTGGGTGAAAAACGGCGTCAAACAGGAGCAAAAAGGCTCGAATGCATCAAACTAGTCGCGGAGTGGGAGTCGCCCGCTATAGACTGAGAGCTGGCTACGGAGGGGTAAGGGTCACTAGGTGCAAGGGTAATTTTATCGTTCACAGGTTCGATTGTTACCGACATAGCGTAAGGCGGGCAGCCAGAAGGCACACTGGAAGAATAACGGAAGGGTAGGGGGTTAAACATGCAATTTTTTTACGAAAAAAAAGTCATAAGGTGCAAAGATGGCAATTTGTAGAATAAGAGAAGGTGGTATGAGTAAGCAGGAAAAAACATTGCCAGAAGGCTGAGTGGAAGAATAACGCGAAGGGAGGGGGTTAAACATGCATATTTTTTTCGAAAAAAAAGTCATAAGGTGCAAAGATGGCAATTTGTAGAATAATAGGAGGTAGTATGAGTAAGTAGAAAAAAACATTGCCAGAAGGCTGAGTGGAAGAGTAACGCGAAGGGAGGGGGTTGAACATGCAATTTGTACGAAAAAAAATCATGAGGTGCAAAGATGGCAATTTGTAGAATAATAAGGGGTAGTATGGGTAAGTCGGAAAAAACATTGCCAGAGGACCAAGTGGAAGAATAACGCGAGGGGAGGGGGTTAAACATGCAATTTTTTTACGAAAAAAAAGTCATAAGGTGCAAAGATGGCAATTTGTAGAATAATCGAAGGTAGTATGAGTAAGCAGGAAAAAACATTGCCAGAAGGCTAAGTGGAAGAATAACGCGAAGGGAGGGGGTTAAACATGCATATTTTTTTCGAGAAAAAAGTCATAAGGTGCAAAGATGGCAATTTGTAGAATAATCGAAGGTAGTATGAGTAAGCAGGAAAAAACATTGCCAGAAGGCTAAGTGGAAGAGTAACGCGAAGGGAGAGGGTTGAACATGCAATTTGTACGAAAAAAAATCATGAGGTGCAAAGATGGCAATTTGTAGAATAATAGGGGGTAGTATGAGAAATCAGGAAAAAAAATTGCCAGGAGGCTAAGTAGAAGAATAACGCGAAGGAAGGGGGTTAAACAAGCAACTTTTTAACGAAAAGAAGGCATAAAATGCAAAGCTGACAATTTGTAGAATGATCGAAGTTAGTATGAGTAAGTTGGAAAAAAAATTCAAAAAGGCTAAATGGAAGTATAACGAGAGGCATTTATCCAAAGGACCAAAGGTGACATGAAATATCTCAAATTATGTAAACGAAGTGCCAGATTCTTTCAATAAAATGAAATATCGAGAAGGCTACCGATGCTCTTTGTATCGCTGATATCTTTGTCATTCTTCCACTTAGCCTTCTGACAATTTTCTTCCTTCTTACTTGTACTATCTCCGTTTATTCCACAAATCGTCCATTTTGCACTTTGTGACTATTTTTTTCAAAAGAAAGATGCTGGTTTAACTCCTTCCTACTTACTTATACTATCTCCGATTAAAATAATCGGAGATAATTTTGTAGATTCAAAATGCCATCTTTCCAACTTATGACTTTTTTTTCGAAAAAATAGATGCATGTTCAACCCCCTTCCTTCACGTTATTCTTCCACTTAGCCTTCTGACAATGTTTTTCCTACTTACTCATACTACCCCATTTTATTTTACAAATAGCCAGCTTTGCACCACACGGCTTTTTTTCCTTAAAAAGTTGCTTGTTTAACCCCCTCCCTTCGCGTTATTCTTCCACTTAGCCTCCTGGCAATTTTTTTTTCCTGCTTTCTCCTACTACCCCCTATTATTCTACAAATTGCCATCTTTGCACCTTATGACTATTTTTTCGAAAAAACTATGCATGTTTAACCCCCTCCCTTCGCGTTATTCTTCCACTCAGCCTTCTGGCAATGTTTTTTCCTGCTTACTCATACTACCTTCGATTATTCTACAAATTGCCATCTTTGCACCTTATGACTTTTTTTTCGAAAAAAATATGCATGTTTAACCCCTTCCCTTCGCGTTATTCTTCCACTCAGCCTTCTGGCAATGTTTTTTCCTGCTTACTCATACTACCTTCTCTTATGCTACAAATTGCCATCTTTGCACCTTATGACTTTTTTTTCGTAAAAAAAATTGCATGTTTAACCCCCTCCCCTCGCGTTATTCTTCCACTTGGTCTTCTGGCAATGTTTTTTCCGACTTACCCATACTACCCCCTATTATTCTACAAATTGCCATCTTTGCACTTCATGATTTTTTTCGTACAAATTGCATGTTCAACCCCCTCCCTTCGCGTTACTCTTCCACTTAGCCTTCTGGCAATGTTTTTATCTACTTACTCATACTACCTCCTATTATTCTACAAATTGCCATCTTTGCACCTTATGACTTTTTTCTCGAAAAAAATATGCATGTTTAACCCCCTCCCTTCGCGTTATTCTTCCACTTAGCCTTCTGGCAATGTTTTTTCCTGCTTACTCATACTACCTTCGATTATTCTACAAATTGCCATCTTTGCACCTTATGACTTTTTTTTCGAAAAAAATATGCATGTTTAACCCCCTCCCTTCGCGTTATTCTTCCAGTCAGCCTTCTGGCAATGTTTTTTCCTGCTTACTCATACCACCTTCTCTTATTCTACAAATTGCCATCTTTGCACCTTATGACTTTTTTTTCGTAAAGAAATTGCATCTTTAACCCCCTACCCTTCCGTTATTCTTCCGGTGTGCCTTCTGGCTGCCCGCCTTACGCTATGTCGGTAACAATCGAACCTGCGAACGATAAAATTACCCTTGCACCTAGTGACCCTTACCCCTCCGTAGCCAGCTCTTAGACTACTACGCGACGCGCGAAAGATACAAGGTAGGGGAAAGGCAGGCAAGATGGCATAGTAGGGCCAAATGGCATACCATATTTACTGAAGAATCCACTGCGAGTGGAATCCTAGAACTCAGTGCAAATGTTCGAATTAGTTGGCAACAGTGTACGAACGTTGTTTCAAGGGATCCGTTACGGTAGTTGATGAGTTAGTCGTGAAAAAGGGGTATGAGCCTGTACAACTTCGACGTAAGCTCTCTCTTCTCGTCTATATTACTGTAAGTACAGATTATTTCACTAACTTTTTTATATCCGAGTAGAATTGTACCTTTATTGTGATCCTTTTCATGTATTTACCTTGACAAAAAGATGTCACAAAAACGTTGATTTAATATTCGTTTTTTTGACACGTGGTTAGGGCAAGTTGACATACATAGAGGCTGGGTAAAATGGCATGGTACTTTTTATTAACAATAAAATATTTTTTCAGATGGTCTTCAATTATCGAAGGAAAACCAACAGAGGAGATTGGGATGAGAATAATATGTTAAGAGCTTTGGAAGCAGTAAGAAAAAAACAAATGGGATAGGCCCTTGCTAGTAAAACATTCAATGTACCTTTTTTTTATTTATATGAATATGATTTTTTTTGTTTATACTTTATATGAATATAAATAAATTTCAATTTCTTGTATGATATGTTATTTATTGGAATTTTGTTTTTTTCACTACAAAATATATCATATTATATGATATGCCATCTTGCCCGACACTGTGGGGCAAAATGGTTTTTGGATGTTACAGATTATCGTGATTTTTTTTGTCTATAATTTTTTTTATTCATATCTTTCTTCAAAAATTGATAGCTAACTTGATTGACTAGAGATTCAACTAATGCTGTGCTCTATTTTTTTTTCCTCATAAGAGATATCGATTTTCAAAAGATTGTATGCCATCTTGCCTGCCTCTCCCCTATACAGTTTTCCCCTCGCGTAGCGGGCGACTCCCACTCCGCGACTAGTTTGATGCATTCGAGCCTTTTCGCTCCTGTTTGACGCCGTTTTTCACCCACTAAACATTATCGCTATTTTTCGCTTCTCAAAAAAAACCTAAGACGATTCAGGAGTGGAATTTATCATGAAAAACATGTAGAAACTATCTATTGCATGACTGCACAGTCAGATTTCAGGTAGTATTTTTGTCATGAAATCGAACTTTCGATAGCTCTATTGCTTGGTCTATTATGAAAAATTTAATTGAAAGGATATGGTCCTGCAAGCGTGGTCGTGGTGGTCATTTGCCTGATGTTATTTTCCACTATTTACAGCATAGCTTCTTCTTTATAATGAAATAAACATCCGATATTCATATTGAAAAATGGCATTTTTCTTTGAATATCAAATCAACACCTCTTATTGGAAAACCCTTCATCGGAGGAACGAATACTGAAAATTCATGAAACTACATGAGTTAGAATATATTATATCAGATATATCAGTCCCCCATACGAACTGTAGCACATGAAATTATACGAATATGAAAATTATTTATCGACCGTAATTGTTATTAAATTGAGAGTTTATTAGGATTTCTCGGTCGAAGGATCAGTGATACACTTATATATTACCCAAGCTTTCGGTAATTTTATTACCTTTCTCAAGGATCTACAAATAAATATACTGTTATAAGGGACTAAAGTATATTTATTTGTAGATCCTTGAGAAAGGTAATAAAAATTACCGAAAGCTTGGGTAATATATAAGTGTATCACTGATCCTTCGACCGAGAAATCCTAATAAACTCTCAATGAAATTATACGGTTGTGGGCTCTTTGGAATTCCGACCTGGTTGTCGGTGACGTCACTGACCTATTTCTACGGGCTGATTGGGCAATATACCGATCTTCTCGAATCGTGGTAACACGAAGACGACCACTTTGAGGTATACTTTGTACTCCACCAGTTTCTCTCATTGCACCGAATCGTTCTCCTAACCGTGCCTCAAATAATATTCAGTCTTTTGGCTATTTGATGGCGTGAGAGCCCTTCTTATCAGAGAGCAATGATTCTAGTTCTGTCAAACTCAGACAACTCGTTTCTAATATAATATAATATAATATATTATAAGCATTTTATTTGTTCCTCATTTGTAAACGTCAGTTTCCAACAACACAATATTAATCAAGAAAGTTTATTTTATCAAGTCACTAACTTGTAAAACTGACAGTTAACTTGCAAAATTTTTACAAATTAGTAGTATTATTTACATCGAGAGTTGTCAAGTACTTGCTTCTAATTTCATTCATCCTTTTAATTTCAGAGTTCCTGGAACAAATGTATTTCTCAATAAACGTTCTCGAACTATTCGAAAACGGTATTCGTACCTTGTTTTATTCGTATCTATTTGTTTTCCTTCTTAAAATTTGCCAATATCCTAGGGGTTTTTTGACCTGTGAACTCACTGACAGTTTCACGTACTCGCTTCTAATTTCATTCATTCTTCTGATCTAATCGTTCCTGGAACGAATATTTTTAGTAATAAACGTTATAAAAGTATTTAAAACGATATTCATGAATTGTTTCATTTGGATCTGGCCTTTTTCGTCAGAAATGAGCAAAATATTCTCGAAGCACTTCCCTCTCGTAAAGCCACTGACAGTTTTCATAATTTTCCGATGTCATAAATAATCATAAATAATGCATAGCTTACGACATTTGCGACAAATTCTTGAAATTTTTTTGGAATTTATCTAACCTTTTTCAAATGAGAAACAAATAAAATGTAAAACAATACACGCAAGGTAACGTGTTTTACGGGCTCAAGGAGGTAACTGACTCGCCTGCGGCTCGTCAATTATATCCTCCATTCGCCAGTAATAACCCTCTTACCTTGCTAGTAATGTTATATACTATTACACTGTTTTTGAACTAACCAGTACTGAAAACTAAAAACACATTTGACAAAATCAATAATTTAAACACATGAACGTTTTAAGTTTCGTGATGTTATCGTTTTATTCCATTGTCAACAAGTTTCTTTTGTTGTCAGTAACAATATGTTGTGAATCTTGATTATTTTGTCTCCATTACAGGGGGATGGTGTAAAAAAGTTTTAAAGTGAGTATGCTTTACTCAAATCTCTCAAAAACTTCAATCGACCGGAAGAAAGTATCCAATCTTCGAATGTAATGCTATCAAATGGAGCAATTAAATGAAACGCAGTGTTTCCATTGAAAATAGATCAATCTTTCTTGTCGTTGGAGATAACTGTCCGTTTATCCGCTGACCCTCGGTCTCATTCTTCGTCTGAGGTCTTCTTCAGGAACGAAATGATGCGAACCCACTTGAAAATTCAAAGACCTCAATCGTTTTTTTGACCCTGTTATCGATTCAGGATGATAAATGACCATGAATTGGGTTCATTTATATCAGTTGGTGAGAACATTTCAGTAACTCACACTTGTTGAGATTCGACCCTAATATGTTATTTATTGGGAAGTGTTTAATTCTTCTTGCACGCATGTTCCTTCAGGAAGAGCGCGCTATAGATTTGCTCCAATACAGGGTGTTAGGGAATAAGTGCGACAAACTTCAGGACGTGATTCTGCATGAAAAAATAATGAAATTATTTCATTCGCAAGTGCTTCGTGTTGAAATAGTACTTAGTTGACTTATGGCGGTATTCTGCTTTTCATCTGTAAGTTACGATACTGTAGCGCAGCGTTTTCCAACTTGTGGGGCGCGCCCCCCTTGGGGGGCGCGAATGAATTCAAGGGAGGGCGCCGACAACGCGTTCCTGCCCAAAAGGTTCTGGCATGGCACGAATTAGAACCACTAAAGGGGGGCGCTATAAAATTTGAGATTGAAAATTGGGCCGCGAATGTTAAAGGTTGGGAAACGCTGCTGTAGCGTACGATTGATCTCTAACTGGTCGACTTATTGATTCGTAAACATAGAGATATTCTATCTCTATGTTCGTAAATAATGCAATTTTGGATAAGTTCCTGTAACTTTCTCATTTACAGTGTCACTTTTGAACTACTCATCGAAAAACGTAAAATCGTAAGATTTGATCATGGAACTTTATGTATTATGAGTAAATGGTTTAGATTTGAATTTGAAAATACATTTATCTGAATGTAGTTTGCGTTTGTTTCTTTCATCTGATAAATTGAAAGGAAGGAAAGAAAGAAATTTTTGGTTAAAATTGCATTGATTAAGTTTGTAGTGCACTGGTTCTTCAATCTGAACATGTTCACAAACTGGGCATTCGGCATTTCTCAATCTGAACATTTTCTGGGCATCCGGCATTTCAAATGGATTCATTTGGCCACGCAAACTTTTCTTTTCAATTCTCATAACGTTCCTACTTCAAAAAAGAATAATTTTCAGGTCATGTATATCATTGAACATTGTTTAACCTCTTATGATTTTCATCCGATAAAAATCTAATGAACAAAGCCATATTATTTTCATTCATTTTGAATCTCTCATATTAAAAGGTTGGTGTTAGTGTTAGTTCTAAAATAAACAAACCATTCAACCATCGTTTAAACAATGATTTACCTTAACCTCACAATATATCATTCGATAATATACTTCCGATCACCCGTGGAGTACTCGTAAATCGCTTTCTGTAAGCTACAGATCCCTTACAGACGTCCAGAATTGCAATGTTCCTGTGAGCTTATGAAAAGTTATAGCTCACAGATGAAAGCAGAATACCATTTTTAGTTGAGAAGTGACTACATATCCATTTATTGCTTCGAAAACGTTCTAGACATGCGAATAAAAATTAGTCGGTTTCAAGAGGTAGTCATTACGAATTTTCTGACATGCAATTACATGCATCACATTTTATGAATTGTTTTGAAAAGAAGAACGACCCGCCTCTGATATATTTCGAACGAACAACCATTTCTGATTGCTCGTTCTACTTAAACGAGTGCTATATTGTTTTGCTCAAATATCAGTAATATTCGAATTCTGAATCGAAATTGGTCTCAAACGATAGGGTTCGACTTCCTGTTGACGAATCCGTGGTCAAATTCATTTCTTTCCGTGGGGCCGCCAGCCGGCCGTAAGCATGATAGCTTTCGAAGGAATTTCTCTAGATATTTGAGATTTTCAGGGTGAGTTCATTTCCAAAATGCTGCGGTTGAGTTCGTCCACCAGCCGAATCATACAGAAGGTTCCATGAAATATGGCCATTCGAAATTTATGTTACTTGATATCTCAGACAGAACGAAACCTATCGAAATAAAGTTTTGCGGCCACATGCAAGATACTTAAAATAAACATCATATAAAATTTTGTGGCCACAGTGTTAAAAGAACCATAGAAAATTCAATCGGAATATTGAAAAAAAGAATTTTTATATTTCCATAACCAGATATCCGATTCCAGTGAAAATCATTTTGTAAATATTTCAATATGATCACATCATCTGTACCATAGAATTCAACTTTTTCAATTATTGATTTTCTTCATACTCAATTTTTCGAAGAATTTCCAGAAATTAATTCCAGTCGTGTTGAGATTTTGCATTTATATACTTAACATATAAGTCTCAAGACGTAAACAAAATAAAGTAATAGCATTATAGCTAAACCAATGAAGGAAAGCTTGCTTGGAGCTTTTCTCAAATTTCTTGCATTCTCTGTTTATTTAATGGAAACAGAACTCTGGCCTTTTTTCGTATGATGCGCCGTATTGTATTGAAGTAACGACATGCGGGACCACAATAATAGTTATTTAATCAACTAGATTAAAGACAGCGACTTATGGTCAAGATATTTTAAAGCGGAAGCAGAGCGAACGCGTTAATAGTTCGAGATAGTCGCTCGATTGATAACCGAGTTAATTACAAGATTTTTCTGACGATATCAATATGAATTGTGTATGAATTCTTGGTTGAAATACATTCTCATTTTGTACAAAACTTATATTTGATATCATGAAATTTCCATGTATCTATGTTCCAGTAGAGTTTTGACATTTAATGTAGTGCTTCTGAATATTTTGTGAACGGTTGCCATGAGGATTTCACATCAAAATAGAAGAAATTGAGCATTAAAATGCGTCATTAGTGATTAATTTCATACACATTTTGAGATCGACGGAAAAGTTGAATCCGATATTTACAAGTCAGTATAGTGTGTCATTGAATATTTGTTACTAATCTGTGACGCCCAAGAAGTTCTTAAATCATAAGCAGGTTGAACGAACAGTCTAGTACCTCACCGCGATCGACAATAAAGATCTTCAACTTATCAAAAGAACATAATTTTGAAAGGGGGTAATAAAACCAACCAAGAGGAACTTTCCTACTGAAAATATCCTCCTTAAAACTTTGTCCGACGAAGATTACATAGAAATAATCCAAAGATTCAATCAAAAAGGTGGCTGCGAAGCCAGAAGCGAACAAACGCGGTAATGATTGCTAATTTCGATGAATATGTAAAATTAGGCAGGAACAAGGAAGTTCTGAAAGTTATCTGCCAGATGTACGAAGCCTTTTACACTAGTAATGGCAGCCCCTCAACAAAAATTGTTCATTGATAATATAAATTCTTCCAAAAGAAGATGAACAACAGAATTTCACCTAAAGAGGCAATACTTGCGGAGTGAGGAGATGCCGAAAGAACAGTTTCTGAAGAATAAGACTGATGAAACTATTTTATTGAAAATTTCGTGATTGTTTATAAACGAAATGGACCTTTCTCTTCAGATTTTTCATTATATCTTATGGGTAGATATGAATTCTTTCATATAAATAAATTTTCAATTGATTCATTATCGAAAGAAGAAAAACTGATTTTGTTTTCCATGCAGTTACTACATGATTTGAATCTCGTTCAGTTGATTTCATTTCATTTTATAGATTTCAAACATTCATTCTGTTTCGTTTTGTTGCAAATGGTTTTAGAATTTTATCTAATAGGTTTTATGATTTCGGAATAAACTGAAGATATAATTTCTGATGAGTTTAATTTGAGATTTCTTCAAGGAATCAAATTTATTCAAAGTCAAGCTCAAACAATATTATCAGTCACACCCTCGAAACCTCAACTGAGATATCGACCATTATTAGATTAAACAAATGCTCAAAATCTGACGCTTCCAAGGCAGTAGTGTGTCATCAAACATTTGTTACTAATCATTGACTCCATAGAAGTTCTTATATCTCAACTGAATCCCTAAATCGAAAGCAGGGTGAACGAACAGTCTACTACCTTCCCGTGAACGACAATAAAAATCTTCAACCTATCAAAAGAACATAATTTTGAAAGGGGTAATAAAACCAATCAAGAGGAACTTTCCTTCTGAAAATATCCTCCTTAAAACTTTGTCCGAGGAAGGTTACATAGAAATAATCCAAAGAGTCAAGCAAGAAGGTGGCTGCGAAGCCAGAAGCGAACAAACGCGGTAATAATTGCTAATTTCGATGAATATATAAAATAAGGCAGGAACAAGGAAGTTCTGAAAGTTATCTGCCAGATGTACGAAGCCTTTTACACTAGTAATGGCAGCCCCTCAACAAAAATTGTTTATTGATAATATAAATTCTTCCAAAAGAAGATGAACAACAGAATTTCAACTAAAGAGGCAATACTTGCGGAGTGAGGAGATGCCGAAAGAACAGTTTCTGAAGACTGATGAAACTATTTTATTAAAAATTTCGTGATTGTATATAAACGAAATGGACCTTTCTCTTCAGATTTTTCATTATATCTTCTGGGTAGATATGAATTCTTTCATATAAATAAATTTTCAATTGATTCATTATCGAAAGAAGAAAAACTGATTTTGTTTTCCATCCAGTTACTACATGGTTTGAATCTCGTTCAGTTGATTTCATTTCATTTTTTAGATTTTAAACATTCATTCTGTTTCGTTTTGTTGCAAATGGTTTTAGCATTTCATCTAATAGGTTTTATGATTTCTGAATAAACTGAAGATATAATTTCTGATGAGTATAATTTGAGATTTCTTCAAGCAATCAAATTTATTCAAAGTCAAGCTCAAACAATATTATCAGTCACACCCTCGAAACCTCAACTGTGATATCGACCATTATTAGACTAAACAAATGCTCAAAATCTGACGATTCCAAGGCAGTAGTGTGTCATTAAACATTTGTTACTAATCATTGACTCCATAGAAGTTCTTATATCTCAACTGAATCCCTAAATCGAAAGCAGGGTGAACGAACAGTCTAGTACCTTCCCGTGAACGACAATAAAAATCTTCAACCTATCAAAAGAACATAATTTTGAAAGGGGGTAATAAAACCAACCAAGAGGAACTTTCCTACTGAAAATATCCTCCTTAAAACTTTGTCCGAGGAAGATTACATAGAAATAATCCAAAGAGTCAAGCAAGAAGGAGGCTGCGAAGCCAGAAGCGAACAAACGCGGTAATGATTGCTAATTTC
Organism: Propylea japonica; assembly: GCA_013421045.1. Classification (NCBI taxonomy): domain Eukaryota; kingdom Metazoa; phylum Arthropoda; class Insecta; order Coleoptera; family Coccinellidae; genus Propylea; species Propylea japonica. Next base: position 25,982,230 of record CM024242.1, read on the forward strand.
GATGAATATGTAAAATTAGGCAGGAACAAGGAAGTTCTGAAAGTTATCTGCCAGATGTACGTAGACTACTACACTAGCATGGCAGCCCTTAAACTTAAAAACTGAAGGTGTTCATAAATATGCATCTACTTTGAAAGCTTTTGTTCGTAGACCGCTTCAGATGGGGCAGTAAATATGCATAGAATAATTTGTAATCTACTTAAAGCCAAAAATCGCCGTAAAATTACGATACATCTCCTGGGTGTAAGTTCCTAAAAAGACATAATGCGATGGGTGGTTCAGATCTAAAGTTTTTGCAGGGGTGGAGTTGGAGGAATGTCGGAATGGATCAAAGCTTTCAAAGGTATGCAAAAATTTAGTAGGAGAGTTGAAAAGTTCCACTTCATGAAAAAAGTTGGGCTAAAATTGTTTACATGCCGAAAAATTTATTATCTACGATCGTGCGTCTTCACCCACTTTCCCGCACTTATTTCAGTTAAGAGAGTGTCACTTTCCAGTACTAGTGCGGGAAAACTCACTTTTCCGCACTAGTGCGGGGAAATAAGAGATCGCTACCTACTTAGGCCTACATAACCCAGAACGTTACACAGGTCACAGTTTTAGACGACCCTCGTCAACGTTTCTAGCAGATTCAGGCTAAGGGATAACCAACATAAAACGTCTTATAGGCTGAAAGTCAACTGCTGTTGCCTAGAGTTATTTGGAGGAAAACTATCTCGAATAAAATTCATTCATGTACTGGCAACTTGCAACCGATTCCGTCTGCACTTTGCAATCTACTGGTGTTAATCTTAACGTCTTAACAGCCAGTTACCACCAACTAAATACTAACTCTGCACTGGTTATTTTGACGCATTTGCAGAATTCAACAAATTGTGTTTTCAACATTAATAATAATAATAAATATGGTGGAGTTTCATGGAATGTTTTGCATGATGCATGTTGTGCTTTTTGAATCTTTATGCGGTCGTTGAAAAAATTGTGTTTCTAATTCATGCTTAAGTCATGGATGAAGTAAAGTATGCTACTCGCGTATAATGGCTGTTATGCACTAGGTGATTTGGTCCACTCGCCTTCGTCTTGTGGCCTAAAAATAGCTGTCATTATACGCTCGTTGCATAATATACTATTATACCTGCAACGAATACTTTCTTAGATGAAATATAATATCATTTAGACACAGAATTATGCAGAAGGGTCCCATTAACTATAAAAAAATGTCGTGGATAAACCAGATCGCGTTTCTTCTCATAATGGGGACATCTACCAACAAAATTAGTGAACCGAAAAGCGATGAAAAGCACTGAGTTGCCTCTATATGTCACTTGACGATTTTGAAAGTAATTAAAGGAAGGAAAAAAATCTGTTTTTTTACCCTAACTTTGGAACAACCCCTGGTGTGTTTCAATTGTTTTACCGTGTGATTTCTTATTTTATCATTAAGACACACCTTTTTCTTGACAATTTAATTCTTCATTTATAATAATAGCCCAATTTTCGTCAAAGATACAGGGTTTTCAGTAAAACATCAAATTCCGCTGAGGATACAACAGTAGGTACTTCAAAAAATTCCACCTAAAATTCTGATCTCATGAAAACGAACTGAAAAAGATGTCAATAACATAACGTGTTTTCCGCCCAGACGCAGATAACAGGTGCAATTCGTCTCGGCATGTCCTCACTAAGGTTTTCAATCAATTAGAGCACCACTGAGTTGTTGCAAATTTTCAGGAGTTGGTACGCGAGATTGAGTTTTCCTCCCAAGAGCATCCAAACATGCCCAATTGGGTTCAAATCTGGGCTTAGAGCAGGCCAGTTGAATTCTTGGATATCAATCCAAGCCACATGAAGTTGATGCGGTAGGGAATAATAAAGCATTATCACGAAATCGTCTCAAATAAATGGTGCATACCGAACAACATGTCGCGCTAAAACTTCTCTTGTTTGATGTTTTCGATCAGTTTTCATTTTATTTTCATTACGTTCGGATTTAAGGTTAAATCAGTGAAAGTACTTTCATAGTAATAGCGAAACTGTGAAATTTAATGTTGATCTGAAAACAATGTAACTTTAACAAAAATCGAGCTTTTGTTGTGAATGAAGAATTAAATTATCAAGAGAAAATGTGTCTTGATGATAAAATAAGAAATCATACGGTGTAACAACTGGAACACACCAGGGGTGGCTCTAAAGTTAGGATAAAAAAACCAATTTTGTTTCACCCTGTATAAAATGACGTACGCCGAGTTTCCTTGAAATTCAAAACTGTTGTTTGATTAAGGATGAACATACCTACAATTGAAAAAAAAATTCATTTGAATCGGACTTGAAATAACATATTTATAAATTAACAAACTTCATCGATTTTTTGAGTGGATCGATTATTTTGCCAGTGAGTGTAGTTTAGTTATTCAAAAACGTTAAGACAGGGTTTTTCTACTGAAGTGTTTCCCTGTGCTCTGGTATCATTTGCCAGAATAGTGTGGCACACATTTTGCACTCACCTCAGCTAGGGACTTTTTTGTTTTATGTATTTTATTTTGATGCTTGCAGGCATCCAGCTTTATTTCTGAACGCTGTTCATATTTCCCTATTTGCAATTTTGAACTTTTCTCACCCCGGACCATAGACATAGAGAAATGGACTGAGCGATCCCTATTCAGTTTCATAGAAAATATAACTGAAAAATGGGAGAGACTAAACCTATTGGTGGCCAATAGTTGTCTTTTTTTATGTCACCACAGATCCACAAAAAAGAGACAGGTAATGGCCGCGATATCGCATCCTCTCTTTCTCTGATTAGTGACACTTTCAGTCGGTTATTGCTCAGTCCATTCTCTATGTCTATGCCCAGGACAAACCGAGAATATAATTCCTACATAAACTTCCACCAAAATTTTGTGGTTCCACTCTGTGCCCGAATTCTTCCGTCGCCTTCATGGAAATTCTACTCGTAGTCGAAGTTTTAAAACATACTTTGTGAGGGCGAGTAATCATGCAAATTTTTACAGCGTGCCGTTATTCTAATTCAATTTTTCATCATGAAACATCGTGTTGTATCGTCCATGTACATGTCATTTCGGGGATTAAATTAAATTCTGTGGCAAACTTCTATGACCTCTTCAGTATTTGCGGTTAAAATAAATTCAACATTCAAATGATGCGATAGCTTAAATTTGGCGTGTAAAGAGTAGTTCATGCTTGGGAATACTTAGCAAGCAAAAGTGTTATCGAATAATGGGTAGGTAACTAATTATACTCACTGTTTTTTCATGAAATTGAGTGTCAGTGTGAATGAATAGTTACTTAATCAACGTGGTTATTAAAGACAGCAACTAATGGTTAAGATATTTTAACGAGTGACCGAAGCAAAAGCGTTAATAGTTCGAGACCATTAGTCGCTCGATTAATAACCGAGATGATTACGAGATTTTTCCGACGATCTCAAAATGAATTGTGTGAGAAATCTTGATTGAAATACATTTTCATTTTGCACCAGACTTACATTTGACATAATAAAGTTCTATGTATCTATGTTCCAGTAGAGTTTTGGCATTTCTTGTAGTGCTTCTGAATACTTTGTGAACGGTTGCCATGAGGATTGCACATTGAAAACGGTACAAAAGCCGACTCAATTTCAATAAACCATGTATGGTGTAGTATAATGTACCGGGTTTTTCACTATAATTTGACCCCCCCTATAACTTTGTTTCTAAAGGAGATACAAAAAATGTTTCGTATAAAAGTTTCAGGAAATCAACTGAGGTTTTTTGATATGAGTCGAAAAACTGAAATATATATAGGGTGGCCAACATATTGATGGCAACTTCATTTTTTCAAATGAAACACCCTGTATATTTTTCCATATTTGGTTAGCTCTTTTTCCCCTGATTTCGAATATGTAACATATGTTGGTCTATCTCTTTTATTCTGAGAACCACAGAATTTCAAATTTTAAGAACCACCTGCCAAGATCATTTTACAAGTGGCAGAGTACTTTTAATGAAAATGCTCATTTTTGGAGTTATAATAACGTCAATGGGAAGATATACAGGGTAAACAACATTAAATGCAACTATATTTTTCAAATAGGACACCCTATCCTTTATATTCTTCCTTTTTTTGATAGGCTATTTCCTCCTGATCTCGAATATAAATGCGTATGTGGATGTGTCTCTTCAATTTTCAGAGTTTCAAAGTTTTGAAATGATGACACCGAATAAAAAAATATGTGAAATACCTACGAAATTGTTTACATCCAAACAATCTACTCAAAAGTATTATTTTAGAATGAATACTTAACAATTATTTAACCAATGAAAAATGATAAACTATGGTAGTATGATAAGAATAACATCAACTAAAGAAATGGCTCAAAATGACCACCTTCTTTCAATACACATAGTTCATATAGTTGTCTCAAGTTGTTTAGACTATTTTTGATAGCATTATTATGGCTCTGATTCAAGTCAGAAATTAAAGCTTCAAAATTTGTTTCTAATCATTACAATATTATTATAATTCTTTGGGCGTTGACTGGATTAGTTCCGAATTATGGGTTTAATATTGGTTGATTTTAAATCATTAATATTATTCTCAGCTTTCATTGATTGTCTTTTTGCTGAAGTAAATTTTTTTCTTCAGGAACGGCTATAAAAACGTGTCCAACGGTGTTAAATCGGGACTATTTCGTGGCCATGAAATGCGTGCGCCATTATCAATCCACAGATCAAATTGGCCACTTAAATATTCACGAACTTCCAAAACGCTATGCCAGATGGTTATTGAAATTTGAAATTCTGTGGTGCTCAGAATAAGAAAGATAGACCAACATAATATGTTACATCTTCGAAATCAGGGGAAAAAGAGCTAACCAAATATGGAAAAATATACAGGGTGTTCCATTTGAAAAAATGAAGTTGCCATCAATATGTTGGCCACCCTGTATATATTTCAGTTTATCGAGTCAAATCAAAAAACCTCAGTTGATTTCCTGAAACTTTTATACGAAACATTTTTTTGTATCTCCTTCTGTAACAAAGTTAAAGGGGGGGTCAAATTATAGTGAAAAACCCGGTACATATCGTTGTGCCCAAACGTAATTTCCGAATTTTAAGACAAAAATGGTCTCAAACGGAAGGGGGCCTGCCGACCAGCCGTAAGCACCATAACTTTTGAGGGAATGTCTAGAGACTTGTGATTTTCAGGGTGAGTTCGGTTACCAAATGCTGCGGTTGAGTTCGTTAAGCACCCAAATCGTGCAGGTTGTTCCAAAAAATAAGGCCATTCAAAATTTTTGTTCTTCAATATCTCAGACAGAACGAAACCAATCGAGATGAAATTTTGCTGCCAAATACGAGATGCTCATGATAAGCTTTATGCATTTTGTGGCCATAATGTTAAAAAAACCATTGAATATTCAATTGGAATATTGAAAAGAAGAAACTTCATATTTCCATAACAATATACCTGATTCCACTGAAATTTATTTTTTGAATGGAAATTGATGAACTGAATGTCCATGAAGAATTTCAAGAGGATTGCATTATTTGAACCATAGAAAATTCAATTGAAATATTGAAAAGAAGAATATATTTCCATAACAAGATATCCGATTAGGGTAAAATTTATTTTGTAAATGGATATTGAAATATTGAATGTTAATGCGATCGCCTCATCAGAACCATAGTATTCAATTTTTTTATTTGTCAAGTTTTCACATATTTCAGTTTTCGAATAATTTATCGAATATTATTCCGACGCTGCTGGGTTTCTGTAGGTATTCATATATTTAATATCAATGCCAGGCCTATATAAAATTTTGTGGTAATTTTCACATATATTCCGAAGTGATAAACTATTTCTTTCATCTGTGTTTTTATATTTCAGAATATTTTATTTATATTTGAGTCCTCAGGTTTCATTTTGAAAATGGCATCATTAGATATTTGGAGCGAGATTTTGCGATAGTGTCAATAAGTGTATATGTTTACTTAAGGACATGGACTGTACATAATTGCATATAAATCAATTTCGTTCTGTTTCATGTTCGTAAGAAGTTCTCTATTTGTTGGAAGTTTCCAAGGAATATTCAATTGATGTAAATAAACCTCTCAAAAAATTAAAGATTGAGGTTAAAGCTTATGTCAATCACTGTTCGATGTAATATTATTGACACAGTTATTGACATATGGTTTTAACTCAATATATTAATCATTGAAAGGCTTACTCACATCAATTAAATATTCCTTGGAACCTTCCAAACAAAAGAGATTTTCTAACGAACATGAAACATGAAAAATTCGGAAAATATACGCAATTGTATACAGTCGCTATCCTTAAGTAAACTCTAACATATAGGTACACTTATTGACACTACTGCAAAATCCCACGCCAAATATCTAATGGAGCCGTTTTCAGGATGATAAACCTTAGAAAATTCAACTTGACCTAAATAGAAATGAAACATTCTAAAATAGGTAGAGATAGATGAAAAAACCAAAGATAGCACCAATAGTTTATTACATCGTAATAATAATGTGTATGTGCACAGTGTCAATCACTATCAGGGTGTCCAGAACTGGGCCTCTCACCCTATACTTTCACGATATTTTGAGCTCAGATATTTGGAAATTGTAATAATCATATTCGTTCGAAATGAACGTATACTTTTGTTGGAACGAGCAGTTGACGAAATGCTCGAGAATTGACTTACTTGGAACTATTTGTTCGATTTTACAGGATCCCGAGCATTGACACCCTGACTCCATACTCTATCCCAACCCCTTAAAACCATCTTAGAAAAATACTGAAATAACCAATATTTTTCCTGCTAGAAACCCTTGAATGATTGCCCAAAATCCAACGTCGGCAAGATAGTTGAACATTCAAGCAAATTCGGTAAAGTCTAAGTCGGGGCCATTTGGCCAGCATAAAGACAGAACTGTTGTTTCCTCTATAAATAACCCAGCTAGTAGAAAGTTAAATGTCGTCCTATGTAAATATTTACTACATGTTTTCGTAGCCAACTTGTTCTACAAGCTAGAAAAGGCAATGGGCCCCTAGGACTTGAAAGCAATGTTCCGAGCTTTCCAAGAGATGAAATGCGGGAATATCCCTAGAAAATAAATTGATGTTTGGGAGTTTCCTCATGCCCCATATTGCATTCTTCATTAAAAAAATGTTTCATTTTTTATTTTGTCCTCTTTTTCATTAAAATGGGTAGGTATGCGCTGCAACAATAGACTTCGTCTGGTTGTCCACGACGCCTTTTTTATTCGAAGAGGTCGTTTATTTATTGTGGGATATGCTGCATGTTTAATCCGTTTTTCTTGTACTTCACCTGAATATTTCAACGATGCAATCTTCTTGATGAAGCTTGAAGCCCGCCATATTTCTTCCTTTTTACTCATACTTTCATAACTCTCTGGTGGAAAATTGTGGATTCGTATTTATTTTGGCTTGATTTATTTGAACGCAGGCAGAATCTGTTTATAGGTTAGAATTTAGTTTTCTGAAGTTCTTGAGGGGTTGTGATTTTTTCGCCGATTGTTTTGTCAGGTAAAAGATTATATTAGATATCACTCTAATGAGTTTCAAGTTGAAAAACAGAACGCGTTTGGTATAACATTTGTAATGTAGTTGTTCTGATAATATTTTCTTCAATTTTTTGATTCCATTGACTGTTTTACGGCATACAGACTTTGTTTTATTCCTTATGGCACATTGTCTGTGAAATGAATTTTAATATTGTAAGATATTCCTTGACCGAAATGTTAATTTGTAAAAGTACTACAGAAGAATCTGTATATTTATATGTAACTTTCGTGGATGCCATTACTGAAAATTAAACGAAAACAGCTGGGGTGAATATAGTGAAGAGCAAGATGCAATCTTTCCTGACTTTATCGGTTATAAACAAATGAAATTTTCATATCTTTAAATTACCCAGCTAGCGGAGAGTTGAATATAGTCATATCTTAATATTTACTACATGTAGCCTACTTGTTCTTCAAGCTAGAAAAGCTTGAATTCAATGTTCACGAGCTTTTCAAGAGATGAAATGTGGGAATATCCTAGAAAATAAATTGATGTTTGGGAGTTTCCTCATGCCCCATATTGCATTCTTCATTAAAAAGATGTTTAATTTTTTATTTTGCCCTCTTTTTCATTAAAATGGGTATACGCTGCAACAATAGACTTCGTCTGGTTGTCCACGACGCCCCTTTTTATTCGAAGAGGTCGTTTATTTATTGTGGGATATGCTGCATGCCTTAAAGTTTTCTTGTACTTCACCTGAATATTTCAACGATGCAATCTTCTTGATGAAGCTTGAAGCCCGCCATATTTCATCCTTTTTACTCATACTTTCATAACTCTTCCTGGTGGAAAATTGTGGATTACGTATTTGGCTTGATGATTTTGAACGCAGGCAGAATCTGTTTATAGGTTAGAATTTAATTTTCTGAAGTTCTTGAGGGATTGTGATTTTTTCACCGATTGTTTTGTCAGGTAAAAGATTAAGTATATTAGATATCACTCTAATGAGTTTCAAATTCAAAAACGGAACGCGTTTGGTATAAATGAAGTAGTTGTAATGTAGTGGTTCTGATAATCTTTTCTTCAATTTTTTGATTCCATTGATTTTTACGGCATATAGACAAATTTGTTTTATTCCTTATGGCACATTGCACATTATCTGTGAAATGAATTTTAATATTGTAAGATATTCCTTGACCGAAATGTTAATTTGCAAAAGTACTACAGAAGAATTGTATATTTATATAATATGTAACTTTCGTGGAAGCCATTACTGAAAATAAACGAAAACAGCTGGGGTGAAATATACTGAAGGGCGAGATGCAATCTTTCCTGACTTCATCAGTTATAAACAAATGAAATTTTCATATCTATAAATTACCCAGCTAGTGAAAAGTTGAAAGTAGGCCTATCTGAATATTTACTACATGTAGCCAACTTGTTCTGCAAGCTAGAAAAGCTTGAATTCAATGTTCACGAGCTTTTCAAGAGATGAAATGGGGGAATATCCCTAGAAAATAAATTGATGTTTGGGAGTTTCCTCATGCCCCATATTGCATTCTTAATTAAAAAAATGTTTCATTTTTTATTTTGCCCTCCTTTTCATTAAAATAGGTATACGCTGCAACAATAGACTTCGTCTGGTTGTCCACGACGCCTTTTTTATTCGAAGAGGTCGTTTATTTATTGTGGGATATGCTGCATGCTTTAATCCGTTTTTCTTGTACTTCACCTGAATATTTCAACGATGCAATCTTCTTGATGAAGCTTGAAGCCCACCATATTTCATCCTTTTTACTCATTCTTTCATAGTACATCCTGGTGGAAAATTATGGATTTCGTATTTGGCTTGATGATTTTGAACGCAGGCAGAATCTGTTTATAGGTTAGAATTTAGTTTTCTGAAGTTCTTGAGGGGTTGTGATTTTTTCACCGATTGTTTTGTCAGGTACGAGAATATATTAGATATAATTTTGATGAGTTTCAAGTTGAAAAACAGAACACGTTTGGTATAACATTTGTAATGTAGTTGTTCTGATAATCTTTCTTTCAATTTTTTGATTCCATTGACTGTTTTACGGCATATAGACAAATTTGTTTTATTCCTTATGGCACATTATCTGTGAAATGAATTTTCATATTGTAAGATATTCCTTGACCGAAATGTTAATTTGCAAAAGTACTACAGAAGAATCTGTATATTTATATGTAACTTTCGTGGATGCCATTACTGAAAATAAACGAAAACAGCTGGGGTGAAATATAGTGAAGGGCGAGATGCAATCTTTCCTGACTTCATCAGTTATAAACTAATGAAATTTTCATATCTTTAAATTACCCAGCTAGTGGAGAGTTGAATGTAGTCATATCTTAATATTTACTACATGTAGCCTACTTGTTCTTCAAGCTAGAAAAGCTTGAATTCAATGTTCACGAGCTTTTCAAGAGATGAAATGGGGGAATATCCCTAGAAAATAAATTGATGTTTGGGAGTTTCCTCATGCCCCATATTGCATTCCTAATTAAAAAAATGTTTCATTTTTTATTTTGCCCTCTTTTTCATTAAAATAGGTGTACGCTGCAACAATAGACTTCGTCTGGTTGTCCACGACGCCTTTTTTGTTCTAGAAGGTCGTTTATTTATTGTGGGATGTTCTGCATGCTTTAATCCGTTTTTCTTGTACTTCACCTGAATATTTCAACGATGCAATCTTCTTGATGAAGCTTGAAGCCCGCCATATTTCATCCTTTTTACTAATACTTTCATAACTCTTCCTGGTGGAAAATTGTGGATTTCGTATTTGGCGTGATGATTTAGAACGCAGGCAAAATCTGTTTATAGGTTAGAATTTAGTTTTCTAAAGTTCTTGAGGGGTTGTGATTTTTTTACCGATTGTTTTGTCAGATACAAGATTATATCTCATATATTACTCTGATGAGTTTCAAGTTGAAAAACAAAACGCGTTTGGAATTACATTTGTTATGTAGTTTTTTTCATAATCGTTCTTATGATTTCTTGATTTTATTGACTATTTTGAAGGATTTAAACAAATTTGTTTTATTCTTTATGGCACATTGTCTGTGGAATGAATACTATTCAAAAGACATTCATTGACTGAAAGGTTAATTTCTTAAGGTACTACAGAAGAATCTGTATATTTATACGTTATTTTGGTGGATGCCATTACTGAAAATAAACGAAAAAAGCTGGGGTGAAAGATAGCGAAGAACCAGATACAATAATTTCTGACTTCATCAGTTATGAACATTAGAATTTCTCATATCTATAAATTACCCAACTAGTGAAGAGTTGAATGTAGTCCTATCTAAATATTTACTACATGTAGCCAAATTGTTCTGCAAGCAAGAAATCCTTGACAGCAATGTTCACGAGCTCTCCAAGAGATGAAATTCAGGAATAGCCCTAGAAAATAGATTGATGGGAGATTTCACATGCCCCATATTGCATTCTTCATTAAAAAAGTGTTTTATTTTTTATTTCGCCCCCTTTTTCATTAAAATAGGTATACGCTGCAACAATAGACTTCGTCTGGTTGTCCACGACGCCTTTTTTATTCGAAGAGGTCGTTTATTTATTGTGGGATATGCTGCATGCTTTAATCCGTTTTTCTTGTACTTCACCTGAATATTTCAACGATGCAATCTTCTTGATGAAGCTTGAAGCCCACCATATTTTATCCTTTTTACTCATACTTTCATAGCTTTTCCTGGTGGAAAATTATGAATTTCTTATTTGGCTTGATGATTTTAGCTGTCTATTCGCATGAAACATAGTCTATTTTTCAGACAAAGACTCGTTATACAGGGTGTTCACTTTTTAAGTGGACAATCTTCGAGGGGTTATTATACAAGTAAATTGCAACAAAAAATGTCATATAACACATGGTCGAAATGTTGACGGTTATTTTTCAATTTAACATTTTTTGACTTCAAGTTTTTTTCTCTGAAAAGATCATTATTCAGTTTTCCTTGTAATCTCATCAAATTTGACCACATATTCGGAAAGGGCAATAAATTTGCTACAAGATGAGGGAGTCTGTATGCAGAAAACATTCTTATTGCAGGCGTGGTAAGGAGAAGCATATCACGGTTCTGAAGTTAACAAAATCAGTCCTATTTTTCCAATGGTTTTTTCGATGAAATATTAATGGTTATACACACGCTTTATTTTCAGTAGAAAATACCTCATTTAGTGTACTTTCGAATGACATATCAACTTTGGTGCTAGCTGCAAATTCTGCATCCTAGTATTTCGACATATGTTATATGACATTTGTTGTTGCAAATCGCTTGTATAATCCCCTCTCGAAGTTTTTTCACTTTTAAAGCAGGAGGAATTCAGGAGTTTATAGAAAGTTTTTTTCCCTCGGTTCTAAAAAAATTCAAGAAGGTGCTTATTAGAGCTCGTTCATTGGTTGTGCAATAATGCAATTACCTCAAAATTTGTATAGGAATTGATATTGATACTGAATATTTTTTGAATCCAAAATCTCAGCTTGGTCAGAATAATATTCTGGAAGTTATTCAAACATTGAAAGATGTAAAAACTTGACAATTGAAAAAATTAAATTCTATGTTTCTGATTATGCGATCCTCTTGAAATTTTACATAAACACAACATAAATTTCGCTTGAAGCGGATATCTAGTTATGGAAATTGAGGAGGACGAACTCGAATCAGGGAAGTACCAACCTAATTCAACTATTACACATAATATCATCTTAGTTGAGAAATCATGTCAGTTGCCTCTAACACAGAATTTGTAAAAATTCTATTTTCTGACAGCGGATGTCAGAAGCTATTCGCATTAATTTTGCTGAATTTTAAGTTCAATTTTGCGATTCCCTGAAGACGGCTGACGAATGCTTGCCGAAACGTTGGATAGAACAATACAAGATAATGGAAGCAGCTGAATTAATCTTTCAACTAATGAACCATCATCAAAATTTTCCGTTCACAACTGATTTTTGTTTCGTCAAATTTGCGGATACGAGAACGGCTACGATTTTTCCACTGTAGGGTGCGCTAAACACATATTTATGAAGTTGCTGATTGGCGAATGCATGCCGAAACGTTGGAAAAAACAATCCAAGATAATGGAAACAGCCCAAATAATCCTTCATTAAAAATCAGTGCTCACACAATTTTTTTAGGCATCCTAGTAGAACCTTATAATTTGAGATCATTTTCGGTTCAAAATTCGAAAACCACAAACGAAATGATATAGGGTAAAACCCGGATAGATGCCTCATGCTCAGTTGCAGGAACGTCCATTAAAATTTAAAGGTCCATTAAACCCTTAATCCTCCATTAGTTCCTTGTAATAATGGAGGATTAAGAGTTTAATGGACCTTTAAATTTTAATGGACGTTCCTGCAACTGACACTAAGTTGGATAGATGCCCCATTTTCAAAATACCTAACTTCCGAAACATGTATCAACAAATTAATTTTATAAGTAGCTGCTACAGTCACCCTGGACTTTAGTTTTGTAAGGGTTATTGTGAAGTGAAGCCGTTTTTCGCTAGTGTGAGCGATCATCTCCGCAACGAACTTCACAAACACGCCAAAGTTTTAGAGGTAAGTATTTGCCGCTGTATAACTTTTGAAGTGGTTATTAATTCATTAATTTTTTTTATTACGTCAATACAGTGTTTCATTGAGTGAATATCTGAGTACAAATGTTTTTGTTTTCTTCTTAATTTATTGAAAAAAATCATGGGCATCTATCCCTATTGAAAAAGATAGTTGCCCTGATTTTTTGAGGTATAGGTGCCCCTTAGAACATCTAAACTAAAACCATATCTTCTTAGCAGATTTTCGATTCATTGTGTTATTTTGATTTTAAACTTGATTTCTGATCATTTTTGTTGAGACTTATTGTTTCATTAATTTATCATGAATGTGTGGAATGATGCTTTATGTTAATATGAAGAATGAAACTTTTCGTTTAATATATGCTTTTAAATTTCAATTAAAAATGCACAATTGTTGTTAATTTGATCCTTTTTGCGTAGATAAAGTTGCTGTTTTAAGCATAGTAAGTCTCATTGTATTTAGTTGGGTTTTTGGTTCACATAGTATGAAGGGCATCTATCCCCCCAGTATTTTCATGGTCAGGCAACTATCCATACTTGTAGGCATCTATCTCCAAAAAAAGGGTTCTACAAAAATCAAATTTTTGTGAAATTTGGGACTGCTATATCAGAGAAAAGTCTAAGTATTTCAAATCAAATAATGTGGCTTCCCACAATCATAGAAATTACACATATAAAATCAACATTTTCGAAAATATGAGGCAAATTCGAAAAGTTGGGCATCTATCCGGGTTTTCCCCTAGCACTCGTTTAAGAAAAACGAGGTCTCAAGAGAGCAGATGATCACAATAACATATTTTCATTGGCAGGGACAGATTTAATGAATTTCGCAGTGAAGAATATCCCCTTCATATAACTACCGAAAGGAATATAATTCCTAATTATTCAGGTGGATGCCACAATAACTCACTGGGCTATACATTCTACCCAGGGGGGTTCCTTTCATCCGTACCTTAATTGGTATTTCCGCCAGGTACATATAAAACTTTAAATCAGGAAGAAACCTCCCGAGATGAAGAAACTAATAAATGTGAAAAATTGATCCGAGAATTAATAGGGCAATTTTAATTACAACAGCCTCTGAGGTTGTGATGAATCAGTCTTGTAGACAGAGTTCATTATTAAGACACAACACTTCAACTTTTCCCCTCCTAATTTTTCATTCGTTCAAACATTATTTAATATCATTTTCACAGTTTCGCAGGCTTTGAATTTGTGAGAGCGATGTTGTTGAAACATTGTTTCAGCATTAAGGAAATATTTCAACCGCCTGACTAACCGCTGGGAGTGTTCATTGTCCGTGTTCAAGTAAATGGCAGAAATTATTTTCTGTCTGCTTTAGATATTTTTCATTGTTTTCTGATGCTCTAGTTGATTCCAAACTTGATAAACGAAAGCAATGAGCCTGTTCTTCATTCCGATGGCATTTTGAGTCCGAAAGAAAACTTACGATTTACGAACTATAGCACTTTATTACTAGTAGAAAGTTTCATTTCTTTTGAAGGCAACTTGTGATTCGATCAATATTGATTAAGCGTCGATTACATTGAGATGCTTCACAAGCTGCTACTAATTTAAGTATATCTCGATCCTTAGAAGTGGTAGAAAATTCAAACAAACAAAATATTTTGAATAGCAGCTCAACGCTATCATAAAATTTTGTTTCTTGTTATAGACTGTAGATTATTATGGGGTTTGCATTACAATGCGACTTTAAGATCTATCGTGTTTTTCGCAACTGTTAATTATTCTACAGCTCTTCATCTAGTTCCAGAGCCGTGATGAATTCTTACACCTGAGAGGGCTTCAAACCGGCTAGAATTGCGCTTCTTTCATAAATCTCTTGTCCAAAACATTCTTTGGGCAGGCTTACAATACCAAGGCATTCTGTAATGTGCTGATTTCATTGAGATACTTTACAGGCTGCAACGGAGCGCATTCAGAAGCGAGTGAATTAGCTTGTGAGATTGTGATGATTACACATAAAACTGTCTACTTGCAGAGTAGCCAACAATCTAACGATCCACTTGAGGTTTATGTTTGTATCGTTGTCAAGGATCTAAAATAATAGTATATTATTCGATGAGCAGTAAAAGAGGTCAAAAAACACGCATATGTATAGTCCGTTCACGAAAGGTTGAGCACATAGTAGGCATTTCTTCATTTATCTGAAGTTGGCAGTATTGGCTGTCATAACGTAAAATAAAGTCAACGTTGCCGAATGTACCTGGCCTCGTCCGACGAGCTTGAGAGTTATCAGACAACTCTATGCAATATTGACAACATTGCGTATCAATCTGACAGAAAATAAAGAACATAACCTAAAATTTTAGTATACACAGTGGAATATGTCAGATTTCCATGGCCAACCGACGGCTCAACCTTTCGTGAATGGACTATATTTTGCACCACGAGCCGTCAGGCGAGTGGTGTAATTCATCAAGTGTGTTTTGAGCATTACCGCGAATTGAATAATATACTTTATCCACGACTTCTTCAGTCAAATTCGAATTAATCTGCATTTGAAAAGTTTTGAACGGTTGTCAAAAGCGTTGACAACATTTTCTGTTCACTGAATATTCCTCTGAAGTAGGGCAGTCCAACGAACTGTCATTGCTTTGTTATTTATTTCTGACTATAACAACTTCAAAAATTTACGTTTTCCAAAAATAAATCTGGAATGAATCGCTAGAACGTTATCTTGATGGCTGAAATAGAGTTTCCGATCAATCCTACTTTTTATTCATTTTTTTGTAAGCAATCTCATTTTTCCTAGGTATTTTTATTAGCGGGTGTTATTATAACACTCGCTTTTCGGTTCATAGACATGTCTACGGTTGTGTTATAGCTACTATCACACATAGAAATTAGTTCAATAATTGACATATTACTCTATAGGAGTGGATAAATGTCAATTACGTTTTCAAATTTAAGAATCAGGAACCACCGAGTGGATGAGAACTCACAGATTGTTTATTAGCAACTGTGATTACACACGGCTTGTTTACATGCTAATAAGCCAAAACGCCAGATATTTAGCGGGTAAAGTAGCCCACCTTTCAACTTTAGTCGCAGATTTTTTACAATCATAACATAACACATATATAAAAGTGAACTCACCTGAAGTAAAAGAGCAACGACCACTATGCCCTGCGCCCGGTGTAAAGCATCAGAGAAGTTTGTATAAAGCTGAGAGTTGAAGCCAAAAATTTGGATCTGTAAAAACAAAAGCTCATTATACACCATTGTGTGATACAGCAAGCAGTCGACCGTGAATATGCAAGTTGTTTTGATAGATGCGATATAGTACTCGTTTAAGTAGAACGAGCGCTCAAAAAACATAAACTCCACATTTCTGTAATCAAGAGCAGCGATATATCAATTTTTTTTACCATGGCATTACACAAGTAAGGACCAAGACCTCCGAAGCTCATGCGTCTGTCCTCCCAAACGTTCAAAGATGTGTAAACACCAGCCTAACGGTCCCATACCCAGGCGTCCCGACACTTCAGCCTTATTATATACTAGCAGACCCAACAGACGTTGTTCTGTATACACAAAAATTCATTCAATTCGATCGAGCCGTTTAGTTGCAGAGTAGATGAATAACCTGAATAACGACTTCAGCGCCATCTGTTGATCTGATTTGTGGTCATAAACATACGGGCATATGCAATCCAAAATACATTCATACAAAACATCCCTCACACTTCGGTACCTTCTCCTACCCGCCTAGTGCCTACCTCGGAGACATTTTGATGCGATTTCATCTTCAACCTGCCATATCTTTTGATGTATTCATCATAATTGAATGATGTAAGAGGCAATTTCGTTCCAAATTAATACTGGGTATGAACGACGTATTTAATTGGATAAGGATCAATAGCGTATTCATAAAAAAAATACTCCCAAATAATGCAAATTTTTAGAAACATTCGGATACCGAGTAAACCTTGAAAGATAGATATATGCTATCGCGGACTTTTTTGTAGAACTATTGAAGAGGTACATTTCCGTCATACATTGTTTCCATGTACGTCTTACGGTTTTTGCAGCGCACCTGAAAATAGCTGATCATGGCTGATTTTGGTACTCATATTTATTATCATTGAAGTTATAGTAGTTTCCTCCTCAATTTTCTCGGGTGAAAAGTATAGCCTATGTTACTCAGGGATAGTGTAGCATTCTAAGGGTGAAATAATTATTGAATCTCTAGTAGCTTATGAGTTAACTCGTATCAAACCCACAAACATACAAATCTTTCCTCTTTATAATATAAGTATAAGTAAATATTAGTAGAGATATGGATCAGTTCTCAAAAGAATATATATATAGTTCTCTACAAACGCCCTATTGACCACTTTTTTCTATAACCTATCGTTTTGAAAATATCTCGAATAAACTTGGGAAGAAATGGAAAATAACATTTTTTCATCTTCTAATGAAAATAAATCGGTCGGTGCTCATTCGATCAGGACGATTGATACCTCAATTTTAGGTTAATTAATTCTCTACAAACGCCCTATTGATCACTTTTTTCTGAAACCTACCGTTTTGAGCAGAATCCGTACCAACTTAAGACACCGGGATCTGAATAAGAAGATCAGTTTTCATAATATGAAGAAAAAATGAAAAAAAAAACTTTCCAAATTCACGAATTATAAATTACATTCATAGAAATTTCCTAAACATGATAAAAATATTTTCATTTATTCGATGTTTTTAAATGAAACTTGAATAATTCATTCTCTATTAACAAATACTCGTAAATACTTAGCACTAACATCCATATTTATACAACTTCATTGATATATTCCAGGATCAACAAACAAAGACATCGAAGAAATTTCATTTGAAATAGTTAGTTGATTGCATTTTCAATGAAACTTGCGATTAATTGCATTATTCCAATTTCCAATCATTCCCTCGAGTTCTAACACTTCCATCCCGCAAATGCAATGGAAATTCTCCGCAGTGACGTCACATCTCGATGCGCGTCGGCATACCGGTGTTTGTGTATCGTGCTCGGAGACGCAATTCGATTTTGGTGCGATTTCATCTTCAACCTGCCATATCTTTTGATGTATTCATCATAATTGAATGATGTAAAGGGCAATTTCGTTCTATATTAAATACTGGGTATGAAGGACGTATTTAATTCGATAAAGATCAATAGCGTATTCATAAAAAATACTCCTAAATAAGGCATAATTTTGAGAAACTTTCGGAAAACTTTAAAAGATGATACCGAGTAAACCTTGAAAGATAGATATATGCTATCGCGGACTTTTTTGTAGAACTATTAAAGAGGTACATTTCCGTCACACATTGTTTCCACGTACGTCTTACGGTTTTCGCAGCGCACCTGAAAATAGCTGATTTGGTACTCATAATTATTATCATTGAAGTTATAGTAGGTTTCCTGAATTTTCTCGGGTGAAAAGTATAGTCTATGTTACTCAAGGATAATGTAGCATTCTAAGGGTGAAAGAATTATTGAAATCGGTCCAGTAGCTTATGAGTTATCTCATATCAACGCCACAAACCCACAAACCCACAAATCCACAACCCACAAACATACAAATCTTTCCTCTGTAAAATATTAGTATAGACTAGTATATTTATTTATTTATTTATTTATTTAGAGATTTAGGTTGCAAACAGTACCTAGGTACCAATAAAGCAACCACAAATTACAAATTACAAGATAATTAAGTCGTTATTCAAATTATACATTAGATTAATGGTTCACCGTACAGTAGGAGGAGAGGAATAAGTTCTTGGTGAGCATTTTAACTGTTCGGCAATCGTCGGAAAAAATGTCCATACGTTGGCTAAGGTTCAGGTAGTCAAAAACGGCCTGTAAACGTATCATAGGAGAGTGCTGTCCAGTATTCGTCCTACGATAAGGTTGTAAAATAGGCTTTTATCTCTGATGTTGCGAGCAGGTACTCTGAAATTGACTCTTGAGAGTAAGTAAGGGGAGTTGATAGTACAATTGATTATTTTCTGCAGAGTACAGAGATCCATTATGGTTCGGTCATCCTCAAGTTTCAATATTTTGTATTTATATCGTAAAGAGTTGTAGTCTCTATCATCAAATTGACTATCTGTCTTGAAGGCCAAAAATTTCAAAAATTTATTCTGTACTCGCTGAATTCTTTTTATATGGATATCGTATTTTGGGGACCAGACTACAGATGCAAATGAGAGCCTGCTATGAATGAATGAATAGTATAACGAAATAAGCGCTTTAGGATTATTAAAATCCGTACTGTTTCTGTTGATGAATCCAACCAACCTATTAGATGCATTAATGGTCTTGTCTATATGTGTTCTGAATGACCACTTCTCGTCAAGTGTAACCCCCAGTCGACCACCACATTCGAGTATTTTAATGCTTTCTTGTCAATTTGGTAGGGTATGTGATTTTATTGATTTTTTTCGTAAATGAGATGGACGAACATTTCGAGGGATTCACTATTAAAAAGTTCCGCTGACAAAACTCAGACAGTCGTTCCAAATCTTCCTGCATTCTGTGACAGTCCTCTACTGTCTTAATACACCGATAATTTTCAAATCGTCTGCGTAGAGAAGTATCAAGCAATGGTGAAAACAGGTTTTTATTGTATTAATATAAATAATGAAAAACAGGGGTCCCAGGTGACTTCCCTGGGGCACACCCGAAGTTATGCCAAAAAATTCGGATCTGTGGCCCGCAACGGAGACATATCCCACCCTATCGGAAAGGTACGATTTACACCACCTTAAAAGTGTACCACCCACACCGACCTCAGCAAGTCTCTCAAAGAGTTTTTCGTGATTTATTTTGTCAAAGGCTTTGCTAAAGTCAGTATATACCGCGTCCACCTGACCTCCGGCGTCAATATGTTCAACTATGTATTCTGAAAATGAGAGTAAGTTGGTAACCAGTGAACGTCCCGGGAAAAAGCCATGCTGTTCCTCGATGATGAGATTTTTTATGCTTGGCAGAATACGGTTATAAATCACCTTCTCAAATATTTTACCGAAGATAAACAGCTTGCTAATCGGCCTATAATTCTGAACATCACCCCTCACGCCATTTTTATGTATAGGAGAGATCTCTGAAATCTTCCATTTTCTCGGAAAAACTCCGGTCTCGAGTGAAAAATTAAAATGATTTGGAGTGGCTCAATCATACTCGGCAAGCACCTTTTGATGAAAGAAGGCGGAATCCCATCAGGACCAGGACACTTGTTAATTTTTAATTCTTTAACTACTGTCTCTATATTTTCCCCTGTAATGGGATCGAACCTGTGCGTATAGTCTGTAAAATCTGCGGTTTTATTATTAACAGGTTGGACATAAATACTACGAAAAAATTGGCGAAAAGTTCAGGAACTTCCCGAGGACCCTGAGCAGTCTCCCCGTTATAAGCAACTGAGTGAGGTATAGTTACCTCACTTTTTTTCTTGTTAGATTTGAACTTCCAGAATTTTTTTGAATTATATGGTATTTCCTCCTCGATATTCTTTATATAAGATTTGAAATCGCTTTTCATTAAGCGTTTGGAAAGAGAACGAAGCTCGCAAAATCGATTATATGCATTTAAATCGTTATATTTTTTGAACTTTTTGTGAAATTATTTTTTTCTTTATTATTTTAATAAGTTTATAAGAGAAATAAACAGGAAAGGTACCCCTGACCCTGCGAACAGGAACGAAACGCTGTATGGTATCGTTAATGATCGAGTAAAACTGTTCGACCGCTAGGTCTACATCCCCCCCAGAGAGCAGCACGCCCCAATCAACTTGAGACAAGTAGTCATTGACAGCATTATAGTCTGCTTTCTTGAAGTTGAAAATAGAGTTGGTTGGATTCAGATGCTTACCAATGTAAGGTTGAGATGAAATTCTAAGGCTTTATGATTGAGATTTTCCCTCACTAGACATTCGCTTGACTGCTCAAGGTTCACAACATGATAATTTCTATTACAAAGTATCAAGTCGAGAATCTTGTTATTATTGTTACGAATATTGTTGAACTGAAGTAACCCAAATAAGAAAAAAGATCGATAATTTCTGAGAACCCATTTGCACTCAAAACTGGGCCAAAAAATAATTCTCCCTGAACTGGAAGCCAACTCACAGAGCTAAGGTTGAAATCTCCAACGATAAGAACAGCACTCTCCTGAAAAGCCCTCTCGTT
Organism: Propylea japonica; assembly: GCA_013421045.1. Lineage (NCBI taxonomy): Eukaryota > Metazoa > Arthropoda > Insecta > Coleoptera > Coccinellidae > Propylea > Propylea japonica. The sequence goes on from CM024242.1 coordinate 26,003,576, forward strand.
CGCGTACAAATTATTCACAAACACATTCATTGCATGATCAGAAGCCGGTGGAATGTAGGCACAACATACAAGTATATTGACACCCCTCACTAGACTTGATCGATACCCAGACATCTTCAGCATCGGATTCCAGCCCGTGACAGCGCCTTGATAGCAGGGAAGCCTTCACCGCCACCAGCACCACCACCCCCGTCGATCTTGGTTGAGGCAGTAGACTGTCGATCTCTTCTATAAACCGTGTACCGATCGTCGAAGAGTTCGCCAGAGAAGACAGTGTTGTTAAGCCATGTCTCACTCAAACATATTACATCGTAATTGTTGGACAAAAGATTTTCATAGAAAATATGTGTTTTCGTTCGAAGTCCTTGTGTATTCTGGTAGTAAATGTGCATAGTGATTGGTTTTGCTTCGTCTGCCATTTTTTGCTTACAAATTATTGAGAACATCTATCGAATTTATATGTATTATGCGAGTGGAATCATCCCTACGCACAAAAATCATTCCATCTTTAACCCAGGTGTACTTGTATTGCTTGGTTTTAGCGACAGTCCTAGTTTCCTTGAAGAGAATCTTGTTAGACAGCGTGAGATGTTCATTGATGTAAATTCTTCAGACAAACCAGCTATCTGCATTTTCGGAGAACCATTATCTCTCCTCATGCGTTTTTTCTTGGCTGCCGCTAGAAAGTCTTCTTTACTTTTGCGATTTGAAAATTGCAAAATTATGCTCTTTGTTTTATTTTTTGGGTTTTTAGATTGAACACGGTGTATATGCTGCACTTTTTCGGGTACCACATCCAATAGGTTCTCGCTGGGCTTCTCGTCAATGCCCTGAATTTCGACATTATTGACACGGGCCGACTGCTCCAGCCGATTCAGCCTAGACTCCAGCGAGGTAACATTCTCTTGAAGGACAGCATTTTGCTTCAGAATCTTCTTTTCTGTTGCACGCATCCATTCGGTGATTTTATTCAGTTTTTCTTCAAAGTCAGAGACCTTGTCGAAACAAAAGGTAACAGAGGTTGTTAAACTGATGTGGTTGATCTTTAATTGCCCTCAGCTCCGAGTATATTCCGTTCATAGCCTCCATTAGGTCACTGTTACTTACGCTTTCCCTCGTAGTTAAGAGAGATCGCGTAGTCGGTGGCGATGGAACACCGGTAGACGGGGCAAGCGAACGTCTCGAGCCGGCTCCGGGACCGCGACAATCCGGGCAACACCAGGAAATTCCGTCCATGCGGAGACTATCTAATTGTTTATTATTTAGACCGACACATTTTCCGTGGAAAAAACGATCGCATGACGAATCACACTGGACACCGGGGTTCCTACGGTTGACGATTTCATTGCAGATTTTGCACTGTTTGTTCATTGTTTAAGTTGTTGTTTGGAAACTGAAGTTACAAATGCAAGAATGGAACTATACCGATACACTTATGTGAAATTTCCGAATTAAATTCAACAAATATCACTCAAATTCGAAGAATTATAGGAGCGATTGATGAAAAACACGACTTATGCTGACTATGATAGTATAGATATACATAGATACAATAGATGACTGTTCATTCGATTTGATTGAAAAGAATATACACTCACTCTCAAGAGTTTTGCATTACTTTCTGTAGTGGAGATAAAATTACAAAGATTAATAACATATTATAAAGAACAACAAAAGGTTGTTGACAACCCAATAAAACGATAACATTTCACAAACAAAAAATGTTTATGTGTTTAAAATATCGATATTGTTGAATGTGTGCCTTTCAGCGGATTCGAAGTTTTACGTTTGAAGTAGCGGTCAGTTCAAAAACTGTGTTATTCACCTGGAAACGATTCGTCTGTGTTTAACAGAACTAGAATTATTGCTCCCTAGCAAGGACTCTCACGCCATCAAATAGCCAAGACACTGAACATTATTCTAAGCACGGTTAGAAGAACGATTAGGCGCTATGAGGAAATTCGTGGAGTGCAAAGAAGATTTCGAAGTGGCCGTCCTCGTGTTACCATGACTCGAGAAGATCGGTGTATTGCCCAATCAGCCCGTGGAAGTAGATCAGTGACAGTACCGACAATCAGGTCGCAAATCTGAATAGCTGACAACCGTGTAACTTCAAAGAAATTGAATAAATAAATAGTCCCGAGAGAGCTATTCAAGGGGCTCCTTTTCGGGGTGACACTAAAATGTTTTTGGAAGGCATAATGTTTGAAAGAAGAACGCCACTAATTCACATACCCAGGACAATAGCTGATGCATGCAGGTCGGAATTCCAAAAAGTCCACAACCAGGTAATTACATGTGCTACAATTCATAAAAGTGTTTTAACATCAGGATTGTGGTCCAAAAGGCCTTTACGAGTTCCTTTATTAACTGTTCGTCACCGGATTGCTCGTCTGCTGTTAACGTGATCTCATCAAAACTGGCATTCAGAAGAATGGAGGAATGAGATATTCACAAGTGAGTAACGGTTTGGGTTAGTAAGTGATAACTAATACTTAAGAGTTTGGAGGAACCAGGATATCGAAATAGACCTGAAAGAGCTATTCAAGTCGCTCCATTTCGCGGTAGCATTGAAATGTTTTGAGGACGAATCATGTTTGGAAGAAGAATGCCACTAATTCACATACTCCGGAAATCTTAGCTATTGAAAGATGTCTAGATATAAATCTAGAAAGAAACTTTCAGAAGTGAGATATAGCCATACACCCAGATAGTCAAGCTGCTATTAAAGCACTGAGCTCCTACGTCGTCGACTCTAAAATGATCTGGGAGTGCCGGAACTAACTCAATGAGGTAGGCAAGAAAAATAAGGTGTTTTAAATCTGGGTTTCCGGCCATTCGGGAATCAAAGGAAACGAAGAGGCCCATACACTTGCCAACGATGGCGCACGAATGTCACTCATTACCCAGAACCCTTCTCTGGTATGAGTAAATGTACCTATAAAAAGGAGTTTCTGGAGAAGGAGAAAGCCGGGAAGGAAAAACTCTGGCGGAATCTCCGAGGGATGGATCATTCCATTAAGTTCCTTTGGAACTTCAAAATAGCAAGATCCAAAAGATATCTGGATCTTGGTAAGAAGCAATTACACCTCCTCACTGGCTTTCTTATGGGAAACTATCGCCTCAGGAGGCACTTGTTGAGGATATGATTGTCGGACACTGACGAGTGTAGGTTCTGTGAGGAGGAATAAGAAACTCCATTCACCTAGTTACGCAATGTAGCCCAGTCAAATTAGACGAAAAAGGGGGCCAACCTCGGAATGAAAGATAATAAGCTGAAAATTGGTATGAACCTTTGTTTTGTAATTCTAAATGTTGTCTCAAAAGTCACAAATGCTATCGTGCCGGCGTCTTAAGATATTGAAGGTCAAAGGTCATAAAAATCGATTTTTTGCGAATATCTGCCTTCCTATTGCTTAAATGAGATTTGCACTTATTATGAAAGTTGTAGACTATAAAATTGTCTACAACTTTTGTTCGAACTTTTTTTTCATACGACCAACCGTTTTTGGGGTAGAGCGCGAAGAGTGCGCAGCGTACAGTCATATATGACCTAATGCAGGGTCAAGCATGAGTTACGGTTAGCAGTTCGTTGTATGAAGTCAATCATTTACTCAACAGTTATAATTATTAAACAATGCCTATTATTTATGTACTAATTATTAATTATTTATATTTAATTAAAATAAGTAATTAAATTATTGTATTTGACGAATATTCCGACTATAGTAAAAATATTAAAGCAAAGGAACAACAAAGAAGAACTGCTGCACTTTCAAAATCATATGAAGTTTGTTTTGACGAAACAATGATTGTGCCAATCAGTCAAGAAAAATTTTCATCAAATCGGTCTAATAAAAAAAATTGTTGAAAAATTTTAAACTGGTAATATCACAACAAAACAAGTCAGAGATGATGCTGATGTTCTCATCATTGACACAGCTATTGCCTTAACAGAACATCAAAAGACTGCTGTCATCATAGGAGAAGATATTGATTTGTTCGTTATTTTAATTGGACGTACTCAATCCCATCAACAGGAAATTTTCCTCAAAAAAGTTGGCAAAGGCAATGTCAACACACAAATATACTCTTCTAAAAGTTTTAACCAATATCCTCGTACTAAAAAACACATTTTATTTCTACACGCATTTAGTGGCTGTGACACGAATTCTGCGCTATTCAAAAAAATTAAATTGAAAAAAAATTAACGAATAGAACATAAATAATGGGCATTGTTTAATAATTATAATTGATAAGTGAATAATTGACTTTATACAACGAACTGCTAACCGTAACTAACGCTTGACCCTGCATTAGGTCATATACGAGTATGACTGTACGCTGCGCACTCTTCGCGCTCTACCCCAAAAACGGTTGGTCGTATGAAGAAAAATTTCAAACAAAAGTTGTAGACAATTTTATAGTCTACAACTTTCATAATAACTGCAAATCTCATTTAAGCAATAGGAAGGCAGATATTCGCAAAAAACCGATTTTTATGACCTTTGACCTTCAATATCTTAAGACGCCGGCACGATAGCATTTGTGACTTTTGAGACAACATTTAGAATGACAAAACAAAGGTTCATACCAATTTTCAGCTTATTATCTTTCATTCCGAGGTGAAATCCTAATTTGACTGGGCTAATGCTTTAGCATTGCGAACCTAAGGAGAGAATGCCTTGGGCGAGAAACTTGTAAAAGTGAGGAACTAACCTTGTTGAAGCCTTCACAGATATTGGATTACCTTGGATCTCTGGAAATGGAAGGCGATGTTATAAACTGACTCAATCTGCTGTTATTGAGCATAGATGGAAAAGCATCTCAGTAGAATAAAATTGACAGTTTTACTTGTACTACGTCTATTTCTCAATTCCTTCCTTTACAGTACAAATCATTCACCTATGCTACCGACCTACTTGTTAACAATTTGTTGTATCATCAGTACCTATGTGGGTACACGGAATTGAATATCCTATTTCGAATAATGCTTACCGTGAAAAGTGGATTGGACTCTTAGGAATTTCAATATTTTCGTCTGAACAATCTATGGTTATGAGTTCATTACAGCGAGCAGTGAGGGTATGGTCCGAACAGCTCTGTAAGGGGGCCCAATAGACCTTGCGGTTGCAGTGAACTGTAACCTTTTTTCAAACTAAACTAAACTAAGCTGAAATTCGCATACTCTAGACTGGTGCATATATCAGATATACTGTAATTATATCCATTTATATATCAAAATTTGCTGATTCTGTCCAATGTACAAAGACTTCTACTTCCGTCGACAAATTCTCCAAAATAAAAAGCATAAACTTCACGTCTGTGTAATCAAAAGCTGCGATATATCTATTTCTTCCCTTTACACAAGTAAGCACCGAAGCTCATGCGTATGTCCTCCGAAACGTTCAAAGATGTGTAAACACCAGCCAAACGGTCCCCTATCCAGGCGTCCCGACGCTTCAGCCTTATTATATATGACTGTTCATCCGATTTTCGACCGGCTTTGCTGCGCTTGTTTCGTCGCCGTCATAGCCAGCTCTGATTTCATTTTATCGGCCGTGCCTTCGCAAGAATTTTCGGGCCGTCAGTTCACACGTCGGGCAAATATTATGATTACTTTAGCCCCTCGATTCAATATTTGATTTCATATTTGGCGACCTTTTCGCTTGACAGCACCCGAATCGAAGACTGGCGTTTCTCCGATCCGCTTTATACGTCTCCTGATTGGATGGAAGTTTTGTCTCTTTGATCTTCGGATTGGAGCCAATTAGATTTCGAATACTTCGGATTATAATGAGCAGCACCCACTTTGGAATGTTTCGCGATGCAAATTTTAGGTGCATTTGAAGTATTTGCATATGATGTGGGTGGATAAAATACTCTATAAAGGTATTGATGAGGCGTTCGGTCTTTTCGCAATCACCATTATTAGCATTATTCTACTATACATATACAGGGTGTTTCACGAATGATTGTACAGGATTTCAGGTCAGATGCAAGACATTTTGGTAAGTCTGAATCAGTGTTAGATATGTCCTAACAATATTCGTTTAAAACCCTTTCACTCCCAATTGTTTTTTTGCGAGTATTCATGGTACTCAACAGCTTAATGAGCTATTTAACACTTGAATGATATAAAAACATTGCCGATTTATTTTTTATTTTAGGGGTGCAGCTAGGGGGTAGTGGGACACTTATATCCCAGTGGAAATTTCGTAAGGGACATATTTAAACCAATGGTACTCATTATAAATTTATTCAAAACAAATTTTCATGTATGAAAACTAGAGAACCAATTTTTGCACAGAGGAACATTGCAAGCTGAGCAGAAGGTTGTTGTGTGTTTTTCTCTGTTATTTTTTGCACAACTATGACATCGTCTCCTTCATTCGGAAGATGATCCCCAACATTCAATAATCCAATGGGACGTATATGTCCAAAAACAAAATTATTATTTTCTTGTGACCAATGGAACGAAGTTTGAAGCTATCATGTAAAGAATTTATTTCTCCAATATACAGGGTGTCCCGTAAATGCCACACGAAAGTGACACTGGAGATAGATTGGCATTAGGTCTATCAGATAGCATCAACATGACCTCAGTAAAAGTCCGCTGGTTTTCGAGATATCACCACTTTTGCAAACAAAAAATGAAAGAGAAAGCGAGATAAAAGAGAAAGAAGAGCAAAAATAATGGTTGTTTGAAACGGTAGCGAGGAAAGAATATCAAGCAACATGTAATTTGGCAACAGGTGATACTTGTGCATTTTTCCTAATTTTTAATTATTTCGGCATAAACACATCTCTCGCGACAAAATTATAATTTCTAAGGTTTTGACATAAAAAAATTGGTAGTGTTGTATCATTTTGAAAAGTGCTGGAAATGGACCAGTTTTTACGATTATTTGTCAATTCAGTCTGATTTTTTTTCACATCATCACAGTTTTCAGTCAAACTTAAGTTAACGTTTTAACTTCGTCATAAAATACAACAAGTTAGACATTTTTTTAAAAGATTTTGTTCTAGTTCTCGGTGAAGTTATTACTTCATTGTTTAAAGCAACTATTCAGGGTAGCCTAGGTAAAAAAAAACATGAGTTTGAAGACCGAAAATTGGAGATTTTCAAAAAAACACAAAAGTGGTTATATCTCGAAAACCAGCGGACTTTTACTGAGGTCATGTTGATGCTATCTGAAAGACCTAATGTCAATCTATCTCCAGTGTCACTTTCGCGTGGTATTTACGGGACACCCTGTATAATATAACAACTACAGCAGTTACAGCACCAACTACTCGAAAAATAAAACGAACGTGATAATATTCGGGAACTTTGTCTGCTCTCGTGCACGGCTAACCTAACATTTAACATATGTTTATTCGTAGATATGGTTCTAAACTTAGACTATATCCCGAGTACTTAGTCTAAGGTTCTAAACTACCAGCGGGAGATATTCGATTCGGTATAGCACATCTCAATTTACCTAGAGTAATTTTTGAATATGTGGCGGGACGTATGTGACCCATTAGGAGTGAAAGGGTTAAGAGAACTTTTCAATTGGCATAACTCTTGAATGCCCGCATGGATCTTCATGAAAATTTCAGGGAAATAGTATGGGCCAGTGGCAAATATTCGCTCATAATGACTTGCTGATAGCGCAGGCCGGAACTGAGAAAATCATATTCTTTATATCTTATCAAACTATCGAAAAGCAAAATTCCTCTTTCGAACATGCTATCAAAATCAATGGCACACTTCGCATCATCATATTATGAACCATTGAATATTTGGAATTTTCAATACATTGTGAACACGGACCTGTAAATCTCCAAATTAAATTATGAACTGATTCATAATTAAATCGATTGAAATCAGTAATCAGTAACATCACTTATTGTAGGTACTGCATCTTATTCCATCCCATACATGTGCACCCCACAGGCCATTAAAGGCCCATGCTACTACAAGTTGAAAATTCCAAATATTCAATGGTTCATAATATCGTGGGCACGTGGGCGTACAACCAAAATCATATAAGTCCAAAAAGAACATTCCGAGAAAAACGCAATTTTATGTTTGATTTCAACTGTAAAATTATCCTATTTTGAGATGCAACTTCAAGAACAATATTTAAGTTGTTTTGCCATTTCTTAAGGTATATGACATAATAAAACAATCATATTTCAGAAAACATAGACTTTATTCGATTTTTTTCACAAGAAGTCTGGACTTACATTTTTTTTTCCTGTTTTCCTTAGTTACTTTTTTTGGACTAATTGTATAAGCGGAAGTTCATCATCGGGGTCACTAATGTCGTCAACATCGCTATCATCCACACATGGTTCCGAAGAAAGGTCTAACGCATCTTTTGAAGTATAGGCAGTGATTTATACCATTCATGAAATTCGACATAAATCGATTAATTTCTGCATAATTTAAGAAGATCCTGTTTTTTTTCACACTTATAGCCAGAGGTTTTCGGTAAATATCCTTTGAATTTTTGAGAAATTTTGGGTTCTTTCCCCTACCAAACATATTGGTACATTTGTAGGGGCCGTCATGTATGTATTTGAATTCAATTATGCCTGGGTTTTTCTTGGTATATCTTAAGCCTTTACGCCAGTTTACAGGATGACCTTCTGTGTCTTTAGTTTTGTTTCTTATTAAGATTTCTGAAAATGCTTTTAAATCATAAAAATCGGTGAACTTTAATTCACTCACGTTGTAGGGCTGTTTATTTTTATTTTTCCGGTTTGATCTTGCCAGTCTGAAGATATTAAGCCAATCATTTATTGTGTACACCTGAACAAATTTCTTAGCATTTCAATCGAACTATGCATAGGATCTGCTTCCATATAGCTATGGCCGCTTTCCAAAAAATTATGCTGAATTATTTCAAGATGTGTAACCTGCACCATATAGAGCAGTAAAGCAGCAACATGCTGATTACAATTCTGCCCTCCGCATATATCAGAACATAGTGATATTTCCTTCACGTGTGCTGGCTGACTATACAGGTAACGAAATAAACAAGAACCTATTTCCGAACTGCCCCTTGTGCCATTCATTTCCGTCCAGCAATAACAGAACGCAGCATTTGGAGGGGCTGAATTATAAATTGTAAGATTATGAAATGGACTTACAGGATTTTTTCTGTCCGGACGTGTCCCGTATCCGTTAATAATGAACCGAAAATCGTATAAGTGCACTTAAATGATTTTGTATGTTGAGATTCCTACTACCAGGGACTTGTACAAATTTTCCTCACTTATAAATCCCAAACCAAATGCGGAATGGACTTAAATGTTTATTTGACTGATGCGCGACCCTGATATGGGACTTATATGTGAGAAAATCCCATTTTTGAAAAAAGTGGACTTATATGATTTTGGTTGTACGCCCACTTCGCACACTTCGCATCATCATATTATGATGATGCGAAGTGTGCCATTGATCTTGATAAGGTTGTTGGAAAAAGTATTTATTATAGATTCAGAGGAAAATTTAGCTTTTCGAATCTTTGATGTACAAGGAGTTTTATAAGATGTGGAATAAGGAATATGATTTTCTCAGTCCCGGCCTGCGCTATCAAAGCCATTACGAGCGAAGATTTGCCACCGGCCCATACTCATTCCCTGCCATTTTCATGAAGATCCATGCAGGCATTCAAGAGTTATGCCAATTGAAAATGTCTGTAGAAATACATAAAACATCCTGTATCAAACGAATATTGTTAGGTCATATTTCTAACACTGATGCAGACTCACCAAAATGTCCTGCATCTGCCCTGAAAGACTGTACATGCATTCGTGAAACCCCCTGTATAGTAAATAGATAGACATTTGAGCAAAACTATATTGCATTCATTTTTCAAATTGAATCAGCTTATTCATGAAATATTTTGAATTGAATAATTTATTCGAATTTCGAAACGAATATAAAGTGAATAAACGACAAATCCCAAATCAATTTGAAGTTCAATTTATTAAGTGAGAAAGAAAATAACTAGAAATCACCAACAGAATGCCAATCCATGTCGCCTCCAACAGACCCCTCACCTAAGGTGCCCTCTCGCCCATAAGCTCGTCTGTTTCTTAACCTCCTTATCTATGAACCTAGTTTTGAGCTTCAACAAAATGAGTTCAATTATAATCTATTTTACCTCCGAACTACTGTTGCCTGGCAACGAATATTAATATCCTTAGAACAGTGCCATTTCCCTATTTAATACCTACGTCGTTTCGAGTCCCAACTAAGTTTCACTGATTTTTTTCTTATAAATTCATCTAGAATGTTTAAACATGCCAATAATTTAATTATTTTGATTCTAGAACCCAAAACAATTTTATTTTCTGGGTCTGAACGAAACATTTGAATGACTGTAGTAACGAAACCGTTCGATATTTCTCAATTATGTTTTCATATTCGTGATTGATAATTCAAGAAGTACAATTGTACAAAATTTCCTCCATTTCGAGTGAAATTTTTTCATCGCTGTAGACATGTAAAAAAAAATTTGTGTTCGATTTTTGAAAAAAATTTTTCACAGAAATTCTAAGAAAATTATGTTCATTCAGAAAATGAAAGTCAATTTGACAACCGCAAAAAAAATTGGAACATTGCAGGTCTTCCGCCATTTTGTAAATTGTTTTTCAGAGTTCGTCAACTTTTCTGAATAGAGGACCCAAAAATATTGAGATTTGACCAAAAACCATTACACCAAGTGTTATACATAACTGACCACACTAATAAGAATCTTGCTCAAAAATGACGTTTGATACCCTGTATCTCGCTTATGCTTCGAAAACGGGATATATTGTATAAGGCAAAAATGATTCTCCCGATGTCCTCTACACGAAAATATATGTTTGTCCAGTTTATGATGAAACACCCTGTATATGTGTATATTGATATGGTTCAATTTTATAATTTTAAGAGTTCGTATCTCAATGTAAGTAGGCATGATACAAAAAATAAGATGTTTGTTACTATGGAAAGGAATTGTCAGTTAGAAAATAATAAAATAGAGTAATGTCACGAAAATGTTTTTCCTAGAATCCACCCTAAAAAGAGTCGTATAATTCAATAAAAATTAACATAGGAAATTGTTTGGATCGTGTAATTTCCTACCCAATTAAAATTAAAAATAAATAAAAAAGAATTACACGATATCATGTCAATATATATTCTTCTGAAATGAGAGCTAACAAAATACAATACATGAAACGAAAAATTCCCAGCTAAGGTTGGTGCAAAACGGGGTACCATACTAGTCTGCGTATGATACCAGAGCTCAGGGCAAAAACTCAGTAGAAAAAACCCTGTCTCGCCGTTTTCACAAAATTGATACTTAAAACTATGCGAATAAATATCTTCAATATTCAGATTCAAAATACTTAATTCATGCTCTTGGACCAGGAGGGTGTTTCAAACCAGGTCTGTGATGATTTTTCGAATCTCCTGTTCTTCTAAGACCGCTACAGGTCCTCATCTTCCATAGATTTAAACAGTGGTACTTCATTCTAAATATCGAATTCAATTTCGAAAAAATTATGAAAAACGTGTGACAAATTTATGTCCAAATGACATAATAAATAATTTAACGTCAAGTCAACTTTTAATTGTTATCCAAATGAGCGAGATTAAAAGAAGCGAAATATAGTCGAAAAATTAGCGCGTCACCTTCAGTCTCATGAAAAAATTGCTGAAATTCAGAAAGGGCCGAGAAGAAGCGCGCCAAGAAATTAAAACCTAATGAAAAATTCTGAAATAATCGCGTGAAGATCCAAGCGTAGGTTTAGAGGAAATTATTAAAATGAAAATTAAATTACAGCTGGAGAGATTGTCCGAAATTTAATAAAATAATTATTACACTATTAAACCCATTATTCACTCTCCGAGCAGTCGCTAAGTAATTAGTCTCATTGATATCTTTATGAAATTTTAACTTTTCCCTCCAGAAATTCCAGGCGCTCGTCGCCCCTAATTGGTTTATTAGAAACGAGAAACTTTGGAAACCTTATCAAAATGAGTGGAAACCTCTGATCGCTCGCTGTGTTGAAAGTTCCACGAACTTTCTTCCTCTCGCACCAGGTTTGTGGTCTTCTCTGTCTGAATGATGTGATTGATGATGGGAAATTTAACCAATCTCAATTTATTCCTTCGCAATTCGATAAACAATGACGGTGGAAATTGGAGGAGAAGAACATGAGATCAATGAAACGAGTTCGTTTAACTTTCGGATATTCGTAAACAGTAATGTCAAGGGTAAAAGGTTTTCCAATGAGAAGTGTTTATTTTGAATAACCCGCTATTTCGGTAGATGTCACGTTTGAGCTGTCATTTTTTGACATTAGACAAGTAGAAACTACGCCATTATTAAAAATGAAACAATACACGCTTCAAAAACGCATTGAAATTATTAAAAGTCACTATGAAAATGGTAAAATTTGGCAGAGACGGTTCGTAAAACTCGAACATTTTTGGGTCGTCGTGAAACACCTTGTCAGACCGCAATGAAGAAATTGGTGAAAAATTCGAGCTGTTTGGGACAAGTTAGTGATGTGAAGAATAAAACCCGTGCAAGTGTTCAAGAAAACCCAGGTTTGTCCATTTCTCGTCGTTCTTTGGAATATCGTATTTTGCATAAAGATTTGGGTCTTAAGGCTCATAAAGTTCAGTTAACACAAGAACTCAAGCCGGCTGATCATCAACAACGATACCGTTGATCTTTTGCTGAAAAAGTTTTCGGACCGTTATCTCTCGAAGAGGTGATCACATTTGGCCACCGAGATCTTGTGATTTAACACCTTGCGACTTCTCTCTTTGGGGTCACGTGAAAGAGAAGGTCTACGCCAATTGGGACAAATAATTACCGATGGCGGCGCTGCAATCGCCTAATCAGCTGTTCCCGAAACGAGTATTGTTTCGTGCACGTCTAAGCAAAACACGAGAGATTCTGGTGTTTCTCAAGTGTTTCAGTTGATTTATTTCATCTTTGGACTGAACAATCGTGAAAATGGATCTATGAAATCATTTATTAAGTTCAGATCATATTCATCGAGGACGATATGTAGAAAAATATCAGTTTCAGGCATTCACCCTTGTCAACTGCAGAAGGAAGATTAACCTTCTAACTTGGCTCATTTCAAAGATAAAATGTATCCTGATATGATCAGTTATTTAGTGGAAACAAAGAGTCCTGCTTCAGTGAATCAAAAAATATTTATAATATTTATTCTTCAATATATAGAAAGCAAAAAAAATGACCATATTTGTTATTGAAATGAAAGCCGTTGAGTTCCATGATGATTTTATTACAGAAATTAAAGACTTCATGAAAATTAACAACTAAATTTTAATTATTCACAACGTAAAAAACTATTTTTATTAAATACAAACTAGAAAAATCAATTAATATTTTGTGGTAAGTAAAGCATTTATCATTCAATACAATCCAACATCCTGGTATGAATAAAAACCTAATTATCTAATAAGAAATGATGATTTATTTTACAAAACAGAATTATAGTGAGTATGTGCATTCTATTTTCTAAAAAATAGTGAATAGTGCAGAGCAGTTACCTTCGATTTGTCTCATAATATAAAAAACAAAAGATATACCGCAAATTGAAAGAACATCAACATTTAGCCAAGTGATATGATTTCAGGGCATTTATTCATACACTTCGTTTTTGCGGCAGTTTTAAGGATCCCCCACACCGACGCGGGACAGCGGAGCGGGAGCGATAGCGGGAACGACGCGGGATCAAAACATGTGGCGGATATGGAAGTACTCACACTCAGGCGTAGGGCGGGACCTACGAACGCGGGACTGCAGCGTTCTATATTCGTAACGCTGCATGCAGTGTTTTTCCCGCGTTCCCGCTCTTCCCGCTGTGTAAATTCATATACGTACCTAGCACGTACAATGTCGTTCACTGAAAGATTGATTGAAATTGTGAAAGCCCATCCAATTTTATATGATTTGGAAAATCCCGAATACAATCTTCAGAAAAGAGATAAAGTATAGTATGGGACAAAATAGGCACCGAATTGAACGAAAGTGTTACTGTAGTGTTACTGGAGACGTTCTTCCGGACTAATTGCTTCTCGAATTACTCTTATATACGGATATCTTCTCTAATAAGATTTAAAAGGTCATCGAAATATTCAGGGGTCATTCGGAAATATATGTAGAATCTTTTTGGGTCTTTTCGCAACTGTGGCATTAAAGTGTGAAATTCTTCATATTCTTCTCGTTCAAATTAATATCATGAACCCACTTTTTTTCATTAAAGCAATATAATTTTTCTCAATACTATTGCTACTCTATGGAGTAATATATATTTGTTTTAAGGGAAAACTAAGTTTATTATTATTAATTACGCTTTGCCGTTCATCTTCTGCTACAGCAATTATTAGAAGGGCTTCTTCTTCATCGGATGAGAAATCCATTTTTTTCGACCAGAAAACTCATATAAATCTTCATGTTACCGCGAACTTTACCGCTTTGGTGTGAATAGAAAAACTTCCCCCTTCCCGCAGTACACCGCGTCGTTACCGTTCCCGCTCCCGCTCCCGCAGTACCGCGTTGGTGTGGGGGATCCTTTACCCGACCGTTTTTAAAAAACCGTCGGGTAAAAACGCGGAGAAGAACGAAGTGAGTGGGGCCCATTAGTTAGGCACAAAACAATCGAATGTCATATCCCGCGTTTATGAATACTCGTTTCGGGATAGTTCTCCGTAAAGCCGCTAGGGTCGCATAGAGTTGTATTTGCTCAATAGCGTGGACTTCTTGTAGGAATGTCAACTGAATATGGCATTGTAGGATATGTGGGAAATATGATATCTAATATGTTGTTCAAAGGTGATGTGCTGGTGGCGGAAATTTTTTGGAACTAACAATTCTCTATTTACTTATACATGGCTTGGCACTCGAAGTTTAACCAATTCAAGTTGCCATAAATTCGGTTTTCATATACTTTAAGGTTCAGAACATGTGAAAATTATCAAACTTTCAGAATCAATTCACTTTAGCTCGATATGATCATTGATCACCTTTCACTGTGACAAAAAACGAATCGCAAGCGACACGAACGTAACTTGCTGGTATTTTAGCTCATTTACAAGCAATGGCTTTCTTCAAAATCTCGAACTTTGGTTTTCAACATAGTTCGAAGAGTATAATCTATTGGAGTCTAGGCTGGTCAATTCGAGAGCCACTGT
The DNA here is from genome assembly GCA_013421045.1 of Propylea japonica. Lineage (NCBI taxonomy): Eukaryota > Metazoa > Arthropoda > Insecta > Coleoptera > Coccinellidae > Propylea > Propylea japonica. The sequence continues at coordinate 26,018,805 of CM024242.1, forward strand.
ATGATCGAAATGAAGTTCGAAACATTATTTCTAACCATTCACTCGCACTCTGTGAGACGGTGCAGAGTTTTATTGAAACGTCTTTGGCCTTCGGCTGAAATGTTGGTCTGCCACAGCTTTTGAGCTGCCCCAAGAACACTTTTCTGATAATATTTCGCATTTACTTTGGGGACAAGCTCAATGAAAACGATTTCGGAGCGCCCACTCGCGGTTACAGCGGTCCAAACCATTATTTGTGACCGGTGCTGGTTCCTGGTAGCCAGAACCCATGATTCACTTTCTCATATGAAAGGTTTGTCAGATAAATTCTATAAACTATTGCTCAAGTGGAAACATTTTTCAGAAACTAAGATGTTTGGAAATTCATCCCTTTCGGCCAAACAAAGCAAATCCTTCGCTCTGTCTTATACACGGTGTTTCATTGGGAAAGGGAAATACTTTACAGGTGCATAGGTGGCACCAAGACGGTTCTAGAGATACCCCATTTATTGGGTCTCACTGTCTTCATAGCCGAGATACAGGGTGTTTTATGAATTTTGCCCGTTTCTTCCTGAGGCCGTACCAGACGAACCAGCCGGTATATTTTCTTCATATTTGGCAAATATGTTCCTAATTGAGAGCCCAAACATATCATGCAATAACCGCCTCGAAAATCCAGGTCCGGGTCAACAAAAAATTATGAATCGTTCGAATCCTCGAAACAACACCCTGTACATCGGAATTTTGAAAATCTGTTTTAATATTCGAAAACACCACTAAAAACTAAACTGAGACGTATACTTAAAATTTTCGCGCAGAAAGTTTTACTTCACAAATTTTCAAGGTAAAAACGAAGTTTTTAGGAACTTGGATACCAGAAAGTGTTTTGAAGTGACTTTAACAATGAATTATCAACAATATTGAATCCATAATTATTTCAACATTACTTTGTAATTCATTTCCACATTGGTTTTCCTTTTTATAGCCGTATACTTGAAAATCCAGGTCCGGGTTAACGAAAATTATGAATGGTTTGAATCCTCGAAACAACACCCTGTACATCGGAATTTTGAAAATCTGTTTTAATATTCGAAAATACCACTAAAAACTGAACTGAGACGTACACTTCAAATTTTCGCGCAGATAGTTTCAATGCACAAATTTTCAACGTAAAAGTGAAGTTTTTAAGAACTAAGATACTTGAAAGTGGTTTGAAGTGACTTTTAACAATGAATTATCAATAATATTGAATCCATAATTATTTCAACATTACTTTGTAATTCATTTCCACATTAGTTTTCATTTATTTAGGAGTGAGTTGCATCATAACGTATAATAATTATGGATTTCAATATTTTGATAATTCATTGTTAAAAGTCACTTCAAACCACTTTCAGGTACCTATCCAAGTTATAAAAAACTTCACTTTTACGTTGAAAATTTGTGCATTGAAACTATCTGCGCGAAAATTTGAAGTGTACGTCTCAGTTCAGTTTTTAGTGGTATTTTCGAATATTAAAACAGATTTTCAAAATTCCAATGTACAGGGTGTTGTTTCGAGGATTCAAACCATTGATAATTTTCGTTAACCCGGACCTGGATTTTCAAGTATACGGCAATAAAAAGGAAAACCAATGTGGAAATGAATTACAAAGTAATGTTGAAATAATTCTGGATTCAATATTGTTGATAATTTATTGTTAAAGTCACTTCAAACCACTTTCGGGTATCCAAGTTCCTAAAAACTTCACTTTTACCTTGAAAATTTGTGCAGTAAAACTTTCTGCGCGAAAATTTGAAGGATACGTATCAGTTTAGTTTTTAGTGGTGTTTTCGAATATTAAAACAGATTTTCAGAATTCCGATGTACAGGGTGTTGTTTCAAGTATTCTAACGATTCATAATTTTTCGTTAACCCGGACCTAGATTTTCGAGGCGGTTATTGCATGATATGTTTGGGCTCTCAATTAGGAACATATTTGCCAAATATGAAGAAAATATACCGGGTGGTTCGTTTGGAACGGCCTCAGGAAGAAACGGGCAAAATTCATAAAACACCCTGTATCTCGGCTATAAAGACAGTGAGACCCAATGAATGGGATACCTCTAGAACCATCTTGGTGCCACCTATGCACCTGTGAAGTATTTCCCTTTCCCAATGAAACACCCTGTATATTTTTTATGTTAACATAACAATAATAATAATAAATGGCCTCTATTGATTACAAAGAAATACAAGTCATACAAAACTATAGAATCGTAAATAAGCTGTCAAGCGTGGCGGAGTCTAGCATAGCTATTACTACCCAACCACGTTAGCAGCAAAAATAAAAAATAAAATAAGAAAACAAATCACATGGCACCCGACATAAAATGAAAAAATGTATACAAATGGATCCTCCATATGGCATACCCAGAAATATCAGGCACGCTCATGCTCACATTACAAAACACATCATCGACCTATCTGGTTCTGTTCAGACAATAAATTATACTTAAACTTAAACTGATTAATACTTAATTTTTTCAGTTCTTCTGGGAGCGCGTTAAAAAGTGATATCGCGCAGTATGCAAAAGACCTGCGAAACATAGCAGTCCGATGACGCGGAACCAGAAATTTATATCTGAACCTTGTGTTCCTATGGGGACGAATCAATACTATTTATCAATTTGTTTGTGAAATTCGCTAGGTGCAACCTCCTTCTATTGGCCATATTGAGCCAACCAGTTCCGACCATTGCTTCTGAAATATGGTCATACTTTCGTAAACCATAGACTAAACGAACGCAGCCGTTCTGAACTCTTTGAATACGGTCTCTTTCCGTCTGTCGCAAACAGCATCCATATATTATAAAATCACAGTAAGTGAAATGCGAAAGAACTAGAGCTTCACAGAGCGTTGCTCTAAGCGAACAGTTCAACACATGTCTGTTGCAGTAAAGCAGCTTAAGGCTGGAATATGATCTCCTCATCAGACTCTTCACATGTTCATCGAATCTCAAATCAGAATCCAGACAAACTCCCAAATTTCTTGCCACATTACTAACTGTTATTTTGACGTTATCAATTCTGATATTTAAGTTTTGAGTGAGAGTTCCCCTGGTAGTCTTAGATGAGAAACACAACAGAACAGTCTTATCTACATTGAGCTTGAGTGCATGCTGTTTAGATAACTGCACTATGTTGGCAAGCTCAGCACTCAAACGCTCACTGACTACCTCTACATCACTCGAATCAAAATGAGCATACAACTGTAGGTCATCAGCATAAGCCTGCGCCTCGCAATGAGCAATAGATCGAAGGATATCCGCGGTGTAAATAATGAAAAGTAACGGTCCTAAAATCGAACCTTGTGGTACTCCAGCAGTTACTCTCATTTTCGACGAGTATTTTCCATCGTTGCAAATCACCTGGGATCTATTCCGGATGTATGAGTCTATGAGCATACAAGCAGATGCATCAAAACCGTAGTACTTCAACTTAGAAACGAGTAACGCATGATCTATAGTGTCAAAAGCCCTAGAATAGTCCAGCAAAACCAAAACACTAGCCAAACCCTCATCTTGGGCCTCAATTATATCATTTATAACCGTGGTCAAAGCGGTAGCGGTACTGAACCCTTTTCTAAAGCCGGACTGGTTTGGTGTCAAAATATTATTATTCTTAACATATTCATATATCTGACCATATAGAACACGCTCAGCTATTTTGGATACAGCTGGTAGAATGCATATAACCCTCAAATCATTGTAAGTCAAACAATTTGTTTGTTTAGGAATTGGTCTTCCAATGGCTACTTTCCATGAATCAGGATAGTAATTCTGTTCAATGCAGCTATTAATAATATTAACAATTACAGAATCAATGAAGGGGCTGCAATATTTGAGCTTAGTAGCACTTACGTTGTCAATACCAAGAGAATTAGTTTTGAGACCTCTAATAATAGAAATTACCTCCTCAACAGATGTCATTGTGAACGAAAAATTGGTTGCCGTATCAAATTTGAGTCTGTTATAACGGTTTATAGTATCAGACGTTTCATTGGGTATGTTTTGCTGAAAAGATGCAAAGAAGTTTTTATACCTTCCAGGTCCGAGATATCAGGTGGAATGACATGGTCTCTTTTGGCACGAACACTGAGATTCTTAAGTGTATTCCAAGTTTTATTCAAGTTATTCCCGGCACAAACAGAATTGAGATAACCCCTTTTTTCATTTCTAGTCGCAGTAACTGTAAAATTACGTAAGTTTTTATATATAATCCAGTCTTCTTCTGAACGACTCTGTTTATATTTTTGTAATGTAAAAATCTTCAAGAGATATATATATATATATAACCCCTTTTTTCATTTCTAGTCGCAGTAACTGTAAAATTACGTAAGTTTTTATATATAATCCAGTCTTCTTCTGAACGACTCTGTTTATATTTTTGTAATGTAAAAATCTTCAAGAGATATATTATTCAGTATAGTAGTTGATTAATTATAGTATGCTACTCTCGTATAATAGCTATCCTTATACGCTCGTTGCATAATATACTATTGCACCTACACTTTCTTGTAAACAATACTATAATTGTCACTTAGCAAATTTCTAAATAGTTGATGTCCCTGTGGCAGGTTCGTCGAAGGCTCGAAATTGGTTACTCTTCGAAAGAAAATCAACAAAAAAATTTATACTTATCAAACCACCACCTGAATTCTCGATACCGAGTTTAGTCACAAAGAAGGGTTCTTAAGATCGACCCGAAATTTCAAATCTCCACTGATCTTGCTCACCGAACGTCCGCTTTTTGAAACGGAGTAAATCCTCTCGAAAAAGACCACTAATCAGATCTGTTTCGACATCGAAAATCCATTTAAATATCTATCCTGCTGCAGATCCAGCCATAGATCCTCTTCAAGGACCAAACTCCGAACTTTCTTTTATCAGGAGCCGAGTACCTACAAGTGCACTTAAAATATTAACACTGTAATTTCCCAACTTTTTCCGACCGAAAACGGCCAAGTATTAACGATATTCGGGGAGAAGTTCGCGATTGAATTGGAATTTCCAGCGTGTGTTCATCATTTATTCAAATTCATCATTCGTTCGGTATTCGGGAATTAGAAATGGTAGGGAAAGGCAGGGGTATTTTCAAATGGAGTAGGGTGGTCAAGAGCTTTATGCCTCATGCTATTGGCAATCGAAAGAGTTTCTGGTGTAAGTTGTTTCGAATTTATATCAGCCATCACTTGAGAATACTCATGTAATGACTACAGGATTTTGTTACCATGGGTCAGTTCCTCAGAGTAATACCCCTATAGGGTAAATGTGTATAAGAGTACTCATGTGCATAAGAGTACGCACCACTGTTTTTTCATTAGACCGCCACCTGTTATGATCCTGAAAAGTCTATTTCAATCAGAATGCTATATTATGATACTGACAAGATCGAAATCTGCAATTGCGATCGTCGATTGAAAGAAAAATAGGTTAAAAGTTTTCGTTGCCGTTCACTGTAATTTTCACCGTTCAAAGTTTTGTGTTTCTACAAGTAAAAAGTAGCGCTTTGACCTTGTAAATATTAAATTATGTCACAATATGTTTCTCTTCATTTCAATTCATATGAAAACAGTAGTACAATATATTTTTGTCATAATTGAAGCCGAAAGTATCGAAATTCATGGATGTGTATAAGAGTACGCAAAATTATCTGTATAAGAGTACGCAGTAGAAGACTATATTATGTGTTCCCAGTGTGAACAGTGGTGGCATTAGGCGTGCACATTAGTATTTTATCAAACGAGCGTATAATGCTTGTAACTATTCACAAGGTGAAGTTTAGGATAAGAGCGGCAGGCGAGTGGCATAAATATTATTGAGTGAATAATGGCGATTATACGCGAGCAGAATGTTATTTTTCTACTACTCGCGTATGTTTTTTCTATTACTAAGTCGAATTTTGGCGATGTAACTACAGCTTACCATAGTTACATAGTTGACAGTTAATACACGTATTTTCTGTCAAATCTTGTAACCATAGTTGAATAGTTACATGTAACCACAGCTCGCAAAAATTCGACTGTGTGGCAAAAGTCGAGTTGACATGATTAATTCTTTTATTAACTTGTCAGTGTTCATTTTGTAATAAAAGTTGATTATATTCAAAGATTTTGCCCTCGATGGGAAAACAATCTAGAAATATCAGTTTTAACAATGTAATATCATAGCTCAATCCAAGAAGCATCTGACAGCAGTGAATAATGCCACATTATCCACTAGTGATTAATGGGTATTATTATGACCGAATAAATAGACATATATTATGTTTAGATTATAAAATAGTCGTAAATAAATTATGTTATAGGAAAAGTTATATGCTCCAACGAAGAAAAGTATTTTTTTCATCAGATTTTCCGCTAGTACTTGGTTGAGTTATATGAGGTGAAGGAGAGTTTCATTTTATTATTATTAAGTTCTCATAATATCTTCCCTAGTCCACTTAGTACGTAGTATAAGATGTTATGTTTTAAAAGGAAAATTTGAATAAAAAGAAATGTTTTGGTTAGCTTCTAATCGTTTTTTATCCAGAAATGAGTGTTATAATGAATTATAATGATATGCGTACCTAATCTTAAGTATGAGCGTGCGTACTCTTATGCACTGGTGCGCATAAAGGTTGACGCTCACTTGGGCGAGACGAGACGAAACGAAGCGAAGAGTTGTTTTCCGCAGGCACGATTTGCACTGAATCAAATGGGTAGACGCTCACTTGGGAGGCGCGAAGCGAAGATCAGAATCGTTAGGCGCGTGGCAGATCAGACGCGCACTTGGACGAAGCGAAGCGGTCGGAAGGAACGCGTCGTTTTCCGCTGGGATCTTTTGCATTGAAATAAATGGGTAGACACGCACCTGGGAGACGCGAAGCGAAGATCAACGAGGCGGCGAGTCGTTGGTCGCCAGGAAGATCTTTGGGGCATGTGAGCGAAATTTTTCGAGGTGGCAAGTAGGTATCCGACGGCCGGGAAGTTCGGCGCGCTGTATTTCAAATTTTGTACTCGAATTTTGTCAATGGGGAAATACACAGTTATTTTTGAATTTGTGTTAAATGAGTTTGTTTTGAATGGCTCATGAGAGTGTTGGTTAGAATTTTCTCGATTGAGATCTGGAAAAACGAAATTTATATACAAAACGAACAAAATTAATGTATTTTGTAGAACTGTGAATGTGAATTCAAATTGTCTGAAGGATAGGTATTTTATTATGTAAATACAACAAAATATTGAGGAACCCTTCATCCGAAGAAATTAAAATATCTGATAGAATTGGAAAACTGTGGAATAATTCCTTTTTGGGATATATGATATGAAAACATTGAACTTTTGATTACTACTTGCGTTGTTTTTTTTAATCGGTTAAAGAGAAAATAAGTATTTCGTATCAATTATTTATATTTAATTGTATTCCTGGATGAAGAACTACGAGGATTTCATTGGAAAATTCCCAATGATCATGACCAAAACACGATTCTTACAAATGTTTCATGGCTGACCAAGGCCGTATCGAGGGGGGGGGGTCCAGACCCCATTGGACCCTAAATTTTTCTGAAGTACAGGACTATAAAAATTGTCATTCGGTGGACCCTCCGAAAATTTTTTCTAGCTACGGCCTTGTGGCTGACCATACCCAAAAATAACCAGGGACAGCGCCATATTTTACCGCCCCGGCAAAAGTATATTCAGAATAAATTGAATATAAATTAGTCTGATTTGAAGCTTATACAGGTAAGCGGTTTGCAGCAAGGTAATGAAAAATACAACTTCCCAGAACTCATTACTGGAAATTTTTCGATATTGTCGTAGGAAAAGTATTTTTTTCTGAAATCACCAGAATGAAGGAATTATATTAATACTTAATTTTTTTCAATCGGTTAAAGAGAAAATAAACATTTCGTATCAATGATTTTATATATAGTTTTGAAAAAATAACTCTCGGTTTTTGTCACCCTCCGCTTCTCGTTGGAAGACAACATAACCTCGATCTAAAATCTAGTACTTTTTTTCCTTGTATAATACATAACATAATATAATTGCTAAACTTAAAGAAGTAGAAGATATGATTACTGCGAATACCAACCGGAGGGAAGTATATGAAGGTCTTAAATCGTATAAACTAGCGAATGAAGTATACGCAAAGTTATACAAGTCTGAATCCGAGAAAAGATTTGGGGAGGAAGATTTTCGTCAGAGGGAAAGAAGAGAAATAAACTTGTGGGAATCATTTAGGAATAATTCTGGATACTACACGTTATACATGCGGAAGCTTCAAGCAGACAAATCAAAGAAGACAAACACCATGGTGGACGAGTGAGATAAAAGAGCAAATTAAGATTAAAAAGAAGGAGTGGAGTCAATATCTGAATCAACGATCAGTGGAGAAATACGATGACTACAGAAAACAAAGAAAAGTTGTTAAGGAGCTGATAAGTAGGGAAAAGAAGAAGAAGTGGGAAGAATTCGGAAAGAAGATGGAAAATGACCATAAAACTAATCAGAAACTATTTTATAGAGTTCTTAAGAATACAAGGAAGGATCCACAGAACAACCGGATCAATATAAAGGATAAAGATGGAAATATACTGAGGGAGGATTGTGCAATAATGGAGAGATGGAAAGAGTACTTTGAGGAACTACTCAACAACGGTGAGGACGAACAAATTGAGGTACAGGAAGTTGGTGTTGGGGAAGAATTATACATGGAAGAAACAATAACGATGGAAGAACTGAAGCAAGCGATAAGCAGTTTAAAAAATGGTAAAGCACCAGGAGGCGACAAAATCACTGCAGAAATGTTAAAGAACTTGGGACAGAATGGCATGAAAATATTGCTCGAAATTTTTCAAAAGGCATGGAAAGAGGAACTGATACCAGCAGACTGGCGAACATCATTAATAGTACCAATATACAAGAAAGGAGATAAGGGAGAATGCAACAACTACAGGGGAATAACATTATTGAGCACCGCAATGAAAGTATATGAGAAAATTGGATGGAAAGATCAGAGATGTGATAGAACATACATTGGAAGAATCACAGAGTGGCTTCAGAAAGGGAAGAAGTATACAGGATCACATTTTCACAATAAAAATACTGATAGAGAGGACTAAACAACAGGACAAGAAGCTATATTTGGGATTCGTGGATTTGGTGAAGGCTTTCGACAGAGTTAGAAGAGAGAACGTTTGGAAGATCCTGGAGAAAAGAGGCATTAACAGAAAGATGATATAGGATTATAAAGAACATATACGAGTCAAATAGGAGTAGAATAATTAGCCATAACCGAACATCAGGGGTTTACGCGAGAGTTGGTTTGAGACAGGGTGGTAGCCTTAGCCCTATCCTTTTTACAATATTCATGGATGAAATTTTGAAAGAATGTACCAGAAGATCGAAAAAATTCAGAGTGGGCTTAAAAATTTACAGAGAGTTGAAATATCAGAATGTGCCTTTGTGGACGATGTCATCATCATGGCTGAAAGTGCAGAAGACTTACAAGAAAATATAACCATCTGGAACGAAGTTGTACAGCAATTTGGAATGTTGATGAATAAGGAAAAAACGAAGATTATGGTGATTGGAAACTCACGAGAGGTAGTTAATGTAGAGATCGAAGGAGAAAAGTTGGAACAAGTAGGAACATTCAGGTATTTAGGAGTTGAGATAGAGGAAAATGGAAGACAAGATCTGGAGATTAATAAAAGGCTGGAAAATACACTGAAACTTTATCATGCAATGAATAAGAACTTCATAAGTAGAAAAGAAATTTCGAGAAATACAAAGATGAACGTATACAAGGCGATCTATAGGCCAATACTGACATTTGCATGCGAATCGTGGGTCCTAGATAGAAGACAGAAAAGTAAAATACAGGCAATGGAAATGAAATAAAGAAAAGTAAGAGGTGTAACACGAATGCAAAAGTTGAGAAATGAAAGAATCAGGGAAGACATTGGAACAGAACCTCTTCATTCTTTCATAGAAAAGAGACAGTTGAGCTGGTGGGGGCATCTGAATAGAATGAATCATGACAGACCTGTTAGAAAAATATGGGAGGCAAAAACTATAAGTAGAAGAAGACGTGGGAGACCTGAAAAAACTTGGAATAAACAAATGGAGGAGATAATTGTTGGACGGGGACAGACCTGGAGAGAGGCGAAGAATATGGCATCAGACAAGAAGCAGTGGTCGAAGTTTGTATATCAGGAAAAATGAAATTTAATGTAGTACCCTACACCATTACATGGTAAAAGGGATTATCGATTATATATATATATATATAATACATAATTTTTTTCTGTGACTAGAAAAATGACGATGGAAAGGAATATAACTTTTCACGAAATTAATAATAATAATAAGAGAGTTTATTCAGTAACATTTAGTACATAAAAAACTCTATCCGGCAGAAAAGTGAGTATTTTTCCCGAATACATATATACACTCACTTTTTCCCGGGGAAAAAAGTAATTTCGAGAAGAAAAGTTATATTTTGTAACTTGCCAACAGAGATAAAATTTCGATTTTTTCCACGTCACATATTTTTTTTCATTCCTATATGAAGGTGGGACGACGAAGCTATTAAAACAAGATTATGACCAAAAAACGATTCGAACAATAGCTCTACCCTTGTTCATTCGGGTAGTCAGCATGCAGCATGGGTAATAAAAATTTATTGCGGCCCAAAAATAGGGGGAATTTCTTCCGATGGCTGATCGTTGCTTCGCTTCGTCCAAGTGCGCGGTCCCAGGCGAACTAACGCGTCGCTTAGTTTCGTCTCGTCTCGCCCAAGTGAGCGTCAACCTTAAGTAATTTTTATTACCCATGCTGCATGCTGACTACCCGAATGAACAAGGGTAGAGCTATTGTTCGAATCGTGTTTTTGGTCATAATCTTGTTTTAATAGCTTCGTCGTCCCACCTTCATATAGGAATGAAAAAAAAAAATATGTGACGTGGAAAAAATTCGAAATTTTATCTCTGTTGTCAAGTTACAAAATATAACTTTTCTTCTCGAAATTACTTTTTTCCCCGGGAAAAAAGTGAGTGTATATATGTATTCGGGAAAAAAGTACTCACTTTTCTGCCGGATAGAGTTTTTTATGTACTAAATGTTACTGAATAAACTCTCTTATTATTATTATTAATTTCGTGAAAAGTTATATTTCTTTCCATCGTCATTTTTCTAGTCACAGAAAAAAAGTATGTATTATACAAGGGAAAAAAGTACTAGATTTTAGATCGAGGTTATGTTGTCTTCCAACGAGAAGCGGAGGGTGACAAAAACCGAGAGTTATTTTTTCAAAACTATATATAAAATCATTGATACGAAATTTTTATTTTCTCTTTAACCGATTGAAAAATTAAGTATTAATCTAATTCCTTCATTCTGGTGATTTCAGAAAAAAATACTTTTCCTACGACAATATCGAAAAATTTCCAGTAATGAGTTCTGGGAAGTTGCATTTTTATTACCTTGCTGCATACCGCTTACCTGTATAAGCTTCAAATCAGACTAATTTATATTTAATTTATTCTGAATATACTTTTGCCGGGCGGTAAAATATGGCGCTGTCCCTGGTTATTTTTGGGTATGGTCAGCCACAAGGCCGTAGCTAGGAAAAATTTTCGGGGGGTCCACCGAATGACAATTTTTCTAGTCCTGTACTTCAGAAAAATTTAGGGTCCAATGGGGTCCGGACCCCCCCCTCTCGCTGCGGCCTTGGTAAGCCAAAAATTTGTAAGAATCGTGTTTTGGTCATGATCATGTTTTAATTGGGAATTTTCCAATGAAATCCTCGTAGTTCTTCATCCAGGAATACAATTAAATATAAATAATTGATACGAAATGCTTATTTTCTCTTTAACCGATTAAAAAAAAACAAAATTGAACGAAAGTTCAATGTTTGCATATCATATATCCCAAAAAGGAATTATTCCACAGTTTTCCAATTCTATCAGATATTTTAATTTCTTCGGATGAAGGGTTCCTCAATATTTTGTTGTATTTACATAATAAAATACCTATCCTTCAGACGATTTGAATTCACATTCACAGTTGTACAAAATACATTAATTTTGTTCGTTTTGTATATAAATTTCGTTTTTCCAGATCTCAATCGAGAAAATTGTAAGCAACACTCTCATGAGCCATTCAAAACAAACTCATTTCACACAAATTCAAAAATAACTGTGTATTTCCCCATTGACAAAATTCGAGTACAAAATTTGAAATACAGCGCGCCGAACTTCCCGGCCGTCGGATACCTACTTGCCGCCTCGAGAAATTTCGCTCACATGCCCCAAAGATCTTCCTGGCGACCAACGACTCGCCGCCTCGTTGATCTTCGCTTCGCGTCTCCCAGGTGCGTGTCTACCCATTTATTTCAATGCAAAAGATCCCAGCGGAAAACGACGCGTTCCTTCCGACCGCTTCGCTTCGTCCAAGTGCGCGTCTGATCTGCCACGCGCCTAACGATTCTTATCTTCGCTTCGCGCCTCCCAAGTGAGCGTCTACCCATTTGATTCAGTGCAAATCGTGCCTGCGGAAAACAACTCTTCGCTTCGTTTCGTCTCGTCTCGCCCAAGTGAGCGTCAACCTTGAGTACGCACTCGAATAGGTCTAAGAAAGGTTGAATAATTTATTTGTATTTGTTTTCCAGATGTAAAATGCCATTGAAATATAATCTTCGAGGTTCAAAAAAGACGGAAAAACATAAAAATGAGTCCTTGCATTCAAAATCGAAAAGATATTGAACTTAAATCACTAAGTGCGTATTCGTATACACATTCACCGTAACACCATGCCTTTTTCTCGGCCTGACCGATTCCGCCTGAAATTTCAACGAAATGCGCATGCGTATGGAATTAGGTATTTTGGTGCTTGTTTCAGGCTTGCATATACAGTGTGTTTGGTCATGACTTAGCGATAATTAAAGGGCACCAAAAATACCTAATATTATCGACAGAAACACCCAAATTTGGAAGTTTACCCCCATAGCTTTGAGTAGTCCCCATTTTAAATTTACTTTTTCATTTTCGTTGGCCCTTCCAAAAATATCGATTTCTTTGGACAAAAAGGCTCTCCAGATGTGATGATACTACCACCTTTCATTGAAGTATAACAATATAAAAATATTTAACTTGAAAACGCAATAAAAAAAGTCTTTAAAAAAGTTTTAGTAAAAATATGTACTGATTTTCTAAGTAAATCCGCAATAGTACAAGAACTAGCACATTGAAGTATATTTTTTTTCAATTATTTAACACGCAAAGATGTAAGCTACAAAACAACACTGACATCATTTTTGTAAGTTACATAATTTGAGAGTTATTGCTGCTCGAACTTAAAGCAAAAGACACAAGACAGGTCGTCATGAAGACCCCTGCCTGTCTGCAGAGCAGAGGCGGCCATTTTGAGCAATTTTTATGATTAATTTGATGGTTTGATCATTGATTATCGAAAGTACAGTACTGAGGTTTTTTTATTTTATAAATTTTCATAAGGATCATGTTCGAACAGCAATAACTTTCTGAATATATAACTTACAGAAATTATGTTGGCATCGTTTTGTAACTAATATCCTTGCGTGTTCAATGAGAGAAAATTATACTTCAATGGGCTAGTTCTTGTACTATTGCGAATTTACTAAGAAAATCAGTACATTTTTTAACTAAATTTTTTTAAAGAATTTTTTTATAACATTTTTATGTTATGTTTTCATATTGTTCCACTTTAATGAAAGGCGGTAGTATCATCTTTCAGAGAACATTTTTTTCAAATCTGTAGGACCTTTATGTCCAAAGATATCGATATTATTAGGAAGGGTCAACTAAAATAAAAAAGTAAATTTAAAAAGGGAGCTTCTCCAGAACTGAGGGGGTGGATTCCCCAATATGAGTGTTTTTGCCGATAAAATTAGGTATACGAGGAACCTCACCCATATTTATACGGAAAACTACGGAACGTATTTTCATGAAATTCAGCACTTAGAAGTATTTCACGATGCTGATGAAATCTAAAATATTTTCAAGGCATGAGCACCTCCGGTTTTTTCGCAAATGACGTCAACTTCCGTTTTTCAAATTAGAACACCTTAGAAAATTTCAAGTTATTTTGATGTAACAGTTTTCACTTTTGGTTGGAAACAAATAAACGAAGCGACACCCTTTTTTAGATATCGATTGAGATATAATTTGGGAGGATTCTACATTTCTAAATTACTTTATAGGTTTTCACTCTCAGTCTCTGAAACAGAAATAATTGAAAAATTTTAATTGAGATGAAGTGCTCCTGCGAGAATCTTTGCACTCATTTGTCAGGAATAAATTGGTCTTGAAAAAATTGATTTTTAACAGTAAAACTGAAAAAGAAAATGAAAGAAAAGGACAATATAACGTTTCGGTGTCTATATCAGACACCTTCTTCAGACAAACTTGAGAAATCTTCAGAATTGTGTGTTGATTCATTTAATTTTGAAATTTCCTGATGTCATTTCTTTCTTCAATGAATCAATCCAAAAACGATCAACAATAACAAATTCAGAACGAAAAATATCTAACCAAAATTCTATATAATGATGATCAGGTTCAAACAGAAAATTGTCAAGAGCAACTAAATTTGTTGATCGTCATTACTTTTATTACTGTCCATCCCGAAAGAATAAGAAAAATTGTTTCCAAATTCAACATAAGAACTGTTTGCAAAACACAAAATGATTTGAGATCCATTCTAACCAGAATGAATCCAATAAATGAGACACAAAAATTAAAAAATTCAATTTACAATATTCCCTGTATGTGTTGAAAATCTTATACAGGAGATACATCAAGACCTTTACAGAAAAGAAAACGCGAACATAAGAACAACATCAAAAATAAAGACATTACAAGATCACAAATCGTTGATCATGTATGTTCAAATAGCGGAGATCATATGATGAACTTGAACAACACAAAGATCCTAAAGACGGAACCTGATAATTATAGAAGGGAAATCAAGGAATCCACATGTATTTTGTTAGATGAAGTAGATATTTTGGCCAACTGTTTTGTTGGAATAGATCGTGACTTATTGAAGGAAGAAATGACATCAGGAAATTTCAAAATTAATAGTACCTATATTATTCGATGAGCGGTAATGCAGGTCAAAACACACGCAGATGTATTTTGCACCACGAGCTTTCAGGCGAGTGGTGTAATTCATCAAGTGTGTTTTGAGCATTACCGCGAATTGAATACTTTACTTTATCCACTAGTTCTTCAGTAAAATTCGAATTAATCTGCATTTAAAAAATTTTGAAGAGTTGTCAAAAAGCGTTGACAACATTTTCTGTGTTCACTGAATATTTCTCTTTAGTAGGGCAGTCCAACGAACTGTCATTGCTTTGTTATTTATTTCTGACTATAACAACTTCAAAAATTTATGTTTTCCAAAAATAAATCTGGAATGAATCGCTAGGACAATATCTTGATGGCTGAAATAGAGTTCCCGATCGATCCTTCTTTTTATTCATTTTTGTTATGAGCAATTTCATTTTTCCTAGGTATTTTTATTATCGGGTGTTATTATAACACTCGCTTTTCGGTTCATAGACATGTCTACGGTTGTGTTATAGCCTTGTTTATGTAACTCTAGTGGTCCAATGGAGTGTAGTTCGGGGAGTTAGCTCACAGAGGGAGTTTTGGTCAACTTCACTATTTGCTTCTTCATTTTTATATATCCCCATCTTCGTCTACACTATTTAGCAACATTTGACTTTCTTAATTCGCGCGCAATGAATTCGTAGTAAAATTCAAATTGAATGTATGAATGGGCACATCTAAACCAAAGCTCCCTCGGTGAGCTAACTCCCCGAACTACACTTCATTGGACAACTAGAGTTACATAAACAAGGGTTATAGCTACTATAACACATAGAAAATTAGTTTAATAATTGACATATTACTCTATAGGAGTGGATAAATAAATTAATATATCTATGTATTGAAAACTTTCAATGTCAATTAGACTACAAACGGAAAATTACACAATTCCAAAGATTTTACCAGTTTGTCCAAAGAAGGAGTCTGATATAGATACCGAAACGTTACATTATCCTTTTCATTTATTTCCTTGTTTAGTTTTACTGTTAGACACAATTTTCAAAACCAATTTGCTCCTAACAAATGAGTGCAAAGTTTCACGCAGGAGCATTTTATCTTAATTAAAAAATAGTTATTTTTGTATTAAGTGCGTAAAATGAGTGTTTTTCTCATGGCACATGAGAGTGTCTATTTTGGCCGAAACCGCAGGTCGAGGCCAAAAATTCACTCGAATGTGCCATGAAAACACGAATTTTATACGCACGAAATACAAACAACATTTTTTGTACAACTGTGAATGTGAATTTACATCGTCTGAAATACGTATCATCATTGAAGATAATGCTTTCAGTACAATATTTAAATGAATCCAGTGATCTTTCTGTGTCGTAACTATAGAAACAGTTTGTTGAAATTGTTTGAATCTTTGACAGTATTTGCTCGTAGTTGTTTCAATTTCGAATTATTTCAAAGAAGATGAATGTTGAACATGATAGTGGTAGTGATACCCCCGCAGATATGGCTGAAGAAGCAAATACAATTGTATCTTATATGTTACCAGCCAAATCAAAGCTAATAATATGAGAAAACATATAACCAATTTCGAGAATGGCTCAACAAGAACAACGTAAAAAAGGTTTCTGAAAATGTGCTCACATGCTATTTCGAGGAAAAATAAAAAATTTTAAACCTTCCAATTTATGGAGCTCAATGTTAAAAAAAACATCGAATGTCAAGGAAAATATTGATATAAGGAATTTTTCAAAATTGGTCCCGCTTATTAAGAACAAAAAGCGTCGGATACCGAGGAAAGAAATCTGAAGTGTTATGGAGGGATAATATCAATAAATTTCTCAGAGATGCTGATGACGAAACTAATTTACTTTATAAGGTACAGATACAATCATAATTTTGTGAAATTAGTTGTAATTAAAATATTCATTATTTTTAAGTTGTTCTAATTTTAGTTATCAGCAGTGAAAAAAAGAATTTTATTTTCAAACGTACAATAATAACGCCATTTTTCGACTGACAGGATCATCGAAAATTTCTATTTCTCCGCCAAGGAGGAAAAGTGTTGCTTAGCAACACTTTTCCGTCCGGCGGCAGGAAAAGTGTTACTATGCAAAAGATGAATTAGAATAATTGGTAATAACCATGATTTACCTTTTTAAACAGATCAATAAATGCAAATTTCAAGTACTTACTGTTATTCATATCGGTAACATTCAAGTTCCTTCAATCACCACTGACCACAGTTATGAAAATCGTGGAAGGATCTATATAAAGCACCAATACATACTGACTTTATAATAAAATTCAATTGTAACAATAAATACATTATTTGCTTTCATCAAATTCCTCTGTGATAGGTTTTCAGTTATCCACAAATGAACTTCGTTCTTTCTCGTAATTTCAATATACCTGAAACGAATATTTTTATCAATAAACGTAATAGAACTATTCAAAAAGGATATTCTTACCTTGTTTTATTCGTATCTATTTATTTTCCTTCTTAAAATTGCAAATATCTTAGAGCATATTTGGCCTGTGAACTCGCTTGAAAGTTGTCATCGTTTTTCGTTCTTTCTTCTAATTCCAAAGTTCCTAGAACAAATATTTTCAGTAATAAACGTTACTGAACGATTAAAAAAAGATATCCATACCTTGTTTCATTTGGATCTGGCCTATTTCTTCTAAAATGAGCATTTTCCCGATAGACTTCCTCCTCTTAAACACACATGGCAGTTGTCAGAATTTTCCGATGTCATAAATAAATCAATTTAAGAAATGTCAAAAAATCAAAATTATAGCGATCGTAAATGGATAGAATCATGTGCGTAAATGTAAATCATACCGAAGATGGATATTCAGATTTTCATGAATTTCAAAACGTTTGAAAATAAAATAACATATTTCATTCGGATGAGAAGTGACTTTTCATGGCTCGTTTCAATTGCCAGCCTCACTGCGTTCGGCTGTCAAACTCAAGCTCGCCATGAAAAGTGACACTTCTCCTCCTTATAAAATAATATACTATTTTTAACGGTGAAAAAAAGACTTTTTTAACGGTGAAAAAAAGTAATATTTTACGCATCCATAGTGATGAAGAAAAGTCAAGTTTTTTTGACAGTTGTGCAAAAAAATTATTATTCTATTTCAGAGACTGGGAGTGAAAACCTAAAAAGTTTTCTAGAAATCAAAATAATTTCCTTCTAAATAATGTGCACTCATATGACATGTATAACATTGGATATCGATTTCTCCATAAATAATGGAAGTAACCTATTTACCATTTCGCACAAAATGAATTCAGTTTTGACATACATGAAATAAAAATATAAAAAAACTGATATATTCAGAGTTGCAGGTTCGACGTCCAGCTCGTTGTAGAGGAAAGCCAAAGATGGAATTGAATTGGTTTCTGAATATCCCGAATGTAACCATCGAGTCAGATAATCGTATGAAAATATACATGCGTGATGCGCTGCTCCCCTTTATATAAATCAAATTATATCAAAAAACCCCAATAAAAGCTATTTCGCTTTCAGGTGGAGATTCCGCCCCGACATCTGGATAAACAACTTTTCTTCCTCTTCTCTGAACTCACATTTTCTCCAAACGGAGGTTGAGGACTTTTTGGTTTGGTGAATTCAGTTTTGTCAAAGCTTGTGCAAATAATTGAAAAACACATTATCATACGTCCTTTTACAGGAAGCTTCGATTGTTTACCAGAATAATCACATAAATATCATGTTAATAATTCGTAGAAGTAAATATTTGTTATATCCTGTACAAATTTTGATCATTAATGGCAAATGTAGAATGTGAATATTTATTCTGAGAATTTCAGATTTGTATCTTTTTCTGGAGCCATCACTTCAAGTTTGGAAACAGATAATAATCGCTTGGGGATAAATCTGGAGAATACAGAGGATGACAAAGCAATTCGAGGTGTAGTTTATGGATTTTGCCATCGTTTTCATTGACTTGTGTGCTGTTGCATTGTCTTGTCTAATAATGCACAGTATAAGTCGTTATTGATTGTTCTTCTTTCTTCCAAATAGTCCATGAACAATAAAGCAATAGAATCCAGAATGAAAATTAAGAAAATCCCTGAACAGGAGCTTTAGAGCGCTAGTTCATCTATACTATCTATACTAATATTATAAAGAGGAAAGATTTGTATGTTTGTGTGTTTGTGTGTTTGTGTGTTTGTGGCGTTGATATGACATCACTCATAAACTACTGGACCGATTTCAATAATTCTTTCACCCTTAGAATGCTACATTATCCTTGAGTAACATAGGCTATACTTTTCATCCGAGAAAATTGGGGAAACCTACTATAACTTCAATGATAATAAATATGAGTACCAAAATCAGCTATTTTCAGGTGCGCTGCGAAAACCGTAAGACGTACATGGAAACAATGTATGACGGAAATGTACCTCTTCAAACTATTGAAGAGGTACAAAAAAGTCTACAAAAAAGTCCGCGATAGCATATATCTATCTTTCAAGGTTTACTCGGTATCACCTTTTAAAGGTATCCGAATGTTTCTCAAAATTATGCATTTTTTGGGAGTATTTTTTTATGAATACGCTATTGATCTTTATCCAAATAAATACGTCCTTCATATCCAGTATTTAATATAGAACGAAATTGCCTTTTACATCATTCAATTATGATGAATACATCAAAAGATATGGCAGGTTGAAGATGAAATCGCACCAAAATCGAATTGCGTCTCCGAGCACGATATACACAAACACTGGTATGCCGACCCCACCGAGATGTGACGTCACAGCGGAGAATTTCCATTGCATTTGCGGGATGAAGTGTTAGAACTCGAGGGAATGATTGGAATAATGCAATTAATCGCAAGTTTCATTGAAAATGCAATCAACTAACTATTTTAAATGAAATTTCTTCGATGTCTTTGTTTGTTGATCCTGGAATATATCAATGAAGTTGTATAAATATGGATGTTAGTGCTAAGTATTTACGAGTATTTGTTAATAGAGAATAAATTATTCAAGTGTCATTTAAAAACTTCGAATAAATGAAAATATTTTTCATATTCAGGAAATTTCTATGAATGTCATTTATAATTCGTGAATTTGGAAAGTTTTTTGTTCATTTTTTTCTTCATATTCTGAAAACTGATCTTATTCAGATCCCGGTGTCTTAAGTTGGTACGGATTCTGCTCAAAACGGTAGGTTTTAGAAAAAAGTGGTCAATAGAGCGTTTGTAGAGAATTAATTAACCTATAAAATGAGGTATCAATCGTCCTGATCGAATGAGCACAGACCGATTTATTTTCATTAGAAGATGAAAAATAGTATATATTATAAGGATTAAAAGTGCATCTTTTTTTTACGAGCAATATTTGCAGTTGCGAGGCGCAGCCGAGCGAATGCAAAATTGCGAGTTAAAATAGGCACTTTTAATCCGAATAATATATACTATTTTTTCTCCAACCAAGTCAAAATTACAATAAAATTGGTTTTAGTGTGAAAAATCGTTCATAATTTGGTTATGAATTTGAACACAGAATCATGACAGTGATTGTCAAGTAGACTTCAAATGCATTTACAAGGATTAAAAGTACCGTTTTTAATCCTAGGATTAAAAGTGTTGCTAAGTAACGAGTGAATTTTTGTACGGTAAGAAAATCTATGACTTTTGCACCTGAAAAAAATACAAAAATGTCAACATTTTTTGATGGTTAGAGAAAAATAGAATTTTTCATCTCCTCCCAACTTTATTCGAGATATTTTCAAAACGATAGGTTATAGAAAAAAGTAGTCAATAGGGCGTTTGTAGAGAATTGATCTCTATCTTTACTAATATTATACTTATACCTATATTATAAAGAGGACAGATTTGTATGTTTGTGCGTTTGAGGGTTTGATACGAGTTTACTCATAAGCTACTAGAGATTTCAATAATTATTTCACCCTCAGAATGCTACACTATCCCTGAGTAACATAGGCTATACTTTTCACCCGAGAAATTTGAGGAAACTACTATAACTTCAATGATAATAAATTTGAGTACCAAAATCAGCCATGATGAATACATCAAAAGATATGGCAGGTTGAAGATGAAATCGCATCAAAATGTCTCCGAGGTAGGCACAAGGCGGCTAGGAGATGGTACCGAAGTGTGAGGGATGTTTTGTATGAATGTATTTTGGATTGCCTATGACCGTATGTTTATGACCACACATCAGATCAACAGATGGCGCTGAAGTCGTTATTCAGGTTATTCATCTACTCTGCAACTAAACGGCTCGATCGAATTGAATGAATTTTTGTGTATACAGAACAACGTCTGTTGGGTCTGCTAGTTAGTGTATAAGGCTATTACCTCAAAATTTAAATGGGATTTGAGATTGATACCTGATACATAAATGCAGACTCTCAGCCCAATTGGAATTATATTATGGAAATTATTCAGGAAACGAAATATGTGAAAAATAAAAATTTAAAGATCCAATTGAATTTTCTGTGGTTCTATTAACACTATGGCCGCAACATTTCATTTCGATGGGTTTTGTTCTGTTTGAAATATTGAGGAACAAAAATTTTGAATGGCTATATTTTATGTAAGACCCTGTACGACTTGGCTGTTTAACGAATTTAACCGATCCATTTGGGAACCGAACTTCGAGTCTCTAGGACAATCCATTCGAAAGTTATTTGTGCTAACGGACAGACGGACGGCCCCACGGACAGAATTGAATTTGACCAAGAATTCGTCATCAGAGAGTAAAATCCTATGGTTTGCAACTATTTTCGGCTCAAAATTCTAAAATTACAGGTATTTGGGCAAAACGATAAAGCTCTCGTCTAACGAGAACGAGCGCTCAAAAATATCAAACTTTGATAGTGTAAGTGTTTGAAGTTTGAAGGATTAAAATTGATAAAAATAAATTCGGTTTTTCGTTTGTTTCTTCACCTATTGCAAAGCTCACTTTATATTGAACGCTCGGTTAAATTAATAGCAGTTATGAGGAAATTTGATTTCCTCATGCAAGGAAGTCTTGACTTTTTCTTCAACAAATTTCTCCAGGAATGTCAAAATTTTCAAGCGATTTGTGGAAAAACGTATTCCAGTCATGCTTACGTTACGTACAATAGGCTACACAAAGTTCCATTTCAAACTTGAAATATCGAAAGTGTTTCTCCTACTCAAATTTACAGTCATATTCATTGTTCCTTGTACTTCCAAGATATTAGGATGCGAGAAGGGAATATAAACAATGAAAATAAGAAGATGCTGAAGTCTTTATGCGAGAGTTCACCTGTTTTGTGCTATTCAAATCATAAAGTCAATATTCTGTATTCATTTTGAGTGGTAATTAATGAATTAAATTTCAAGAGGGTGAGCTCAAAGTTCATTATTCGAAGTGCTGAAGTTTCAGACAAGTAGTGTATTGTTACAAGTTTTGATGGATCATAATTTGTAGATTATATGATACAGAAGATTGGGGACGTAAGGACGTAATAAGAGGTTAGAGTAGTCAATTTGTTCGCTTAGTCCGATATTAGTTTATTACTGCAAGGAACATAATCATTAAATGTGAAGTTTGTTTGGGAATATATTTTCCGAAGATTTCAAAATTAAAGGTGATATAAATGTGGTCGAAATTGAACATAATTGACCCATTTTAATGTTCAATTTATACGATTTTAATCTGCAATCTTCATGGCAACCGTACACGAAGTATTCAGAAGTACTGAGAGAAACTCTACTGGAACATAGAAACATAAAACTTTTATTATGTCAAAAGTATGTCTTGTGGAAAATGAGAATTTATTTCAATCGAGAATTTTAAAAAAATTCATATTGAGATCGTCGAAAAAATGTTCATCGTAATCAACTCGGTTATTAATCCAGCTACTGAAGGTCTCGAACGAGTCTTGAACTATTAACGCGTGAGCGGAGCTCCGCTTACGCGTTAAAATATCTTGGCCATTAGTCGCTGTCTTTAATGGCCTAGTTGATTAAATAACTATTATTAATTAAATCGCATGAGGCCTACTAAGAGCATCTTGCATGTGGCCGCAAAATTACATTTCGATTAGTTTAGTTTTGTCTGAGTAATTGGTGAATCAAAATTTTGTTGAATGGCCATATTTAAGGAAACATCTTGTACGATTTGGCTGGTTATAGGCCAAGCAATAGAGATATTTCCTTGACAAGAATACTACCTGGAAGCCACCTATGCCATTCCGAGCAGGACAGTCCGTAGTATATTCCCACCATGTTCTCAACACGAAAATGCCATTTTTTTATTTGTTATTAACAAAAAACAACAAAAATACGCGTTCTTTTTAGTTTTTTCGTTGCAAAATGGAAACTATTGATGCAGTGATAACGTTGCAATGGGATGAATTGTAGAGAATTACATTGTGAAGAGAATGGTGGGTCAAACGATCCGATGGAATAATTGAAACTGGAGAAAAGCGGAAAAAACCGGAAAATTGCGTGTTTTCTCTTTTAACTCATAACTTTGCCATTTTGCCATATTAAGAACTGAAACTTCACACGATAGTAACTATTGACGTGCAATTTATGTGTGCCAAAATTGGATTCGGTCGGATTAATTGTTTTCGCATAATTTCCATTTGAATTTTTTTTTGACATATTTTCGCGGAAAGCTGGATGCGTTTGAGGTCGTCCGATTGAAATTAAAAAAATTGATTTGAAAAGAAGACGTGATCAGTAACAAAACGTCTATTCTGATTTTTCAATAAAACGCGTTTAAGTGTGTTGAAAACTAGTGAGAACATGAGGGAAAACGACCGACCAAGCGAGAGTGGTCGAGTGGTGAGGGAATGAGCGAATCTAGGGGAAACGCCGCGGAAGCCAACGGTCGCCGAGTTTAAGAATTGTTGCGCGGACAGCGCACCAAATTTTGTACACATATACGTTTCCCCTCGATTCGCTTATTTCCTCTCCACTCGACCGCTCTCGCTCGGTCGGCCGTTTTCCCTCATGTTCTCACTAGTTTTTAACACACTTATGCTCAGTTGCAGCAACGTCCATCAAATTTTAAAGGTCCATTAAACCCTTAATCCTCCATTAGTTCCTTGTAATAATGGAGGATTAAGAGTTTAATGGACCTTTAAATTTTAATGGACGTTCCTGCAACTGAGTCTTAAACGCGTTTTATTGAAAAATCAGAATCGACGTTTTGTTACTGATCACGTCTTCTTTTCAAATCAATTTTTTTAATTTCAATCGGACGACCTCAAACGCATCCAGCTTTCCGCGAAAATATGTCCAAAAAAAATTCAAATGGAAATTATGTGAAAACTATTAATCCGACCGAATCCAATTTTGGCACACATGAATTGCACGTCAATAGCTACTATCGTGTGAAGTTTCAGTTCTTAATATTGCAAAATGGCAAAGTTATGAGTTAAAAGAAAAAACACGCAATTTTCCGGTTTTTTCCGCTTTTCTCCAGTTTCAATTATTCGATCGGATCGTTTGACCCACCATTCTCTTCACAATGTAATTCTCTACAATTCATCCCATTGCAACGTTATCACTGCATCAATAATTTCCATTTTGCAACGAAAAAACTAAAAAGAACGCGTATTTTTGTTGTTTTTTGTTAATAACAAATAAAAAATGGCATTTTCGTGTTGAAAACATGGTGGGAATAAACTACGGACTGTCCTGCACGGAATGGCACAGGTGGCGTCCAGGTAGTATTTTTGTCAAAAAACTAATCATTTGTAGCTCTGTTGCTTGGCGTATTAATGAACTTAACAGCGGCATTTGAGGAACCGAACTCACCCTGAAGATTTTAAGTCTCTAGGACAATTTCTTCGAAAGTTATCGTGCTTACGGCCGGACGGACCCACAAACAGAATTAAATGTGACCGCGGATTCATCATTAGGGAGTCGAACCCTATCGTTTGAGACCAATTTCGGCTCATAGTAGAATGTGCGCTCAAAAAGCCAAATATGCTGTGTACAGTCGTTTGCTTTTCGCTTGCTGGCCCTTTACGGTGTTGAAAATCAAAATGGAATAAACATTGAGCATTGAAAAATCTAAATTCGTACAATTTTTGTTTAGAAATGGTACATTGACAAAGAAATATAAGCAATATCAATCCTTGAATAATTTGCATTTTACGACTAATATTATCAGCATTATGATTTTTTTCCCAAATATTCGTATTCCTGGAATATTTTTGTCGTTATATAATTTAATATTGAACGTTTTTGAGCGCTTTTTACATAAAGCAGTGCCATATGGTTTTGTCCAAATATTTGTAGTTTTCGATTTTTGAGCCAAAAATGGTCTCAAACGATAGCGTTATATTCCCTAAAGACGAATTCGTGGTCAAATTTAATTCTGTCCGTGAAGCAGTCCTGCCGTTAGCACAATAACTTTCGAAGGGATTGTCCAAGAGACTTGGAATTTTCAGGATGAGTTCCCTAATGCCTTAGTTGAGTTAGTTAACCAGCCCAATCATAAGGGGTATTCCATAAAATATGGCTATTCAAAATTTTTGTTTTTCAATATCTCAAAAAAAACAAAACCAATCGAAATGAAATGTTACGGCCAGATGCAAGGTGCTTATAACAAGCCTCATTCAAAATTTTGTGACCATAGTGTTAATAGAACCATAGAAAATTCAATTGAAATATTGACAAAAAAACTTCATAATTCCATAAAAATATATCCGATTCGAGTGAAATTCTCAAGCGAATGGAGATCGATACAATGAATGTTCATCCAAACTTGTGGCCATAGTATTAACAGAACCATAGAAAATTCAATTGGAGTGTGAGTAGAAATTGATATACTGAATCTTCATGCAAAATTTTGTGGCCATAGTTTTAACAGAACCTTAGAAAATTAAATTGGAATATTGAAATAAGAATCTTTATATTTCCATAACAGGATATCCGATTCTAGTACAATTCATTTTGAGAATGAAAACTTACATCATTAGAACCATAAAATTAATTTGTTTCGATTTTTATTTTTCACATATTTCATTTTCTGAATTATTTTCAGAATATAATTTCGAATATGCTGAGATTTTGTATTTATATATTTGGTATCAATCTCAAATACCATATAGAATTGTAAGGTACCTTATAGTTTTATTGCTTCATTAAAGAACGAGTGCTCAGAAGCTCCTTCTCAGGGCTTTTCTTAAATTTTTTAAATTTTTCATCTGCACTTCTTGAATGTTGACATTTATCAAAATTATAATATAAATCAATTATCAGCTCCGATGAATACAAGTTTTTTTTCTGCGATGTGAAAAAAAGTGACATTTCATATCTCTTGATAGGTCACAAAATATGACTTTTTACGAAATTACTTTTTTTCCTGTCAAAAAAGTGAGTGTCTATGTATCCAGGAAAAAGTACTTACCTTTTTCCCGTAGGCAAAAAAGTAATTTCGTGAAAGGTTATATTTCTTTCACTATTAAATGGTCGTTTTTCCTGTTACAGAAAAAAATTGTGTATTATATACGGGAAAAGTATTAGATTTTAGCTCTCGGTTTTTTTTTGTCTCTCTCCGCTTCGCGCCGGGAGACAACATAGCCTCTAACTAAAATCTAATACTTTTTTCCCTTGTATAATAAATAACTATTTTTACGAATCTTTTAGTCATTTCATGAAGGTGAAATTACCAAGGTATCCCTGATGAAAACTTGATCAAACAGAATTCGAGGTCCTATAGTTTCATATCATCAATCAAATTTTAATAGAAAGTCCCAACACTGAAATCCGGTATACACATCTTCCTGGTGGTGTCAATTTCCCCAATATGTATGCATAAACACCTACTCTTTGATTTTCCTCCACCATCACCTCGTGCTAATCCTTCAAACCGATAAAACAGGGTTCGTCAATTGATGTCGGTGTAGTGTAGGGCTTAATTCATTTCCCTAATAACTTGTTTCCTCTTGCCGCAAATTACTACCGAATAATTCCACCAAAGCGCCCTCTGTATTCGAACTAATACTTATTGCTTTCCCAGGCATCCGAGTACTAAGCATTGCTAATTTGGTAGGTAAGCAGTTGCTGACAATAGGTTTTGGAAGGGAAGATACATGTTCGAGAGATGAATTAAGCCGATAAGTTGGTTGGTTATTTGAGAAATATACCTGCTAGGATATTGGGGTATTGAGTTATATACAAACATTATTAAGTTTAGATTGGATTGTTTACTTGATGTGATAATTAGGTAGATGAAATTTTTGTTGGGATGGTCAAAAATAATCAAAAATCAAACTACTTTATGGCCGAGGTTCTTCATTTCTTCTTTGAACGATTTTCCAGTGGAAATAATGCTAAAACAATTCCCAAGATTTTCAAAAGTTTGTTGAAGAAGGTGTCTGATAAAGACACTGAAACGTAACACTATCCTTTTCATTTATTTTTTTTTTTTTAGTTTTATTGTTAGGCAACAATGTTTTCGAAACCAATTTGCTCCTGACAAATAAGTGCAAAGACTTTCGCAGAAACACTTAATCTCTATTGATTTTTTTTTAATTATTTCTGTTTCACAGACTGGGAGTGAAAACCTATAAAGTTTTTAGAAATGTTAAAACAACTTTTATCATTTTACGCAGTTTCAAGTAGAGAACTTATTTAATTGGATTGATTCAATTATTGAATTTTTTCAATATATTTAAGGTGTCTTCTGTATAAATATGTTATTTATTGTCTATATTGAATATGTTGGGAACATTTCACAACAATCGCAAAATGGCGAATGCGCCATTATTTAATATTGCATCAAGGTTCATAGACATCGAGATATAAAAGAGAAGAGACGCTATGACATAAACTTGAGTAAAGAAAAATAGTACCACTAGGCGGGGATTAGTCAAGGACCAATATGGCAGAAAGTTCAGGGTTAAATTATGTTGCCATTTTTTTCTGTTCACAAATTTCACCCAAAAAATAGGACGTGTTGGGTCTTTAGGAAACCTGTTCGAATAAGGTCAATTGGATATCAAATAAACATATTTTCTTCAGGCGATAATACAGACTATGAAAAAATATCATATCACCAATACAGACTTGCAAAAATTTCGAATGCGGATCTGTTCAGTATTCATCCCTACCTGTGATATGTTTTTCCTTTAATTTTCTTTATATCTTTCTCTTTTCTGCTTGAAACAAAGCCTTACAGCACAGGATACCATTTTATTGTATATTATTTATCAGAAAAAATCACGATTTAACTAGAAAAAGGCGCAAGGATCACTATTTTTACAAACAATTCAACGATTGTCAAATTTGACGTTAAGGTGGTAGTAATATGGCGTATCTGATACTTAGACTACTTAGACTTAGTCTAAGATCTGAAACCACGTTTATTTCAATGATGGCAACTCTATACTATCCTATCTCCATGGTTCATAGATGAGGGGTTTATGAAATAGACGAGCTTATTAGCGAGGGGGAACCTGAGATAAGGAGAAAGATGGTGGCAAAATGGGTTGGAAATTCTGTTGGTGATTTCTGGTTATTTTCTTTCTCACTTAATAAATTGACACTTCAAATTGATTTGGGATGTGTTGTTTCATTACTTTTTTGTTCGTTTCAAAATTCGAATAAAATATTTAAATATACGATAAAAAATTTTATTGAGAAAGGTTCTCATCACAAACCAATTTAATTTGTTCATAGCAAAAAGTGGGAAGTGAAGTGGTTCCAAATGGAATTTGAAACATGCTCCTGCCTCTTTCAATAACGTGCTTTCCAACAATTGGAGGTTTGTACTTAAATAAATGTAATTGAGGGGTTGTTTTTCCAACAACAGATTCTTAAAGAGTTTTTGTTGCCACTTAAAATAATTTTTGTACGTTCTTTCTACTTTCTCTAAGAGAAATATTGACAGTTGCTGACAATAGGTATTGGAACGGGAGATACATTTCCAGAGATAAATTAAGTCGATAAGTTGGTTGGTTATTTATATACCTACTAGGATATTGGGGTATTGAGCTTAGTATTACAAACATTATACAGGGTTGATTGGATTGTACATGACATGATAATTAGATGGGTCAAATATAATCAAAACCAAATTTCTTTATGGTCAAAGTTTCGCCATATATTATGTCATCTTCAGGGTTACGGAAATATACAAAAGTATACAGACATAAGCACAATGTTACAATTCATAAAATATATAAAACTTTACATTTTTATGATTATCCTAATACTTCTCTTTCAGAAAATACATCTTCAACAACAATTAGTTTAAAAACTTTTCAAACCACTATGATATCTATCACACAAATCATATCATTATTTTTCCCCCTTTCCTTCCTTCAGTCCTTCAGTTGTTAATTTATTTTTGAATAATGGGAGTAGCAGCAATGTTTTTGATTTAACCGTTCACGAAAGATCAAGCCGTCGGTTTGCCATAGAAATTTGGCATATTTCACTGTGTACATTTGAATTTTAGGTTATGTTGTTTATATTCTTGTCAGATTGATAAGCAATGTTGTCAAAATTCCATAGAATTCTCTGATAACTCGCAAGCTCGTCGGACGAGGCCGGGTTCATTCGGCAACGTTGACTATAATTTACGTTATGAGAGCAAATACTGCCAACTTCAGATAAATAAACAAACGCCTACTATACACTCACACTTTCGTGAACGGACTATAGGTGTTCGTAAGAATCCCAGGAGGTGGCGTTTCATTTCTGTTTATAGTCAAAAATAAGCGACATTTCTTCAAACACGGGAACCTAGAATGTCTTTCTGGCAGAGCTCCTCCAAACTGAAGAGCCTTAGGGATGCTCTGTTTGATATTGTTCTTGTGTCTTCTTGTTCTTTGTGCGTTGACGGAATTAGTTCCGAAATATGAGTTTGATATTGGTTGAATTTAATCATTTTATATTATATTATTTTCTGCTTTCATTGATTATTAGTAATTTCCTTATGACAGGATTATCGTTTTCGTAATCATTGTCCTTCAAAATACCAAATTCGGATTTGAACATATTTGTGGTTTCGCAAATATGGGTGGGCAAAAATTAGTGCAACATGAACTAAAACTTTTTGGCCCGAGGAGATAGAGAAAAATGAATGGCACCTTACAGTATTCTTTTTTCGAAAAACTGATAATAGGTTATAGGACAAAATTGAAATTTGGGCGATTTCAATTTTGATCATTACCTCCGTTTATGTTTATGCTAGGATGTTGAAATAAAAATATTATACAGGCACCTTTCAGACAGCAATACAGTGGCGTACTCTGATTTTTTCAACACAACCTTATGTTATAACTCATTTCTGTGCGACTTACTTCGAAATTTCTTCGATTGCTCAACCAAGCTTTGTGAATCCCACTGAAAGTATGGTACTCTAGAAACACGCACTCAAAAAATGCTACCTGCTTGGAATACTGAAATATCTTGCTTTAAGCTTTTAAATTTTACCGATACAAATCTTGAACCGGTTCAGTTTACCCTATTGAGGTCATATAAACAGGTGCAGCTCGACATTCATAGAACATCTACAACATGAAAAAATATCACAGTAAGCAGAACATAAATGTATAGAATTCCTCGAAAATATCTACAAGAATTCCGTACGATGTTATGATTTAACACGACAAACAAACAATCGGAAAATGTTCCGGAAATATTGCGCCAAATCTATTTCGATTTTCCTTCCAGATGGCGAACTCACAACTTGCTCTCGCTTCGATATCGAAGTCCCGCGTTAGAGCCGAAAATGATATAAAAAACATAACGGAGGAAGGAATCGCTTAAGCCAGCACGTAAACTCGGGTGTAATATGGAATACCAATAATTTAGGGAAATCATGAGAACATCTCCCTGAAACCACACGAATCAGAATCGTTTGAATTATGTTACTGATTATCAACCTTGAAAAACTACCCCAGGATATTTTTTAAATTGATACCTTACATTTTTTCTTTAAATCATTTTCATTAGAATATAATATGTTAAAACAACTTTTAGCATTTTAAGCAGTATAATAATTATGAACTGTGGCATATCCACTTTGTACAATTTTGAGACCTTATTTAATTGAATTGATTGAATTATTGAATTTTTCTATTATATTTGAGGTGTCTTCTGTATAATATTGTAAAATCTATCCATTTTTTCTTTAAATTAGTATTCCTTCAGTATTCTAAAGTTTCCAACTAACAGATAAGTATGGGCATATACCTTGACAATCAAGGGCCAAATCTACTTTCATTATATCAATTGAAGTTTTTTTTGTTACAAAATATACAATAACCAGGAAATATATTGAGTAGTTGTGGATAAAAATAAATATAGTATGCTACTCGCGTACAGTGGCTGTTATTCACTCGGTGATTTGGGCCATTCGCCTACGGCTCGTAGCCTAAACTTTACCTACCGAATAATAGCTATCATTATACGATCGTTGCATAATAAACTGTTATTGTCTATATTGAATATCTTGGGATTTTCTACATCCATACTAATATTATAAATGCGAAAGTAACTCTGTCTGTCTGTAACTCTTTTTCGCCTAAACGGCTGAACAGATTTTGATGAAGTTTGGTATGGTGATAGATGATAACCTAGAAATGGTCATAGGCTATAAATAATCACGCCATCGTTCTTAGGGGGTAGGCAGTAGGCAGATAACTAAATTGTGTTAGTGATTTTTAGTCGTTTTTGTTGGGACTTTTGCTCTTTCACGTCTAAACGGCTGAACAGATTTTGATTAAATTTAGTAAGGTAATAAATGGTTACCTATAAACGGATATAAGATCAAAATGATCACGTCATCGTACTTAAGGGGTAGGAAGTAGGCAGAAAACTGAATTGAGTTAGTGATTTTTTTATGGTTTTTGCTCTATCATGCCTAAACGGCTGAAAGGATTTTGATGAAATTTAGTTAGGTGATAGATAGTAACCTAAAAAAGGATATGAGCTATTAATATTCATGCTATCGTACTCAAGGCGTAGGCAGTAGGCAGAAAACTGATTAAGCTAGTGATTTTCAATCGTTTGTGTTAAAAGTTTACCTCATTCACGCCTTAACGTCTGAAAGGATTTTTATAAGACTTGGTTAATATAAAGATAGGATCCTAGGCACGAACACAGGCTACTCTTTACGGCGGAAAAATACCTCATTCCCGCGGAAATCTTGCGTGATCATGTCAAGAAGCGCATGACGCCATAGCTACTGAAATGATTTTGATGTTTTTTTTTAACTGAGTGTTACTAAGACTTCAAGTTTGTATTTGATCACTTATCTAACTTAGAGGGTCGGTAGGCGCCATTATTTAGGGAATTTATGATGAAATTTTGATGCAACTGTCTTTATTTAACAGTTTTACTAGGATCGAAACTTAGCGACATTCCATCACACAATTAACTTATAGGATAGGAAGGTACCAAAATTCATACTGCTTTTCACTTCGGAAAAATATCTCATTCCCAAAGGAACCTATACGATAGTGGGACATCGATGCAGGGGGACTTACAGCCGGGAAAAAACAAAAAAACTTATGCGGACGAAGTCGCGGGTAAAAGCTAGTTTCACCATAAATCGCAAAATGGCGAACGCACCGCGATTTTTTTGCCATTGTTTCTAAGCGTTCTATTCACATAAATAATGAATTGTTTAATTTGTTGTGTTTCAATCACCAATACTTTATCCACGACTACTGAATATATTTCTTGAAATTTTAAACATTTGGCGACCGTGAGAGAACTCTTCTGTTACTAGCTTTAAAAAAGTCAATTTGACATACGAAAAATTTTTTAGAGAACTTTTTATTGTATATTTCGTAATAACAGTTGATTCAATTGTTGTAATAAAAGTAGATTTGGCCCTCGATTGAGAAGAATAGTAAGTTGGAAAACTTTAGAATACTGAAGAAATATCATTGAAATACAATATTGAAGACAGAAGAGCATCTGAATCATTATTGACTAGTGATTACACTGTATCGAATATTTTGCAACACCAAAAATATTTCACCACAAATCGCAAAATGGCGAATGCGCAACGATTTTTAGCCATAATTTCTAAGCGCCCAATTCACAAAAATAATGAATTGATGCAACAATATTTTTTATTGGCGAATCATTCAAAATATCCCAGACAAAACCAAACCAATCGAAATGAAATTTTGTGGCCATATGCTTGATGTTCATAATGAGCTTTTTGCATTTGTGAATGAAGATTGATATACTGAATATTCATGCAAAATTTCAAGAGAATCGCATCATGAGAATCATTAATTATTTTCTTTTATAATTTGTTCAATTTTTTTAATGATATCATTCCGATCGTGCTGACATTTTGAACTCATATCTCATGAATCTCAGTCCTTTACAAAACTTTGAGGTGAAAGAATTATTGCTCAAAAACACCTGCTGAGAGTTTCTCCTAAACTTTTTAATTGAGAAAAGGTTTTAAATGGAAAAATATAGGGACGCAATTCACAAAATTTATCAGGGGTTTTCTCAACGACACTGCGACCTGAAGGTCTTTTGTGCCCCCTTACAGAGCTGTTCTGACTACACCCTTTACAATTCGCCTTCCAGTTCAAGAGATCTGATGAAATCCTATATCTGTGAAGGTTTCAACAAGGCTAGTTCCTGACTCTTACCATTCTCTCTTTAGGCTCGCAATGCCAAAGGATTCCGTAATTGGTGAATAGGTGTTTCTAACTCCTCCCCACAGAAACCCACCCGCGTCAGTGTCCGACAATCCTATCCTCAACAGGTGCTCCCTAAGGCGACAGTGTCCTGTAAGAAAGCCAGTGAGAAGGTGTAATTGTTTCTTACCAAGATATCTTTTGAATCATGCTGTTTCAAAATTCCGAAGTAACTTGGTGGAATAATCCTTCCCTGGGAGATACCGCCAGAGTTTTCCTTCTCGGCTTTCTCCTTCTCCAAAAACTCCTTCTTATAGGTACATTCACCTATACCACAGGGTTCTGCACCAATGAGTGAAATTCGTGCGCCCTCTTTGGTAAGTGTATTGACCTCTTCGTTTCCTTTGATACCCGAATGGCCGGGAACCCAGATTAAAAAGACCTTATTTTTCTTGCCTATCTCATTGAGATGATCCGGCACTCCCAGATCATCTTTGAGTCGATGACGTAGGAGCTCAGTGCTTTGATAGCAGCTTGACTATCTGAGCGTATGGCTATATTGAACTCCTGATCTAGTCATCTTTCAATGGCTAAGATTGAAAAACGCTCACACAGGAGCCTAGCGGCAATGCGCACTTGGTACTTGGCTCGTATAACCCAGCGCCAGTTTCTGTAGAGATGTTTGAACCATCTGTATACAATTTTACGGTATTTTCTTCAAGGTTATAGTCGGTGTATTTCTGTTTCCAGTTTTTTTCAGTGCTTACTTTCTTGATCATTACATCACTAGGGAGGTTCGCAGATGAGTTGTATTTATTCAGAGAGGACCAGACTCTCTGATTCTTTATTCTCTCAATACCTGTACCTTCTTTAGATATTCTGATATCCCTTGCAATCGCTAGATGTAGAGGTGTGAGATCCGTAATGACCTCAAGTGTCCTAGTTGGGCACGTTCTCCTAGCTCCAGTGATGCACACACAGGCAAGCCTTTGTACTTTATCAAGCCTTTTCCTCGTACTTACCTGACTTGCCTTGGCAAACCAGGCTACTGCCCCATATGTGATTATAGGTCTCATAATCATGACGTACATCCTTCGCAGTATTTTTGGGTTACAACCCCAATTTTTGCTGCGTAGACGTCTGCACGGCATTAGAGCCCTTTTAGCTCTGTCAGTAGCAGTATCAACATGCTTATTCCACAGAAGTTTACTATCCAGTGTCACCCGCACTCATAAAAACATTGAACTAGATAAACAAACAATCGGAAGATGCCGCGCCAAATCTATTTCAACTAGCTCCGCTTGATATCCAAGTCCCGACCCGAAAATGACGTAAAATACATAACGGAGGAAGGAATCGCTTAAGCCAGCACGTAAACTCGAATGTAATATGAAATACCAATAATTTAGGGAAATCATCCACGTTATCGTGAGAACATCCCTGCCCAAAAACCACACGAATCAGAATCGACGTGTTGGAAATAAGAAGAAGAGCAAGAGATGGCAGCATACCTGTGATGAATTCTCCATATCAGTTTCAATTATTCACACCAATACTCCTCCCAATTCCTCACACGTTTTCCTGAACACATTACTGCTCCTTCGTTTAACCCCAAAGGAAAGTTTAGCCATCGAATTTGATACATACAACCACGCTGCCAATCCATCCAGAACTGGGAAACCGATAATGTCTTTTGTGGAAGAATTGATAACCGTGTTAACATTAATGCTATCTTTATTCTATAAGAGTGATCTTGACAGGAAATTACTTGAAATTTAGGAATTAGGTTTTAGACAAAGGACTGTGACGGATGACTTCATTTGCATATCGTAGTATACAGGGTGTTTGATAATTCGAAGTCATTCTTTCAAGTAGATATACAAGACATCATAATGATGTCTATTGTGGAAGAATTGATAACTGTGTTAACATTAATGTTATGAAGAACTTACGGAACTCCAATCTTTTCTCTAGGAAACTGAAACAACTAATTATATCAAATAGATAGGCTTTTTCCTGATTATCTAAAATGACAAAAAAATTGATTAAGTATACCCTGTTCTGACTGCCAAAAGTATATTGTTATGGGGATCTATGCTATTGTTGTTTTTTTTTCTCAAAATTAAGGAATATAATATGGTAAATTCTTTGGCATGAATTATCTGAACCAACAGAATGTAGGTACAAATCAGGTACAAAACAACTCCTCCGAGAGTTAGGTGCAATAAATTATTGATGAAAATTTGTATTAACTCTGTAAATGTTGAAATCGTTCAATAAATTGTATTCTATTCTTTATTTTATAAGAGTGATCTTGACAGAAAATTACTTGAAATTTAGAAATTAGGTTTAAGTCAGAGGACTGTGACGGAAAAGTTAATTTGCAAATCGTAATATACAGGGTGTTTGGTAATTCGACGTGATTCTTTGAAGTAGATATGCAAGACGTCATGTGCAGCGAATTGCGTCTAGTGAAGCATGGTCCGAAAATTTAACTGACGAAAATATAACGATTTTTTAACTTTTTTGAAATATTCTGGTTATCTTAAGTAATAAATTTTACAAAAAATACTTGACCCTTGAGATTCGATGAATATTACTATCAAAGCTGAAGGGGCGGTCTTCATTTCTTGCAAAAAAGTATTCACCAAAAAATTCATTTAACCTAAGATATACAGGATCATAAGCACTTGTTCTTCTCATAAAATCTATATAGATGAAAGAATTGAGAACTACTCGAAAAAATTTTAGGAAAGCTCTGAGCAGGATATTTGGAGAGCTCGTTCTTTGATGAGTACTATTATACCTTAGAATTTTATATGGGATTTGGGATTGATACCAAATATTAAATGCAGAATCTCAACACAATCGGAATCATATTCTGAAAATTATTCCAAAAATGAAAGATAAAAAATTAATGATTACAAAATTAATTCTATGGTTTTGATGATGCAAGCCTCTTAAAATTTTGCATTAACATTCAATATATCAGTTTTGATTCACAAAATTTCACTTTAATCGGTTATCTTCTTATGAAAATATAGGGTGTTCTGGCTGGTATTATTTATATTCAAATTAACATAGTATGTAGAATTAGTTTTTGATTAGAGTTGTCAAAATAAGTTAAATAGAAAAGTCATATCATTCTTGAAGTCCTTATTTTGTGGCAAAAAAGTGGTCTTGCCACATCATTTTTTGGTCCTTCGAGCCCTTATAGATAACGTCATCGTGTTCCGACCGCGAGCACATCTTTTTTGGTCGTAAAAACACACTGCCTGATATGTCAGATCAGAAGAGTCTTTGAAAAAAAATACAAGAATCAATGCAGGAAAACCTCCCTCGAGGTACAGTCCCAGTTCCCAACAAAGTAAAAAATCTTCATGCAGTATTCAACTGAAACAAATTGAATTGAAAAGGTTAGAGCTTTGAAATCATTAAAACGAAAGAACAGAAGCAGCAAGAGCAGCAGAGGCATCAAAAGCAGCAAAAATGAGGAATTGACGGAACTAGAAGAACAAATTGTAAATATGAAAGCTCAAATGAAGTCGAAGAAGTACTTCGAAATTCTTCCGTAAGATCCAATTCTAACGCCTCTACTAATAGTTACGTAGAGATACCTGGAAATATTCAAGCTCAAATGAAGAATACTTTCCAAATAACGGCACAAACTATTACAGAAAGAAATAATGAGCAAATTCAATTATGGCTGGATCAAATGAATAATGAAAATCATGGAAATGATCCAAAAGAAAATCCAGTAATTTCTACTTTCGATATAAACGCTCTAGGTCAAGTGATGGAAAAATTCACTCAAGATATGAATTCGACATGTGAAGCTTTCAAAATTGTAGCAAGTAACTATGGAGAAATAGTATCAAGAAATATCGAAACTATTGAAAATGATCCCAGAACAGGAGAAATTACTCAAGTGGAGGAGGAGATCCAGAAACTGAATCCTAATTTTCCATCACCCAAGGGTCGTGTGAAAGAAATATTAACTGTAGTGAGCGAAAAAGATATTACTGCGCAGTACGAAGCTACCACAGAGAACATAATACCAGAAACTACCAAGCTCGATATGGGACTTGGCATAGATCCTCAACAAGTGTCACAGTTGCTTGAGGAAGAGAAGGAAGATGTAGATAACGCCTTGAAGATCAATCCACCGGATCTGGCGAATCAGTCACCAGAAAGATACCCATTGAAGAAACGCCTTCAGACGCTTAAGCTGAGTCCCGAAAATATTGCCCTACTGGAGCAGTCTGTAATAAAACCACCATCTCAGCTGACGAACCTTTACCTGAAGCATCTCCAGAGGTTATGGCTAAGGTGTTGAACGCAATGGATAAAAGCATGCAACCAAAACTAGACCCTGAAGCAACTTTCAATAGTCTTTTCACAGAAGGTGGTACGGAGAAGCGCCTTCCGCTATGGTTAATATCAGTTCCGTTGCGCCTGGACCTCTTGGAGATGTCGTTATACCCGTGAATAACGTCCCAGAGTCAATACAGGAGGAAATGTTTGAGTCAGAATGGAGGAAACTTCAGTGATCGTACAGACAAGCGAAGATAAACCTCAAGACTCCGCGTATGCTATGGTAACCCCACAACCACCCAAGAAAAAAGAAAGGAAAAATGGGGCCGTCCTTACAAACCTCTAAGCCATGAAGATCCTCCATGGATGCAACAGGACATGCCAGATATAAGTGAAGCAATTGGGGCAGTTCCGAAGGAAAACATTGAAGATATTAATGAAGAAGTTGATAAAGGTATTGAGTATTATTGGACTGCAACCCCCTCCAATACTGTTCAAGGGTGCAATTGAGAGGATCGCAACCACCCCCTTGGTTTCCAGGTTATGTATACGCCTTGTCAGATTGGGAGATTGCGTGGAACATATTTATCAAATTCAAACAGAAGATTTAAAGTTGCCATCCACTTCATATTTCAGAGAAAATGGATGAGTTGTAGTATTGTATTTTTTTTTGTGGCCCCGGAAAATGTTCTGGCTGGTATTATTTATATTCAAATTAACATAGTATGTAGAATTAGTTTTTGATTAGAGTTGTCAAAATAAAGTTAAATAGAAAAGTCATATCATTCTTGAAGTCCTTATTTTGTGGCAAAAATGGTCTTGCCACATCATAGGGATTCTTCTTTTCAATATTCCATCATTTGAATTTTCTATGGTTCAATTGACATTAGGGCCACAAAATTCTGTATGAACATTCAGTGTATCAATATTCATTCATAAATGCATTTAATCATATCGGACATTTTTTTATGGAAATATGAAATTTCTTGTTTTCAATATTGCAATTGAACTTTCCATGATTGTATTCACTCTGCGGTGCGGTCAAAATCTGCATCAGGCTTGTTATGAGCATCTTACATTGGCCGTAACATTTTTCATTTCGATTGGTTCCGTTTCTTCTGAACTTGAGGAACAAAAATTTTGAATGTCCATATTTTATGGAACACCCTGTACGATTTGGTTGGTGAACGAACTTAACTCAGCCATTTGGGACTCAAACTCATCCTGAAAATTTCAAGTCTCTAGGACAATCCCTTCGAAAGTTATTGTGCTTACGGAAGGCCAGACGTGCAACGGGCAGAATTGAATGTGACCAAGAATTCGTCATCAGGGAGTGTAACTATCATGTGAGACTGTTTTCGGCTCAAAATTCGAAAATTACAGACATTTGGTAAAACGATATAGCACTCATTTAACTAGAACGAGCGCTCAACAAGTTTTATGAACTTGGTGTACAAATATGGGGAAAAACTTCTCTGTTTCGTCAGATTTTCAAAAGAACTAGAAGGAGAGCTTCGAAGGGTTTGGCCAGAACAGCTCTGTAAGGCGGCACAATGGACCTTAGGTCTTAGTGACTTGTATATCCCCTTTTTAAATTAACTAACTAACTAGCTCTTCAAAAAAAGGTACATCAATAATTTCTTTCTTCAATCAATATATATGCCCGAAAAACCAGCAGGTAACAGACTCGAAGAAGTCTGATCGGTTTTTCGGCCATATTTTTTGATTTCATGAAGTAATTATTGAAGTATGTACCCTTTTGAAATGCTAACGAAACAGGGAATTATTTCTGAAATGTGTGCACCTGGTTCATAATTCTTTCTTCGAGTAATTCTCTATTCTTTTGTTTTGTCTTTTGTATTGATGTTGGGACACCAAACACATTTCACCACAAATCGCAAAACGGCGAATGCACCACTAGTGGTTTTTAGCGTTTAATTTACGTTAAATGACGAAGATTGTATTTTTTTTGACTGGAAATCATTTCGAGTGAAGAAATTTTTGGGTTTAATTGAAAAATATATATAGGGGGTAGCTTTTTTCAAGGGTGGTCATCTGAACTATTTTTACAAACACATTCAGATAGAGTTTTTGCTGCATTGAAAATCCTTTTTGCATAAACTGTTCACCTGATTGGAAATTATTACTAATGTTGAGAGTAATCAATCATATCCATTGGATACCAGAAAATGGAATAATATGGAGACATCTGAAATTAAGATGTCAGTTTCGAAATGGATAAATGGCAAAAAAACCCTTAAAAAACTGGAAGCTATGCTAGTAGAGAAAGCCTATTACAGTCTAGCAGAGTTTCTGGTCAGACGATTTGCAGTAACAAAGCCGTCAATGAAAATAATAAATTCCAATTGTCAAATTATTTGTCCTAATTGTTTGTACTTATCTGTATTTTTGTACTGTATTTTATAAGAATTTATATGTATTGTATTTATGTTTGATACTCCATGTTGATTTTGATGGGAAGCTTTATTCATGTTGTGTATTTTTTCCATGAATAAAGAATCTTGAATCACCATTCTGGTCACCCGTACAATATTATAACCCAATTATCATACGATCGAGAGGTCCATTCTATTTTCCTACATAACTGCCATCAAACATACGTGAAAGATGCATCAGATCGTTAGCATCAGTTGCCGGTATTGTTGGTTCCGACGAGTATCTCTAAAGGTTGACGCTCACATGGACGAGACGAGACGAGACTAAGCGAAGAGTTGTTTTTTCCGCAGGCACGATTTGCACTGAATCAAATGGGTAGATGCTCACTTGGGAGGCGCGAAGCGAAGATCAGAATCGTTAGGCGCGAGGCAGATTAGACGCGCACTTGGACGAAGCGAAGCGGTCGGAAGGAACGCGTCGTTTTCCGCTGGGATCTTTTGCATTGAAATAAATGGGTAGACACGCCCTAGGAGATGCGAAGCGAGGATCAGCGAGGAGGCGAGTCGTTGGTCGCCAGGAAGATCTTTGGGGCATGTGAGCGAAATTTCTCGAGGCGGCAAGAAGAAGAAGCACCTATTCAGAGCTTTTCTTAATTTTTTCATAGAAACTCATAATGCGGCTGTGACTTGAGGTGAGATTGCGAGGACTGGATCAGGGAGCCGTGAACGAATGGTGACGGCGTGCTCGAGCTTGTTAAGGTTGACGCTCACTTGGACAAGACGAAGCGAAGAGTTGTTTTCCGCAGGCACGATTTGCACTGAATCAAACGATTCTGATCTTCACGTCTCGTCCAGTGAGCGTCAACCTTAACAAGCTCGAAGCACGCCGTCACCAATTCGTTCACAGCTCCCTGCGATCCAGTCCTC
This sequence comes from Propylea japonica, assembly GCA_013421045.1. Taxonomy (NCBI): domain Eukaryota; kingdom Metazoa; phylum Arthropoda; class Insecta; order Coleoptera; family Coccinellidae; genus Propylea; species Propylea japonica. Next base: position 26,060,173 of record CM024242.1, read on the forward strand.
GCAATCTCACCTCAAGTCACAGCCGCACTATGAGTTTCTATGAAAAATTAAGAAAAGCTCTGAATAGGTGCTTCTTCTTCTTTTCAATATTTCAATTGAATTTTCTATGGTTCTGTTAACACTTTGGCGAAAAAATTTTGCATGAGGCTTCAACATTTCATTTCGATTGGTTTTGTTTTGTCTGGGATATAGAAAACAAAAATGTTGAATTTCCGTTTTTAATGGAACCCTTTACGATTTGGCTGGTAAACGAACTTAACCGCGGCATTTGAGAACCAAACTCACCCTGAAAATCGTGCTTACGGACATAATTGAATTTGACCACGAAATCGTCATCAGTGAGTTGAACCCTATCGTTATAGGTTAATTTCGAAAAGTTGGGACATTTGGGCAAACAATAGGGTAAAAGCTATAGTGATTTACACCTGTACCGTGTGTCCTCAATTCGTTGTCTAGTGAGGAGATCTCAGAAACTCAATGAGCTAGGACCAAATGAGTGGCACATTTTCAGGCTCGGTTTTTATTTGGTGAAAACCGCAACCTTTTAAGTCATATCGTTTTCGAGCTATTAGAGAAAATTTGAAAATGGCGTCAAATGAAAAGTTCTCATAACTTTTATAGGTAACTGAAGTTGTAGAAACTACACTACTGGAAAAAATTAAAGGATCAAAAAAAATTCCAAAATTTTCGGCAATTTTCAACATACCGTAACTTTGAGAGGAATGGTCGTACAAAGAATTTAAAAGAAAGAAATTGTAGCTCCAAGTGTCTAGTTTTTGGATTAGATCTACAAAAATTTTAAGTTTCAGTGGTTTTTGAGTAATGATAAAAAAAATCAGCAAAAAAAAATTCTCAAAATTTCACACTTTTTTTTTCTTGTCTACGAGCGTGGAAATTTTGTTTTTGCATAATCGTTATAATGATCGGATACTTTATTAATTAAGCTTCATTTATTTTTTTATTGACCTCAATACGTCCACTTCTCGCCGAGATATCGGTCTTCAAATGGAAAAGGATCCATTTGTCTTTGATTATCGATTTCTTAGCAACCAATGATCGCACAGAAATTGAAGGAGGGTTTCGAGATCTTTAATGAACTCCCATTAAAAACAACCATTGCTTATTCATTGAATTTTTTTTCTTTGTCGCATCAATATAAAGTTTAACAAAAAAAGGGCTTTTGGTGGTTTCTTGGAAAATCTTCCGCTGGATGGAAAATGTTGGGGAACCAATAATGAAGTGTGACTTTCACAGTTCAATATGTTGATAAAAACCTTACGAAGAGCCAACTCAATCCAGCGAGCCGTTTTTTTTGTTTGACTCTATTGAATTTTTGAAAAAAAATAAGGATCACGTTTTTTGCTCTGAGAAGCTCATAATCTTCAGAAAAGGCAAAAAAAGAATATTCTAAAGCTTTTTCCACATTTTAATTGCAGATAGTACATACATTTCAAAATAATAAAAATAAAATAAACTAACAAATAAAATTTTTATTAGATAATTTAATAACCTCCTGTTTCAATAACGGCTCTCAAACAAATTGATATTTTTCATTTGTCTTGTCCATTTTTCTTGTCCACGGACAGAAAAAAAAATGCTAAAATTTTATGAAATTTTTTTGTTGCTGATTTTTCTATCATTACTCGAAACCACTGAAACTTAAAATTTTTGAAGTACTAATTCAAAAACTAGACACTTGGAGCTACAATTTCCTCTTTTTAAATTCCTTGTACGACCATTCCTCTCAAAATTACGCATGTTGAAAATGCCGAAAAATTTAAAATTTTTTTTTGATCCTTTAATTTTTACAGAAGTGTAGTTGAAGAGTAGAATTCATTGAAGTACTCAATTTTTCTGTATTGCATTTTGTTTCAGCTCATCGGTTTTTCTGAGATCCCCTCATACACAACGAATTTAGGACACACCGGTACAATATTATATCCCAATTATCATACGATCGAGAAGTCCATTCCATTTTCCTCCATAACTGCCATACGTGAACGATGCGTCAGATCGTTAGCATCAGTTGCCGGTATTGTTGGATGTTTGACCCACCGACCGACGGTTCACGACGAGTATCTCTAACAAGCTCGAAGCACGCCGCCACCAATTCGTTCACGGCTCCCTGATCCAGTCCTCGCAATCTTACCGTAAGTTACAACCGGACTTGAGCGAATCTAATTGGTATTAGTGGCCTCACGGCGCACTGGGAATCTTGCTGATAACTCCATTTAATTAATATATGTCGAGCATGCACCCCGCATGATACATTGAGGATCGTCCATGCTGCAAAATTATTCCCCCGGATCTCGGCAATGAAATCGGCTTGTTTACCCCAGTTGGGTCTGATCCGATTGTTTTCAGGTTACTTCGTAGTTGTTTCGTCATTTGAGATTATGAGGGAATCGCCTAGGGTGAAATTCCTAATTATTACTGCTCTGTGTTTCGGTGATAGCTATCAAAGGGTTTAGTGTTCATGCTGGCTGACGTCTAGAGTTGACGATGATGAACAATTTACCAAGAATATTGCAAAGTAGTAGTGATCTTTTCTGTTTTCTCACCGGAAGAGCTTGAACTGATTCTCAGGATGTTCGAATCGAATTTATCGTTTTCTTAATTTGAACAAGCGCGAGAACGCTCCTGACTTTACGTCAGTGTTTTTTTGAAATTTTCGAAGAAACTGATATTTTCGTAAACAGTATTCCTTCTTTTTTTTCAATTTCAAGTTATAAGCCATAATTGACATTTGGACCAAAAAACTCAAGTGATAGCTATCAAAGAAATAAGTGTACATGCTGGCAGACGTCCAGGGGTTAGCGATGATAAACAATTGACCTTAGGTATCGCAAAGTAGCAGTGATTATTTTTTTTTAATACAGGGACAGCTTGAACTGATTCTGAGGATGTTCAAATCGAATTTATCGTTTTCCTAATATGAACAAGCGCAAGAATGCTACTGACTTTACGTCAGTGCTTTTTTGAAATTTTCAAAGAAACTGATATTTTCGTAAGCATCATTCCCTTATATTTTTGTAATCCAAAGTTATGAGCCATATTTGACATTTGGACAATAAAAACTCAAGTAATAGCTATCAAAGTATTTAGTGTTCATGCTGGCCGAAGTCTAGGGGTTGGCGATGAAAACAATCGACAAGAAATATTTATGTGGTTAGCTACTTGATATTGAGGAACTTGCCAACTTGCCAAATGGCAGTGGTTTTGAATGATTTCGTATGAAAACAGCATGAGCTGATTCTTGTGCCGAAGGAGATTATGATTGAAAATAGTAGTTTCTCTCTAGGAAGTTTATAATTGCCCGAATTACAGTTCTTCGGGTTTTCATGAAGAAAACAACTATAGGCAATATCCTGGAATCTCTTTGTGTTGAGAACTTGAGATGAAACATTGTATCGCCACTGTTTCGGTGACAGCTATCAAAGGAATTAATGTTCATGCTGGCTGAAGTCTAGGGTTTGGCGATGATAAACAATTGGCAAGGAAAGTTTATATGATAGGCTACTCAAGTCGGACTTGAGCGAATCTAATTGGTATTTGTAACCTCACGGCGCACTGGGAATCTGCTGATAACTCCATTTAATTAATATATGTCTAGCATGCACCCCGAATGATACATTGAGGATCGTCCATGCTGCAAAATTATTCCGCCGGATCTCGGCAATGAAATCGGCTTGTTTACCCCAGTCGGCTCTGATCCGATTGTTTTCAGGTTACTTCGTAGTTGTTTCGTCATTTGAGATTATGAGGGAATCGCCTAGGGTGAAATTCCTAATTATTACTGCTCTGTGTTTCGGTGATAGCTATCAAAGGGTTTAGTGTTCATGCTGGCTGAGGTCTTGGGGTTGTCGATGATAAACAATTGAACATGAATATTGCAAAGTGGCAGTGATCTCTTTTTTCCTAACCGAGAAAGCTTGAGCTGATTTTCAGGATGTTCAAATCGAATTTTTCGTTTTCTTTATATGAACAAGCGCGAGAAAGCTCCTGACTTTACGTCAATGATTTTTTGAAATTTTCAAAGAAACTGATATTTTTGTAAACAGCATTTCTTTATATTTTTTTTAATTTTGAGTTATGAGCCATTATTGACATTTGGACAATAAAAAGTTAAGTGATAGCTATCATAGGAATTAGGATTCATGCTGGCCGAAGTCTAGGGGTTGGCGATGATAAACAATCGGCAAGGAATGTTTATGTGGTTAGCTACTTGATATTGAGAAACTTGCAAACTGCTAAATGGCAGTGGTTTCGAATGATTTCGTATGAAAACAGCATGAGCTGACTCTTGTGTCGAAGGAGATTATGATCGAAAATAGTTGTTTCCTTTTGAGAAGCTAATAATTGACCGAACTGCATTCCTTCGAGTTTTCATGAAAAAAACAACTATAGACAATATCCTGGAATCTCTTTGTGATGAGAACTTGAGATGAAACATTGTATCGCCACTGTTCCGATGACAGCTATCAACGGAATAAGTGTTCACGCTGGCTGAAGTCTAGGGGTTGGCGATGACAAACAATTGGCAAGGAAAGTTTATATGGTAGGCTACTCAAGCCGGACTTGAACGAATCTAATTGGTATTTGGGACCTTACGGCGCACTAGGAATCTTGCTGATAACTTCATTTAATTAATATATGTCTAGCATGCACCCCGCATGATACATTAAGGATCGTCCATGCTGAAAAACTATTCCGCCGGATCTAGGCAATGAAATCGGCTTGTTTACCCCAGTCGGCTCTGATCCGATTGTTTTCAGGTTACTTCGTAGTTGTTGCGTCATTTGAGATTATGAGGGTATCGCCTAGGGTGATATTCCTAATTATTGCTGCTCTGTGTTTCGGTGATAGCTATCAAAGGGTTTAGTGTTCATGCTGGCTGACGTATAGGGTTGACGATGATGAACAATTTACCTAGAATATTGCAAAGTATAGTGATCTTTTCTGTTTTCTTACCGGAAGAGCTTGAACTGATTCTCAGGATGTTCGAATCGAATTTATCGTTTTCCTAATTTTAACAAGCGCGAGAACGCTCCTGACTTTACGTCAGTGTTTTTTTGAAATTTTCAAAGAAACTGATATTTTCGTAAACAGTATTTCTTCATATTTTTTCAATTTCAAGTTATAAGCCATAATTGACATTTGGAGCAAAAAAACTCAAGTGATAGCTATCAAAGAAATAAGTATACATGCTGGCGGACGTCCAGGGGTTAGCGATGATAAACAATTGACCTTAAGTATCGCAAAGTAGCAGTGATTATTTCTTTTTTAATACAGGGACAGCTTGAACTGATTCTCAGGATGTTCAAATCAAATTTATCGTTTTCCTAATATGAATAAGCGCGAGAAAGCTGCTGACTTTACGTCAGTGCTTTTTTGAAATTTTAAAAGAAACTGATATTTTCGTAAGCATCATTTCCTTATATTTTTGTAATTTAAAGTTGTGAGCCATAATTGACATTTGGATAATAAAAATTCAAGTAATAGCTATCAAAGTATTTAGTGTTCATGCTGGCCGAAGTCTAGGGGTTTGCGATGATAAACAATCGGCAAGGAATGTTTATGTGGTTAGCTACTTGATATTGAGGAACTTGCAAACTGCTAAATGGCAGTGGTTTTGAACGATTCCGTATAAAAACAGCATGAGCTGACTCTTGTGCCGAAGGAGATTATGATTGAAAATAGTAGTTTCTCTCTAGGAAGTTTATAATTGCCCGAATTACATTTCTTCGAGTTTTCATGAAAAAAAACAACTATAGGCAATATCCTGGAATCTCTTTGTGATGAGAACTTGAGATGAAACATTGTATCGGCACTGTTCCGATGACAGCTATCAAAGGAATAAGTGTTCATGCTGGCTGAAGTCTAGGGGTTGGCGATGACAAACAATTGGCAAAGGAAGTTTATATGGTAGGCTACTCAAGCCGGACTTGAGCGAATCTAATTTGTATTTGTGACCTCACGGCGCACTGGGAATCTTGCTGATAACTCCATTTAATTAATATATGTCGAGCATGCACCCCGCATGATACATTGAGGATCGTCCATGCTGCAAAATTATTCCGCCGGATCTAGGCAATGAAATCGGCTTGTTTACCCCAGTTGTGATCTGATCCGATTGTTTTCAGGTTACTTCGTAGTTGTTCCGTCATTTGAGATTATGAGGGAATCGCCTACGGTGAAATTCCTTATTATTACTGCTCTGTGTGTCGGTGATAGCTATCAAAGGGTTTAGTGTTCATGCTGGCTGACGTCTAGGGGTTGATAAACAATTGGCCTTGAATATTGCTAAGTAGAAGTTATCTTTTCCTTTTTCTTACCGAAAGAGCTTGAGCTGATTCTCAGGATGTTCGATTCGAATTTATCGTTTTCCCAATATGAACAAGGGCGAGAAAGCTCCTGACTTTACGTCAGTTCTCTTTTGAAGTTCTCGAAAGAACTGACATTTTCGTAAACAGCATTCTTTCATATTTTTTAAATTTTATGTTATGAGCCATAATTGAAATCTGGACAACAAAAACTCAAGTGATAGCTATCAAGGGAATTAGTGTTTATGCTGGCTGAAGTCTAGGGATTGGCGATGATAAACAATCGGCAAGGAATGTTTATGTGGTTAGCTACTCGATATTGAGGAACTTGCACGCTGCAAATTGACAGTGATCTTAAATTATTTCGTAAGAAGAGAGCATAAGCTCACTCTGGTGCCGAAAGAGATTATGATTGGAAATAGTTGTTTCTTTTTAAGAAGCTTATAATTGCCCGAACTGCATTCCTTCGAGTTTTCATGAAAAAACAACTATAGCCAATATCCTGGAAACTCTTTGTGATGAGGACTTGAAATGAAACACTGTACTGTCACTGTTTCGGTGACAGCTATCAAAGGAATTAGTGTTCATGCTGGCTGAAGTCTAGGGGTTGGCGATAATAAACAATTGGCAAGGGAAGTTTATAAGGTAGGCACATCAAGCCGGACTTGAGCGAATCTAATTGGTATTTGTGACCTCACGGCGCACTGGGAATCTTGCTGATAACTCCATTTAATTAATATAAATGTCTAGCATGCACCCCGCATGATACATTGAGGATCGTCCATGCTGCAAAATTATTCCGCCGGATCTCGGCAATGAAATCGGCTTGTTTACCCCAGTCGGCTCTGATCCGATTATTTTCAGGTTACTTCATAGTTGTTCCGTCATTTGAGATTATGAGGGAATCGCCTAAGGTGAAATTCCTAATTATTACTGCTCTCTGTTTCGGTGATAGCTATCAAAGGGTTTAGTGTTCATGCTGGCTGACGTCTAGGGTTGACGATGATGAACAATTTACCTAGAATATTGCAAAGTAGTAGTGATCTCTTCTGTTTTCTTACCGGAAGAGCTTGAACTGATTCTCAGATGTTCGAATCGAATTTATCGTTTTCCTAATTTGAACAAGCGCGAGAACGCTCCTGACTTTACGTCAGTGTTTTTTTGAAATTGTCAAAGAAACTGATATTTTCGTAAACAGTATTCCTTCATATTTTTTCAATTTCAAGTTATAAGCCATAATTGACATTTGGTCCAGAAAAAACTCAAGTGATAGCTATCAAAGAAATAAGTGTACATGCTGGCAGACGTCCAGGGGTTATCGATGAAAAACAATTGACCTTAAGTATCGCAAAGTAGCAGTGATTATTTCATTTTTAATACAGGGACAGCTTGAACTGATTCTCAGGATGTTCAAATCGAATTTATCGTTTTCCTAATATGAACAAGCGCGAGAAAGCTGCTGACTTTACGTCAGTGCTTTTTTGAAATTTTCAAAGAAACTGATATTTTCGTAAGCATCATTCCCTTATATTTTTGTAATTTAAAGTTATGAGCCATAATTGACATTTGGACAATAATAACTCAAGTAATAGCTATCAAAGTATTTAGTGTTCATGCTGGCCGAAGTCTAGGGGTTGGCGATGATAAACAATCGGCAAGGAATGTTTATGTGGTTAGCTACTTGATATTGAGGAACTTGCAAGCTGCTAAATGGCAGTGGTTTTGAATGATTTCGTATGAAAACAGCATGAGCTGATTCTTGTGCCGAGGGAGATTATGATTGAAAATAGTAGTTCTCTCTAGGAGTTTATAATTGCCCGAATTACATTTCTTCGAGTTTTCATGAAAAAAACATTTATAGCAATATCCAGGAATCTCTTTGTGATGAGAACTTGAGATGAAACATTGTATCGCCACTGTTCCGATGACAGCTATCAAAGGAATAAGTGTTCATGCTGGCTGAAGTCTAGGGGTTGGCGATGACAAACAATTGGCAAGAAAAGTTTATATGGTAGGCCACTCAAGCCGGACTTGAACGAATCTAATTGGTATTTGTGACCTAACGGCGCACTAGGAATCTTGCTGATAACTCCATTTAATTAATATATGTCTAGCATGCACCCCGCATGATACATTGAGGATCGTCCATGCTGCAAAATTATTCCGCCGGATCTCGGCAATGAAATCGGCTTGTTTACCCCACTCGGGCCTGATCCGATTGTTTCCAGGTTACTTCATAGTTGTTCCGTCATTTGAGATTATGAGGGAATCGCCTAGGGTGAAATTCCTAATATTACTGCTCTGTGTTTCGCTGATAGCTATCAAAGGGTTTAGTGTTCATGCTGGCTGACGTCTAGGAGTTGACGATGATGAACAATTTACCTAGAATATTGCAAAGTAGTAGTGATTTTTGTTTTTTTACCGGAAGAGCTTGAACTGATTCTCAGGATGTTCGAATCGAATTTATCTTTTCCTGATTTGAACAAGCGCGAGAACGCTCCTGACTTTACCTCAGTGTTTTTTTGAAATTTTCAAAGAAACTGATATTTTCGTAAACAGTATTCCTTCATATTTTTTCAATTTCAAGTTATAAGCCATAATTGACATTTGGACCAAAAAAAACTCAAGTGATAGCTATCAAAGAAATAAGTGTACATGCTGGCAGACGTCCAGGGGTTAGCGATGATAAATAATTGACCTTAAGTATCGCAAAGTAGCAGTGATTATTTATTTTTTAATACAGGGGCAGCTTGAACTGATTCTCAGGATGTTCAAATCGAATTTATCGTTTTCGTAATATAAACAAGCGCGAGAAAGCTGCTGAATTTACGTCAGTGCTTTTTTGAAATTTTCAAAGAAACTGATATTTTCGTAATCATCATTCCCTTATATTTTTGTAATTTAAAGTTATGAGCCATAATTGACATTTGGACAATAAAAACTCAAGTAATAGCTATCAAAGTATTTAGTGTTTATGCTGGCCGAAGTCTAGGGGTTGGCGATGATAAAATCGGCAAGGAATGTTTATGTGGTTAGCTACTTGATATTGAGGAACTTGCAAACTGCTAAATGGCAGTGGTTTTGAATGATTTCGTATGAAAACAGCATGAGCTGACTCTTGTGACGAAGGACATTATGATTGAAAATAGTAGTTTCTCTCTAGGAAGTTTATAATTGACCGAATTACTTTTCTTTGAGTTTTCATGGAAAAAACAACTATAGGCAATATCCTGGAATCTCTTTGTGATGAGAACTTGAGATGAAACATTGTATCGCCACTGTTCCGATGACAGCTATCAAAGGAATAAGTGTTCATGCTGGCTGAAGTCTAGGGGTTGGCGATGACAAAAAATTGGCAAGGAAAGTTTATATGGTAGGCCACTCAAGCCGGACTTGAACGAATCTAATTGGTATTTGTGACCTCACGGCGCATTGGAAATCTTGCTGATAACTCCATTTAATTAATATATGTCGAGCATGCACCCCGCATGATACATTGAGGATCGTCCATGCTGCAAAATTATTCCGCCGGATCTCGGCAATGAAATCGGCTTGTTTACCCCAGTCGGGCCTGATCCGATTGTTTTCAGGTTACTTCATAGTTGTTCCGTCATTTGAGATTATGAGGGAATCGCCTAGGGTGAAATTCCTAATTATTACTGCTCTGTGTTTCGGTGATAGCTATCAAAGGGTTTAGTGTTTATGCTGGCTGACGTCTAGGGTGACGATGATGAACGATTTACCTAGAATATTGCAAAGTAGAAGTGATCTTTTCTGTTTTCTTACCGGAAGAGCTTGAACTGATTCTCAGGATGTTCGAATCGAATTTATCGTTTTACTAATTTGAACAAGCGCGAGAACGCTCCTGACTTTACGTCAGTGTTTTTTCAAATTTTCAAAGAAACTGATATTTTCGTAAACAGTTTTCCTTCATATTTTTTCAATTTCAAGTTATAAGCCATAATTGACATTTGGACCAAAAAGAACTCAAGTGATAGCTATCAAAGAAATAAGTGTACCGGGTTTTTTCAATATAATTTGACCCCCCTTCAACTTTGTTACTAAAGAAGATACAAAAAATGTTCGTATAAAAGTTTCAGGAAATCAACTGAGGTTTTTTGAAATGTCCAGAAACTGAAATATATACAGAGTGACCAATATATGGATGGCAACTTCATTTTTTCAAATGGAACCCCTGTATATTTTTCATTATTTGGTTAGCTCTCTTTCCCCTGATTTCGAATATGTAACATTTGTTGGTCTATCTTTCTTATTCTGAGCATCAAAGAGTTTCAAATTTCAATAACCATCTGGCATGGCGTTTTGAAAGTTCGTGAATATTTAAGTGGCCAATCTTATCTTTGGATTGGTAATGGCGCACCCATTATATGACCACCAAATAGTCCTGATTTAACACCGTTTGACACGTTTTTATAGCCGTTCCTGAAGGAAAAAATTTACTTCAGCAATAATGAAAATCAATGAAAGCGGGAATAATATTAATGATGTAAAATCAACCAATATTAACCCATAATTCGGAACTAATCCCGTCATCACACAAAGATAAATGATAATATTGTAATGATTAGAAACAAATTTTAAAGCTTTAATTCTGAATTGAATCAGAGCCATAATAATATGCTATCAAAAATAGTCTAAACAACTTGAGACAACTATATGAACTATGTGTATTGAATTAAGGTGGTCATTTTGAGCACTTTCTTTCGTTGATGTTATTCTTACCATACTACCATAGTTCATCATTTTTCATTGGTTAAGTAATGTTTAAGTATTCATTCTAAAATAATACTCTTAAGTAGATTGTTTGGATATAAGGAATTTCATAGGTATTTCACATATTTTTTTATTCGGTGTCATCATTTCAAAATTTTGAAACTCTGAAAATTGACGAGACACATCCACATACGCATTTATATTCGAGATCAGGAGGAAATAGCCTATCAAAAAAGGAAACATATACAGGGAGGGTGCCCCATTTGAAAAAAATAGTTGCATTAAATGTTGTTCACCCTGTATATCTTCCCATTGACGTTGTTATAACTCCAAAAATGAGCATTTTCTGTAAACGCACTCTGCCACTTGTAAAATGATTACAGATCTTGGCAGGTGGTGGTTTTTAAAATTTGAAACTCTGTGGTTCTCAGAATAAAAGAGATAGACCAACAAATGTTACATATTCGAAATCAGGGGAAAGAGAGCTAACCAAATATGGAAAAATATACAGGGTGTTCCATTTGAAAAAATGAAGTTGCCATCAATGTGTTGGCCACCCTGTATATATTTCAGTTTCTGGACTCATATGAAAAAACCTCAGTTGATTTCGTGAAACTTTTATACGAAACATTTTTTTCTGCCTCCTTTAGTAACAAAGTTAAAGGGGGGGTCAAATTAAAGTGAAAAACCCGGTACATGCTGGCAGACGTCCAGGGTTAGCGATGATAAACATTTACCGTAAGTATCGCAAAGTAGCAGTAGTAATTATTTCTTTTTTAATACAGGGACAGCTTGGACTGATTCTCAGGATGTTGAAATCGAATTTATCGTTCTCCTAATATGAACAAGCGCGAGAAAGCTGCTGACTTTACGTCAGTGCTTTTTTGAAATTTTCAAAGAAAATGATATTTTCGTAAGCATCATTCCCTTATATTTTTGTAATTTAAAGTTATGAGCCATAATTGACATTTGGACAATAAAAACTCAAGTAATAGCTATCAAAGTATTTAGTGTTCATGCTGGCCGAAGTCTAGGGGTTGGTGATGATGAACAATCGGCAAGGAATGTTTATGGTGTTTGCTACTTAATATTGAGGAACTTGCAAACTGCTAAATGGCGGTGGTTTTGAATGATTTCGTATGAAAACAGCATGAGCTGATTCTTGTGCCGAAGGAGATTTTGATTGAAAATAGAAGTTTCTCTCTAGGAAGTTTATAATTGCCCGAATTACATTTCTTCGAGTTTTCATGAAAAAACAAGTATAGGCAATATCGTAGAATCTCTTTGTGATGAGAATTTGAGATGAAACATTTTGTCGCCACTGTTCCGATGACAGCTATCAAAGGAATAAGTGTTCATGCTGGCTGAAGTCTAGGGGTTGGCGATGACAAACAATTGGCAAGGAAAGTTTATAAGGTAGCACCTCAAGCCGGACTTGGGCGAATCTAATTGGTATTTGTGGCCTCACGGCGCACTGGGAATCTTGCTGATAACTCCATTTAATTAATATATGTCGAGCATGCACCCCGCATGATACATTGAGGATCGTCCATGCTGCAAAATTATTCCGCCGGATCTCGGCAATGAATCGGCTTGTTTACCCCAGTCGGCTCTGATCCGATTGTTTTCAGGTTACTTCGTAGTTGTTCCGTCATTTGAGAATATGAGGGAATCGCCTAGGGTGAAATTCCTAATTATTACTGCTCTGTGTTTCGGTGATAGCTATCAAAGGTTTAGTGTTTATGCTGGCTGACGTCCAGGGGTTAGCGATGATAAACATTGACCTTAAGTATCGCAAAGAAGCAGTGATTATTTCTTTTTCAATACAGGGACAGCTTGAACTGATTCTCAGGATGTTCGAATCGAATTTATCGTTTTCCTAATATGAACAAGCGCGAGAAAGCTGCTGACTTTACGTCAGTGCTTTTTTGTAATTTTCAAAGAAACTGATATTTTCGTAAGCATCATTCCCTTATATTTTTGTAATTGAAGTTATGAGCCATAATGACATTTGGACAATAAAAACTCAAGTAATAGCTATCAAAGTATTTTAGTGTTCATGCTGACGAAGTCTAGGGGTTGGCGATGATAAACAATCGGCAAGGAATGTTTCTGTGGTTAGCTACTGATATTGAGGAACTTGCAAACTGCTAAATGACAGTGGTTTTGAATGATTTCGTATGAAAACAGCATGAGCTGATTCTTGTGCCGAAGGAGATTATGATTGAAAATAGTAGTTTCTCTATAGGAAGTTTATAATTGCCCGAATTACTTTTCTTCGAGTTTTCATGAAAAAAACAACTATAGGCAATATCCTAGAATCTCTTTGTGATGAGAACTTGAATGAAACATTCTATCGCCACTGTTCCGATGACAGCTATCGAAGGAATAAGTTCATGCTGGCTGAAGTCTAGGGGTTGGCAATGACAAACAATTGGCAAGGAATGTTTATATGGTAGGCTACTCAAGCCGGACTTGAGCGAATCTAATTGGTATTTGTGGCCTCACGGCGCACTGGGAATCTTGCTGATAACTCCATTTAATTAATATATGTCGAGCATGCACCCCGCATGATACATTGAGGATCGTCCATGCTGCAAAATTATTCACCGGATCTAGGCAATGAAATCGGCTTGTTTACCCCAGTCGGCTCTGATCCGATTGTTTTCAGGTTACTTCGTAGTTGTTCCGTCATTTGAGATTATGAGGGAATCGCCTTGGGTGAAATTCCTAATTATTACTGCTCTGTGTTTCGGTGATAGCTATCAGAGGGTTCAGTGTTTATGCTGGCTGACGTCTAGGGTTGGCGATGATAATTTACCTTGAATATTGCAAGTAGCAGTGATATTTTCTGTTTTCCAACCGAAAGAGCTTGAGCTGATTGTCAGGATGTTCGAATCGAATTTATCGTTTTCCTAATTTGAACAAGCGCGAGAACGCTCCTGACTTTACGTCAGTGTTTTTTTGAATATTTCAAAGGAACTGATATTGTCGTAAACAGTATTCCTTCATATTTTTTCAATTTCTAGTTATAAGCCATAATTGACATTTGGACCAAAAAAGACTCAAGTGATAGCTATCAAAGAAATAAGTGTACATGCTGGCAGACGTCCAGGGGTTATCGATGATAAACAATTGACCTTTAGTATCGCAAAGTAGCAGTGATTATTCTTTTTTTATACAGGACAGCTTGAACTGATTCTCAGGATGTTCAAATCGAATTTATCGTTTTCCTAATATGAACAAGCGCGAGAAAGCTGCTGACTTTACGTCAGTGCTTTTTTGAAATTTCCAAAGAACCTGATATTTTCGTAAGCATCATTCCCTTATATTTCTGTAATTTAAAGTTATGAGCCATAATTGACATTTGGACAATAAAAACTCAAGTAATAGCTATCAAAGTATTTAGTGTTCATGCTGGCCGAAGTCTAGGGGTTGGCGATGATAAACAATCGGCAAGGAAGGTTTATGTGGTTAGCTACTTGATATTGAGGAACTTGCGAACTGCTAAATGGCAGTGGTTTTGAATGATTTCGTATGAAAACAGCATGAGCTGATTCTTGAGCCGAAGGAGATTATGATTGAAAATAGTAGTTTCTCTCTAGGAAGTTTATAATTGCCCGAATTACATTTCTTCGAGTTTTCATGAAAAAACAACTATAGGCAATATCCTGGAATCTCCTTGTGATGAGAACCTGAGATGAAACATTTTACCGCCACTGTTCCGGTGACAGCTATCAAAGGAATAAGTGTGCATGCTGGCTGAAGTCTAGGAATTGGCGATGATAAACAATTGGCAAGGAAATTTTATGAGGTAGGCACTCAAGCCGGACTAGAACGAATCTAATTGGTATTTGTGACCTCACGGCGCACTGGGAATGTTGCTGATAACTCCATTTAATTAATATAATGTCTAGCATGCACCCCGCATGATACATTGAGGATCGTCCATGCTGCAAATTATTCCGCCGGATCTCGGCAATGAAATCGGCTTGTTTACCCTAGTCGGCTCTGATCCGATTGTTTTCAGGTTACTTCATAGTTGTTCCGTCATTTGAGATTATGAGGGAATCGCCTAGGGTGAAATTCTTAATTATTACTGCTCTGTGTTTCGGTGATAGCTATCAAATGGTTTAGTGTTTATGCTGGCTGACGTCTAGGGTTGACGATGATGAACAATTTACCTAGAATATTGCAAAGTAGTAGTGATCTTTTCTGTTCTCTTACCGGAAGAGCTTGAACTGATTCTCAGGATGTGCGAATCGAATTTATCGTTTTCCTAATTTGAACAAGCGCGAGAACGCTCCTGACTTTACGTCATTTATTTTTTTAAATTTTCAAAGAAACTGATATTTTCGTAAACAGTATTCCTTCATGTTTTTTCAATTTCAAGTTATAAGCCATAATTGACATTTGGACCAAAAAAACTCAAGTGATAGCTATCAAAGAAATAAGTGTACATGCTGGCAGACGTCCAGGGGTTAGCGATGATAAACAATTGACCTTAAGTATCGCAAAGTAGCAGTGATTATTTCTTTTTTAATACAGGGACAGCTTGAACTGATTCTCAGGATGTTCGAATCGAATTCGTTTCCTAATTTGTACAAGCGCGAGAACACTCCTGACTTTACGTCAGTGTTTTTTTGAAATATTCAAGAAACTGATATTTTCGTAAACAGTATTCCTTCATGTTTTTTCAATTTCAAGTTATAAGCCATAATTGACATTTGGACCAAAAAAACTCAAGTGATAGCTATCAGAAATAAGTGTACATGCTGGCAGACGTCCAGGGGTTAGCGATGATAAACATTGACCTTAAGTATCGCAAAGTAGCAGTGATTATTTCTTTTTTAATACAGGGACGGCTTGAACTGATTCTCGGATGTTCAAATCGAATTTATCGTTTTCCTAATATGAAGAAGCGCGAGAAAGCTGCTGATTTTACGTCAGTGCTTTTTTGAAATTTTCAAAGAAACTGATATTTTTGTAAGCATCATTCCCTTATATTTTTGTAATTTAAAGTTATGAGCCATAATTGACATTTGGACAATAAAAACTCAAGTAATAGCTATTTAGTGTTCATGCTGGCCGAAGTTCAGGTTTTCGATATTAAACAATCGGCAAGGAATGTTTATGTGGTTAGCTACTTGATATTGAGGAACTTGCAAACTGCTAAATGGCAGTGGTTATGAATGATTTCGTATTAAAACAGCATGAGCTGATTCTTGTGCCGAAGGAGATTATGATTGAAAATAGTAGTTTCTCTCTAGGAATTTTATAATTGCCCGAATTACATTTCTTCGAGTTTTCATGAAAAAAACAACTATAGGTAATATCCTGGAATCTCTTTGTGATGAGAACTTGAGATGAAACATTGTATCGCCACTGTTCCGATGACAGCTATCAAGGAATAAGTGTTCATGGTGGCTGAAGTCTAGGGGTTGGCGATGACAAACAATTGGCAAGGAAAGATATGGTAGGCTACTCAAGCCGGACTTGAACGAATCTTATTGGTATTTGTGACCTCACGGCGCACTGGAAATCTTGCTGATAACTCCATTTAATTGATATAAATGTCTTGCATGCACCCCGCATGATACATTGAGGATCGTCCATGCTGCAAATTATTCCGCCGGATCTCGGCAATGAAATCGGCTTGTTTACCCCAGTCGGCTCTGATCCGATTGTTTTCAGGTTACTTCGTAGTTGTTCCGTCATTTGAGATTATGAGGGAATCGCCTAGGGTGAAATTCCTAATTATTACTGCTCTGTGTTTCGCGATAGCTATCAAAGGGTTTAGTGTTCATGCTGGCTGACGTCTAGGGGCTGGCGATGATAAACAATTGTCCTTGAATATTGCAAAGTAGCAGTGATTTTTCTTTTCTCTTACCGATAGAGCTTGAGCTGATTCTCAGGATGTTCAAATCGAATTTATCGTTTTCGTAATATGAACAAGTGTGAGAAAGCTTCTGACTTTAAGTCAGTGCTTTTTCGAAATTTTCAAAGAAACTGGTATTAGCGTAAACACCATTCCTTTATATTTTTTCGTTTTTATGCTATAAGCCATAATTGATATCTGGAGAAAAAAAACTAAAGTGATAGCTATCGAAGGAATAAGTGTTCATGCTGGCTGACGTCTAGGGGTTGACGATGATAAACAATTGTTCTTGAATATTGCAAAGTAGCAGGGACCTTTTCTTTTTTCTTACTGAAAGAGCTTGAGCTGATTCTCAGGATGTTCAAATCGAATTTATCGTTTTCCTAATATGAACAAGTGCGTAAACAGCATTCCCTCATATCTTTTCAATTTTGAGATTGTTGTCAGGTCACTCCATAGTTGTTCCGTTATTTGCGATTATGACGAAATCGCCTAGGGTGAAATTACTAATTATTGCTTCTGTGTATTTCGGTGATAGCTATCAGAGGAATAGCGTTATGCTGGCTGACGTCTAGGAACTGGCGGTGATGAGCAATTGGCAAGGAGAGTTCATGTGCTTGAATTTTATAGCGGAAGAGGATATTGAAACTTGATTAATCGTTTTCTAAATATAAACCAGGGCGAAAAAGCTTCTGACTTCACGTCGGCTCTGATGTACCTAATTGTTTTCAGGTTACTTGCGATTATGACGGAATTCCTAATTATTGCTGCTCTGTATTTCGGGGATAGCTATCAAAAGGTTTAGTGTTCACGCTGGACAATTACATTTTCAGGCATAGATATTCTAACGCCACTGTTTTGATTGTCATTCGAAGTCAGCTCTGATGCGATTGTTTTCAATATACTCCATAGTTGCTCCGCCAACTGCGATTATTAGGGGATTGCCCCCTCTTTATTTCGGTGATAGCTATCAAAGGAATAAGTATTTAGCTGGCTGACTTCTACGGGCTGGCGATGATGAGCTATTGGCAAGGATAGTTTATGTGGTGGTCTACTCGATATTAAGGACCTTGAATATTGCAAATTGTGATCTGTCATTGCTCCGTACCGAAAGAGCCTGATGTGATTCTTGCGAGGTAAGAAATTATGATTGAGAATTTTTGTCCCTTTCTGAGATACTAATAATTGCGTAGACAGCATTCGTTTATGTTTGTTCGATTTCAAGTTGTAAGCCATAATTGACTTGTGGACAAAAACAACTTTAGGCGAATATATCCAACTCTATGTGTTGAGAACTTAAGAAGATACATTATACAGGGTGTCTACTTTTAAAGTGGACAAACTTCAAGGAACGATTATACGAGTGATTTGCATAGATTTGTCATAGATTATATGTTGACGTTTATTCTTCAATATAACATTTCTTGATTTCATGAATTATCTCGAGTTTTTTCTCTAAGATGATCACTATTCAGTTTTCCTCGTAGTCTCAACAAATTTGATCACATATTCGGAAAAGACAATAAATTTTCTACAAATTGAAAGAGTCTGTGTGCAGAAAAAACTCTCATTGCGGGTATGGTACGGAGATAAATATCACGATTCTGAAGTTAAGAAAATTAGTCCTATTTTTCCATAGGTTTTTTCGATGAAATATCAACAATTGAAAATAACAATAAAATGTAGCAAATTTAAGTTCGGAATATACAGGGTGTTCCTAAATTGAACGTACAAACGAAAAGGGGAGATTTCCTAAGTGAGTTTAAGAAAAAAGTCCCATAAACATGGGGTCGCAAACGTTTCGTTTTCGAGATACAGTGTGTTAAAGTTTTAATCAAAACCATGTGTTGATTATACGAGTTTAGCGAATCTTTATGAATCATCGCTGAAGATCAGGAAAATTTCCATAAAACTGACACTGAATTCATTCACCACAGCTTACAAAGTGGCCTTCCCATCATAATTTGGATTTTCACGAGGATTTCGAGAGAATCGTTCAAAAATTTTTTTTTACGAAATCGTTGGTAGATACGACAAAACTACAAGAGACCGAAAAGTTTAGTATAAAAACAAAGTTTTTTTTTACATTTTTTCAAATTAACAGTTGCTTACCAAAAAAAAGTTCTGCAGAAGAAGAGGTGGCAGTGTTCCAGAAAAAATATCACCCTGTAGATCTTCTATCGAAATTGGCATGTCACGTGGTGAGAACTCTCAAATGTAATATCTATGCCAAATTTCAGTTGAATATCTTGTGAAGTGTAGATACTATCAGGAAAAAACTTGAAAAAAATTCAAACTTCAACACTCTGTATCTCGAAAACGAAACGTTTGCGACCCCATGTTCATGGGACTTTTTTTCTTAAACTCACTTAAGGAATCTCCCCTTTTCGTTTGTACGTTCAATTTAGGAACACCCTGTATAGACTTTTTCGTTGTTATCATGTTAGCCATGATATTATGGCGGAGGATGAGCAGCTAGCACAAAAGTAGATATGTCATTCGGAAGTATACTAAATGGGGTGTTTTTCGCTGGAAAGAAAACTTCTACATAGTTATTGATAGCATTGGAAAAATAGGACTGATTTTGTTAACTTCAGACTCGTGATATTCATTTCATTATTACGCTCGCAATAAGAATTTTCCAGCACACAGACTCTCTGATCTTGTAGAAAATTAATTGCCCTTTTCGAATATGTGGTCAAATTTGATGAGGCTACAAGGAGAACTGAATTATGATCATTACAGAGGAAAAACCCAAAATATTTCGTGAAATCAAGAACTGTTAAATTGAAGAATAACCGTCAACATTTCGACCATATTTTATATGATATTTTTTGATGCAAATCACTCGTATAATCTCCCCTTGAGGTTTGTTCACTTTAAAAGTAGACACCAGGGGGGTGAAGGCTCAGACATACTTCTCCAACTGGAGTTGCTCTATCCTTGTTTATGACCGTAACGTTTGTCTTGGATATGCTCAAGTGACAGAGATTTGTCAACTGTCCAACCCCAACTTGAATTTGAAAGCGGTTTGGAGATGACAGTTTGGTTAGTTTGTGAATATTAATTTCGTTCAGATTAGTTGGATATGGTTGGTGAGTTTATTTTTGAGTTTTTATTCATACTGTAATATGAGTTTAGTCTTCCCAGTTAACACAGGATATCTTATGGTTGTCCATTTCCTATTCAAGGCGGGATATCCGTGGACATAAACCGTATATCCATAGGATATCCTATTGCAGATATATTTAGGATATCCGAAACGAACTTCTTGGATACATCCATAGGACATCCAAATAAGTTTCATTCTAGATATCCATATCAGGTAACATCTCGGCATCCATAAGATATCCATAAGAAATCAACAATGGATATGTCATCTATGGAGATCAATACATATACATATTAAGTTAAAGTGAGAAAAATTAATGTAACTTTCGGTCTGTTAATGAATAATTTTTTAACGGTTGAACGCATGAATCCTAGGCCAAATTAATTCAACACTACTTTTATTTTATTCTTTTGTCAACGTTTAGGTTCTTATATTTATAAAACCCTACAATTACTATCCGACATTAACTAACTCAATCATAATCATTAGAAACATCGTGAGATGTCGTAACATTTTTATAGTCAAATGCCAATCAGCTCCCAAAATTTATCAATTTCGTAGTGCTTTCTTGTCTATGTTTCATATTATGAATTCATTCAACACCGCTGAATGACCCCGGTGGTGCAGTGGGTATGACTCCTGGCCGTGGTGCCGGTGGTCCCGGGTTCGAATCCTGGTGAGGGCATTGGACGTTTGTGTGCGAGTTTGTGCACTCAAATAAAATTGTATTGTCCTAAAAACAACTGGAATCTGGGTATATGTGATTAAATAGAAAAAAAAATCCAAAACCGCAGAGAATTTAAAATCACAAATCTACATTGTTTAATTCAGTCGCCATCCGTTCGGATGTACGAAGGGTGGCCAGACATATGTCAAAAACTGTCGTCTCAAGATTTGTATCTTGTATAGAGAACTACTTGTTCTATGATTTGTATGTTTCCTTTTTCTTTTTTGAAAAGAAACAGAAATTCCAATAAAAAATTGGATATCCTGAAGACATACATAGTATTAATATGCTAACTCTTGCGAATGTCCGTAGTTGATATCTCATGAATATCCATAATGGATATCTATAAGACATCCAAAAAGGTCACACTGTCCCATTCTATGGACATAGGATATACCAGAGCCTTTTCGGTTATCTTATGGACATCCCCAATATCCATGATGGATATCCATAGCATATCCATAAGATAGACTTGTGCTATCTGGGTTGTTTCAATCTGAATTCTGCAGATTTAATCAGTAAAATGGCTTCTTATCCTAGTAATTACTTTTCAAGTGACTGATACTCGTTTTTTGTTTTCCAGGCAAAGAAATGATATTGCTACAAATGGTTCAGGTTCCTGAATTGAACTGTCCTGCCAAGGATTTCCCGATGTAAGAATGTGATAGTGAAAGTGTTTAGTGTGTGATAACTGGCTTGCTGATTTTTTCATGTATATTTTTATACAGAGAATTTATAAGGATTTTGATTCAAATTACTGATATTTTGTTTGACCTGTGGGTGGTCAATATTATTTTGTTAGTATATGAATTTCATGGTATTGGATTTCTCTTGAAGCAATTTTGTTTCGTTGAGCCTTGACGTAAGTTGATCCAAATTTACATTACGATTAGAAAACGTTCATTTCTTATTTATTTATCATATTTATTACTACAAAAATGACCTTAATAAAGTTATTATTCATGAAGTCTGCGTATGATTTTGAAAAACATAGTAATTATTTTTAAATGTAGAGAATTGAAAAGAGGTGAAGCATCTTCTTTCTCTCTCTATAAAGGAGTTGCGAACACAGAAATGTTCAAAACTAACCACAGAAGTCAAATAATCTAGTGTCAAATCTGTCACTGGAACCATGCGGACACCCCTCGAAATTCAATAATTCCATCGCCCCAACTGGTTTTTATGAACGTGAAATGTCACGCGTGTTGCAAGTGTTTAGTAGGCAGCTCGCACTTCTTATATTTATGTTCTGTGGTAGACACCTTGTATACAGACACTGTTTTCATCATACACCAGTGTCAGCTCTGATGCAATTGTTTATAGGTAACTTTATAGTTGCTTCGTCATGCAAGTGAGCAGTGTCCCGTTGTTTCGATTTCGGAAAGAAAAAGATAACCACAGAGGCATGAAGCAGCAGTGCTTCCCCATCCAATATTCCTCAATTATTCTGGCGACAATGGGTCAACCTAAATTTCTACATTAAATTTTTCCTTAACAGTAACCGTGATACGAAAATCACAGCTTCCATTAAAACATTAATCCTCGAATATAAAATTCAGCTATAAAATACATATTAATTACCGTTAACCATTATCGACACCGCTGCGCCATCAGAAAAAAAACATTCTTCACACAATCCCCTTCTTTTTTAATAAATAAACAAATGGATGTACTTACCTCAGCTGGAAAGGCATATCCGTTTATGGAATGTTCAGATCCGAACTGGTCGTGGAGGCCGAAATGGATATGGATTTCTTGAAATTGATATTTATAGGATAGTGGCCCACCAGTCACGTTTATGTGATGACGGGTGTCATTGTCCACTGTAAATATCACACTATGGCCGGTGTTGGAAATGGTGCCGCTCACCTGTAATAAATTGAACGGATTTTATGGTTTCAGGAGGAAATATCGGAGGTCATATATCGTTTAATGAACATTTTTCACTGATGAAATTGATGCATTCTGGCGATAGATAAAAGGACGCTGAGCTCAGAGTAAAAAGTGAACCTGGAGATGCCTTCTCGTTCTCGCATTTGTTGACGCAGCCAAGTAGAATCTGTTTATGAACGCGAACAGTATTAGGCGTTGCGAACTTATGCCGTATCGTTATTCCGTATTGAGATAGTTGGTCTACTGCTCCCTTCTATGATAAGAGGTTTTCCAATAAGAGGTGCTATTTTGAATAGCCCGCTATTTCGTAGATGTCACGTTTGAAGCTTTCATTTTTTGACATTTGACTAGTAAAAAACTACGCCATTAATTGAAATAGATCCATACACGCTTCAGGAACGCATTGAAATTATTAAAATTCACTATAAAATGGTGAAAATCAGTCAAACTCTAACATTTTTGGGTCGTCGTGAAGCACCTTGTCGAACCCCAAAAAAATAAAGAAATTGGTAAAAAAATTCGAGCTGTTGGGATAAGTTTGTGATGTGAAAAATAAAACCCGTGCTTATCGCTCAAGAACAGCCGAGATTATTTTTTAATTTTTTCGAGAATGAGGCTGGAGCAACAGTTACGGTGAATGGATTGAGCTATTGAGAGATGATTAATGATATTTATTGGCCGAAATTGGATGTAATTGATCTGCACATCGTTAATTTCAACAAGACGGCGCTTTGTGTCACACAAGCAACGAAACCATCCTTTTTTTGCGGGAAAAGTTTCCGCACCGTGTTATCTATCGAAGAGGGGATCACAATTTGCCACCGAGATCTTGTGATTTAACACTATGCGACTTCTTACTTTGGGGACACATGAAAGAGAAGGTCTAGGCCAATGGCCCAGCCTCGATTCAAGACCTCAAGATGGAATTCGTGGGGCTATCGAGGACATAGGGCAGCCACTTTGCGATTTGGTTATGGAAAATTTTATTAAAGGATATGGTCCTGTAAGCGTAGTCGTGTGGTCATTTGACTGATGTTATTTTCCACTATTAACAGCATAGCTTCTTCTTTATAATGACATATACATCCTATCATTTATATCAAAATAAACCACTCTTAATGGAAAACCTTTACTAACGGCTAGACTCTAGCAAGAGTATGCTATTGACATTTCAGTCAGTTTGGCAACATCGTTCTATTACTGTTTAGTATTCGATGCGTGTGTTTCCATTTTCGGTTCAATCTGACGTATATAAATTCAACTTTTCACTGATTTGGAGAAAGTTTATTGTTGCTCAAGAGTATTCCGGTAATTATAGCTATGTCAAAATCACGAAAATGTTACATTATATTCAGATATTAGGATACGAATGAAAATCTACCTATTATTTACTTAACCCCAGTTCGGCAGTAGAGTACTTTTCATCTCACTTTAGAACTTGGATGATTACAATGCAGTACCTACCATTCACGCGTAGGTTATCTTTATTTGTGTAATTTTTACTCAGAGCCTGAAGGTAGACTGTTTTTCTACTGAACGTCTGAATTTTTGTGTGCAAAAGAAATAAGCAGATTTGATGATTTTGGTATTTGCTTCATTGATGTTATCTATGATTCCTTGAAGAAAAATAATCGGACCCCTCTTCAAACAAACACGTAGTTACAAATACAGAAAAATTCTATTCTCAAAAGATATTTTAAATCTCCATAACTCAAACTTGACGTCTCCAAAGCTGAATGCGTTGGAAAATAGTAAATATAGGAGTACATGACCTATAATGTTTGATTAAATCTATCTTGAACCCCAAACAAGTTTTTTGTGAATGGCACTATGATGATACGAGTATAATCGCTTATACCTTCATGAAAAACAATATTTTGTAAATATCATACGTTTCAACTAAGATGACAAAACATCTATGCTTGTGAAAAATATAACAATTTTGAAAAATATCGATGTTTTGCTTACATCCGTTCTAACAATATAATGTACCGTATCCTCTTAGTTTTTCATGTAGATAACGGACAAGATAGTAAATAGCTGTATATAGTAAAATACCGTTCATAAAATACAACTCATGTTTGAGGTTCAACATCGATGTTTATGAGCGATATATCAATGTTTAAGGATATCAATTTATTGTGTGCATCCATAAGAAAAATTCTCTTTATCATTCTTCCACTTAGAATATAACGTATAGCAACGACGTCACGTAACGGGTAGTATTCATCACACAAGAGTTATCGAAACTATAACTTTGATAAAGTTTTCATTTCGACATCAGCTCATGCCCATCGAAAACAGCCATATTCAATTAAAATATCGCTGTGTCATTTTATGTCAGGTACTTTCGATGGAAAACCGTTCTGGAGACAAATCCCATATATTCTCTTTGGGATTAATGTCAGGAGATATCGCGGCCATTCTGATTTGGTAATGGTTTGGTTTTCCAGGACTTCTTGAACACCTTTAGTGCGATGTGGACTGGCATTATCTTCCATAAAGATAAACTGAGCCCCTAATCAGTTATCCATGGGTATAATTACAGAATTCATGATATTTTCAAGGTAATATGCACCAATCATCGCCACGGGTGCATATTCATATCTCACGTATCGTAGCGCAACCCGAATTCAACTGAAGCTGAGGTAGGGTAGGTATACGTCGTCCTCGTTCAAGACAAAATGCAAGGAAGTGGTATCAATCAGAGCACCACAACAGTACTGTTACTGACAACAATAAGAAAAGGTTTAACGCGTAACATGCATCGCCATGAATATCAATATAACCAAAGCAGAGAATGATTTTAATCGATTGAAATCAACCAATATTAAACTCATACTTCGGAGCTAATTTTGTTCAAGACAAAATGCAAGGAGGTGGTATCAATCAGAGCACCTATGGATGGCCATTTCGTCCTTGTTAGGACTCATCATCACAGGATAGCTCTGAATGATACAAGGTATTTCTTGGAACTTACAGCGAAATGGCATTTTGTTTAAGGTATTATATATACCGAAAATGCCATCTGCAGTTCCATAAGAAAACCTTCTTTCATAGCATGAAGCTTGAACGAAGAACCGAAATGTTTACCATTTGTTGCATTGACTGAAGCGTTCTTGCATATCACAAATTTTTCGTCTTCAGTCAGTTTGAGATATGCAAGAACGCTTCAGTAAATGCAACAAATGGTAAACATTTCGCTACTTCGTTCAAGGTTCATGCTATGGTAGAAGGTTTTCTTATGGAACTGCAGATGGCGTTTTCGGTATGAATAATACCTTAAACAAGATGTCATTTCGCTGTAAGTTCCAAGAAATACCTTGTATCATTCAGAGCTATCCTGTGCTGATGAGTCCTAATAAGGACGAAATGGCCATCCATAGGTGCTCTGTTGGATACCACTTCCTTACATTTTATCTTGAATGAGGACAAAATTAGCTCCAATGTATGAGTTTAATAATGGTTGATTTCAATCGATTAATATTATTCTCTGCTTTCACTATATTGATATTTATGGCGATGTTACGCGTTAAACCTTTTCTTATTGTTGTCAGTAACACTATGTTGTGAATCTTGATTATTTCACTCTATCTCCACTACAGGGGGGTGCAAAACTTTTGAAAGTGAATGTACTAAAAAATAATTTATCTCGCAGCTTCATTCCAAAATTTCTCTCCCACCTTTCCCGATTCATTGTTGCGATTCCTATCCGGGAATTGTTGAGAATTACTCATCCGCAACCGCAAACTCCATTTAATTCAAGCGTTCTGTATCGCGTAACCAAGGGTCGGAACGCAGAATACCCCAGGAGCCAACTCTGTTCTCAACTCATTAATTTCGAATCTGTCCCAAATTCACTTGCCGCATGCGAAACTTTTCGACAATTCCCGTTCTAAACTCTGTTTGCAAACAATAAATATTTCCTGAGTAGTGGTAATCCAGGCCTATCATCACCTTCCAGAAGTGGATAAATACAGACATGACTACCGCAACGAGACGGACTTAAATGGTAAACCTCTTACCCTATGTTTATCGATGTGCAAAGGCCTAAGGTTGGGGTCGAAGAGCAGTTTATTGGGCTCCAGATTAACCGGCGATTGTCTTCTACCCTTGTTGCATAGAGACCATTCTGGGTTTATTAATCCCCAAAATGCTGGACCTGAAAAGAGGAAAAATATAAGTCAAGAAAATATGGCTCAGGAAAACAACAATATCATAAGTCTCAATTACACTCAGTTACTTCCACTGGCACTCGGCTGCCTGGAATAATTCCCGAAATACTTCTGCGGCAGTATAGAAGGCAGTGGGTATTTACAACTTACTGCAACATTTCTCTTGCGGCCAAGTTTTGGCAATGACAGACGAATAAATTGCACAGCAACCTAGTTGGATGTAATCACGCTGCTGGTTCTTTGACTTCCGTACGAAAAACCGCCAATTTAGGGCAGCATGAGAGATCAGGAATGCGAAGCAAACCGCATTACGCAGTCCCTCTCGAACGCAACTCGAAAATGAAAAATGCAAAATCTATAAACTGAATTTTTTATTAAAAGAGGGCCAACATTATTGAATTTGGTATGTTTTATAGGTTTTCGAAGTAGTAGCTTAATCAGAAAGAAATATTTTCTAATCAATTTTCGCAATCGTTCAATTGCCATTTCTCGAATATTTCAAACTTTCATAATTTCCATTTGCACAGCCAGAAAAAAATGAATTGCACATTCTTTTTTAGGATGTAGTCCCCTTCAATATAAGTACCTCCATAAAATGATAATCTGAAATTCTGAAATTTTGGAAGAAAAATGGCTAAAGAGTTGACTCCTCCTAAAACGCTATATTTCAGAATTTTGCATAATTTTTTAGTATCAATAGAAACGATATTACGGACAATTATTAAGCTTGGTCTGATGAATCGATTGACGAAAATGAAATATGCAAAATCTATAACTGAATTCATGATTAAAAATAGGGCTAACTTTATTGAATTTGGTATGTTTTATAGGTTTTCGAAGTAGATTAATCAAAACGAAATATTTTCTAATCGATTTTCGCAATCGTTTAGAATTTCACCGTTCAAATGCCATTTCTCCCAAAACTCGATATTTCAAACATAATTTAGGTTTGTACAGCCGGAATGAAAAATCGATTGCATATTATTCTTTTTCAGTCTGTAGTCCCCTTCAATATAAGCACATAAAAAGATCATCTACCTAATATTTTGAAATTTGGACGAAAAATAGCTAAGAGGTTGACTCCCCCCTAAAACGCTATATTTCAGCATTTTGCGGAAATTCTGTATGATCAACAGAAACGATTATTATCGACAATTGAGCTCAGTCTAGTGCATCGATTGACGTTAAAAATTCATCGATCCGAAGCGAACTGCATTACGCAAGCGTTCTAGAACGCAACTAGAAAATGCAAAACCTAAAAACTGAATTTATTTGAAAAGTATGGTGAACTTTATTGCATTTGGTATGTATTTATACGTTTTTGAGGTAGCAGAATCAGAAAAAATACACTCGAATAGAAATTGATATCTGCAAGCGTTAGAGTTCTGTGACTAAAGATATTTTAATAGTTCGAGACCTTAGTCGCTAGATAATAACTGAGTTGATTACAAGATTTTTTCGACGACCTCAATATAAATTGTGTATATTTCTTCTATTCTTGATTGAAATACATTCTCATTTTGCACAAGACATACTTTTGACACAATAAAGTTCCTACGTTCAAGTAGATTTTTGACATTACTCGCATTGTTTCTGAATGATCCGTGTTCGGTTGCCAAGACAATTGCAAATTAATATAGCATAAATTGAACATTGAACTGTTTCATTTTTGTTCAGTTTCGTTCACATTGAACTCACCCTTTATACTGAGGTGAATGTAAGAATATTTTTGTGCGTTCGTTCTACTCAAGCAAGTGCTATATCGTTATGACCAAATGTCGGTAATTTTTGAATTTTGGGCGGAAAATAGTCTCAAACGATGGGCTTGACTCCCTGATGACGAATTCGTGGTCAAATCCAATTCTGTCCGTGGTCCGCGGCCGTCCGACCGTCCGTTAGTACATAACTTTCTAAGGGATTGTCTTGAAATTTTCAGGATGAGTTCAGTCCCAATGCTGCGGTTAAGTTCGTTGATCAGCCAAATCGTACAACGTGTTCCATAAAATATGGCAGGTCAAAATTTTTGGTTCTCATCATCTCAGAAAATACGGAACCAATCGGAAAAAATGTTACGGCCAAATGCAAGATGCTGATAACAAGCCTTGCGCAAAATTTTGTGGCCAAAAAACTTCATATTTCCATTAAAAGATAACGAGAGAAGATTCGAGGGAATTTTTTTTGTGAATGGAGATCGATATTCTGAATGTCCATTCAGAATTTCGTGGCCATAGTTTTACAGAACCATAGAAAATTCATTGGAATATTGGAAAGAAAAATCTTATATTTCCATAACAGGATATCTGATTCAAGTGGAATTTATTTCGAGAATGAAAACTACTATACCGAATGTTCATGCAAAATTTCAAGGGGATCACATCATCAGAACCATAGAATTTAATTCCGATTCTGCTGAGATTCTGCATTAAGATATTTTGTATCAATCCCATATAAAATTTTAAGGTAACCGTTTTATTGCTCCACCAAAGAACGAGCGCTCAAAAGCTCCTGCACAGAGATTTTCTTAAATTTTCTAATTCAATTCGTTCAACTGTAGGCACTTATATCTCATGAACTATTACCAGAGAGAGAGACCCTGCTATGTGAATAGCTCGTAGTAATGTCTTTGTTGTCATACCACGTCGATGCAAAGCAACGTCTAATTTCTCATATTGATGTAATTAGTTCCGATTATGAGAAATTCCGCAGGCCATTACTGTCAAACACGTGCTTGAACGGGTTGAGCAAAATGGTCTATACCTCGGAACAAGATACATAGCCTAGGAGTATTCAAACAGCTCATTAAGTAGTAAGATGAAACATCTGATATATTACAGATTCTGATGAAATTGAAATTTCGAATTCGAAGAGTAGATTTCCGCTTCCCTTGATGTGAATTTTTACACTTCACCTTTTCCAATCCATTCAGAAAACGTAGGGTAAGAGGTTCAGTTGTTGACACCCTGATAGTAATTGACACTGTGCAGTGTGCACATACAGGGTGTTTCATCATAAACTGGACAAACATATATTTTCGTGTAGAGGACATCGAGAGAATAATTTTTTTCTTATACAATATATCCCGTTTTCGAAGCATAAGCGAGATACAGGGTGTCAAACGTCATTTTTGAGTAAGATTCTTATGAGTCTGGTCAGTTATGTTTAATATTTAAAGTAACGGTTTTTGATCAAATCTCAGTATTTTTGGGTCCTCTATTCAGAAAAGTTGACGAACTCCGAAAAAAAATTTACAAAATGGCGGAAGACCTGATATGTTCCCAATTTTTTTTGGCACTTGTCAAATTAACTTTTATTTTCTGAAACAAAACAATTTTCTAAGAATTTCTGTGAAAAATTTTTTTCGAAAATCGAACACAAATTTTTTTTTTACATGTCTACAGCGATGAAAAAATTTCACTCGAAATGGATGAAATTTTGTACAATGGTACTTCTTGAATTATCAATCACGAATATGAAAACAGAATTGAAAAATATCGAACGGTTTCGTTACTACAGGCATTCAAATATTTCGTTCAGACCTCTGAAATAATGAAAGAAAATTGTTTTGAATTCTAGAGTCAAAATAATTAAATTATTGGCATGTCCAAACATTCTAGATGAATTTATAAAAAAAATTCAGTGATACTTAGTTGGGACTCGAACCGACGTAGGTATTAAGTAGGGAAATCGCACTGTTCTAAGGATAATAATATTCGTTGCCAGGCAACGGTAGTTCGTAGTTCATAGAGTTTGACTACTGGCTAAATTATATTCACTGAAATTCGAAAACTAGTCAAGCTCTATGAACTACGCACTACCGTTGCCTTGGCAACGAATATTATTATCCTTAGAACAGTGCCATTTCCCTATTTAATACCTACGTCGGTTCGAGTCCCAACTAAGTTTCACTGATTTTTTTTTTAAATTCATCTAGAATGTTTGGACATGTCAATAATTTAATTATTTTGACTCTAGAATTCAAAACAAATTTTCTTTCATTATTTCAGAGGTCTGAACGAAATATTTGAATGCCTGTAGTAACGA
The DNA here is from genome assembly GCA_013421045.1 of Propylea japonica. Lineage (NCBI taxonomy): Eukaryota > Metazoa > Arthropoda > Insecta > Coleoptera > Coccinellidae > Propylea > Propylea japonica. The sequence goes on from CM024242.1 coordinate 26,091,056, forward strand.
AACCGTTTGATATTTTTCAATTCTGTTTTCATATTCGTGATTGATAATTCAAGAAGTACCATTGTACAAAATTTCATCCATTTCGAGTGGAATTTTTTCATTGCTGTAGACATGTAAAAAAAATTGTTCGATTTTTGAAAAAAATGTTTCACAGAAATTCTCAAAAAATTGTTAATTCAGAAAATGAAAGTTGATTTGACAATAGCAAAAAAATTAGGAACATTGCTGGTCTTCCGCCATTGTAAAAATTTTTTCGGAGTTCGTCAACTTTTCTGAATAGAGGACCCAAAAATACTGAGATTTGACCAAAAACCGTTACTTTAACTATTAAACATACTGACCACACTCATAAGAATCTATCTTACCCAAAAATGACGTTTGACACCCTGTATCTCGCTTATGCTTCGAAAACGGGATATATTGTATAAGGCAAAAATGATTCTCCGATGTCCTCTACATGAAAATATATGTTTGTCCAGTTTATGATGAAACACCCTGTATATACAGGGTGTTCTGATTTGTTTTCGACAAACTGAAATGGGTAATAGATCATATTATTTTAAGCAAAAAAATTCCTATGAATATGGATCCCGAAATGCTTCGTTTCCGAGATACAGGGTTTTCTTTAATATCTTTCGACTGATTCCAAATAATTGCGAAGAAAATAAAAAACTCAGTATTCGTGAAGCATCCCAACAACTCAATATTTCATGAAAGAGAATTTCCAGAACACTTAAAAACAACAATTACATAGCATATTACTTTTACTCATTAGTGGGCAATAGGAAATCCGCATGCATTTCACCTTAGAAATTTTGAAAATGAATTTAAATTAAATAATATTTGAATGGGAATAATTTTCGGAGAAGTTTTGGGACTTTGTGGTTTTAAATGCATTTTTCTCTGAAACGATTGCTCCTAGCGACTTCGATGAGGTATAACGGTGTACAGGGTACCACAAAGAAGTTGCAACGGTTTACATGGGTTGAAATGGTTGCCGGTGGTGCCCTCTAGAAAATACAGTTAAATCGACCCCTGTATAAAAAATTTCATGGAAGGATTCTGAAGCAGTCAGAACATATTAAAGAAAACGCGAATTATTTTTTCAACTTTAACACCCTGTATCTCGGAAACGAAGCATTTTTAGACCCATGTTCGAAGGAACTTTTTTGCTTAAAATGATGTGATCTATCACCCATTTCAGTTTGTCGGTAACAAATCAGAACACACTGTAGGTATCGATGTAATAAACTATTGGTGTTGTAAGGTTTTTTCATCTGTCTCTACCTATTTCAGAATGTTTTATTTCTATTTGGATCGAGTTCAATTTTCTCAGATTATCATACTGATAATTACTACATTTTTGTCGTGAGATTCTGCAGTAGTGTCAATAAATGCATAATATGTTTATTTAAGGATAGCGACTGCAATTTTTCTCTTGCTCGTTTTGGAATTTCTAAAAAACTTTATAGGTTTTCAGTCCCAGTCTTTGAAACAGAAATAATTAAAATTTTTCAATTAAGATGTATTGCACCTGCGAAAATCTTTGCATTTTTTTTTCAAAACCAATTTGCTCTTGACAAATTAATGCAAGGATTTTCGCAGGAGCACTTCATCTTAACTGAAATATTTTAATTATATCTGTTTCAGAGACCGGGAGTGAAAACCTATAAAGTTTTTTAGAAACGCAGAACGTTTTGGATTGTTTTATAAAATTTTTATAATGAAAAAATTTAGTTGCATTCGTTTCCTAGTTAATTATGTTGAAAAAATTATCTAATGAAAAAAATGGAAACATAAAACTTGGAAAATATGGAAATTTTATCGAGTAAATTCAAGAACTAACGGTCAATTCAGCAGATTCAATCTATGTGAAGTGTGAACCCTAAAAGTTATCCATATAGCGAAAACACAATTCATACTTCATAATTTATGATCATATCTTATCTTCTCCATATAAGTTGAGTTTGAGTACCTTCATGGCTTCAAGAACCAACTGTTGCTGATAGTTTCGACAATTTCTCGACCATCCTCAAGGTTATTTTCGTGATATTTCATCATGAATTTTTATGCTATTTTTGAGCGCTCGTGTATCGTTTCGCCCAAATGTCTGTAATTATCGAAATTTGAGCCGAAAATGGTCCTAAACGATAAGGTTAGACTCCCTGATGACGAATTGATTGACGGGATTGTCCTAGAGATTTGGAATTTTCAGGATGAGTTCAGATTCAAAATGGCTCGGTTGAGTTCGTTAATCAGCCAAATCGTACAGGGTGTTCCATAAATAAAATTGTTGTTCCTCAATATCTCAGAAAAAACGAAATCAATCGAAATGAAATGTTACGGCCAAATGCAGGATGCAAGCCTCATGCAACATTTTGTGGCCATAATGTGAACAAAACCATGGAAAGTTTAATTGGAATATTGAAAAGAAGAAACTTCATATTTCAATAAGAAGATATCAGATTCGAGTGAAATTCATTTCGTGGATGGAGATCAATATACAGCTTCAAAATTTCGTGACCATAGTGTTGACAGATTCATAAAAAATTCAATGGAAATATTGAAAAGAAGAATCTTAATATTTCCATAACAGGATATTTGATTCGAATTAAATTTCTTTTGTGAATGGAAACTGATATACTGAACTTTCATGCAAAATTTTGTGTCGATAGTGTTAGCCGAATCAAAAAACATTCAATTGGATTATTTAAGGGAGGATCTATATACACTACTGGAAAAAGTTAAAGGATCAAAAAAAAATTCCAAATTTTTCGGCAATTTTCAACATGCCGTAACTTTGAGAGGAATGGTCGTACAGGGAAGTTAAAAAAAAAATTGTAGCTCCATGTGTCTAGTTTTTGGATTAGAACTTCAAAAATTTGAAGTTTCTGTGGTTTTCGAGTAATGATAGAAAAATCAGCAAAAAAAAATTTTTCAAAATTTTACCATTTTTTTTTCTTGTCTACGAGCGTGGAAATTTTATTTTTGCATAATCGTTATAATGATGGAATACTTTGTTAATGCAGCTTTAATTTATTTTTTTATTGACCTCAATACGACCGTTTCTCGCCGAAATATCGGTCTTCAAATGGAAAAGGATCCATTTGTTTTTGATTATCGATTTCTCAGCAACCAATGATCGCACATAAAATTGAAGGAGGGTTTCAAGACCTTAAATGAACTCCCATTAATGAACATTCATTGCTTATTCATAGAATTTTTTTTTCTTTATGTCGCATGAATATAAAAATTTAACAAAAAAAGGGCTTTTGTTGGTTTCTTGGAAAATCTACCGCTGGATCGAAAATGTTGGGGAAACCAATAATGTTAAGTGTGACTTTCATAGTTCAATATGTTGATAAAAACCTTACGAAGAGCCAACTCAATCCAGCGAGCCGTTTTTTTGTTTGACTCTATTGAATTTTTGAAAAAACTTAAGGATCACGTTTTTTGCTCTGAGAAGCTCATAATCTTTAAAAAAGGCAAAAAAGAATTTTCTCGAGCTTTTTCCACATTTTGATTGCAGAAAGTACATAAATTTCAAAAAAAGAGAAATAAAATAAACTAACAAATAAAATTTTTATTAATTTAATAACGGGTATTGCCACCCCTGTTTTCAATAACGGCTCTCAAACAAATGGATCCTTTTCCATTTGAAGACCGATATCTCGGCGAGAAGTGGACGTATTGAGGTCAATAAAAAAATAAATTAAAGCTGAATTAACAAAGTATCCCATCATTATAACGATTAAGCAAAATTAAAATTTCCACGCTCGTAGACAAGAAAAAAAAGTGGTAAAATTTTGAGAATTTTTTTGTTGCTGATTTTTCGATCATTACTTGAAAACCACTGAAACTAAAAATTCTTGAAGTTTTAATCCAAAAGCTAGACACTTAGAGCTACAATTTCTTTTTTTTAAATTCCTTGTACGACCATTCCTCTCAAAGTTACGGCATGTTGAAAATAGCCGAAAAATTTGGAATTTTTTTTGATCCTTTAATTTTTTCCAGTAGTGTATTTCCATAACAAAATATAATATAAATATAAATGCTCGTACAAAATTCAGGAGGATCACATCATCAGAATCATGGAATTAAATTTTTCTGATCACATTTATTTTACATATTACATTTTCTGGATAATTTCCAGAATATAATTCCGATTGTGCTGAGATTCTGCATTTATATATAAGGTATCAATCTTGAGTACCATATTGAATATCGAGGTACTCCGGGCCTTTCTGAATTTTGAATGCATAAGTTTCTCCATATTTGAAGGGAAATAAACTTATAGTTCTCATGAAGTAGAGTAAATATAAAGCACAAGTAAGAGATACGTAAGATCTTGAGTGGGCGAGTGGAAAACATTGGGCAGTAATATTCAAGAAAAAATCGTTACGAGACGATGTTATACATAACGCTTTCCTTTCTGAACACGCTTTCGAGAGAAGGGCCCTTTTAAAAAGCACTTTTAACGCCATATTTGAATTCCATTAGATGTTTTAGGAGTGAAAAGGTATGCCGTAGATCAGGTGAGAAAAGGGATTGTGCTTCAAGCAAGTTTTTACACATCTACGTCACCTGGACCTTTCCCATGGGTCTCGGTATCAATAAATCTAGATAAATTTTGAACTACATGTTATATTGAAAGCTTTGCATGGCTCCGGGGTCGACGAGGAGAGAGTTTTCCCAGACCATTTTGGATGAAATTCAATGTTGTTCACGAAAGTGGGTCTGATGGTGTTGACAACATTGAAAGAAGATATAGCCATTATCTTTACCGTATATTTGTGTTCAAATAAATGGACTCGGTTCGACCATTTATTGACAGTTCGTTAAAATACTGAAATGAGACAAAATTAACTTATTTCTCATTTCTTCCATGTCCTGATAAGATTAGCAATGAACTGAACTAAACATTCAATTCCAATTGATTGAATTCATAAATATTTAGATATTCAGTTTCCATCAAAAAATGAAGCAAAAATGATTCAAAATAAAATGACATTTCTTATTTTCCCCATTTTATTTCATTTCGATTCGAAATAAAATAAAATTTCTTATTTTACACATTTTATTTTATTTTATTTTATTTCAAATCATTTTTGCTTCATTTTTCGATGGAAACTGAATATCTGAATATTTATTTATTTTATTTAAACCAGTACAAATTACATCGATATCGGTGCAAAATCCCACAGAGATAACATTCAGTTAGAATTCAATCAATTAAAATTGAATGTTTAGTTCAGTTCATTTCTAATCTTATCAGGACAGACTGATGAATCAGAATGATCTGGTATAATTTTGTCACAATCTTTCGTAAAATGATATCAAATAATTACTTTGAAAATAAGTGATAGAAATGAAATAAACACCCAATTTCAATTTTAAATTTACTTCATTACGCGATAAATAGAATGTAAATATAGGTATGAGAGAAAAATTATTGGCAATATTAATAAAAATCAGTTTCTGGCAACCTGAATGATGCTATCAGATATCATTTAGTGAATTGAATAAATGTTACAGTTTACGCAGATATGCAAGAGCTCAGGAAATTCATTGTACAAAGTGTTTTCGCGAATCGCGAACTTTTCACAATTTTCCAAATTTATGTGATACAGTTCTGCAAATCCAATGATATTCGATAACAGTTTTCTGGGATCTCATCTTCAACACTTTCGGCTACAATAGCAATATTTTTGGCTGTTCTTGAGTGACGTGCACGGGTTTTATTCTTCACATCACTAACCGACATGGTGCTTCACGACGACCCAAAAATTTTCGAGTCTTACGAACCATCTGCCAAATTTTCACCATTTCTTTATAGCAAATTTCAAAAATTTCAATGTGTTCTTGAAGCGTGTATTGTATCATTTTATTAATGGCATAGTTTCTACTCGTCAAATGTCAAAAAATGACAGCGTCAAACGTGACATGAAATTACCGAAATAGCGGGATATTCAAAATATCACCTCTTATTGAAAAACCCTTTATTCAAGCACAGAGGCATCTTTATAGTCCAGTCAATTTGTGCTCAAAAAACCCCTAGCAGGAAAGTTCTGGGGTAGTTTTGATTTTTTCGATTTTTTATGTTTTTTGGGGTGCTGAATCAGAATCTGAGGTTTGCTAACAAAATTTCGTGAGGGAACATTGAAAAAAATACAAGTTTTCTGCTTATAACTCGGAAACTATCAACTTTTCGTGAAAAACCTTTCTATACAAAATGAAAGTACGTGAAATTTCCTACAAATTGTATTACTACAGCTTGTTCTGCAACAACCCGTTCTGGCTCAAATTATAGTTGAAAATGAGGTATTTTCTATGACTCAATAAAAGAAAATAAATTAAATTCCGTGGTTCCGATAATGCAAACGTCTTGAAATTTTGCATGAACATTCAGTATATCAGTCTCAATTCACAAAAAAAATGTAACTCGAATCGGATATCTTGTTATGGAAATATAAAGATTCTTCTTTTCAATATTCCAATTCAGTTTTCTATGGTTCTATTCACACTATCGTCATACTTAAGGCTTATTATGAGCATGTTGCATTTGGCCGCACCATTTCATTTCGATTGATTTAGTTTTATCTGGGATATTGAGGAACAGAAATTTTGAATGGCTATGTTTTATGAAACATAGAATATGGCCATTCAAAGTTTTTGTTCCACAATATCTCAGACAAAACTAAACCCATCGAAATGAAATGTTGCGACCATATGCAATATGCTCATAAAAAGCTTCATGCAAAATTTGGTGCCCATAGTGTGAACAGAACCATAGAAAATTGAATTGGAATAATGAAAAGAAGAATATTTATATTTCCATAACAAGATATCCGATTCGAGTTAAATTTTTTTTGTGAATCGAAACTGATATACTGAATGTTCATGAAGTATTTCAAGACTTTCGCATTATCGGAACCACGGAATTTAATTTATTTTCATTTATTGAGTCATAGAAAATACCTCATTTTCAACTATAATTTGAGCCAGAACGGGTTGTCGCAGAACAAGCTGTGGTAATACAATTTGTAGGAAATTTTATGTACTTTCATTTTGTATGGAGAGGTTTTTCACGAAAAGTTGATAGTTTCCCAGTTATAAGCAGAAAACTGCCAAAGAATGAGACTTTTTCTCTGTTTTGTATTTTTTTCAATGTTCCCTCACGAAATTTTGTTAGCAAACCTCAGATTCGGATTCAGCACCCCAAAAAACATAAAAAACCGAAAAAATCAAAACTACCCCAAAACTTTCCTGCTAAAAACCCTATTTGACTGTACTACTATGTTTATTTCTTACTCAGAGGTTGAGACTATCAAAAACTCATCAAAATTTGCAAGTTCTTCTTATTAGTTACAAGTTGTTTCACCTGAAAATATCAGTTCCTCATTGTTAAACGGCAGTTTCAGTGACAGATGATCCAACTTAAGCCGTCCATTCCCTGTTCGGCAAGAAGGAAGGTAATATCGAACAACCAAGAGGATTTGCCCGTTCGTAGTTTATATCACCAGGAAACTCTCATTCGTATATGATGGAAATTTAAATGCGTACCGTCAACCCAAATACCCTCATCTACTAGATGGTTTTTTGCCTCGTCCCCCACATTTGCTACACTTGCGGTCTTATTGAACGAACGTCTTGAGGCAGTTGCAAATAGCTTTTGTCTCAGATCTTATTTCAAAAACCATAAAGTTTTATATTATAGTGATATACGACCGTCCTGAATTTTATTAATGGCACATAAAAATGATCTGGGAGCCGTATCTCACGATGTAATATTAAAGTATGGAAAAAGAATATCGAGCATATAAAGAAGACATTAGTTCCCGGAACGACCATTAGGAAGTAACGTGTTGACTAGGATATTACGCGATGGGTAGAATCCAGCTATGGTCAATTACTTATTTATGGATCCAATAATGTCCAGACAAACCGAAGAGTTGAAGGTTCATCATAAATGCGGAGGTGAAATATAACCTATTTATATTTTTAATGATTAAATCATCTACTTGAACTATTTGTATTTCTCCATTCTTTAGCCAGAGACAACAACTTGTTGTCCCTACTCCAAAGATTAAGGATAAAGATAAGGACTCATCTTTGTGCTACACCTATACTTATAGGCCCTTTCTATTTGACCAGTGTTGCCAACACCAAACTTCACTATTACACGACTCCAATGTTCAAATTACACGTTTTTACACGCAATCAGTGAACGCAATGCACACATCTGATTTCTTCTTCTTTCTTGTTTGTGATTTATTCATAAGAATGAATTATTCTGTGTATGGAGATCGATATACTGAATTTTCATTCAAAATTTCGTGGCCATAGTCTTAATAGAACCATAGAAAATTCAATTGAAATATTGAAAAGAAGAATCTTTATATCTCCATAACAGGATATTCGATTAGAATGAAATTTATTTTGTGAATGTAAACTGATATACTGAATTTTCATTCGAAATTTTGAGGCCAGAGTGTTAACAGATTCATAGAAAATTCGGTTGGAACATTGAAAGGAGCATTTTTATATTTCCATAACAGGATATCCGATTCAAGTAAAATTTATTTTGTGAAGGGAGATTTATGAACTTGATGTTCATCCAAAATTTCGTGGCCATAGGGTTAACATAACCATAGAAAATTCAATTGGAATATTGAAAAGAAGAATCTTTATATTTCCATACCAGAATATCCGATTCAGGCGAAACTCATTTTGTGAATGAAAACTGATATACCTACTGAATGTTCGTGCAAAATTTCAAGAGAATCACATCATCACAACCATAGAATTTCATTTTTCATTTATACATATATTCTACTTATTTCATTTTCTGAGTAATTTTCAGGATAAAATTCCGATTGTGCTGAGATTCTGCATTTATATATAAGGTCAAACCGAAGAATTGAAAGTTCATCATAAATGCAGAGGTGAAATATAATCTATTTATATTTTTAATGATTCAATCATCTACTTAAAGTATTTGTATTTTTCAATTCAACATTCATGACAACACCAAAATGTTTTCTCTGCTACACCTATAACCTAGGCCCTTTTTATTTGACCAGTGTTGCCAACACCAAACTTTACACTTACACGACTCCATATATATGATTCATTAAAGAACCCATGATACTAATGTAGATTTTAGTATCATGTTGAGAACTTTTTGAAAACTGATTAGACCAGGGTCGATAATTTTTGAAACAAAAAAAAATTGCAGTAGGATGAAACCCATAAAAAAGGAGGGAAATATGATCAAAATGAAAGGAAAAATAAATTACGGTCGATCTGAGTTCGGGAAGTGAGAGGGGTGAGTTTTTAAGGGTGAAAAATGGTTTTACTTGATTTCCGGCAGAACTACAAGTCCTATGGAAAAAAGTTAGGAGGCAAAGTTGTAGGTAATGAAAAGATCTACAACTTTTGTATCTGCAATTTTTTCACATAACCTCAAAATTTAGGTGAAAAATTCAAAAAACCAAGTTTTTGGTTTTTTATTTATATCTTTTTCAAAAAAAAATTTTTTTCTACGAAATTTGGTGAGAACTTACCTTATTATATCCCGAATACACTGTAATTTATTTGATTCAAAATATTTATGTTTTCGTCTTATTTCAACTCAATATCAAAAAAGCACCCTAATTTTCAATCGAAAATTCTGACGTCAAAATATCAGCTTATTTCAAAAAGTTTGGGAGCTTTTTGTTCTTTGAAATATCTACTCTCTGGTGGTGTTAAAAAAATATACATTACTATAAGGAGTGTTCTCAGAAAATATAGAAAATTGAAAAATCTCAAATTCGAAAAAAATTTTTAATCACTATGTACAATTTCATCAAAAAAATGTGATTGCTGCATTTTTTTAAGGATAAAGAGTTTATTCATTTAATTCGAAATACATTCCTGCCATAGAAAATCTTATACAATATAAATATGCAGGTAAATCGTACTATTGAATTTAGATACTTAATTCGGATTACCCATTTTATTTTTTTTTCAAAAACGTTAATGTTGTTATTCATAAATACCTTATCTGAAATTCTAATCAGTTATTTTTTAGTTTTTGTCTCTTCGAAGGCATTTCTTCATCGTCAGAGTCGAAAAACCTTTCCAACTCTATCGAATAATTCTGTGATTTGTTCAATCAACGATTTATGAAACCCACCATTAGAGTAACTCAGTCCCCACTTCTCTATGAAATAACTTACAATGGGTTAAAAATTAACCAAAGGTCACTCAGGTTTATGAATTATCTCAAAACAGCAATGAATAGTCATCTAAAAATATTATTTAAACAAGATTCTACAACTTTTTCAAAATATTGTAGATGCCTTATTAATAATTAACTTTATTAACTTATTTTTTTGTTAATTATAGAAGTATATTTCAATTTGCATTTTTTTCGTTTATAAATGAAACAGGAAATCTTACGTTTTTTGAGTAATTGAAGAGTAAATTTTAATAAATACCTCAAAATTGTACATAATGATTAAAAAAAATTTCGAATTTGAGTTTTTTCAATTTTTTGCATTTTCTGAGAACATTTCCAGTGAAGTTTATTTTTTTTACACCATCAGAAAGTAGATATTTCAATGAAGAAAAAGCCCCTAAACTTTTTGAAAAAAGCTGACATTTTGACGTCAGAATTTTCGATTGAAAATTGGGGTGCATTTTTGATATTAAGTTAAAATAAGACGAAAACATAAATATTTTAAATCAAATAAATCACAGTGTATTTGGGACATAATAAGGTAAGTTTTCACAAAATTTCGTTAAAAAATTTTTTTTTGAAAAAGATATAAATAAGAAACCAAAAACTTGGTTTTTTGAATTTTTCACCTAAATTTTGAGGTTATGTGAAAAAATTGCAGATACAAAAGTTGTAGATCTTTTCATTACCTACAACTTTGCCTCCTAACTTTTTTCCATAGGACTTGTAGTTCTGCCGGAAATCAAGGAAAACCATTTTTCACCCTTAAAAACTCACCCCTCTCACTTCCCGAACTCAGATCGACCGTAATTTATTTTTCCTTTCATTTTGATCATATTCCCCTCCTTTTCTAATGGGTTTCATCCTACTGCAATTTTTTTTCATTTTTTACCATTTTTGAAGGTTTCGGCCCTGGTCTAGATAATCATGCTATGAACGAAATATACACGGTCGTCTGATACCATGTCCTTGATGTTCATTTGAGCGCGGAAAAATTGAATATTGAACACTACCATAATAATATGCAAAAAAAGATCCTTTTTTGTAGAAGAATAATTGCTGACACAGTCCAACGATCTGTCACAATAAGCTGCTTTGATAAGAAGTGACCAAAAAAATTTCATTGTGTCAAAACTATTCACGGATTCATGAATCAATATAACGTGAAAATATTTTTTCATGATTCAGTCAACTTTGGTTCTGTGAAGCAATTGCTTTGTCACTAGAGTTGCTTTATGCAAATTACGCACATTTGACCACTACACGAAAAATACAAGCAACGCAATGAAATAACACGAATTTCGTGTTATTAAACGCACATTGGCAACACTGTTTTACACGCTGCATCATTTTCAAATTGATGCAAAATCAGTTGATGCTCGTTCTATTTGACAATGTTGTGATTTTGAACTGATGCGCATCACTTCCAACTGATGTTGCTTTTCGACCAAATTAGTTCAATTACCATAATCACTTCAGTTCAACATAACAATAACATAACTTAGCATTTTGGCGAAAGTTTACAATTTGCTTGTACACATAAAAGAAAGTGGATTATTATCCTCGGTTTTCGTTTTTATCAATCTATCATTTGATACCATTTTCGGCTCAAAATTAGAAAATTTCTGACATTTGGATGAAAAGATGAGGCACTCATTTACGTTAAACGAGCTCTCAAAAAAAAGTTCGAACGTTCCATTAATTGACGTTAATCATTCGAATTGAACGCTTAGAAACGACAACCTTAAGGGCCCCACTCACTTCGTTCTTCTCCGCCGTTTTTACCCGACGGTTAAAAACGTCAAGAGTCGGTAAAGTCTGTAACGTCGGGTAAGTGCGCCGTTTTTAGCCCATACACTTCGTTTTTGCGGCAGTTTTACCCGACCGTTTTTAACCGTCGGGTAAAAACGGTGGAGAAGAACGAAGTGAGTGGGGCCCATTAAACTGTGGCGCATTCGCCATTTTGCGATTTATGGAGAAATCTGTTTGGTGTCCCAAGATATTCAATACAGACAATAAACAACACATTAATACAGAAGATACCTTGAGAAAGAATAAAAAACTTGCACCTTGAATCCAAATTCCATGTTAAAAATACCCTCTTAAACGAAGTAAATTCTCTCTATGAAGAAATATTCAAAGAACACCACTCCTTCTTTATAACGAATTCTTTTTGCGGATTTTGCGCTTTCGTTATAACGAAGTTCCACTGTAATTAGTATTTTAAGGGTTGATTTGAATCAGCGTGAAATGATGGAAAAAGTTTCCAGAGAATGTTTTTCAATGAGAAATCATTTAAGAGGAAAAAATATAGAAATGCAATAACATGGGTAGTTTTTCAAGGGTGATAATTTATTTATTTATTTGATACCAGAGATACAAACAGGTTAAAAACCCACTACAGTATCTACATATTGAAAAAACGAAATTACATCAATTATTTGAACTATAAATGATTTCCCCTACAATATTTGAACAATATCTTCTAAATTTTTTTAGAAGCAAAATTCAAACCATTTTGATTCGTATTGTTTCCGAAGGATGTTCTCATGATAACGGGGACGATTTCCCTAAATTGTTTTAACATTTCATCCGATTTTACGTGCTGACTTAAGCGATTCTTTCCTCCGTTATGTTTTTGAGCGCCCGTTCTACTTAAACGAGTAGGTACCCGGCTCCGACGAGCTTGCAAGTTATTAGAGAACTCAATGCAATATTGACAACATTGCGTATAAATCTGACAAGATAATAAACAACATAACCTAAAATTTAAATATACACAGAGGAATATGAAACGTAGACTTTGGGGAAAGCCGGTCTCAATGCAATAGGCTCGCGGCAACACTCAGTGAAGACGGAGTGAGTTTTATCGGATGGAATGTAATGGGCGCCAGGTAGAGTAGCCTACTCAAGGTAAATGAACTGCTTACTCCTCTACCAGAGTAACAGTTAACAAAAATCCCTCAGAAATTCAAGTCACAATTATTTATTACCAAAAACAAAAATATATGTGCAGTGGTTGATACAATACGAATAAAGATTATCCCCCAAGGGGTAGTCAAAAGGGAAATACTAAATACACACTATGTCAGATGAGAACAAATAATCTAAGCCAACAAAATAAACCCGCATAATCAGCTTACATTCACCTTACTATAATTGCTCAAAATTATATATAAAATTACCTTACAGAATAATATCACAAATTATCAAAACAAAAGACCAATAATTTACAATGTTAAAGCCAGTGCTACACACTGGTTACCTTCACAAACTACTCCAGAACGTAGATAGCTCCAACCAATAACGCCAGGAACGTAGATACCTAAAAGATAACAGGCAAGTGGATGCCAATTGATACCTCTAACTGGCAGGTTCGTGAATACCTCTAACTGACAGGTACATAGATAATTCAGCCAAAAAGACATGTCAGGCACGTGGACCCTAACAAAATACTATAAGAAACGATTCAAAAGCTATTAAGGATGTTTTAGTTACCTCTGTTGTTCTAGGAAGATAGGTTCAACCTCCAATTCAGTCGAAAACTTCAAATACAATATTCGCTATACAACAACCTAATAAAATAAAAAAGTCAGACTACTGGTTCCAGATAGAAAATGTATGCATACCTAGAGGTGCAAGATAGATTCTGTACGGACTCCATGTGGAAAAGTCTATATTTCCCAAAATATTCCAAAATACTTCACGCTGCTATGGAATGACATACAGGGAACAATGACACTCGAAGATATAATCCCTCACAACGAGGATGAATCTAGATTCAAAATTCTCTTCCAAAATGTCTAAACCTTCCACACGACCTCCGCACAACAAAAATGTCCGCCCTGACAATCGCACAGAAATTTCCGGATACTCAAAGTTCACAGAGCATATCAGTTGTCATAGCGAAGAAGAAGAAAAACACATCAAAACCAAAATAATATAAAGGAATCATTACGGTACTGATAATCTACGCAGTTTATACCAGAGGAGGTCTCTATAAATCCATTTCTATAATTCTTCCACGATTTTCCGAAAGTACTTCACTGAGGCCAAATAATTCCAATTACTGCTTTCGAACTACAAAATGACAACCACAAAATGACAACAACCACTAACCTCACAATTTAAATAATAACCAAACCGTTTTCTGATGGAGAGCAATTCGCGAAAAGGGCAGGTAAACGAAGTGAATAATTACAACAATAAGGTAATTTAGAAAATGAACCATCCCAATAAGATTACTTAACTAATAATTTTTGGAAAAAGATGGCAAAACTACATTTTATGATAAATTCAAAATAATAACGTTACAAATAATATATGCCAAGTTTTTAAAGACTACTTTGTTCACAATAATAGCCGAACGGAGTATGTTTACCTAAAACAATTCACACTTGTAATTTTCGGATGATCTATATTGTTGCTTTCTCAATGTAAATTCTGTATCCATTTTCACCCCGAAGGCATGTTTATTTCTGCTTGAAGCGGTCTACAGGAGGGCAAAATCGTTATCACCCTTTAAGCAAGGTTAGCAGCTAGCGAAAGAGGGCACAAACAGTTGACAGCCATTTTGTCAACAAGCTTACATGCGGATAACATCGCTGTCACCACCCAAAATGACAATGAGGTTGAGCTATGTTTTCCTTCGTGGGAATAATAAGATTTGTTCTTAATGCCAGGAAACAAATACCAGATAAGTAAATACAGGGTGTTTCCTAAACATGCGGCAAAAATTCAGGGGGTTGTTCCTTGGACTATTTTAAGCATGTTTGGTCCTTTGATGATATTTGAAAAACATCTTTGTTTCGAAGATACAGGGCGAACAACATTTTTCATATTTTTAAAATTAATAATAGTTTAAATAAAAATGCGTACCGCACTGTGTTTACTAAGTAGGTACAATTTATTTTTAAATTTGTTTAACAACATTCCAATTACTAAAAACGGCCAGTTTTTTGACTTAAAATTGATAAGTTCAGTTGGTAAAGGAATACAGATTAAACACGGTTTTCATTTGAATTCGTTTTGTGATGTATTAGCAATTAACATTTTACCTTTGACTATTATGAATCGCTATACACTAGCTAGAGGTGGTCATTTTCAAAACAGTTTTTTAGGTTAAGTTAAATTTTCATGTAATTTTTCATAATAAAATGTTATTATCTAAAATTTAGTTTCCCCTGTTTCTTCGAAACAAAGAGGTTTTTCAAAAATCAAGGGACAAAATATTCTTAGAATAGACCAAGGAACAATCCCCTGAATTTTTGCCGCATGTTCAGGAAACACCCTGTATATTGTACAGCGTATTTCAGAACAAGGTATTATAATTTCGGGATTCTAATCCTCAGATGTTTTCATGACATAAAGTGTTTGTGGACTATGGGTCTCTGACGTTTTTTTTCTGAGATAGGTACGGGGGTGTTGGAATTAAAAAAAATAGGAAAATCCCTGAGTAGGTGCTTTTAGCGGTCGTGCATTGGCGGAGCAATGAGGCTATTACCTCCAAATTTTGTATAAATCTTGAGATTCATACTAAATATTATGTAGTTGCAAAATCTCAGTAGTACGTTCGGAATAATATTCTGGGAATTATTCGAAAAATGAAAAATGCAAAAATTTGACAATTAAAAAATTGAATTCTATGGTTCTGATGATGCTATCAACTTGCATGTGCATTCAGTATATCAATCTTCATACACAAAATAAATTTCACTCGAATCGGATATCTTTTAATGGAAATATAAAGACTCTTCTGTTCAATATTCCAATTGAATTTTTCATGGTTGAGATAATGCGTTCTTCTTGAATTTCAGCTTGAACATTCATGTGCTTTGACTCTCCATTCACAAAATGAATTTTAGTTGCATCGGATATCTTGTTATGGAAATATAGAGATTCCTTTTAACAGTATTCCAATTGAATTTTCTATGGTTCTGTTTACAATATGACCACAAAACGTCGCATGAGGCTTATTATGAGCATTTTTCATGTAACCGCAAAATTTCATTACGATTGGTTTCGCTTTGTCTGAGATTTCAAATGGCCATATGTACGATTTAGTTGGTTAACGAACTTAACCGAGGCATTTGGGAACAGAATTCACCCTGAAAATCTGAAGTCTCTAGGACAATCCCTTCGAAAGTTATCGTGCTAACGGCTGGACGGCCCCACAGACAGAAATTTGACTACGAAGTCGTCATCAGGGAGTCGAATTCTATCGTTTGAAACCATTTTCAGCACAGAATCCGAACATTACAGACATTTGGGCTAAATGATATAGCATTCGTTCAAGTAGAACGAACGCTCAAAACAATTGGTTTCTCGAAAATATTTTCGACACCGTACACAATTTGGTAGGTTATGAGTGCGCATCAGAACACATTTTTCTCATTTCGAATTTTTAAATTTTCACCAGTGGCGTTTGTACGAACATTTTTTTGAATAAACTTGGGAGAAAAATGATACGCCAATGCTTCTTTTCAAATTTCGAATTATTTTCGTTTTCACCACATAAGATGAGAATGGTATCTTGAGTTATTCACCTGTGACGAATACTTCCTGAAATAAAAAATTAAATGCTATTTAATCTAAGAGTGTTATGAAATTTTTGACAAGCTTCCAAATCATAGACAAACTAAAAATTAGATGAGCCACTCGTATATTCCGCGCCATCTGTCGGAGGAGGAGACTAATACACGAAAAAATTATTTTCAATTTGATACATAGTTAGATGTCGTTGCATTCATGGAAATCCTATCGAGAAAATAGTAAGTATGTAAAATCATTATTATCAAAAAACCTTTGAATTGTCAACTGACACAAGGAGTGGTTTGACACGTTCTTTTTGAAATATAATAAATTTCGATATGCCTGCAAGAGTGAAGACGTGCTGTGTTATTGGATGTGAAAATCGAGATGCAAGAAGGTAATTATACAATATATATTATATATATATATATTCTGTTACCTATAAGAATTAAGATTTAAGATAAGTTTTCAAAAAAGTTTTTCATGTATTGAATAAGTTTAGTCGGTAAATACTCATATTTTGTATTATTGAATTCATTATTGTTAGTTTTTGAAAATGTTTTCAATGCAATATTTACAGATTTATTTCATAAATATCTAATCAATAAACTAATAATTGCATTGAAAACATTTTCAAACCAATTGAAAATATATTTTCAATTGGTGATACCTATTTCAGTTAATAAATTTTTATTCTATCCAGAATTTGATTATTGATCCTCATTTCTCGATTTCAAAAGAAAATCAGATGAAAGTTCGTTGCAGGTATTATTTTCATGAAAATAAATTTCCTCACTCATCGATAACTTGCACGAATCCATTTCTGATTTCCTTTTGGAAATTGAATTTCAAAAAACTTTTTGCGTCTTGTATATGGGTGTTCCTACCTATTCAAAAAGTGCACTACAGAATTCTTTTTGAGACAACTTTACGATACAGATTCCTTTTTCAATTGAGCTTTTTTCACGAATTAGTGATGTTGTACAAAAACACATGGCGTTGAAGCTTGTTCTACTAGTGTCTCATCTATTCTCCGTTTAGTTAGTCTATGTTCCAAATCGTCTAGACACAGATTATTGCAGCTAAGTCCATTCATCTTCAAAAAATCGCGTGTTTTCTCATACATTGGAAACCCGGACAAAACATCAAAATCAAGTTCTGTACCTATAAGTGAGTCGAATCGAGTTGTTTGAGACCACACCCATGATACAAGAATATTATTATATTTTCAATACGTTCAAATCAGAAATGAATATTCTGTAATTTTTTTTATATTTCGAATTTCGTCACATTTTCCATGCCCCACTGAAATTTTGAACCTCAGTGTCGTAATTTTGGAAATAGTATACACATATCAAAGGCAATATTGTCCCTAGGAATGCGAAAGATGTGGATTAGCTTTAGTGTCCGTAATTTTACAAACAGAATACAAATTTCTAATCCACTATTGCTTCCGGAAATTTGAATCGATTTTATCTTCTTACTTGGTAGGTAGCCGTTTGAAATTATTTTCGTCTAAAAATTCGAAAAATACCCATATTTAGACAAAATACGATAGCGCTGCTCAAAAATAATGAACGAAATTCCTTCAAACGAGCGTTCGTCTTGACGGCAGCCTATCGCAATTGGCTATTACTATTGTTTAAAGAGAAGTTCTCCTTGAACAATGCTATCACTTGAAAATTCTCCATTATTAAGTCAAATATTTCTCTTCGTGGGTCAATTATAATTTCACTCAAACACCACGTTATTTAGGCAAAACAATAGCACGCAGTTTCCTTAGGTTCTTTTCTACATGGAAGGCAATGTAATTTTCACATTCTGTAAAAGATACCCTTTTTATCACACACTCGTTCTAGGATTCAAAGAAGGATATCCAATTCGAAGGACAAACCTTTGTCGATTCATTCTGAATGTGGAAATAGGGCCCCGAACAGTTTCACGCAGAATATTTCAGACCGACCAATTCGGATGAAGAGATCATTTCCTTTCACAACTCTCCGCTGAAGAGGAGAATATCGTCAACTCATTGAGTTGAAACAATTGGCAGATTGAAATTGTAATTACATGGTACATAAATTGAAGCAAAAGAATAATTTGAAATTTTCGATCAATATTCGATAGATAACATCTCTTCCGTCGAACCTAAATGAAAAGTAGTTCAGAATGTACGAAAATTGAACATTATGATACATTTTAACGTTCAATTTATGCTATTTCAATATGCCATTTTCATGCAACCGCACATAAAGTATTCAGAAGAACTGCGAGAAATTTCAGAACTCTACTGAACATAAGAAAAAACATCATATCTATGTCTCCAAATCAAGGCATACTGTCACAATACAGAAAATAAATGAATAGAGTTAACATAAAACATTCTGCAGGTCTCTGACGGTAAAGAATAAAAAAATGGTTTAACAGAAGAAAAAGTCAGAATAAAATTATCTTTCGAATGACACAATAGAAACGGTATGTTCCTAGAGATTTTTTTATAGCGTCAGGACGCCTGGATGTCTTAATTCTTTTTTCCGACTTTTATGCACATCTCAAGTCAAATTGACTTTTACAAATACCGTCAACAGAATAAATATTATTTTTGTATTTAGTGCGCGAAATGCTACTTTGGTGATCGAGAACTGATTTTTTCAAACGGGCGCAGCCGAGTTAAAAAAAATAGTCGAGATCACCAAGTATTTCGCGCTTGAGATGCAAACAAAATTTTTTCTACAACGCTTAGCTTAATATGAAAAAAAATATTGAACTGTTTGAACTGTTTTCCAAATCAAGTAATTAGGTATTATAACTATGGGCAATATATTCTATGTTGAAAGCAACACTCAATGTTAAGAAAACGTGGATTTCAAGAAATTTACCAATTAAAATATAAAATCCCATATAGTTTCACATGCAGTGTGCGAAGTAAGTATTTCGCACCTACTTCGCGCACGGTGTCATAGTAACAAAGGAAATGAAAAAAAAGTCACTTCGCATATTCTGGCCAATGCGCGAACCTTGTCATTTTTTGACGTTTGTAGAAGAAAAAATTGTATTTAAACCTTTACCTGAGGTATATTTTTGAGCATGAAGATTCTAATACTAATTTCTCAGGGGAGGCTTGATTACCCCAGCAAAAAATTCCTGGTCAGGTTTTTAACAATATATTATAAAAAGAACAAGATGTACAAATTCAAATTACAGTTCCAAACACAATCTCTCAAATTACACAAACTTATGATTACTTATTCTAAATAAAGGTTCAGATAGTGATTCTTCCAAGGCACTATGTTGCCTTTCATAGTATAGTCCGTTCAAATATAAGAAGGAGCTTTGTAAACAAACAAATCGTCATGTTTGCGCACAATAAGGCTCGTATGTCAACTGTCATAAAAACGCACCCTTCGACCGCCCTAAGAGACTGCCAGGATCGTACTTGGAACGGACTGTAGATGGTACTGGATAGAGAAAATCTTTGACAAAGTAGATACAGTGTGAAACCTCCAATGGATTAAATTCGATAAGGAATGAATGAGAGCGTGTATATTTTCACTTAGATGTGCTGTAAAAATTGCATTCGTATAATATATTCAGTTAAAACTGAACGATTGTATGAAATCTCCTCGATTCGACTCTGGACGGAAAGTACCTATCCCAAGGCCTTCCTCCTCGCTGCGCCAACTTGTTGTTATTGCTCTTTCTTACATTTGAACAGACTATAGATGTTCTCGGCAACGGATATGGACTCAGTCGGGTTCGATAGACTTCAGGTATCAGCTTTCTACCATAAGTTAACTTCCTTCCAAGCAATGTTGGTACAGGCAAATGTAACATCAAAAATTACTTCAGCCAGTGATATTATTCAGTCCAAAATAAAACTTCAGCCAATGGTTGTATTTCAGTTTAAAAATGTAGTCCTCACCAAAGAATATGCTTCAGCCAAAGATTGTGGTTCAAGCAAAGAATGTGGCCCAAGCCAAGGAATGTGGTACAAGCGTCAATGAGGTCGCAACCAAGGAATGTGGTCCAAGCCAAGAGCGAAATAAATATTATTTATTCTAAAACTCAGAAATATCAGACAAAACATCCGATGAATTCAGTGGAAAGCCGGAAAAAGAAGTCAAATATTTCCACACTTACGCAGACGCGAAAATCATAGGAGGTGAATAAGCTGACATAAGTTTGACAGTCCGTCAAGGTGCATTCAATGATTACCATGGCGTCTCAAAGAAAATAAACAGCGATAGGCGTTCAAACGTTGCAATATTCATCCCTTTTCGAGAAAAATCAGGTTAAAGATGTGAATCAACCCTGTACATAAAATCCGATGAGAACGTGACACGTTGCAGATGAGACCAACCAAGCGTCTGTAACCACCAACTCTCTCCCAACTTTCACAGGAGGAATATTCATACCGCTGGATGAAGACAGTAATAACTCTTTCCTCGAACGATTCCGAAAATTGCAGTTATCATAAACGGCTTAAATACGCTCCCTGTAATTAAAACTTTGATGATTTGAACAAATTAGAGAAGATTAAGGAAGTTGCTGAGTTGTGTTTTCGGCTGGATTGCTGATCGTAGTGTGCGATGAAGCACACAAATATTTACTTCAATTAGATAACTCTCAGCAGGCCCTGGACGGAAAATACTGATCGTGATTGAGTCAGCGTATTGAAATGATTGTGGACATCTGGGGACCGAAGTTTGGGATCAGGTCCCAAAATAAACAGGGAAAAAGCTTGCTAAGAGAATTTCCAGTTCGTGGATTGCCTACGCATCCTCTCGATTTAGGTGTTTACTATTTCCATATATCGTTTAGGAAATGAGGGCTACCGCGTATGAATTTTTCGCCAGAGGAGCTAGTGTTGCGTGAGATCCTCGATAATTTGAATTGTCAAATATTCAAACGTAATTGTGAATCTTTATTGTTTCTTTTCAATCCATTCACATAAATATTCCGATTATTACAGAAAATATGAATTACGTATCAATGAATATCACAGCTTTGAAAGCTGAGTTATCCCGACGGCAGTGTGGTGGGGTATCACATACCCCAGTCGTTCCTGAATTGACGCAATTTGGTTATAGTATAACATTCTAGCAAGGTAAAAACAGTTACCTTGCGTGTATTGTTTTATATTTCATTTGTTTCTCGTTTGTAAAAGGTTAGATAAATTCCAAAAAAATCTCAATAATTTGTCGCAAATGTCGTAAGCTATTTATGATTATTTATGACATCGGAAAATTATGACAACTGTCAGTGGCTTTACGAGAGGGAAGTCCTTCGAGAATATTTGCTAATTCTGACGAAAAAGGCCAGATCCAAATGAAACAAGGTATGAATATAGTTTTTCAATACTTTATAATGTTTATTACTAAAAATATTTGTTCCAGGAACGAGATAAGAAGGATAAGAAGATGAATGAAATTAGAAGCAAGTACGTGAAAAGAAATCAAATAGATACGAATAAAACAAGGTACGAATATCGTTTTTGAATAGTTTGAGAACGTTTATTGAGAAATACATTTGTTCCAGGAACTCTGAAATTAGAGGGATGATATAAAATTAGAGGCAAGTACTCGACAACTGTCAATGTAAATAATACTACTAACTTGTGAAAATTTTACAAGTTAACTGTCAGTTTCAGTTTTACAAGTTAATGACTCGATAAAATAAAATTTCTTGATTAATATTGTGTTTTTGGAAACTGACGTTTACAAATGAGAAACAAATAACATTTATATTTGTACCACTGGATTGTTCAGTAACTTCAAGTCCATACTTGCTTTACCCATTTCAATAGCTGTTTTAATGTTGAGGTCGACAAGTGCCTAGATTTTTTTGGTCAAAGTGCTATGGGGGTATCACTATGTGAAAAACATTGCGCACTGCAGCCAGGTTAAAAAAATAGGTGCCAAATTAAGCGGACTAAAAAAAAGATAGTTGCCAAATTAAGCGGACTAAAAGAACAGCTAATTCAAAGGTGAGTTTCTTTACTGTTTCCATACCATTTCTTGTGAAAAGTATGCTTATTTATTGAGTTCACAGTTAGTTTTCTTTTTACAGACCAATACTATGAAGGAATGATAATTCCAGTAGAAACGCATTATCATAAATTGAAATGGGTTTATTGCAGAAGTAATTTATCATTTCAAAAGTAGCTGCTTTTTATTATACTTACATGATACCTTTGATAGCTGAAAAGTGTATCAACGGGAAGTAGTGCGATAAATCATCACACGATCCTTTCATGAATGAATATATATAAAAAAAACAGTATGTACAAGGAGGAAAAACTCAAAAATCAATAAGAAACATATTAACTGATGACTTTCATTTAAAACTATGATAATTCATTTATTACTCAGGTTCTTGATATAAGTATATTTTACGTAATGTTTTCCTCGAGTTGGTGAGTCACTTAATGACAAACACAAAAAATGTTTATAATTATCAAATCCAGAATAAGTTGTGCCAATAAGATGTCTTTTACTCTCATGTTCGACAAAAAAAGCAGTATCAGTTGAGCTCTCTTGACTACATTGATTTTCCTCTTCAGTTGAACTGGTTCTTGCATTTTAAAATTTCTTTCTGCGTTCAAGAAAAAATTTAAAACTATGATAATTCATTATTTACACAGGCTCTTGATATAAGTATATTTTACGTAATGATTTCTCGAGTTGGTGAGTCACTTAATGACAAACACAAAAAATGTTTATAATTATCAAATCCAGAATAAAGTTGTACCAATAAGATTTCTTTTACTCTCATGTTCTGACAAAAAAGCAGTATCAGTTGAGCTCTCTTAACTACATATTGATTTTCTCTTCAGTTGAACTGGTTCTTGCATTTTAAAATTTCTTTCTGCGTTTAAAACTTTCCCTACTCGTTTTTTATTCCTTTCGCTCCTCACTTTCCTGATACCCAGAAAATTGGCTATAGGTACTGCTTTCAGTTTGATTCAGGAAAATTTTCAAAATAGATACAAGAAATACAACTATGTATAACTTTTTCAATTGTAAAAGTCAAGTGTCTGATGCAACATAATGTAAAAGATTATAAGGTACTCACGGTTTTCTTATAGTCACGTAATAATCAGGGTTGAAATGTTTTCTACAAACTCGTGAATGTTTCGAAGGGGTGACATCAACTGCTTTTTTACAGTCTCATCAGATACAGATTAGGATGTAGGAATCGAATGTATACCTTTTTTCACACGACTAGTAACACCGACCACTAATAAATAAGAATTTGTTGTAATAAATCAATGACAGTACAAGATCTTTGACAGAACCTCACGCAACAGAGGCGCCAACAGCGAAAAAAAAACGGTAGCCCTCATTGCGGCGCACGTGTGTTGTTCATTTACTGCATTAATTCCTCTGTCGCGACATTATTCTTTCTCAAGCTCCTCTTTACAAAGGCTAATTTAGTGTGATGATAAGTAGATTCATGTAAATTATACAGAAAAAAATTTATGAAAGCCTTGAGCAGATGCTGTTTAGCGCTCGTTCAAAGGTAGAGCAATAAGGCTATTACCTCAAAATTTTGTATAGGACTTGAGAGTGATACTAAATATATGAACAAATGCAAAATGTTAGCATAATCGAAATAACATGCTGGAAACCATCCAAAAATTGAAATATGAAAAAACTTGAATTAAATTCAATTCTATGGTTCTGATAATGCGATCCTCTAGATATTTTTCACGCACATTCAGTAGGTATATCAATTTTTATTCACGAAATAAATTCAACTCAATCAGATATCTTGTTCAGGAAATATGAAGATTCTTCTTTTCAATGGTCCAATTGAATTTTCCGTGGTTCTGTTAGCACTACAAAATTTTGCATGAGGCAAAACGTTAAAGCACTCGTTTAAGTAGGACGAGTGGTCAAAACGGAGAAAAATAAAAGCATATAAACGATTTTATTCGATACTCTTGGTATTGCAAATATGTTCACTTCAGACAATTGCTCAATTTTTGCCTTCTGTAGCTCAATAAAAAATATTATGACTTCACCTATCAGCTTCCAGATTTCCTCTTGACGCCAAGTCGAGAATTTCCTCCGTTTTCCATTTCCGTTCATAATCCTGCAAATATTGACATTCCGTAAAAATAAACTCATATAAACTAGATTCTCAGTGAAAGCTGGGGGTGTCTCGTTACCTTTGAACGCTAATTTTTCGAAAGGCGAAAGTCGTATAAACTTCGATATGGAAGACTTTACGATCTCTACTAATGTAAAAACTTATTTCATCTCGCCTTTGAACCAGACGGGGTATAACGGGTTATCCGACATTAAAGCTAAAAGGGTGTTTACTGGATAAATTCAAAACGTCTTGGTGATTACGGACGGCGACATTTACTTCATGTTCACATTGCAGATCTATTGCTTTGCAAAACACAACACACAACGAACTTTTCGATATTAGGTAGGCCTAGATGACTATTTAATCACTTTATCCACTCCATTAAACTAATTTCTATGTGTAATAGTAGTCATAACACAACCGTAAACATGTCTATGAAACGAAAAGCGAGTGTTTATAATAACACCCGCCCATAACACCCGATAATTAAAATACCTAGGAAGAATGAAATTGCTTACAAAAAAAATGAATAAAAAGTAGGATCGATCCGGAATCTATGTCAGCCATCAAGATAACGTTCTAGCGATTCATTCCAAATTTATTTTTGGAAAACGTAAATTTTTGAAGTTGCGAAAGTACTTGATTTGATTAGTTAGAGACTCTGATTTAATTCCCGACCACAGAGTACAGAGAATTGACGTTTGGACGAAATGTTGTCAACGCTTTTGACAACTGTTCAACAATTTTTTAAATGCAGATTAATTCGAATTTTACTGAAGAAGTCGTGGATAAAGT
Source organism: Propylea japonica (assembly GCA_013421045.1). NCBI lineage: Eukaryota > Metazoa > Arthropoda > Insecta > Coleoptera > Coccinellidae > Propylea > Propylea japonica. The sequence goes on from CM024242.1 coordinate 26,116,701, forward strand.
ATAGTATTCAATTCGCGGGAATGCTCAAAACACACTGATGAATCCTACACCAAAATGCAAAATTCATCTGCGTGTGTTTTGACCTGCATTACCGCTCATCGAATAATATACTATTACAGTATTAACCATGCATATTCTCCATGTCTGTAAACAAATGCGAGGGACTTACGATGATTCCTCTATGAGAATAAGCAGGGGTAGTCTAAATAATTTTTTTTCGAATGGACCCCCCTTCCAAGATGCAGCCTTTGGAAGGCGATGACGAGTTGACAGTTTTGAATGTTTTTACCGCTTTTTTAAAACACTGAGTCATACAACTATACGTAATATGAAGCACAAAGTAATTTTTTTTTAGATCTCATGAATGTATTATAAGGGGTTGAAAATAACAACCCCTTATGATTTACCCTCTAAGAATTTTTTTCGTGGGACAGATTCTCGAAAAATAAATTTCTCTTATGGTTTCCCATTAAATTCCGAGAAAAAAAAACCCTTGCAAAATTTCGATACAGTCGATACTTTTCGAAAAAAAATAAAACTTACAAGCAGTTATGATCACTTATAAGGTTATAACCACTTTTCCAGATAAAAAACTTAGTGATTTTTATGTCTCAACATGTTTCGAGCTATAAAAAGCTCATCTTCAGGAGGAAAATTTTTTTTCAATTTTTCGATTTATGTCACTGTATTTATAATTTATTAAAAAACTGACTTAAAAACAACTGATTTTATATCTATTTTAATTCTTTGAACCTTTCCTTCTTTGTCTTTGTTTTGTTAAAGTTAATTTAAATTTTTTTATAATTCATTTAATTTAATTATTGATGTTTTATATTCAGCTTTGCTGTCGTTTCTCCGTGAGTTTTCTGTTTTTAGCTTCACTTTCGTGTTTTATTTCCTCCTGAAGATGAGCTTCTTATAGTTCGAAACATGTCGAGATATTAAAATCACTTAAGTTTTTTATCTGGTAAAGTATTTTATTCACCTTATAATGAACTGCCCATATTCCATTTCATCGTATGTTCCATAGAATGAATATTCTGAGATATTGTTTATGCTCAAAATCGGTTTTGTCAATAATGATCATTAATCGAGTGAAATCAAAATAAATTTTCTTTTGTAGATAAGTGATTAAACCTTCAGAAATATTTATAGAACATTCTTATCTCATGTCATAGACATACAATATCTTAGAATACTCATTCATAGTGATCATAATGCATGTTTTTATTTTTTTCGAGGAAAGTATCGACTGTATCGAAAATTCGCAGTAGAGTTTTTTCTCCAGAATTGATTGGGAAACATAAGATAATTTTAGTTTTCGAAAATCTATCCCACGTAAACAATTTTTGAACGAAAATCACAGGGGTTTGTTATTTTCATGAGATCTAAAACATTTGCGTGAGTAACATCTACTGAATGAATCATATTATGTATAGTTTTATGATTCAGTGTTTTTTAGAACTTCTCTCATTTTGGAAAGCAAGGTCCGGACTAAAAAATATACCAGCCTCGAGACGTTGAAGAAAGCCATTGTACTTGAGTTGGCTGAAATACCGGCAAATTGCGATTCGTTTTTTGACCGTCCACAGGCAATATTCATAGGGAAAGGTGGTCATATCAAAGACAAAGTGAATTATTTTTACATGTTCTGTTCATAAAAATAAATGAAAATCATTTTCCTGACTGAGTTTATCGCCTTTTGAATAAGTTACACTTCAAGTGCTGCACCCTGTTGTATTACTACACAGTATACAAACCAGCAAAACCACGAAATCCTCTATAGAATTCGGATCCGGAAGTGCCGAGGGCAAGGTGGAGACAGACGAAATCCGCCCGATAAAACATCGTTTATATGATTGCAGTGCACGATTTGTTCCTTTGTGTTTCAGTTATGAGGAAGGCCTTTCTCGGGTAATATTTACGTCAGAAACACACAATTTACGCGCTACATGTCAACAATGCCTTGTTGGGGGCCACCAGGAAGTCCTTGTGCGCCGCCCCCAACTTCCTTGGTATAAATGCCCACTCGAATTAGTGGGAATTGTGCGAAGAAAACAATTTCTGGGCGTCAAGATGGGAAGAAAGGGTATGATGGATATTTAGGTTTAAATAAAAGGGGTTGAAAGGATTACAGGGAAATTTTCCTTTACTTGTTCGTTTAACTTTTGCTCATATTGTCCTCGCTAAGTTGAAGTTTGAAATATGAATTTACTGTAATTGAGGTATTCAGAGTGTTCATCCAGTTTACCTGTTTGATGCAAAAATATATAAACATTTTCTAATAACAAACGAAACATGTCGAATCATAATTATGTTTTATATAACGGCCATCATGATCCATTCATATTATAAATTTTCCTCATTTAATTATACCTTATAAGTTATTTTCGCCAAAATATAAGGTTTACTTGTACAAGGTAACTTATAATAAACTAAGGAAAATATGTAATTTATGTATGCATCATAATGGCCGATATATGTACATACATATACTATAGATCATATGATTTGAAGTGTTGCATTTATTATTGAAAAATGTTTGTTGTTATGAAATATAATATTTGATGAATATAATGATTGAGGAATAGTTTGCTACAAAGTCTCTTTGATTCTAAACAATACAATCATATCTATGTCTCTAAATCAAGGCATACTGTCATAATAGAGAAATACAATAAATGGAAGAGAATTAACATAAAACACGCTGCAAGTCGCTGATGGTAAGAAATAAAAAAAAAAAAAGGTTTTCAGAAGGAACATTCAGAATAAAAGTACCTTTAGAATGTCACAATGAGAAAGGTATGTATCTGAAAAAAAATTTTTGATAGCACCGCGACGCCTGGCTTCTTAATTATTTTCTCTGACTTTTTTGCTTATCTGAAGTCAACATTGACTTGTACCAAATACCGTCAACAAAATTAAAAATATTCTTCCTCTTGCCGGAAAAAATAGGTTGGCAAGATAAGTGAATCACCCTGTACAGATTGTTTCGAGAAGTGTTCATAATTTAATTTTATTCTACAGGGTGTTTCATTGAGAAACGAAAAAGAGTGGAGGAAGACTATAGCACCTCCAGGTGGTTCCGAATCACTACATAGTATAAAACAAAGTCGCATTCTCTGTCCCTTTGTATGCTTACTATGCTTAAATCTTTTTGAAACTACGCAACGGATTTTGATGCGTTTTTTTAATAGATAGAGTGATTCAAGAGGAAGGTTTATATGTATAATAACATCCATTAAATAGTGGAGAAGTATGTACTGTTATTTTTGAGGTTTCTAATGTGATGTCGTACCGTGCGAAGCCGAGGCGGGTCGCTAGTATACTATTTTTATGGTTCCAACAAGTTTTATTACAGATACAGACTGTTTTATCAAGTCGGCCGATTTCTTTGAGTGGCTATAACTTACGAACCACGTCGATATTTTTATATGATTTTTGGTACGAACATTGTACTACGTAAGCTACTCGACTATCAGTCATTTCGGAAATCTAGGTCCGGAATAACTAAAATAAAATGAATGAAAATTGAAATAATGAACTGGATGTAGTGTAGGATGACATCAAATTCGTTTTCATGCGTTTTCAAAGAATGCTTGAGAACCTCTAGGAGGGGTGGCAACTGCTCCCCCTGCCTCCCCTGTGTCCTAATCGACAATCACTGAGAGCATCTCGAGAACCATAAGGGTTGAAGAAAAAATGTTCAAGGACTTCCGATCTCTTTTTTCAAAATAATCAATTGCCAGCAAACAGTCGAGTTACTGAAAAATTGCTGTTTCACATATTTTTCTATATCTCGTTTTCTGTTCGAGATCATCAATAAAAAAAAATCCAAAAGGTTTTCTTTTATAACTGCTATCGCCTATACGCTGCTTTTCCAAAAACCGGTCACAGATTGAAACTCGGTGAATCTGCGGCTAAGAAGCAATGATGAAAAAGATAGGGTGATACATTCGAAAAATAGAAACTTTTCTTTCTAGCACTCAGCAGCGAAAGTTTTTTTCGGATGTTATCGAAGCACCGTATAGATAAAAGATATTACAAAAAAACGTGTTGGAATTTTTGTGATATCTCCAACAGAAAAGGAGATATAGCGAAATATTTGATGCAGCAATTTTTCAGAAACGCCCTGTAACTCAGAACCAATTCAGACATCCGGGATTTGTTTGCTGGCAATTGATAATTTTGAGAAAGTGATCAAGAGTCTTGGAACATTTTTGCTCTAACCCTTATAGTTCTCGAGATGCTCAGAGTGATAATCGAATTTGATACTTTGAACCTCTACAGCGTTTGTTTGAGTAACTGAAAGTCCAAGAGTTTAATATTCCTCTGAGAATCCATAATCTGAAGTTACCATATGTTCATATTTCTTCATACACATACATAAAAGAATTAACTTTAACTCGATACTAGAGCAATAAAATGACATTCGCTCCGACCTTCGCTTCGATTATAGACATCTAAAAAAATAAATGACTATTCCAGAAAACAACAGTAACATTACTCATGTTATTAGTTTCTTTTAGAACTGTGAATAAGTTATACCAGTAAGTATTTTTTAATATTGTCCCAGAGGGCGTTGAAAATACCGTGAATCACGCAATATCTTCATAACATCGCCGAAACCATCCGGCTATCGACTGTTTACCGTATACTACAACTCTGTGACCAGCAAATATCGAAATAAGTGGATTATTCAGGAACGGCGCTAGGGGTAAGACAGGGTGGATGGTCGCCTAGGGCACCAAGATTTCGAGGGTGGAAAAAGTAGAAAGAAATATCACGTGTGGAAATTCAAAGTAACAGAATGAGAATGCTATGCAGTCCGTATAGAAATATATGCAAAAGAAAAATACTGGAGAACAGTGGCGGCTCGTGACATTCCAATCAGATACCACGAAACCAACAAAATAATTTATTTGGAACTGAGCTTCCTGTCAGCCACTGGCATTTATTATACCAGTCTACGCAGAACGAACGATTATGAGCAGAAACTTGAAATTGCTCGTCGAAGTGTCTTAATTACTTGAGTCACTGGCGCAGCTAGGTGGGGAGGCTGCAGCCCCCCCCCCCCCAAAGATTCTAACAGTTCGTTAGAATTCGTGGTTCCTTTCTCTCTAACTTTTTTGGAACTTTTGTATTTGTATTTGCCCCCCATAGCAAAATCCTGGCTGCGCCACTGACTTGAGTTATGGAAGTTTCATCATCGTGAGGCATTTTACTCAATTTATTGTTAAAAAATATCTTCAGGTGCGTTTCTTTGAGTTCACTACTTGCATTAGAATTCTCACTTCTTGTTTCCGTTTCCATCTTCCCTGCTGAATCTTACCTACAAACGTTTCCGAAAAATGTCACAAAACCACAAACCGCCCGCTGAGGGGATTAATATTTCGTTAATAAAAAGGGAGGAAATCAAAACAACAGCTGATCTCTATCCACGATCGCCGGGGTTGATTCAGGCCGATCGAACTTTCAGTTTCGGCTGAGCTCGTTCACCTAGAAGCGAAAATAATACAGCGGAGCCGGGCCTCCGACACGTGATCTACAGCTCGAATTTTGAGTGGTTCCCGTACCGTTCATTCGAAGAAGTTTGAAATGTTACATTCTAACGAATCTCGACTCGTGGAGGCGATCCTCTCTCGCTAAGCGGTTTGCATGCTATCCGATATGATGCATTGTGTGTTGCGGATAATGTATGAATATTCTAGATCGCTGAGTAATAAACATATGATTATGACTTTGAAATTCGGATAGTAGATAGAATGATGAAAATACTACAGATATAGAAATTGATTAATTTTTATTTGAACTTGACTTTATAATTGAATGAAATTAGGGGAGGCCCGGCCTCCTCTCCCTCCTCTGAGCAGACGCCACTGCTGGAGAAACAATCCCATTTCATTTTACTGACTTTTCAATATTAGAATTCTAGGTCTAGGGAAGTTATAGGAAGTGTTTTATTTTGTGCCCTAATTAATATACAAACTTATTTTTTTATTTTTGAGTATATGTGCAAAGTGAGAATTGAGTGTTTTCACTCATATTCATATTCTCGAAATTTGCTTTTGGGTTTGAGAAAGAAAGGCAGTTATTCTTCAGGCTTTCTATCCAAGTGGGTTAGCATTTCTTGCTATTAAATCTGCACAGGCAGAATCATTGGATACAGAAGAATTCGTAAGCAAATTTGCATAATGAAATGTCTGCATCGTTGTAATTTTCTCTGATTTGATTATACCAGGTGGCCAGGTGCATTGTTTTTGTCTTCCATTCTATATTTCACCAGAGTATGACGGGGGAAAAAACTTTAATTTTGGATTGAAAAAGGGGGAAATGAGTCTTTTCTCTTTTCTTAGTAATTCCATATATTCTTTTTCTGAAAATTGTGCAAAGAGGGGGAAATTTGGCTCAATGTAAAATTTGTGGTTCTATGTATGAGCCAAGAAAACAATGTAAAACAACTTCTTTGTAACTTTGTATGCAGATATTTCTGAGCTAAGCTACAGCTTTTTTACTTCTTCAACATAGTAACTCAAAGATAACATTAAACATGGAAGGGCACACCAGAAATTATAAGAAAGATTTCACAAAAGACAAAAATGCAAGGAAAGCCAGACACAAGCGTAAAATAAACTAGAACTGAATAAACAAATTCATAAAATATTTGGTTAGGAAAACCTGATGTGCTCGTAAACTTAGAACCCGAGTCCGTGATCTGAGTAGATCCGTCATGTGACCCAATGGATCGAGTTAATAACCCTGAGTAAGTTTCAGAAAACGCCTATTGGTATATGCCTGGAAAATACAAGTAATTGTAAAGGGTCCAAGGGTGACTTTAGCTTGTGACGGCTCTGCAACCCTGTGAGCAGCAAATATCGAAATAAGTGGATGATTGAAGGATAAGTCCGAAAAAAGTTTCTCCTAGTCCTAAGGTGTAACTAATGACGTTATGAATATTACGACAGTGTTGGTACAAAATTATTACTATTCGCATCCGTTCTGGGGTAATCTATGGAACGGGCGCAATCCTGATTTGATTTTAATGTGTTGTGTTCGAGTAATCAAATAATAGGCGTAACTGAATCAATTTAGTATTCAAGCGAAGCTTTGAATTATAAGTGGACGAGGTCAAAGCTCAACCTGGAACGGCCATTTCAGAAATAGATATTGAATTCTCGAATTAATTTACTTTCGATTTGGAAACATCGATCCATTCTCGATGAATATTTGATGACTTTATTTTCATGATGCGACTGCAAGAATCAGTGAATTATTATCTTTTACTGTGGTGGGAAAAAATAGGTCGTTTTGTTTTGTTAACTCGCTTCTTCAGTCTTATGAAAAAAAATTGAGAAAGTTTTGAGAAGGTGCATTTTTGCGCTGTTTTGTGATGGAGAAATGATGCTATTAATTAAAAATTTTGTAAAGGACTTAAGATTCGTGTAGTAAATGCGAAATCTCAGCATGATCGGAATCATATTTTAGGAAATATTCAAGAAATGAAATATTTAAAATCGATAATGAGAAATTTAGAATTCTATGCGATCCTCTTGAAATTTTGCATGAATATTCAGTAAATTATCTGTCTTCATTCACGAAATAATTTTCAGTCGCATCGGATATTATGTTATGAAAATATGAAGATTCTTCTTTTCAATAGTCCCAATGAATTTTCTATGGTTCTGTTAACACTATCGCCACAAAATTTTGCATAAGGCTTATTATGAGCATCTTACATAGCGGCTGTTTTTGTCTGAGATATTGAAACATAAAAGTTTGAATTGCCTTATCGTCGCCTAATATGCAAATCACATAAGTCCAAAACACAAAGTCTACAAGAGAGGAAAAAAAACTGTAAATTTGTGGATGTGCTTAGGTAATTTTTTTATATTCTTAGATAACGTTGTTGCGGGTTTCGTCAGCTAGAAGATGTTTTTGGATTTGTGTGAATTTATGCACAGGTGCCCATGAAACTCCTTGACATAACTCACATTTTCAAATTTGCCCAAAATGGACTTATGTGATTGCATATTAAGCCGACGTTATGTTATGGAACACCCTGTAATCTATTAAATGGGAGCAATCCTGATTTGATTTTAATGTGTTTTGTTCGAGTATTCAAATAATAGGCCTAACTGAATCAATTTAGTATTCAAGCGACGCCGACGCCGACGCCGACGCTTTGAATCATAAGTGGAAGAGGTCAAAGCTCAACCTGGAACGGCCATTTCAGAAATAGATATTGAATTCTCGAATTAATTGACTTTAGATATGGAAACATCGATCAATTCTCGATAAATATTTGATGGTTCTATTTCATGATGCGACTGCAAGAATCAGTGAATTATTAGGCTTTTACTGTGTTACCTCGCTTCTTATGACCTGAATTTCATTAGAAATTCAGTCTCATGAAAAAAAATTGAGAGAAGCCCTGACCAGGTGCTTTGAGCGATAGATCAGTGATGGAGATAAATGCTATTACTTCAATATTTTGTATAGGGCTTGAGATTCGTGCTAGGTATTTGAATGCAAAATCTAAGTACGATCAGAAATATATTCTAGAAAATATTAGTCCATGGACTAGAGCTTGTTTTTCATAATGATTACTAACAATCTGAATACTTGTGAGTAGCTTCAGTTTGACGAGATGCCCAACTGTTTCCTCTACGAAAATTATCGATAGTGAGGGCTAATACAGTATGGAGGCGTCAAAAGTGTTTAATGAGTGAATGTCAAATTCTTTACTAGCAGTTATTCCTATAAATTGAAACGATTTCATTACAAATTGAAAACGATAATTGTCCTACAAAAATGATGATTCTATCAAAGTGTCCCTTACTCCCAACTTATATCAACAACTAGGTCTGAAAAAATTATTAGTAACTGGCTGATTTTTTCAAGGTTGCTGAGCAAATATTTTCTTTATGAACTGGTCAAATTCTCCTACAAATTGAGTGGAACGATTTTCCTGTCCTACCTAAGAAATTTTATCGCAGAACCTACATTAAAAAAATGATACTAACAATTCACAATTTCCGAGCGTAGGGCTGGAAAAACTTACCACTAAATTTGTAGGATAATGTGAGCAGTTCATAAAGTTCAATATTGCCAAGCAACAGTGAAAAAATGTAAAATTTGTTTCAGAATTCAATTTATAGAGTAGCTGTAGTAAAAAATTCGAACATTCTCCCATTTAACACTTTTGACGCCTCCATACTGTATTAGCCTCACTATCTCTATCGAGAATTTTCCAATAGGAAAAATTTGGGTGTCTCGTGAAAATGAAGCTACTCACAAATATTCAAATTGTTAGTAATTATTATGAAAAACAGGCGCTTGCCCATGAACTATACTCAAAAAATGAAATAGTATAGAATCGATAATGAAAAATACTGAATTCTATGCGATCCTCTTGAAATTTTGCACGAACATTCAGTATATCAATCTTCATTCACAAAATAGTTTCCAGTCGAATCGCATATTATGTCATGAAAATATGAACCATAGATTATAGAGTATATATATAATCTTTGATATGAACATTTATTTTTTCAATATTCCAATTGAATTATCTTTGGTTCTGTTAGCACTGTCGCCATAAAATTCAGCTTTAGGCTTATTAAGAGCATCTTACATGGTGGCCGCAAAATTTCATTTCGATTAAATTCGTTTTTGTCGAGGATATAGAGAAATAAAAGTTTGAATTGCCTGATGTTATGGAACACCCTGTAATCTATAGAACGGGCGCAATTCTTATTTGATTTTAATTTGTTGTGTTCGACTTATCAAATAATAGGCGTAATGAATCAATTTAGTATTCAAGCGATGGATGGTGGACGAGGTCAAAGCTTAACCTGGAACGGCCATTTCAGAAATAGATATTGAATTTCTCGATGAATATTTGATGACTTTATTTTCATGATGCGACTGCAAGAATCAGGGAATTATTATCTTTTACTGTGGTGGGAAAAAAAAGGTCGTTTTGTTTTGTTAACTCGCTTCTTCAGTCTAATGAAAAAAAATTGAGAAAGTTTTAGAGAAGGTGCACTTTTGCGCTGTTTGGTAATGAAAAAATGATGCTATTGCTCAAAACTTTTGTATAGGACTTGAGATTCGTGCTAAGTATATGAATGTGAAATCTTAGCATGATCGGAATCATATTTTAGAAAATATTCAAAAAATCGATAATGAGAAATATAGAATTCTATGCGATCTTCTTGGAATTTTGTATGAACATTCAGTAAATTATCAGTCTTCATTCACGAAATAATTTTCAGTCGAATCGGATATTATGTTATGAAAATGAAGAAGATTCTTTTTTTCAATAGTCCCAATTAATTTTATGGTTCTTCATAAGGCTTATTATGAGCATCTTACATAGCGGCTGTTTCGATTGGTTTCGTTTTGTCTGAGATATTGAGACATAAAAGTTTGAATTGCCTTATGTTATGGAACACCCTGTAATCTATAAAATGGGAGCAATCCTGATTTGATTTTAATGTTGTTTTGTTCGAGTAATCAAATAATAGGCGCGTAACTGTATCAATTAAGTGTTCAAGCGACGCTTTGAATTATAAGTGGACGAGGTCAAAGCTCAACCCGGAACGGCCATTTCAGAAATAGATATCGAATTCTCGAATTAATTAATTCTGATGTGAAAACATCGATCAATTCTCGAAAATATTTGATGGCTCTATTTTCATGATGCGACTGCAAGAATCAGTGAATTATTAGGCTTTTACTGTTTTGGGAACAAATAGGTCGTTTTGTTTTGTTACCTCGCTTCTTATGACCTGAATTTCATCAGAAATTCAGTCTCATGAAAAAAAAATTGAGAGAAGCCCTGACCAGGTGCTTTTGAGCGCTAGATCAGTGATGGAGGAAAAATGCTATTACTTCAATATTTTGTATAGGGCTTGAGATTCGTGCTAGGTATTTGAATGCAAAATCTAAGTACGATCAGAATTATATTCTAGAAAATCTTAGTCCATGGATTAGAGCTTGTTTCTCATAATGATTACTAACAATCTGAATATTTGTGAGTAGCTTCAGTTTGACGAGATGCCGAACTTTTTTCTTCTACGAAAATTATCGATAGTGAGGGCTAATACAGTATGGAGGCGTCAAAAGTGTTTAATGGGTGAATGTTCAAATTTCATTATTAGCAGTTATTCTATAAATCAAATCTTGAAACGATTTCCTTACAAATTGAAAACGATAATTGTCCTACAAAAATGATGATTCTATCAAAGTGTCCCTTACTCCCAACTTATATCAACAACTAGGTCTAAAAAAATTATTACTAACGGGCTGATTTCTTCAAGGTTGCTTAGCAAATATTTTCTTTATGAACTGGTCAAATTCTCCTACAAATTGAGTGGAACAATTTTCCTGTCCTACCTCAGAAATTTTATCGCCGAACCTACAATTAAAAATGATTACTAACAATTCACAATTTCCGAGCGTAGGACTGGAAAAACTTAACACTAAATTTGTAGGACAATGTGAGCAGTTCATAAAGTTCAATATTTGCTAAGCAACAGTGAAAAAATCAGCCGGTTAGTAATAACTTTTTAGGCCTAGTTGTTGATATATTGTGGGAGTGATTGATAAAATCATCATTTTTGTAGGACAATTATTATTTTCAATTTGTAAAATTGTTTCAAGATTCAATGTATAGAGTAGCTGTTAGTAAAAAATTTGAACATTCTCCCATTTAACACTTTTGACGCCCCCATACTGTTAGCCTCACTATCTCTATCGAGAATTTGGAAAAATTTGGGCGTCTCGTGAAAATGAAGCTATTCACAAATATTCGAATTGTTAGTAATCATTATGAAAAACAGGTGCTTGCCCATGAACTACACAACTGGAAAAAATTAAAGGATCAAAAGAAAATTCCAAATTTTTCGGCAATTTTCAACATGCCGTAACTTCGAGAGGAATGATCGTTCAAGGAATTTAAAAAAAAGGAAATTGTAGCTCCAAGTGTTTAGTTTTTGGACTAGAACTTCAAAAATTTTAAGTTTCAGTGGCTTTCGAGTAATGATAAAAAAATCAGCAACAAAAAAATTCTTGAAATCTTACCACTTTTTTTTCTTGTCTACGAGCGTGGAAATTTTATTTTTGCATAATCATCATAATGATGAGATACTTTGTTAATTCAGCTTTAATTAATTTTTTTATTGACCTTAATACGTCCACTTTTCGCCGAGATATCGGTCTTCAAATGGAAAAGGATCCATTTGAGAGCCGTTATTGAATTAATAAAAATTTTATTTGTTAGATTATTTTATTTTTCTTTTTTTGAAATTTATGTACTATCGGCAATTAAAATGTAGAAAAATCTCGAGAAAATTCTTTTTTGCCTTTTTTGAAGATTATGAGCTTCTCAGAGCAAAAAACGTGATCCTTATTTTTTTTTCAAAAATTCAATCCAGTCAAACAGGAAAACGGCTCGCTGGGTTGAGTTGGCTCTTCGTAAGGTTTTTATCAACATATTGAACTGTAAAAGTCACAGTTAACATTATTGGTTTCCTCAACATTTTCGATCCAGCGGTCGATTTTCCAAGAAACCACCAAAAGCCTTTTTTTTGTTAAATTTTTATATTGATGCGACATGAAGAAAAAAAATTTTCTATGAATAAGCAATGATTGTTCATTACAGGGAGTTTATTTGAGGTCGTGAAACCCTTCTTCAATTTTCTGTGCGATCATTGGTTGCTGAGAAATCGATAATCAAAGACAAATGAATCCTTTTCCATTTGAAGACCGATATCTCGGCGAGAAGTGGACGTACTGAGGTCAATAAAAAAATAATTTAAAGCTGAATTAACAAAGTATTCCATCATTATAAGGATTATGCAAAAATAAAATTTCTACGCTCATAGACAAGAAAAAAAAGTGGTAAAATTTTGAGAATTTTTTTGTTGCTGATTTTTCTATCATTACTCGGAAACCACTGAAACTTAGAATTTTTTAAGTTCTAATCCGAAAACTAGACACTCAGAGCTACAATTTACTTTTTTTAAATTCCTTGTACGACCATTCCTCTCAAAGTTACGGCATATTGAGAATTGCCGAAAAATTTGGAATTTTTTTTTGATCCTTTAATTTTTTCCAGTAGTGTATATTCAAAAAATGAGATAGTATAGAATCGATAATGAAAAATATTGAATTCTATGCGATCCTCTTGAAATTTTGCACGAACATTCAGCATATCAATCTTCATTCACAAAATAATTTCCAGTCGTATCGCATATTGTGTTATGAAAATATGAATATTTATTTTTTCAATATTCCAATTGAATTTTTTATGGTTCTGTTAGCACTGTCGCCATAAAATTCAGCTTTAGGCTCATTAAGAGCATCTTACATGGTGGCCGCAAAATTTCATTTCGATTGGATTCGTTTTGTCTGGGATATTGAGAAATAAAAGTTTGAATTGCCTTATGTTATGGAACACCCTGTAATCTATAGAACGGGCGCCATTCTTATTTGATTTTAATTTGTTGTGTTCGACTTATCAAATAATAACTGAATCAATTTAGTATTCAAGCGATGCTTTGAATTATAAGTGGACGAGGTCAAAGCTCAACCTGGAACGGCCATTTCAGAAATAGATATTGAATTTTCGAATTAATTAACTTTTGATGTGAAAACATCGATCAATTCTCGATAAATATTTGATGACTCTATTTTCATGATGCGATCAGTGAATTATTATCTTTTATTGTGGTCGGAATAAATGAGACGTTTTGATATGTAGGTAATCTCGAATGTTATGACCTGAATTTCAACGGAAACTCATTCTCATGAAACAAAAAAAATTGAGAAAAGCCCTAAGCAGGTGCTTTTGAGTGCTCGTTCATTGGTGGAGCAATAATGGTTATGCTAATAATGCTTTTCTAAATTAATTGGGATTCATGCTTAGTAGGAATATTAATGCAAATTCTCAACACGATCGGAATTATTGTCTGGAAATTATTCGAAAAATGAGATATCTAAAAAATCTATCAATAAAAAACTATAAATTTAATTCGAATCGGATATTGTGTTATGGAAATATAAGGTTTCTCCCTTTCAATATTTCAATTGAATGGTTTTGTTTACACTATGGCCATAGACAAACTAAAAAATTAGATGAGCCACTCGTATATTCCGCGGCATCTGTCGGAGTATGAGACTAATACACGAAAAAATTATTTTCAATTTGATAGTTAGATGTCGTTGCATTCATGGAAATCCAATCGAGAAAATAGTAAGTATGTAAAATCATTATTATCAAAAAACCTTTGAATTGTCAACTGACACAAGGAGTGGTTTGACACGTTCTTTTTGAAATATAATAAATTTCGATATGCCTGCAAGAGTGAAGAGGTGCTGTGTTATTGGATGTGAAAATCGATATGCAAGAAGGTAATTCTAAAATTTACATGTATATTCTGTTAACTATAAGAATTAAGATACTCGTAGTTTTCAAAAAAGTTTTTCATGTATTGAATAAGTTCAGTAGGTAAATACTCATATTTTGTATTATTGAATTCATTATTGTTAGTTTTTGAAAATGTTTTCAATGCAATTATTAGTTTGTTGATTAGAAATATGAATATTCATGAAATAAATCTGTATTTTCAATTGGTGATACCTATTTCAGTTAATAAATTTTTATTCTATCCAGAATTTGATTATTGATCCTCATTTCTCGATTCCAAAAGAAAATAAGATGAAAGTTCGTTGCAGGTATCATTTTCATTAAAATAAATTTCCTCACTCATCGATAACTTGCACGAATCCATTTCTGATTTCCTTTTGGAAATTGAATTTCGAAAAACTTTTTGCCTCTTGTATATGGGTGTACCTACCTATTCAAAAGGCGCACTACATAATTCTTTTTGAGGCAGCTTTACGATACAGATTCCTTTTTCAATTGAGCTTTTTTCACGAATTAGTAATGTTGTACAAAAACAGATGGCGTTGAAGCTTGTTCTACTAGTGTCTCATCTATTTTACGTTTAGTTAGCCTATGACTATGGCTACGAAATTTTGCATGAGGCTTACTAAGAGCATTTTGTCTGAGATATTAAGGAAAAAAATTTAAATGACCATATTTTATGGAACACTCTGTACGATTTGACTGGTTAACGAACTCAATCGAGGCATTTGGGAATCGAACTCACCCTGAAAATTTCAAATCTTTAGGACAATTCCTTCGAAAGTTATTGTGCTAACGGTCGGACGACCGACCCCACGGACAGAATTGAGTTTGATCACGGAGTGACCAGAGAGTCAAATCCTATCATTTTGAACCATCCTCGGCTCAAAATCCGAAAATTACAGACATTTAGGCAAAACGATATAGCACTCGGTTAAGTAGCGCTCGAAAAAGAACCCGAAAATGTGTTTTCAGTTTTCTTTCCGCTCCTATAGTTCTCGAGATCCTTTGAGTAGATAACAGATTTTGCCGATTCTGTACAGAGAAAATTGAGAAAAGCCCTGAGCAGGAGCTTTTGAGCGCTCGTTCATTGGTGGGACAATAAGACTATCACCTCGAAATTTAATATTGGACTTGAGATTAATACCTTATATACAGGGTGTCCCATTACTCGACGTCAACCCGGAACCGGGTGAAAAGGCAAGTAATGCTGGTTGTCAGAAAAATATAAAAAAAAATCTAAGTTGCATGATTTTAAAATAATGGCCATTTGAAAAAACACGCCAAATTCCTCTACCCTGTGACAGTCTTTTCGCTCCTGTTGCCACAAATATCAACTTTTTCCAACTTTTTTCTTTGCTGTGTAACCTTGAATAATGCTTGTCTGAACTGTAATCAAAATTTTGATACCAGCTGCTCTAGGTTTCATAAAAATAGGGCTAACTTCTCAGAAAAAAAATTCGAAATAAACAATTGCCTAGTTTCAACTGACTGTATTGAAAAAAAAATGTACTACGTAGGTTTGGCATGTTTTTTCAAAAGTTGGCGCATTTAGTAAGGATTCCATAATGGTATAATACTTGTTTAATTGTAGCTGCCATAGTTCAAATATATTTTCGATTGCCTTTGAATACACTTTTTCGTTAACTGCTTCCCAGTAATAAAGTCCAATGGATTCAAGTCCGGTGAACGGGCCGGCCACGAGATTGGACCAGAAAGTCCGATCCATCTTCCGGGAAAAAATGTTATTTTTCAGAGAAATTTCTCCGAAAAAGTTTTTTCTGGAAAAATTATTTTCTTTGGAAATTTTTTTTCTGGTAACATTTTTTCCCGGAAGATGGATCAGACTTTCTGGTCCAATTTCGTGGCCGGCCCGTTCACCGGACTTGAATCCATTGGACTTTATTACTGGGAAGCAGTTAACGAAAAAGTGTATTCAAAGGCAATCGAAAATAAATTTGAACTATGGCAGCTACAATTAAACAAGTATTATACCATTATGGAATCCTTACTAAATGCGCCAACTTTTGAAAAAACATGCCAAACCTACGTAGTACATTTTTTTTTCAATACAGTCAGTTGAAACTAGGCAATTGTTTATTTCGAATTTTTTTTCTGAGAAGTAAGCCCTATTTTTATGAAACCTAGAGCAGCTGGTATCCAAATTTTGATTACAGTTTAGACAAGCATTATTCAAGGTTACACAGCAAAGAAAAAAGTTGGAAAAAGTTGATATTTGTGGCAACAGGAGCGAAAAGACTGTCACAGGGTGTGGAATTTTGCGTGCTTTTTTAAATGTGCATTATTTTAAAATCATGCAACTTAGATTTTTTTTTATATTTTTCTGACAACCAGCATTACTTGCCTTTTCACCCGGTTCCGGGTTGACGTCGAGTAATGGGACACCCTGTATACATGCAGAATGTTATAACAATTGGAATTATATTATAGAAATTAAATACTTTAAAATATAAATAGATAAAATTAAATTCTATGGTTCAGACGATGCCATCTTCTTGAAATTTTGCATGAACATTCAGTATATCAATTTTCATTCACAAAATGAGTTTCACCCCAATCGGAAATTCTCTTATGGAAATATAAAGATTCAAAATTCCACTTGGATTTTTTATGGATTTGTTAACACTATGACCACAAATTTTGCATGAAAATTCAGTATATCAGTTTACATTCACAAAAGCAAATTCACTCGAATCGGATATCCTGTTATTGAAATATGAAATTTCTTCTCTTTAATATTCCAATTGAATTTTTTATGGTTCCATTCACACTACTGCAACATTTTATTGCGACTGGTTTCGTTTTGTCGGAGATATTGAGGAACAAATATTTTTAATGGCCATATTTTATGGAACACCCTGTACGATTTGGCTGGTTAACGACCTCAACCGAGGCATTTGGGAACCGAACTCACCCTGAAAATCTCAAGTCTTTAGGACGATTCCTTTGAAAGTTATTGTGCTAAGGACCGGACGGACGGCCCCAAGGACAAATTGAATTTCACCACAAATTCGTCATCAGGGAGTCGAATCCTATAGTTTAAAATCATTTTCGGCTCAAAATACGAAAATTACAGATCTTTGGGCAAAACGATATACCACGCACTCGTTTAAGTGGAACGAGCGCTCAAAAAAGAACAGGAAAATTTGTTTCAATTTTCTTCTAACTCCAATTGTTCTCGAGATCCCTTCAGTAGCAGCATAAAATCGTGATTGCGTTAAAGATAATTTATACCCACTGAATTGAAGCGTGTTCTAATTTTACCAAAGACGAAAATTTCTTCATAAATTCAACTCAACCCTAGTTCTGATATATTTGTCACATTTGCCCCAAAGGTCCACTGTCGTGAATGGAATGGAATCATGTTTTGGCGACAGGAGTGTTCCGGAATAATTATGGTAAAACAGGATCCTGACAATCCGACAAAACGCGAAGTCACACACAAGAACCACGAAATAATTATATGCAAAATCTTCCATTCATAAGAGTCAGCACGATAAATCAACCGTTTCTGACGTTTGGCCTTTATTTTTAGACCGCCTTTGAGCCATAATTTTACAAGACGAATTGTTTCCTTTATGTAATTTCGGTTGATATGGACGGACGATGTGGAGAGACAAGAAAAGGATGTCGAGAACACGAGTTCCCAACTCAAGCATTGTTGATCCTAATTCTCAGAGTAAAAATGAGGACGAGATCTCTATACATATGTAGGTATAGCGGGTATCTGTAAACAAATGCGAGGTACTTTGGCAGATGATTTGTCGATGAAAATAAGCAGGGGCAGTTTGAATAATTTTTTTCCGAAATCAACTGTCCAAGATACAGCATTTGGAAGGCGATGACGAGTTGACAGTTTTTATTTTTTTTCGGAGTCCTAAAAAACACTGAGTCATTAAACTATACCTAATATGAAGCACGTAGTAGACGTTACTCACACAATTTTTTTAGATCTTATAACTTTATTATTAAGGGTTGAAAATAACAACCCCCTATGATTTTAGTTCAAAATTGTTTTTGTGGGATAGATTTTCGAAAAATAGAATTCTCTTGTGGTTTCCATTCAATTCTGGAGAAAAAAAGTCTGCAGAATTTCGATACAGTCGATACTATTCTTGGAAAAATTAAAACTTACAAGCAGTTATTAGCACTATTCACCATGTATGTGAAGGGTTTTCCAATAAAAGGTGTTATTTTGATATTCAATGAAAAATTTCCTTTTTTCAATATAAATTATCGGATGTTTATTTCATTATAAAGAAGAAGCTATGCCGTTAATAGTGGAAAATGACATCAGGCTAATGACCATCACGACCACGCTTACAGGACCATATCCTTTCAATGAAATTTTCAATAACCAAATCGCAAAGTGGCTGCCCTATGTGCTCGATAGCCTCACCAATTCCATCTTTGAGGTATTGAATTGACGCTGGGCTATTGGCGTAGACCTTCTCTTTCACGTGGCCCCAAAGGAAGGAGTCGCAAGGTGTTAAATCACATCACGGTGGCCAATTGTGATCACCTCTTCGAGAGATAATACGGTCCGGAAACTTTTCCCGCAAAAGATGATCGGCAGGCTTGAGTTCTTGTGTTAACTGAACTTTTTAAGCCATAAGACCCAAATCTTTTTGCAAAATACGGTGTAAAGCCTTATCCCAAAGAACGAAGAGGAATGGACAAACCTGGGTTTTCTTCAACATTTTAGGCACAGCAGCAATATTCTACGCTGTTGTTGAGCGACGTGCACGGGTTTTATTCTTCACATCATTAACTTGTCCCAAAAGCTCGAATATTTCCACCAATTTCTTTATTGCGGTCCGACAAGGTGCTTCACGACGACCCAAAAATGTTTGAGTTTTAGGAACCGTCTCTGCCAAATTTTCACCATTTTTAAAGTGAATTTTGATGATTTCAATGCGTTCTTGAAGCGTGTATCGTTCCATTTTGATTAATGGCGTAGTTTCTACTCATCAAATGTCAAAAAATGACAGCTTTACACTTGACATCTACCGAAATAGCGGGCTATTCAAAATAACACCTCTTATTGGCATGAAGAACGCGTATTGGCATGAAGAACGCTTCGGTATGAAATATTCACTGATAATCATGTCATGAATTCCATAGTTATTGAATTCAGTTTCTATCGTATTCCTTCTTTGAATTGCATAAGATTTCGTGGGATTAGAATGTTTTTTGGAAATGAAACACTATGTCATTCTTTCAAGCGACGTTTCGCATGGTATGTTATTTTATGATGATTTTATTGGTTCCATGTTGTTTGTCTTTTTTTATGTGGATGAATTGAGGGATGTGTGTTTTTATTTTATGGATCCTGAAAAAGCAACAATAAAGTTGCGAAACGTCGCTTGAAGTAATGACATAGTATTCTATTTCCAAAAAACATTCCAATCCCACGAAATCTTATACACTTTATAGCGGAAAACCTGGATAGATGTCACACTTTTTGAATTTGCCTCATATTTCTGAAAATATTGATTTTATATGTGTAATTTCTATGAGTGTAGGAAGTCCCATTATTTGATTTGCAATACTCAGACTTTTCTCTGATATAGCAATCTCAAATTTCAAAAAATTTGATTTTTGTAGAACCCTTTTTTTGGGGATAGATGCCTACAAGTATGGATTGTTGCCCCCCCATGAAAATACTGGGAGGGTTAGATGCCCTTCATACTGTGTGAATCAAAAACCCAACTAAATACAATGAGATTTTTTATGCTTAAAACAGCAACTCTATCTACGCAACATGATAAATTAATGAAATAATAAGTCTCAACAAAAATTTTCAGGAATCAAGTGTAATATCAAAATAACACAATGATTCGAAAATCTGCTAAGAAGATATGGTTTTAGTTTAGATGTCCTAAGGGGCACCTATACCTCAAAAAATCGGGGTAACTATCCTTTTCAATAGGGATAGATGCCCATGAATTTTTTTAATAAATTAAGAAGAAAACAAAAACTATTTGTACTCAGATGTACACTCACTGAAACACTGTATTGACGTAATAAAAAAAATTAATGAATTTATTACCACTTCAAAAGTTATAAAACGACAAATACTTACCTCTAAAACTTTGGCGTGTTTGTGTGTTCGTTGCGGAGATGATCGCACACACTAGCGAAAAACGGCTTCACTTTACAATAACCCTTTCAAAACTAAGGTCCAGGGTGACTGTAGCAGCTACTTATAAAATATATTTTTTGATACGTGTTTCGGAAGTTAGGTATTTTGAAATTGGGGCATCTATCCAACTGAGGCATCTATCCGGGTTTTACCCTAGTTATTTTCGGAGCCTGACTGAAAAACTGGCCTTTCCGATCGGTCATAATCTTCAATCATCTACAAGAAGAATTGTTTTCTTTATGTTATTTCTATTGATGAGGACCTGGACGTTGTGGGAAGAAAAGAAAACAGTAACATAGATCGAGAACAGGAGTTCTAAACTCAAGCATTGTTGCTTCTAATTCGAGTTACGAGTACGTATACGTCATACTAACATCGGGCAAATTTTGAGTTGATGTTTGCTCTCACTTGATATGCAGCGGATTACATAGCTCTGAGGTATTGGTTAATTTTCGTTGTTGTTCTACTGGTTTCGAACATGGCTGAACGTTCTCGATCAATTCGATGAATTACTGCTTTCTTTCTGTTTCGGTAGATTCTTCAAGGAATGAATCAGTATAAATCGAGGGGATGCAAAACATAAGGTTTGTTCCAACAGCTGACTTTTGTACGGTAATTTGACGGTCACGAAACTGTTAGTAATCGATCTTATGCGCATGTCTAAACTTTGACCGTACAAGAACCGTCCAAACAGTACTTGCTCCAGACCAGGGATCGAAATGACGATCACAAAACCGTTCCACTCACGGTCCCGAAGCAGGATGGAACAAAAACGAAACCGTTCTCAAACGATACATTTTCAGTTGGAACACATTTTTATCTATTGCGCAGAATCCTGACGATCATTGTACGGTCAATTCTTGAGTTGGAACAAACCTATAATCGATGTTCTGAGAAGCAAACACACGGAGTTGATATCGATTGAAATCAATTCTGGAAGGATTCTGCATTTCTGAAAAACTTTATAGGTTTTGACTCCCACTCTCTGAAACAGAAATAATTGAAAAATTTTTCAATTAAGATGGAGTGCTCCTGCGAAAATTTTGGCACATATTTGTCGGGAGCAAATTAGTCTTGAAAAAATTGTTGCCTTACAGTAAAACTGAAAAAGGAAATGAATGAAAAGAACAATGTAACGTTTCGGTGTCTATATCAGACACTTTCTTCAGACAAACTTATAATATTTTCAGAATTGTATGTTTTTCATTTGCAGACTAATTGACATCGAAAGTTGTGAACACATAGAGATATTGATTTATTTGATTTTGAAATTTCCTGATGCCATTTCTTTCTTCGATAAATCAATCCGAATGCTATCTATTGCAGCAGAACAATTGGCAAAATTAAAGTCCGTTCACGAAAGGTTGAGCCGTCGGTTGGCCATGTAAATTTGGCATATTCCACTGTGTATATTAAAATTTCAGGTTATGTTCTTTATTTTCTTGTCAGATTGATACGCAATGTTGTCAATATTGCATAGAGTTCTCTGATAACTCGCAAGCTCGTCGGACGAGACCGGGTACATTCGGCAACGTTGACTTTATTTTACTCTATGACAGTAAATACTGCCAACTTCAGATAAAAAAAGAAACGCCTACTATGCGCTCAACCTTTCGTGAACGGACTATATCTACTTCATCTAACAAAATACATGTGGCTTCCTCAATTTTTTTTTTTATAATATTCAGGTTCCGTCATTAGGATCTTTGTGTTGTTTCAGTTCATGATATGATCTCCGCTATTTGAACATGATCAGCGATTTGTGATCTTGTAATATCTCTATTTTTGATGTTGTTCTTATGCCAATAATATCAAAAATAGAGATATTACCAGATAACAAATCGCTGATCATGTATATTCAAATAGCGGATATCATATGATGAACTGGAACAACACAAAGATCCCAATGACGGAACCTGATAATTATAAAAGGAAAAGGAATCCACATGTATTTTGTCAGATGAAGTAGATAATTTGGCCAATTGTTCTGTTGAAATAGATCGTATTTGTATTGATTTATTGAAGAAAGAAATGACATCAGGAAATCTCAAAATTAAATAAATCAACAGTTCAAATTCAATGATAGATTTTAAAATCTGGATGAATTTTTATATCGTCTATCAACTTTATCGCTGTTTGCCAGAAACAGCGGAAGGGTAATTAATAACCTGGGAAAAATCCAAAATCTCAGCTAAGAGTTATCTCTCCAGATTTTATAGGTGAACTTGAAAAACCAACCTAACAAATACCGTATATGTGGCGAAAAAGTTGGAGAAGTAAAGGATCATGAAAATAGAATCAAATTAAGAAATCTGAAAAGTTGAATTCAATACCAAATAATGATATTTAAAACAAACTCAATTGATGTTGTAATAGTTTGAATTCGATCTATTCAGTTTTAAGAAAGTTCAAAATATACTCTGTCTCATTTTACTTTATAGGCCAAGCAATAGAGGTTTTTTACGTGACAAAAATACTACCTGAAATCTGACTGTGCAGTCATGCAATAGGTAGTTTTTACATGTTTTTCATGATAAATTCCACTCCTGAATCGTTTTAGTTTTTTTTTGAGAAGCGAAAAATAGCCGAAAAAATCCAAAATTTTGCTTTTTCGCTTATAAAACGTGAAGTATTGATCTGATCGAAAAGCTGTTAAGAAACTTTTTGAAGAGAATTCAAAAACAAAAAAATAAGAGGTGACACGTCTCAAGCGGATAATTAGTTTCCAAAAAAGTCCAAAAGACTGAAAAAAAACATCAATTTTTCGTAAATTCATAACTTGGTCAATTTCTGAGATGAAGCGTAGTTGCCCTGAATTTAAGTAGTTATTAACATATACTTTATTGGTGCACAATTACAAAGCTGTCGGATAAACAGTTTTTGCACAATCGCAGTTTTCCTAATTCGACGTACTTTTTTCAAGAAGATCGTGATACTCGGCTACTTGTCGGATTTAAATTTTACAAAAAGCATTTTAAAGAAGAAATAAAATTCTTCGAATCGTTCATTCTCTCGATACCGACCGATAATGTTTAGTGGGTGAAAAACGGCGTCAAACAGGAGCAAAAAGGCTAGAATGCATCAAACTAGTCGCGGAGTGGGAGTCGCCCGGTACGCGACGCGTGAAAGATACAAGGTATACAGTTTTCCCCTCGCGTAGCGGGCGACTCCCACTCCGCGACTAGTTTGATGCAATTGAGCCTTTTTGCTCCTGTTTGACGCCGTTTTTCACCCACTAAACATTATGGGTCGGTATCGAGAGAATAAACGATTTGAAGAATTTTATTTCTTCTTTAAAATGCTTTTTGTAAAATTCAAATCCGACAAGTAGCCGAGTATCACGACCTTCTTGAAAAAAGTACGTCGAATTCGGAAAACTGCGATAGTGCAAAAACTATTTATCCGACAGCTTTGTAATTGTGCACCAATAAAGTATATGTTAATAACTACTTAAATTCAGAGCAATTACGCTTCATCTCAGAAATTGACCAAGTTATGAATTTTCGAAAAATTGATGTTTTTTTCCAGTTTTTTGGACTTTTCTCGGAAACCAATTATCCGCTTGAGACGTGTCCCCTCTCATTTTTTTTGTTTTTGAATTCTCTACAAAAAGTTCCTTAACAGCTTTTCGATCAGATCAATACTTCACGTTTTATAAGCGAAAAAGCAAAATTTTGGATTTTTTTGGCTATTTTTCGCATCTCAAAAAAAACCTAAGACGATTGAGGAGTGGAATTTATCATGAAAAACATGTAGAAACTACCTATTGCATGACTGCACAGTCAGATTTCAGGTAGTATTTTTGTCACGAAATCGACCTTTCGATAGCTCTATTGCTTGGTCTATTATTCAACAAGTGAAAACGAACCGATGTTCTGATATTTCGAATGCACTAACTCAGATCCAACAAACTACGAAACTTACCTTAATATAACTAATTTCATGCTCTGAATTCAAATTCTAGGATAGATTCCCAAAATCCGGATTAATTTTCATATAAAGCATCAATTTTATCGCTGCTTGCTAGAAACATCAGAAGGATAATTTATCACTCTGGAAAAACTGTAAAATCTCAGCTAAGAGTTATCTCTCCAGATTTTATAGGTGGACGTGAAAAACCAACCTAACAAATAACGTATATGTGGCGAAAAAGTCGTGGAAGTAAACGATTGAGAAAATAGAACTATATTTTTCTTGGGAATTGCATCATATTTCATCCGTCTTTCGCGCTGATATACACGAGAGTGTTCGGGAGTCTTTATTGCACACTCATTCGATCGTGATTTGATTTGATTGTGGCCACGAAGAATGCGGTCCCATAAATATGGTAACTAAATTCAATGGACCCATTGTCACCACTATTTATTTCCTGGTGTGAAAATATCCGAGACTTCGAGATCACCTATTTTGACCTGCTGACTCTTCAGAAAACGCCGTCACATTAATCTCTTTTTCTCTTTTTACTGTTGATACTGAGGTATTTCATTTATTTTCATTTCAGTGCATCCTTTTTTATGGAAGACTGATTCCGATTTCATTTGGTTCATGACTCTAGTATAATATACAAAATCACCCAGTGAATAACAGACGCTATACGCGAGCATATACTTTAGTTCAGTTTAGTTTAAAAAAAAAGGTTACAGTTCACTGTGATCTCAGGGTCTATTGTGACCCCTTATAGAGCTGTTTTGACCTCACCCTGCACAGCTCGCCTACCAGTTCCAGAGATCTGATGAAATCTTATATCTGTGAAGGCTTCAACGAAGCTAGTTCCTCACTCTCACAAGTTTCTTGCCCAAGGCATTCACTTTTTAGGCTAGTAATGACAAAGCAATTCGTGACTAGGTAAATGAGGGTTTCTTCCTCCTCCCAACAGAACCTACACTCGTCAGTGTCCGACAATCCTATCCTCAACAGGTGCTTCCTGAGGTGACAGTGTCCTGTTAGAAGGCCAGTAAGGAGGTGTAATTGTTTCTTACCCAGATTCAGATATCTGTTGGAGCTTGCTCTTTCAAAATTCCAAAGGAACTTAGTGGAATGATCCATTCCTGGGAGATTTCACCATAGTTTTTCTCTCTCGGCTTTCTGCCTTTTTAGAAACTCCTTCTTATAGGTACATTTACTCATACCATAGAAGGGTTCTGGGCCAATGAGTGACATTCGTGCGCCCTCTTTGGCAACTGTATTGGCCACTTCGTTTCCTTTGGTTCCCGAATGGTCGGGAATCCGGATTAAAATGACCTTATTTTTCTTGCCTACCTCATTGAGTTTTTTCCGGCACTCCCAGATCATCTTTGAGTCGATGACGTAGGAGCTCAGTGCTTTAATAGCAGCTTGACTATCTGAGTGTATGACTATATCGCACTTTTGATAGTTTCTTTCTAGATTTATATCTAGACATCTTTCGATAGATACGATTTCCGCTTGAAAGACGCTCATACAGAAGCCTAGCGACAGTGCACACTTGGTCCTTGGCTTGTATATCCCAGCGCCAGCTCCTAGACGTTTTGGAACCATCTGTATACTATTTTACGGTTATAGTCGGTGTACTTCCGTTCCCATTTCTCTCTTTTACTTAACAATGACCTGAAGTTTTTCTCAGTGCTTACTTTCTTGATCATTACATTACTAGGGAGGTTCGCAGTTGAGATGTAGTTGTTCAGAGAAGACCAGACTCTCTGATTCTGCATATTATAAGTACTTATAAATTTCTATACCGCTAACATGGATCCACTTTATCTATTACAAATTGAAGAAGCGATCACGTGGTACAATGACTCAATGATTTCACTGCACAGGCGCCATAACATAACCACGAATAATTTAAAAAAATGAAATCTGTATTCAGCATAGTGATATTGTCAAATGTATGTATTGACGATATTGTTATGATCATACAGAAAAACGGTTTTCATTTTTAAGCAAAAACCGTGCATCGGGGTGAAAAGAGTCAAGAGATCAACATTGGAAAGAAACGATTGGAAATTATAAAAATTGTTTCTATTTCAGGAAAAATCTGTGGCGTACCATCAAAGTCTGTCAAAATGGGCTGGCCGTATTACGTAAGAACGCCACTGGTGGAATTGAAAATTGAAGTGATACATTAAAAAATGCCTCTTGATTTATAGTTCATGTGCGACAAATTTCATTGAAATATCTGAAGTGGTATTGTGGATATTAATAAAAAATGATTTTTTATCGAAAACTTTACCACCCTGTAACTCAAAAGGTTAGACGTTTAGGACATATGTTCATATGAGGTTTTTTCTTAAAATGGGCCCAAAAATCACTCTCATAAATAGTGACATTCAATTAGGAAACACCCTGAATTCCATTATTTTCATCCGTCAAAATATCATTGAACAACATTATATCTAATTTTAGTAACACTGAAGGTTTTTCATTTTCCATATCAATTCAACTGAGTGAAAATTGCAGGAATGGCGCCATTTCGTGTGATATTGTGTTTTTCAATCGGAATAATATTAGCTCGCATTCAACAAGCTGAACTCTGCGCTTATTTCAGCCAGAACTTTCTCGGAATCCAATAAACAAAATATAGGAAAACTTTCGCAATTTGCAGAAATGTCCTGGGAGTCGTGAGATCCAGGATGCGGAGCAAAAAAGTCCGTTCCATGATCAAAGTTCAATGTGCCATTATCCCAATCGGCCGAGAAGATGCCACATGCTGACTTTTATTACGCGGTCAAGAAATCTTTCTCCCTGATTCTCGCACATTCTCATTTTCAGAACGGGATTTTCGGAGGATTTTCCCGCCTATAATTTCTTTATTGCGACTGGGACACTGCCGCATAAAACGCCTTTGAGATCCTTTCCGCTGGACCGAAATAAAAATATATCCGCTATAGAATGTGAGGGATGGTAGTGGAGAGGACCCTCACAAAGTATCATGTCCGGAAAGTTAATATTTACTGGAATTCTGAATATTTTCTTATGTTCGGTTGTTCATATTGGATGAAAAATGAAATTGTTATTTTTGAGCTTGCTCATATGGAGGAGAGGTGAGATACTTTTGTCCAGGATATAAACTGTATGTCATGAAATTAGTCTTAACGTTTTCCCAAAATACTTTATCTTTTGAATTGGGAACTTCAGCCAAGGCCATTTTTTGAGACTAATGAGGCTAGTAGTATTCGCTAATATGAAGATTTGCTACGACTGCAAGAAGTCTGAAAAGACTGAGATTTATTGAAATGCACTCACGGGCAGAATAATCGATCTACGCAAAAAATCGATGACGTGTGTTAATTCCTAAATATGTTATTTCAAGTCCGATTCGATCGAATTATTTTTCATTTGTAGGTCCTTGATCAATTTCCCATTTTGAATTTCAATAAAACTCGGCGTAGGTCATTTTATACAGGGTGAAACAAAATCAGTTTTTCTACCCTAAGTTTGTTGTTCCACCGTAGGATTTCTTATTTCATCATCAAGACACATCCTCTCTTGACAATTTAATTCTCCATTTATACAGGGTCTCTATAAATGATTGTAACAGCGCAGTTGGCTTTGGATTATGCGAACCACAGAATTCTGTGATAATGCTATGCTCTGATTGGTAAGAGATTGGTATTCGGCAATCCAAAGCCAACTGCGCTGTTATAATCATTTATAAAGACCCTGTATAACAATAGATCAATTTTTGTTGAAGATACAGCCGATACAGGCTTTTCAGAGCAACAATTTCGCTATGGCTATGAAGGTACTTTCACAAATTCAATCTTAAATCCAAACGTTATGAAAATAAAATGAAAACTTAGTGAAAACACTAACTAACTAACTAACTAAAAAAAGAGAAGCTTTAGCGCGACATGTTGTTTCGTATGCACCGTTTATTGGAAACGATTTCGTGCTAATGCTTTATAATGCCCGACCGCTAGTATCTAGCGAAGGCTGATATCCAAAAATTCAACTGGCCTGCTCTAAGCCAAGAATTGAACCCAACTGGACATGTTTGGATGCTTTTGGGAAGAAAATTCGATCTCCCGTACCTACTCCTGAAGTTTGCACCAGCCTAGTGATGATTAAATTGATTCAAAACCTTAATGAGGATATGCAGAGACGAATTGCACCTACTATCCGCGTCTGGGCGGAAAACACGTTATATTGTAGACTTAGTTTTCAGTTTATTTTCATTAGGAAAGAATTTGAGGTAGAATTTGTAGAAGTTCTGTTGAAGCCCTAGCGAAATTTTATATTTTACTAAAAAACCTGTATCTTAAACAAAACTTGAGCTATTGTTATAAATATAAAATTTAATTATCAAGAGAAGATGTGTCTCCATATATCGATTGAAATATATTCTGGGAGGATTATGCAATTCTTTAAAACTTTATATGTTTTCACTCCCAGTCTCTGAAACATAAATAATTAAAAAATGTTTGATTAAGGTGAAGTGCTCCTGCGAGAATCTTTGCACTTATTTGTCAGAAGCAAATTGGTCTTGATGATGAAATGAGAAATCACCTGGTGCAACAAGTGGAACATATCAGGGGTGGTTGTAAAGATAGGATGAACTAGCAGATTTTGTTTTCTTGGAAATCAGAAAAGGAGATTGATCAAGGTAAAACAGGCCTACAATGGAAAAAAAGTTTCAATCGAATCAGACTTTGAAATAGCAAATGCATCTATAAGAAAGTGTTTCTGGAGAAGGAAGAAACCATAAAAGTACTCTGGAGGAATCTTCCGGGAACGGTCGAGTGTAACTTCAGTCGGTTATAGAATGCCTCGGCATTGCGAGCCTGCGCAAACAATGTTTTGGAAGAAGGGAATTTTGGAAGAAGCGCAAATATGTATAAGAGTTTATTACACCTCTGGAGGTAAGATGTACAGTAACAGTTGCGAAAAACAACTCTTACGGATACAATAGATCACAGGGTAATGCAACCCTCTTCATAATCCACAAAATGCCCTTTCTATTTGAGGAATCACTTCAAAACTGATGCAAAATCAGTTGATGCGCATTCTATTTGACAAAGTTGTGATTTGGAACTGATGTGCATCACGTCCAATCCAACTGATGCTTCTTTCTGACAAAATCAGTTTAATTTCCACACTTACTTTAGTTCATCATAATAATAACATAACATAACATTTAGGTGAATATCACTATTTACTTCTGAACATAACAGAACGTTAATTATTATCCTCGGTTCTCATTGCTAGTAATGAATTATTATTATTACGTTTAGAATTTCCTTCCGAACTATCGTCGATAATCTGATTTGGTACTCTGATTTCAAACCTTATCGTTTCGTTTATTGTCATCCGAAAAAATCATGTTCTATTTGTCGAAATCACTTCACTTCCAACTGAAGTGATTTCGGAAATTATTCCGGCAAATAGAAAGCAAAGCTAAGAATCTATTGAAGTGAAGTTTTTCTTTTTTCCCACCGTTTATCGATTTATATTCATATATTTACTCCGTGACGTTAAGTATATAAGATCTATCAATCTCTCCGAAATCCTTCATGAAAATATTATATATCACCACAAAAAACATTCAGCAAAGACTCATATTACATATTACACAATATGTCACCACGTAAACGTCAAAAATGTATAAGGGATGCATGTCGTGTATATCACGTTAAACTTCCCTGAAAACCGCACTTATGATCCATTGAATAAATGGGGATAAATGATCTCTAGTATTAAATTTCTTGTAAACCCACGCTACGTTCCATTAAATGTGTGTACCGAATGTCGAAAATGATTATCTATTTGAACGTTTCCGATATTTATTTATGGAACGAAATAATCTAGATTGATCTATCTTAATAGTTTTCGATGTCGATATTCAATCATAAGAATCACATATGAAAACTATAATCAATTGATAATTATCTTTTTTTCTATACCTATATTAAAATCAATTGCTGTTTGTTAGTATTGCAAAAACTCGAAAACCGCTGAACGGATTTATCTTATCTTGGTCTTGAAATGTTCGCGGAGGTCTAGGGAAGGTTTAAAACGTGATGAAAATTCATTCTGGGTCACAGAAACCACAACGTTGGCCATAATATAGTGCGCTACGATGAATGTCCTTTGAATAACTATTGTCAAATTTGAAATTTAGAATTCTCCGTAGATAAAGTAAAGTACGGAAACAATCGTAGATAAGATCGGCTGATATGTTTTCCTCCACGTTTGCTTCTTCGTTCTCCGTCGAGCCTGGTGGTAAGGTTCCCGTTCCTTCTGTAAACCGCGTAACGCAAGACATTTCCGACATTCTGATAGACCAAAAACTTGTCGAAAAGTATTTATCTGAACTAAAGATAGATACGGCCCCCCGAAATGATGGGATCTCCACCCGCCTATTACGGCACTGCGCTGAAGCTTTTGCTGTTCCCTTAAACATCCTATTCTCTAGATCACTCGCCTCTTCTTGTATCCCTTAAGGGATCAGAATTCTGATTGACTCTGACAATCTTCAAAAAGGGTGACAAACTCGACTCCTCCAATTATCGCCCCATTAGCATTCTCTCTTCTGTCTCTAAGGTTTTGGAAAGAATCATATGCGACCGTCTGCAGCAGTTCTGTTCAGAAATGTAACTGATCCCAAATTCTCCGTATGGGTTCCTTCCAAACCGTTCAACCACAACAAACCCGCTTTTATGTGTTGCCGACTGGACAAAAGCTTTGGATTCCGGTTCTCCCGTCGATGTTGTCTACCTTGACTTCTCTAGGGCATTCGATCGGGTGCCCCACAGGCGACTTCTTGCTAAGCTGGAGCATTTGGGAATAAGAGGTAAACTTTTGAACTGGATTAGGACATTTTTGACCAATCGTAGGTTCCGCATGAGGGTGGGGGACACCCATTCCTCCACAGAGAGAATTGTAACATCTGGTGTTCCACAGGGATCTGTTTTGGGCCCAATTCTCTTCCTCTTATATATTTCAGATCTGCCTCCACTTCTCAGGTCCTCCTTGTCCTCGTTTGCTGACGATGCCAAGCTTTATAACCTCCCTCTTCTACACGCCAAAACTCTTCAAGAGGACCTGGATATTCTTTCTCGATGGTGCCACGACTGGATGCTTCCACTTAACATCCAAAAGTGTTGTGTTCTCTACATTGGTAGGACCAATCCAAAAAATCCCTACTCAATCGATGTTCATCAACTACTGCCTGTTACTCAGCACGTTGTTCTTGGAGTTACTGTGTGCTCAGATCTCGGATGGTCCGAACATGTTGGGTCGGTTACAGCCTGGGCGAAGCAAGTAACATATCTACTTGGCAAAACTTTCGAAAACTCAGATGTTTCAACCTGGACGTTCCTTCTCAAAACTTATATAAGACCGATAATGGAGTATGCTGGTCAGGTGTGGTGGCCTTCAACTAAACACGACGAGTTTCTCCTGGAGTCTGTGCAACGATGGGCCACTCGTCAGGCTTATTCTCGCTTTCGCCCATCCTATGAAGATCGTCTCAGGATATTTGACATTCCTAGTTTCGCCGAGCGTCGATCAAGGGGTGATCTCATCTTCACATTTCGTGCGCTGAATGGTCACTTTGGCGAGAAAATAAAAAACCTTTACCAACTAAATATAAACAGTTTGCGTGGTCATCGCTTTAAATTATCCAAGGAACCATTCAGATCATCGCCACGCCAGCAATACCTTCCCAACAGGGTGTTCAACGCATGGAACCAGCTGCCATCGACGATTGTGGAGTCTCCAACTGTCAATGCGTTCAAGAATGGACTGGATAGATGGCATCCTCATTGATTGTCGAGATTTCTTCTATAAATGTGTTGCTTTTTTTTCTATATCAAATGTTCATTTCGATGTGGTTATATTGTTATTTTTTTGGGTTTTATAGGTTTAACCTCAACCCTCATTCATTTTTAAATAAATAAATAAATAAATAAAGTAGTATTGATTTATTAGTACAGTCAAAATGCCAGCAGACAGAGGAACAAATTTGAGTCGTAAAACAAACCATTCCAGAGTCTTGCAAGATAGAAGAGCAAAAAGATCAGGCGAACAAATCCAACAGGAAAATGCAGATGTGCGTGTTTACATGGCGCAGCTACGTTCATTACAATCGAAAGAGGCAAGAAATGGAAAGAATCAACGAAAAAGAAGGGCGCAAATTCGTAATCGACAGAGGCAGAACATCAACCAGAAAATTAGAAAAGTAATTTCTACAAATAATGGCTAACAACGTTAGCGGGGCCAGCTAGTTACTTTATTAAAACCATTGAAATACTTAAAAAGTACCGAAACTGCTTTCTTCAAGAAATACAGGGTATTTAAGTTTATTTTTTTATTTGTTTTTTTAATAACTTTGGACAAAGAGGTGAGAATTGAACAAAATGTGATATGCGGGGGTTTTGTATGAGGCAGAATCCAAATATATAATATAGTTTTTAGATTACTAACATCTATGGGGCGTCCCATACAGGATTCTTCCACATTTAAATCAACCCTTACTTTTTTGCCTTAATCTGTATGTCATTCTGGACTAGTAAAAAGTATACTTTGTTGAAGTTGCTAGGCGCTAGGATCAACGGTTTCCGGTAAAAACGCATCGAAAAGTTATGATGCATGCAAATTGTCCAGAAGCGCCGAAGTAACCTACTTAAACTAATATACATACAGTGTGTTTGGTCATGACTTAGCGATAATTTAAGGGCATCAAATATACATAATTTTATCGACAAAAACACCCATATTGGAGAGTTTATCCCCTCAGTTTTGGAGAAGCTCTCTTTTTAAATTTACTTTTTTATTTTAGTTGACCCTTCCCAATAATATCGATATCTTTGGATATAAAGGTCCTTCAGATGTGGAAAAAATGTTTTTTGAAAGATGATACTACCGCTTCTTATTGAAGTGGAACAATATGAAAACATAGAAGTTATAAATGTTATAAAAAAATTCTTCAAAAAAATTTCAGTGAAAAAATTACTGATTTTCTTAGTAAATTCGCAATAATACAGGAACTAGCACATTGAAGTAATTTTTTTTTCCAATGAGCTAACACGCACGGATATTAGCTACAGAACGATACCAACATAATTTCTGTATGTTACATATTTAGAAAGTATTGCTGTTCGAACATGACCCTTAAGAACATTGATGAAATAAAAAATCAGTACTGTACTTTCGATCATTTTCAATTATCAAACAAACAAATCAATCATAAAAAGTGCTCAAATTACCCCTCTGCTCTGTATACAGGCAGTGGCATTCATGACGACCTGTGTTGTGTCTTTTGCTCGCGTAGTCATCATGTTCGAACAACAATAACTCTCAAATTATGTAACTTACAGAAATGATGTAAGTGGGTTTGTAGCTAATATCCTTGCATCTTGAAGTATTGAAAAAAAATTATACTTCAATGTGCTACTTCTTGTATTATTGCCGATTTACTGAGAAAATCAGTACATATTCATACTAAATCTTTTTTAAAGAATTTTTTATGGCATTTTCAAGTTAAATTGGAAACTCCAATGAAAGGCAGTAGTATCATCTTTCAAAAAACATTGTTTTAACTTCTGTAGGACCTTTATGTCCAAAGAAATCGATATTATTTGGAAGGGTCACGAAAAAAAAAGTATATTTGAAATGGGGCTACTCCAAAACTTAGGGGTAAACCTCCAAATTCGGGTGTTTTGTCGATAATATTAGGTATATTTGATGCTCTTAAATTATCGCTAAAGCCTTGTTCGCACTACGCTAGTAGTTAGTCTAGCCGCTAGAAATTTAGTAGCTACTCTCCATCCAATCGTTCTCACTTTGTTCGAGTAAAGTTCACAAGTGAGTAGCGCTTTGTACGATGAACAACTCGCAACGCACGAACTCTGACGTGATTTCTTCCGCCCAGCGAAACGACATCACCGCGGCAAATGATATTACTAATGAACTCGAATCAACTGAATAAACTGATCGGTTCGGACCTATCTAGTCCGTGAGCGAGTGAAGAGTATCGCGTGGTGTGGGGTACTCTACTCGCCCGATAAAATAGAACCAAATGGATCGACTCGACTAAACTACACACTAATCTACCCAACTAAATTCTTGGTGTTCACACACGTTTAGTAACTAAATTTTTAGCTCCTCGACTAAACTACTAGCGTAGTGCGAAAAAGACTTAAGTCATGACCAAACACACTGTATGGGTTTATTTGGTTGCCGAAATATAAACAAAAAGATAAACATAATCTACTCAATTAGCCTAACTTAACTACACAATAAACCCAATCAATAGGATTGAGACTGATTCGGAAAATTAATTGTGGATGTTATTGCCTTCTGTGACTGCGCATGTGGCTGAACAGGCCAATTCTTGAAAATATATTTCTTCCACACTCCACACACAGGTAGTTTTTCTCCAGAGAGATTTCGACGTGGCCTGTTTGGTTGGTTATCGTTAAACAGGGAAACGGTCCTTCTCCATGCGGTGCGATCTTGTGCAGTTTTTTCCCAATTGTTTTTAATATTTAAAGCCTTTAAGTCAGAGTGCAGCACATCTTTGTAGCGCTTCAACTGTCCTCCTTGCTTACGTCGACCGCTCTCCAATTCTCCATATAGGACGCATTTTGGTAGGCGGTTTTCGTTCATCCGAGCAACGTGACCTGTATGTGGCGCCCTCTATTAGTAATCTAAAAACTGATAGGATATTTGCAAACCGCATCATACAAAACCCTCGCATATCATATTTTGTTCAATTTTCACCTCTTCGTTTTAAAAAAAACGAAATGAAAATATACTCAACCTGTATTTCTTAAAGGAAGCAGTTTCAGAAAATTATTCATTGGACCTTTTTTCATATTTCATAGCCCGCTATCGCGTGGCACTATGCATGGACTTTTTTCCTTGACACCCTGTATATTTATTTTCAATCTCAAGTTCTATACAAAATTTTGACGTTAGCTTCATTGTTCCACCAATGAACGAGCGCTCGGAAGCACCTGCTCAGGGCTTTCTTGAATTTTTTGATATGTTTTTCGCCGATTATGATATGCTGCTGCAAGTTATCAAAGTCAGTTGGCTGAGTATAAAAGTATCAAATAGATACAAGAGTTTCTTAGCTATAAATCGTTGACATATTAATATTGAAAGGAAATACCCCACCATTGAACCACCAGCAAAATGAGCTGCCAAAATACATCTAGAGACCCCATTATCCAAGTTCGCATATACAAAATCGCCAAATTTATTCGGTCGCAAAGGTTGCCGACAAAACTGTCGATTCGGATCAGGATCAGAGGACGATTTTTCCCAACAGACAAGCTTTTCTACTCAGAAAGGACCTTCCCACCTATCCGGCTCATTGAACTGCTAATACGACAGCAATCTTCACTTTATCTTGGTCAGGAAAAGGGCTTTCCATTATTTTATCCTTCATGTAGAAACTAATAACATTAGCACTCCTGTCCCTTCGAGTGTGATCCAGGTCTAAATCCTTTGAGGATCTGCTCGCTTGGAGTCGCATTTCTTTATTCCCTCCGGAATATTACGGTGACGATTTCGGGCTGCTTCTTGATTTGTTTCGAAACGATTATGTTCGAGCAATTTCAGAGAACCTGTTTTTGGTTTCCTAATAAACAGGACGAGATGGTTAAAGTTTATTATTTGCCGGAATTCAACCATTTCTGATTTTGTGTTTCTTTGTTTATATGTAATTGTTGGATTATCAATCGAATGAAATGTTGGGTGACAAAATAAAGCGGAAATCAGCAGTATGAGCAAATGAATATACGGGCTGTGCATATTCTAGTGTGATCCAGATTTAAATCCTTTGAGGATTTGCTTGCTTGGAGTAACATTTCTTTATTCCCTCAGGAATATTACGGTGACGATTTCGGGCTGCTTCTTGATTTGTTTCGAAACGATTATGTTCGAGCAATTTTGGGAAATCTGTTTTTGGTTTCCTAATATACAGGAAGAGATGGTTACAGTTTATTATTTGCCGGAATAAACGATTTTTGATTTTGAGTTTCTTTGTCCATATGTTATTGTTGGATAGAGATCAATTAAATAAAATGTTGGGTGACAAAATAAAGTGGAAATCAGCAGTATCAGCAAACGAATATACAGGCTGTGCATATTCCAGTGTGATCCAGGTCTGAATCCTTTGAGGATCTGGCCGCTTGGAGTCGCATTTCTTCATTTCCTCAGGAATATTACGGCGACAATTTCGGGCTGCTTCTTGATTTGTTTCTGAACGTTTATGTTAGAGTAATTTCGGAGAACCTGTTATTGGTTCACTAA
Organism: Propylea japonica; assembly: GCA_013421045.1. NCBI lineage: Eukaryota > Metazoa > Arthropoda > Insecta > Coleoptera > Coccinellidae > Propylea > Propylea japonica. The sequence continues at coordinate 26,153,543 of CM024242.1, forward strand.
TATATAGGAAGACATGGTTACAGTTTATTATTTGCGGGAATTTAACGATTTCTGATCATTGACTAACTAAACGGTTTGTCTATGTTTCTGATTTTGTGTTTCTTTGTTGGTATGTTATTGTTGGATTAAAATCAATCAAATGAAATGTGGGATGACAAAATAAAACGGAAATCAGCAGTATAAGCAAACCAATATATAGGCTGTTCATATTCGAGTGTGATCCAGGTCTGAAGTCTTTGAGGATCTGCCCGCTTGGAGTAGCATTTCTCTATTCCCTCAGGAATATTACGGTGACGATTTCGGGCTGCTTCTTGATTTGTTTCGAAACGATTATGTTCGAGCAATTTCGAAAAACCTGTTTTTGGTTTCCCAATATACAGGAAGAGATTTTTAAGCTTTGTTATTTGCCGAAAATCAACAATTTCTGATTTCGTGTGTTTTTTAGCCCTCGTCCTTTCTGAACGAGTGCCATATCGTCTTGGCCAAATGTCTGTAATTTTTGGATTTTGCGGCGAAGATTCTCTCAAACGATAAGGTTCGACTCCCTGATGACGAATTCGTGGTCAAATTCAATTCTGTCCTTGGGGCCGTCCGGCCACCCGTTGACACGATAAGATTATACTTGTGACTTGAAGTTTTCAGGGTGAGTTCGATTCTCAAATGCCTTGGTTGAGCTCGTGCACCAGCCAAATCGTACAGGCTGTTTCACAAAAAATTATATATTCAAATTTTTTGTCCCTCAATATCTCAGACAAAACGAAACTAAGGGAAATGAAATTCTGCGGCCACATGCATGATGCTCATGATAAACCTCTTGCAAAATTTTGTGGACGTAGTGTCAACAGAACCGTAAAAATTTCAATAGAATCGCATGATCTGAACCAGGAAATTCAATTGGAATATTGAAAATAGAAAAATTCTTTTTTTTGTTTTTGAATCATTTCCAGAATATTATTCCGATTGTCCTGAGATTTATTAATTCAGTATCAATCTTCAGTCCAATACAAAATTTTTAGGTAATAGTCTTATTGCTCCACCAATAACCGAGCGCTCTAGATCACCTGCTCAGAGCTTTCTTAACTTTTTGTTGATGTGTTATTGTGGATACCAATTTTGTTTATACTATAGAAAAAGTTGTGAGTTGCAGATTATATAAATAAAATGTTCGGTGGACAAATTCAACAAGAGATCGGCAGTATGACCACATGAATATATAAGGTTTTGCAGAATAATGTCATAAAATGCCAAAGGGAGGTATCCCTGCTCATTTTTAGCTTAAAGGATCAAATAAACATGGGCCTCGAACTGCTTTGTTACCGAAATAGGTAGGTTCGGCATAAAAAGTTAAAGAAATTATTTTTTATATTTCATAATTGATGAATACTGTTGAATTCAAATGACGTACATTGGATCATTAGTTCAAAAATGTTTTTTTTACGAAAAAATTTGAATGACATACCTGGCAGATCATTTTTAACAGATAGTTGAAAACTATACTTCGAAGGGTTCTTCTATTTACCTGAAAAAAAAAATTATCAGTAACTGAAATCGAATTTACACAGTTATTCAGATTAACTCAATTCTTGCAAGATGAAATATACAAAAATCATAGTTGAATCATTTTCATTCGAAAACATGAGATCCTACTATTGTAAATTCAGACCACACGTTTGTTGAAAGTTTAAGCTGAAAAAATTTTTCCATGAGGATTGCTTTCATTTCAAACATGTGAATTCTGTTTGAAATTCCAGAAGATTGGTTGGTGTCAATTATTCTTAATTTTCGTTTTACAAAGGAATGCAATCTTATGAATATATAGTTATAGTTAAGAAAGGGGTTACAGTTCACTGCGACCTCAAGCTTTATTTTGCCCCCTCACAGAGCTGTTCTGACGACACCCTTTACAGCTCACCTTCCAGTTCCAGAGATCTGATGAAATCCAATGTCTGTGCAGGCTCCTTCACCGAGGCTAGTTACTCACTCTTACAAGTTTCTCCTCCAAGGCATTCTCTCCCTAGGCTCGCAATGGCAAAGCATTTCGTGATTAGAAGAATGGGGGTTTCTTCCTCCTCCCCACAGAACCTACACTCGTCAGTGTCCGATAATCCCATCCTCAACATGTGCTTTCTGATGCGACAGTATTATGTAAAAAAGTGAGGGGGTGTATTTGTTTCTTTTCAAGATCCAGATATCTTTTGGATGTTGCTGTTTCAAAGTTCCGAAGGAACTTAGTGGAATGATAACAAGGTGTCAAGTCCGGGCTTCTGGGGGCCATGGAGGGTCTCCACGTCGAGAAATCAATTTTTAAGGGAAAAGCGCCTGAATAACAGATAAAGACTGAATTGAAGTGTGACAAGTGGCCCCATCTTGCTGAAACCAAGTTTCCTGATTGTGTTCACTAAAGCATTGAAGGGCTAGTTAAAAAAAATTGTTCAAAATTTCCACATAACGATCAGAATTCACTGTTACTGCTTGGTCGCGTCCGTCTTCGAAAAAGTACAGGCCAATAATGCCTTGTGTGTGTATTGCACACCAAACTTTGACCTTCATACTATGCATTTGAGTTTCATGTTTGTCTTTGGGGTTTTCTGAAGTCCTGTAACAGCAGTTTTGTTCGATTACATGGCCGTTGAGATGAAAATGGGCTTCATCAGAGAAAAACGAACTTAAAGCGTCCAGCGAAGCATGGTGATTAAATTCCCATGAACCCCTCATTCGCTTAAGACCAACCCCACTTCTCTATTCCTATTCAAAACAATTTTAGAGCGTTTTCAAATCGGAATTCCTTAGTTGACCACCCAGTATTACTCAGAAATGGTAGCAATTAACCAGAACACAATCTCCCAAACTCGTAACACGATATATTCGCACTTGACGATTTCTGAGGGACCCTTGAAACAATAATATCAAATTGAGTCGTCGATTTGTCGGGACGAATGCTTGTTATATCCGTAAAAAGGACCTCTCCATCCACACCACATAAACCCTAATTTAATGGCTGAAACGACGAATTTATTATGTTTGGGACCCTCGCCACAAGGCGTAAATCGCCCTCATAACTCTCAATAGAACACACTGGTGCTAGCTAATCAACAGGCAGCCCGTAATACACGAAATAAATGTAATCTCATAATTATACACTGCTGGAATTAACTACCAGTTAACCAACAACTCTTTAGTTTAACAAGTTTCCCAAAGCCGAGAAGATTTAGTAGAGTTTGGTGCGGAACTGTAAAGGTGAAATTACAAGTCTCCACTGGTTCAAGATATTTTATGTAAACCGCTCGCGTTGTTGTGGCCTGGTCTTCGAGGGACCGAGCGTCCAAAGTTTTACGCAGGTGGAATCGGATGATTTTATCTACCTGACTTGTTTGTTTATCTAACGAGGAACGTGGATGATCTTGTTTTACAATTAGTTCCAGCAGGAATAAATCTGATACGGGACCTCGTTTGGATTGCAGCTTGTTAGAGGGTGAATTTCTCATGGTAATCTGAGAGGCAGGGTTTATATTGCTCCGACAAATCATACCCCGATCCGAAGCATGAGGATCATTTATGTTGGTGAGGAAATCTCCAAAAATTTGGACAATAGCTGATGTGAATTTTCTCAAACACGTGTAGCTCCCAATTTTTATTTGATATAGGAAGAGGTGGGACTAAATACGGAGAATACCTGGCTCTTATACTTTCTGAAGGATGATGAAATGTTCGTCCGAAATGCAGAACTAGAATTGTGAAGTAGTATCTTTCATCTATGTGTTATTAATGTTTAGGTGTCGATTCACCGCGACATATTCCGATTTGAAACATGAATTTTCCATATCCTGGTCAGTGTTTTTGTCCTTATCTAGATTTACATCTCCTTACATACATAAAATACTAGGGAAGTAACTGATACCTACTTCAATCTAGAGCAGTTGACTATATCTACAAAGTTGAAGACCAATGGTCGTAAACGAAAACCAGCATATTAAAACATAATTGATTTTTGTTATTGAAGGTGAAATCGTTTTTGAGAATATTAAAAAACTGAAGAATGAAACATTAATGAACTAATAGCTATAGAACCAAACAAACAAGTTTGAAACGAACTGAAGAATGATGGCACCATAAAAACAAGGCAATCATATAAATTTTCGAATGAAGTAACAGGTTTTAGTTTTAAAAGATATTTCACAATGGAGATAAGAAAAGAAGTGGAAAAGGTACTATCAACTACCAGTTAACCAAAAACTCTTTAGTTTGACATGGTTTCCAAAGCCGAGAAGATTTAGTAGAGTTTGGTGCTGAACTGTAAATGGTGAATTACAAGTCTCCACTGGTTCAAGATATTTTATGTGAAACGCTCGCGTTAATTGTTGTGGCCTGGTGCCGTATTCTCGTCAAGTGATCTTTCGAAGCGAATACGAACTTCATTGCGCGGTGAACTTTTTTGCAGGTAAAAGAGGAACTGGTGCAATGAAGTTCATATTCGCTTTGAAAGATCACTTGTCGAGAATACGGCACCTGTCTTCGAGGGACCGAGCGTTCGAAGTTTTACGCAGGTGGAATCGGATGATTTTATCTACCTGAATTGTCTGTTTATCTAACGAGGAACGTGGATGATCTTGTTTTACAATTAGTTCCAGCAGGAATAAATCTGATACGGGACCTCGTTTGGATTGCAGCTTGTTAGAGGGTGAATTTCTCATGGTAACCTGAGAGGCAGGGTTTATATTGCTCCGACAAATAATACCCCGATCCGAAGCATGAGTATCATTAATGTTGGTGAGGAAATCTTCAGAAAATTTGGAAAATATCTTATGTGAAGTTTCTCAAAAAAAAAAGAAATATGTTAACGCGTATTTGTAGAAGAACGTGACTTTTAAATGTTATGTATTTTCACTTAAAACCCGTCAATAGTACTGCACTGTAATGAACTAAGCTCCAAAGTGTGATGGAAAGCATTCTACTGCCCCACAGGGGTGGAGTAAACATGTTTATCCAATCCTATAAACTAATTTCTATGTGTAATAGTAGCTAGAACACAACCATAGACATGTCTATAAACCGAAAAGCGAGTGTTATAATAACACCCGCTCATAAATCCCGCTAATAAAAACACCTAGGAAAATGAAATTGTTCACAAAAAAAATGAATAAAAAGTAGGATCGATCCGGAAATCTATTTCAGCCATCAAGATAACGTTCTAGCGATTCATTCCAGATTTATTTTTGGAAAACGTAAACTTTTGAAGTTGCGACAGTACTTGATTTGATTAGGTAGAGACTCTGATTTGATTCCCGACTACAGAGTACAGAGGTTTGACGGTTGGACGAAATGTTGTCAATGCTTTTGACAACTGTTCAAAATTTTTTAAATGCAGATTAATTCGAATTTTACTGAAGAAGTCGTGGATAAAGTATAGTATTCAATTCGCGGTAATGCTCAAAACACACTTGATGAATTACACCACTCGCCTGACGGCTCGTGGTGCAAAATTCATCTGCGTGTGTTTTGACCTGCATTACCGCTCATCGAATAATATACTATAGATTTTCATTCTCACAATTTCTGAATACATAATATAATACAACATCTTAATTTTTCCTTATCTGTTATTACCGAAACACTCTTAAGCAATTATAAACGGCCACCAAATCATTTAAATATTTCAGTTTATGAATTTCAAATAGAGACGAAAATGTAAACACGATGCACCGAACGACTAAACAGTAACAGAACGAAAAAAACTATGTTGCGAAACTGACAAAATTGTCCATAGCAGACTCTAGCTGTTAGTACCATAGTAGGAGAACCATAGATCAATTATCCCTTTACGGAATAAAGTTACGACACAAGTTCGCAATGCCGAATGTTGTTTGCGTTCATAAACAGATTCTACTTGCCTAGGTCAACAAATGCGTGAAGGCATCTCTATGTTCGATTTTCACTCAAAGATGGGAATTTGTCTGTGTTAATCAGATACACCCTGTATATTGAATCGGGAGTTCCTCAGAACTGTGAAAAGCAGATAGCAGCCTCTACACTTGAAAGTTTCAGAAGCAGCAGTTTTTTTCAACCAAAAACTATGCCTGTATAAATGCACCCATATGCGCTTTAAAACATACGCACAACAATAGAATTATCTACTCTGCTGCTGTCACTTGATGCATAAAGATATAGGTACTGATAAACCTACAATTGATAATAAACACGATAAAATTACTGCGATATTATAAAGGGTTTTTCAATAAGAGGTGCTATTTTGATATTCAAAGAAAAATGCAATTTTCAATATTAATGATCGGATGTTTATTTTATTATAGAGAAGAAGCTATGCCGTTAATAATGGAAAATAACATCAGGCAATGACCACCACGACCACGCTTACAGGACCATATCCTTTAAATGAAATTTTCCATAACCAAATCGCAAAGTGGGTGGCCCTATGTCCTCGATAGCCTCACGAATTCCATCTCTGAGATCTTGAATCGACGCTGGGCTATTGGCGTAGACCTTTTCTTTCACGTGGCCCAAAGGAAGAAGTCGCAAGGTGTAAAGTCACAAGATCTCGGTGGCCAATTGTCAAATTGTGATCACCTATTCGAGAAATAACACGGTCCGGAAACTTTTCCTGCAAAGACGACCCAATCAGCATAGACACGACGTTGTTGATGATCGACCGGCTTGAGTTCTTGTGTTAACTGAACTTTATAAGCCTAAGACCCAAATCTTTATGCAGAATACGGTGTAATGACGTTTATATAATGCCTTATTTTAAGGAACGATGAGGAATGGACCAACCTGGCTTTTCTTCAACACTTTCGGCTACAGCAGCAATATTCTCGGCTGCTCTTGAGCAACGTGCACGTTTTATTCTTCACAACACTAACTTGTTCCAACAGCTCGAATTTTTTCACCAATTTCTTTATTGCGGTCCGACGGGGTGCTTCACGACGACCCAAAAATGTTAGAGTTTTACGAACCGTCTCTGCCGAATTTTGAGCATTTTTATAGTGAAGCTCAATAATTTCAATCCGTTTTTGAAGCGTGTATAGTTCCATTTTTTTAATGGCGTAGTTTCTACTTGTCTAAGGTCAAAAAATGACAGCTTCAAACGTGACAGCTACTGAAATAGCGGGCTATTCAAAATAACACCTCTTATTGGAAAACCCTTTACTTGCTACAAACAAATCTTCCAAATCTAACGATGCCTCATCTAAAAGAGTAACAACATTTTTCCTAGAACTCATAATGCTGCATAATTAAGATTCTAAGCTACTATATATACAGGGTGACTGGTTACGTAAGGGACAACGGCTAACTGGAGATAGAGGACCTCAAACTGAATGAGGATTGGGGGTTTAAATGTCCCATAAGGCTATTAGTTTCAGAGATACAGGGTGTTTTTTGCAAAAGTGCTAAAACTATAAACTCCCATATCTTCGTCAATATGGCAAATTTTTCGCTGATATTTGGCAAGCTTCTTAAATACATATTCTCCATCAGATCGACAAGAGAAAATTCCCAAAAATTGCAGGTCCGTATTCAAAATTTCAATTTCCGTGTCAGGTGAGAAAATCACTCGGTATATGAAATAAAAAAATTTAATTGGGAAATTGGAATCTGCAAAAAACACTGAGTGAAAATCTGTTTTTAGTTTTAATGGCACAAAAGTTTTTATGATATGTTGAAAGTCTAATATTACAATTTTTTCATATTGAATTCAAGAAACACACAATTCCTGAAATAAAAAAACACTGAATTGAGATGCTTAAATAATCCTGACGCATTTTGAATATTCCTTCACATCTTGAAATACTTTTTCATTAAATTTTTTATCGATATTATAAGAAAAACTCAAAAAACAATACAAACACAAAAGATTAACAGTAGCACATATGGTTCATAAAAAAATCAAATAAACAAATGCTTGATATGCGAGAGCCATTTCCCTCACACACTTATTGGCTCTTTTGAACAATTGAAGTACGTTTCATATCCACAAGATGAAAAATTACTCTTGATAGAACAGTAACACTATAGATTTCAGCTCGAGAAAAGTTGGACTTTCTTCTCAGAACACCTGAACAATAATCCATCTGATACTTATATTCTTTCAACAAAATTTATTCTTCTATTAAATAATGCAATGATTCATGAGAAAACAACTAAGCAAATGCTCGAAATCAGAGCCATTTGCTTCAACGCATGTATTGGCTCTCTTGAACTCTAATGATTTCTTTCTCTTTTGAGATGAGGATTATTCTGAGACCAAATATTATATCCGTTCATTTTGCGCATCCAAAAACAAGTATCTTCCACATAATCTTCATTCGTGAATATTGAAGGGATTTTTCAGTAGATAAACAAACGACACAATTCCCAATAATTCACAATCAATGGATGTATGAATATAAACGTCATTTTTGAAATAAGCCTACTCTGTTACTGCCGTCCTAAGAACAGATGCCGTATCTAAAAAAAATTTTTTTTCGAGATTTTTGTCTCATTGGGTTCGTGACAGACTAATTTACCTTTTTACCAAGCATAAATGCCGGATACTTGCTTAATTTATCTAAAACCTAATCTTTTCTTCAGCCGTATGTGTAAAAGTTGTAATGTATCCTAACAAAATATGCCGTACGTGCGTTATACTAAACACAAATGCCGTATATACTTCCGCGTATATGCATATACGGCTTTTTCAGCTGGGACATGTAGATACGGCATTCATTCTAAGAAAAACGCTCCATATTTTCGAGGAGCACTACGAATTCGCATTCAGTTGTGTGAGTTTTTCTGAAGAATGAACGTGTATATTTTCAGAATATCTTATTTATGTTTGTGTAAAATAACATCAGCAAGAAAGCAATTATTCACACTTACATATTTTTAGGAACAAAATGTTAAGTAGACCGAAAAAAAAATTTGTACAACTGTCAAAAAACTTTACTTTTCTTCATCACTATGGATGCGTGAATGGCTTTTTTCACCGTTAAAAAAAGAATTCACTTTTTTTCATCGACAAAATAATTGGTTTTCATAATAACGACACAGAAAGATCACTGATTGCATAGACATATTGTATGTGAAGCATTATTTTCAATAATTTATTTCAAACAAACGATGAAAATTCACATTCGCAGTTTTGCAAAAAATGTTGTTTGTATTTCGTGCGTATAAAATTCGTGGTTTTATGGCACATTTAGGTGAATTTGACGCACTCAATAAAATATAACTATTTTCGATGGCTCTCTGTGAGCACGATACCGACAATAATCAGAATTTGGTGGAAGCCTTTGATGATAAGCAGAATGCCGAAGTGATACCTGAGGATGGATTTTTATTGACCTCTTTGAATTATTAATCAGAAATTGACCAATTTGATACGAAATATTAGTCAGTCCAGAAGAAAATTCTTACACATACGGCATTCTTGTCTTGTATAGCCCACCTAAAAGTTTAGCATAAAATGCCGTATGTAATTTTTTTCATGGAAGTCTGTTGGTATTTAATTTCTTTCGGCCTCAATATATTTTTATAGGCATCCTAAACGAAAAAACATATTTACTTTTTTGTTCCAACCAAAACGGAGTGAGGGCTATAGAAAAAACTTTGAGCTCGATTATCTCGTTTTGATGGCGTCTGTAGATACGGCATCTGTTCTTAGGACGGCAGTGTAGTAGGATGTATTTTATTTACGAGGCATGTTTTTTAAGTAAGTACCGTTTTGGAATGAAAAAAAGACGTGTAAAGATATCGCCATAATTTTATTTTTACATGAAAGCCTGCATCTTAATCTACTTTTCAACATAATTTCCGTGAATATTGACGCACTTGTCATAACGTGGCACCAGTTTTTAGATACCCTCCTCATAAAATTCTGCCGCCTGACTTGTTAGCCACTGTGTCACAAATGTTTTGACTTCATTATCGTCTTGGAGACGCTAACCGCCCAGGTGTTTCTTCAAGTGCAGGAACAAATGGTAGTCGCTGGGTGCCAGATCAGGGCTGTATGGAGGATGATCTAGAGTTTCCCATTTAAAAGATTTGAGGAGATCTTTGGTCCGATTAGCCACCTGTGGACGGGCATTGTCATGCAGCAAAACGATACCCTTACTCAACTTGCCACGTCTTTTGTTTTGGATAGTCTTACAATAAGACTCTGCATTGATTGTCTCATTACGAGGCAGAAACTCCACTAGCAATACTCCTTTTCTGTCCCAAAAATCGTATAACAGCCCGTACTTCACAATCAGCGGGACTCACGATTAACGGAGGCATCTTAAACACTCAGTAAACAACGTATACAATGAAGGATCAGACTGTAATGGCGTCAATGCGTAGACAAGGGATGTAGGTAACCAGTGCGCATGCGCGGAACGCCGACCGTAGCGCTACGGCGGCGGAATCGCAAAACGGTACTTACTTAAAAAACATGCCTCGTATAATGAATGATAAACCTCTTATTCTAAAAAATCACTTGTTTCCCTAATATTCTGTTTGCATTAAAGAAATTCATATGCTTCTCAAAAGAAGATAAAGTTGCTACACCTAAGTACATATTAGAGGAAAATAAGTCCTCAAAATTCATACATTATTTCATTGAAGAATAAATTTTGTTGAAAACATAAGTACCAGATGGATGATTGTTCAGGGGTTCTGAGAAGAAAGTCAAACTTTTCTCGAGCTGAAATCCAGTGTTTCTGCTTTATCAAGAGTAAAATTTTTCATCTTGTGGATATGAAAAGTACTTCAATTGTTCAAAAGAGTCATTAAATGTGTGAGGGGAATGGCTCTCGCATATCGAGCATTTGTTTAGTTGTTTTTTTATGAATCAAATGTGCTACTGTTCCTCTCTTTGTTTTTTTAATTTTTCTTATAATATTGATGAAAAATTAATAAAAAAGGAGTTCAAGATGTGAAGGAATATTCAAAATGCGTCAGGATTATTTAAGCATCTCAAATTCAGTGTTTTTTCTATCAGGAATAGTATGTTTCTTGAATTCAATATGAATAAATTGTAATATTCGACTTTCAACATATCATAAAAACTATAAAAAATTTGTGCCATTCAAACTAAAAACAGATTTTTACTCAGTGTTTCTGAAGATTTCAATTTTCCAAATCAATTTTTTTTATCTCATATACCGAGTGATATTTCTAACCTGACACGGAAATTGAAATTTTTGAATACGGACCTGCAATTTTTGGGAATTTTCTTTGTCGATCTGATGGAGAATATGTATATTAAGAAGCTTGCCAAATATCAGCGAAAAATTTGCCATATTGACGAAGATATGGGAGTTTATAGTTTTAGCACTTTTGCAAAAAACACCTGTATCCATGAAACTAATAGCCTTATGGGACATTTAAACCCCCAATCCTCATTCAGTTGAGGTCCTCTATCTCCAGTTAGCCGTTGTCCCTTACGTCACCAGTCACCCTGTAGATAGTCTCATTCAGAATACATTTTCTACTCGATCAAAATCGCAAATAGTCAACTGAAATTCAAACCCCGCGTTTCTCGTTACCATATAATGCTTGCCATCGATATTTCATTAAGGGTTGGTTATACATAACGAATCCCTTGATATCAAGATGGAGAATAAATAACTCCCCATTATTTATTCAGCATAAACGTTGTCGCCACCGTGACTATAATTACCTCCCAAGGGGTATTTTTATATTTGCCGTATTGATGTAAGTGTTCGTCGAGAACCGTGCTGGTGGTAGTCGTGCCAACACCGTACTTTATAATAACATGCAGATAACTGTCTGGTTTCGTGATTTTGTATTGGTCCAACTGAATATCTCGATTCCTTTTATTTGGTTTTCTGTCTCGATTATGTATGTATTCCAATTAAGTTTTTCGTGAATGGTTGAATGGAGCTTGGCTTGAGAATATCTGACATATTTTGATATTTTCCTCCGTGTTATTCAATATTTCAACAACAACTTAATTGTTCACTGAAATGTGATGGTTGAAGCACCTTTCAGGTAATAATCCTTTTTAGATTTGTGTACATAACTGGGTAACTGGGCCACAAATCAGCAATAAGAAATTTGATTCAATGTTCTGCGTTTATACTTCTAGGAAAACAGTGTACCTACTATAGTTTTGCAAATGTCTGTTATTTTTGAATTTTGAGTCAGGCCTAGGACTTCAAAATATCATGCAGATAACTGTCTGCTTTCGTGATTTTGTATTGGTCCAACTGAATATCTCGATTCCTTTTATTAGGTTTTCTGTCTCGATTATGTACGTATTCCAATTAAGTTTTTCGTGAATGGTAGAATGGAGCCTGGAGAATATCTGACATATTTTCGTCTGTGTTATTCAATATTTCAATAACAACACAATTGTTCACTGAATTGTAATGGTTGAAGCACCTTCCAGGTAATAATCCTTTTTAGACTTGTGTACATAACTGGGTGAATGGACCACAAATCAGCAATAAGAAATTTGATTCAAATGTAGTACGTTTATACTTCTTGGAAAACACTGTACCTACTATAGTTTTGCAAATGTCTGGTATTTTTGAATTTTGAGTCAGGCCTAGGACTTCAAAATAGCATGCAGATAACTGTCTGCTTTCGTGATTTTGTATTGGTCCAACTGAATATCTCGATTCCTTTTATTTGGTTTTCTGTCTCGATTATGTACGTATTCAATTAAGTTTTTCGTGAATGGTAGAATGGAGCCGGAGAATATCTGACATATTTTCGTCTGTGTTTTCCAATATTTCAATAACAACACAATTGTTCACTGAATTGTAATGGTTGAAGCACCTTCCAGGTAATAATCCTTTTTAGATTTGTGTACATAACTGGATGAATGGACCACAAATCAGCAATAAGAAATTGATTCAAATGTTCTGCGTTTATACTTCTAGGAAAACAGTGTACCTACTATAGTTTTGCAAATGTCTGGTATTTTTGAATCTTGAGTCAGGCCCAGGACTTCAAAATAACATGCATATAATTGTCTGGTTTCGTGATTTTGTATTGGTCCAACTGAATATCTCGATTCCTTTTATTTGGTTTTCTGTCTCGATTATGTATGTATTCAAATTAAGTTTTTCGTGAATGGCAGAATGGAGCCTGGAGAATATCTGATATATTTTCCTCTGTGTTATTCAATATTTCAATAACAACACAATTGTTCACTGAATTGTGATGGTTGAAGCACCTTTCAGGTAATAATCCTTTTTAGATTTGTGTAAATAACTGGGTAACTGGGCCACAAATCAGCAATAAGAAATTTGATTCAAATGTTCTGCATTTATACTTCTAGGAAAACAGTGTACCTACTATAGTTTTACAAATGTCTGTTATTTTTGAATCTTGAGTCAGGCCCAGGACTTCAAAATAACATGCAGATAACTGTCTGGTTTCGTGATTTTGTATTGGTACAACTGAATATCTCGATTCCTTTTATTTGGTTTTCTGTCTCGATTATGTATGTATTCCAATGTTTTTCGTGAATGGTTGAATGGAGCTTGGCTTGGAGAATATCTGACGTATTTTCCTCCGTGTTATTCAATATTCAACAACAACTCAATTGTTCACTGAATTGTGATGGTTGAAGCACCTTTCAGGTAATAATCCTTTTTAGATTTGTGTACACAACTGGGTAACTGGGTCACAAATCAGCAATAAGAAATTGATTCAAATGTTCTGCTTTTATACTTCTAGGAAAACAGTGTACCTACTATAGTTTTGCAAATGTCTGTTATTTCTGAATCTTGAGTCAGGCCAGGACTTCAAAATAACATGCAGATAACTGTCTGGTTTCGTGATTTTGTATTGGTCCAACTGAATATCTCGATTCCTTTTATTTCGTTTTCTGTCTCGATTATGTATGTATTCCAATTAAGTTTTTCGTGAATGGTTGAATGGAGCCTGGAGAATATCTGACGTATTTTCCTCCGTGTTATTCAATATTTCAACAACAACTCAATTGTTCACTGAATTGTGATGGTTGAAGCACGTTTCAGGTAATAATCCTTTTTAGATTTGTTTGCATAACTGGGTAACTGGACCACAAATAAGCAAAAAAAGTTTTTGATTCAAATGTTCTGGTTTATACTTCTGGAAAACAGCGTGATATGGTTTTGCAAATGTCTGTTATTTTCGAATTTGGAGCCAGGCCCAGGGTTTCAAAATAACATGCAGATAACTGTCTGGTTTCCTGATTTTTTTATTGGTCCAACTGATTTTCTCGATTCCCTTCATCTGGTTTTCTGAAACATAGATAAATTGAAAATAGTAATCATCGAAATGAATACAATCTTCAATTTATAGGCTCACAGAACCTTCTTCATGCGGCCTACTCACTACTAGATGTCACCATCTGTAGGATAATACTCGCTAGAGTCTTACAAGTTGTCTTAAATGTAGAAGTTTTTCAATAGGATGTTGTCTCTGAGGGATATGGGACACTGACGAGGCCTAATAAGGCCGAAACCGGTCTGTCTCTTCCCTCATTGACAACATCTTGAATAAATCATCCCAGTCCGCATGAAGAAGGTTCTGTGAGCCTATAAATTAAAGATTGTATTCATTTCGATGATTACTATTTTCAATTTATCTATGTTTCAAAAATTTGTTAGGTTAGCCTCCTTAAACGCAAAGAATTTTTGTTTGTCATTTTTTCTTTATCTTGAAATCTGGTTTTCTGTCTAGACTTTGTGTTGATTTCAATTAAATTTTTCGTGCATGGTACAGAGTGGTCAACTAAGGAATTCCGATTTATCATCGAAAATATCGTTCCTAGCTTACCTGTCAGAAGCGAACTCAAACCACAGATTTCTGAGGTACTTTCTATAGAGGACTGTGCTCAATCCTCAAGTATAATTGTACAGAGTGGTATGTGTCAAACCGTTATTTGTGAGAAAGTGAATTGTGTATACAAAAGATTTACTGTCTTGAAAAATTCACTGCTTTCCGTTTTCTTAAGTTTCACTAAAAAGTGGGGTTGGCTACAAGTTTTCATTAGCAGTAGAACGCAGCCTACGAAATTAAGCAATAACCTTGATTGCGAAATGAATTGTTCGTCCAAAAATGATGATATACTATCGAAAGTCACATGTGGAAATAAATAAAATTAAAAAACACAAACACATTTAATAATTTCCAACATCAAATCTAAAAACCTCCTTTCTGAATTAAACCTTCTATTTGTTAACTTCGTATTCATTCATGAAACACGAGGAAAAAATATTCAAATGCGGCAGAAAAAAAATTAATCCCAGGAAGAATGAAAGTTCAGCTTTTCATTCAACTGTTTCTTAGTACCTATCGTTCAAAACAATTTCACCATAAACAATAATTACACTTCTTTCCATCTGTTGGCTTCACTCACGACAGGAAGCAAGGAAGTGGGCAGCACGAGAATGTAATCATTCTCCTCTCCTGATCCTGCCGCTGCCATTCGCGCTGCCCTACGCTCCCTAAATTAGAGGTTTTTCGTACGGAAGTCAAGGAACCGGTAGCGCGAGAGGCAGTAAGTGATCACGTTCAACTAGGTTGTTGTGGAATTTCTTCGTCCGTCTTTGCCGAGAGAAATGATGCAGTAGAGTGTGAATGCTGACTGCCTTCGATACTGCCGCATAAGTATTTCGGGAATTATTTCAGACAGTACAAGTGGCAGTGGAAGTGGCTGGGTGTGATTGAGGCTTATAATACAGATTTACGCTGTCTTGAAAAATTCGCTACTTTCCGTTGCCGTTTGTTTGACTAAACTGTGGAGTTTTCATCAGCAGTGGAACGCAGCTCATGAAATTAAGCATAACCTTGATTGCGAAAAAAATTGTTCGTAAAAATGATGATATACCGTCCAAAGTCACATGTGGAAATAAATAGAATTAACGAACACAAACACACTTAATAATTTCCAACATCAAATTGAAAAACCCCCTCTCTGAATTAAGCCTTCTATTTGTTAACTTCGTATTTATGCATGAAACACGAGGAAAAAATATTCAAATGCGGCCGAAAAAAAAATTATCCCCAGGAGAATGAAAGTTCGGGCGGTGGTCCCGTGTACAACACGGACATAAATCATCGAACGACTTTACGGAGTTAAAAATATAAATGGCGACCCGAGGCACCGACGCAGCAGTTCAGAACAACATGCCGCTGTGTGATTTATCATTTCAGGCAAATTGCTGAATTTAGGGGTTTGCGGTATTTTATTTACCGTGCCAGGGCTCGGCGAATCGCCCGAAACCGTTCAAATACGCTAACAGGTATAGATAAATTAACTTTCGATAAAAAACTGAACGTGTCGGAATTCATTAGCGTCGCTGTCGCTGTACTTTCGGCGACGGATGTCGCGCTGGCCGCCAACTTGTTTTTTTGAGATCGTTCGGCTTTACTGCTATAGGAATATTATCGAAAAATTTTTAGATCTATGAGCTTGATGCAGTGCGGACGTAGAAATGGATGTCGTTGAAAAATATAATTAGAGCAGTGAATAATATTAATCGATTGAAATCAATCAATGTCAAACTCATACTTCGGAGCTGATCTCGTCCTCGTTCAAGGCAAAATGCAAGGAAGTGGTATCAAACTGAGCACCTATGAATGGTCATTTCGTCCTTATTAGGACTCTCTAGCACAGGATAGCTCTGAATGATACAAGGTTTTCTTGGAATTTAAAACGAAATGGCACATTTTTTCAGGCATAAATATACCGAAGTCGCCATCTCCAGATCCATACGAACAACCTTCTTCCGTAGCATGAACCTTGAACGAAGTGGTAGTAAATAATAAACACAGGTTTAACGCGTAACATAGCAATGAATACAAAAATTATAAAAGCAGAGAATAATATTAATTGATTAAAATCAACCAATATCAAACTCATACTTCGGAGCTAATCTCGTGCTCTTTCAAAAGCAAGGAAGTGGTATCAAACAGAGCACCTATGGATGGCCATTTCGTCCTTATTAGGACTCTTCACCACAGAAAGGTACCGTTTCGTTTTAAGTTACAAGAAAACTTTGTCTCATTCAGAGCTATCCTGTGCTGAAGAGTCCTAATAAGGACGAAATGGCCATCCATAGATGCTCTGTTTGATACCACTTCCTTCCATTTCGCCGTTAGCGAGGACGAGATAAGCTCCGAAGTATGAGTTTGATATTGGTTGATTTCAATCGATTAATATTATTCTCTGCTTTAATTATTTTTGTACTCATGGCGTTTTTACGCGTTAAACCTCTGGTAATTGTTGAGAAATATTCTTCACTAGGTGGCCCTATAAACGTTTGGTATCTACATTATATGTGAAAAATATTTTTCTACTTTTCTGGTTTGATGTTTTCGTCTGTTGGCTACGAATCTGAGGCCTCCTCTCTGTTCAAATCTTCTTAGTAGATTCTTTCCATATTTTGCCTCTTGCGATAGTAGTGCATGTAACTGCGCCATGCTAACACGCACATCTGCATTTTCCTGTTGGATTTGTTCGCCTGATCTTTGTGCTATTCTATATATCTCGCAAGACTCTAGAATGGTTTGTTCTATGATTTTTATGACTTTACTAATAAACCAACACTACACTTTATCTACAAGTGCTTCTATACTTCACTTTATCTACGGTCTATTCGGGATAATTCCAAATTCCAAGTTTGACAAAATTATTCAAGTGACATTCATCTAACGCATTCTATTATGGCCGACGTTGTGATTTCTGTGACCGAGAATGAATTTTTCTCACCTTTTGAACCTTTCCTTGACATCCACGCACCTTTCCAAACCAAGATAAGATAAATCTGTTCAGCCGTTCTTAAGTTTCAGCGGGACTAAAAACAATTGATTTTTATATTTAGAGATCTGGGTTGACATGTTGGTATGGATGGACTCCAGATTAACCTGTAGGTTGCGAGTGTTTGCAGCTATGGGCCTATTTCACCATTTGCTGATAAGTTACTGATAGCTATCTGACAAATATCGTTGAAACGAATTCGTCTGTTACATCGAAATACTTTCTTGTTTTTTATTTTAAATTGTAAGGTCTATCTTTGAGTGTAAAAATTTTGTTCATGTTCTCTATTGTGGATACTGTTTCTGGGTACCACACCTGTTTGTATCCCCAATTCTCTAAATAAATAAATAAAAATATGAAATATCTTAAAGATCAAAAAATGGAAAACAATATTTCTAGTATAAAAAATCCGAAAAAGATACGAAAACTTTCGATTAATTTCAATGATAACTACAAAATAGCTATCAGTAGCTTATCACCCAGAGGTGACACAGGCCCTAAGGAATGGATTGGTCAAGTATAGATGAATTAACTTTTGATAAAAAAACTGAACTTGTAATAATTCATAGACTAGCGTCGCTGAAAGTACAGCGACGCTAGTCAGCTTCTTTTTTGGGGACGGTCGCTTTTTCGCATTACTGCTACAAAAACATTATTAAAAAATTCTTAGAATTATGAGCTTGATGCTGTTCTCATAGAAAGTAGTTGGAAATTTTACACATTGCTTTTGGAAATGATATGGTTGAAAAATATTTCTTCATTTGAGTTGACATCTATGGAATTCGAATATACTTGTAGATTAGGGAGGATTATAGCTAGGAGGAATGGAACAATCTGGCGTTTCCTAAATTAATAATAATTATAATGAAATAAATTTTGGCAGTAGGTAAAAAGATAAATACAATACAAATTTGGCACCAGAACAATCAAACTTAAATCGTTGGAGGAATCGATAGGTAACCTATCGAAATCGCAAGCACTCCAGGTATGAGGAAAAAATACAAAGATGAAGTAAAAACTTCATCAAAAACTCAGTATATACATCCGGAGATTAGAAAAATATAAAGAAAGCAACAATACGAAACAATATTGTATCTCATTTGAAAGTTTGGAGACATTTTTTATTGATATTTCGATTGGAGATGATAGGAAAAAACTCTGGGCCGAACAACACTGTCAATACCTTCCTTTTCAAATGAAATATAAAATGGATAAAAATCTAGAGGAAATATACCTAAAACTTGGTTGGACGAGTACAGCCATCAATAACAGAATACTGCTGAAACTTTCCGAAAAATCAATCAAAAATGGGAATAATAATATACTGAAGAAGAATTATGAACAGTATCCTCAAAAATTCGGTATACACATCTGGAGATTAGGAAGATATAAAGAAGGCAACAATACGAAACAAGATAGTATCTCATTTGAAAGTTTGGAGAAATTTTTGATGGATATTTCGATTGGAGATGATATGATGAAATTCGAGGCCGAACAACACTATCAATACCTTTTAAAATAAAATATAAAAAGGATGAAAACCTAGAGGAAAAATCAATCAAAAATAGGAATAATATCCTGAAGAAGGAATAATGATCAGAACAGCAGAACTTCGAGAGTTCCATAAGCAAACGAATCCAATTCGGAATAAGACCCATCCGAAATTCAATAACCGAACAAAATCATCTGCAGATGTCAAAACAATCCTCGGAAATGAAATTGGCAACCTCGTAAGCAGCAGAACAATCCGGTCGAGGAGGTACTTGATTTTAATAACAAAGGAAGGAACTTTGCCGGAACATCAAAAAGCTAATGCCGAAGGATAAACTGGACTGTATACTATCTTCGAAGATATAAGTTGAACAATATTTCATTTTATTTGAAGAATATCGAACAAGGAAAAAATCTGTCTTCTCCTAGATTTATTATTATAATAATGAAATGAAAGCTTTTAGTAGGAGGTAAGAAGATTAATAGAATACGAATTTGGCCCCAAAACAATAAAACTAAAAACGTTGGAAGAATGGATGGGTAATCTATAGAAACCGCAAGCACTTCAGTTATGTGGAGAAAATACAACGGTCAAGTTAAACATAGAAAAACTTCATCAGAAACTCAGTACATACATCTGGAGTTTAGAAAGACATAAAGAAAGCAACAAAACGAAACAGGATAGTATCTCATTTAAAAATTTGGAGAAATTTCAATATGGGTATTTCGATTCGTGATGATATGAAATAATTCTGGGACGAACAACAGTGTCAATACCTACCATTTAAAATAAAATATAAATGGATAAAATTAAAACCTAGAGGAAATATACCTAAAACTGGTTGGACGAGTACAGCCACAAAAAACAAAATCCTGCAAAAACTTTCCGAAAAATCAATCAAAAATAGGAATAATATCCTGAAGAGAGAATAATGATCAGAACAGCAGAACTTCGAGAGTTCCATAAGCAAACGAATCCAATTCGGAATAAGACCCATCCGAATTTCAATAACCGAACAAAATCATCTGCAGATGTCAAAACAATCCTCGGAAATGAAATTGGCAACCTCGTAAGCAGCGGAACAATCCGGTCGAGGAGGTACTTGATTTTAATAACAAAGGAAGGAACTTTGCCGGAACATCAAAAAGTTAATGCCGAAGGATAAACTGGACTGTATACTATCTTCGAAGATATAAGTTGAACAATATTTAATTTTGTTTGAAGAATACAGAACAAGGAAAAAATCTGCCTTTTCCTAGATTCATAATTATAATAATGAAATGAAAGCTTTTGGTAGAAGGTAAGAAGATTAGTACAATCAGAATTTGGCACCAAAACAATAAAACTAAAAACGTTGGAAGAATGGATGGGTAATCTATAGAAACAAGCACTTCAGTTATGTGGAAAAAATACAACGGTCAAGGGGTCAAGTAAAACATAGAAACACTTCATCAAAAACTCATTATATACATCCGGAGATTAGAAGGATATAAAGAAAGCATCAATATGAAACAAGATAGTATCTCATTTGAGAATTTGGAGAAATTTTTTTCTGGAAATTTCGATTGGAGATGATATGGAAAAATTTTGGGCCAAACAACATTGTCAATACCTACCATTTAAAATAAAATATAAAATGGATGAAAACCTAGAGGAAAAATCAAGCAAAAATAGGAATAATAATATCCTGAAGAAGGAATAATGATCAGAAGAGCAGAACTTCGAGCTTCGAATCCAATTCGAAATAAGACCCATCCGAATTTCAATAACCGAACAAAATCATCTGCAGATGTCAAAACAATCCTCGGAAATGAAATTGGCAACCTCGTAAGCAGCGGAACAATCCGGTCGAGGAGGTACTTGATTTTAATAACAAAGGAAGGAACTTTGCCGGAACATCAAAAAGCTAATGCCAAAGGATAAACTGGACTGTATAGTATCTCCGAAGATATAAGTTGAACAATATTTCATTTTATTTGAAGAATACAACACAAGGAAAAAATCTGCCTTTTCCTAGATTTATAATTATAATAATGAAATGAAAGCTTTTGGTAGGAGGTTAGAAGATTAATACAATCCGATTTTGTCTCCAAAACAATAAAACTAAAAACGTTGGAAGAATGGATGGGTAATCTATAGAAACCCCAAGCACTTCAGTTATGTGGAAAAAATACAACGGTCAAGTAAAACATAGAAAAACTTCATCAAAAACTCAGTACATACATCCGGAGTTTAGAAAGACATAAAGAAAACAACAAAACGAAGCAGGATAGTATCTCATTTGAAAATTTGGAGAAATTTCAATATGGGTATTTCGATTCGTGATGATATGAAAAAATTCTGGGACGAATAACAGTGTCAATATCTACCATTTAAAAAAAATATAAATGGATAAAATTAAAACCTAGAGGAAATATACCTAAAACTGGTTGGACGAGTACAGCCACCAAAAACAAAATCCGGCTGAAACTTTCCGAAAAATAATCAAAAATAGGAATAATATCCTGAAGAAGGAATAATGATCAGAAGAGCTGAACTTCGAGCGTTCAATAAGCAAACGAATCCAATTCGGAATAAGACCCATCCGAATTTCAATAACCGAACAAAATCATCTGCAGATGTCAAAACAATCCTCGGAAATGAAATTGGCAACCTCGTAAGCAGCAGAACAATCCGGTCGAGGAGGTACTTGATTTTAATAACAAAGGAAGGAACTTTGCCGGAACATCAAAAAGCTAATGCCGTGTTTGTGCAGCAGCCGCGGATCAGGCAAAGTGGCCGTAATGAATCGGTTAGAACTGAGCTGCTCTCGCCTCCTGCTAGTGACACCCCATCATTGGCTCTTGCGGTGGTAGTGGAAAAGGGATGAGGATTAAAGTTTTTCTCCTTAATTAGTACAGCATTTGTGTTTGAAAATTTGAAGGATGTACGCCTTTGTGGCGATAATCACTTTACCAGAGTGAAATTCCGCTTTGAGGTCCTAATTCGTATCAGACTGTGAAATTGTTTTGTGTTATACACTTGTTACTAAGAATATCTGCTTTAAAATGTTTCGCTTGTTGTTATCTGTTCAAGTACTTATGGTTGAAATGCGCCTTTTGTTGTTTCGCTTGTATCATATTCGCTGCGGATGATTAATTGTTTATTTGTTATGCGGATTACCGTGCATATTATTGTTTGGTTGAACCTGATGCTTAGGTAAGTATCTCTGTTTTCATGGAATGCCGAATTTCATTACGGTTCATGGAAAATATTACAGCGAGTCAAATTATAATTGGCGTTGGAAATAATTGATGTTCTTTGTGTCATGGGATGAAACAATTGTAAATCATGAGTTAATTGCGCCTCAAGTTAATGAATGTGGCGAGGGTTAAACGAGAAATGATGTTTACATGAGCCACGGCCAATTGACTTTTCTCACATTTTTAACAACGAAGCCTTTTACAGTCACAAATATTGAAAGTTTTCAAATAATGGACAGTTTGTACCTATTCGTTAAATCGTATATTTTCCTCAAAATTAGATAATCTTTCATCTGCTTCTAACACCTCCCAACTTTCAATTCAAGATGATATGGTGGAAATTCTGAATCGCGTAAAAAAATCGCACAATATCATTATATGCAATCTACCTGATAAAGACAACTTGTCTGATGTTGCTACCGTTCGAGATACTGTTGAATACATTCAGCAGGGTGCCAGATAGACTCTGAAAAGTTCAACTCGGTTACCATCCAACAAAGATAGTAGCAAACCAAGGTGAGCCACGGGCAATTGACTTTTCTCGCATTTTTAACAACGAACCTTTTTACAGTCACAAATATTGACAGTTTTCAAATAATGGACAGTTTGTACCCATAGTCCGTTCACGAAAGGTTGAGCACATAGCAGGCGTTTCTTCATTTATCTGAAGTTGGCAGTATTTGCTGTCATAACGTAAAATAAAGTCAACGTTGCCGAATGTACCCGGCCTCGTCCGACGAGCTTTCGAGTTGTCAGACAACTCTATGCATTATTGACAACATTGCGTATCAATCTGACAAGAAAATAAAGAACGTAACCTAAAATTTTAATATACACAGTGGAATATGCCAAAATTCCATGGCCAACCGACGGCTCAACCTTTTGTGAATGGACTATATTCGTTAAATCGTATATTTTCGTAGGTATATGTCACGTGTATGTCACTGAACTCCTTTTAAACTGCTAGACCGATTTGAATGAATTTTTCTGTATGTATTGGGGCAGTACTAAGGATGGTTCAGATTCAAAAGCCAACCTGGCAGATAGATTTGCTGTCGGTATCTAAGTTAGGTTAGGTGTTGGAACTGAGCTGATTTCTCCTTCCGCTAGTGACACCCCATCATTGGCTCTTGCGGTGGTAGTGGAAAAGGGATGAGGATTAAAGTTTTTCTCCTTAATTAGTACAGCATTTGTGTTTGAAAATTTGAAGGATGTACGCCTTTGTGGCGATAATCACTTTACCAGAGTGAAATTCCGCTTTGAGGTCCTAATTCGTATCAGACTGTGAAATTGTTTTGTGTTATACACTTGTTACTAAGAATATCTGCTTTAAAATGTTTCGCTTGTTGTTATCAGTTCAAGTACTTATGGTTGAAATGCGCCTTTTGTTGTTTCGCTTGTATCATATTCGCTGCGGATGATTAATTGTTTATTTGTTATGCGGATTACCGTGAATATCATTGTTTGGTTGAACCTGATGCTCAGGTAAGTATCTCTGTTTTCATGGAATGCCGAATTTCATTACGGTTCATGGAAAATATTACAGCGAGTCAAATTATAATTGGCGTTGGAAATAATTGATGTTCTTGTGTCATAGGATGAAACAATTGTAAATCATGAGTTAATTGCGCCTCAAGTTAATGAATGTAGCCAGGATTTAAAAGAAATATTGTTTACATAAACCCTGGGCAATTGATTTTCCTCACATTTGTAACAACGAAGCCTTTTACAGTCACAAATATTGACAGTCTTCAAATTATTGACAGCTTGTAGCTATTCGTTGTATCGTATATTTTCGTATATAAGTAAGTATAATATTCCTTTGAACGTTTATGTCAGTGAACTCCTCCTAAACCGCTAGACCGATTTGAATGAATTTTTCTGTATACATTTGGGTGCCAGGATGGATCAGATTCTTAAACAAACCTGGCAGATAGCTTTGCAATCGGTATTTAGGTTAGGTTAGGTGTTGGAACTTTGGATCTGAGCTTCTCTCGAAATAGGTATTAGGAGTAAAGTTTTTTCCTTAATTAGTACAATATTTATGTTCGAAAATTTGAAGGATGTACGCCTTTGTGGCGATAATCACTTTACCAGAGTGAAATTCCGCTTTGAGGTCCTAATTCATATCAGACTCAGAAATTGTTCTGTGTTATACACTTGTTACAAGAATATCTGCTTGTTGTTATCAGTTCAAGTACTTATGGTTGAAATGTGCCTTTTGTTGTTTCGCTTGTATAGGTACTATTCGCTGCGGATGATTAATTGTTTATTTGTTATGCGGATTACCGTGAATATTATTGTTTGGTTGAACCTGATGCTCAGGTAAGAAGTATCTCTGTTTTCATGGAATGCCGAATTTCATTACGGTTCATGGAAAATATTACAGCGAGTTAAATTATAATTGGCGTTGGAAATAATTGATGTTTTTTGTGTCATAGGATAAAACAATTGTAAATCATGAGTTAATTGCGCCTCAAGTTAATGAATGAAGCGAGGGTTGAAAGAGGAATGATGTTTACATAATCACCACTTGACTGTTCTTACATTTGTAACAACGAAGCCTTTAACAGTCACTAATATCGACAGTTTTTAAATTATTGACAGTTTGTTCCTATTCGTTAAATTGTATATTTTCGTATATAGGTATGTATAATATTCTGTTGAACGTGTATGTCACTGAACTCCTTCTAAACCGTTAGACCGATTTGAATGAATTTTTCTGTATGCATTGGGGCAGTACTCCAGATAGTTCAGATTCAAAATCCAACCTGGCAGATAGCTTTGCAGTTGGTATCTAGGTTAGGTTAAGTATTGGAACTTTGGATCTGAGCTTCTCTTGCCTTCTGCTAGTGACACTCCATCATTAAGTCTTGGGGTGAAATAGATATCAGGAGTGAAGTTTTTTTTCCTTAACAAGTAGGTACAGCATTTGAGTTTGAAAATTTGAAGGATGTACGCCTTTGTGGCGATAATCACTTTACCAGAGTGAAATTCCGCTTTGAGGTGCTAATTCGTATCAGACAGTGAAATTGTTTTGTGTTATACACTTGTCACTAAGAATATCTGCTTTAAAATGTTTCGCTTGTTGTTTCGCTTGTATCCTATTCGCTGCGGATGATTAATTGTTTATTTGTTATGCGGATTACCGTGAATATTATTCTTTGGTTGAACCTGATGCTCAGGTAAGTATCTCTGTTTTCATGGAATGCCGAATTTCATTACGGCTTATGGAAAATATTACAACGAGTCAAATTATAATTGGAGTTGGAAATAATTGATGTTCTTTATGTCATAGGATGAAACAATTCTAAATCATGAGTTAATTGCTCCTCAACTTAATGAATGTGGCGAGGTTTGAAAGAGAAATGATGTTTACATGAGTCACAGGCAATTGACTTTTGTGACATTTGAAACAATGAAGACTTTTACAGTAACAAATATCGAAGGTCTTCAAATAATTGACAGTTTGTTCCTATACTCGTTAAATCTTATATTTTCGCATATACCTAGGTATATTTCTTTGACATATTATTGAGTGCAAAGAAGGCGTTTGCTTACATTCCTGATATTGGCAGTATTTTCTGTCATAACGATGAACAAAGTCAAAGTTATCAGGAGATTTCTATGTTATATTGACAACATTGCCAGACCTGGTTTAAAACACCCTCCTGGCCCAAGAGCAAGAATTACATATTTGTTTCTGAATATTGAAGGTATTTATTCGAATAGTTGTTTTAAGTTACCATTTTGTAAAAACGGCGAGGCAGGGTTTTTTCTTCTGAGGTTTTTCCCTGTGCTCTGGTATCATACGACAGAATAGTATGGTACCCCGTTTTGCACCAACCTCAGCTAGGGACTTTTTGTTTCATGTATTGTATTATTTTAGCTCTCAATTCAAAAGAATATATATATATATATATATATATATATATCAATCTGACAAGAAAATAAACAACATAACCTAAAATTTTAATATACACAGTGGAATATGCCCAATTTCCATGGCCAACCGACGGCTCAACCTTTCGTGAACGGAGTGTAGACGTTAACGTAGTATATAGGATGATTCACATTATCAGACATGCAACGACACGGCACGGGACGACAAAGACACGACAAACCATTCTTTCTATATAAATAAATACTGATGTACACACTAACAGACAACGACGCAGCAACGACACGTAAAGGCAGCGACGAAGCGGACCGACATTCTTGGCAAGAATGTTTTTCGTGTCTGTGCCTGTACGTGGCGCGTACTTGCTGGAGATTGTGAACAGTTTATTTGGATTTTCGCGATACTTCAGTGAAGTTTGAGGATTATTACAAAATGGATAATGAAAGATTGATTGAATTCGGAAATATTGGTGAAATTTTCTTTCGTCGTCTACCAGTTCTTTATATAAAGTATGATATTCTTCTTCAGTTTTACGTTTTTGTAACATTTTATGCACCCATAATCGTTTTTGTTTCTTCTTTACGGCTTCGTCATCTTCATCAAGCAATACAGCCATTATGGCTAGATCTTTATTGGTAAAATTTCTAAACATGACACACGAGGGTTGCTCACTTTGTAGCACTACGCTTCTAATTTTGTTCAGCAAAAACTAATTCATTACAAACAACCCGTCGAGATGTCGAATACGTATCGTATAATGTGAATTGCTGCCGCAACTATCGGGTCTTTGTCGTTCCGTGCCGTGTCGTTGCATGTCTGATAATGTGAATCAACCTATGTTTAATATTCTGTTGAGCGCGTATGTCAATGAACTCCTTTTAAACTGCTAGAACGATTTGAATGAATTTTTCTGTATGCATTTGGATGGTAGATAGCTTTGCAGTTGGTACCTTGGTTAGGTTAGGTGTTGGAACTGAGCTCCTCTCCGCTAGTGACCTTCGATCATTGAATCTTGCAGTGGAATAGTTATTAGAAGAAGGTTCTTCTCCTTAATTAGTACTGCATTTGTGTTTGAAAATTTGAAGGATGTACGCCTTTGTGGCGATTATCACTTTACCAGAGTGAAATCCGCTTTGAGGTTCTAATTCGTATCAGACTGTGAAATTGTTTTGTGTTATACACTTGTTACTAAAAATATCTGCTTTAAAATGCTTTGCTTGTTGTTATCAGTTCAAATAGTTTTGGTTGAAATGCGCCTTTTGTTGTTTCGCTTGTATCCTATTCGCTGCGGATGATTAATTGTTTATTTGTTATGCGGATTACCGTGAATATTATTGCTTGGTTGAACCTGATGCTCAGGTAAGTATCTTCGTTTTCATGGAATGCCGAATTTCATTACGGTTCATGGAAAATATTACAGCGAGTCAAATTATAATTGGCGTTGGAAATAATTGATGTTCTTTGTGTCATAGGATGAAACAATTGTAAATCATGAGTTAATTGCTCCTCAACTTAATGAATGTGGTGAGGTTTGAAAGAGAAATGATGTTTACATAAGTCACAGGCAATTGACTTTTCTCACATTTGTAACAACGAAGACTTTTACAGTCACAAATATCGAAAGTCTTCAAATTATTGACAGTTTGTTCCTATACTCGTTAAATCTTATATTTTCGCATATACCTAGGTATATTTCTTTAACATATTATTGAGTGCAAAGAAGGCGTTTGTTTACATTCCTGATATTGGCAGTATTTGCTGTCATAACTATGAACAAAGTCAAAGTTATCAGGAGATTTCTATGTTATATTGAAAACATTGCTTATCAATCTGACAAGAAAATACACAACATAACCTAAAATTTTAATATACACAGTGGAATATGCCCAATTTCCATGGCCAACCGACGGCTCAACCTTTCGTGAACGGAGTGTAGACGTTAACGTAGTATATGTATAATATTCTGTTGAACGCGTATGTCACTGAACTCCTTCTAAACTGCTAGAACGATTTGAATGAATTTTTCTGTATGCATTTGGATGGTAGATAGCTTTGCAGTTGGTAACTTGGTTAGGTTAGGTGTTGGAACTGAGCTCCTCTCCGCTATTGACATTCCATCATTGAATCTTGCAGTGGAATAGGTATCAGAAGAAGGTTCTTCTCCTTAATTAGTACATCATTTGTGTTTGAAAATTTGAAGGATGTACGCCTTTGTGGCGATACTCACTTACCAGAGTGAAATTCCGCTTTGAGGTCCTAATTCGTATCAGACTGTGAAATTGTTTTGTGTTATACACTTGTTACCATAGAGATAGATTCTATCTCTATGCTTGTTACTAAGAATATCTGCTTTAAAATGCTTTGCTTGTTTTTATCAGTTCAAATAGTTATGGTTGAAATGCGCCTTTTATTGTTTCGCTTGTACCCTTTTCGCTGGAGATGATTAATTGTTTAATTGCTATGCGGATTACGGTGAATATTATAATCTGTTCAATCTGATGGTTCAGGTAAGTATTTCTGTGGAATGCCAAATTTCATTACGGCTGACGGAAAATATCACAGCGAGTCAAATTATAATTGGCGTTGGAAATAATTGATGTTCTTTGTGTCATGGGATGAAACAATTGTAAATCGTGACTTAATTGGGTCACTAGTTAATGAATGTAGCGAGGGTTGAAATGAAAATGTTGTTCAGGTAAATAAGTCCCGGACAATTGAACTTTATATATGTAACAACGAGGTAGGTACCTTGAGATCACAATTATCAACAGGTTTCAAATAAATGACAATCTATTATTTATACCGTGTATTTTCGTATAAGATACAATCACTATTACTTAAAAAGTAATAACACTCTAACTTTAGGAGGAAACAACTTTATAACTTGAACTTTTCAAGGTAAGTTCAATTAGAATGAAAACAATAGCACCCAGCATATTCAATTTTGTATGACCTTGACCTAGAACAAGGGGTTTTTAGCAATTAACCATTTCAGTGAAAATATAATCGAATTTTCATAACACGATTCAGTTTCGGTAGAACCTGTATATTCAAAATACTCATTCCATAAAAAATCCAAAGAGAGTCCATTATCATTTCATCTTCGAATGATGGCTTCCCTGCCGCGTAAGAACTTAAACATATTGTCTAAGACACCCTAATGAAAAACAGTTTTTCAAAAAAGTAGTACTTTTCCACCAGAGCTGTGCACCTTTATATCCCGAAGTAAACTATTTAATTACAACTTTTCTGATTATCGTATCTGATCTTGAAAGAAAATTACTCAGAAGTGTCAATTAAATTTACGAAAAAATAGAAGAAAACTTTACTGGTAATCAAAATCATACAATTAACTCACATCCTTATATGCAATTTTGAATGATTGCTAAAGAAAGAAGCTGACGTCAACTTCATACAGGTGGACACTTTAAAGTCGGAAAATAAAGGGTTTTCCAATAAGAGGTTTGATTTCGAATAGCCCGCGATTTCGGTAGATGTCACGTTTGAAGCTGTCATTTTTTGACATTTGACAACTAAAAACTACGCCATTAATAAAAATGGAACGATATGGGCTTCAAGAACGCATTGAAAATATTAAAATTCACTCTAGAAAATTTAAAAGAGATGGTTCGTAAAACTCGAACATTCGTCGTGTGAAGCAACTTGTCGGACAGCAATAAAGGAATTGGTGGAAAAGTTCGAGCTGTTGAGACAAGTTAGTGATGTGAAGAATAAAACCCGTGCATATCGCTCAAGAACAGCCGAATATATTGCTGCTGTAGACGAAAGTGATAAAGAAAACCCAGGTTTGTCTATTCTCCGTCTTTCTTTGGAATAAAGCATTCCACAAACGTCATTACACCGTATTTTGCATAAAGATTTAGGTCTAAAGGCTTATAAAGTTCAGTTAACACATGAACTCAAACCGGCCGATCATCAACAACGTCGTGTCTTTGCTGATTGGGTCGTTGAAATGCATGAAAATGATCCGAAATTTCAAGAGGTGATTACAATTCGCCACCGAGATCTTATGATTTAACACCTTGCGACTTCTTCCTTTGAGGCCACGTGAAAGAGAAGGTCTACGGCAATAGCCCAGCGTCGATTCAAGACCTCAAAGATGGAATTCGTGAGACTATCGAAGATATAGGGCAGCCACTTTGCGATTTGGTTATGGAAATTTTCATTAAAAGGATATGGTCCTGTAAGCGTTTGTCGTGGTGGTCATTTGCCTGATGTTATTTTCCACTATTCTCATTTACAGTGAAATAAATATCCTATCATTTATAGTGAAAAATGGCTTTTTTAAATATAAAAATAACACTTTTTATCTCTATTAAGTCATCTAACAAAGATTCGTGCAATTATCTATTTCAATGAAGACATCACCGAATTTTCATAACACGATTCATTTCAGAAAGAACCTGTATATTCGAACTTTTTATTCCATCAAAAATCCAAAGCGAGTTCATTATCATTTCATCATCAAATGATGGCTCCCCTGCCGCGTAAGAACTTATACAGATTTTCTAAAACCCCCTAATGAAGAACAGTTTTTCAAAAAAGTAGTACGTTTCCGCCGAAGCTGTGCACCTTTATATCCCCAAGTAAACTATTTAATTACAACTTTTCTCATTATCGTATCTGGTATAAAAAGAAAATTGCTTAGAAGTGGAAAATCCAATTCGGGGAAATGATACGAATCCCGCAGGTTGCGATAGCTCGATAAACGAACTCCTCTTTCCTTTATACAAAAGCCGGGTTTGATAAAACCTCCTCTCAAGATCTCAAATATTGATATCTATATCCATGAAGGGAAGGGAGAGATCCAGGTAAAGCGCGGGATAGCAAATAATACTCGTACTGCGCGGCTGTTGTCTTTCTATTTAAATATTGAGGTTTTATCTCAAAATCCGTCGCTTCATGAAATTAATGAATTAATTATTTTGGCCATCAGACGTTATGGAAGTTTTTATTTCATTTCAGATCTTATGCGGTTCGAATCCTAGATGCCATTCCACTCATTCAATCGTATTTCTCATTTAAAATAAGAAGTCTTATTTTGATATTCAAAGAAAAATGCCATTTTTCAATATGAATGATCGGATGTTTATTTCATTATAAAGAAGAAGCTATGCCATTAATAGTGGAAAATAAAATCAGGCAAATTACCACCACGACCACGCTTACAGGACTATATCCTTTTAATAAAATTTTTCATAACTAAATCGCAAAATGGCTGCCCTAGGACCTCGATAGCCTCACGAATTCCATCTTTGATGTCTTGAATCGACGCTGGGCTATTGCCGTAAACCTTTTCTTTCACGTGGCCCCAAAGGAAGAAGTCGCAAGGTATTAAATTACAAGATCTCGGTGGCCAATTGTGATCACCTCTTCGAGATATCACGGTCCGGAAACTTGTTGATGTTGTAGATAATCGGCCAACTTGAGTTCTTGTGATATCTGAACTTTTCAAACCTTGAGACCCAAATCTTTATGCAAAATACGGTGTAATGACGTTTGTGAAATGCTAAATAACGACAAGGAATGGACACACCTGGGTGTTCTTTCGACTACAGCAGCAATATTCCTGGCTGTTCTTGAGCGCCATGCACAGGTTTTATTCCTCACATCACTAACTTGTCCCGACAGCTCGAATTCTTCCACCAATTCCCTTATTGCGGTCCGACAAGGTGCTCCACGACGACCCAAAAATGTTCAAGTTTCACGAACTGCCTCTGCCAAATTTTCAACATTTTTATGGTAAATTTTAATAATTTCAATGGGTTCTTGAAGCTCGTATCTTTTCATTTTTATTAATGGCGTAGTTTCTACTTGTCAAATGTCAGAAAATGACAGCTTCAAACGTGACATCTACCGAAATAGCGGGCTATTCAAAATAACACCTCTTATTGGAAAATATTTTAGCACTGGGCTTTTTTCCCAAATACATATATCTTTATCCATGACGGAAAGGGAGATCCAGGTGACGTATTGAATAGGAAATAATACTTGTATTGTACTGCGCTACGGCTGTTGTCTTTCTATAAATATTGAAGTTTTATCTCAAAATCCGTCACATTATGAAGTTAATGAATTAATTATTTTGGCCATAAGACGTGATAAAACGGTTTAAATCCTAGAGGCCATCCCATATATTCAATCGTTTTTTTCATTTATGAAAAATAGTTCGATAGTGAAACTTTGGAGGTAGTTCATGATGCTGCAGAACTTGGTTCATAGAAGATGTTGAATATTTGGTTGACCGATACCGAATTGAGGGTATGTGTCCCAAAATCTGTGACCCAGTCACAACTCAATAATTATTATAGCACGGGGTTTTTTGCCCAAATATTGATATCTGTATCCATGAAGGGAAGGGAGAGATCCAGGCAAAGCGCGGGATAGCAAATAATACTCGTACTGCGCGGCTGTTGTCTTTTTATTTAAATATTGAGGTTTTATCTGAAATTCCGTCGCATTATGAAGTTGATGAATTATTTATTTTGGCCATCAAACGTTATGGAAGTTTTTATTTCATTTCAGATCTGGAAGTCTTCTACGGTTTGAATCCTAGATGCCATTACATATATTGTCAGCTTTTATGTGTCAGATTTCATCAACAAAACCTATTTTCTTACGGAAAAAATAAAAACTTACATGCAGTTATAAACTCTTTTTTTTCTAGAAAAACTTTTTAGTTTTTCACTCCCACTCTCCGAAACAGAAATGATGAAATCAGTTTTATTAAAGTTGAAGTGCTCCTGCGAAAATCTTTGCATTTATTTAAAAGGAGCAAATTGGTTTTGAAGAAATTGTTGCCTAACAGTAAAACTAAAAAGAGATTGATTTATTGAAGGAAGAAATGACATCCGGAAATTTCAAAATTAAATAAATCAACATCTCTTTGTGTTGACAACTTTCCAATCAGACTGCAAATGAAAAAAACACAAAATTGCGTAGATTTTACTAGTTTGTCTGAAGAAGGTGTCTGATATAGATACCAAAACCTTACATTATCCTTTTCATTTATTTCCTCTTTTAGTTCGACTATTAGGCAACAATTTTATCAAAACCAATTTGCTCCTGACAAATAAGTGCAAAGATTTTCGCAGGGGAACTTCATCTTAATTATTTCTTTTTCAGGGACTGGGACTGAAAACCTAAAAAGTTTTTCAGAAATACAGAATCCTCCCAAATTATATTTCAATCGATATCTAGTTATGATCTCTGTTCGTTCCATTTCATCGTAGGTTCAATATAATGAATGTTCTAAGATATTGCTTATGCTTAAAATTGGTTTTGTCAATTTATGGTTATTGATCGAAAGAAAGTTCTATTTGTGAAAGAAAAATATTACGGATATAAGTTTATTCCGCAAATAACATCTTCATCTCCTGTTATAGACATACAATATCTTAGAATATTTATTCACAGGAACATTTATACGATGAAATTAAATGAACAGTGATCATAACGGCTTGTAAGTTTTTATTTTTTCCGAGAAAAGTAAAGGATTTTTTCTTTCGAATTGAGTGGAAAACCATAAGAAAATTTTGTTTTTCGAAAATCTATCCCAATAAAACAATTTTTGAACGAAAACCATAGAGGGTTGTTATTTTCAACCCCTAATAATAAAGTTATGAGATGTGAAAAACTTGTTTGAGTATCATCTACCGAGTGCTTCATATTTTGTATTGTTTTATGACTCAGTGTTTTCAAGATGCGTAAAAAAATTAAAACTGTCAACTCGTCATCACCTTCCATAGGCTGTATCTTGGAAGGGGGGGTCGATTTCGAAATAAAAATTAGATGAACCCCTGTTTATTTTTATAGAGGAACCATCTCCCCAAGTTCCTTACATTTGTTCACAGACACCCTGTATATTCAATCATTTTTCTCATTTATGATGAAGAAGTTCGATGACTAAAACTTTTGAGGTAGTTTAAAATGCTGCAGAGCTTGATATATACAGGGAGTTTCATCATAAACTGGACAAACATATATTTTCGTGTAGAGGACATCGGGAGAATCATTTTTGCCTCATACAATATATCCCGTTTTCGAAGCATAAGCGAGATACAGGGTGTCAAACGTCATTTTTGAGCAAGATTCTTATGAGTGTGGTCAGTTATGTATAAGACTTAAAGTAACGTTTTTTGGTCACATCTCAGTATTTTTCGGTCCTCTATTCAGAAAAGTCGACGAACTTCAAAAAAAATTACAAAATGGCGGAAGACCTGCAATGTTCCAATTTTTTTTTGCTGTTGTCAAATTGACTTTTATTTTCTGAATGAACACAATTTTCTAAGAATTTCTGTGAGAAAATTTTTTCAAAAATCAAACACAAATTTTTTTTTACATGTCTACATACAGCGATGAAAAAATTTCATTCGAAATGCATGAAATTTTGTACAGATGTACTTCTTGAATTATCAATGACGAATAAGAAAACAGAATTGTAAAATATTGAACGGTTTCGTTACTACAGTCATTTAAATGTTTCATTCAGACCTCTGAAATAATGAAAAAAATTTGTTTTGAGTTCTAGAGTCAAAATAATTGAATTATTGTTATGTCCAAACATTCTAGATGAATTTATACAAAAAAAATCAGTGAAACTTTGTTGGTACTCTAACCGACGTAGGTATTAAATAGGGAAATGGCACTGTTCTAAGGATATTAATATTCGTTGCCAGGCAACGGTAGTTCGTGGTTCATAGAGTTGGACTGGTATTTGAATTTCAATGAATATAATTTAGCCAGTAGTCAAACTCTATGAACTACGAACCACCGTTGCCTGGCAACGAATATTAATATCCTTAGAATAGTGCTATTTCCCTATTTAATACCTACGTCGGTTTGAGTCCCAACTAAGTTTCACATTTTTTTTGTATGAATTCATCTAGAATGTTTGGACATGCCAATAATTTAATTATTTTGATGTAATGAAGTTCAATTTTATAACTGAGTTAATGAGTAATTGATCTTCATTTTAAAATAATTTATTCAAGTTTTCGTTTTAAATTCGGGAATTTTTATTCCGTTCAGAATTAATTCACAACAATCAGGAAAAACCGTAGTCTTCATTTAATTTATCCGAGTTTTCATTTTAAATTCGTGAATTTTTATTCCGTTCAGAATTAATTCAAAACAATCGAAAAAAAACCGAACATTTAGCGATTGATGTTGTTTTTCATACATAAAACATCGTAGAACCGTCCGCAAGAACAACGCCGATCGCCGATAACGCCGTTTTTTGCATATACGTACGATAAGCCAGTTTTAAGATGTTTTTACCGAGGTACTCTCCTGCAAATTTTAACGTTTCTGCGCCTACCTTTTCCACCCCCCTCAGGAAGATTATAAAAGGCGGGGTTTCCCTACATCGGTAATTAGTGTGCCGAATTATTTTCTGCTTGAGAGTTCCGAGATATTTTCTGTTTTAGACGTTTACCTTTTTAATTAGTTCCGAATTTTTCGCTAACGTATACTTTTCCAAATTTTTCTAAGCTTATAAATTTTCGCGTTTTCTTTAAAGTGGGTGCAAGTGCAATTGAATTGTAAGTACCGAACCGATTTATTGCAGTCCTATTTTTTTTATTCCTCGTTGAGTCTACCTAAATAGCTGTTCCGTCCGATTCCTTAACAATACCTTTCCTAGTTTGTCCAGGTGCCTGTTATAGTACGTTTGTCCGTATAACCGGTGCCTGTAGTTAGTCTGTCCAGGCCATGGTCAGACCGGAGGGCTGATGCAAACCAATGCTATAGTACGTTCAACCGAATAACAATCCTGCTCTGTCCTGATCCTTAGGGCCTGTAGTTAGTCTGTCCCTCATGGCGAGTATTCCCATGGTCAGACTAACGGCATAGCCGAACCACTGCTAACCTAGCAAGTTCGACATATCCTGTTTAACCCTCTAATTTCACCTGGCCAAACCCCAACCTGTTTATACGAGAAACAAGCAAAGTGGTAGACAACGTGGTGAATTCTAGGACTGAAAGAATATCGGACAAGTATCACTCTTATACTGACCGCTTTTATTCCTGTTTTCCTGATAGTATCATATATTTGATTTCACCGTTTAAATTTAACTTTCTTTCTATTCTGGCTGACTCGTACCGGGAAAATATTTGTTTCTTATGAAAGTGCTCGCAGTCAGACAAAACTGACCAATTTATATTTTGTATTGATTTCATATAGCGTCTTATTTCACTGTATTTTTATATAACTATTTTTCGCTATCTGAATAAACTGTGTAAATTTGCTCTATTTCTGATTTTCTCTGTTATCGCTAATATCCTAGATAACGACGAACTCTGTCTCCGACTAGCAGCTGCCCTGGTAGGTTTGCTATTCTCCCTTATTAGAAAAAAGAATAGCTGGCGCTCGAGGTAAGTTTCGCCGAGAAAACCACGTTACAAAAATGGCGCCCGAGCAGGGACCGTCAGAAATAGAGTTTCAGTGAAATATTTTGCGCCCCGTTCTGATACTGTACAATTTATACCATCCGAAAGTGATATACTAAACTGATTTGATTTTCGATTTATTCATTGGTGAAGTAAAGACATATTCTGAGTTTTATTCTTAATCAGTGGAAACTTTGAAACCTGTTATTTCTGACCTTTCCTTCCTTGAAACCTGTGTGAAATAAATAAATTGTTCTGAGTTTTAATTATTGCAATTTATAAACTGAAATGAAATCTTGAATTTTTTTTTCTGATAGTGTTTTATTTCTGATTGATCAGTTGTTTTTGATATTGTTGGATTTTTTTTTCTTTCTTTGATTTCAATACAGGTACAATTGAATGGTACAACCGAATTGTGCAGTTACAGGATTATTCCGAGGTAGGTGGATTTGTAGTTTGTGCTTGAGACTGAACATTTTCTTTATCTCCCGTGACCTGAACATTTATTGGTGAATGAAATAAAGGACTTGGTGTTTTATTCCTGCTGGTTAATCGGGTAACTGTTATGACATTTATATTTTGATTATTATTTGTGCGATTGAATTGAACTGCTGGGACAGTGAATTTTTCGGTCAACGGTTTATGAACTATTGCTATTTTGGTGATACCTGATTATTACACAAGTGAGTCGTTTTAAACCGGACATTCGTAAACTGGGTGACTTTTGGTGCATTTTTAGCAGTGGACTAGTTAGACTATTGCTATTGCGCTTCTGGTATACCTTAGCTCTGCTATATTTTCTGGTTACTACTTGAACATTGTTGAATTTTCGGTTGTTGTTGGATTTTAAATTTATATGGACTTGACCTTTGCTTTAAACTATTCTGATTAATTGGTTTGCGGTTTATCTGATTGATCTTGATCTGTAAGCTATTATAAACTTTACTATTGCTGGTATAATTGTACTTCTACAACCAATTGTGAACTTTAGCCTGGTTGTGACTGGCATTGTTGTTTACTTGTATACTTGCTATCGATAATTCCTTTACAGCTTTGAATTCTGTGCGAGTGAACAAATAGTTGATGGTTCGTGAGTGTTAACCGGGAACTGAATATACTTTTGATCGAGCACAACCGAACTTTACGTGGAAAGACTTAACCGCCAATAGTGAACATGGATGTGAATCGGCTATTGAGTGACGAGTTAACCTACGAACTACAACTCCGAGGACAAACAGTGCCGGGCACAGTGATGCCTAAGCGATGCTTACTACGACAGGTCATTCAATCGAATACCCCGTTACAATCTGTGACATGGATGGATCCTACCTTGGATATAGAGATATGCCAGAATAAACTCACTGATTTAGTGGAATCAATTCAACACTTCAACCACGACAATGCAGATAACGAATATTCGCGCATTTTCACAAGGCTAAAACACGTTCAAGGAAGATTGAACTTTATTGACACCACTGATGAATCACAATCACAATTGGTCAGTCAGCTGAAAGGAGCTACAGCTAGAGCCTTGGATGCGTTGCAGGAAGTTCATAAGGGCAGCCTTCAACAACCGTCTTCGCAGCAAGAGGGGAGATCTCTCTTGGACCTGGAGGTCCCGCCTTCCCCTGGGGTGTCCCCTATTCAGCCCCAGCGAGCAGCAGGAGTCCAACCATCGCTTGTTGACATCGGGGAAGACATCCATCCACCGTCCACTGGTGCAGTCTCACGAGCTCACACACCTGAAAGAAATTCTATATTAGATCGAGTTATAAATGACACCAGGAGGACATGCAGAGAGATACTACAGGAGATACCGACTATACCGACCTCTCAGGCATCACCACAACCTGAGAGATTGACACCGGACCGTTGGGCAAACTCCACCCGAAGAGTATCTTTTCCGGCAAATACATCGTCAAGAAACCCCCTCAGAGCGTTGGCACAAGGCAATTACCGACCTGAACCCGAAACCCGATTTACATCAGCACCGTCTGTTCCCCTGTACAAGTGGACCATTTCATTTGATGGCACTACAAGTGTCACCGATTTCATCGATGAGGTGGAAAGACTGGCCGAGTCACGCAAAGTACCACTAGGACAGGTGTTCGACTCTGTATACGAACTCCTGAGGAAAGACGCCCGGGATTGGTTCATCCCCCGTAGAGGAACGTTTCAAAACTGGGACGACTTCAAATTCCAATTGAAAGACGCTTTCCTACCGGTGAATTACGAAGAAAACCTGTTGGAGGAAATAAAAAGGCGAACGCAGGGCCCGGATGAGAAATTTCTGCTCTATGTTACAAGAATGCAGAATCTGTTCCAGAAATTATCCTGCAACCGACCGTCCGAAGAGGAACAGATCCGTCTGATTAGACAGAGGTTACTACCGTCTCTGCAACAAGCCCTGGCCTTCCAAGAAACTAGGACTTATGATGAGCTCCTACAGAAGGGAAAAGTGTTTGAACTGGTTCAATGGCAGATGAACCAATACACCAGGCCACCCTCCAAACCGGGCCTCATTGATGAACCGCACCTGACCTACAACACACAGCAGCGAAACCGCTATCAGGCCAATTGCTTGCTGGACACCGACAACCGGACTGAGACCTCTGTAACTCCGGACCGGTCCGACCGACAGAAAGAAAGAAATTTGAGGGTCTCTTACCAGACTCAATGTTTCCGCTGTGGTGGATACGGCCACATGCGCCGAGAGTGTCGCAGACCGCCGAAACTGTTCTGTTCCAGGTGCCAGAGGGAGAATATTCTCTCCCGAGACTGTCCGTGTTCGAGAAATGGAGGTATTGAATTGGGGTCGGCCATATCTCTGGGGACATTGACTCCACTGTCACCGTCCGTCTGTAATGAAAATCGTCCGTTAATAGATATTCATGTAGTTAGTAAATCTTTCCAGGCACTAATAGATACCGGAGCCACCAAGAGCTTCTGCAGCCAGAAAGTGGCCGGGCACTTGGAAGAGAGAGGAATAAAAGGAGAGCCTATGATCAATAACTTTGTAGTGATAGCCAATGGTAAGACCACCGTCACACCTAAACGCTACACCACTCTAGTCAGGATAGACGATTATACCCTGGCAGACTTAACATTCCTACTAATTCCTGACCTACCGGTGGACGTCATAATAGGAATGGACACACTGTCAAACTACAACTTCAGCATTAATCTGAAAACCGCAGAATGCTATCTGGAAGGCCGACTGATCTCCAAACCGACTCCTGTCAACGAACCAACCCCTGAAGTGCATCTCGCCAGTGAACATCTGCTAGAACTGACCTGTGAACAACAGAAGCAGCTAGATGAATGTGCCCCTCCTGCCGACACAGTTCCACTGCCGTTGGGAACCGCCAAACAAGCTGGTTCACCGTCTACTTCTGGGCAACACCACCAGGGTGAACCGTCCGGCATGAGCAAAGATGGGGAAACCGCCACATCAAACCGTGGAGCAGTTCCTATGGAAGTGGACACCTGGGAAAAACCTAGAGGTAATAATCTAAAATCCCGTCCTTTCATTCCCAAAAAGCCCCGAATTAGCTTACCTTCCAGAATCCGTACTGTTGGTACCATGGGCCACAACGTGTACCTGGAACTCCGTCCTGGCATGTGCTGGAAATGTGGCCAAGGAGAACACAGCAGAGCCAACTGCACAGGAACACCGTTACTGTTTTGTAGCCGTTGTGGTTTGCTAGGCACCCTCACCCGGAACTGTCCCTGTCACACCTACCAGAGGGAGTTGGCTGTTCAGTGTAATCTTCCGGCCCAGTCCAGACCAAGAGAGACCGCTTCGAGAATCCAACGGGTGCAACAGGCTCACAGGGGTTCCAGAAGAGTGAGACTTCCCACCAGCAGGGAGTTGGCCCTCCGTGCCTGCCCCAGATGTACGAGGCGCGCTGCAACCTGGGAAGAAAACCGTAAAGATTAATATTATCTTCTCTACCATTACACCGTCATTTCCAACCAACCGTTTTATTTTCCGTCCAACCACTACCTGAAAACCGTTCAAAATAACCTACTACATGATAGTGACAGTTTCATAACAGTACCTGGTAATTTTGTCTGATCTTAATTCTTTCTCTACCTGAAAACGACAACAAATTGGGTAAACTGTCTGAAATATTGTATTAAAACTTTTAATGAATATTTGTTTTCGTTTTCTGCTAAATATAGTTGTCGAGTTATTTCTAATTCAAACTGTTAAATCCGTTTATGATTCCAATGGGTCCAACCCATCACACCGTTTTCATTCCGAATCAGACATTATTGTTTTACCGTTCATTATTTAACCGTCTATGGAAATGGGAAACACAGTTTCTCGAAGAAAACTCGCCAGGAAGACAGGAGAATATGGGAGAAATTTCACGGGAATCAAATGGTTGGAACTACCTGAACTACCCACCTGTAAGTCATCTGTCTGGGATGACGTCGATATTCCACCCACAGTCCACACCTATTGCACCAGTCCAGGACGCCGACTACACCATGGGAAATTAGAACATCCACCCCTGTCCACACATGAATGATGGGGCTGTCGTAATTGTGCTTTCACCATCTGCGAAACACTATTTTGGGACCACATCGAGTAAGACTTATAATTACAAACTTACTGTGCATCAAGTGTAAGAACAATCCTCGGCTTTTATATCCATCGCCAGTCCACTTTACACATTTACTAATTAAACTAATTCATTGTTCACACCGACCAACAACCACGAGAACAGAATGAAGTAAACAACTTATGACATGGCGGCGACACCTGCGCTGAGCGATGACAACTGCGCACAGAATACCAACTACGACTTTGAACCACAGAACATAATATGGAACTACGAATTGGACTTGGACCTGCTTGGTTACCCAGGAACTAAGAAGAGGAACTACTGCTTTATGATTATTGTAAGTCTGATTTCGAGCACAGGGGCGTATTAGTTCGTTGACTTGTTTGTTGCGATAGTTGGGAGCCGCGAAAATTCAAATTGTTATTGATTGAATTTTCTTTCCGTAGCAGGGGGGATGTAATGAAGTTCAATTTTATAACTGAGTTAATGAGTAATTGATCTTCATTTTAAAATAATTTATTCAAGTTTTCGTTTTAAATTCGGGAATTTTTATTCCGTTCAGAATTAATTCACAACAATCAGGAAAAACCGTAGTCTTCATTTAATTTATCCGAGTTTTCATTTTAAATTCGTGAATTTTTATTCCGTTCAGAATTAATTCAAAACAATCGAAAAAAAACCGAACATTTAGCGATTGATGTTGTTTTTCATACATAAAACATCGTAGAACCGTCCGCAAGAACAACGCCGATCGCCGATAACGCCGTTTTTTGCATATACGTACGATAAGCCAGTTTTAAGATGTTTTTACCGAGGTACTCTCCTGCAAATTTTAACGTTTCTGCGCCTACCTTTTCCACCCCCCTCAGGAAGATTATAAAAGGCGGGGTTTCCCTACATCGGTAATTAGTGTGCCGAATTATTTTCTGCTTGAGAGTTCCGAGATATTTTCTGTTTTAGACGTTTACCTTTTTAATTAGTTCCGAATTTTTCGCTAACGTATACTTTTCCAATTTTTCTAAGCTTATAAATTTTCGCGTTTTCTTTAAAGTGGGTGCAAGTGCAATTGAATTGTAAGTACCGAACCGATTTATTGCAGTCCTATTTTTTTTATTCCTCGTTGAGTCTACCTAAATAGCTGTTCCGTCCGATTCCTTAACAATACCTTTCCTAGTTTGTCCAGGTGCCTGTTATAGTACGTTTGTCCGTATAACCGGTGCCTGTAGTTAGTCTGTCCAGGCCATGGTCAGACCGGAGGGCTGATGCAAACCAATGCTATAGTACGTTCAACCGAATAACAATCCTGCTCTGTCCTGATCCTTAGGGCCTGTAGTTAGTCTGTCCCTCATGGCGAGTATTCCCATGGTCAGACTAACGGCATAGCCGAACCACTGCTAACCTAGCAAGTTCGACATATCCTGTTTAACCCTCTAATTTCACCTGGCCAAACCCCAACCTGTTTATACGAGAAACAAGCAAAGTGGTAGACAACGTGGTGAATTCTAGGACTGAAAGAATATCGGACAAGTATCACTCTTATACTGACCGCTTTTATTCCTGTTTTCCTGATAGTATCATATATTTGATTTCACCGTTTAAATTTAACTTTCTTTCTATTCTGGCTGACTCGTACCGGGAAAATATTTGTTTCTTATGAAAGTGCTCGCAGTCAGACAAAACTGACCAATTTATATTTTGTATTGATTTCATATAGCGTCTTATTTCACTGTATTTTTATATAACTATTTTTCGCTATCTGAATAAACTGTGTAAATTTGCTCTATTTCTGATTTTCTCTGTTATCGCTAATATCCTAGATAACGACGAACTCTGTCTCCGACTAGCAGCTGCCCTGGTAGGTTTGCTATTCTCCCTTATTAGAAAAAAGAATAGCTGGCGCTCGAGGTAAGTTTCGCCGAGAAAACCACGTTACATTGAATCTAGAACTCTAAACAAATTTTGTTTTCATTATTTCAGTGGTCTGAACGAAACATTTGAATGACTGTAGTAACGAAACCGTTCGATATTTCACAATTCTGTTTTCATATTCGTGATTGATAATTCAAGAAGTACTATTTTCCAAAATTTCATCCATTTCGAGTGAATTTTTTTCATTGCTGTAGACATGAAAAAAAAATTTTTGTTCGACATTTGAAACAAAATTTTCACAGAAATTCTTAGTAAATTGTGTTCATTCCGAAAATAAAAGTCAATTACAACAGCAAAAAAAAATGGGAACATTGCAGGTCTTCCGCCATTTTGTAAATTATTTTTTGGAGTTCGTCGAC
This sequence comes from Propylea japonica, assembly GCA_013421045.1. Taxonomy (NCBI): domain Eukaryota; kingdom Metazoa; phylum Arthropoda; class Insecta; order Coleoptera; family Coccinellidae; genus Propylea; species Propylea japonica. The sequence goes on from CM024242.1 coordinate 26,197,205, forward strand.
TTTTTTGAATAGAGGACTCAAAAATACTGAGATGTGACCAAAAAACGTTACTTTAAGTGTTATACATAACTGACCACACTCATAAGAATCTTGCTCAAAAATGACGTTTGACACCCTGTATCTCGCTTATGCTTCGAAAACGGGATATATTGTATAAGGCAAAAAATGATTCTCCCGATGTCCTCTACACGAAAATATATGTTTGTCCAGTTTATGATGAAACACCCTGTAGATGTTGGTTATTACTTATAGGGATCAAACTACACATCCTCAAAGTTATTCAGAGGATAGAGTTTTCTATGAAGTAAAAAATTTCATTGTCTGGTCTTATCAGGGTTAAACGCTATGATTTGGGTCCTCTAGCAAATATTCGTAAGCACACTACACACTCTACAAGTTCAAAATATTTGAAATGAAAACTATTTATGATAACATAATATGCATTATCAAAAATTGAACTGCGATTTTATGTCATTCGCAGACTTCCACATGATACTTCATAATTGTAATAATATGAGTAATGTTTAAAACATGTGTTCGGAATATGAATGATGCACATATAAATGATAACCTATAAGCGACTTCCATATGAATATTACTCGCAATTAGTTTTGATATTGATTCAATCATGTACGACTGCATTGCAGTACGGACGAAATTCACAATGACTTCCACAAAAAATCGCTGATTCATCCTGTCAACTTTTGATTGCCGATCAACGGATAGTGTTTCTAAAGGATTTTCCAATAAAAGGTGTTATTTTGATATTCGAAGAAAAATGCCATTTTTCAATATAAATGATCGGATGTTTATTTCATTGTAAAGAAGAAGCTATGCCGTTAATAGTGGAAAATAACATCAAGCAAATGACCACCATGACCACGCTCACAGGACCATATCCTTTCGATGAAATTTTTCATAACCAAATCGCAAAGTGGCTGCCCTATGTCCTTGATAGCCTCACGAATTTCATCTTTGAGGTCATGAATTGACGCTGGGCTATTGGCGTAGACCTTCTCTTTCATGTGGCCCCAAAGGAAGAAGTCACAAGGTGTTAAATCACAAGATCTCGGTGGCCAATGGTGATCACCTTTTCGATTCCGGATCATTTTCATGCATTCCAACGACCCAATCAGCTAAGACACGACGTTGTTGATGATCGGCCGGCTTGAGACAAGGAATGGACAAACCTGGGTTTTCTTCAACACTTTCAGCTACAGCAGCAATATTCTCTGCTGTTCTTGAGCGACGTGTACGGGTTTTATTCTCCACATCACTTACTTGTCCCAACAGCTGGAATATTTGTCCACCAATTTCTTTATTGCGGCCCGACAAGGTGCTTCACGACGACCCAAAAATTTTCGAGTTTCCCTAACCGTCTCTGCCAAATTTTCACCATTTTATATTGAGTTTTAATAATTTCAATGCGTTCTTGAAGCGTGTATCGCCCCATTTTTATGAATGGCGTAGTTTCTACTTTTCAAATGTCAAAAAAAGACAGCTTCAAACGTGACATCTACCGAAATAGAGGGCTATTCAAAATAACACCTCTTATTGGAAAACCCTTTATAATGTCCATCTATCATATTCGATAGAACTATACGAATAATCGATTGTTCTGTGCAATGTGAATACTCACTCACTTCTCGATCATACGTCGAAAAGCGGGTTTTAATAGAATCACTTAAAAATCGAACCAGCACCATTACTCACAGCCGGATTTATATTAAAAACAGGAACAATTAAACAATAAATCACTGATGGAGCCTCGGTTCGATTTTCATTGCCCCGTGGCCGTCCGATTATTATGGATTCAATTGGGACAATTTGTTGACAAGTCCATTCTGATTTGCTTTCAGCATTGATTGCTGCAATACAGGCTAGAATTCCGATATTTAAATTGGTATAATGACTATCAAAATGAGTTATTTGGCAGTGCCATAACAATTCGGTAGGAATATGCATGTAGAAATCGCAAAAACGATTGAAGTGAACTCAGGAACATTAGTACCTATTGAATGTCCACATATCTGGGCAGTTCATTATAAGGTGAATAAAACAATTTTCCAGATAAAAAACTTGAGAGATTTTAATGTCTCAACATGTTTCGAGCTATAAGAAGCTTATCTTCAGGAGGAAAAAAAACACGAAAGCTATGCTTTTTGTTTCGTTCATTCATCTTCTTTTACCCATGTCCTTGGCATCTTTAGACCATGTTGACATTGAACATTTCAACACTTAGCACTCATTCTCAAATTTATTATACTTTATCAGGACAATTTTTATTGTAAGACAAACTAGAACATACACAAACATCCATACCCGCACCAGGATTCGAACTCGGACCTCTAGCTTCGTAGGTACTTGTAGGCGCACGCCTTAGCCTCTACAGCCACCGAGGCGGTTTATGCTTTTTGAATCGCCACTGGTGATCATAGAAGATACATTGACAAACTGTCCACTTTATGTCAGGTTACTTTCCTTCCATGATATTCGAATCTGACTAATGCAATGAAATTCTCCCGACTTCCCTTTCCGGCTTTCCTCTGAAGAATAAATCGTATCGTATATCGTATAAATTTTTATCTGAAATCATCGAATGTTTCATGTGGAATCTCTGGGTTTTAGTTTGCGAAATAGATATTATTTAATCTCGCTACTGGGCTTGGACCACATTTCTAAGCTTGGACCACATTGTTTGCCCTGTACCACATTCCTTGACTTAGACTACATTCCTTGGCTTGGTCCACATTGTTGCCCTGTACCACATTTCACTTATGGAAGCAAACCTGAAGTTTATTGCCAATTTTGTTGCTGGAGTTATGAAGCCTCCCCTGAGAAATTAGTATTAGAATATCATGCTCGAATACCCATCAGGTAGAAATAAACGTTACAACTCTCCTCCAAATACCTCTAGTAGAATGAATCAAAATTCATTAAAAAAATTATGATACATGAGTTTCTCATGTAGTGGGTAGGATCGACAGTACAAATTTGGATATTCGAAGGATTCAAGAAGAGCCTTCTGAACGCTTCTTTATTGGTGAAGCAATGATGCTATAACCTCAAAATTTTGTATAGGACTTGAGATTCATGTTGAGTATATAAATGCAAAATCTTGGCACGATCAGAATAATATTGTGGAAATAAATCAAAAAATTAAATATGTAAAAAATGACATGGCTGATAGTGATATCCTCTTGAAATTCTGCATGAACATTCAGTATATCAATCTTCATTCACAAAATAAATTCCACTCGAATAGGATGTCTTGTTATGGAAAAATAAAGATTCTTTTTTCCAATATTCCTATTGAATTTTTTATGGTACTGTTAACACTATTCTGCATGAGGCTCGTTATAAAAATCTTGCATGTGGCCACAAGATTTCATTTCTATTGGTTCCGTTTCATCTGAAATATTGAGGAACAAAAATTTTGTATTCCCATATTTTATGGAACACCCTGTACGATTCGGCGGATTAATGGCGGAACCGAACTCATCCTGAAAATCTCGATATAGGACAATCCTTCCGAAAAATATCATGTTTACGGCCAGACGCCCTCGCGGACAACATATGAGATGAACAGTATGCAGAAAAATCCAATTCGACGACTCTTTCGAAAAAATTTCCTTATAGCAGCTTGTCAATGAAAAAGTAGTTAGAGCCTTTGGAATTTTAGCAGTGTATTAATTTTGTCGCTTATGGGATTTTCCTATTAATCTCTTTATCAAATGGATAGTTTCTTGACATTCGGAGTAAAATTTTTTAGGGGAAAATTGATAAAACATGGCGAAATACGATATTTTATTTTATAGTTGTGTGAATAATCCTCATATTCCATATTGTAACTATAGATGCAGCTTTTTTCGAAGAATTTCTTCTGTATAGGATAGCGTTCGAACATTTGATTACCTAAGTGCATTCCGGAAAACTCTTTTCAGATTGAATTGAGCGAATTTTCCAATTTCTTAAACTTCCCAGAAATATGCTCGGTAATGAACCCAATAATTCCAAATACCTGACTGGAATATTTCTGCTTCTGTCCAATTCTAGGTGAACCGGCTGTCGGTGTACCATTTTATGGAATTCCTGCGCAAGGAAAAGGCTCTCCTATTCCCCTTTTCCTCTTAAGCGATGTAGGGGGATTGCTTTCACTGCTTGATCTCCTGATATTGTGAAATGTGTCTAGTTAGTTAATTTATTGTCCTCATGGACATTACATAATATACAATTTTTCCGCCGAGCTCGAAATAAAAAGTGATTTGAATGTGTACGAAATTGATCATTGATGACTCATTCGTATGATCAATTTCGGCTATTTTAATATGCAATTCCCATGGCAACAGTTCACAAAGTATTCAGAAGCACTCCGAGAAATGTCAAAACTCTACTTGAAACTTGAACATAGAAATATAGAAATTCTATTGTATCAAATGTATGTCTGTTTGCAAAATGAGAATGTATTTCAAAGAAGAATGTATACACAATTCATACTGAGATCGTCGTAAAAATCTTGTAATCAACTCGATTATAATCGAGCGATTCATGGTTTCGAACTATTCTAACGCGTGAGCGGAGCGAATATCTTGACCATTAGTCTCTGTCTTTAACAGGTTTGATAATAATAGTGAACAATTTTTCCGCATATCACTAGGAAATTTTTTCATTCCTGAAAAAAATTCTCGAAAAGAATCTAGACTTTTTTTCTTAGAGAAAATCTAATTTCTTTACTACACGCAAATGATATTTCTAAGCAGTTGGTAGTTTTCCTTATAAAACAGTTAAGATACATTCTCGTACTTTTCTCTTGATTTCTTCGATAATAATTTTAATGGAGCAGTTCACTGACCCAACCACCCTTTTATAGCGAATTTCTGAGCACCATTTAATTATTACCTGATGAAATTGTTCCCGATATTTCGAAATAAATGGATATGTTGTTGAATTTTGAAGGATTTGTGGAATACAATTATGTTTATCTTATAAAAAGCCAAATTTCTGGACTCTGCCTTGCTCAGTTGAGGTTCAAGCCAAGACTAATTGTCTTCACAGTCGCCCAGGAGGTTTGTCGTTGCTCAAAATATGATACTTTTATCTGTTAATGACTTGAGCTGTTGCGTATCATATTTTGAGCAACGAAAAACCTCTCGAAATATCACTATATAGTCAGTTCACGAAAGTGTGAGAGCATAGTACACGTAGTTGGCAGTATTTGCTGTCATAACGTAAAATAAAGCCAACGTTGCCGAATGTACCCGGCCTCGTCCGATGAGCTTGCGAGTTATCAGAGAATTCTATGCAATATTGACAACATTGCGTATCAATCTGACAAGAAAATAAACAACATAACCTAAAATTTTAATACACACAGTGGAATATGCCATATTGTCATGGCCAACCGACTGCTCAACCTTTCGTGAACGGACTATAGGTCGGAATTCTGAATCTAAAGAAGCGAATTGTCAAATTTTTTTGATGACCGAGATGATACACTACCTTACTAGAACACAAGGTCATGAAACAGAATCAGTGATGTCACCATAGGTAGTCCATTAGTATTTATTTACGCAATGTCATTTCCACAAAATTATTTATCAATTTAGATTTCATTTTCCAACAGAAAAGAAAAATCATGTTTTTCTGAGTAGGAAGGATTGTTGTTGATACAAGTACCAATTTCGTGGTTATTTTCGATATTTATCGAGGAAAAAGGAATATGATGGATAGTGAAAATAGTTTTATTTGTTTCTCATTTGTAAACGTCAGTTTCCAAAAACACAATATTAATCAAGGAAGTTTATTTTTTCAAGTCACTAACTTGTAAAATTGACAGTTAACTTGTAAAACTTTTACAAGTTAGTAGTATTATTTACATTGAAAGTTGTCAAGTACTTGCTTTTAATTTAATTTATTCTTCTAATCTCAGAATTCCTGGAACAAATGCATTTCTCAATAAACGTTCTCAAACTATTCAAAAACGATATTCGTACCTTGTTATATTCGTATCTATTCGCTTTCCTTTTCGCGTACTTGCTTCTAATTTCATTTATCCTTCTAATTTAATCGTTCCTGGAACGAATATTTTTAGTAATAAATGTTATAAAAGTATTAAAAAACGATATGCATACCTTGTTTCATTTGGATCTGGCCTTTTTCGTCAGAAATTAGCAAATATTCTCGAAGGACTTCCAGTAGATAGGCAACACCGGTTCTAGCCCATTTTTGGGCATTTTTACATGTAAATTCCCATAAGGAATTCTAAGATTCATTTTGCAATTTTTCGTTCCTTTTCGGAATTTTTCTAAGTCCCTTTCAAGGTCATTCGGCAAATGGTTTGGAGTTGATTAGTGAGAGGGTGATTGATTGGAGGGTGAGGGGATGAGTCGGTAGTAGATTGTAGTATATTATGGGTAAGTGGAGGGTGAGATATAGGACGGTGATAGGTGAGGTGATATTACGAATTAGAAGTGGAGGGTTTTAATAGAAAGTGTGGGTGGTAGATGATACATCCCTATCATTTAAAAATAACAGTACACTAAGATAGTTTTTTTTTTGACTAATGCTGTTTTTTTTATATTTATAATAGTAATACAGATAATCGAAGAAAAATATAACATATTATGAAATGAACGTGGGGCTTAAATGGGGACGGTAAGTTGAGAAAACAACATGTGAGGTGTTCTAAAAGGGTGAGCAGATAGATGAAATGAAATCATTGAACCATGTAAAACATTTATGATTTATTACATTCAGTTTTATCGTTATGTAACAATAAAAGAGGTGAATTACATTGTTAATAATTGTTCTAATATTTGAATCTTTTTCTTAGGTTCATCACATTCTTCAATCTTCAGTTTCGGAGTTTCATCTAGAGAATAATGCCCCCAAGGTAGAGTGTTGAATGTGTCAGGCACCAAATATCGTTTGTCATCTTCAGGACTTAAAGCTATTTTTTCCTGTGTCACTGAATACACATGATGTTCCTTAGCTTGAATCAAATTTTGCGAGATAGCCATTTGTTTCCATGATTCCAAACATTCTATGTAATCTTCGAAACAGATTCTATTCCTTACGATTGATTTTTTGACACCTTTTGCTTTCTTTGTGATACCATAATTTCGAACCAAGGATTCAATCTCTTCGGGATCATATTCGTCTTTCTCCCAGAGTAGACTCTTCATATAGAGCTCATCATCAGTTGTTAAGTTCTTCACCGAGTATAATTTTGACCTGAGACCCACATAGTCTATCATAGGTACACCATTGTTCTCGTCCTTCATCATTCCCAATACTTTCTTGTTTACTCGTGGGATGTTGTATGGGTTATTTTCAGGGTAATCGGACGTATCGAAGTGTTTATGACAGTCTCGCTTTATTATTTTATATGGATCTTCAAAGACCTCATAAATGAGAGAGTCGGTATCACTATAGAGCGCAATACAATCATCACCGAAAGCATTTTTCATGTAATCATAATGAAAATCATATATGGTTGTTTTGGCTAAATCTAGGATACTCATTCCCACATAAATTGGTTTGTTCAAATATATTTGTAATTTCTGAAGCTCAACAGCTACCAAGCTTTCATTGAACACAACACAATTTTTGAACTCAGGTTTTGAAATGTATGCTTCAGCACCATATCGACCATTCCATTTGGTTAGAAGATGGACATTAACCCTCTTCCTTATGTTCTCCATCGTCTTTCCTATAACAAGAAAAAATATGTTGTAGTAGTGAATTGATATGAAAAGAAAAATTAACTCACCGAATACTGCATTATTCATTAGTTTGAACAGGTTCTTCTCAAACTCATTTTTGGCATTTTTTCTTAGGTCAGTATTGAGATTAATATAGGATTTGAGCCATGGAGATTGCTTGAATTTCAGAACTTTATGAATTTTTTTGACAGAAAGCCCGTTCCTCAGAGCCTGCTTAAGATTCCTATAGTGGATGATATACTTCTCTTTTGGACTTAAAGTAGCCATCAACTTAGCATTCTGGTTAGAAGCTACACAGGATGTACGAGTTTTAGAATTCAAATGCTCAGGACAGAAGGGAAGATCTTTGTGCATATCATGCAATTCTCTAGGATAATCAAGATCTACCTCTAAAATATAATCTTCCGAAGCATCATCTGGAATGTCTGAAATGTCAATATTAGGATCCACCCATTCAAAACCACCATAAGGTAAATTTTGAGACATCGCCCACCATATTGATTATTGATATCGAAATACATGAGATAGTTTTCTGGTCTATTCTGATCATAATCAGGCAGGTACCTATTGTTTGCATGAGCCCTCCTTTTGCCACAAACTTGACTGAGGCCGCCACGAATTCCTCGTTCGACAAACAGAAACATATCTACATCAGTCAGAAGCTCTAATTCTTGTTTCGTATGTTTCAACATAGCATCCCACGTATAACCTGGTAATGTGAAGTAATGAGCTGGATCCAATCCATAAGTTTTATGACAGCTTGAACGAAATTGCTCGAATACATCAGCCAGCAGAAGAATATCAGTTTTCATGTAGATATCCGAGTATTCACCTAAGTCCTTGCATTCGAATTTATTCCATACAAGTTTAGCTTTTAAATACTTCTTGCGTGGACATTTTTTATCTTCCAATTTATTGTAAAAGGCCTCAATAGGTGGAAGAGAAGTTTCATTATACCTTCAATAGAGTCAATATAATCATATGGCATTACCCTTTTGTGTGAGAAGATTTATGTGCTCTTCAGGAAATTGAGATTTGAGGTTAGGAAACTCTTCCAAATAGGACGCCAGTTGATCTAAAGAGGAAGCCATGAATCGAAAGCTATCAATGAATCGAAAATTAATTCGATAATCCTCATAATGTTTTGTGAAGCTTATATATTTTTCCTTGGTGATTGGTAGTAAGTCATTTTTCCACCATTCTGGTGGCAACATCTTCTATGATGAAATGTGCATCATAACCGGATAAGTTGTGAAATACTATAGGTATAGTGTGACTATCCTTATAATTAATATTACATCCTTCATGTGCTGCCCCACGGTAATTATCTTCTGGTATAAGATGATTATGATCTCGTACCTTCTTATCCCCAGGTTTGAGGATTTCTTCACATATATGACAGTGAGTTGCCTTCTGAAATTCAGCTTCATGCTGTGATGTCATATTGATGTCATGAGGGCAAAGGAAAACTGTTTCAACATCTTCTGCAAACTGGCTCAGCTCATCGGCAAACCATGTCATACAATCAAGACCCCGATGTGAACGGTAGAAACTCAAAGAATCATCAAATAAACATTTCACATAGTATCCTACAGCCGCAGCTTTATGTTCTTGATAATTATTATTTTTTGTACTTGTAGGTTTTAATACGCTTTCTAGATCGGCATAAATGATGAATGGAATCTTTTCCTTGTTCTTGAGGTTTTTGAATTTGAGTATATTTTCTCCAGACTTCGGCATTCTTATAGCAGTATCATTCATCTTACTACAATTCTCAGAGTGCTTATCAAGATTTTCAGCTGAACGGAAGTAGTGCAGACATCTATCACATATAAACTTCTTATGATCTTCCTTACTCAGTTGATTAGATACAAGGCGAGAGAGATTCTTGATCCATACATAATGGTATCTAACAGGTCTATCATCATAATTATCCTGAATCATTAAAATGTTGACATGTTTGTCCTTCTTGTTCTTGGTTAAATACGTGGGAAGTGTGATGAATTTTTTTTCCTTCTTCAGCGTGTAAACATTGATAGAGATGTTATTCAGTTTCTCAAAATACGGAATTTGCTTCAATGTCATCGGAAACTGAATACCTTTGAGTTTCAGCACCTTGGAATAATGGGGATATTTGGCTAATCGTTGAGGATGTTTTTCAACAGGGTATAATGCTGATATAACAGCCCAAGCAAAACATACGTTATCATCATTCTCCACATTGATACATGCTTTCTTACATTTGATTTGAGGCGGTAGCTCAATGTAAGAGCTTCCAAGTTGAGGTGTGAACTTATTCATATTCACTCCAAGGTTAATAACATTTACGAGAGCCCATCCGCTATCTCTCTCCTGAAATTCTTCCAGATCCTTCAAGATAGGCATTAACACATTTCTATTGAACCATTCTGTATATTCGTGTCTCTATATATTGCAGAATTGGGAGTGTTGAAGTATTTATATTCTTTTTGTAGTTGAACAGATTTCATAATTTCGAATTCTCCACAGAATATCATATTCACTTTGACTGCTTCATGGATTTTCAAAGCGTTCTGAATTCTTCGTTTAAAAATTTTTTCACAATCCACCAAGAAATCTTTAGGATCCTTATGCTTCAGGTTGCTTATGATACCTGTTCTTATGCAATTATTGAATGCTGATTCAGAATCATTCCATTGCACTCTGTTCCAAGCTGTCTCTTTTCTTCCAGAATATCCAGCTCCTCTACGATAATTCAACTTCAATTGTGCTCTATAAGTTTTAACATGGTTCAATGTATTCAACAATTTCTTTTTCTCTCCAATTGAACGAGAATTTCCCAATCTTTTCTTCAATCTTCTTATGGCAATTGTACAATTCTTGTGGCCTTCCTTAAATGATGATTCATCTTGGGTAAACTTCAAGTAGCACAGAAGAGCTTTTATCTTCTCAACTAAAGCAGCTAATGATATCATACTGACAGCTCGATTAACAAACTGCAAATGAAATAAAGGATTGTAGTTCTCCTATTCAAACAAAATTTGATGAATTCTTTTTTGTATTATTATTATACAAAACTTTTATGAGTGCTGAAATCTATTGGGATATATCAATATTCAAATCAAATGTTTATATCATATAGATAAAATTTTAGATCACCTTACCTTCCACGATCGAGTTTCTACGACTCCCCACTCCTGCCGCCTCACTACCGTTTTTGTCATCCAGATAGATGGCAATAGCGAACAAAATGATCATGTGTAATTTAGGTTCTGTGCATACTGATATAAAAACTATACGCATTATGACTTATTTTCTGATCAACATGAAACCCATATCGATTGTATTTCGGAAATCGCTTTTGTGTTTGGTTGCTAGCTGATCAGCGTTGGATCTGCCTGGTGAGCTGTCTGGAGCTGTCCGCTGAGCTGTCTGGAGCTGTCCCCTGAGCTGTCTAGAGCTGTCTGGCCCTCTTTTGGTCTACTCTTAAACAAAACGTTAGGTTAGATGAGATAGATCGCGCGCGATCTATCTGATCGCACCTAACATTTTGTTTTAGAGTAGACCAAAAGAGGGCCAGACAGCTCTAGACAGCTCAGGGGACAGCTCCAGACAGCTCAGCGGACAGCTCCAGACAGCTCACCAGGCAGATCCAACGCTGATCAGCTAGCAACCAAACGCAAAAGCGATTTCCGAAATACAATCGATATGGGTTTCATGTTGATCAGAAAATAAATCATAATGCGTATAGTTTTTATATCAGTATGCACAGAACCTAAATTATACATGATCATTTTGTTCGCTATTGCCATCTATCTGGATGACAAAAACGGTAGTGAGGCGGCAGGAGTGGGGAGTCGTAGAAACTCGATCGTGGAAGGTAAGGTGATCTAAAATTTTATCTATATGATATAAACATTTGATTTGAATATTGATATACAATATGTGAATCACACTTTCCGAATAAATATCTAAAAATTTATAACTTCGTTTTAATTGGAAATATATCGGCTCATACTATTTTCATTTTATCAAAAAATATGTAGAGGTCAACCAGGCGGTTCTTTAAAGCCATCGCATGCAACAAATTTTCTACTAACACATATATACCTAGCATATAATAGATGACAGCCCACTTTTCAGATGGGTCTTACAGACATCCCAATACTGATACTCGACCCTCGTAAGAGTTCTCTAGTGTGTTTTTGAAAATCGTCGACCACCCTTTTATACCGCTCAAGCGGAACCTCTATATGAATCCATATGAACAATCCGAATGTTTTATAGCCATGCGGCCCCTCAGTATTCTAAGACACTACACAGAGGTCTGAGGTTAGATTATTCATACAGAAAGATATATTTCAATTGTTGATAATATGAATAAGAAATATTATAAAACTATCTCCCATTATGAATATTATTGTACACATATCATATCTATCCAATACTCACCCACTATGACAGGATAATGAGTTGAGTTTGAAAGTTCTACAATAGGAAGAACGGTCTGTATGATCGGAGAGGTGCACTAAAAAAAATATATATTTTAGTCTCTATAGATTCAAGATGTCCTGAGCAGTAATGAAGATACAACATCATTTCCTTACATAGGTACATTTATGTTAGTGAATCAAAACGAGTATATCTATATTATAGATTTTTCTAATTCAAAATTTTTTTATTAAAATATCTCCATCAAATCAACAACTATACCATTACCTAATAATACACGAATTTTCAGTAACTCCCAAGAACATTTATTTCAAACATCAGTACTAATTACATATATCGAAATTTTTTAAGACCAGATTTTTCTTTATCCTACGATATCTCCGAAATCACTCATTTTAGCGAAAAAATAAATCGAAAATCACCCCGTTCACCCCCTGTCGATTTTACACCTGTTTAATATTATGGCAGAGTTTTAATCCCATACTGAAAAAATTTTTGTCTCCCCCTCCTGACTAGACATTCATTTAGAATCATTCCATAATAAGAGCTAAGTCCAATTTTTTTCTTTATCCTGCGATATCTCGGAAATCACTCGTTTTAGCGAAAAAATAAATCGAAAATTACCCCCTTCACCCCCTGTCGATTTTGCATCTGTTTAATATGATAGCAAAGTTTCAGCCTCATATTGAAAAAAATTTTATTATCCCCCTCCTGATTGGACATCCATTTAGAATCATTCAATTAAAAGAACTAAGTGAAATTTTTCTTTATCCTACTATATCTCTGAAATCACACGTTTTAGCGTAAAAATAAATCGAAAATCACCCCCTTCACCCCCTGTCGATTTTACCCCTGTTTAATATTATGGCAGAGTTTTAATCTCATACTGAAAAAATTTTTGTCTCCCCCTCCTGATTAGACATTCATTTAGAATCATTCCATAATAAGAGCTAAGTCCAATTTTTTTCTTTATCCTGCGATATCTCGGAAATCACTCGTTTTAGCGAAAAAATAAATCGAAAATTACCCCCTTCACCCCCTGTCGATTTTACCCCTGTTTAATATTATGGGAGAGTTTTAATCTCATACTGAAAAAATTTTGCCCCCTCCCCCTCCTGATTAGACATTCATTCAGAATCATACCATAACATAAGAGCTAAGTCCAAATTTTTTCTTCATTCTGCGATATCTCGGAAATCACTCGTTTTAGCGAAAAAATAAATCGAAAATCACCCCCTGTAGATGTTACACCTGTTTATTATGATGGCAAAGTTTCAATCTTGTATTGGAAAAAATTGTCATTCCCTCTTATTAATAATTAACCTTCATTTGTATTCATTCTATTAACCGAACTAGGTGAAAAAAATTGGTTATTCCCTATTCCAATATTACATTCATTTGGAAACTCTCCTTTATCCTACTATAACAAATTTAGTGAAATAATACAACACACCTAGGAAATAATTTCACCCAATTTCACTCCACTCGAGCACAACTAATCGAAATCTCGCGAACTAATAAAGGGTCGATGCAACACCAGCCGTATTTATACTCTCCCAAGTTATCCGAATTCAGAATGATAAAAACGACACCTATTAGTAGATGATTTCAGTGGGAATTCACTAACCAACAGATCTTCCAAATATATTATCCTATATGTTCAGCTATTAATTTCACGTTTTCAGCTATCCGGGATGAAGTCATTATCCTTTTAAATCCATCCATAAGTTATTTCAAAAGAATATATAAATTTGTGGGGGTTGAAATAAAGAATAGTGTTAATTCAAACTTCAATATTCCGTCTTCTAGTATGCGCATATCCGGTGAAATAGTGCAGCACGTGCAAGGTTCAAGTTACAGACGAGTCTAGACAAGAAATCTTGCATTGATAGATCGAGTAATGAGTCAGAGTCATATCAGTCTATCACCGGATATGCGCATACTAGAAGACGGAATATTGAAGTTTGAATTAACACTATTCTTTATTTCAACCCCCACAAATTTATATATTCTTTTGAAATAACTTATGGATGGATTTAAAAGGATAATGACTTCATCCCGGATAGCTGAAAACGTGAAATTAATAGCTGAACATATAGGATAATATATTTGGAAGATCTGTTGGTTAGTGAATTCCCACTGAAATCATCTACTAATAGGTGTCGTTTTTATCATTCTGAATTCGGATAACTTGGGAGAGTATAAATACGGCTGGTGTTGCATCGACCCTTTATTAGTTCGCGAGATTTCGATTAGTTGTGCTCGAGTGGAGTGAAATTGGGTGAAATTATTTCCTAGGTGTGTTGTATTATTTCACTAAATTTGTTATAGTAGGATAAAGGAGAGTTTCCAAATGAATGTAATATTGGAATAGGGAATAACCAATTTTTTTCACCTAGTTCGGTTAATAGAATGAATACAAATGAAGGTTAATTATTAATAAGAGGGAATGACAATTTTTTCCAATACAAGATTGAAACTTTGCCATCATAATAAACAGGTGTAACATCTACAGGGGGTGATTTTCGATTTATTTTTTCGCTAAAACGAGTGATTTCCGAGATATCGCAGAATGAAGAAAAAATTTGGAATTAGCTCTTATGTTATGGTATGATTCTAAATGAATGTCTAATCAGGAGGGGGAGGGGGCAAAATTTTTTCAGTATGAGATTAAAACTCTCCCATAATATTAAACAGGGGTAAAATCGACAGGGGGTGAAGGGGGTAATTTTCGATTTATTTTTTCGCTAAAACGAGTGATTTCCGAGATATCGCAGGATAAAGAAAAAAATTGGACTTAGCTCTTATTATGGAATGATTCTAAATGAATGTCTAATCAGGAGGGGGAGACAAAAATTTTTTCAGTATGAGATTAAAACTCTGCCATAATATTAAACAGGGGTAAAATCGACAGGGGGTGAAGGGGGTGATTTTCGATTTATTTTTACGCTAAAACGTGTGATTTCGGAGATATAGTAGGATAAAGAAAAATTTGGACTTGTAAAAATTTCACTTAGTTCTTTTAATTGAATGATTCTAAATGAATGTCCAATCAGGAGGGGGATAACAAAATTTTTTTTCAATATGAGGCTGAAACTTTGCTATCATATTAAACAGATGCAAAATCGACAGGGAGTGAAGGGGGTAATTTTCAATTTATTTTTTCGCTAAAACGTGTGATTTCCGAGATATCGCAGGATAAAGAAAAAATTTGGACTTAGCTCTTATTATGGAATGATTCTAAATGAATGTCTAATCAGGAGGGGAGTATGAGATTGAAACCTTGCCATCATATTGAACAGGGGCAAAATCGACAGGGGGTGAAGGGGGTGATTTTCGATTTATTTTTACGCTAAAACGTGTGATTTCGGAGATATAGTAGGATAAAGAAAAATTTGGACTTGTAAAAATTTCACTTAGTTCTTTTAATTGAATGATTCTAAATGAATGTCCAATCAGGAGGGGGATAACAAAATTTTTTTTCAATATGAGGCTGAAACTTTGCTATCATATTACACAGATGCAAAATCGACAGGGGGTGAAGGGGGTAATTTTCGATTTATTTTTTCGCTAAAACGAGTGATTTCCGAGATATCGCAGGATAAAGAAAAAAATTGGACTTAGCTCTTATTATGGAATGATTCTAAATGAATGTCTAGTCAGGAGGGGGAGACAAAAATTTTTTCAGTATGGGATTAAAACTCTGCCATAATATTAAACAGGTGTAAAATCGACAGGGGGTGAACGGGGTGATTTTCGATTTATTTTTTCGCTAAAATGAGTGATTTCGGAGATATCGTAGGATAAAGAAAAATCTGGTCTTAAAAAATTTCGATATATGTAACTAGGTACTGATGTTTGAAATAAATGTTCTTAGGAGTTACTGAAAATTCGTGTATTATTAGGTTATGGTATAGTTGCTGATTTGATGGAGATATTTTAATAAAAAAAAATTTGAATTAGAAAAATCTATAATATAGATATACTCGTTTGATTCACTGACATAAATGTACCTATGTAAGAAAATGATGTTGTATCTTCATTACTGCTCAGGACATCTTGAATATATAGAGACTAAAATATATATTTTTTTTTAGTGCACCTCTCCGATCATACAGACCGTTCTTCCTATTGTAGAACTTTCAAACTCAACTCATTATCCTGTCATAGTGGGTGAGTATTGGATAGATATGATATGTGTACAATAATATTCATAATGGGAGATAGTTTTATAATATTTCTTATTCATATTATCAACAATTGAAATATATCTTTCTGTATGAATAATCTAACCTCAGACCTCTGTGTAGTGTCTTAGAATACTGAGGGGCCGCATGGCTATAAAACATTCGGATTGTTCATATGGATTCATATGGCATTTTCGGAAACTTACTCGATCACTAACTCGGGTTACAAACTGACGGATAAACAGTTCAATTGCTGTCAATTTGTAACCCGGGTTAGTGATCGAGTAAGTTTCCGAAAATGCCAATATAGAGGTTCCGCTTGAGCGGTATAAAAGGGTGGTCGACGATTTTCAAAAACACACTAGAGAACTCTTACGAGGGTCGAGTATCAGTATTGGGATGTCTGTAAGACCCATCTGAAAAGTGGGCTGTCATCTATTATATGCTAGGTATATATGTGTTAGTAGAAAATTTGTTGCATGCGATGGCTTTAAAGAACCGCCTGGTTGACCTCTACATATTTTTTTGATAAAATGAAAATAGTATGAGCCGATATATTTCCAATAAAACGAAGTTATAAATTTTTAGATATTTATTCGAAGTGTGATTCACATATTGTATATCAATATTCAAATCAAATGTTTTGTTTAAGAGTAGACCAAAAGAGGCCAGACAGCTCTAGACAGCTCAGGGGACAGCTCCAGACAGCTCAGCGGACAGCTCCAGACAGCTCACCAGGCAGATCCAACGCTGATCAGCTAGCAACCAAACACAAAAGCGATTCCGAAATACAATCGATATGGGTTTCATGTTGATCAGAAATAAGTCATAATGCGTATAGTTTTTATATCAGTATGCACAGAACCTAAATTACACATGATCATTTTGTTCGCTATTGCCATCTATCTGGATGACAAAAACGGTAGTGAGGCGGCAGGAGTGGGGAGTCGTAGAAACTCGATCGTGGAAGGTAAGGTGATCTAAAATTTTATCTATATGATATAAACATTTGATTTGAATATTGATATATCCCAATAGATTTCAGCACTCATAAAAGTTTTGTATAATAATAATACAAAAAAGAATTCATCAAATTTTGTTTGAATAGGAGAACTACAATCCTTTATTTCATTTGCAGTTTGTTAATCGAGCTGTCAGTATGATATCATTAGCTGCTTTAGTTGAGAAGATAAAAGCTCTTCTGTGCTACTTGAAGTTTACCCAAGATGAATCATCATTTAAGGAAGGCCACAAGAATTGTACAATTGCCATAAGAAGATTGAAGAAAAGATTGGGAAATTCTCGTTCAATTGGAGAGAAAAAGAAATTGTTGAATACATTGAACCATGTTAAAACTTATAGAGCACAATTGAAGTTGAATTATCGTAGAGGAGCTGGATATTCTGGAAGAAAAGAGACAGCTTGGAACAGAGTGCAATGGAATGATTCTGAATCAGCATTCAATAATTGCATAAGAACAGGTATCATAAGCAACCTGAAGCATAAGGATCCTAAAGATTTCTTGGTGGATTGTGAAAAAATTTTTAAACGAAGAATTCAGAACGCTTTGAAAATCCATGAAGCAGTCAAAGTGAATATGATATTCTGTGGAGAATTCGAAATTATGAAATCTGTTCAACTACAAAAAGAATATAAATACTTCAACACTCCCAATTCTGCAATATATAGAGACACGAATATTACAGAATGGTTCAATAGAAATGTGTTAATGCCTATCTTGAAGGATCTGGAAGAATTTCAGGAGAGAGATAGCGGATGGGCTCTCGTAAATGTTATTAACCTTGGAGTGAATATGAATAAGTTCACACCTCAACTTGGAAGCTCTTACATTGAGCTACCGCCTCAAATCAAATGTAAGAAAGCATGTATCAATGTGGAGAATGATGATAACGTATGTTTTGCTTGGGCTGTTATATCAGCATTATACCCTGTTGAAAAACATCCTCAACGATTAGCCAAATATCCCCATTATTCCAAGGTGCTGAAACTCAAAGGTATTCAGTTTCCGATGACATTGAAGCAAATTCCGTATTTTGAGAAACTGAATAACATCTCTATCAATGTTTACACGCTGAAGAAGGAAAAAAAATTCATCACACTTCCCACGTATTTAACCAAGAACAAGAAGGACAAACATGTCAACATTTTAATGATTCAGGATAATTATGATGATAGACCTGTTAGATACCATTATGTATGGATCAAGAATCTCTCTCGCCTTGTATCTAATCAACTGAGTAAGGAAGATCATAAGAAGTTTATATGTGATAGATGTCTGCACTACTTCCGTTCAGCTGAAAATCTTGATAAGCACTCTGAGAATTGTAGTAAGATGAATGATACTGCTATAAGAATGCCGAAGTCTGGAGAAAATATACTCAAATTCAAAAACCTCAAGAACAAGGAAAAGGTTCCATTCATCATTTATGCCGATCTAGAAAGCGTATTAAAACCTACAAGTACAAAAAATAATAATTATCAAGAACATAAAGCTGCGGCTGTAGGATACTATGTGAAATGTTTATTTGATGATTCTTTGAGTTTCTACCGTTCACATCGGGGTCTTGATTGTATGACATGGTTTGCCGATGAGCTGAGCCAGTTTGCAGAAGATGTTGAAACAGTTTTCCTTTGCCCTCATGACATCAATATGACATCACAGCATGAAGCTGAATTTCAGAAGGCAACTCACTGTCATATATGTGAAGAAATCCTCAAACCTGGGGATAAGAAGGTACGAGATCATAATCATCTTATACCAGAAGATAATTACCGTGGGGCAGCACATGAAGGATGTAATATTAATTATAAGGATAGTCACACTATACCTATAGTATTTCACAACTTATCCGGTTATGATGCACATTTCATCATAGAAGATGTTGCCACCAGAATGGGTGGAAAAATTGACTTACTACCAATCACCAAGGAAAAATATATAAGCTTCACAAAACATTATGAGGATTATCGAATTAATTTTCGATTCATTGATAGCTTTCGATTCATGGCTTCCTCTTTAGATCAACTGGCGTCCTATTTGGAAGAGTTTCCTAACCTCAAATCTCAATTTCCTGAAGAGCACATAAATCTTCTCACACAAAAGGGTGTAATGCCATATGATTATATTGACTCTATTGAAAGGTATAATGAAACTTCTCTTCCACCTATTGAGGCCTTTTACAATAAATTGGAAGATAAAAAATGTCCACGCAAGAAGTATTTAAAAGCTAAACTTGTATGGAATAAATTCGAATGCAAGGACTTAGGTGAATACTCGGATATCTACATGAAAACTGATATTCTTCTGCTGGCTGATGTATTCGAGCAATTTCGTTCAAGCTGTCATAAAACTTATGGATTGGATCCAGCTCATTACTTCACATTACCAGGTTATACGTGGGATGCTATGTTGAAACATACGAAACAAGAATTAGAGCTTCTGACTGATGTAGATATGTTTCTGTTTGTCGAACGAGGAATTCGTGGCGGCCTCAGTCAAGTTTGTGGCAAAAGGAGGGCTCATGCAAACAATAGGTACCTGCCTGATTATGATCAGAATAGACCAGAAAACTATCTCATGTATTTCGATATCAATAATCAATATGGGTGGGCGATGTCTCAAAATTTACCTTATGGTGGTTTTGAATGGGTGGATCCTAATATTGACATTTCAGACATTCCAGATGATGCTTCGGAAGATTATATTTTAGAGGTAGATCTTGATTATCCTAGAGAATTGCATGATATGCACAAAGATCTTCCCTTCTGTCCTGAGCATTTGAATTCTAAAACTCGTACATCCTGTGTAGCTTCTAACCAGAATGCTAAGTTGATGGCTACTTTAAGTCCAAAAGAGAAGTATATCATCCACTATAGGAATCTTAAGCAGGCTCTGAGGAACGGGCTTTCTGTCAAAAAAATTCATAAAGTTCTGAAATTCAAGCAATCTCCATGGCTCAAATCCTATATTAATCTCAATACTGACCTAAGAAAAAATGCCAAAAATGAGTTTGAGAAGAACCTGTTCAAACTAATGAATAATGCAGTATTCGGTGAGTTAATTTTTCTTTTCATATCAATTCACTACTACAACATATTTTTTCTTGTTATAGGAAAGACGATGGAGAACATAAGGAAGAGGGTTAATGTCCATCTTCTAACCAAATGGAATGGTCGATATGGTGCTGAAGCATACATTTCAAAACCTGAGTTCAAAAATTGTGTTGTGTTCAATGAAAGCTTGGTAGCTGTTGAGCTTCAGAAATTACAAATATATTTGAACAAACCAATTTATGTGGGAATGAGTATCCTAGATTTAGCCAAAACACCATATATGATTTTCATTATGATTACATGAAAAATGCTTTCGGTGATGATTGTATTGCGCTCTATAGTGATACCGACTCTCTCATTTATGAGGTCTTTGAAGATCCATATAAAATAATAAAGCGAGACTGTCATAAACACTTCGATACGTCCGATTACCCTGAAAATAACCCATACAACATCCCACGAGTAAACAAGAAAGTATTGGGAATGATGAAGGACGAGAACAATGGTGTACCTATGATAGACTATGTGGGTCTCAGGTCAAAATTATACTCGGTGAAGAACTTAACAACTGATGATGAGCTCTATATGAAGAGTCTACTCTGGGAGAAAGACGAATATGATCCCGAAGAGATTGAATCCTTGGTTCGAAATTATGGTATCACAAAGAAAGCAAAAGGTGTCAAAAAATCAATCGTAAGGAATGGAATCTGTTTCGAAGATTACATAGAATGTTTGGAATCATGGAAACAAATGGCTATCTCGCAAAATTTGATTCAAGCTAAGGAACATCATGTGTATTCAGTGACACAGGAAAAAATAGCTTTAAGTCCTGAAGATGACAAACGATATTTGGTGCCTGACACATTCAACACTCTACCTTGGGGGCATTATTCTCTAGATGAAACTCCGAAACTGAAGATTGAAGAATGTGATGAACCTAAGAAAAAGATTCAAATATTAGAACAATTATTAACAATGTAATTCACCTCTTTTATTGTTACATAACGATAAAACTGAATGTAATAAATCATAAATGTTTTACATGGTTCAATGATTTCATTTCATCTATCTGCTCACCCTTTTAGAACACCTCACATGTTGTTTTCTCAACTTACCGTCCCCATTTAAGCCCCACGTTCATTTCATAATATGTTATATTTTTCTTCGATTATCTGTATTACTATTATAAATATAAAAAACAGCATTAGTCAAAAAAAAAACTATCTTAGTGTACTGTTATTTTTAAATGATAGGGATGTATCATCTACCACCCACACTTTCTATTAAAACCCTCCACTTGCATTCTAATACGTAATATCACCTCACCTATCACCGTCCTATATCTCACCCTCCACTTACCCATAATATACTACAATCTACTACCCTACTCATCCCCTCACCCTCCAATCAATCACCCTCTCACTAATCAACCTCCAAACTCATTTGCCGAATGACCTTGAAAGGGACTTAGAAAAATTCCGAAAAGGAACGAAAAATTGCAAAATGAACCTTAGAATTCCTTATGGGAATTTACATGTAAAAATGCCCAAAAATGGGCTAGAACCGGTGTTGCCTATCTACTACTTCCCTCTCGAAAAGCCACTGACAGTTGTCATAATTTTCCGATGTCATAATAATCATAAATATCTTATGACATTTGCGACAAATTATTGAGATTTTTTTGGAATTTATCTCACCTTTTTACAAACGAGAAACAAATAAAATATAAAACAATACACGCAAGGTAACGGGTTTTACTGGCTCAAGGAGGTAACTGACTCGCCTGCGGCTCGTCAATTATATCCTCCATTCGCCAGTAAAAACCCTCTTACCTTGCTAGTAATGTTATATACTATTTTTCTCAGTATAACTTCCAGTTTTTTGCTTTGATATCATTAAATAGTACAATAACGCCTTCAGACACATACACTTTTATTTTAACAACTGGAATTTCTGATGACTAGTCCAAATAAAAAAAACACAGGTTTTTTTCTCCTTTGGTTTTTATCCAGCCTTTTGGAGCAAACTTTTTTGTAACAGCCTCAGCTGAAGTTTCAAATGACACTACTGAATCATATTCTGAACAGGATTTGATGCAATGGCTTTCTCAGGATCTCGACATTTCACTTTAGATCGCTTGGATTGAGGAGATACTCTGGTATGAACATCTGATCTGCTTAGGTAGGACGGACAACCTGGTAATTTCGTTGGTATCGCTCCTAAAATGAATGGTAAAAGATAAATAGAAGGCCAGCTGATTAAAAACATTTTTTCAACCTATTTTTAACCTAGGAAACTTCAATGGAATTTCGACTTTTTGACCTGTAACTTAATGTGTGTAACTTGTAGATTTTTCTATAAATTCTGTTTGGAAATGTAGTTCGCAAACCTAGAAAAAAGTAACTTCTGAGTTTCAGGCAAAACAGTTGAATTTGCAATAATTAATAACTTACTGCTGTTACTGGAAACGAAAATCTTCCCTTTCAATAGCGTTTAACCAAGTTCTTTTAAGTTGCTCGTCTTTGGGAAACCCAAAGACTGCTACTTTTGGCCCTCCTTTATAATTGCCCCTGCATTTGAGAACAGAGCAATGAAATGGCATTTCAGCTGAAAAAAATAGCGAGATAAGTATAAAACGAACCGAAACTAAAATCAAAATAACCTCGAACATGAAACGCAAAACTTTTATGAACTAAAAGTAGAACAATTAAACTAGTGGAAAGATATAAAAAAGCCTTTTCCTTACCTGTTAAGAACTGATGTAACACCCAAATAAATATAATTTTAAGCAATAAACTCCGAAAAACTCTCACAATTCTGGCAAAAACGTGAAAAACTGTCACCTACAAATGATTGACTACTCAAACACTTCACCCCCTACCGCTGTCATTCTGTTTCATGGCCTTGTGTTCTAGTAAGGTAGTGGATGATACCAATAATTGACCACTTCCATAGTTACACAAAGTATTATCAAATTCATACAGTATATTGAAACCTCCATATATTTAAAGCGATTCCTAACCTGATGGTATATCGCATTATATTTCTTTTTGGGTGAGAAATCTGTAAAATTCTGAATCCGATGAAAAGATGACAAATGTTGATAAATCCCGTGGATAGAGTCAGACGAACGAATTCAACATCATTGTCAAGTCTTCGTCTCCATTCGATCGACGAACAATGCGAAAAATAATGATAAAATTCTCGGGGACGCGGACGTAGTGAATCGCACGAGCGAAGAAAGCGCCGTAAAAATAGATCCATCTGTCCCCGTAGATAATATGAGAAAAATACGTCTTTTATACTCCTCAACAAATTTCCAATAAACTAACTTTTTGTGCTGGAACACAAAGATCTCTGTGCGTTAAGACAGCGCCATTCACTAATCGTAGACACCTGGGGATCTCTCATGGCCTCTCATCCCGGGACTCTCGGGAATATCCCGAAAATCCTCTCTTCCAACGTCGCGCCCACACGTGGCGTTTCCTATCACAGAACTAGATAATTTATCTTTTGTTTCGTCAGGCGTGTTCCTTCGGTTTTCTTGCCGAATCGTACAGGTTTTTTGTTTCTCCTCAGGTTTTTAACGTGGGTAATGAGACCTTTTTCAGACGCTTATTTTTCCAGACTGAATTCCACTTCCAATCTCTTTCTTGATGGGATCGATTAGCGATCCAGGAATTTCTTTGTCCAAGTGCAGGAACGATTATTAGTTCTTTCTTTGAACTGAGGATGTTATTTCTCGTTTGTTCGTAGATAAATTGACGATATTTTCATGTTTTCAGTGGATTTGACCAATGACTAAATCATCCTGCGAAGTTCTGTCGTGGGTGAGTCTTTGACTATGTACAATACACTGTACGGCAAAATAGTCGATCCACTCAAAAATTCTATGAAGTTTGTTAATTCATAAATATGTTATTTCGAGTTCGATTGAAATGATTATTTTTTTCAATTGTAGGTATGAGCATCCTCAATCAATCACTAGTTTTGAATTTCAAGATAACTCGTCGTACGTCATTTTATACAGGTATCGATTGAAATATAATCTGGGAGGATTCTGCATTTCTGAAAAACTTTATAGGTTTTCACTTCTAGTCTCTGACAATTGACAAATAGACTGCAAATGAAAAAACACACAATTCTGAAGATTTTACAAGTTTGTCTGAAGAAAGTGTCTGATAGAGACACCGGAACAGTACATTATTCTTTTCATTCATCTCCCTTTTTAGTTTAACTCTGAGGCAACAATTTTTTTCAAACCCAATTTGCTTGACAAATAGGTGCAAAGATTTTCGCAGGAGCACTCCATCTTGATTAAAATTTTCTTAGTTATTTCTGTTTCAGAGACTAGGAGTGAAAAACTTTAGAATTTTTCTGAAATTTTATACAGGGTCAAACAAAATCTGTTTTTTAACCTAACTTTGAGAGCACCCCTGGTGTGTTCCAGTTGTTCCATCGGGTG
Organism: Propylea japonica; assembly: GCA_013421045.1. Taxonomy (NCBI): domain Eukaryota; kingdom Metazoa; phylum Arthropoda; class Insecta; order Coleoptera; family Coccinellidae; genus Propylea; species Propylea japonica. The sequence goes on from CM024242.1 coordinate 26,222,086, forward strand.
ATTTCTCATTTCATTATCAAGACACATTTTCTCTTGACAATTTAATTATTGATTCATTATAATAGCTCCATTTTGTTGAAGATACAGGGTTTTCAGTAAAACATAATATTTCGATAAGGCTACAACAGTATTTCAACAAATTCAACCCAAAATTGACCTACTGAAAACAAACGGAAAACAAAGTCAAAAACTTAACGTGTTTTCCGACCAGATGCAGAAAACAGGTGCAATTCGTCTTGACATACTCTCATTAAGGTTCTGAATCAATTAGAGCATCATTGAGCTGCTGCAAATTTTCAGAAGTTCTTACGAGAGGTTAAATCTTCCTCACAAGAGCCCAAACAATAGCACCCTCTTTCCTTCTCTTTCTATCCCCCAGTTTCAAAGCTTAGACCGAAGCGTCATCTTTTTGATATTTTGAGGGCTTTGCTTTGATTTTCGCTCAAAATGCGTAACAAAACAGCAAAACGTCTTCAATCATTTTGTTCTGGAGATAGAAGAATGAAACGAGAAGGGGATATGAAATTGAATTCATAAATAAGTTGAACGAGGCCAATAGCCCTAAGACATTTGAAATTGAATATTCAAAATGAACAAGTAAAAACCTCTTACTTTTATTTAGTTCTTTCTCGAATTTTCCTGTATTATTTCTGTTGTCAAACACTGAAATATGGGTGCGATAGTGTTTATTTATTAGACTGGTAGAAGCAAAATTGTAGGATAACTCTTTTTGGAATAAACTAACACGTGTTGTAGTTTAGTAAGTTCAGTTTGAAAAGGGGTTACAGTTCACTGCGATCTCAAGGTCTATAGTGCCCCCTTACAGAGCTGTTCTGGCCACACCCTTCGCCTTCCAGTTCCAGAGCTCTAATGAAATCTAATATCTGTGAAGGCTTCAACGAGGCTAATTCCTCACTCTTACAAGTTTATTGCCCAACGCATTATCTCCTCAGGCTCGCAATGCCAAAGTATTCCGTGACTAGGTGAATGGGGGTTTCTTCCTCCTCCCCACAGAACCTACAATCGACAGTGTCTGATAATCCCATCTTCAACAGGTGTTTCCTGAGGCGACAGTGTCCTGTAAGAAAGACAGTGAGAAGGTGTAATTGCTTCTCACCAAGATCCAGATATCTTTTTGATCTCTCTGTCTCAAAGTTCCGAAGGAACTTAGTGGAACGATCCATCCCTGGCAGATTTTGCCAGAGTTTTTCCCTCTCGGCCTTCTCCTTCTCCAGAAACTCCTTCTAATAAGTACATTCACCTATACCACAGAAGGGTTATGGGCCAATGAGTGACATTCGTGCGCCTTCTTTGGCAAGTGTATTGGCCTCTTCATTTCCTTTGATTCCCGAATGGCCAGAAACCCAGATTAAAAAGACTGCGGTAAAACACTAAAATATGGGTGTGATAGAGGTCCGAAGCCGTTCACAATTTGAAAGGCACAATAGCACTCCAGATAGTAAAATTAACACCCAAACCAAACAGGATGATGAAACATGTTAGCGCATCTACCTCCAGTATTCACATAAATCATAACCTACAATCAATATTATTTTCCTAAACATTGTAGTTATCGTAACAAATAATTTATGTACCAATACAACTAACCTATCCATTATGTGAGCAGATCACTTACTGAAATTGAAATTCTATGTAAATACGTTTCCATCAGTGAATTATTATCGTGAAATGCTCTGTTTCCATTCGGGATGATGTCAAGCCACAAAACCAGATACGTAAGACTATATGTTTCCCAGGCTAACATCCTTATCAAGAATTCTAGGGGGGTGTATAAAAGCGTCTAATATATCATGCTTCAGTGTGTGAGACCTAGATAGGGTCACGTAAAATTTTTCAAGAGAACAATGTCGCAAATGTTTCCCAGAACGATAACACATGGGAATAAGGCAAAGAGATGGATGCTGCAGCACTAATCAAACGATAAGTAACGATGACGTTGCAATCAGTCTTTATGTGGTAATTCTTAGAAGAGAATGAGCCTTCGTCGTCTAAAACGGCGGTAATATCTACTATTTGTCTTTCAAACTTAGAGAACTGCTGGAAAGAGATATCGAATAATATCAGACGGCTAAAATGATATTTCTCCAATTCTAGTTGATGAATCTTCAACTATAACAGTCTCAAGCAGTGTTGTTATGAAAGTTTTCTGCATCAATGCCAGACTTTGCAATTTTTCCTAGTTTTACCAATACTTCTAGCAAATTTCTCGAAACTCACTCTCTGAAAAAATTTATCGACAGTTGATTTGTAGGAAAGTAAGGTAGTTTACTGATTTGATATCTATTGCATTAAATGATTTCTGAGAACGGTGCGGTTCGGTCAACCGAAATATCATTCCTTCGAGAGGTCTTTTCCTAGAAAAGTCATTGACAAGAAAGTTCATTCCGTCGAAAATGACGCCCATTCTCCCTTGATTCGCTATACGCTTCCCCTCAATTTATCTGTCATATTTTTTTTATTATTTGAAGGTGTTAGACTGTGTTAAACAACTGTTAATGTGCCAATTTATTATTCTGAGTACATAAGCTATGAGTAATGTGGTGCTTGAATGGTAGATAGCGGACAATATCTGTAATTTTGATTTATACCATAGAGCGAAATAGCTAGTACGTAAACATAACCAAATGTTTTCCAGGCTAACATACTTATCAAGAATTCTAGGGAGGGTGTATAAAAGCGTCTAATATATCATGCTTCAGTGTGTGAGACCTAGGTAGGGTCACGTAAAATTTTTCAAGAGAACAATGTCGCAAATGTTTCCCAGAACGATAACACATGGGAATAAGGCAAAGAGATGGATGCTGCAGCACTAATCAAACGATAAGGTAACGATGACGTTGCAATCAGTCTTTATGTGGTAATTCTGAGAAGAGAATGAGCTTTCGTCGTCTAAAATGGTGGTAATATCTACTATTTGTCTTTCAAACTTAGAGAACTGCTGAAAAGAGATATCGAATAATATCAGACGGCTAAAATGATATTTCTCCAATTCCAGTTAATGAATCTTCAACTATTGAAGTCAAAAGCAGTGTTGTCAGTGAAAGTTTTCCGCATTAGTGCAAGACTTTACATTTTTTCCTAGTTGTACCAATACCTCTAGCAAATTTTTCGAGACTCAATTGCTGAAACGATTAATCGAGCGTTGATTTAAAAGTTAGTAGGGTAGTTTACTGATTCGATAACTATTGCCTTATAGTTTCTGAGAAAAGTGCGGTTCGGTGAAACGAAAGATCATTCCTTCGAAAGGTCTTTGCCTGGAAAAGTCACTGCCAAGAAAGTTCATTCCGTCGAAAATGACGTTTCATTCTCCTCTGATTCGCTATACGCTTTCCCCCAATCATCTGTCATATTTTCCTTATTATTTGTAGGTGTTAGACTGTGTTAAAAAACTGTTAATGTGCCAATTCATTACTCTGATTACATAAGCTACGAATAATGTGGTGCTTTTATCATAGATAGCGGAGAATATCTGTAAGTTTGATTTACATCATAGAGCGAAATAGCTAGTACGTAAACATAACCAACTGTTTTCCTGGCTAACATACTTATCAAGAATTCTAGGGAGGGTGTATAAAAGCATCTAATATATCATGCTTGTGTGTGAGACCTAGATAGGGTCACGTAAAATTTTTCAAGAGAACAATGTCGCAAATGTTTCCCAGAACGATAACACATGGGAATAAGGCAAAGAGATGGATGCTGCAGCACTAATCAAACGATAAGGTAACGATGACGTTGCAATCAGTCTTTATGTGGTAATTCTAAGAAGAGAATGAGCCTTCGTCGTCTAAAATGGTGGTAATATCTACTATTTGTCTTTCAAACTTAGACAACTGCTGGAAAGAGATATCGAATAATATCAGACGGCTAAAATGATATTTCTCCAATTCTAGTTAATGAATCTTCAACTATTGCAGTCTGAAGCAGTGTTGTCATGAAAAGTTTTCTGCATCAGTGCCAGACTTTGCTTTTTTCCAAGGTTTACCAATACTTCTAGTAAGAATCTCAAAACATACTTGATGAAACGATTTATCGAGAGTTGATTTGAAAGTTAGTAAGGTAGTTTACTGATTTGATACCTGGTTTCTGAGAACGGTGCTGTTCGGTCAACCGAAAGATCGTTCCTTTGAAAGCTATTTGTCTCGAAAAGTAACTGTCAAGAAAGTTCATTCCGTCGAAAATGGCGCCTACTCTAATTTTCGAATTCGAATTGTCCTAGAGACTTGAGATTTTCAGGGCGAGTTTGGTTTCCAAATGCCGCGGTTAAGTTTGCTTACAAGCCAGATCGTATAGGGTGTTCCATAAAATATGGCCATTCAAAATTTTTGTTCCTCAATATTTCAGACAGAACAAAACCAATCGCAATGTCATGCGGCCACGTGGAAGATGCTCATAATTAGCCTCATGCCAAATTTAGTCGCAATAGTATTGACAGAACCATTGAAGATTCAATTTGAAATTTGAATAGAAGAATCTTTATATTTCCATAACAAGACATCAGATTTGAGTAAAAGTTATTTTGTGAATGAAGATCAATATACTGAATTTTCAAGCTGAATTTCAAGAGGATCGCATCATCAGAACCATAGAATTCCATTTTTTCAATTTATTTTTTATATATTTCGTTCTCTTGATCAGAATATAATTCCAAGTGTGCTGAGATTCTGCATTTATATATTTGGTATTAATCTTAAATCCCATATAAAATTTTGAGGTAATAGTCTAATAACTTCACCAATGAACCAGAGCTCAAAAGTTCCTGCTCAGGGCTTTTCCGCAAATTTTTTATGACATTGACGGAAAGTTCTTGATTTATTTGAATCTATCTGGCATCTCATTCGCTTCTTGTGTTCAACGTTCAGCTAGATTGACTCAATTTTTTTGCTTTCTATAAAATCTTATGGATCTTCTTGAAATTATGCACGAACATTCAGTATCTCGTTCATTCATTCACAAAATAAATCGTATGTCTCGTTACGAAAATATTCTCTTCAATATTTCAATTGAATTTTCCATGGCTCTGTTGACCCTACGGCCACAAAATTCTGCATAAGGTTTATTATGAGCATCTTGCAAAATTTCATTTGGATTGTTTCTGTTTTGTCTGAGAAATTGAGAAACGAAATTTCTGAATGGCCATATTTTATGGAACACCTAGTACGATTTGGCTGGTTAACGAACCTAACCGTGGCATTTAGGAACAGAATTTACTCTGAAAATCTCGAAAGTCTATAGGACAATCCTTTTGAAAGTTATCGTGCTTACGGATTCGTCATCATCAGGAAGTCAAAATCTATCGTTTGAGACCATTTTCAGCCCAAAATTCGAAAATTCCAGACATTTGTGTAAAACGGTATAGCACTCGTTCAAGTAGAACAAGCGCTCCAAAACGGCGCTCCACACGAATAAAAGGCAAAAGGAATAACCCCTTTCAGTTTTTCGGTATTATTCAGACACACCCTGTATATTTATTTCAATATTTCGAACCGATATTCCTTGAAACTCACCATATTCATATTGGCTCGGAAAGTTTAGCTGGCTTGGCTTCTGCAATGCAGTCGGTTCAAACTCAGCTTTATCTCTTACAGATGATGTATCGACGGTAGAGGCCTGCCTCATACATAAAACAAAACACGTTACGTACGGGCAGCTATGCCGGACACTCGGTGTCGAATTTGATGCACACTTCTGCGCATTCGATTATGTCAATCGAATTGTCCCTCGAGCTTCACGCATAGTATGAAAGTGATATAAATGTTAACATTGCGAATACGAATGATCGGGAGTAGAACGTAGTGTGGGAAGCGTGTAGGTCAACTTTCTTGTTCAAAGAGAATGTCGAATTTGGTTTGTCTGAAAAATTTTGATGTTCATAACTAGAGACCTGATTATTTGCATTTGCATATTAGAATATGCATTGCGTAATGGTTTTTCAATAAGTGTTATTTTGTTTTCAATATAAATGATCGGATGTTTTTTCATTATAAAGAAGAAGCTATGCCGTTAATAGTGGAAAATAACATCAGCCAAATGACCCCCACGACCACGCTTACAGGACAATATCATTTTAATGAAATTTTCCATAACCAAATCGCAAAGTGGCTGCCCTATGTCCTCGATAGCCTCGCGAATTCCATCTTGAGGTTGGGCTATTGGCGTAGACCTTCTATTCCCGTGGTCCCAAAGGAAGAATTAACAAGGTGTTAAATCATATGATCTCGGTGGCGAATTGTGATCACCTCTTCGAGAGATAACACGGTCCGGAAATCAGCATAGACACGACGTTGTTTATGATCGTCTGGCTTGAGTTCTTGTTTAACTGAACTTTATAAACCCTAAAAATTTAGTCGCCATAGTATTAACAGAACTATTGAAGATTCAATTTAAAAAGAAGAATCTTCATATTTCCATAACAAGACATCAGATTCGAGTAAAAGTTATTTTGTGAATGAAGATCAATATACTGAATTTTCAAGCAGAATTTAAGAGGATCGCATCATCATAATCATAGAATTCCATTATTTCAATTTATTTTTTATATATTTCGTTCTCTTGATCAGAATATAATTCCAAGTGTGCTGAGATTCTGCATTTATATATTTGGTATTATTTAAATCCCTATAAAATTTTGAGGTAATAGTCTAATAACTTCACCAATGAACCAGAGCTCCTGCTCAGGGCTCTTCCTAAAATTTTTTATGACAATGACGGAAAGTTCTTGATTTATTTGAATCTATCTGGCATCTCATTCGCTTCTTGTGTTCAACGTTCAGCTAGATTGACTCATCTTTTTTGCTTTCTATAAAATCTTATGATGGATCTTCTTGAAATTATGCACGAACATGCAGTATCTCGTTCATTCATTCACAAAATAAATCGTATGTCTCGTTACGAAAATATTCTTTTCAATGTTTCAATTAATTTTCCATGGCTCTGTTCACCCTACGGCCACAAAATTCTGCATAAGGTTTATTATGAGCATCTTGCAAAATTTCATTTGGATTGTTTCTTTTTGTCTGAGAAATTGAGAAACGAAATTTCTGAATGGACATATTTTATGGAACCATAGACAAACTAAAAAATTAGACGAGCCACTCGTATATTCCGCGCCATCTGTCGGAGGAGACTAATACACGAAAAAATTATTTTGAATTTGAGAGTTGCATTCATGGAAATCCTATCGAGAAAATAGTAAGTATGTAAAATCATTATTATCAAAAAACCTTCGAATTGTCAACTGACACAAGGAGTGGTTTGACACGTTCTTTTTGAAATATAATAAATTTCGATATGCCTGCAAGAGTGAAGACGTGCTGTGTTATTGGATGTTAAAATCGAGATGCAAGAAGGTAATTATAAAATATATATGTATATTCTGTTTACCTATAGGAATTAAGATACTCGTAGTTTTCAAAAAAGTTTTTCATGTATTGAATAAGTTTAGTAGGTGAATACTCATATTTTGTATTATTGAATTCATTATTGTTAGTTTTTGAAAATGTTTTCGATGCAATTATTAGTTTATTGATTAGATATTTATGGAATGAATCTGTATTTTCAATTGGTGTTACCTATTTCAGTTAATAAATTTTTATTCTATCCAGAATTTGATTATTGATCCTCATTTCTCGATTCCAAAAGAAAATCAGATGAAAGTTCGTTGCAGGTATTATTTTCAAGAGAATAATTCCTCACTCATCGATAACTTGCACGAATCTATTTCTGATATCCTTTGGAAATTGAATTTCAAAAACTTTTTGCCTATATGGGAGTACCTACCTATTCAAAATGTGCACTACAGAATTCTTTTTGCGGCAGCTTCTTTTTCAATTGAGGTTTTTTCACGAATTAGTAATGTTGTACAAAAACAGATGGCGTTGAAACTTGTTCTACTAGTGTCTCATCTATTCTCCGTTTAGTTAGTCTATGTATGGAACACGCAGTACGATTTGGCTGGTTAACGACCTAACCGTGGCATTTAGGAACAGAATTTACTCTGAAAATCTCAAAAGTCTATAGTCAGAAGGAATAACCCCTTTCAGTTTTTCGGTGTTATTCAGACACACCCTGTATATTTATTTCAATATTTCGAACCGATATTCCTTGAAACTCACCATATTCATATTGGCTCGGAAAGTTTAGCTTGCTTGGCTTTCTGCAATGCAGTCGGTTCAAAACTCAGCTTTATCTCTTACAGATGATGTATCGACGGTAGAGGTGGGTAGAGGCTTGCCTCATACATAAAACAAAACACGTTACGTACGGGCAGCTATGCCGGACACTCGGTTTCGAATTTGATGCACACTTCTGCGCATTCGATTATGTCAATCGAATTGTCCCTCGAGCTTTACGCATAGTATGAAAGTGATATAAATGTTGACATTGCGAATACGAATGATCGGGAGTAGAACGTAGTGTGGGAAGCTGTGTAGGTCAACTTTTCTGTTCAAAGAGAATGTCGAATATTGGTTGGTCTGAAAAATTTTGATGTTTATAACTATAGACCGGATTATGTGCATTTGCATATTAGAATATGAATTTGCGTAAATGGTTTTCCAATAAGTGTTATTTTGATATTCAAAGAAAAATGCCATTTTTCAATATAAATGATCGGATGTTTCTTTCATTAAAAGAAGAAGCTATGCCGTTGATAGTGGAAAATAACATCAGGTAATGACCAACCACGAATGCTTACAGGACAATATCCTTTTAATGAAATTTTCCATAACTAAATCGCAAAGTGGCTCTCTATGTCCTTGATAGCCTCACGAATTCCATCTTTGAGGTCTTGAATCGACGCGGACCTTCTCTTCACGTGGCCCTAAATGAAGAAGTCGCAAGGTGTTGAATCACAAGATCTTGGTGGCCAATTGTGATCACCAGCAGAGATACGACGTTGTTGATGATCAGATGGCTTGAGTTCTTGTGTTAACTGAACTTCATAAGCGTTAAAACCAAGTCTTGTGTTAACTAAACTTAAGACCCAAATCTTTTATGCAAAATACGGTGTATGACGTTTGTGGAATGCCTAATTCCATAGAACGACGAGGAATGGACAAACCTGGGTCTTTTTCAACACTTTCGGCTACAACAGCAATATTCTCGGCTGTTCTTGGGCGACGTGCACGTGTTTTTTCTTCACATCACTAACTTGTCTCAATAGCTCGAGTTTTTCCACCAATTTCTTTATTGCGGTCTGACAGGGTGCTTCACGACGACTCAAAAATGTTCGAGTTTTATGAACCGTCTCCAAATTTTTCACCTTTTTTTTTAGTGAATTTTAATATTTGCAATGCGTTCTTGGAGCGTGTATCGTTCCATTTTTATTAATGGCGTAGTTATTTGCTAACGGACAGAAATGATCGTTTGAGACCGTTTTCTGCTCAAAATTCGAAAATTACAGATATTTTGGCAAACGATATAGCACTCGTTAAAGTAAAACAAGGGCTGAAAAATAGAAATTCAGAGACCTTGATTTTCGGCGACCAGAATGCAATAATCGAATTACTACCTGCATATAATATGAATTCTAATTAGATGTGTTACGAAATCAGAAAACGATTTGTTTTCAGCACCAAATTATTACTCTCGCAAATATTGCTTTTTAATTCTGGATTCATTTTATCATTAACACCGATGTGGTAAAAATATTTTGTTCAACATCGTAAATATTTGCCTGAGCTACCAAAGACAATTTGGGATTTACGATGATAAATATATGATCGAATGAAAATTGCTGGACATTTGGGAACATAACACTTTCCAATCAAACATTATTATATCACCTTCTAGAGCGCCAATTAGAGTGGAATTGCGCATGCGGCAAACAGACCTCAAGCTAATCCCATTGGAGCAAAAAAAAATTAGTAGGCCCTGGTCGCTCCACCAGAGAATTGATTCGAATTTATGTGGAAGAGCTGTATAAAAAATTAAATAAAACCTTGAGCAGGTGCTTTGGTGCTCGGTTCATTGGTGGAGCAATGATGCATTACCTTAAAATATATAGGACTAAAGAATGAGTAAAAAATCAATAATGAAAAAAATCAAATTCTATGGTTCAGACAGAAGATGCGATCCTCCTGAAATTTTACATGAACATTCAGAATATCAGTCCTCATGTACAAAATAAATTTCACCAGAATCAGATATCCTGTTATGAAAATATAAATTTTTTTTCTTTATGCACTTGATGAATTTTCTATGGTCGAATCTTATCGTTTGGTCAAAATTAGAAAATTACAGACATTTCGACAAAAAGATATAGCACTCGTTTAAAATTATATTAGTTTGCGTTCTCGAAATAAATTTCAGTCGAATCGGATATTCTGTTATGAAATTATAACGATTCTTCTTTTCAATATTCCAATTGAATTTTCTATGATTCTGTTGATACTATGGCCACGAAATTTTGGAAGAAAATTCAATTTATCGATCTCTTTTCACAAAATGAATTTCCCTCGAATCCGATGTCTTGTTATCTATACTAATATTATAAAGAGGAAAGATTTGTATGTTTGTGTGTTTGTGTGTTTGTGGCGTTGATATGACATCACTCATAAGCTACTGGACCGATTTCAATAATTCTTTCACCCTTAGAAAGCTACATTATTCTTGAGTAACATAGGCTATACTTTTCATCCGAGAAAATTCGGGAAACCTACTATAACTTCAATGATAATAAATATGAGTACCAAAATCAGCTATTTTCAGGTGCGCTGCGAAAACCGTAAGACGTACGTGGAAATAATGTATGACGGAAATGTACCTCTTCGATAGTTCTACAAAAAAGTCCGCGATAGCATATATCTATCTTTCAAGGTTTACTCGGTATCACCTTTTAAAGTTTTCCGAAAGTTTCTCAAAATTATGCATTATTTGGGAGTATTTTTTTATGAATACGCTATTGATCTTTATCCAATTAAATACGTCCTTCATACCCAGTATTTAATATAGAACGAAATTGCCTTTTACATCATTCAATTATGATGAATACATCAAAAGATATGGCAGGTTGAAGATGAAATCGCACCATTATCGAATTGCGTCTCCGAGCACGATACACACCGGTATGCCGAGGAGCATCGAGATGTGATGTCACTGCGGAGAATTTCCATTGCATTTGCAGAATGGAAGTGTTAGAACTCGAGGGAATGATTGGAAATTGGAATAATGCAATTAATCGCAAGTTTCATTGAAAATGCAATCAACTTACTATTTCAAATGAAATATCTTCGATGTTTTTTTTTGTTGATCCTGGAATATATCAATGAAGTTGTATAAATATGGATGTTAGTGCTAAGTATTTACGAGTATTTGTTAATAGAGAATAAATTATTCAAGTTTCATTTAAAAACGAATAAATGAAAATATGTTTATCATGTTTAGGAAATTTCTATGAATGTCATTTATAATTCGTGAATTTGGAAAGTTTTTTATCCATTTTTTTTCTTCATATTCTGAAAACTGATCTTCTTATTCAGATCCCGGTGTCTTAAGTTGGTATGGATTCTGCTCAAAACGGTAGGTTTTAGAAAAAAGTGGTCAATAGGGCGTTTGTAGAGAATTAATTAACCCATTAAATGAGGTATCAATCGTCCTGATCGAATGAGCACAGACCGATTTATTTTCATTAGAAGATGAAAAAATGTTATTTTCCATCTCCTCCAAAGTTTATTCGAGATATTTTCAAAACGATAGGTTATAGAAAAAAGTGGTCAATAGGGCGTTTGTAGAGAATTGATCTATATCTACTAATGAAATGTAGGTATCGTAGGGATACCTACATTTCATTTATACATGGACGAGAACACAGAATTCAGTATATCTACTAATATTACTTATACTTATATTATAAAGAGGAAAGATTTGTATGTTTGTGGGTTGGAGGGTTTGATACGAGTTAACTCATAAGCTAATAGAGATTTCAATAATTATTTCACCCTTAGAATGCTACACTATCCCTGTGTAACATAGGCTATACTTTTCACCCGAGAAAATTGAGGAAACCTACTATAACTTCAATGATAATAAATATGAGTACCAAAATCAGCCATAATCAGCTATTTTCAGGTGCGTTGCAAAAACCGTAAAGGTACGTCTACACCGGAGTGCTGCACTGTGCAGCACAGTTGCGAACAGTATGCGGCACAAAAGTTCGTCTCGGTGTAGTCGTCCAGGCGAACAGCAACAAAAGTACGCGAACTCTGTGGAAAAGTTCGCGCGTACAGTTGCATACTTTTGTTCGCTCATCGGCTCCACCGGTGTAGACGGCTCGACACACACACACATGTTTCTGCGAACTCATTCTTGTTTCCGCTACGGTAGCGAAAACATCTATTTGTGCGCGAAAAATATGGAGTGGAATAATGCAAAAATAATTGAATTTATTAAAGAAATCGAACTCCATCCCGCACTGTGGGACTGTAATCACGGAGATTACAAAAATAGAAATGAAAAACATGATGCAACTGAGGAGTTGGCAAAAAATTCGTTTGTGACTCCACCGAGATTCTTCGGAAGTGAAAAATCGTGTCAGCCCAGTACAGGAGGGAAAGAAAAAAAGTTATGGAATCGAAATCGTCGGGTGCGGGAGTGTCCGATATTTACAAACCCAAATGGTTTGGCCTCACCCATCATCGTTGTTTTTTCTTTTGTTTTTTTTTTAGCAAAGTGCATGCCACAACACACGCTGCAGCACAAAGCATCACGTTATCTTGATACTCCATATTCAACGATTGAAGGAAAGCGAAACACTGAGAACAGTGAAATCTTGTTTGTGCACACTGTGCGCGTACAAAAGTTACGCACAGTGCTGCACTGTGCACGTACAAAAGATACGCACAGCTCTTTCGGTGTAGACGGTCTCTAAATGTGTTGACAATTTGTGCGCGTACAGCTGAAGTGCTGCACAAAATGTTCGTGAACAATTGTGCCTCACACGATTTTGGTGTAGACGTACCTTAAGACGTACATGGAAACAATGTATGACGAAAATGTACCTCTTCAATAGTTCTACAAAAAAGTCCGCGATAGCATATATCTATTTTTCAAGGTTTACTCGGTATTACCTTTGAAAGGTTTCTCAAAATTATGCATTATTTGGGAGTATTTTTTATGGATACGCTATTGATCCTTATCCAATTAAATACGTCGTTCATACCCAGTATTTAATTCAGAACGAAATTGCCTCTTACATCATTCAATTATGATTAATACATCAAAAGATTTGGCAGGTTGAAGATGAAATCGCACCAAAATATCTCCGAGGTAGGCACTAGGCTGGTAGGAGAAGGTACCGAAGTGTGAGGGATGTTTTGTATATGAATGTATTTTGGATTACCTATGCCCGTATGTTTATGACCACAAATCAGATCAACAGATGGCGCTGAAGTCGTTATTCAGGTTATTCATCTACTCTGCAACTAAACGGCTCGATCGAATTGAATGAATTTTTGTGTATACAGAACAACGTCTGTTGGGTCTGCTAGTGGAAATATAAAGTTTCTTTTTTTCAATATTCCAATTGAATTTTCTATGGTTCTGTTAACACTATGTCCACGAAATTTTGAATGAACATTCAGTATATCGATTCCCATTCACAAAATAAATTTGACTCGAAGCGAAGATCTTCTTATGGAAATTTCTATTCGAACTCTGGCATAAAAATGTTGCATGTGGCTTTTTAAGAGCGTCCTGCATTTGGCCCGCAAAATTTAATTTGGTTTCGTTTTGTCTGAGATATTGAGGAACAAAAATTTTGAATGGCCATATTTCATGGAACACCCTGTACGATTCGGCTGATAAACGAACTCAATCGAGGCCTTTTGGACCCGAACTCATCCTGAAAATTCCAAGTCTCTAAAACAATCTCTCTAGAGTTATTGTGCTAACGGACGGCCGGATGGCTCCACGGACAGAAATGAATTTGACCACGAATTCGTCTTCAGGGAGTCTAACCCTATCATTTGAGACCATTTTCGGCTGAAAATTACTGAATTACAGACATTTGGGCAGAACGATATAGCACTTGTGTAGAACGAGCGCTCAAAAAGATTCTACTTTTTTTCAATCAGGTACAATATTTTGAAGTTTATGTATGAACAGTTTCAAAGATTACATTTTGCGAATGGTTATACTTGAGCGTTCGTTATAATTAAAGGAGTGCCATATAGTTTTGCCGAAATGTCTCTAATTTTCGAATTTTGAACCGAAAATTGTCTCAAACGATAGGGTTCTGACCGTCAGGCCGTAGGCACGATATTTTCCGAATGGATTATCCTAAAGCCTTGAGTTTTTCAGGGTGAGTTCGGTTCGGTACTCTGTACGATTTCCATAAAATATGGCAATTCAAAAATGTTGTTCCTCAATATCCCAGACAAAACCGAACCAATATTGGAAAGAAGAATCTTATATTTCCATATCAAGATTTCAGTGAAATTTTGTTGTGAATAAAGATGACATACTGAATTGCTATGCGGAATTTCAAAAGAATCAATAAACAGAATCGAATGATTGATTTTTTTACTGAAGATTTTCACATATTCCACTTTTTGAATAATTTCTAGAATATAATTCTCATCGTGCTGAGAGTTTGCATTCATATACTTGGCATGATTCGCAAGTCCTATACTACAAGTGTAAACCAGTTCAAAAATCTTTATGATGGGACACAGAGATGATTTTTTTTTCTTGTTTTTGCATTTTTGCCAATCATGTTGATATTTTGTTTAGTATTCAGATAACATTGTGGTTACTTCATTTTAATTTTAGTACTATATTGAGAAATTAATAGGCAATGCCTTTTCTCTTATTTCTGTTATAATAATAATAATAATAATAATAATTTGGAGGTTTCTTGCATTATTGCTCCATCAATGAACGAGTGCTCAAAAGCACCTGCTCAGTGCTTTCATTATTTATTTTTATTAGTTTTTCTACTGAGCCCACAGGACTTAGAAGGTTCCCACAATTATTGTATAACCAATCTCGCAGCCGCTCCTGCTTTCAATTTAGTGTTTTTCTCAAATTCCAAATGTGCAAATATAGTATCACGGAAAATTTTGAGGTATTTCGCAATGATGGGGTAATTATGTTCTGCTAAATATATACATTTTTTTCTCTGATCCTTCTGTTTGATCAATTCAACACTCCAAAGTAAGAGATGACGCTGTTTTCATTCAAACAAATAAGATTAGTCTTATCAAAACATTGATAAACTACCTGGAGCAAGCCAAGATTGAATATACTAGAAAATAAGGAATTGGTGCAACTACAATCGGAGCTCAACAGTCAAGATCAGTGATATCAATCAGTTGGTATTGTTATGTTTTCTAATCGAAGAACGAGAATATAGTGAATAATTGAAGTGCCTCACCATTATGATTAAATCTATATGCAAAATGTTTGAGGGCAGCAGCCCTCAGCTCTTAGCTGTACTAGCAGGTAACGTAAATTTTCTGTTATGCATTAACAACGGGGTGACGTAAGGGACACCGGCTAACTGAAGATAGAAGACCTCAAAGTAAATGAGGATTGTGGGTTTAAATGCCCCTTAAGGCTATTAGTTTAGAGATACAGGGTGTTGTTAATGTGCTAAAACTATATACTCCCATACCTTCGTTAATATGGCATATTTTTCGCTGATAGTTGGCAAGCTCGTTACTTTACATATACTCCATAAGATCGAGAAAAAAATTTTAAAAATTGCAGGTCCGTATTCAAAAATTTCAATTTCTGTGTCAGGTGAGAAATATCACTCG
Source organism: Propylea japonica (assembly GCA_013421045.1). Lineage (NCBI taxonomy): Eukaryota > Metazoa > Arthropoda > Insecta > Coleoptera > Coccinellidae > Propylea > Propylea japonica. The sequence goes on from CM024242.1 coordinate 26,237,865, forward strand.
GTTTTTGAGATAAAAAACTTGAGATGGATAATTAAAATCTGCAAAAAAACACTGAGTAAAAATCTGTTTTTAGTTTGAATGGCACAATTTTTTTATAGTTCTTATGATATGTTGAAAGTCGAATTAATTCATATTCACCTTAATTACCATACTATTTCTGATGGAAAAAACACTGAATTCGAGATGCTTAAATAATCCTGACGCATTTTAAATATTCCTCCACATCATGAAATCCTTTTTTATTGATTGATTTATCAATATCATAAGAAAATTTCAAAATACAATGCAAACACAAAAAGAGGAACAGTAGCACATATGATTAATAAAAAATCAAATGAACAAATGCTCGAAATGAGAGCCATTCCCCTGACACACTTACTGGGTCTTTTTTTCCATAATATTAGAGATTTATTTCGGTGCTGGGTTTTAAGGTTCACACCAGCATATTCAAATTAATAAAAATAGTTTCAATTTTAAATTCCCAAATGAACTGCGATGGTCTGTTGGAGCGCAATTCAAATATGAGTTTTGAAGGATTTAAAACAAATCTGTCATTGTCGTACATATTCAATTTTGAGAGGAAGAGCCTATTGACAGATTGAATCTGTCAATTGATAGATTTTTATTTCAGCGTAGTAGTATTGTTTAAGGACTTAAGCAATGGTAGTACCAATAACTCGCCAATGTTCAACAGATGCGCAACTAATAGACATTTTTCTTTTATATGAGCCAAATAATAATTTGTATGAGACTCATTTGTACCCTTATATTTTAGGATGAAAGTTTTATGTCTCTACTTCCCATGAAAATAATAAATATTTGTTCGTTCTTCAGGGTATTTCGATATCATCACCTCAACTAGTGAAAAATGTCATTGCGTTTTACAGTTTCACATTGTAACATTCTCTTTCATATTTAAAAACTTCAAAGCCAACAACGGTTGGCTACTTACTTATCCAAAAATATTCTATTGAAATATTTTTCCACCAGTATTTATATTTTTCTTCTGGTCCTTATACCTAAGATTCACTAGTTGGATTAGGAAAATACCTAGAGAACCATAACCTCCATGTCTTTGGAACAATAGAACCGATTATACAGTGTGTTTGCTCATGAGTAGCGATAATTTGAGGACATCAAATATACCTAATATTATCGACAAAAACACCCGAACTTGGAAGTTTACCCCTTAGTTTTGGAGTAGCCCCCATTTTAAATATCCTTTTTTATTTTCGTTGACCCTTTCAAATAATATCGATTTCTTTGGACATAAAGGTCCTACAGAGGTGAAAAAAATGTTTTTTGAAAGATGATACTACCATCTTTCATTGAAGTATAACAATATACAAACATTCAACTTGAAAACGGCAAAAAAAAAATTCTTTAAAAAAGTTCATATTGAAAATATGTACTGATTTTCTTAAAAAATCCGCAATAGTACAAGAACTAGCACATTGAAGTATTTTTTTCAATGATTTAACACGCAAGGATATTAGCTACAAAACAGCACTCACATCATATCTGTAAGTTACATAATTTGAGAGTTATTGCTGCTCGGACATGATCACTACGCAAACAAAAGACACAAGACAGGTCATCGTAAAGGCCACTGCCTGTCTACAGAGCAGAGGCGGCCATTTTGAGCAATTTTTAGGATTAATTTGTTTTTTTGATCATTGAAATTTATCGAAAGTACAGTACTGAGGTTTATTTTATCAATTTTCATAAGGGTCATGTTCGAACAGTAATAACTCTCAAATTATGTAACTTAAAGAAATGATGTGAGTGTTGTTTTGTAGCTTGTGTCCTTGCGTGTTGAATCATTTAAAAAAAAATTATACTTCAATGTGCTAGTTCTTGTACTATTGCGGATTTACTGAGAAAATCAGTACTTTTTTCACTATAAACTTTTTTAAAGAATTTTTTATGGAGTTTTCTAGTTGAATGTTTTTATATTGATATACATCAATGAAAGGTGGTAGTATCATCTTTCAAAAAACATTTTTTTCACATCTGTAAGACCTTTATGTCCAAAGAAATCAATATTATTTTGAAGGGTCAACAAAAATGAAAAAGTAAATTTAAAATGAGGCTACTCCAAAACTAAGGGAATAAACTTCCCAATTTGGGTGTTTTTATCGATAATATTAGGTATATTTGATGACCTTAAATTATCGCTAACTCATGACCAAACACACTGTATAAATTAATCCACCAACATCAAAAATTCAAAATGAGCATGTCAGATATTCTTAGGTAAGAGTATTTACGACTGAACAGCCAGAAAATATGCCTTTCGTGTTTCTATCCGCTATCAGCAGATTCGTTGAAGTCATTAGTTCCCAATTAGGACAAAAAACATGAAAATACAAGAGTATGCGCCAAACGATAGCATGTTGTTTTTATTGGAATTATCATGCAATTATCAATTCTCGAACTAAAATGTTCAATGTAATTCGTTTTCCACGTGTTTCTATTCAATAGATTTTAATCATCGCTATTCGGAAGAACATAAAGGTAGCTATTAAATTAAGTATTGACGATTAAGTCTCCTTTATCGTCCAATTGTATTCATATTTATGCAGCGAAAACTCATCAGCATAATCACAGAACTGACGTATGTAGCATGGTTATTTTTCTTTCAATTTAGATATTGGAAAGAAGAATCTTAATATTTCTATTTATAAAGAGATATCCGATTTGTGAATAAAGATTGATATATTGGATGATTAGCAAAATTTCAAGACGGTCCTCCATCTAAACCATAGAATTAAATTTTTTCGATTATTGGTTTTTTACATACCTTTTTCATTTTGAGCACTCGTTCTACTTGGGTGCTATATCGTATAATTAGTCCATTAAAGAAGAAAACCTTCAATATTCTAATAGTTTTTAAGTGTTATTTTTGTTGAAACGGCGAGACGGGGTTTTTTCTACTGGGGTTTTTCCCTGAGCTCTGGTATCATACGAAAAAATAGTATGGTACCCGTTTTGCACCAACCTCAGTTAGGGATTTTTATTTTTGTTTTATGTATTGTATTATGTAAGCTCTTGATTTCAAAAGAATATATTGATATGGAATCGTGTATTTCTATTTTAATTATTTTTAAATTCTACTGGTATGAGAAACTACACGACCCATACAATCTCTTGAGCTATTTTGTATTGAATAATGAGATTCTATATCAGGGTGGATTCATGGAAAACAATTTCGTGACTTTTCTCTAATTTATTAATTTCTAACAGACAAAACATTTTCATGGTAACACATCTTAATTTTCAAATCCTGCCTACTTATAAACTCTTAACTAACTAATTGATATTAAGAATGTTTGTTCATCAATATCTCGGACAAAACTAAACCAATCGTAATGAAATTTTGCGCCCACAGTGTAAGCAGAACCATTACGAAAAAATCAATGCGAATATTGAAGAATCTTTATATTTCCATAACACGATATCCGATTCGAATGAAATTTATTTTGCGAATGAAGCTTAATATACTGAAGGTTCATGCATGATTTCAATAGGATCGCATTATCTGAACCATAGAAAATCCAATTCGAATATTGAAAAAAAAATGTCTATATTTCCATAATTAGACATCCGATTCGAGTGGAGTTCATTTTATGAATGAATCTTACTATACTAAATGTTCATGCAAAATTTCAAGAGAATCGGATTATCAGAACTGTAGAATTAATTTTTTTCTGTTTTTACATAATTCAGATGATTATCAAGGTAGCCATTTAATTAAGCATTGATGATTAACTCTCCTTTATCATCCGATTATATTCATAATTATGCATTGAAAATTCATAAGCATAATCTCAGAACTGACGTTTGTAGCTTGGATCTTTTTCACTATGTGAATCGAAAATATTAAATCCACTATTCTAATCTTCAAACCTTATTTCAATAACGTTATCTTTTTGTTCCCAGGATGTGATAATACAAATGAATAATTTTTTCTGTCTGAGTGGAAAATATTCCCAAAATTGTATGGTTTATTTATATCTCGAATCTATTTACAGTCAAACCTGTGTAAGTGACAACTGGGTAAGCGAGAAAACTCTTTAAGTGAGTGTAATTGCCTGGTCCCGTCAATTTTAGCCCCTAAAACCTCTATGTATGAGAAATAGAAGCCTCTATAAGAGAAAGTCGTAAACCACCAGTTATATTTGTGCGACCCGAGGTGCGGCCTCTATAAGTAAGACTGCTATTTATCTATAACTCTATAAGCGAGAGTCAACCATGGAGATAGTTTCCCGAAAACATATGTCTATGTTTTCGAGGAATTACCTAACATTATCTCTGCGGACATTTGGCCCTTACTTTCGATACAGTCGATGTTTTTTCTCTCTTAGAACAGTTCCATTTCCCTTTTTAATACCTACGTCGGCGTCGGTTCGAGTCCCAACTGAGTTTCACGGATTTTTTTTTATAAATTAATCTAGAATATTTAGACATACCAATAATTCAATTATTTGGACTTTAGAACTCAAAACAACTTTTTTATTATTATTTCAGAGGTCTGAACGAAACATTTGAATGGCTGTGGTAACGAAACCGTTTGATTTTTTACAATTCTGTTTTCATATTCGTGATTGATAATAATTTAAGGAGTACAATTGCACAAAATTTCATCCATTTCGGGTGAAATTTTTTTATCGCTGTAAAAAAAATTTGTGTTCGATTTTTGAAAAAAATTTTCACAGAGATTCTCAGAAAATTAAAATTCAATTTGACAACCGAAAAAAAAAGTTTCGAACATTGCAGGTTTTCCGCCATTTTGTGAATTTTTTTTTTGGAGTTCGTCAACTTTTCTGAATAGAGGACGCAAAAATACTGAGATTTGACCAAAAACCGTTACTTCAAGTACTTTACATAACTGACCACACTCATAAGAATCTTGCTCAAAAATGACGTTTAACACCCTGTATCTCGCTTATGCTTCGAAAACGGGATATATTGTATAAGGCAAAATGATTCTCCCGGTGTCCCCTACACGAATATATAATATGTTTGTTCAGTTTATGATGAAACACCCTGTATACATGTGTTACGTTTTTTATTCGACCTCTATGAGTGATAATGATAATTTCGGAACCTTCATAAGCTAGAAACTCGGGTTAGTGAAAAACCTCCATAAGCGACAAAAACATTGCGGTCCCTTCAACTCTCCCTTATCCAGGTTCGACTGTATATGGAGTAAGGTGATCGTTATATAGTGAACAATTGATATGAACACCATTTTCGTCAGTGTTATCAGTTAGTTTGTCAGGGATAGTATTTTTCCATTCAAATTACGTAGGTTTTCATTCTAGTCAAATTTACATTCATTAAAAGACAAATAATTTTCCGCAAACCACTAGAAAATTTCGATATTCCTGAAAAATATTCTCGAAAGAAAGTGAAGACTTCCTTATACAGGGTGTTTCCTTAACATGCGGCAAAAATTCAGGGGATAAAAACCTCTTTGTTTCGAAGATACAGGGGAAACAAAATTTTAGATAATAACATTTTATTATGAAAAATTACATGAAAATTTAACTTATTCTACAAAAACTGTTGAAAATGACCACCTCTAGCCAGTGTATAGCGATTCATAATAGTCATAGATAAAATGTTAATTGCTAATACATCACAAAACGAATTCAAATGAAAACCGTGTTTAATCTGTATTCCTTTACCATCTGAACTTATCAATTTTAAGTCAAAAAACTGGCCGTTTTTAGTAATTGGAATGTTGTTAAACGAATTTAAAAATAAATTGTACCTACTTAGTAAACACAGTGCGGTACGCATTTTTATTTAAACTATTATTAATTTTAAAAATATGAAAAATGTTGTTCGCCCTGTATCTTCGAAACAAAGAGGTTTTTCAAAAATCATCAAAGAACAAAACATGCTTAAAATAGTCCAAGGAACAACCCCCTGAATTTTTGCCGCATGTTTAGGAAACAGAAAGAAGTTGATATTTCCACAGCTGTTTGTGTTTCACATAAAACGTTTATATGCATTTTCGTACTTTTCTCTAGATACCTTTGGCAGTAATTCACTGCCTCAATTCAGTCTGAACGAGTCAAATTCATGGAAATTCAAACATCTCTTATCATTTTTGTTTCGAGAACATCAACAATTGAATTTATAGGCTTCAAGATTAACAATTCAAGCTCAATACATTTTCATTGTAACCCTTGAAATTTAAATGCGAATTTCAAATCACCATTTATTGCTAGAAAAAATTAACCACGATTTATTTTTATCCATTAGAATCTCTCGAATTTTAATGGATAAGCGGAAAAAAGTATGTTGACCAAGTAGGAAAAGCCAAATTCCTAGCTTCTGCGTTGCCAAGTCTCGGCTTGCGTCTCAAGTTAGCTATTTTCATATTCTCTCAGGAATGCGGGGCTTCTAATGATAGGGGTGATTCTTCATTTTATGAAAAATATATAAATATTTTTTCAGAAATTCATCGTTTCCAAAATACAGGGTGTGAAGTTTCACCCAAAAACTGACTGAAAAAGTGGCACACCACTTGGGTATTTTAAACTGACGATTTTTTTCTATTCTCATTTCTATTTAGGACCAAAAACCTCACCTGCCTTTCCCTCGCCAGCAACCAAGTGTTGAAATAATTGATTATTATAGCTCAAATTTTCTTTGCAATGCACATTAAAGAATTAACTTAATTTTGGAAAACATACAACCTGCATTAACCATCTAGGGATACTTGATATGAAATTGACAATTCATTTGATTTGATTCTGCATAATTCATTGAGTAATAAGGGCTCTAATCAGAGAAGGATTCACTATACACATTGTTTCTCATTATTTTCTTGTAGCATCAATAACATAAATTGATATAAATTGCTGCTCAATAGCTTTCCTGTAAATACCTTTTCGTTATTGTATTCATCATTTCATCATCGAATTAGGAACATTCCTCTCTGTTTTAAAAATGTTTTGTATTTATAAATATGATCACCTTATTTTAGATGTGATTTGAAACAGTTTTCTAATGAAACAGATGATTCATAGTTAGCAGGATGCAAATCTCTAATACCTTATTTTCTTGATAAAAATTAAACTTTTCATGTGAACAATCACAACTAAATTTCATCACAGTCGAAAAGAGAAATGGAATAGCATAGTCACTAACATGAATTTTACACATTCTAGTAGAAGTTCATGGGATGTTTTGAGAAAATTAGGCGAAGCTGCACCAATCACAACGTCAGCTCCAAAAATTGATCCTAAATTGGTTGCTCGTCGTCTCGTTAACGTTTCTAATTCGGTCGAATTATCAAAAAAAAAATCAAAAATATGAAACACAAGTTGCATAAATTCAGAAAATCAAACAAGGAAGTAGACGAAATTTCTAGCCCGTTCAACATCGATGAATTAAAATCAGCGATTAAATGCACAAAATCCAGGAAAGCAGCGGGTTTCGATGGAATCTATCCAGAATTCATCAAACACTTGGGCAAACGAGCCTTATCCTGGTTACTTTCATTTTATAATAATATTTTGAATACTGGTAATTTTCCGACCGAATTTCGTAAATCGAAAGTCATAGCAATTTTAAAAAAAGGAAAAAATCCCTCCGATCCTAGTAGCTATCGACCAATTAGTTTATTGAGTGTTCCCTTCAAAATTTTAGAACGACTGATCCTTTTAAGAATTGAAACGAAGTTGGATATTCTCTACAAAATTGCCAAGGGGGTTCAGAAAAAATAGAAATTGCTGCGATCAGGTCTTAGTCTTACCACCTTTATTGAATTGGGTTTTAATAATAAATTGAAAACAGGTACAGCTTTTGTGGATTTATCTGCAGCATATGATACTGTTTGGAAAGATGGTTTGATTTTTAAACTTTACAGTCATCTGAAATGTGGAAAAATGGTCAAATTGATAGAAAATATGCTGAGACAGAAGGTTTCGTGTTTTTGTCGACGGGAATAGTAGTAATTTCAGAACATTGAATAACGGTCTTCCACAGGGGTCAGTCTTATCACCTCTTCTTTTAATTTATATTTGTGTGATATCCCTACAACTTCATCTGAAAAATTCATATACGCCGATGATATTGCTTTGGCTTTCCATCATTCGGATTTCAAAACCATAGAGAATAATCTTTCTGCAGATTTAGAAATTCTAAAAAATTATTTCTTCGACTGGCGTTTATGTCCAAATGCTAACAAAACCGAAGTCTCGTGTTTCCATTTGGATAATCATCAGAAAATAGAAAATTGAACGTACTTTTTGGTAATTCTTTTCTCAAACATAATTTCAATCCTAATATCTAGGCGTAAAACTAGATTCTTCTCTTAATTTCAAAGCCCATTTGGATGATTTACGAATGAAGCTAAAAACAAGAAATAATATAATTCAAAAACTTGCTGGTACTTCATGGGGTGCGGACGCAACAACTCTTCGTACTGCAGCTCTAGCCTTAGTGTACTCTACTGCTGAATATTGTTGCCCCGTTTGGCTCAACAGTGCACATGTACATAAGATCGATGCACAATTAAATTTTTCCATGAGAATAGTAACTGGAACAATAAAATCAACACCAACTCCATGGTTACCAGTTCTTTCAAACATTTCTCCTCCACATATCCGCAGGCAGGTCATTACTTCGAAAATTTGGAACAAATTTAATTTTTCGACAAATTCATATCAAATACTCTCATATATTCCAGACAATAAGATTCCTCGATTAAAATCCCGTAAACCTTTTTGGTCAAATTCTTTTCTGAACTCAAATGAAAGTGATAAATCAATTTGGCAATCCGAGTGGAATTTATGTAATATACAGAACAAAGATTTAATAACTGATCCCTCGAATAAAGTTCCTGGATTTGATCTTCCAAGGAAAATATGGACTGTTCTCAATCGTATAAGAACAGGTCATGGACGTTGCAATAGTATGCTTTTCAGATGGAATTCAGTTGAGAGTCCTAGTTGCGAATGCGGAGAAGCAGAGGAGACAATTGAACACCTGATAAATAACTGTTCCATATATAAATTTCAGGATGGCTTGAGAGCTATACATGAAATTACCGATTCGTTTTTGAATTGGGTTATTAATTTGAAATCGATTTAATAGAGTTTCAATCATTTTATTTTTCTGTTCCTTTTTACTGCTTTGATTTTCTCGTTTTCAGAATTCCGGAGGCATCCTGGAGAGGGTTATCGTTCGGTCTGAATGAAGAAGGAATCCTTCAATATTCTAATAGTTTTTAAGTGTCATTTTTGTTGAAACGGCGAGACAGGGTTTTTTCTACTGGGGTTTTTCCCTGAGCTCTGGTATCATACGAAAAAATAGTATGGTACCCCGTTTTGCACCAACCTCAGTTAGGGATTTTTTATTTTTGTTTTATGTATTGTATTATGTTAGCTCTTGATTCAAAAGAAGATATATATATATATATATCACTTGACGTTTTTTGAAATTTGAAAGGATCGAAAGTCAGTGTTGATAACCACAAAACCATAGATTATAGAGTATAGAAAGATAGGAAACGGCCCTACATTCCTAGTACTAAAAAACGACTACATTTTTTAGTTCACATTTGACCCAGAGATGGCACTGAAGATCAATTTTATATAAAATCTGTAATTTGGATTAGAAATCATATGAAAAAAACTGTAATAAGAATTGATGCGAAATTCGTATTCCATTCAGGATGTTTCATTTTTATATTTTAAATCCATAATTTTCAATAAAATCAGTATTCCATGTGTCATATTTTTATTATGCATTTATAGAAGATATTACAGAAATATTAGGGTATTATTGTAAGATTTATACATGGATTGAATATGAAATATACTTAGTGCGTCTGTGGAATCCCAGTTTTTTGGCTCAGTTCAATTGCAGCTTCGTTGTCCACCATCACTGTTCGAATTGACGGAAAACTTTTCCTGAATAGTCACTTTTACCATTTCATTTCCCGTGCAGCTTCACATCAGCCACTATTCTGCCTCTATCGTGGAAATAGCCACATATGTTTGACGTTGATCAAGCCAAGATATAGCTTTACCTGCATACATCCATAAAACACCAGTTGATCATCCAGTTTCACTATCTCGTTCGTAATCTGCATTACTGAAGGGTAGAAACTAATCTTTTTCCCACTTTTTTCGAGACGACACTAACGGCAAAAGCCTTTCGAAGTGAAATAATATTTGTGCAAACGAATTGATTGGCACTTTTTTATATCAATGACATTTCCCATGTATATTGATTTCGAAACTTATAATCATAGAACCAGAATTTTAACCCTTCTATAGTGACATTAGTTCACATTTGACCCAGAGATGGCGCTCATAAACTGTAGTCGTGTCGTTTCTGATCTTTATACTATATAATCTTTGCACAAAACAAAAATTAAACTGAAACAAAGCTTTAAGCAGTTCATCACAGCTTTGTTTTTAGAACTGTAATGAACTCATTCAGATACTGAAATAGAAACACGATTATACAATTATTAACTTCTCTATTTGGCATTCTCACAGAGTGTTTTCCATTTCTTCACAGGAACAATCAACGCTTTAGCGGATGGTATGCAGTACGGATGGACAGCACCTTCCATACCAATTTTGGAATCAGAAGATTCTCCAGTTCATATAACACCAAACGACGGCATTTGGTTGGAATCACTTTACATGCTCGGAGGCATAGCGGGTCTTCCTTTCTCAATAATTCTCGTAGATGTCATCGGAAGGAAGAAAGCAGTACTTCTATCTTCCGTTGTAGGTGTCTGTGGTTGGATGCTAATAGGATTGGGAACACATGTAAATCATCTATTTATGGGCAGATTTCTTCTTGGAATGACAGCCGACATAGCATTCAACGCCTCTCCAATGTACATTTCGGAGATAGCCCATCAGAAGATTAGAGGTTTCCTGGCAGGCATAATTTATCTGATGATGCTACTTGGAATTGTTGTTATATATTCGATTGGACCATTGGTATCAATACAAACAGCAGCTATAGTTGGAGGATCTATATTATTATCCCAGTTTATAATATTCCCTTTCATGCCTGAATCTCCGTATTATCTTCTATACGTGAACAAGGAAGATAAGGCAAAACGTGCTTTGGAAAGATTAAGAGTCGACGACGATGTGACTAAAGAACTCATGGAAATCAAGGAGGCTGTAGAAAGGCAAAAAACTGAAAGAGGCAGGCCTCTCGACCTTTTCCTAATCAAGAGCAACAGAAGAGCTTGCGTAATAGTGATGCTATTAAACAATACCCAACATTTCGTAGGAATAACTGTACTCATAATGAATCTTCATGACATTCTGAACCAAGCAGGTTCTGATTTACTCTCTTCTTCTACGGCAGGAATAATATTCTCAGCATTGATGCTGATTGCAGCTACAGCAGCAACCTTCACAGTGGATAAAGTTGGGAGGAAGATTCTTCTTTTGATTTCTGGATTGTTGACGAGTCTTAGTTTGTTCACCATTGCTGTATACTTCCATTTACAGGAATTATTCGTTGACATGGACAATTTCAGCTGGATTCCGATGGTGTCGGTCATGTTTTACGCTCTGACTTTCAAGCTTGGTTTAGGAATTGTGCCATAGTTACAACTGCCGAACTTTTTCCTGCTAGAGTTAAGGGATGGGGTATGGCTGTATCTGATCTGATATATGTGGTGTCTTCCTCATTGTCAATTTATTTTATCAGTGGTTATGCTATTCTTACGGAATTCATGTTTCATTTTATTTGTTCGGAGTTTATTGCATCATTTCAACTGTTTTAATATCGATTTATGTTCCCGAAACCAAAGGTAAAACACTGGAAGAAATACAGATGATCTTGAAAGATAATACATAAGAATGACTGATCTGCCTGTGAATCGCATCGTAATATAATATTTCAATACGCTTCGACATTTGTAATGATATGACTTGTGTATGTTGATGTATTTATCGAGATAACTGATGTAAATATTTTTTTTTATTTTTCAATGAATCATTTAATAACATCTCATGTGTAGCTATGTATTTAGCTTTCAGATCATCAAAAGTATATTATGCAACGAGCGTATAATGATAGCTATTATTTGCGAGGTTAAGTTTAGGCCACGAGTCGTAGACGGAGTGGCCTAAATCACCGAGTGAATAACAGCAATTATACGCGAGTAGCATACTATATTTTATCTACGACTGCTGGATATTTTCTTGAAGATTTTAACATTAAGCTACCGCTACAAGATCCTTCTATGACAAGCTTGGAAAAAGTCAAGTGGACAAATGAGAAATTTTTGGAGAACTGGTCACTGTATATTTTGTGATGAAAAAAGCTTTATTTGATATAATGAAAGTAGATTTTGCCCTCGATTGACAAGGTATGTCCATATTTGTTAGTTGGAGAGTTCTGAAGAAATATCAATTTAAATAATAATATCAAAGCTAAATCTATTAAGCATCTGACAGCAGTGAATTATAATCTCATTATTCCCTTGTGATTGATCGGTATTATTAAGGCCGAGCACAGAGACGTACAATGGACGGGTTTTTCAATCGTCGTGGATAAAGAAACATAGGTCCTAAGCCCAAACGCAATATGAAATGTAGAAACACGAAAACTGATCCAAATTTAATGAGAATCATAATAATACCCAAAGTAAGGTCAATGTTTATAAAAAGCAGGAGGGGAATTTCAACATAAAGATCTTTTCTTCATTTTTGCCCCTGTTTTTTGTGACTGGGCCTATTTACGTTTTTCATTGATCTGATATTTAGCTCACCCAACCGTAGGTAAGTACCAATTTTTAAGCGTAAGATTTTCCTTGATATAATATTGTTGTTATTGAAATGCCAGTTGATTTAGAGAGACTACGCTGAGATAGCATGTCAAGTGGAGGAGGCATATAATTATGTATACATTATCAAAGCTAACAGCTGTTAATTTAGGCGAATGTATGTAGGGTTGTATACCTTGAGTGATTCAAATCATAGTGTGGCCTGTATTTCGTTCGTAACGTATTTTCTTTCAAGACTATATGATCTGAAAAAGCGTCTGGCCGCCCAGCCATTAGTACAATAACTTTCGAAGAGATTGTCCTAGAAACTTGAAATTTTCAGGGTGAGTTCGGTTCCCAATAGCTCGGTTGAGTTTGTTAACCAGCCAAATCGTAAAGTATGTTCCATAAAATATGTCCATTCAAAATTTTTGTTCTCAATATCTCAGACAAAACAGAACCCAAAGAATGAAATGTTGCGACTATATGCAAGATCCTGTACATATGTAAGCTTCATGCCAACATTTATGACCACAGTAAACAGAACCATAGAAAATTCAATTGGAATATTGAAAATAAGAAAATCCATATTTCCATACATAAAATTTGCGATTCGAATGAAATTCATAAATGAATGCAGAATATTTTGGCCATAGTGTTAACAGAACCATACAAAATTAAATTGGAATATCAAAGAGAAAAATCTCTATATTTTCAAAACAGGATATCCGATTCAAGTGAAATTTTTGTGAATGAAAACTGTTATACTGAATTTTCATGCAAAATTTTGTGCCCATAGTGTCAACAGAACCAAAAAATTCAATGGAATGTTTAAAAGAAGAACCTCGATATTCCATACCAAGAAAACCCATCCAATTGAAATTTTTCGTGAATCGATATACTGAACACTGAATGTTCATGCAAAATTTCAAGATGATCGCATATGAGAACCATTGGATTAAATTTTTCAATTGTTAATTTTTCAAATATTTCATTCTTTGGATAATTTCCAGAATATAATTCCGCATTTTTTTGTATATCTATCATCAATCTCAAATCCCATATTATATAATTTTGAGGAAAATTTTATATGCTCCCCCAAGAAAGAGTGCTCAAGAACTCCTGCTCAGGGCTTTCCTTGATATTTTTTGTAACATTACTTTCAAATTATACTTTGTACCTCTTTCCTAAAACAGAGTGAATATGTTGACATTTCGACAAGTCCATATACAGATGAGAAAAAGATAATCGTAACCATTTTTCATTCATAGCTTATATTTGTATCATCACCATCTATAATAGGAATATAATCTTAAATTTCGAGTATGTTTTCACTATCTCACTTAAACGGTTATTGACTGAAAATGTAATGTATACAATTCAAGATACCAGTATTATTTTAAGTGTAGGTTTAATCGAATGAAAGTTAACCTATTGAGATGTGAGCAATGATAAATTGGTTCATTGGTTGTTGTAATCACCTGAAGTTATCAAATGCGAACCCTGAATGAAGGAAGAGTTATTGCTACAAGGTAAGTTTATAAATTTATTATTCCCTCCAATGAAGTCTCGAACGTTTCAGAGTAAAAAATTTGTAAATAGCCCCGAGCAAGTGCTTCTGGACGCTCGATCATTAGTGGACCAATAAATAGCACTTATGCTTTGTTTATGAATGCAAACTCTGAGAGCGATCGAAATTATATTCTTCAAATTGTTCGGATAAATGAATATTGTATAAAATTGATAATTGAAACGGCTAGAGTCTATGGTTCTGATGACGGCATTTTTTTGAAATTTGCATCTAACATTCAGTATATCAGTCTTGATTCACGAAATGAATTTATTTGAAAAAAAGTATGGCGGACTTTATTGAATTCGGTATGTTTTCATAAGAGGTAGCTTAATCAGAAAAAAATAATTTCGAATCGATATCTGCAAGCGTCAAGAATTTCATAATTCAAATGACTTTTTTTCCCCAACCCGATATTTCAAACTTTCATAATTTCCGTTTGAACAGCTGGAATGAAAAACCAATTGCATTTTTTTCAGTCTGTAGTCCCCTTCCATATAAGCATATAATAAAATCATGTAAAAACTTGAAATTTTGGACGAAAAATAGCAAGGCTGACCCCCTCTAAAACGCTAAACTCTAAAATGAAAAGTTCAATATCTATAAACTGAATTTATTTGAAAAATATGGCGGACTTCATTGAATTTGGTATGATTAATGGGTTTCATAATTTCAGTTTGAACAGCCGGAATGAAAAATTCATTACATATTCCTTTTCATTCTGTAGTCCCCTTCGAAATAAGCGCATAAAATAATCATTTAATAGTTTAGAATTACATGTGAATGTGCCCAGAAGTCTTATCTCTAAATTAACTCTACTGTCAAAGAATATTCAAGTGGTTTTTGAATGATGAAAAAATTGAAAATCAGTTTGGTTCAAATTCAAATTGATTCCAGATAACAGGCAAATTTGTGAATCACAGACAGTTGAGAAAAGCTCAAGTTTTCAAGAAAAAGAACGAGAATGAGTGATTGTAAGAGGCCCACATGATGTTAAGAACATTATTATTCGAAGTCATGGCTTACTTATTCATTATGTACCAAGAAATTATCGGGTTTTCACCAGATCAACCGCTACCTAAGTAGTAGGTAAATTGTAATACGAGGGGGAATCAAATATAACCGAGACTTTTTGCGTTTCAAGCACAATGGTGGAGGCAGAATTTTCCTGATTTTTTTGTTATTGGATAGATTTTTCAGGAGTAGGAAAACACGTGGGTTCGCCTCATCGACTCTCTCGGTGTCGGCTGTGATGATGTGTGCAGTGTGAGCAAGAGGTACCTCCGTCAATTGCGCAACGTGTTGTAATCAAGTTTCTCTCGCCGCAGAAGGCGTAAAACTGGCCAAAGTCTTGAGGAGATTGACTGCAAATGTTCGGAGAACAGACACTGTCCCGAGCCAAAGTGTTTGCATGACATAAACAGTTCGTGGACGGTCGTGATTGTGTTGAAAATGAGACGCATGACCGTAGCGAACAACATCAGCAGTATTCGACAGCTTATTGAAGACGAAAGTCGTCGTACCACTTCTGAAATTGCAAATGGGTTCGGGATGAGTTATGGGAGCACTTACTCCATACTCGCAGAGAAGAGCTAGGGTGCCGTAGAGGTTGCGCCAGGTGGGTTCCTCGCCTTCTCACAGCTGACCAGAAATTACATCGTTTTCAGGCGTGTAACCGTATTTTTGCACGATTTCAGGAACAAGAAATTTCTCACTCATATTATCACCTGTGATGAAGCATGGAGCACCACCACACCCCCAGAGTCTAAACAAGCGAGTAAGGAGTGAAGAGAACAACACGTTGCGAAATTGACGGAGGTGCCTCTTGCTCAAAAATCGTCACAGTGAACACCGAGAGGGTCGATGATGCGAGACCATGTGCTTCACTTACTCCTTCCAAACTACCGAAGAACGAAAAAAACTGGAACAATCTCCTTTCACAATTGTGCCTGAAAAGCGAAAAGTCTCATTATAAAGGGTTTCCCAATAAGAGTGTTATTTTGATATTCATAGAAAAATGCTATTTTTCAATTTGAATGATCGGATGTTTATTTCATTATAAAGAAGAAGCTATGCCGTTGATAGTGGAAAATAACATCAGGCAAATGAACACCACGACCACGCTTACAGGACCATATCCTTTAAATGAAATTTTCCATAACCAAATTGCAAAGTGCTGCCCTATGTCCTCAATAGCCTCACGAATTCTATAAGTATTTGATATCTTGAATCGACGCTGGGCTATTGGCGTAGACTTTCTCTTTCACGTGGCCCCAAAGTAAGAAGTCGCAAGGTGTTAAATCACAAGATCTCGGTGGAAAATTGTGATCACCTCTTCGAGATATAACACGAAACTTCTTCAGCAAAAAATCAATGGTTTCTTCGCTTGTGTGTCAGTAGCGCCGTCTTGTTGAAAGTAAACATTGTCCAGATCGATACTATCCAATTTCGACGGTGTAATGACGTTTGTGGAATGCCTAATTCCGTAGAAGGACGAGGAATGGACGAACCTGGGTTTTCTTCAACACTTTGGTCTACAGTAGCAATATTCTCTGGTGTTCTTGAGCAACGTGCACAGGTTTCATTCTTCACATCACTAACTTGACCCATCTGCTCGAATTTTTCCACCAATTTCTTTATTTCGGTCCGACAAGGTGCTTCACGGCTACCCAAAAATGTTCGAGTTTTACGAACCGTCCCTGCCAAATTTTCACCATTTTCATAGTGAATTTTGATAATTTCAATGCGTTCTTGGAGCGTGTATTGTTCCATTTCTATCAATGGCGTAGTTTCTACATGTCAAATGTCAAAAAATGACAGCTTCCAACGTGACATGTACCGAAATAGCGGGCTATTCAAAATGAAACCTCTTATTGGAAAACCCTTTATTTGATTTGCCCTTGTACCTAATCAAGCCGCCTGTGGTATTATCGCTTTTACCTCTATTCTTTTATTATGCAAGAAACGCGAATGATCAACAAGTATGACCTAAGGCAGACCAATCTCATAATAATTTCATTCACAAACCACTAAATTCATTAATAATCATTCATATTCCACTAACAGAATATTAAATGTTAAAGAACATGTCATGCTCTTGATTCTGAAAACATTGGAAGAGGAAAAATTCCCAGTTCACTGGATGAGTAAACCAATTATTTCCACCTCAAAGAACATTTCCATATTCATGATTTTCAAAGCAGTATTGTGAATATGTGGAGGTGGTGAAAACCGTAGTTCAAATCGAATCTAACTAATTTCAATTGCGGCTTTTGTTGTTTCTGATGAAAAAAGTGATTCGAATTCACTCGAAATGTTCTGAAGGTGAGTTCAAGAGAATATTCTTAGTTTTCACTCACTTGTACATACACTATAGCGCAGTAGGATCAGTTCGTATGTTGTCGTTAATTTACCAGACAAATCTAATAGTATATTCTGAAACAAGTTACAGAATGGGCACTTTTCCAACAGGAATGCGGAATTGCGTTCTGTAACGAGTATTAGACGATTTTTCATTATTGAAGTCAAGTTTTGTGTATTTTTTATCGTATCTTGGCAGTTGGTATGATTGCTACGATTGACATTGACAGAAAAGGAAACTTAATAAGAATCTTTAGTTTCGAATTTTAAAATAATTTATTTTATAGCTCAAAGTTTCTTTGTAATGCACAAATAAAAATAAACTTGAATCTGTAACGTCATGGTTGAGCCGTCGGTTGGCCATGACAATTTGACATTGTGTATATTGACACTGTGTATATTAAAATTTTAGGTTTTGTTGTTTATTATTTTCTAGTCAGATTGATAAGCAATGTTGTCAAGGTCATAGAGATCTCTGCAAGCTCTTCGGACGAGGCCGGTACATTCGGCAACGTTTACTTTGTTTTATGTTATTGGTTTCGTGCACGTTTGACAACTGACAGCACATCGGAGGTAAACAACCCTACTTTTCCTATGTAAATCATAGCAGAACAACGAGAGATTTTGGATTTTCTCAAGTTTTTCAGTTGATTTATTTCTTCTTTTGACTGAAAAATCGTGAAAATGGACCTTTCAAATTGTTTATTAAGTTCAGATCATATTCATCGAGGACGATATGTAGAAAAATATCAGTTTTGGGTATTCAACCTTGTCAACTGTAAAAGGAAGATATTTATTCATCTAACTTGGCTCGTTTTAGAGATAAAATGTATCCTGATATTATCAGTTATTCAGTGGAAACAAAGAATGCTGCTGCAGTAAATCATATGATATTTATAATTTATTCTTCAATAAATGGAAAGAAGAACAATTATCATATTTGTTTATTGAAATGAAAGCCCATGAGTTCCATGATGATTTATTGAAAAATGAAGGACTTTATCAAAATTAACAACTAAATTTCAATTATTCATAACGTAGAAAACGATTTCTATTAATACAAATTAAGAAAATGAATAAATATTTTGTCCAAAGTGAAGCATTCATCATTCAACACAAACCAACAAATTATAGTCTCTTGTATAAATAAAAACTTAATTATCTAATAAGTAATTGTAAAAAATTTTCAAATACAGAGTTAGAAGTAAGTATACTTATGCTATTCTATAAAATAGTGAAAAGCGCAGATAGCAGTTATCTTTTACTTCTCTCATATAAAAACAAAAAATATACTGCAAATTAAAGAACATCCAGATGAGTTTTAATCCAGTGATATGATTTCAGGACATATATTTAAAAACTCAACTTATCACAACAATTTTGTCCATTAAAGTACTCTTCATCTCCTTTCTCTAACTGGTGAATTGGAAATACATCCTATAATGTTCTATATTTCCTTCTTGTCCAAATATGAATCCTGAAACTGGCTTATCTCTTTGTCTTCTTGATTTAATGGATAATAATATCAGGATACATTTTATAATCGGAATAAGACACATAAATAGATAAATCTTCTGCAGTAGATAAGGGCGAATGCCCAAAACTGATAATTTTTCTTATCGTCCTCGATGAATATGATCTGAACTTATTAACAACATTTTATAGGTCCTTTTTCACGATTTTTCAGTCCAAAGAAGCAATAAATAAACTGAAACACTTGAGAAAAACCGAAATCTCTCGTTGTTTTGCTATGATTTACATCACAGAACTTAAAATATATTTACATAGGAAAAGTGGGGTTGTTATACCTCCGATGTGCTGTCAGTTGTCAAACGTGCACGAAACCAATAGACAGCCACTACTGCCAACTTCAGATGAATAAACAAACGCCTACTATGCATTCAAACTTTCGTGAATGAACTAAACATGCACCTGAAATATTAACCATCTAAAAATAATTGTTATGCAATTGACACTTCTTTCAATTTTGCATCATTCATTAAATAATAAAGGCTTATATAGGAGGAAGGTACATTATACACATAATCATAATGTGCGGGCACCATCACGTGAGCCTCTGAAGAAAGTAATTGGGCACATAATAGATTATTTTACCTTATATTTTTGGAATATACGTAAAACCCCATTCAGCTAGTGTTTTTATCGTTTTTTTTGAAAATAATCAATAATTATGTACGCCACTGGCCGAGACAATTTGTTTTGTGATGATGTTAGAAGTGAAGTGTATGGTACCTAAAATAAATAATCGACATGTCTCGGTTTTTTTTTGAGTTCAAATTTGAACGATTTTTCAAAAAAGATTCCACACTTATTTGATACATATATGGTCCTAAAAATATTCCTTACCTGACCTAACACATCCATGAATTGAATGATTAAGCTATTTCTCTTTTTACTAGAAACGAACGAGCGAAATTATGATCATTATTTACATAAACAACTCACGGAATAATGAAATATGCAAAGTATAATTCCCCATCTGGGGAAACTTATAATTTTAATGAGCTATCTTCATCAGAGAATTTGAAATTATCATTAATTCATATATGAATGTATTTATTAATTAAAAAAACACAGGTGTTCAATCAGCCAAATATTTTCAAATAGTATGATGACAAGTAATTTAAAAAATCTGTAATGACGTAAGGTCATTTGATTGTTCAAATTCGAATATCCTTGGAAAATATTGATCTCATTTCACTCAAATACAGGGTTTCCTTTTAAGTTGGCCTATTAGACGTTTTTAGGAGAACTAGTGAATATTTCGTTCTGAATTTTTTGGTGCAGCCTTGAGGGTGAAGGAACTCTTCGCCTAAAATATTTTCAAGTTGACAGTGTTGCCACGTCTATCTCAAACGCATATCTACTTTCTTATTTCAAATGGAACTACCTATATTTTCATTTATGTATCGATTCATACAAATTCGCAGTATCCCCCACTAAAAAAATTCTCTGCTATGCACTGTTGCCAAGTTATTCACAAATTCCTGAAACTTTTGACATTTGCATTGCCACTTTGGAAATGCAATATCTCGATTATTTTTTATGCGAACGGAACCAAACTCAGCATTCTCATAGTAAAGACTCCATGCATTTATGTGGTATATTCAGTATTTTGATACATCGTAAGGTTTTCGAAGATATTGCTCCGAAAATGTGAAACTGAAAATTGAAATATTTCGAGATTTTCAAATGGTAACCCCATATTTATTTTACAGCATTCGATTCGAAATTAAAAATGAATGGCAGTCTCCTTTCACACTTACTATTTATTTTGGATAGTTTTCGAATGAGATGAAAAATACTGAAATTTTTCAGTATTTATTGTTCATGATCTATGGTCCTGTTTACGATGAAATGGTTCTATGATTATGGCGTGAATTGTTGAGTAGATTCTATGGTTCAAATCATAAAAGTATTCGATGATCTTGGAGGTCATAGAAAAAAGTTTACCCATATTATTCAAACACGATTCGGGTTGTTTCACAATTCATGGAAAATGCCAAAAAAATATTGAAAGGGCCTGTAGGATCTTTAACAATCGTTATTCACTTTTAGCAAGAATGACTTGAAAGAAATTCCGAAATTGTTTAGGCTTTCTGTAATCCTGGCCTTATGTTCACTAATTATTTATTTTGGACGGTTTTCAAATGAATGAAAATACTGAAATTTTTCAGTTTTTATTGTCATGTTCAATGGACATAGGTAATGCTGTGTGATTATAAAGTGAATTATCGGAATGAATCCTATTGTTGAGGTCATGAACATGGGGCCACGATTACAGAAAGCCTAAACAATTTTTGGAATTTCTTTCCGATCATTCGTGCTAAATGTGAATAACGATTCTAAAGGTCCTACAGGTCCTTTCAATAATTTTTTGGCATTCCCCGTGAATTGTGAAACAACCCGAATCGTGTTTGAATAATAGGTATGGGTAAACTTTTTTCTATGACTCCATGATAATCGAACACTTTTATGATTTCAACCATAGAATATACTTCAATAATTTACCCCATCATCATTGAGTCATTTCATCGTAAACAGAACCATAGATCATGAACTATAAATACTGAAAAATTTCAGTATTTTTTCATCTCATCGGAAACTATCCAAAATAAATAATTAGTGTAAAAGGAGACTGCCATTCATTTTCATTTTCAAATCGAATTCTGTAAAATATATGGGGTTGCTATTTGAAAATCTCGAAATATTTCAATTTTGAGTTTTACATTTTCGGAGCAATATCTTCGAAAAACCTTACGATGTATCAAAATACTGAATATACCACATGAATGCATGGAGTCTTTACTATGAGACTGCTGATTATGGTTCCGTTCGCATAAAAATAATCGAGATATTGCATTTCCAACTGGCAATGCAAATGTCAAAAGTTTCAGGAATTTGTGAATTACTTGGCAACAGTGCATAGCAGAGAAATTTTTTTTAGTTGGTTTATACAGCAAATTTGGTATTGAATCGATGCATAAATGAAAATATAGGTAGTTTCATTTGAAATAAGAAAGTAGATATGCGTTTGAGATAGACGTGGCAACACTGTCAACTTGAAAATATTCTAGGCGAAGAGTTCCTTCACCCTCAAGGCTGCACCAAAAATTCAGAACGAAATATTCACTAGTTCTCCTAAAACGTCTAATAGGCCAACTTAAAAGGAAAACCCTGTATATTAATATTTTTTTCCCTAGGTTTAGGTCTACCTTGAAAATTTCAAATTTGGAAGTGTATTCCTGTAGTTTTTGAACCACAAAAGCCTTTTGTTGCTAATAGTTTAGATATTTATCGCATAACAAACAATATAACCTGTGTATTTTACAGCAAAAAAGTTTCAAGTTTTCTTAACTTATATACATTCGATTGGAATTAGGGTAAATATGCAAAAATTTAAGAAAAGTACTGAGCAGAAACTTTTGAGCGCTCGTTCATTGGTTGAGGAATAATGCTATTACTTCAAAATTGTGTATAAGACTTGAGATTCATGCTATGTATGTGAGGGAAAACTCTGCACTATCGGAATTATGTGCTTAAAATTTTTCAGAAAATTAAATATGTAAAAAAACAATAATTTAACAAAACAAATTTTATGGTTCTGATGAATCGACCCTCTTGAAATTTCACATAAACATTCAGTATATCAGTTTTCACTCACAAAAAAATTTCACTCGAATCGAATATTTTATATTATGGAATATGAAGATTCTTCTTTTAATATTCCAATTGAATTTTCCATGGTTAAGTTTACACTATGGCCACAACCTTTTGCATGAATTTCAATATGAGCATCTTGCATGTGGCCGCAAAATTTCATTTTAATTGGTTCCGTTTTATCTGTCCATATTTTTATGGAAAACCCTGTACGATTTGGCTGGTTAACGAACTTAACCCAGGCATTTGGGAACTGAACTCACCTTGAAAATCTCAGGTCTCTGGGACAATTCCTTCGAAAGTATCGTGCTAACGGCCAGACGGCTTCAAGGACAGAGTTGATTTGACCACGGATTTGTCATCAGGTAGTCGAACTCTATCGTTTGAGATTATTTTTGGCTCAAAAGTAAAAATTGCAGACATTTGTGCAGAACGATATTTCATTTGTTTGAATAAAACGAGCGCTCAATAAAGTAAATAAGACTTTAATCGGAAACTCCACTCTTTTTGAAAGTGCTGATATTTCCATTTGAGTTGGGATCAGCGTGAATTTTTTCAATGGAAACACATAATAGTCAGATTTGAAATATTAACGTCGAAAAATATTTGCACATTCATAATAGATGGCTTTGACGAGTTGCGTAATGCTTGCCCATTAATTCCTGAATAATTAAGAATTACTAATCGTCAAATAATTGAAGAAATAGAAGTTTCCAGCGATGACTAGATATGATAAACTGATTATAAAAATAATTGGGTTCATTCTCTTCACAGGTCGAAAGGGATCAGCCAAATCATGACAATCTATTGATGAAGTAGAACTTTGTAATTAATTTAGTGTTGTGAAAAAATCTTCAAAATGAAACTACCAATTCCTGAGATGTTCGTTGGCAGTGGACCACAACTTTTGGCTGTTATAAACAGTATGTTTACTCTATTAGCTTTACATATTTTCCATAGAAACACGTGAATTTTATCTATAGGTACATCGAAATATCGGAAATGCCAATGTTTAACTACACTCACCGGCAAATAATCGATCCACTCAAAAAATCGATGAAGTTTGTTAGTTCATAAATATGTTATTTCTAGTCTGATTCGATTGAGTTTTTTTTAATGGTATATAGACTACAGGCCCGTGTTGAAAAAATTATGGGTATTTGAACCACAGGTGACCTATCTAGAACGATATTAGGGCATAAAATAATAAGATTCAGCACTATGCCGTCACTTGTAAGCTGTCCAACTGGGTGTAGGTGAGAATTCGAAAGTACAGGTAGAGTGGGTACATTTTGGTCACATATTTTTGTACGGCATTCTTATCATTGATAGATCCGTGAAAAATAATAAGAAAAACGCGTAGACTACGGAAAGAGAGGGTATTGCAACCCTTGATTTTTCCCCTTGTCGCATGATTTTTGTACGGCGTTGCGGAATAATGGATTAAAAGCAGTGTTGAAATAGTATGACATAGATGCCGTACAAAATCAATGACCAAATTTATCTGGTAATTGTCGGAAAATAAAAAAAAAAATTCGACTTTGTGGCTCCACATTTTTTTACGGCGCTACGCGTTTTCTTATTATTTTTCACGGATCTATCGGTGGTGAGAATGCCGTACAAAAATATGTGAACAAAATGTACCCACTCCACCTGTACTTTCGAATTCTCACCTGCATCACTGAGCTGCTGCATATTTTCAGGAGTTGATACGCGAGACCGAATTTTCCTCCCAAGAGCATCCAATATGCCCAGTTGGGTTCGAATATGGGCTTAGAGCAGGCCAGTGAATTCTTGGATATCAAGCTCTGCTAAATACTCCCTGGCAATCCTATAGCCGCATGCGGTTGATGAGGTAGGGCATTATAAACTATTAACACGAAATAGTCTCCAATAAACGGTGCATACGGAACAACATATCGCGCTAAAGCTTCTCTTGTATTATGTTTTTCACTCAGTTACAGTTTATTTTCATAAGGTTCGGATTTATGTTTAAATCTGGAAAAGTACTTTCATAGCCATAGAGAAATTGTTGAGTTTAATATTGCTCTGAGATCCCTGTATCTTCAACAAAAATTAAGCTTTTTGTCATTAATGAAGAATTAAAACTGTCAAGAGAAAATGTGTCTTGATGGTGAAATAAGAAATCACACGGTGATCAACTGGAACACACCAGGGGTGGTTCTAAAGTTAAGGTAAACACAAAACTTGTTTGGTCCTGTATAAAATGACGTAGGTAAGCCGAGTTTTCTTGAAATTGAAAAATGGTGATTGATTAGAATGAAAATACCTACAACTGAAGAAAGAATTTAATGGAGTCGCACTTGAAATAACATATTTATGAATTAACAACTTCATCGACTTTTTGAGTGGATCGATTATTTTATCCGGTTAATGTATTGGTTTACTATTCCTAATCGTTTCTTAATATTTCTTCTTCAGTGTCCATATTACATTTTTTTCTAGCCCCATTGTTCAATTTTATTTTCCATCTGATATTTTAATCACTGTGATGAACAACTCTTAAATATATGTAAAAATTTATTAATCCAAGTAACTGTTTAACTCTGTTGATAATTTTTTTAGATTTATTTAATTATTTTTGAGTGCTTGTTGTACTTAAACGAGGGCTTATATCGCTTTGCCCAAATGTCTGTGAATTTTGAATATTGGGCTGAAAATGACCTCGAACAATAGAGTTCGACTTCGAATTCGTGATCAATTCAATTCCATCCTATAGTTTTCGAAGGAATTGTGCTCGAGACTTGAGATTTTACGGTGAGTTTTGTTCGCAAATGCCGCGGTTAAAATTGTAAACCAGCCAGATCATACAAGATGTTCCACAGAATATGTCCATTCAAAATTTTTATTTGTAAATATCTCAGACAACATAAAACCCATCGAAATGAAATTTTGCAGCCATATTCAAGATGCTTATAATAAGCCTCGTGCAAAATTTGGTGTCCATAGTGTGAACAGAACCATATAAAATTGAATTGGATTTTTGAATAGAAAAAACTTTATATTTTTATTTAAAAAATATCCGGTTCGTATGAAATTTATTTTGTAAATAGAGATTGGTACACTGAATGTTCATACAGAATTTTGTGGCCATAGTGGTAATAGAAGCATAAAAAAACTCAAATGGAATATTGAAAAGAAGATATTTATATTTTCATAATAGGATATCCGATTCAAGTGAATTTTATTTTGTGCATGTAGACTGTTATACTGAATTTTCATGCAAATTTTTGAAAGGATCGCATCACCAGAACCTAAAATTTAATTTTTGTAATTATTTATCTCTTAATATTCTGGTGAGGAATGGGACAAGTTTAGGTGGTGATGAGGGATGTCTCAACTCTCAAGGAGTGAGAAAATACCATTTGAAATCATCTGAGGTACATGGTTCCTGATATACAGGGGGTTTTAGAAATTTATTAGGGAATATTAATCAAAGAGGACTTATCTTCCAGCATGATGGAGCACCCCCACATTTCTCAATTTTAGTGAGAAATCATTTGAACGAGGTCTATCCAAATAGATAGATAGGTGGTCCAAGAGCATGGCCACCTCGGTCCCCTGACATGACACCGTTAGATTATTTCCTTTGGGGACACCTTAAAACTATGGTGTACGGGCAAGAAATAAATACAAGGGAACAATTAATTCAGCGAATATTAGACGCATGTGACGAAATACGAAACAACCCGAATGTGATAAGGAAAGCAGTTTTGAACTTAATGAAAAGAGCACCAAATGTGTAGAAGTTGGTAGTTTTCATTTTGAACAATACTTAATCATTAATTTTCCAAATGTTAACTGTTTTTCGCATTTTTGATAATTTTATAAAAATTTTGATTCGTTTATGATCTTTTTTTTCTACTTATGAGTAACAATCTGAGATCTCATTATTCTGAAATGTCGAAAAAATAATTTATGTAAGGAGCGAAAATCGGAAGATTGACATTCGAAGGGTCATAGAAAGGAGGGAAAATTTGTGCCATTCGGGATGACAGTTGAGTTTGAAAGTATTTTTCCTGCTCTTTCAGAATCTGAAGTCAAAAAAATTGAAAACCGCATACAGGGTGTTGTTTTTACCTAATTTCAGAAAACTAAAATTTCTGAGTCCGGATCTGATTTTATTTCGAATTTTTCGTTCCAACAGATTCGTACTCCATCTATCATTGTTCATACGAAAATCATCGGATTAGCTCGCTCTCATATTTCCGGAATTATGGTCATTTGAAATTTCCAAATTTTTTCTAAAACCCCCTGTATATCAGGAACCATGTACCTCAGATGATTTCAAATGGCATTTTCTCACTCCTTGAGACATCCCTCATCACCACCTAAACGTTGTCCCATTCCTCACCAGACACCCTGTGTTTTAATGTTTTTAATAATTTCTAGAATACTGATTGTGCTGAGATTCTGCATTGATATATTTGGTATCAATCCCAAGTCCGATATAAAATTTTAAATTAATAGTTTTCTTGCTCCACCAAAGAAAGAGCTCCCAAAACCTCCTGCTCATCGCTTTTCTTAATTTTGATTGAATTATTTGTTGGCATTCCTAATCAAGTTAATTATTTTTTTTTTACAGAACGATTAACGCTGTTTCTGATGGTATGCAATATGGCTGGACAGCACCACAATTCCATTCCCCCTTAAATCTGCAGATTCCCTGTTGAAATAGACGATTCTGACGAAGTTTGGCTGGAAATTTTCTATATGCTGGGGGGCTTTATCGGTCTACCCATCTCCATAGCCTGCATAGATTGGTTAGGTAGAAAGATGACAGTATGGTTTTCATCCATCATAGGACTAGTTGGATGGATCTGCATTGGAGCAGGAAATAACATTTACTACCTGTATGTTGGAAGAGTCCTCCTTGGTATTACTGCAGATATAGCATTCACAGCATCTCCTGTATATATTTCAGAGATAGCACATCAAAAAATCAGAGGTTTCTTAGCAGGTTTGATATACCTTATGATGCTGGTCGGCATAGTGATAATGTATTCAATAGGACCCTGGATTCCCATCTATGCTTCCGCTATTGTAGGATCTTCTTTGTTGATGACCCAACTCATAATATTTCCTTTCATGCCTGAATCACCCTATTACCTGATATACAAGAATAAAGAAGAAAAAGCTGAAAAAGCTTTAAAACGGCTTCGCCAGGAAAAAGATGTATCAGAGGAACTCAAAGAGATCAAGAGAGCAGTAGAGAGACAAAAGACGGAAAAAGGAAGACCCATAGATCTGTTTAAAATCAAAAGTAATCGAAAAGCTGCGTTAATCATGCTCCTATTGAACTATACCCAGCATTTCTCCGGAGTATCTGTACTCGTTATGAATCTCCATTCAGTACTCGCGGAAGCTGGATCAAATTTGGTCAGTCCCGACGTATCCGCCATATTGTTTCCAGTATTGATGCTGATTTCAGCGAGTGTTGCTACCTTTATGGTGGACAAATGTGGAAGAAAGATACTTTTGAAATCATCGGGAATCATCACCTCAGCCACACTCTTCGTTATTGCTATTTATTTCCATTTGAAACTCTTAGGTTACCCAACGTATTTATACAACTGGGTGCCCTTACTATCCGTCATGGCCTACGCTGCTGCTGTCAAGTTCGGTCTTGGCATTGTCCCTATTGTCATAACAGCAGAGCTATTTCCAGCCAAAGTGAAGGGCATGGGTATGGCGTTTTCCGATATGGTGTACATAATTTCGTCCGTAGTGTCCATTTATCTGTATCAGTGGATAAACCATACATTGGGTATTCACATTTCTTTCTACGCGTTTGGATTTTTGTGCGCTTTATCCACGACGGTGATCTCGTTTTATGTTCCGGAGACTAAAGGAAAGACTTTGGAGGAGATACAGATGATCCTGAAGAATATTAAAACTGAGAAGAAAACGGAGGACACGAAAGTGTGAAAGGGCAGTAGCGTTTCAAGTGGAGTTACTCAAGTTGAACATAAACGACAAATTTGTGGACATTTCTTTCTTTGTTGTGGTTTCGCAAATTTCTGAGAATGATGGTAATCTGATTGCTGTTTTCTATGGTTATCGTATGTAGCCAATTGACTGAATTCCAGTAAAAGTGTATAGAGTATAAATGTGGCTCAAATAAATTGAAATGTTTATGAATTTTTACTTTTTTTTTCATTTTATGTACGAGTTTATTTTATATTATATTATGAACCTTTATTCAGTTCACGCGAAAGCTGAATCCAATTCAGTGAGTCGTGATGTATCCGTCATATTGTTTGCAGTATTGATGTGGATTTCAGCTAGTGTTGCTTCCTTTATGGTGGACAAATGTGGAAGACGGATACTTTTGAAATCATCGGGAATCATAACCTCAGCCACACTCTTCGTTATTGCTATTTATTTCCATTTGAAACTCTTAGGTTACCCGACGTAGGTATTTATACAACTGGGTGCCCTTACTATCCGTCATGGCCTACGCCGCTGCTGTCAAGTTCGGTCTTGGCATTGTCCCTATTGTCATAACAGCAGAGCTGTTTCCAGCCAAAGTAAAGGGCATGGGTATGGCGTTTTCCGATATGGTGTACATAATTTCGTCCGTAGTGTCCATTTATCTGTATCAGTGGATAAACCATACATTGGGTATTCACATTTCTTTCTACGCGTTTGGATTTTTGTGCGCTTTATCCACAACGGTGATCTCATTTTATGTTCCGGAGACTAAAGGGAAGACTTTGGAGGAGATACAGATGATCCTGAAGAATATTAAAATTGAGAAGAAAACGGAGGACACGAAAGTGTGAAAGGGCGAAGCGTTTCAAGTGGAGTTACTCAGGTTGAACAAAAACGACAAATTTGTGGACATTTCTTTGTTGTAGTTTCGCAAATTTCTGAGAATGATGGTAATCTGATTACTGTTTTCAATGGTTATCGTATGCGCCAATTGACTGAATTTCAGTGAAAGTGTATTGAGTATAAATGTGGCTCAAATAAATTGAAATGTTTATGAATTTTTACTTTTTTTTTATTTTATGTACGAGTTTATTTTATATTATATTATGAACCTTTATTCAGTTCACGCGAAAGCTGAATCCAATTCAGTGAGTCGTGATGTATCCATCATATTGTTTCCAGTATTGATGTTGATTTCAGCTAGTGTTGCTTCCTTTATGGTAGACAAATGTGGAAGGAGGATACTTTTGAAATCATCGGGAATCATAACCTCAGCCACACTCTTCGTTATTGCTATTTATTTTCATTTGAAACTCTTAGGTTACCCGGCGTATTTATACAACTGGATGCCCTTACTCTCCGTCATGGCCTACGCCGCTGCTGTCAAATTGGGACTTGGCATTGTCCCTATTGTCATAACAGCAGAGCTGTTTCCAGCCAAAGTGAAGGGCATGGGTATGGCGTTTTCCGATATGGTGTAAATAATTTCGTCCACAGTGTCCATTTATCTGTATCAGTGGATAAACCATACATTGGGTATTCACATTTCTTTCTACGCGTTTGGATTTTTGTGCGCTTTATCCACAACGGTGATCTCGTTTTATGTTCCGGAGACTAAAGGGAAGACGTTGGAGGAGATACAGATGATCCTGAAGAATATTAAAACTGAGAAGAAAACGGAGGACACGAAAGTGTGAAAGGGCAGTAGCGTTTCAAGTGGAGTTACTCATGTTGAATATGAACGACAAAGTGAACAACTATTTCTGAGAATAATGATGATCTGATAACTTTTTGCAATGGTTATTGTATGTCGTCATTTGACTGAAACCAAGTGAAAGTGTAGAGTGTATTAAAATGTTGCTCAAATTAATTTGAAATGTTTATTCATTTTTCATGTCATGTAGGTACGAGCATACTATATTTCATGAAAGAAATGAGCACCGCTGAATGTGAAATGTATTAATTAGTTTTTTTTGATCCACCTACGAACCAACCAACTTTTTGTGTTCATTTGAAGAAATGATATAGTAGAATTATTTACCTACGATATTGCATAAAAATATATAAGATATATGTGATGCATATGTCCACTCATGATAGATATGTGAATACAATGAGATGAGACCAATAATTCACATGGTTTCAAAATACATATTTAACACTGAAGTATAGCCAATCGATTCTGTCTTAACGTCAGTTGTTTTGTTTATTCTTCTACTATAAGTCTTCAGTATATGACCATGAATTTTTTGGAGAGACAATCATTCAACTTTGAAACAAAAAGTTGAATTCTTCGGAATATTCAAATTGCATTTTTCTTCTGATTTCAACTTTCGTGTAGAAGCGTCTGATTCGAATGACGTCTTTTATAATGAAAACTGATTTGATTGATTTCAATGACTTAGAGGGTTTTCCAATAAGAGGTGTTATTTTGATGTTCAAAGAAATGTAATTTTTCAAAATAAATAATCGGATGATCATTTCATTATAAAGAAGAAGTAATGCCGTTAATAGTGGAAAATAACAGCTGGCAAATGATCACAACGACCACGCTTACAGGACCATATCCTTTTAATGAAATTTTCCATAACCAAATCGCAAAGTCGCTGCCCTATGTCCTCGATAGCCTCACGATTTTCATCTTTGAAGTCTTGAATCGACGCTGGGCTATCAGCGTAGACCTCATCTTTCACGTTGCCCCAAAGGAAGAAGTTACAAGGTGTTAAATCACATGATCTCGGTAGCCAATTGTGATCACCTCTTCGAGAGATAACACAGTCCGGTAACTTTTCCCTCAAAAGATCAATGGGTTCGTTGCTTGTGTGGCACGTAGCGCCGTCTTGTTGGAAGTTAACGTTGTCCAGATCAATACTATACAATTTCGGTCATAAAAAATCATTAATCACATCTCGATAGCGCAATCCATTCACCGTAAATGTTGCTTCAGCTTCATTTTCGAAAAAGTAAGGTCCAATGACTCCGCCGGACCATAAACCGCACCAAACAGTCACACGTTGAGGCTAGAGAGGCTTTTCAAGAATAACTCTTGGGTTTTCCGAGCCCCAGATGAGACAATTTTGCTTGATAATGATTTTCCGATGGAATTCCGGATCATTTTGATGCATTTTAGAAAGCAAAGACACGACGTTGTTGATGATTGGCCTGCTTGAATTCTTGTGTTAACTGAACTTTATAAGCCTTAAGACCCAAATCCTTATGCAATATACATGAAGTTTGTGAAATGCCTAATTCCAAGGAACGACAAGGAATTGACAAACCTGGGTTTTCTTCAAAACTTTCGGCTACAGCAGCAATATTCCCGGCTGTTTTTGAGCGACGTGCACATGTTTTATTCTTCACATCACTAACTTGTCTCAACAGCTCGAATTTTTTCACCAATTTTTTATTGCGGTTCGAGTTTTACGAACTCTGCCAAATTTTCACCATTTTTATAGTGAATTTTAATGATTTCAATGAGTTCTTGAAGCGTTTAACGTTTCAATTTTTATTAATGCCGTAGTTTCTACTTGTCAAATGTGAAAAAAATGACATCTTCAAAGGTGGCATCTACCGAAATAGCGGGCTATTCAAAATAACACCTCTTATTGGAAAACGCCTCTATGTTCTAATAAAAAACAACATTTTAAAACAACCTATACTCCGTTCACGAAACGTTGAGCCGTCGGTTGGCCATGGAAATTTGGCATAATCCACTGTGTATATTAAAATTTCAGGTTCTTTATTTTTTTGTCAGATTGATACGCAATGTTGTCAATATTGCATAGAGTTCTCTGATAACTCGCAAGCTCGTCGGACGAGGCCGAGTACATTCGGCAATGTTGACTTTATTTTACTCTATGACAGTAAATACTGCCAACTTCAGATGAATAAAGAAACGCCTACTATGTGCTCAACCTTTCGTGAACGGACTATAGAATTTATCCGACCAATTTGGTTCATCAGCTCAAGAGAAAAATTACCGGAAAGAATTCTTTTTGACCATTTCTGGCTCCGAATACGAAACGTGCATTCAGAAAAAACTAGAACTGTTTCTTTGGGAGCAAGCTCCATTTGCAGTATTTTTCAAATGGTATAGGCATATAATGTTAATATTATCTCCATGCAGCGCAATCATAAACGTAACGGTAGAAACTTATCATGAATCACATAGAATCATATGGAATCAGATTATATTAATCCACTTTGGACAATTCTCATCTAATACCATCGATGTACGGATGCAACCTGTTCAATATATTCACAGATAAGGTAAGCATTACCAGCAAATGCTGGCAGGGGGATTTCACAAAGGACGTAGAGCCGTAAAGACATCGCGTCAGGACTAATTCGGCAGGAATATAGGGTAGATCATTTTACGGAACCGTTTCCGTTTATCGCTTGTTAAGGGTGCCATTTCAACCTCTCACTTGTTTGCCGGATGCTACAAGGCTGAGAGGCCTCAGAAATGGGGGAAATGCTACCACAGATTTTCATAATTGCTAATTGAGATTGAAGGCATTGTTTGATGCCGAGATGTCGGGTTTGTTGAGGTGAAATATGTTTAGAGTATGAGCTTAATATTTGTTATTGGTATTTGTTCGTTTTAAATGTTTTACCTTCTACATACCTTGCTGGCGTGGAAGTTTATTCTGATATTCAGGGGATTTAAAGGGTATTGCAATAAGAGGTGTTATTTTGAGTAGCCCGCTATTTCGGTAGATGTCACGTTTGAGACCCTCATTTTTTGACTTTTGACAAGTAGAAAATACGACATTGATAAAAATGGAACGATACACGCTTCAAGAACGCATTGAAATTATTAAAATTCACTATAAAAATGGTGAAAATTCGGCAGAGACGGTTCGTAAAACTCGAATATTTTTGGGTTGTCGTAAAGCACCTTGTCGGACAGCAATAAAGAAATTAGTGGAAAATTCGAGCTGTTGGGACAAGTAAGTGATGTCAAGAATATAACCCGTGCACGTCGCTCAAGAACAGCCGAGAACATTGCAGCAGTAGCCGAAAGTGTTGAAGAAAACCCAGGTTTGTCTATAACTCGTCGTTCTTTGGAATTAGGCATTTCACAAACGTCATTTCACCGTATTTTGCATGAAGATTTCGGTCTTAAGGCTTCTAAAATTCAGTTATAACACAAGAACTCAAGCCGGCCGATTATCAACAACGTCGTGTCTTCGCTGATTGAGTCGTTGAAATGCATACAAATGATCCGGAATTTCATCGAAAAATCATCTTGAGTGATGAGACCCATTTCCACCTTGGTGGCTTCGTCAACAAGCAAAATTCGGAAAACCCAAGAGTTGTTGTTGAAAAGCCTTTTAATCCTCAACGTGTGACTGTTAGTGCGGTTCATGGTCTGGCGGAGTCATTGGACCTTAATTTTTCGAAAATGAGGCTGGAGCAACAGTTACTATGAATGGCTGTCGACGTCGAGAGATGATTAATGATTTTTTTATGGTCGAAATTGGATAGTATTGATCTCTTGATGGAATTTGTGAGGCTATCGAGGAAATAGGGCAGTCACTTTGTGATTTGGTTATGGAAAATTTCATTTAAAGGATATGGTCCTGTATGGGTGGTCGTGGTGGTCATTTGCCTGATGTTATTTTCTACTTTTAACGGCATTGTTTTTTTTTATAATGGAATAAACTTCAGATCATTTATTTTGAAAAGGGGGTGACAATTCTTCGTTGATTTTGTGACAAAAAGCTCTTTCGGTTTTTTCGTATGATGCGCCGTTTTCATGTAAGAAAATTAAACATCTTAACGCGTATTTTTAGTAGAACATTACCTTCAAATGTTTTATTTTGTTACTTAGAAACGAGGGGCAAACCGCTGAGCAAATTCTGTACACCAGACATCCCCTCAGTGAGAGACATCCCCAGATATCCCCAAACATCCCTCAGACATCCCCAGACATCCTCAGATATCCCCGGACATCCCCAGACATCCCCGGATATCCCCAGACTTCCCGAGACATCCTTAGAATTCCTGGGATATCCTCGATTACTTAAAAGTTTATATCGGTTTAATGCGTGATAAAAAACAGTTTGCAGCACTACGTGGTGTCCCGAAATCAAATTGAAAAAAAAATCTATTGTTTAATCTACTCTAGAACATAGCATAACACTATGAACATATATTATTTAGTGTTTTCGATACAGAGCAGAAGTGAGTTCTCTGAAGATGAATTATATTCTTATTCAAAATGTATAATTCAATGAAAATCCCTCGATATTTCTGAACTACCGAAAAAAGAATCTGATTAGTCAGTGGCAGATCCGGGGTTCGAGTTTGGTTGGGGGGGCACACCGGGAAAATTTCGAAATACACTCGAGTAGAAAGAAAATATTTTGGAGTGTGGTTGAAAATTCATTGAAAATTAGGAGCGAGCGGGGGGTGGAGTTATTGGTCCTGGGAGAGGGCAAGCCCTCCCCCCTAAATCCGCCACTGATCAGTGGCTTTTAAAACCCAGCTAAGCCGTTAGTGGAATGTTTAATTTCTGCTTGTATGATTTTCGATATCAGGAATGGAATTTTTTTATGATATACCCACACAAAATATATGATATATTTTATTTACATAATATATTTTTATTTCTTGAGGTGGAGAATTCAAACTAATCTCCAGGATAAATTCCAATAATAATTTTTCACTCTTTATTAACAGTTTCGTCATTTTTTCCTTTTCTTGTTTGATAATTATCTGTTTAAAATATATCATACTTGAATTGATCCTTAATGTGAGTTATAATACACTACGCAAAAAAACTAACGCACATTCTGAAAATCTCAATTTTAATGAAACTCAACTCTACATTAACTTTATAACTTATTTTTCATGTTCTCTCAGAAAGGTTTTGAACGAAACAAAACACATTAAATGGAAGAAGGATTTCACCGAATCTAATGTGAAAGAAGAAATATAAACAATTTTCAAAATACTGGAATGCTGATAAGTGATTCAATACTTGGTATTTCTACCCCTTGCGCTTATTACAGTTCGGCAACTTCGGTTCATACTCAAAATGAGTGATCTTTGAATATTTTGATCTAATCCTTTCCAGATTTCTCTGAGTTGGATTCCTAAGTCATTAAGAGTAGGTAGCGGTTTGATTTTCTGAACTTCTCAGCCTTCTATTGAGGTTGTCCCAAACCTGCTCAATCGGATTGAGATCTCGACCTCTTGCTGGCCATTCCAGAAACTTCAACCTCTTCAAGGTACCTCTGAACGATGCGAGCACGATGGGGTCTGGCATTATTATCGTCCATAAAAATGAAATTTTTACCAATGTATGGGGCAAATGGCGCTACATGCTTTTCAAGAATGTTCCTTATATACCTATCATTATTCATAGCTCCATTATCACCGACCACTAGGTCTGTGCGAGCACCCCATACCATAATCGATCCTCTCCCGAAACCAGTAGTATCCAGGAAATTGCACTGTACTGTTTCATGTAGACGTCTGTATACAAGGGAACGTCGATCACAATGCTAGAGGCAAAATCTAGACTCATCTGTGAAGATAAATCTTTCCCAATCAGCCTTTTTCCAATGGAGATGCTCTCTCGCAAAATCCAAACGCGCCCTTCGATGGGCTGGGGTAAGAGCTGGGCCTCTTGCCGCGACACGAGGCCTTAAATCATATTATCTGAGGCGATTCTTATTGTCTGAGTGCCAATTTGCACCCCCAAGTGTTTGCTCAAGCTGATTTTGAAGGAGGCGAGCTGTTGCAAACCGTTGTCTCAAGAAACTCTGAAGTAACGTTCCTGAATGGCACTTGTTACCTTGTTACCCGTGGTCTACCCTGTCCTGGTCTTCGGACATTCATACCCGTCTCCCTGAATCTCTGCAACATTCTGGACACATTGTATGGGAAATTCCAAACCTTTCTGCAATTCTTGTGTATGTCCACACTTCTTCTCGCAAAGCTACCGCTTGGGCACATTCTTCTTGGGTCTTCTTGGTTCGCGTTGCATAGCGATCGAGTCTATAAAATCAAACAAAAGAAAAACTATTGATCACTAGAATTGATCGAGAAAAACTGATTTCAGAATGGAGCCAATACATTCGAAATCTGATCTCACCTTTTTTTATTCCTGCTGGGAAAAAACATCTGTATTGAAGAAAAACGTTGAAAGTGGATAACATATGCATGCATAATTCTGATGAAAATAATTATTATTGAGAACACCTTCAATTGAAGAATAAATTTGTGATCTCCATAATGTGCGTTAATTTTTTTGCGGGGTGTATTTCATCTAGATGAAGAGTTTTGATGAATTTCGAAAAAATGGTTCACATTCGAAAACACACTTACATTTAGGTACCTTTATATTCAAGTTCCTTTTTCTTGACGCAAAATATAACATTTTGTCAACACCCTGTGTACTACCACTATGATTCGATGAAATTCTAAAGGGAAACGGATCCTGTTCTTGTTATCCCTCAACTCGTCGCTCAATGAAAATATATTATTAATATAAGGCATGTTGAAAAAACGAGACGATCATAACTATTATTTATTTAAATATACAGGGTGCACGGCGCGGCTGCCCTTGACGGTTTCATGTTTGTTTCTGATCACTATTTATGATAAGGAATCTATCCCTCTAAAATTCCATAAAATTTGGAGGCGGTTGGTGGGTATTGATTAGTTCAAAGAAACTTCTCAATATAGACAATTTTCAACGCTCTTGTCAAATTAGTGCAGGGTTTGAAAGGAGCATTTGGTTTATTATTTATTTTTATTTGTTTGTGTTTCAGTAACTTGGTTGAAAACCCTATACAAGTTTTCATAAAATGCCGAAACCTAAGAAGAATATGTTTCAACCCATATATATATTTCTTTACAAATTCTAACTCTTGTGAAAATGAGTTTCAGGGTGTTTACCGTACCCAAATAAGAATAGTTTATATCGATTGAAATATATTCTGGGAGAATTCTGCATTCCTTAAAAACTTTATAGGTTTTCACTCCCAGTCTCTGAAACAGAAATAATTAAAAACATTTCAATCAAGATGAAGTGCTCCAGCGAGAATCTTTGCACTCATTAGTCAGGAGCAAATTGGTCTTGAAAAAATTGTTGCCTAACAGTAAAACTGAAACGGGAAATAAATGAAAAGGATAATGTAACTTTTCGGTGTCTACATCAGACACCTTCTCCAGACCATAGGCATATAAAAGGATGGACAGGGCATCACGTGACTTTCATATTAAGTTTTGTACCCCCAACATGAGATAGATACTGTGAAGGATGGAGTAATATTAGTGTAAAGCATAGACTGAACTAAAGTAATATCATTCCATCCTTCACGGTATCTCTCTCTCGTAATGTTAGAAAAATCACAGAATATAAAAATATCTAATGCGTAGATATCAACGATCCAATGTTTTTAATATATGTTCTGTGCTTCGCACTAATAGTATTCCATCCGTTTCTGAAGTCAATATTCTCTCTTACACGTCCTGTCCATTCTTTTATAAGTCTATGCTCCAGACAAACTTGTAAAATCTTCAGAATTGAATGTTTTTTCATTTGCGATCTGATTGACTTTCAAAGTTGTCAATAAATAGAGATGTTGATTTATTCAATTTTGAAATCTCTGATGTCATTTCTTTCCTCAATAAATCAATCCAAATACGATCTATTCCAGCAGAATAGTTGGCCAAATTACCTACTTCAT
The DNA here is from genome assembly GCA_013421045.1 of Propylea japonica. Taxonomy (NCBI): domain Eukaryota; kingdom Metazoa; phylum Arthropoda; class Insecta; order Coleoptera; family Coccinellidae; genus Propylea; species Propylea japonica. The sequence goes on from CM024242.1 coordinate 26,276,410, forward strand.
CTAACAAAATACAAGTGGATTCCTTAATTTTCCTTTTATTATTATCAGGTTTCGTCATTAAGATCTCTGTGTTGTTCCAGTTCATCATATGATCTTCGCTATTTGAACATACATGATCAGCAGTTTGTGATCTTGTAATGTCTCTATTTTTGATGTTGTTCTTATGTTCCCGTTTTCTTATCTCTAAAGGTCTTGATGTCTCTCCTGTATAATATTTTACACATATACAGGGAATTTTGTAAACACAATATTTTGATTTTGTGTCTCATTCATTGGTTTCGTTCTGGTTAGAATGGATCTCAAATCACTTTGTGTTTTGAAAACAGTTTTTATGTTGAATTTGGAACCCATTCTTGTTATTGTCTCTGAAAGGCCAGGAATATAAGGAATGACGTTCAACAAATTTGGTTGTTCTTGACGGTTTTCTGTTTGTACCTGACCATTAGAATTTTGATTAAATAAATAATTTATGTTTGTGCAACACTTTCGTGATATTAATGCCCGTATTCTGCTTTTCATCTGTAAGCTACGAGATCGTAGCGTACGACTGATCTTTCAGATTCCTTAGGATAGTTACAAGAAAATTTTCAGAATTGCATAATTCTGCAATTGTTCTCGTAACTATCGTAGGGAACCTGACAGATTAATCGTACGCTACGATCTCGTAGCTTACAGATGAAAAGAATAAAACAAGATTAGCAGTGAAAAACCTAACTCCACCATTTTTCGTATTTCAATTGATATTTATAACGAATAATGTATCTATAGATCCCCTTTATTTCGTCGGTATGTAAATAAAAAGCAGCCTGACATCTCTAGATAAACATCAGACTTCCCTAGACATCCCAGAGACATCCTCGGACATCCCCCGATTTCCTGAGACATCCCCTGATTTCCTGAGATATCCCCAAAACATCCCGGGACATCCTCCGATTTCCTAAGACATCCCCGGATATCCTGGGACATCCCAGAGACATCTCCAATCTTGTACACCAGACATCCCCAGCGGTTTCCCCCTCGCTTAGAAACAATAATAAAGAATAAAAGGCCGGAAAGATTTTTTGTCACAAATCGACCAAAGAATTTAAAAATAAGTTTGAAATATCTCAGTAGCGTACCACTTTTTAAGTCAGTTTTCAACCAACACTTTAACACCCTCGCATTTCCGTACCTACATTTTATGGATACATTTTTTCACAAAATGTTCTGAGGAATCACCCCTCCCATTTTTTCGGCGTTATTCAGATACACCCTGTAAACCTGAGACTATTCACTCTAAAAATCGAATTAAATCAGGAAATAGAATTGAATAATTTTCATTTATTAGGATTTATCATTTTAAATAACCTTGGTTAAAACAACATAAATTTTTTCGTCACAATTCACGAGCACGATTAAGTAAAAAATCTTGATACATAAATGGCGTAGCGTTCGAGATAGGAGGATCCCATTATCTTGTTTCTTTCATGTTCGCATCTAAGTTTCTTTCATCCGATTGTTCCATTTCCGATTCTAAAAGATGCAATAGGGAAAAAGCATGTTTGTCCCTTTGAGCTCCACAATAATATGTTGGTTATCTCGTATGATGTATCCTTAAGTTGCTTAATATTCAATTTGTACTCGTTTCTTTCGTTGTTGTTTAAAAGATGGATGAACATTATGCTCTGTATTTTTGCGTTTTCAAGATTTCGAGAAAAGTCGTTCTTTATTATTCGACTTGAATCAACTATCCAGGGTGTGTGTAAACAAATGCGAGGGACTTTGGGAGATGATTCCTCGATGAGAATAAGCAAGGGTAGTTCATATATTTTTTTTCGAAATCGACCCCCCTTCCAAGATACAGCCTTTGGAAGGCGATGACTAGTTGACTGTTTTTAATTTTTTTACGGCCTTATAAAAACACTGAGTCATCACTACATAGTATAAAACAAAGTCGCTTTCTCTGTCCCTTTGTATGCTCAAATCTTTGAAACTACGCAACGGATTTTGATGCGTTTTTTTTAATAGATAGAGTGATTCAAGAGGAAGGTTTATATGTATAATAACATCCATTAAATAGTGGAGAAGTATAGTCCTTTCACGAAAGGTTGAGCCGTCGGTTGGCCATGATAATTTGACATATTCCACTGTGTATATTAAAATTTTAGGTTATGATGTTTATTTTCTTGTCAGATGGATACGCAATGTTGTCAATATTGCATAGAGTTGTCTGATAACTCGCAAGCTCGTCGGACGAGGCCGGGTACATTCGACAACGTTGAATTTATTTTATGTTATGACAGCAAATACTGCCAACTGCAGATAAATAAAGAAACGCCTACTATGTGCTCAACCTTTCGTGAACGGAGTATATGTACTGTTATTTTTGAGGTTTCTAATGTGATGTCGTACCGTGCGAAGCCGGGGCGGGTCGCTAGTAAAACTATAAATAATATAAAGCACTGAGTAGATGTTACTCACACAATTTTTTGAGATCTCATAACTTTACTATTAAGGGTTGAAAATAACAATCCCATATGATTTTCGATCAAAAATTGTATTCGTGGGATAGATTTTCGAAAAATTGAATTCTCTTATGGGTTTCCATTCAATTCTGGAGAAAAAAGTCTTCTGCAAAATTTCGATAGTCTCGGAAAAAATAAAAACTTTCAGGCAATGGCTATTAAGGACTGGGAAGCTTATGTCCTGGCGTACGACCAATGGTCACAAGCAAGCTAAGTCATTTCTCTCTCCCTCGACGAGCTGGACCAAGAAAGTCCTCTCACTCAGCAAATTGGAACTGAGGAAACTGACGGGCGCTCTCACTGGGCACTGTACCGTTTGGTATCACTTAAAAAACATGGGAAAGGCGCTCGATAATACATGTCGCTTCTGTCAAGAAGCCACCGAGACAGCCAGACACCTGCTATGTGAGTGTGAAGCTGTTCATCAGAAACAGTTACGGTATTTTGGCTCCAGGTTCCTAAAGCCTGAACAAGTAATGGATGTGGCCCCCAGAAATGTGGTGAAGTTCATTGAGACTTTGCTGCCGGACTGGTAAACAGCGTCAGTTTTGATCTGTCGCCCCTCCTCGAATCTAATCTGATCTACAATCAGTTATGATCACTGTTCATTCCATTTCATCGTAAAAATGTGACATACAATGAATATTCTAAGATATCGTAATTCTATGACAGGAGATAAAGATGTTCTATAAATTTTTTGAACGTCAATATGAAATTCGCGGCGATTTATATCCCGTGTTTTGGCATTAATGGTTAATTATTGTAGTTCCGTTTTATTGTGCATTATTGGAGACAAAATGCACCTGATTTTTCAACAAAAATCGTAGTTACAGATTATATCGTCTCAGATATGGAAAATGTAGTTTCCAGTTTTTTCCGAGACATACGATTTTCAACAAAATAAATCCTCTCTCTGAAGACTTGAAATAGAACACGTGAACAGTAGCACAATACTTTTCTGTCATCATTCTGAATTATCGTGCAATGGCAGAAATACGTGCACCGTATTTTCCAGGGAAAACAACAACCGGCAGCCTGCATTCGTGCTATCTGTCAAATAACGTCGATATAAAATTCGCGGCGATTCCTAGAAATTTCGCCGCGGAGATTTTGAATAATTCAAAAATTGCCTTTGATCTGGCCGCCACATTTTGCCGGTGTTCTGTGCGGACCCTTTATATCGCGCATTTTGGCATTATCTCTTATTTATTGTAGTTTCGTTTCATTGTGAGGCCGAACGCGTACTCCGGATTGATTGTTATGTCCAATACTGAACGTCGGCGGGGCTACGGGGCGCTCTTCCGGCGTTGCGATCAGTGGCGGCGCGTGGTTTTTTTTTTACTTTGGGAGTGCACATGTGAGCAGGTGCTGGGAGGTGTAAGGGTATAGAGGAAGGTTCGGAAGAGGAAAAAAATTTTGAATACTGTCCTTCAAAGCTGGCTTACTAGGGCAATCAAAAATTTGAAATGACAATGAAAATTTTTCAGAAAATCCTACTTTTATCAGACAGCACATTTTCTTGATCACATCTGAGGTTTTCCTCACAAAATTTCGTGACGAAACATAGAAAAAAATACAAAAAAAGATGAAAAAATCTCATTCTTGGTCAGTTCTTTGCTTTTTATTGAGGAAATATCAACTTTTCGTGAAAACCTGCCATACGAAATGAAAATACATAAAATTTCCTACAAATTGTACTACCACAGCTTGTTCTGCAACAACTTGTTCTAGCTCAAATAATAGTTTAAAATGAAATGAGATATTATCTATGACTCAATGAAAGAAAAAAATTAAATTCTATAGTTCGGATGATGCGATCCTCTTGAAATTTTGCATGAACATTCAGTAGATCAGTCTCGAATCACAAAATGAATTTTACTTGAATCGGATATCTTGTTATGGAAATATAAAGATTTTTCTCTTCAATACTCCAATTGAATTTTCTATGGTTCTGTTCACACAATTTTGCTTCAAACTTATTAAGAGCATCTTGCATATGGCCGCAATTTTTCATTTCGATGGGTTTCGTTTTGTCTGAGATATTGAGAAGCAAATATTTTGAATGGCCATATTTTTATTTTAAAATTTTTTTTCCTCAATATCTCAGACAAAACGGAACCAATCGAAATGAAATGTTGCGGCCAAATTTAAAATGCTCAAAATAAGCCTTATGCAAAATTGTGTGACCATAGTGTGAACATAACTATGAAAAATTCAATTGGAATATTGAAAAAACGAATCTTTATATTTCCATAACAGGATTCAGGTGAAATTTATTTTGTGAATAAAGATTGATCTACTGAATGTTCATACAAATTTTTAGGAGGATGGCATCATTAGAACCATGGAAATTAATTTTTGTAATTATTTATTTTTTACATATTCCCTTCTCTGAATAATTTCCAGAATATAATTCCGATTGTGCTGAGGTTCTGCATTGACATATTTGGTGTCAATCTCGAATCTCATATAAAATACAGAGGTAATAGTCTTATTGCTCCACCAACGAACGGGCGCTCAAAAGCTTCTGCTCAGGGCTTTTCTTGGAGTTTTAAAGAATAATTGTATGCGTTTCCGAAAGTCGACATTGAAAACTCCTGTGAATGACAGAAAGCTCAACACAAGTCTCATATACAGGGTGAATCCTATTGAACTGTACATACTTCACACAGAGATAGAGGACACTTTGCTGGTTTCAAAAAGAACCCACATGAAAGGTCTCAAACGATTCGTTTGAATTATACAGGGTGATTTCCAGTTTTGGGTCATATTACTTTTGATACATTTGGGTATATTTTTTTGTGAATTAGGCCGTACGAAAAAAAATTATCTCCGAGTACCCACATTCAATTTTTTTTCTCTGAATCTGTAGGTGTGCCACGTGATTTTATTACTCTTTATTGAAGAGTATTTAGTGTAGTTTGAACTGCCATGACAGGTTTATTGACTTTTTCATCTACAGGGTGATTTTCTTTATAAATTCCGATAATATCAGAAAAATAGAGTCCGGTCCTGGAAACTGACGAAAATTACCAAAATATTGGAATATTTGAATTTCGAGAGGATTTATACTGATAATATTCTCCTGTCTTCAACTTTTAATACATTTGGGTATGGTTTTCCATGTGAATTAGGCCGTCCAAAAAATTTATCTCCGAGTACGCATATTCAATATTTTTTTTCTCTAAATTTGTAGGTGTGCCACGTGATTTTATTACTCTTCATTGAAGAGTTTTCAGTGTAGTTTGAACTGTCATGACAGGTTTATTGACTTTTTCATCTACAGGTTGTTTCTTTTCATAAATTCCGATAATATCAGAAAAATATAGTCCGGTCCTGGAAACTGATAATTTGTTAACTCAGCTGTATGATTGATACAGTCTTCCTACGTACCAAATTTGATGAATTTGTGATTATTCGTTCGTCCAATAGAGCCTTTTGGAAATATGACCCAAAACTGGAAATCACCCTGTATAATTCAAACGAATCGTTTGAGACCTTTCATGTGGGGTCTTTTTGAAACCAGCAAAGTGTCCTCTATCTCTGTGTGAAGTATGTACAGTTCAACAGGATTCACCCTGTATAAACAATATTGATTAATTTATTCAATCCTTACTTCCTATTACCATCAGAATATAATGAAAAAGCGGATGTTGATCAAAAACTGAGACGTATAACCCTTTCTCAGGGACTCTGCTTTTTGGTTTTTCTATGGAGTCTTTAATTGAAGCTCCAATTTGATTATTAAAGTAGACGGTTACTCTCTTGAAAAATGGTCCATAACCAAGAAAAGGTTGGGAACCCCTACTTTAGATGAAGATATAGACCAAGCAATAGAGCTATCGAAAGGTCGATTGCGTGACAAAAATACTACCTGAAATCTTACTGTGCAGTCATGCAAAAGGTGGTTTCTACATTTTTTTCATGATAAATTCCACCCCTGAATCGTCTTAGGTTTTTTTTGAGAAGCGAAAAATAGCCAAAAATATCCAAAATTTTGCTTTTTCCCCTATAAATCTGATCAAAAAGCTGTTAAGGCACTTTTTGTAGAGAATTCAAAAACAAAAAAAATGAGAGAAGACACGTCTCAAGCGGATAATTAGTTTCCAAAAAAAGTTCAAAAAACTGGAAAAAAACATCAATTTTTCGAAAATTCATAACCTGGTCAATTTCTGATATGAAGCGTAGTTGCTCTGAATTCAAGTAGTTATTAACATATACTTTATTGGTGCACAATTACAAAGCTGTCGGATAAATAGTTTTTGCACAATCGCAGTTTTCCGAATTCGACGTACTTTTTTCAAGAAGGTCGTGATACTCGGCTACTTGTCGGATTTGAATTTTACAAAAAGCATTTTAAAGAAGAAATAACATTCTTCAAATCGTTTATTATCTCGATACCGACCGATAATGTTTAGTGGGTGAAAAACGGCGTCAAACAGGAGCAAAAAGGCTCGAATGCATCAAACTAGTCGCGGAGTGGGAGTCACCCACCTTCTTGAAAAAAGGAAGTCGAATTCGGAAAACTGCGATTGTGCAAAAACTATTTATCCGACAGCTTTGTAATTGTGCACCAATAAAGTATATGTTAATAACTACTTGAATTCGGAGCAACTACGCTTCATCTCAGAAATTGACCAAGTTATGAATTTTCGAAAAATTGATGTTTTTTTCCAGTTTTGTGAACTTTTCTCGGAAACTAATTATCCGCTTGAGACGTGTCACCTCTCATTTTTCTTGTTTTTGAATTCTCTACAAAAAGTGCCTTAACAGCTTTCCGATCAGATCAATACTTCACGTTTTATAAGCGAAAAAGCAAAATTTTGGATTTTTTTGGCTATTTTTCGCTTCTCAAAAAAAACCTAAGACGATTCAGGAGTGGAATTTATCATGAAAAAAATGTAGAAACTACCTATTGCATGACTGCACAGTCAGATTTCAGGTAGTATTTGTGTCACGAAAAAAACCTCTATTGCTTGGCCTAATATCAGTTGGAGGTAGACTTCCACATGTGCACTATGAAGCACCGCCACTGTCTTCCGGCGTTTGCGATTGCCGGGGACGATGCTGTATTGAAAAGGCTTTTCCCTTTATTTCATTTAATGTGTCACAGCCATATGATCATTTATTATCTCTTTCACTAAATTATTTCGGTAACTTACGGTTTGGAATCGGACGATTCAATTTGGCGCCATTCGAGCGTTTTACCGCCTGCGAGCCTTGAATCGGAATTAGTCAAATGTTCCGGATTCCGGATTATATGACATTGTCTCGTTAAATTCCGGTCTGCTCCAGGACGAATGGATCCGAGGAACCTATTGAGATCATATAGTCAAGTGGAAAAAATTCGGTTATTATTTATGGCGTTTATATGTGGCTTTTTATAGCGATTCGGATAGCGAAGCTGAATTCAACTGTTGTAGGTAGTTATGTTTAACAGATTTCAGCCCATATTTGCCTGATCTGGGCTCAATCAACTCGACGTCCTCCTGTTCAGGATAATAAAGGGTTTCAAAATACAACTCATTCATTCATAAGAAACTGTCGCTGTCGGTATTTGTTCAGACTGATGATTTTTTCAATTGATTTCAATCACAAACGAGTTAAGAACACCAATTTTTCTGTCGAAGTCTGGGAGATAACCAAAAAATTTAAAAAGACACACAGGTACAACAACACAGATGTTATTAATCGTTGGGTTATTTTTAGTGTTGTGTTAATTCAAAGGAAGTAAGAATTTAACTGGGCAGAACAAAATAGGGTTTACATCACAATAAATCACACAGGTTTGTAACATTTGTTAAACAAGCTTCGATTTGCGAGTATCTGACATAAGAGTTTCTGATAAATAAGCTAAATTTTGTGGAAAAAGATGGAAGATGCTTTAAAATAATTAGGGGAAGGTGAGGTATAATGATCCCCTTAAGGGAAAATTTCAATTGTGGCTAAAGTTGAAGGCAAAACCGCAAGATTTCAATTGTTGGAGGTAGTGAATTTACTTAACTTTGTATCTGCCTACTTATTTTTCATTTCATCTATGTAGTTTTTTTGTATTACATATTTTTGTGAAAGTTTAGTAAAGGATCATTTTATACACCCCTGTGGATAAAATGATCCCTGGGGTAGGGGCAAAATAATCCCAGGGATCATTTTGTACTAGGAGTTAATAAATATCAAATAAAAATGAAATAATAAACTCTGCTGTTTATTTGAATGATAATATGTATTGTTCATAACAATTTAAGTACGTAAGCAAGTCACACAAAACAAAAATATTCGATGGATTGAAAAATAATATTTTTCTTGGGCGTTCCTAAAAGTCGAGAGGAATTCATCCACCACATTCTTATTAAAACCACGCGCACGCATTGTAATGTCTGGATATCTACGTCTAAATCCACGAAGCCATTCAAGTCCAGCTTTTCCTATAGCTTCGGAAAATTGATGCGGTAAATTATTTCTTTTCTGCCATTTTTGGTGAGCTGAAGTTAAGAATTCCTGAGTGGTCAGCCCGTATATTATTCTGGACTCCATGTCAACAAGTTCCAGTTCTTGTTCCAGGTTGAACACTGTTTGTTAGCTACCTAACTTTTTAGCTGAGCCTACAGCTATTTAATTTTTACCTTTGGCTCTTCTTTCTAATACCATCACAGGGACCTCAAATTCTCTTCTCGCGGTTTTGTAAGCCATACCATCTCTAATGCCTTTTGCATATGTTCTTCAGGCCTCTTTTGGCGATTAGTTTTACGTTTATAAATTCTCGGCATGATCTGTAAACAAAAACTATTAATGGGGTAAAATGATTCCAGGGATCATTTTAGACACACAGAAGGGATCATTTCACCCCAAATACCAAATTACAAAATATCAATCAAAACGAAACCTTCACATACCGCGTGCGATGATCAAACATGGCTTAAATATTAGCTAATTGCTACTAATACCCGCAAATAAAACAACATTTCAGTAAACACTTACATGTAAAAAAAACGAAAGTCCAAAAACATGCTTACCTTAGATCAGAGCCACACTTTTTGATTATTTTTTAATAAAATCACGCCAAGCACTCGCACCGCATTGACATTTTACAGGTAACTCGTAGGGGCGCAGGGGAACATGTTTCATCTGTATTTGGATAGATTGTACAAGCTGCTTCTGATTTAGGGCGGGGGATCATTTGACCCTTAGGGATCGTATTACCTCACCTTCCCCTAATTGAACAATTTTCATGAGCCTAATATACAATACATACATACTTATAGTTACAGTTCATCTTAAATCATTCATCAGTTCTAAATTTCAAGAAAACTCGGCGTACTTCATTTTATACAGGGTGAAACAAAATTTGTTTTTTTACCCTAACTTTAGAACCACCCCCGGTGTGTTCCAGTTGCTCCACCGTGTGATTTCTTCTTTCATTATAAAGCAAATCTCTCTTTGACCATCTAATTCTTCACTTATAACAATAGCTCAAATTTTGTTAAAGATAGAGAGTTTTCAGTAAAACATTAAACTGCATAATTTGACAATGGTGATGGAAGTACTTTGACAGATTTAACCTTAAATCCGAACGTTATGAAAATAAACTGAAAACTAAGGGAAAACATAAAAGAGAAGTTTTAGCTCGACATGTTGTTCCTTATACACCGTTTATTGGAGACGATTTCGTGCTAATGCTTCATAATGCCCAACCTCATCAACCGCATGTGTCTAGGATCGCCAGGGTATATCAAGCAGAGGTTGATATCCAACAATTTAATTGGCCATCTCTACGCCCAGATTTGAACCCAATTGGGCCTGTTTGGATGCGCTTGGGAGGAAAATTCGATCTCGCGTGCCAACTCCTGAAAATTTGCAGCAGCTCAGTGGTGCTCCAATTGATTCAAAACCTTAATGAGGACATGCCGAGACAAATTGCACCTGCTATTCCCGTCGGGGCGGAAAACACGTTATGTTTTTGACTTATTTTTCAGTTTATTATCATTAGGTCAGAATTATAGGTTGAATTTGTTGTCTTGAACTAGGGTTGTCAGCTCCAGATAACGATTGTGATCCCATCTTAGCTTGATATGTAGTATGTACCAGTGAAAACAGCCTGTATTATTCTCATACGTAATACTGCAATGTCTGTATAGCCTTAAGTCATCTTAAAAACTTGTCTCAGATATATAGAACTGATATTGAGATAACACGTAATCTGATCTATATGTTTATAACCATAATCGATCACGTTTATCAATTTATTTGTATACACACAATCATTAAACATGTATTGATAGCATTAGTATTTGTCTGTATAGACAGTAAGAATTGAATTAGTCATACAATTGCTGATTCAGTAGGTATATTCAGCTGAGTATTGTTAATCTGTAGTGAGTTCAAAATATTCTGAGTAAAAACATCCTTGATGAGTCTGATTTGGCCGAAGCTAACCTAGCTAGCTACATCGCAATGTCTTGGACGTCATTTTGCTTCAAAAAATGTTGCAGAATGAACAGGTTCACCATAAAATTAGAGAAAATATGGAAGATGGAGTCGTGTTAAGAAATAATAATTTTCACCGATCCATCCCTGCATATTACTACGACTCAACATGCATTTTCCCCGTGAGCCGGAAAAACTTGGTGGAGAAAATAGACGAGAATTCTGCGGAAATTCAAAATGTCGCCTCTCATAAGATGTCAACGTAACTAGGGAAATTTCCCGAAGATACGGATCAGCTACGGAAGGTTTGAACTAGGGTTGTCAGCTCCGGATAATAATTGTGATCCCATCTGTGCTTGATATGTAGTATGTATCAGTGCGAACAGCCTGTATTATTTTCTTACGTACCTAATTCAGCAAGGTCCTTATAACCTTACGTCATTTTAAGAACGTGTTTCAGATAGATAGAACTGATATTAAGATAACACGTTATCTGATCTATATGTTTATAACCATAATCGATCATGTTTATCAATTGATGATATACCCACATAGCTAATGGTATATTTATCTATATATACAGTAAGAATTGAATCATTCATAAAATTGCTGATTCAGTAGGTATATCCAATTGAGTATTGTTAATCTGTTGTGAGTTCAGAAGATTTTGAGTAAAAAACATCCTCGATGAGTCTGATTTAACCGAATTTACCTTAGTTGGGTACATCACAATGTCTTGGACGTCCTTTTGCTTCACAAGATGTTGCAGAATGAACAGGTTCACCATAAAATTAGAGAAAATATTGAAGATGGAGTTGTGTTAAGAAATAATAATTTTCACCGATCCATCCCTGCATATTACTACGACTCAACATGCATTTTCCCCGTGAGCCGGAAAAACTTGGTAGAGAAAATAGACGAGAATTCTGCGGAAATTCAAAATGTCGCCTCTCATAAGATGTCAACGTAACTAGGGAAATTTCCCGAAGATACGGATCAGCTACGGAAGGTTTGAACTAGGGTTGTCAGCTCCGGATAATGATTGTGATCCCATCTGAGCTTGATATTATACAAGTGTCGCCCTTAAATTTCCGACAACAGGCTCCATCCTCGCCTTCCTATTATCCCCAGGGTTTGTTTGTCTTTAATTTATGTTTTTGCTCCCTTGTGAAAATAATGTGCTGAGCGTAAATCACCGGATTTTTAGAATATGCCGCTGTATGAAGGATTCTAACTGGAAAACATATACGTTTTTTTGCAAGAGCATACCTGCTAGATTCTCTATAGTCTATGTGAATGAACGGAATATTTAATTCGAAATCCAGAATCAACTCGAAATAAACGTTTTCATACGTTCAATCGGAAGTATTTAATCTATTTCGAAAACGAACGGAAAAAACAAATCTGTTAGGTATTAAGAGTGAAGGGTTTTCCAATAAGAGGTGTTATATTGAATAGCCCGCTATTTCAGTAGATGTCACGTTTGAAGCTATTATTTTTTGACATTTGACAAGTAGAAACTACGCTATTTATAAAAATGCAACGATACACTCTTCAAGAACGCATTAAAATTATTAAAATTCATCTATAAAAACGGTGAAAATTTGGCAGAGACGGTTCATAAAACTCGAATATTATTGAGTCGTCGTGAAGCACTTTGTCGGACCGCAATGAAGAAATTGGTGGAAAAATTCGAGCTGTTGGGACAAGTTAGTGATGTAAAGAATAAAACCCGTGCACGTCGCTCAAAAACAGCCGAAAGTGTTGAAGAAAACCCCAGGTTTGTCTATTTATCGTCGTTCTTTGAAATTAGGCATTCCACAAACGTCATTACACCGTATTATGCATGAAGATTTGGGTCTTAATTTCACTTAACACAAGAACTCAAGCCGGCCGATCATCAACAACGTCGTGTCTTTCCACACCGTGTTATCTCTCGAAGAGGTGATCACAATTGGCCACCGAGATCTTGTGATTTAACACCTTGCGACTTCTTCCTTTGGGGCCACGTGAAAGAGAAGGTCTACGCCAATAGCCCAGCGTCGATTCAAGACCTCAAAGATGGAACTCGTGAGGCTATCGAGGACATAGGGCAGCCACTTTGCGATTTGATTATGGAAAATTTCATTAAAAGGATATGGTCCTGTAAGCTTGGTCGTGGTAGTCATTTGCTTGATGTTATTTTCCACTATTAACGGCATAGCTTGTTCTTTATAATGAAATAAACATCCGATCATTTATATTGAAAAATGGTATTTTTCTTTGAATATCAAAATAACACCTCTTATTAGAAAACCTTTCAGTAGGCAATACTGTTTCTTGAGATTATTAATTTGAAAGTTGGTGGTATATTTGTGGTCGGTACGTATATACGCTTTACCATGGGTAATTGTAGGTAATTGTAGCTCAATTCATCTTTATAGACTATAATGCCAGGCCATATCGCACTAGAGGTGTTCACGAAGATCTTCAAAACAAAAAAACATTACCAGATTAGAATGGCCAGCGATGTCTCCTGTCATGAATCCCATAGAGCATAATTATATTTATGATTTCAGAGCGTTTACCGTCAAAATAATCCGCCACGAACTTACTGGGGCTGTTACCGAGGAATGGATGAATATTTCGAAGAAAATAATCAATAATTCAATTATTGGAATGTCGAGACGAGTGAATGTATTGCTAAACAGCAGAGGCTTAAATACTGCATATTAGTTTACCGCCTAATTAATTAAGTTTTAATTTCTGGTTAAAATTCAAATTTTGTTTTTGAAATTTCTGATTCCTAATTTGTATTTGTTGTTCGAACTATTTTGCTGTGATATGAAATAGATTTTATTTCATTTTATTTATGTATAAGCTTTTTAGTACCCTCGAATCAGAGGCTTTAATTTTTTTTAAGTTTGAAATAGCCTTAATAATTAGAGGTGCAGGACTTCAGAAATTGAGTGTATTCACAAGAATTATTCGGTCAATACTTTCTGAAGATACAGTAACACTAGTTTCCAAATAAGAAAGAAATGAAAAGTTCTAGTTTTATGGAGAGAGAATGGAAAAATTATTGATGACATGTGCAGGACATTTTTCACTATCATACTACATGTTTATTCAATACTTCATACGTAATGCATTCTCGTAATTGGATTCAAACCGTTGGGATTCCCTTTTAAATGAATGAATAACGAAAACACTTTAGGGTTCTATTTTGAAATGATGCGATGCTCGTATATTGAATATCGCAAAAATGATTATATTTTTTATGAAACACGCAGTCACAACAGGAAAATTCTAAAGTAGGGTGGCATGCTCCCCAGAAGACATATTATCGATTAATATATAATTATTTTAGGAGCAGAAAGCATAAAAAAGTTGAAATTACAAGCAGAAGTCCTTAGTATCAATACAAACACTGTACAAATTGTTTCCATATATTTTTTCAAATCTGCTTTTATGGACTTCAGATTATTCAAAATTGAATAGAATCGGTTCACGCATTGAGAAGTTATAGAGTTCCTCCTAAACGAGTGCATTATCGTTTTGTCCAAATGTCTGTAATTTTCGAATTCTGAGCAGAAAATGGTCTCAAACGATAGGGTTTTACTCCCTGATGAGGAATTCGTGGTCAAATTCAATTCTGTCAGTGGGCCGTCTGTCCGGCCGTTAGCACAATAACTTTCGAAAGGAATGCCCTAGAGACTTGAAATTTTTAGGGTGAGTTCGGTTCCCGAATGGATCGGTTAAGTTTATCAACCTGCGAAATCGTAGTGGGTGTTCCATGGGAAATGGCCATTCAAAATTTTTGTTCCTCAATATCTCAGACAAAACGAAACCCATCGAAATGAAATGTGGCGGCTATATGCAAGATGGTCATGGAAAGCTTCGTGCAAAATTTCATGGCCGTAGTGTAAACAGAACCATAAAAAATTCAATTGGAATTTTGAAAGGAAGACACTCCACATATTTCAATAAAAAATAATCCGATTCATATGAAATTCATTTTGTGAATAAAGATTGATACACTGAACGCTCATGCAGAATTTTGTGTCCATATTGTTAACAGAACCATAGAAAATTCAATTGGAATACGGAAAAAACAAATTTTATTTCCATAACAGTATATCCGATTCAAATGAAATTTATTTCGTATATCAAAACTGATATACTGAATGTTCATGCAAGATTTCAAGAGGATCGCATCATCAGAATCATTGAATTGAATTTTTTTAATTATTTATTTTTACATATTTTCAAAATATTATTCCGATTGTGTTGAGATTCCGCATTTATGGATTTGGTATCAATCTCAAGTCCGATATAAAAGTTTGCGGTAATATAGTCTTATTGCTCCACCAAAGAAGAAGCGATCAAAAGCTCCTGCTTTGAGCTTTTTTTATTCTTGATCAGTAATCATGGCCAAAAATTCGAATCACACCACGAACAAGACTCGCTACAGCTTTTTGTACGCCAAAAGAAAAAATAATAGTGATTGACAGATAATAGAAAAATGTTTCCTCAACCGACTTGCTTTCAGAGAAAATTTATTATATTTTGAATAAAACCTTATGAAAAAAATAATTAATTTTCGAATGCAAAATATTAATTTATTATTCAAACGCTCCAAGATTTACGCGAAAGGTAAAATGGCCTTTAGTTCAGTCCAAGAACCAGGAGGAAAAAATAAATCTCGGTGCGAATTTGTACCTTTTTTATTCTTGATTGATATTTAAGGCCAAAAATTCGAGTCAGCATACGAACACGGCTCGCCACAGCTTTTTGTACGCCAGAAGAAAAACAATATTGATAGATAGAAAACAGAAAAATATTTTCTCAACCGAATTACTTTCACAGACAATTTAATATATTTTATATGCTTAAAACTCTCCGAAGAAAAATAATAAATTCTTGCATTCAAAATATAAATTTAAAACTCAAAAACTACAAGATTCAGTCGAGAGGTAAAATGGCCTTTAGTTCAGTCCATGAACAAGGAGGAAATAATGAATCTTGGTACGAATTTATACCTTTTTTATTCTTGATTGGTATACGTGACCAAAAATATAATATTTATAGATAGATAACAGAAAAATGTTTTCTCAACTGAATGGCTTTCACAGAAAATTTATTATAATTTATATAAAACTTTTCGAAGAGAAATAATGAATTCTTGAATTCAAAATATAAAGGACCCCGCACATTTTGTATGAGAATTGGCTCCCGGTGGATTTGGCTGAAAATTTGATATGATGTTCTACTAATCCTTCTGATCAAATGTCTCTACAGTCACGAAGCTGAAAAATGCATTATTCTAGGAGTTTTTAGCGATTTTTTGTATCCATTATGGCTTACGCATTACCGTTCACACAGAAATGTTTGAGAATATTTCGTGATTATTGAAAGCAGATTCTGTCAATTCGAAATACTTTCAAACATTTATGTGTGAACGGTAATACGTAAGCCATAATGGATACAAAAAATCGCTAAAAACTCCTAGAAGTATGCATTTTGCAGCTTCGTGACTGTGGAGACATTTGATCAGAAGGATTAGTCGAACATCATATGAAATTTTCAGCCAAATCCACCGTGAGCCAATTCCCATAATACGTAAGTCATAATGGATACAAAAAATCACTAAGAACTCCTAGAAGTATGCATTTTTCAGCGTCGTGACTGTTTAAATATTTGATCAGAAGGATTAGTAGAACATCATATCAAATTTTCAGCCAAATCCACCGGGAGCCAATTCCCATACAAAATGTGCGGGGTCCTTTAAAATCCAAAAAATGCACTTGAAAGGTAAAGTGACCTTTAGTTCAACCCAAGAACCAGGAGGAAATAATAAATCTCGGTGCGAATTTGTACCTTTTTTGTTCTTGATTGGTATTCAGGGGCAAAAATTCGAGTCAGGCCACGAACACGGCTCGCTACAGCTATTTGTACGCCGGAAGAAAAAGAAAGCAGCGTTTTTGTTTGAATAATTCCCGGATTCGCATAAATTCCTCGCGCGGATATCCAGCCTGAAAAGCCGCAGAAACTTCCAGAATGAACTCGAGCTCCGGAAGAGTTACGTACTCAAAAATTCAGGATCTTCTTTGCGGTAAATTTATGGCAATTGAAACAATTAGAAAGTTTCTTCTTCGCCACAGTCTCGCTAACAAACATATATATTGTCGTTCAGACAAAAAGCCGGATGCAGCACGGATACGCCGGGTGTTATAAATACAAAAATCCACCTCGGCCGAAGAAATGAGAGGGTCTCAGTGGAAAGAAGTCGAGGGCTCATTGTAGTTATCAGCCCAAGGGTGACATTATGCAAAGTAGGCTGGGAAAAATGCATGACCTGTTTGCAGTAAAGAGACAGGATCGGTCTTCGAGGCTGTAATGAATGTTAAATTTCTGTGTCTTGTCGTGTATACGGGAATGTTTGGAGTGTTTTATATAATTCAGGAAAATGGGGGATATAGCTGCTTACTACGGAGCGTCCACACGGAAAGTATTTTCTGCATTATCTTTTCTTCGTCTTCATCAGTGATACGGAATATGATATGAATGTAAGTGCGGACCGAGCTGTGCCGAAGCCTTGTGCTTAGTGCTCGTGAAAACACTCGAAGCACTTTTGTGCTCGTTGAGGACTGTGCTCGCAAGCACTTGATTGAACCAGTGCTTAGTGCTTGGTGCTTTGCAAATTTTTTGAAAGGGTTTAGTGGTTAGTAATTCGAAAAGGCGCTGCCGAGCACCGTAGTGCTCCTAGCATTTTTAGGAATTACCAAGCACTAAGCCCTTCATGTACTTGTTGTAACTTGGAAATGACAGACTTTCGCGTGATTACAATAGACAAAGAACTGAAATATAATTTTTTTCCGCTCCACTTCTATGGATACGTAATTTGTTGATTTTTTCTTGCAACTCTGGGGTTAAAAAAACGATCTCGCTGCATGTTGTGGACTTTCTGGAACAAGTTTTCATGTTCTCATTATTTTGATACGGAGAACAAATTATTATGATGTTATGGCGAAACTTTTTTAGAGAAGATCTATGGAGCAATACGACCCGTTTTTAACATACGATTCAGATATCTATTATCATGATTTCAAGAAATACATTGGAGAATATTAGTTACAGTTTGTTAACTGAATGAATATCATATTATAGAGCTCAGAAAACTATAAGAAACATCTAATTTGTGGACAAGACGTCACTTTTTTTCTATAACTTTTTTTCGGTATGTCGTCATGGTTACCTGTCTTTAGAAATTTTCGGGCACCTACCCACTTAGCGAGGAGGGCAATCTGCACTTTTAGCCTCGTCGCGTTGTGAGTATTTCCAGTTTGCGCAAACGCTGAAAAAAGTTTTTTATGGAGAAAATAAATCTGCTGCGGAAATAATGCCGAGGGCTGTAGATAAAACAAACTTGTGGAAACAAATCAACTTCCAGAGTGATACCATAACACTTCGAGATGTCGGTTTTGACAAACTAAATAACTGTATTGAATGTTATCAACACATTAATGATGAAGCTTCAATAATGAAGACGAACTAAACTGACTCATGTATATTCTAGGTTCTAGAAAATCAGCTAAAGAAGCAACAAAGTAACACTCTATAACTGTTCCAAAAAGTCAGGCAGCCAAAATGTTGGAAAACAGAGAGAAAATTAACCCCAGTTTCAGTCAGAGATCATGTATTAGTTGATATTCCTAATGTTTGAATGTTTAATTATTGATATTCCTAATGTTGACTGGGGATGACTTACCTCTAGAAATGTAAAGGCAGTAGTCAGAAATAAGAGCAGCCGATGACTTAATCCTTGGTATGAGGCATGGCGTTCTAGACGAAGAGTATTGAGTCATTATCTAAGAATTTTTTTTTTCGAAATTTTCATCTCGGTCTTATTATCGTGTTTTATGATTTTTTTTTAATTTTTATTACTTCTACGTTTACCTTTCGTCCACTCTAATCTGAAGGATCATGACGTAACTAACCTGAAATGAGAAATTCGATTGACAACCACAGAAACCAAATAAATCATGTCGCACTCACTCAATGTTTCACCATCAATTTTCCGGCTAATAAAACGATCCAACAAAAAATATTAACTTTCTGATCACTTGGTCGATGAATTTTTTATTCAAGTCGTAATAGTCGATTTGTCGAGTCTTTCAAGCCCATAATTGTTCATTTCTGTCCGATGAACGTCAAAGACGTCGTTAATCTTGCGTCCAATGAGAGGGGCGCAACGACCATCTAGTGTTTTGGAAAAAACGTATAGTTTACTTATTGCAAGTTCCACACGAGGTACAACACGACCTAGAAAGTGACTAATGGTCTCACGGATGAGAAGTAAACTTGAAAATATAAATATAACTAGAAATTTTGGAGCATCTACCCACTTCGCGAGGAGGGAAATCACATTTAGCTTCGTCGAGTTGTGAGGAAGTGATAAGGTATTGGTCTTCCTGATGAGAAGTAAACTTGAAAATAAAAAAAATTAATGCAACTAGAAAATTTTCTTATTCGTACCTACTTTGCGAAAACGCCGAATAGCGTTTTTATACATATAAGGACAATAAATCTGCTACAGAAATAGTACCAAGGGCTATAGACACAACAAACATGTGGAAACCAATGTCCAAGTCCAGTGTGACAACATCACAGTCTGGGATTTCGATTGTGATAAAGGAAATAGCTGTATTGAATGTGGTCGACATATTCATGAAAATAGTAATCATCGATGATTACTATTTTCAATTTATCTATGTTTCAAAAATTTGTTAGGTTAGCCTCCTTAAAGGCAAAGAATTTTTTGTTTGTCATTTTTTCTTTATCTTATATTCATGATAAATCTTCGAATGAAGATGAACTAAACTGACCCCTATGTTCTCAAGAATTTTCCAGAGGAGCAACAGGGTGAAACCCTATAACTGCTTCAGAAAGTCAGGCAGTCAGAGATTATGTATTGGTTGATGCTCCAGATCAAAAAGAACGAGGACTTTTTAATTCTGGTACGAGGCACGGACTTCTAGACAAAGAATCTTTAGAAAACATTATTAAAACAATATCTAAGAATTTTCTTTTTTTCACAAAATTTACATATCGATTTTATAATTGCATTATATAATTTTTGTTCAATTTTACGTTTACAGTTCGTCAACTTTGCTCACGATCACAAAGTGCATGGTTTTTCACTATAATTTTAACCCCCCCTTCAACTTTGTTACTGAAAGATACAGAAAAATGTTTCATACAAAAATTTCACGAAATCAACTGAGATTTTATAATATGAATCCACGTAATGGAATATATACATATTGATGGCTACTTCATTTTTTCAAATGGAACATCCTGTATATTTTTCCATATTTGGCTCGCTCTATTTCGCCTGATTTCTAATATGTAACATATTATGTTGGTCTATCCCTTTTATTCTGAGAACCACAGAGTTTAAAATTTTACGAACCACCACCTGGCAAGCTCTCTAATCATTTTTTAAGTGGCAGATTGCATTTTCTGAAAATGCCCATATCTGGAGCTGTGATAACGCCAACTGGAATATATATAGGGTGAACAACATTTTGAATGTAACTACATTTTTTCAAATGGGACATCCTGTCCTGTATGTTCTTCCATCTTGATGGGCTATTTCCTCCTGATCTCGAATATATATGTGTATGTGTCTCTCAATTTTCAGAGTTTCAAAGTTTTGAAATGATGATACCGAATAAAAAAATATGTGTAATACCTACGAAATTCTTTATATTCAAAATATTTATTTAAATTATTGTTTTAAAACGAATACTCAACAATTACACAACCAATTAAAAATTATAAACTTCGGTAGTATGGTATGAATAACATAAACTGAATAAATTGCTCAAAATGACCACCTTCATTCAATACACATAGTTCATATCGTTGTCTCAAGTTGTTTAGACTATTTTAGAGAGCATTATTATGGCTCTGATTCAAATCAGGAATTAAAGCTTCAATTCTGTTTTAAATCATTACAATATTATCATTATTGCTAAAGAAAATCTTTTTCTTCAGGAACGGCCATAAAAACGTGTCCAACGGGGTTAAATCGGCATTTCCAATCCAAATATCAAATTGGACACTTAAATGGTAACAACCTTCCAAAACGCTATGCCAGATTGTTCTCAAAATTTGAAACTCTATGGTGCTCAGAATACGGAAGATAGACCAAAGTTTGTTACATATTCGAAATCAGGGAAAAAAGAGCTAGCCAAATATGGAAAAATATAGAGGGTATTTCATTTGAAAAAATGAAGTTGCCACCAATATGTTGGCCACCCTATATATATTTCAGTTTCTGGAGTCATATTGAAAAACCTCTCTTGATTTCGTGAAACTTTTGTATGAAACATTTTTGTATCTCCTTTAGTAACAGAGTTGCAGGGCGGGTCAAATTATAGTAAAAAACCCTGTACCTTACTTGAAATGGTAAAGTCCGTTGACATCCACAGTAACCGAATAAATCAAATAGAACTAACTCAATTTTTCACCATCAATTTTCCGGCTAATATAACGATTGAACAAAAAATAACTTTCTGATCAATGATGAATGTTTTATACCTCCTGCTGGACAACTCGTAATCGTCGATTTGTCGAGTCCTCCAAGCCCATAATTGTTCATTTCTGTCCGATGAACGTCAAAGACGTCGTTAATCTTGCGTCCAATGAGAGGGACCCTCAAGTGTTCTGGAAGAGGCGAATAGTTTACTTTTTGCAAGTTCCACCCGAGATACAACACGATCCAGAAAGTGTCTATTGGTCTCCCAGATAGGAAGTGAACTCGAAATATAAATAATATGAATATAACTTGAAATTTTGGGCAACTACAGGCTTCACGAGGAGGGCAATCACTTTTAGCCTAGTCGCCTTGTGAGCATTTTCACTTTGCGCAGTTTTTTTTATTAGGAAAAAAAATCTGCTGCGTAAATAGTGCCAAGGGCTGTGAAACCAACAAACTTCTGGAAACATTATCAACTTACAGAGTGATACCATAACACTTTGTGATGTCGGTTTTGACGAAGTAAACAACTGTATTGAATGTGATCGACACATTTATGATGAAGCTTCAAATGAAGACGAACTAAACTGGCCCCTGTGCAATCTGGGTTCTAGAAAATCAGCCAAAGAAGCAACAAGGTAACACACAAGGTATAACTGACTGAAAAAGTCAGGCAGCCAGAATGTCGAAAAACGCCTACAGAAAATTGACCCCAGTTTTAGTCTGAGATAATGTATTGGTTGAAATTCCTCATGTTGACTGGGGACGACTTACCCCTAGAAATGTAATGGCAGTAGCCTGAAATGAGAGCGATGATGTCTTTACCCTTGGTATGAGGCATAGAGTTCTAGACGAACAGTTTTTAGAAAACAGTAGTAGGTCATTATCTAAGGATTTTTCCTGTTTCGTTTCGAACTTTTCATCTCGGTCTTATTATTGTAAAGGGTTTTTTAGTTGTGCCTGAATGTATGCACTTTTCGTATTTAGAGCCAGAAATGGTCAAAAAATTCTTTCCGGTAGTTTTTCTAGGTTGTTTTGAATGTTGTTTTTTATTAGAATATAAAGGGTTTTCCAATAAGAGGTGTTATTTTGAATAGCCCGCTATTTCGGTAGATGTCAAGTTTGAAGCTTCAAGAACGCATTAAAATTATTAAAATTCACTATAAATATGGTGAAAATTTGGCAAAGGCGGTTCGTAAAACTCGAACATTTTTGGGTCGTCGTGAAGCATCTTGTCGGACCGCAGTAAAGAAATTGGTGGAAAAATTCAGCCTGTTGGGACAAGTTGGTGATGTGAAGAATGAAACCCGTGTACGTCGCTTAATAACAGCCGAAAATATTGCTGCTGTAGCCGAAAGTGTTGAAGGAAACTCAGGTTTGTCCATTCCTCGTCGTTCTTTGGAATTAGACATTACACAAAAGTCATTACACTGTATTTTGCATGAAGATTTGGGTCTTTAGGCTTATTAAGTTCAATTTACACAAGAACTCAAGAAAGCCGAACATCAACAACGTCGTGTCTTTGCTGATTGGGCCGTTGGAATGCACGAAAATGATCCGAAATTTCATCGAAAAATCATCTTGAGTGATGAGGCCCATTTCCACCTCTGTGGCTTCGTCAACAGGCAAAATTGTCGCATCTGGGGCTAGGAAAACCAAAGAGTTATTGTTGAAAAGCCTTTCTATCCTCAACGTATGACTGGTGCGGATTATGGTGCGGCTGGACCTTACTTTTTCGAAAATGATGCTGTAGCTATCTAGAGATGATTAATGATTATTTATGGACGAAATTGGATAGTATTGAACTGGACAACGTTTACTTTCCACAAAACTGCGCTACGTTCCACACAAGCAACGATACCATTGATCTTTTGCGGGAAAAGTTTCCGGATCGTGTTATATCCCGAAGAGGTGATCACATTCGGCCACCGCGATCTTGTGATTCAACACCTTGCGACTTCTTCTTTTGGGGCCACGTGAAAGAGAAGGTCTACGCCAATACCCCATCGTCGATTCAAGACCTCAAAGATGGAATTCATGAGGCTATCGAAGACATAGATCAGCCCCTTTGTCATTTTGTTACGGAAAATTCAATTGAAAGGATATGGTTCTGTAAGCGTGGTTGTGCTGGTCATTTGCCTGATGGTATTTTCCACTAATAACGGCATAGCTTCTTCTTTACAATGAAAAAAAAATCCGATCATTTATATTGACAATTGGCATTTTTCTTTGAATATCAAAATAACATTCTTATTGGAAAACCCTTCATAATTTTTGATCAATTTTACGTTTACAGTTCGTCAACTTTGCTCTGAAGGATCACGACGTACCTTACCTGACATAGTAACTTCTGTTGACATCCACAGTAACCGAATAAATTTTTCATCATCAATTTTCCAGCTAATATAACAGTTCAACAAAAAATAACATCTATCTGATCAGTTGGTCGATGAATTTTTTATACAACTCGTAATAGTCGATTTGTCCAGTCCTCCAAGCCCATAATTGTTCATTTCTGTCCGATGAACGTCAAAGACGTCGTTAATCTTGCGTCCAATGAGAGGGACCCTCAAGTGTTCTGGAAGAGGCGAATAGTTTACTTTTTGCAAGTTCCACACGAGGTACAACAAGACCCAAGAAGTGATTAATGGTCTCCCGGATGAGAAGTGAACTTGAAAATATAAATATAACTAGAAATTTTGGGGCAACTGTCTGACATCAGCGAAATTAATACGTTTTCCAAATTGTAAAGAACGCCATGACCGGGAAAACAAAAGTCATGTATAACCCCGTTTGACAGATATTAGTTCTAACATTTCCAGTAATTGATTATACCATGAATATGGAATTTTGTAATGAATCCACGTGCTCGGGACAGGATAATTCATCATTTGTAATTTTTGTTTTATGGCTGGTAAGTTCTAAAAAGCTGCGGTGATTGCGTTGTGTAAATTGAATCGTGACTTGGCGGCACGTGAAGTTTATTGCTGTAGCCACTTTCTTGATGATTCTGAAAAAGTTGATTGAAATTACGTATATCGATGAATAATGAATAAAAATGTAGGTTTTTCTAGGGCTATAGAAGTATAATCAAGATCATCAGTTAATGACATTTATTGTTCCATTTTCCCTTTATGTTCCCATTGAAATGAATTATTCAATGTCTACTTGTGCATTTTATATGAAAAAAAATAGATTATTCCTTGGATTGAGAGCTTTTTGGTGCTATTTTATCAACTCACTTGCAAAGATACAGAAGAGAAAGATGGGAAACGCCCCTATAAGTCTAGTTCTAAAATCCGACTACGTTTTTTGGTAAGTTGATTAATTCTGACTCATAGATAGCGCTAAAAATGATAAATTTTTTATTACACAAAACTGTTATAATGGGCGCCAAATTCGAATCAAATTATTCGTATTTAGACGAGTCCAGAAAAACAATCCTGATCTACACTACTGGAAAAAATTAAAGGATCAAAAAACTTCCAAATTTTTCGGCAATTTTCAACATGCCGTAACTTTGAGAGGAATGGTCTTACAAGGAATTTAAAAAAAGAAAACTGTAGCTCCGAGTGTCTAGTTTTTGGATTAGAACTTCAAAAATTTTAAGTTTCAGTGGTTTTCGAGTAATGATAGAAAAATCAACAACAACAAAATTCTCAAAATTTTACCACTTTTTTTTCTTGTCTACGAGCGTGGAAATTTTATTTTTGCATAATCGTTATAATGATGGGATACTTTTTCAATTTAGCTTTAATTTATCGTTTTATTGACGCCAATACGTCCACTTCTTGCCGAGATATCGGTCTTCAAATGGAAAAACAGGGGTGGCAATACCCGTTATTGAATTAATAAAAGTTTTATTTGTTAGTTTATTTTATTTTTTTTCTGAAATTTATGTACTATCTGCAATTAAAATGTGGAAAAAGCTCGAGAAAATTCTTTTTTGCCCTTTTTAAAGATTATGAGCTTCTCAGGGCAAAAAACGTGATCCTTATCTTTTTCAAAAATTCAATCGAGTCAAACAAGAAAACGGCTCGATGAATTGAGTTGGCTCTTCGTAAGGTTCTCATCAACATATTGAACTGTGAAAGTCACACTTAACATTATTGGTTTCCTCAACATTTCCGATCCAGCGGTAGATTTTCCAAGAAACCACCAAAAGCCCTTTTTTGTTAAATTTTTATATTGATGCGACATGAAGAAAAAAAATTCCTATGAATAAGCAATGGTTGTTCATAAATGGGAGTTCATTTAAGGTCTTGAATCTCTTCTTCAATTTTCTGTGCGATCATTGGTTGCTGAGAAATCGATAATCAAAAACAAATGGATCCTTTTCCATTCGAAGACCGATATCTCGGCGAGAAGTGGACGTATTGAGGTCAATGAAAAAATAAATTAAAGCTGAATTAACAAAGTATCCCATCATTATAACGATTATGCAAAAATAAAATTTCCACGCTCGTAGACAAGAAAAAAAAAGTGGTAAAATTCTAAGAATTTTTTTGTTGCTGATTTTTCTATCATTACTCAAAAACTGAAACTTAAAATTTTTGAAGTACTAATCCAAAAACTAGACACTTGGAGCTACCATTTCCCTTTTTTTTTAATTCCTTGTACGACCTTTCCTCTCAAAGTTACGGCATGTTGAAAATTGCCGAAAAATTTGAAAATTTTTTTTGATCCTTTAATTTTTTCCCGTAGTGCTTTGCTTCGTGATCAGGATGTTTTTTTTTATGTCAACATTGTTTCAAATGAATTGATATTAATGAAATGCGGTATTGTATTGCTTTAGTTTCATTAGAAATCATTACCAACTCACAAAAAATGTATTAGTGAAATATATCACAAATAATAATTTTTTTACATGACCATTAAAAATAAACTGCAATTCCGAGATGGAATTGAAGAAGAATGAAAATTTCAACAAGATAATGCTTCTCCATTTGTTTTTATTTGATCTGTAGAAAAATGATCACTGCACATTCTATAACAACTGCTGAGATCAATAGCTCTTCGCCCAGAAAACTCTATTCATTTGAGAGCACTGAAATTGCAAAGCAATGAGAAACAGAGGATACATGATATGAGTTTCAATACCTACATTTCCTTATTCTTTGGTAATATAAAAAATGCAAGTTCATGATTGGCCTTTTTATCATTTTCGCAGTTCATCACATAGATGTAGCTAACATCATCGTAGTCGCTCCGTTTTAGAGATGTGTAACACAGCGTTAAGCCGCGCAATTGCGCCAACTCAGTTGACTGTGTTGAGTGTGTCAACTCACATTGTTCGGATCCATCGACTCATGGCGCAACTCAACTCAATGAAGCGCTCAGCGCTAAGGTATCAGTGTGTTCCTAACGAATACGGTATCATAACTCGGCAAATACACTACATACAAAGTTCGAGTTGAACTGGATCATTTAATTTCAACTAAAATGGTCATTAGTCTATTGCTTTTAGCACTTTCAATTTCTCCATTATATTAACGGATTAATGATATTGTATATTCTATAAATTAATTATATCTGAACAAAACGGCTTTCTTCAGAACTTCCAATAGTTTGGGTTCAATAAAAAAAATTGTCACCGGTGAACAGAATGAATAACCTAATTGGGCGTTTTGAGACATGGTCTGTGAATAACAGGTAACATTGTAATTCATTTTTATGGGACAACCTTGTTGTAGGTTCCAAAATTGTATAGTATGCTAAAATCTGCCAAAAAAGAATATAAAAATAAATTTACCCAAATTTCTTGGCCAATATTGTGCAAACGAGCTCCAGGAACTACCCAGTACCCCTGCCCGGGCCCAATTCTATAATGATCTGGAGTGAGTCATATTTTGTGCGCCGTGCGGGCGTGCGGCGTTACTGCCGAGTGTCGGATGCCCGCGGGTTATTGCTGCGCTATAGCGCAATTTTGAGTTAACTCAATGAGTTGACACGGAGAGCTGAGGTTGAGTCACTGTGTTGGCGCAAAAGAAATCACTGAGTTACACATCTCTACTCCGTTTCCTATCTTTCTCTCCCTAATCTTTAGGTACTCACTTGCTCAAGGAATATACATATCAAAGATTGAGAAGAGAAAGATAGAAAACGAAGCGACAAAGATGATGTTAGCGTCATCTATGTGTCAGGATTAAGTACTAAAACTCGGGAAAATGAGTAAAATCAAAGATTGTAAAGGCCTTTTTGACCAAAGCAATGACATTCGATTGCCATGATAACCTATTCGTGGCTTTTTTTTAGTTTCGTATTGTGTTTGCGTTCATTTATTTTGTGTGTACATATTTTGAAATTCAAAATGGTTTATCTAGCAAATTGTATGATGATGAACTGCGAAAATAATAGAAAGGCTAATCCTTATCAAATCATCAAATTTTGTTGAACAACTCTGACATAAATACAGCAAATAAACATGATTAAATTATTCGGATACTTTTGCACCTAACTACGTAGGAGTTGTGTTGTGCATTATTTAAAAACAAAATTTTCAAATTCATCGTTACAGACAGGAATTTTTTTCCTTTTTTCTGTTATACATATATACATACACATTTTCAGAAGTAACAACATAATATTTTTGCTATTTTTTTAAATTTTACAATTTTTTCCTGATTATAAAATTTTATGTTTTCATTAACTTGCAACTTGCATTTTTTACATTGCCAAAGATAATGTAAATATATGTGTTGAAACCCCTATCATCTATCTCTGTTTCTCATTGCCTTTTAATTTCAGTGCTTTCGAATGAATATAGTTTTCTGGGGTTTTCTGAGAAATCAATATCAGCAGCTGCAATAGAATATGCAGTAAGCATTTTTCTACAGATCAAATAAAAACAAATGAAGAAGCACAATCCCGTTTCCATTTCCATTGTTTTCACCTCCATCTTCGAATTGTGGTTTATTTTTAATTGTTTGGATAAGTCGGTAACTGATATGTAAAAAAATTATTGATTTGTACTCAATTTCATCAATAATTTTTGTGAGCAATAATTTCCAATTAAACCATAATAATAAAAATAATAATAAAGTTTATTTGGATAAATAAACATGATGTATCAATTCATTTAAAACAATGTTGAGATGAAAAATAACATCCTGATCATGAAGCAATGCACTACCTTTGTTTTATCGATCAGGATATTTTTTCTGGGCTCGACGTCTAAATTTAATTTAATACGTAGGAATATAATTCGAATTTGGCGCATATTATTCTCTGTATTGAAGAATCTATCTTTTTCAGCGCCATCTAGGTGTCAGAGGATTAATCAACTAACCAAAAAACGTAGTCAGATTTTGATACTATATTTCTAAGGGCTTTTCCAATTTTTCTATCCTTAATCTCTGATTCATATAGCTTAGCCAGGAAACCCTGGGCAGATGCTTTTGAGCGCTCGTTCATTGGTGCAGCAGTAATGCTCTCACCTCAATATTTGGCACAGGACTTGTGATTTATATTCATTATATATTATATGAATGCATAATCTACGCACGATCAGAAAAAAATTCTGGAAATGATTCAACTGCAATATGTTGACAAAAAAAAAATTAAATTCTTTGGATCCAACGAAATTTTTTCATTCATAGAACAACTTTCAGTCGAATCGGATATTTTGTTATGAAAATATAAGGATTCTTCTTTTCCATATTCCAATCGAATTTTCTATGGTTCTATAAATACTATGGCTACACATTTCTACAAGAAGCTTATTATGAGCATCTTGCATGTGGCCGCAAAATTTCATTTTGATTTCGTTTTGTCTAACAAATTGTGGAACAAAATTTATGGTAGATGATTGATTTGGCTGGTTTACAAAGTCAACTGCGGCATTTGAGTACCGAACAATTCTGAAAATACCAAGTCGCTAGGATAATCTCGTCAGAAGTTATCGTGCTCACGGCCGGCCGGACGTCGCAACGGACTGAATTGAATTTGACCACGGATTCGTCATCAGGGAGTCTAACCCTATCGTTTGAGACCATTTTCGGCCCAAAATTAAAAAAAAGACATTTGGGCAAAACGATATAGAACTCTCGAAATGAATTAAAGGATAACAAAAAACTCACAAGAACACTTATATGATATTTTTCGAAATTTCGAAAAAAATTAGGTCAATCGAACAAAAATGTTATCATTTCATTCACATTTGAACATAAGACTCATCAGTGCAAACTACCTTTTATATAGTTTTTGTTTCGGTTATCATTTAGAAAGTTCGGAAAAGTTATTTGTAAGAACGAAACGAATTGTGGACATGCAGGAGAAGTTCATATGGACTTTCCGTGTCATATTAAAGAAAAGAAATGACATCCCTCCCCAAAGTCCCCATCACATTGGCGGAGTCACAAATTGAAAGTTTCTACCACATATATTTAAAGTTTTCAAGAAAGTTACCGAACACAGTTGTCGGTGAAAGGTGAAGAGTTTGTCATTTGTAATTGTGGTTATTGGGGAAAAAGTTCCTGATTGATTCTATACAGACGCAGATACGACGGAAGTATAGAAGTTAAGAGACAGCATCTATGATTTCAATTGTGTATTTTTTTTTATCGCGAATTAGAGATGAACCTATATTTTCTTTCAGTCAGTCGTATTAGTGTGATAATGTTGCAGTATTCTTGGAAGGGAAAATTAAGGAATCCACATCTATTTTGTTAGATGAGAAAGATCGTACCTATTTAGATTGATTTATTGAAGAAAGAAATCAAATCAAGAAATTTCAGAATTAAATAAATCAACATCTCCATGTGTTGACAAAAATAGACAAACTAAAAAATTAGATGAGCCACTCGTATATTCCACGCCATCTGTCGGAGGAGGAGACTAATACACAAAAAATTATTTTCAATTTGATAGTTAGATGTCGTTGCGTTCATGGAAATCCTATCGAGAAAATAGTAAGTATGTAAAATCATTATAATCAAAAAACCTTTGAATTGTCAACTGACACAAGGAGTTGTTTGACACATTCTTTTTGAAATATAATAAATTTCGATATGCCTGCAAGAGTGAAGACGTGCTGTGTTATTGGATGTGAAAATCGAGATGCAAGAAGGTAATTTTAAAATTTATATGTATATTCTGTTACCTATAAGAATTAAGGTACTCGTAGTTTTCAAAAAAGTTTTTCATGTATTGAATAAGTTTAGTCGGTAAATACTATTTTGTATTATTGAATTCAGTATTGTTAGTTTTTGAAAATGTTTTCAATGCAATTATTAGTTTTTTGATTAGATATTTATGAAATAAATCTGTATTTTCAATTGGTGATACCGATTTCAGTTAATAAATTTTTATTCTATCTAGAATTTGATTATTGATCCTCATTTCTCGATTCCAACAGAAAATCAGATAAAAGTTCGTTGCAGGTATTATTTTCATGAAAATAAATTTCCTTGCTCATCGATAACTCGCACGAATCCATTTCTGATTATCTTTTGGAAATTGAATTTCAAAAAACTTTTTGCCTCTTGTATATGGCTGTACCTACCTATTCAAAAGGTGCACTACAGAATTCTTTTTGAGGCAACTTTACGATACAGATTCCTTTCTCAATTGAGCTTTTTCCACTAATTAGTAATCTTGTACAAAAACAGATGGCGTTGAAGCTTGTTCTACTAGTGTCTCATCTATTTTCCGTTTAGTTAGTCTATGTTGACAACTTTCGATGTCAATTGTACTGCAAACGAGAAAATACACAATTCCAAAGATTTAACAAGTTTGTCTGAAGAAGCAGTCTGATATAGACACCCAAAGGTTACATTATTCTTTTCATTTATTTCCTTTTTTAGTTTTTCTGTTAGGTAATAATTTTTTCAAGACCAATTTGCTCCTGACAATTAAGTGAAAAGATTCAAGCAGGAGCATTTCATCTTAATTAAAAAATTTTCAATTATTTCTGTTTCAGAGACTGGAAGTGAAAACTTTAAAATTTTTCTAGAAATGCAGAATACTTCCAGATTATATATCAATCGATATCTTTGAAAGATCTGTTTTGAAATTTCAGCTGAATTCGTTTCGATGAAAAGAATGAAAGAAACTTTCGAAAACATTGATGCCCGCTGAAAATTTACTATATATTAAAATCTCAAAATTATAACGTAACCTTTTCAGGTACTATATTGATCGATAGAAAAAGAAGCATTATAACACAGATCAATGCAGAAAATAAACAAGGCCTGGAAAATACTGAATTTAAACTCAAAACACAATACATATGGGAATGAAATTTTTTAATGAACATTCAGTATATGCATTCACAAAATAAATTTTACTCGAATCGGATATCTCGTTATAAAGATATCAAGACTCTTTTTAATATTCTAATTAAACTTTCATGCATCTGTTGAAACTATGGCCACAAAATTTGCATTCGGTTTATAAAGGGTTTTCCAATAAGAGGTATTATTTTGAATAGCCCGCTATTTAGGTAGATGTCACGTTTAAAGCTGTCATTTTTTGACATTCGACAAGTAGGAACTAATCCATTAATAAAAATGGGACGATACAAGCTTCAATAATGCATTGAAATTCACTAAAAAATGGTGGAAATTTGGCAGAGACGGTTCCTAAAACAATTTCGGGTCGTCGTGAAGCATCCTGCCAGACTGCAATAAAGAAATTGGTGGAAAAATTCGAGCTGTTGGGACCAGTTAGTGATGTGCAGAATAAAACCAATACACGTCGCTCAAGAACAGCCGGGAATATTGGTGCTGTAACCGAAAGTGTTGAATAGGGCTGGTGCAACGGTTACGGTGAATGATTTGCCCTATCGAAATATTATAAATGATTTTTAGTGGCCGAAATGGGATAGTATTGATCTGGACAACGTTTAATTTCAACAAGACGGCGCTACGTGCCAAACAATCAACGAAACCATTGATTTTTTTACGGGAAAAGTTTCCGGACCGTGTGATCTCCCGAAGAGGTGATCACAATCGGCCACCGAGATCTTGTGATTTAACACCTACGAATTCTTTCTTTGGGGCCACGTGAAAGGGACGGTCTACGCCAATATCCCAGCGCCGATTCAAGACCTCAAAGATGAAATTCGTGAGGCAATCGAGGACATAGGGCAGCCACATTACGATTTGGTTATGGAAAATTTCGTTAAAAGGATATGGTCCTGTAAGCGTGTTTGTGGTGGTCATTTGCCTGATGTTATTTTCCACTATTAACGGCATAGCTTCTTCTTTTTAATGAAATAAACATCCAATCATTTATTTCGAAACATGGTGTTTTCCTTTGAATATCAAAAAACATCTCTAATCGGAAAACTTTTTATTATTAGCATCTTGCATGTGAACATCATTTCGCTTGGTTTCGTTTTATCTGAAATATAGGAGAACTGAAATGTTTGATTGTCATATTTTATAAAACACCTCGAACGATTTGGCTGGTTAACGCAATTAACTGCGACAATTGGGAACTGAACTTACTACGTTAATCTGAAGTCCTAGGAAAATCCTTTCGAAAGTTATCGTGCTCACGGCAGGACGGCCCCACGAACAGAATTGAATTTGACCACAAATTCGTCATCACGGAGTCGAACCCTATCGTTTGAGAACATTTTCGGCTCAAAATTGGAAAATAACAGACATTTGGAAAAACGATAAAGCACTCGTTTAAGTAGAATGTTTTGTTCTTTCAGGCAAACAATTGTTTTCTATCAAAAAATATAGCTGAAATCGAAATATTTTACCCCCTTGAAAAAATAAACAGCGGATAATGGCAACAAAAAATAATTCATTAGTCATTTCGACAATGTTGTCGTGAATAACGAAAGTCCCATTGAAGCTAATATAAATCAGTTAAAGCCAGAACACAACATCAAATTTGTTTTTCAATATTTCCTCACAAACAACTCCCCTCGTGTATAGAACGAACAGGGGCGCGAAGAAAGTTTCCACCCTTTGAGCTGGATGGTTGATGACCCGAGTGAAGCAATATTTCAAGAATTGTACATTTTCTCGGTAGAAAAACTTCGGGACGTTTACTGGAAGTTTAGTGCGGCAAATACGCCGCTAACTCGCAAATCAACTGAGGCTATATATTCTGCCAGGTCGGAAAGTTTGTACTTCCCACACATCAATCACTCCTTGAAAGATAGGAAATGAACAGACCTCACGCCGTCCCTACTTTCATACTCCGCCGAGATTCATATACGTCTTTTGTTCCGTTATTTTGTAATGCACTGCTGATTGACTTGCACGAGAACCTCTTTCTACTGTTTAGATTTGTTCCAGAATATTTCGGGTTTGAGTCATTACAGAACAGTCTGGCTATAGCCCTTTGGAAAACTGTCAATATATTTTCATACTCCGCCGAGATTCATATACGTCTTTTGTTCCGCTATTTTGTAATGCACTGCTGATTGACTTGCACGAGAACCTCTTTCTACTGATTAGATTTGTTCTAGAATATTTCGGGTTTGATTCATTACAGAACAATCTGGCTATAGCCCTTTGGAAAACTGTCATTATATTTTCATACTCAGCCGAGATTCATATACATTTTTGTTCCGTTATTTTGTAATGCACTTCTGACTGACTTGCACGAGAACCTCTTTCTGCTATTTAGATTTGTTCCAAAATATTTCGGGGTTGATTCATTACAGAACAGTCTGGCTATAGCCCATTGGAAAACTATCAATATATTTTCATATTCCACCGAAATTCATATACGTCTTTTATTCCGTTATTTTGTAATGCACTGCTGATTGACTTGCACGACAACCTCTTTCTACTGCTTAGATTTGTTCCTGAATATTTTGGGTTTGATTCATTACAGAACAGTCTGGCTATAGCCTATTGGAAAACTATCAATATATTTTCATACTCCGCCGAGATTCATATACGTCTTTTGTTCCGTTATTTTGTAATGCACTGCTGATTGACTTGCACGAGAACCTCTTTCTGCTATTTAGATTTGTTCCAAAATATTTCGGGTTTGATTCATTGCACAACAGTCTGGCTATAGCCCTTTAGAAAACTGTGTCATACTCCGCCGAGATTCATATACGTCTTTTGTTCCGTTATTTTGTAATGCACTGCTGATTGACTTGCACGAGAAACTCTTTCTGCTATTTAGATTTGTTCCAAAATATTTCGGGTTTGATTCATTGCACAACAGTCTGGCAATAGCCCTTTAGAAAACTGTGAATATGCTGTCATACTCCGCCGAGATTCATATACGTCTTTTGTTCCGTTATTTTGTAATGCACTGCTGATTGACTTGCACGAGAAACCCTTTCTGCTATTTAGATTTGTTCCAAAATATTTCGGGTTTGATTCATTGCACAACAGTCTGGCTATAGCCCTTTGGAAAACTGTGAATATGCTGTCATACTCCGCCGAGATTCATATACGTATTTTGTTCTGTAATTTTGCAATGCACTGCTGATTGACTTGCAAATGAAGAACGGTCCAAAGAAACCACAATTTCCGGAATAGTTAAGTGAAATACTATTCCCGCCATTCAAAAATCATAACCAAATTTCCACATTGATTGATGATTAGAAATGCGCTGCTTCTTTTACGAAGTAAATTTCAGATATCTGTCGAATCTTCCAGTAACATGACTGTGACATAAGATAAATCTCAATAAAGAGCACTGAAGCCTGAAAAGCGTTAGGAAAATCTGGGTTATCTTTGATCTTTACATAATCAAAAGTTTCAATGTAACTTGTTGCAGCTACGTAATATTGGATTAGTAATTACCTAGAAAATTTTTCCTTTAAGAACCAAATGCGCAACTGATACAATATACCTTCATCGTAAAAATCTGTTCCAAGAAATTTTCAGGGCTTTCCTATGTAATCGCTTCTGCATTCATAGGAATACCTTCCGTATAGAGTCTCATCATCCTCTACTCGAGTTATCAAAGACGGCTTCTGCGGGAGTCCCATTAACTCTGTGGATATTGTGTGTATAAACCGAGTAACAGGAAGCTATATAGTTGAATTTATATTCGCTTTTTTCGGTGTAATTCTAAGATATCTGGAGAAGGTCTCATTAAATGATTCCAAATAGAAGGAGGGATATGCAGAACAGAAATAAGTTCTGAACTGATATGACCAGAATTCAACTTCTAACCATGTGATTAGTAAGAAATGTAATAAAACACACTGTATTATTTATTATAATCTTCGGCGATCGATTTCGGAATTACTCCAGCTGAAAGTATACAAATGTAAAACATGTATTTATTATAGGTGAGAGTATGCAACTCACTGTCTTTGATTTAAAATGAACATAAATCGTTTGAAAATATTTCAAATGGTTTTCTATTGTCAGAATTGTTAAAATTTTTTGGTCTCTAGTCAACTTTCATTACCGGTATATCTGTTCTTGCAGGAATGTCAACTGAATATTTGTTATTTACTGTTGTTTTTAAAGAATCTATTAGTTTGAAAATGCTCCTTCTGTTAAATTTAATATTATATCAGGTAAAATTTCCTTGTATTCATTTTTTTAAATTTCTAGTTGATCGAGTAATATTATTTTATGGTATTTATTATCTCCATGAATTATTTTCAGATTATCAAATGTGATATTATGTCCAGTATCGTTTAGATGTGTGCCTAAAGCGGAATGAGGTTGATTTCTTTTGTGTTCATTGAATATTTTTTCTAGGATACGAGTTGTCATTTATAATAACATATTAGATATCACATTTCCCACATATCCTACAATTCCATATTCAGTTGACATTCCTGCAAGAACAGATATACCGGTAATCACTGGCGCATCTAGGGGGGGGCTTTGGGGCTGCAGCCCCCCCCCCCCCCCAAAGCTAATTTTCTTCGTTATTACTTTCTTCTTTATTTTTTTGGAACTTTCATATTTGTTGTATCATCAAGAATTTGTCAGTTCAGCCCCCCCCAAAAACAAAATCCTGGCTGCGCCACTGCCGGTAATGAAAGTTGACTAGAGATCAAAAAATTTCAACAATTTTGACAATAGAAAACCATTTTAACTGTTTTTGAACGATTTATATTCATTTCAATTCAAAAACAGTAAGTTGCATACTCTCACCTACATAAATATATGTTCTACATTTGTATACTTTCAGCTGGCGTGATGATGGAATAATTCCGGAATTGATCGCTGAAGATTATAATAAATAACACATAGTGTGTTTTATTACATTTCTTACTAATCTCAAGGGAACATACTATGGAATAATTCATTTGTAAAATCGAACCATGTGATTTGTCGAGTTTTTACAAATGCGCGAATAACTTCACTCTTATTTGATCTTCTCTTGTGCTTACTTTTAAGTGGCACTGCTAGTTTACTTTTACTACTCATGTCTCACAAACGATCGTAAACGATAGGGCTGACTCCTTGTCTACTGAAATGGGATAGCAACACGTTAATAAAACAAGTCAATGGTAAAAAATTAATGTGTTTCGTATATCATTAACTCTGTGGTTATTGTGTGTATCAATCGAGTAACAGGAAGCTATACAGGGTGTATCTGAATAACAACGAAAAAACGGAAAAGGCGTTTCCTCAGATCATTTTGAGGAAAAAGATTTCCATAAAAGTAGATTCGGAAATGCGCTGTTTCCAAGATACAGTGCGTTGATGTTTTATTTGAAAATTAAAAAGTGGTACGCCATTTTTACTGGAAGATTCGACAGATATCTAAAATTTTCTTCGTAAAAGAAGCAGCGCATTTCTAATCATCAATCAATTTGGAAATTTGGTTATGATTTTTGAAGGCTGGAAATGGTAATTCACGTAACTATTTCGGAAATTGTGGTTTCTTCGGACGAGTAGACAAAGTTATAGGACTAGTCCGGGACGTACGTACTTCCCGGACTAGGCCAGGAAATGCTACTTCCTCAGAAAGAGGCGTCCAGGAAGTAGGTATTTCTCTGACGGTTGCCGAAAAAAGCTATTATTTGTTTTATTGAATTTTTATCAACAAAATTCAGAAAATTACAATTTCAAATGGTTATTTTTCATTTTAGATTTTCAGGTAAAATTAGAGTAAAAAAAGATGCACCATCTCTTCTTTCTCTTCTCTGTGCGGTGCCTTTCCGGCCGAACTGAGGCCTAGTGGCCCATTGTTCACCCGCATCGTTCTATAGAGACTCAGCTCCTCAGACACGAAGACAGAAATGTCGCGAGCCTGCCAGGAGTGGTCCCTCTCACCATAGGGATAGAAGGTGTTGGATTTCCTAGGTGTGTTGACCTTAACACATTAAGGTTCCCACAGTTGAACAAAATATGCTCAACCGTTTCATCAGTACTCCTGCACCACCGGCATAGGGAACAGCTCGTCAATCCCATTCTTTTCAAATGCTTGCTAAACAGGTGACCAGTGAATGCACCAGTCACCAGACCGAGTTGTTTCCTCTCCAGCAACAGAAGCCTATTGACCCCAGATCGCGAGAACGGTCTCTCAATGAGAATCCTCGACCACCTCAGGCCCACTCCTGCGCTCCATTCCAAGGAAAATTCCCTGTTCCGCCAGTTCCTGAAGAAACTTCTGACAGATGTGCGACAGATTGGCAGCGCAGGCTCCGGACCAACAAATACTAATCCGGCTCCCAGCATAGTCAGTTCATCTGCCTTAACGTTACCAGGTATATCCGCGTGAGCCGGACACCAGATTACTTTCAAAAAGTTATCAGGGCCCAGCCCACGCAGAGCTTTCCTGCATTCTTCTACCAAAAGAGAATCAACTCTAACATCGGATAGAGATTTCAGAGTTCCCTGGCTGTCGCAACATATGTAAATGTGCTGGCCAGAGTATCCCCTGCGAATATTTTCTAGTGCGCATGCAAGAACCGCAAATAGCTCAGCCTGCACAATGGAACAGTCCTTCCCCAGAGGGATAGCCTGATTGAAGTGAGGACCCACGATTCCGGCACCAGACCCTGTTGCTGTGACAGAGCCATCAGTGAACCCTCTGGACTAAGAAGCCTGTTTGATGAAGACCATAGGTCTCTGTCGGGAACAATTATCCTGTAGGGTTCGTCGAAGTAGAACTTAGTGCCCGCGCGGTCACATCTTTGGAGAAGGGGAGCGTGAGCATCCTTAACCATTTTGAGGGCCCTTGCGTGCCCAGTGAAGAGTCCTCCATCGCGCCTTTGTCCCCGTTCCCAGATTCCTAGAGCTGTCTTCATAGCCACCTCCTTCACAACTAGGTGCAAAGGAGGGAGACCCAGCAGACATTCCATCGCTGCTGTAGGGGTAGACCTCAGAGCGCCTGTAATACTTAAACAAGCTTTCCTCTGGCATTTAGTCATGATGCACAATACTCCTATACTTCAATAACTAACTTGTAAGTTAATTATTGAAGCCAATTTTTTGTGAAAGCCACCCTCTTTTACACGAAATTCATCATAAAGATTTCAGTGACCTTTCCTTAAAATTTCAACTTTCTAAAATATGAAATTCTTTTCATGCTAATTTTTAGGGAACACCTACTTGAAATTGCTTATGTCTCCGAAAAAGTCAGAAAGAGGTTTAGAGAAGTACTATAGTAAAATACTACTTAAATAGTGATAGAGACGAGAAAGAAGTCAGAACTAGGTAGAGAGAGGTACTACAGAAAAATACTACTGAAAAGGTGAAAAAGACGATAAAAAATTTATCAAAATTACGGTATATCATTTGAAATTAAGAAGGTCGTAGAATATGTTCGTAGAAACGTCAATGGAAAATTTTCAACTCAACTGGTAAACTAACGAGTACAGATTTTTTCACAACAATTACAGTAGAGACTCGATAATCCGGAGAACGATAATCCGGATATTTCACTAGTCCGGATTGACGTCAAAGTTGTACTATGTTCTTATAATCCGGATTGCAAAACTCAATAATCCGAATTTCCGATCGTTGCATGCGTGGTTTTCGGTTCTAACTAGTCTAGGTATTTTTATTATATTGACATTCGTTGGGTGCAGAATGGTGAAGCAGAGCATGTTATACTTTGTCTATCAAACAAAAAAAAAATGAGATTTTAGACAATAATAATCAATTAGTGGAAATGGAATGTTTCTACCTCCAAACTGTTTAGAGAGATGGTGTTGGAAAATACATTCAGATCATAAATCAATCCGATGCAGTTCTTTTAACTCCATAATTCATGGCAATCACTGAAATGCAGCTACTGAAAGATATCTTTAAGCATTCTGTTTCTCTTAAAGTGAAAAATTACGAAAAATATCTGATTATTTCAAATAATGTATAGTCCGTTCACGCAAGGTTGAGAGCATAGTAGGCGTTTCTTTATTTATCTGAAGTTGGCAGTATTTACTGTCATAAAGTAAAATAAAGTCAACGTTGCCGAATGTACTCGGCCTCGTCCGACGAGCTTGCGAGTTATCAGAGAACTCTATGCAATACTGACAACATTGGGTATCAATCTGACAAGAAAATAAAGAACATAACCTAAAATTCTAATATAAACAGTGGAATATGCCAAACTTCCATGGCCAACCGACGGCTCAACCTTTCGTGAACGGAGTATAGTTGTTTTGTGATTTCGACAATAAAGCCTATATTTATCACAATCGTTTATTCAATTGCATCTCTAATAAATTTTAAGACGCGATATTCCGGATTTCTTATTAATCCGGATTGGCGCTAGCATTAATTGATTCGGATTATCGAGTCTCTACTGTATATGATCTGTTTTCCATCTAATAGGCTATCCACAGTGGGTCGTCCTGTATATAAGGCTGCTTGCCCATAAGATTTCGTTTGATTTTTAGCAATTCCAACAAAGAGACTATGAAAGCGTTTTTAGAATTCTTTCTCAGTTACGTTTAAAAGGGAGATGAAGAGAAATTGATTTGATTATTTACGATCGGGGTGAAGTCCAGGCCGAAACCATAAATATGTAATCTGTTTTTGATGCTTTTATGAGAACGTCTAGTGTGCGTTTCATCTTTCTCGTTTGAAAATATTACACATACTGATGAACCACTCTATTTGTTAGGTACTTTTGAGATCTATTAATTTCTTCAGTGGTTTACACAGACTACAGACAAGCATAGCCCAATGAAACAGTATACAGGGTGTCCGGGGAGTAACTGTACATATCCTTACCAGAGATAGAGTTGGATTAGCTGATTACTCATTGACTATAAAAAAATAACTTCTGCGTTTCCCTAGAAAGCTACAGGGTGATTTTCCAACTTCATGGAAATACTTAGACCATCATAAAATCCAAACTTATTGACGGATATTATTGAAACTTATGAGGTCATTGGCACATGCTAAGGTCAAGTCAAAAAGATAGCAATTTTTTCATTATTCCAGAGCCGGACTCCTTAATCTTAAATTAAAGTGTTCAGGGTGAAAGAAACACTTTGTATTTCGAATTACAATAAATTGATTAGCTTTTCAGAAAGAAGCTCAACTATGCTTCAATTTGTGGTATCGCTTAAAGATGTCACATCAACAATTATTTTTGTATGAATTTTGGAATTTGGATAAAGTTCGAAAAATTGAATTTATATTCCTGAACAGGACTTAGCCATCTAGTAGAGGTCGAAAATAAATTATGAATTTTCTTGAAAAAGTCACTGAAGGTGAGGAAGACTATAATAATTTGTTGATATACTGGGTGGCCACCCCAGACGCGGATCACATTGCGATGGAGTAAATGAAGGTATATTTCAAAAAAAAAAATTGGTGACGTGTATAGGGCATATTTTAAAATTATTCGTATGTACTTATACCGGGTGTTCATTGGAAGTGTCACTTCGGTCTATATTTTTGTTGTCGAACACCCGGTATACATACGAATAATTTTGAAATATGCGTGTGTATACCTTATACACATCACCAATTTTTTTCTCGAAATATACCTTCATTTTCTCCATCGCAATGTGATCCGCGTCTGGGGTGGCCACCCAGTATATCAACAAATTATTATAGTCTTCCTCACCTTCAGTGACCTCTTTAAAGAAATTTATTATTTATTTTCGACCTCCATAAGGTGACTGAGTTCTGTTCAGGTGAATAAATTCAATTTTTCGAATTTATTCTAAATTAAAAAATTCATAGAAAAATCATTGTTGATGTGACAACTTTAAGCGATACCACAAACTGAAGCTTAATTTAGCGTCTTTTTTAAAAAGCGAATCAATTATTTGTAATTCGAAATACAGAGTGTTTTTTCACCCCTAACACTTTAAATCAGGATAAATGAGTCCGAACCTGAAATAATAAAATAATTTTTATTTTTCTGATTCGACCTTAGCATGTGCCAATAACCTCCCAAGTATCAATAATATCCGTCAATAAGTTTGGATTTTATGATGGTCTAAGTATTTCCATGAAGTTGGAAAATCACCCTGTAGCTTTCTAGGGAAATCCAGAAATTAATTTTTTATAGTCAATCAGTAATCAACTAGTCCAACTCTATCTCTGGTAAGAGTATGTACAGTTATTCCCCGGACACCCTGTATGCCTATTTTAAACTACAAAAACGTACATTGTGAAGAGTACATGGAAAATTAACAACGATCTCAGATACAACTATTATAAATTTTATTTTTTTGAATTATTAAAATTTTTTATTGGCATTTGGTTTCTTTCGTGAATGAACATTCCTGAACATTTGTTTCAGACTTGTTAGTGATGTACTCGTATCTACTCATTCAAAATATCTAAATCACAGGCAAGATTATCAAAAGATG
The DNA here is from genome assembly GCA_013421045.1 of Propylea japonica. Classification (NCBI taxonomy): domain Eukaryota; kingdom Metazoa; phylum Arthropoda; class Insecta; order Coleoptera; family Coccinellidae; genus Propylea; species Propylea japonica. The sequence goes on from CM024242.1 coordinate 26,318,543, forward strand.
TGATCAATCTTAAAGTAAGTGCATTCTGGTCAGTTCTACGTAACAGAGCATAAAATTAACCGGTAGGCAACTCTGGGTAGAATTGAAACATGAGTGGTGCAATGAGATCTAACTACAAATTTTAATTTTTTGTACTCGTGTCGAAATATTATTATCTCTAATTAAATCTAAAAACCTTCAATATTCGATATGAGACGACGATAAAAAGAAGTTTTCTGAATCGAATTTAAATCATGCTAATCTCAGTAGGCTTATGACTGAATTGCCACCAGTTTCACATGGAGCCTAGTTCGCCACTGTCTATATTATATTTTGAATTTCAACAGTATATACCTAAAGCACACGAGATCCTTCTTGATCTATCGGGTCGAATCCAGGCACTGATCGTGTCGACCGTAACAGAAATTGAATCAAAATCCAACCTGGCGCACCGCGATGTATCGGCGGATATTGCCATCATCCAGAGAAATACAGATGTCTCTATCAACATCACCGAATCCCTATAATTCATCGGCGTTCACCTAAACTGATTCGGGTTGTGACGTGGACCGATTTGCTCATCGATAGCGGATATAAATATGGCAATATAGCCGGCCACAATGCTATTTGATTTCGATATGTTGATCAAATTGAATTTTTTTGTCAAATGTTTCCCTCCAATCCCGAATATTGATAACTTTTCCAAAGGTATGACATAGCTGTCATGTATATCGTTCGTGTGCTTTTGATTATGCTCGACAGTGTATGGATAAAAATCACATGTATGACGCTCAAGTTTATGAACTGTCCTGAATTCTTGAACGACATTATAGGCGTTTTCGAAAACTTACTCAGGATTACTAACTCGATCCTTTGAGTCACGTGACGGTCCATCACTGACGGATCTACTCGGATCACGGACCCGAGTTCTAAGTTTACAACACATCAGGTTAAGAACAATGATTGAATCTGTGGTTTAGTACTTGAAGCGACAGTCGTATCAATAACATAACCAAATATTTTTATGGATTTATTTTTTCAGTCCCAGTTTATTTTCGGATTGTCTCTACCTTTGATTCCATTTATTGGCTTTTGTAAAATTTTTTTTTTAATTTCTGGTGTTTCCTTCCATGTTGAATGTTATTTTGTAGTATCTATGTTAAAGAAGTAGAGAATATATTTTTTCAGTTCCAGTTTATTAACTGATTGTCTTCAGTTTGGCTCGGATTTATTGGCTTTTGTGAGATCTTTCTCATGATTTCCCTCTCACGTTCAATGTTATATTTGAGTACATATATTAAAGGAGTAAAGAAGGCTTTAGCTTTAACGCATAAGGATCTGTACATAAAGTTAGGAAGAATTGTTCCACATTATTTTCTAGGATTATTTAACCACACATTTTTTACTGAGCCAAATTCACTTCTATCTCCATAATTTTCAAGAATAGAATATATAAAATCACTAAGAACAGAGTAGAGGACTTATTCCTGCCTTTTTCAAATAAAGAACTGAACTGCAGTGCGCATGCGGTGACTCTACGGCCCTGCACTCGTGTACGGTTACGATAGATCAATCTGATTCAGTGATCGAGCTAACAGCAATGTACTTTCCGAACAAAGGTTGGATGTTCGGGTTAGGTAAACGAACGCGAAGGTTAGGGATCGAGTTAACCCGAGTAAGTATCCGAAAACGCCCCTTGAATTTTGGTATGCGGGAAAATTGTACAAGAAGTTCATACATTTCTGATAATCAGTCATTCATTGTTCAGTCAGACCGACATGTTTGACAAACAAGAAGTCTGGTCTGTTGAAACGTAGACTTTGGGGAAAGCCGGTCACAAGGCAATGAAAGGCTCGCGGCTACACTCAGTGAAGAAGGGAGTGAGTTATATCAGATGAAATAAAATGGGCGCCAGGTAGAGTAATGCCTGCCTACTCAAGGTAAATGAACTGCTTACTCCTCTACCAGAGTAACAGTTCTTGAAAATCCCTCAAAAATTCAAGTCACAATTATTTATTACCCAAAAACAAAAAAATATATGTGCAGTGGTTGATACAATACGGATAAATATTTTTTTCCCCAAGGGGTAGTCAGTAGGAGAACTTATTAAAACACACTAAATTAGATAAAAACAAATAATCTAAGCTAACAAAATAAACCCACTTAATCAGCTTATATTCAGCTTAACGTTCTGGATCAGATTGTCAATAACTACTTTAAATTAAACAATGATTCCTGAAGGGAATATCGATCAATTATCCCATAACAGAATCCTGAAGGGATATACGAGCACCTTTATTGGTACCTAACGCAACTTATGAAGTGCACCTCACTATAATTGCTCACAATTATATATAGAATTACCTTACAGAATAATATCACAAATTACCAAAATAAAAGGCCAATAATTTACAATGTTAAAGCCAGTGCTACGCACTGGTTACCTTCACAAACTACTCCAGAACGTAGATAGCTCCAACTAATAACGTTAGGTACGTAGATACCTCCAATATGACAGGCAAGTGGATGCCAATTGATACCCCTCACTGACAGGTTCGTGGGTACCTCTAACTGACAAGTACATAGATAATTCAGGCAAGTAGACATGCCAGGCACGTGGACCCTAACAAAATACTATAAGAAACGATTCAAAAGCTATTAAGCATATTTTAGTTACCTCTGTTGTTCGAGGGAGATAGGTTCAACCTCCAATTCAGTCGAAAACTTCCTTCAAATACAATATTCGCTATACAACAACCTTATAAAAGAAAATGGTCAGACTACTGGTTCCAGATACAAAATGTATACATACCTAGAGCTGCAAGATAGATTCTGTACGGACTCCATGTGGAAAAGTCTGTATTTCCCAAAATATTCCAAAATACTTCTCAGGGAACAATGACACTCGAAGATATAATCCCTCACAACGAGGATGAATCTAGATTCAAAATTCTCTTCCAAATGTCTAAACCTTCCACACGACCTCCGCACAACCAAAATGTCGGCCTGACAGTCGCATAGAAATTTTCCGGATGTTCAAGGTTCACAGAGTCTATCAGTTGTCACAGCGAAGAAAAAGAAAAACACATCAAAGCCAAAATAATATAATGGAATCATTACGGTACTGATAATCTACGCAGTTTACACCAGAGGAGGACTTCTGTAAGTCCATTTCTATAATTCTTCCACGATTTTCCGAAGTACTTTAATGAGGCCAAATAATTCCAACCACTGTTTTTGAACTACAAAATGACAACAACCACTAATCTCACAATTTGAAATAACAAACAAACCGTCCTCTGATGGAAAACAATTCGTGAAAAGGTAGGTAAACGAAGTGAATAATTACAACAACGAGGAAACTTTGAAAATGAACCATCCAAATAAGTTTACTAACTAATAATTTTCGAAAAAGATTTAGTAAATTTGGCAAAACTACATTTTATGATAAATTCAAAATAATAACGTTACACTGTGTGTTGACAATCAATGATGTCCCTTGGAGCCTAGTTCCCCTCTGTCTATATTATATTTTGAGTTTCAACAGTATATACCAAAAGCACACCTGATCCTTCCTGATCTATCGGGTCGAACCGTAACAGAAATTGAATCGAAAATCCACCGCGATGCATCGGATATTGCCATCATCCAGAGAAATACAGAGATGTCTCTATCAACATCACCGAATCCCTATAATTCATCGGTGTTCACCTAAACTGATTCGGGTTATGACGTGGACCGATTTGCTGATCGATAGCGGATATAAATATGGGCTATATAGCCGGCCATAATCCTACCTGAAATTCCGTCGTAGGTCCACCAGTCCTCCCAGCTAACGGCCAGACTGCCTGAAACAAAAACATCTGCTTGAATTGAACGCCGACAATAATTGATGAATGGTCGGGAGAGTCTGGACTCTGGCCATATTTTGTCGGATTAAAGGGAATTAGGGCACCAGCCGCGCGAGTTGCACGCGTCCGTCGCAACGCCCGCCGCCGCCGCCTCGCCGACACCTATCTCATTTTTAATCCGGATCAACTCACGACGTTCCAGTTTTTTCTCGAGAAAACTGCAATTGATTCCTTTATACAGGGTGTCTACTTTCAAAGTGTAAAAACTGTGAAAGGGTGATTATACAAGTGATTTGCAACAAAAAATGTCATATAACACTTGGTCGAAATGTTGAAAGTTACTCTTCAATTCAACATTTCTTGATTTCACGAAAAATTTCAAGTTTTTTCTCTAAAAAGATCATTATTCAGTGTTCCCTGTAGTCTCATCAAAATTGACTACGTCCTGTAACTCGGTTGATACATAAATTTAATGATATACGGAACACACGGATTTTTTACCATTGACTTGTTTTACGCGTTGGTATTCGATATAAGTACACAAGCGGTCAGTCTTGTCTTTTACGATCGTTTGTGAGACATGATTAGCTAGTAATATTAAACTGGCAGCGCCACTGAATGTAAGCTTAGAAGAAGTTGAAATAATGAGAGTAAAATTATTTACGCATTAGTAAAAACTCGATGAATCTCGTGGTTCGAATTTATTTATACAGGCTGTCCACTTTTAAGGTGGAAAAAATTCGAGAGGTTATTATAGAAGTGATTTGTAACAGAAAATGTCATATAACACATGGTCGAAATGTTGACGATTATTCTTCAATTTAACATTTCTTGATTTCACGAAAAATTTCAGGTTTTCCTCTGAAGAAATCATTATTAAGTTTTTATTGTAGTCTCATCAAAGACCACATATTTGGAAAGGGCCATAAATTTGCCAAAAGATGAGGGAGTCTGTGTGCAGAAAACACTGGTATTGAAGGCGTAGTGAGGAAAAGAATATCACGATTCTGAACTTAACAAAATCAGTCCTATTCTTCCAATGGTTTTTTCGATGAAATAATATTAATTATGCACACGCTCTCTCTATAGTTAAAAAACCTCAAAGTGTACTTTCGAATGACATATCAACTTTAGTACTAGCTACAAATTCTGCGCCCTAATATCATGGCTATCCTGATAACAACGAAAAAATTTAAAAGTTCCGACTCTAAATTTTATCTATTTCGAAGCTCTTCGTGATCGAATTTTAATGTTGTTTTATGAAAATCATCAATTCATCTTGTATCGAAATAATAACGAAGAAATCAACCATCTTCTTCAATACATTTGACACATCGTTTTCGTACTGAATCTACAACTCTACTAAGTTCATAGCATTTCTGACGCATTTCTGCACAACACAATCTTATTTTGTTGATGAGATCCTTCCGAGTCTGACAGCAAATTAGATATACTGACCGTACCTTCCGATTTATTGTAAATTGTATCGCAATATATTCATTGAATAGATCTTCACATTACGACTATTATGTGCTAGGCAGCCATTCATTTGAAACTAGACATTCTACTGTTAGACAGGTGCATTTAATCGAATATGTCTTTCAAGTTGCTCTCGATTAATATGACGAGTTTTTCAGCATCAGTGATCGTTAAGTATAACTGGTCCGAAAAGTTCTCCTCTCATGACGCCCAACCTCATGTTAATTCATGTTGGAAATGATAAACAATAGTCGCATGAGGGTTTTTCCTCTGCCGTACATGGTTGTTTCATAACTTAATCACACCTGATTTCGTAAAAGTGGCCACATCAGTCTTCAATATCCTATGGCCCCCACTCTCCTGAATTATTCTGGTACCAAATACAAAATGAAAGTCTGGTCCAAGATAACAGATTAGTTGATGATTTCCATAAAAAAGATTCGATCACGAAGAGTTTTCAAATAGAGCAAATTAAGGCTTGTTATTTTTAGACTTTTCTGTTGTTATCATGTTATAGACAATAGCCATCATAATTATTATTATTATTATAGCGGAGAATGAGCAGCTAGCACAAAAGTTGATATGTCATTCGAAAGTACACTAAATGAGGTATTTTTTATCGAATATATCATGAAAAAACCATTGAAAAAATAAGACTGATTTTGTTAACTTCAGAATCGTGATATTCTTTTCCTTACCACTCCTGCAATAAGAGTGTTTTCTGCACACATACATATGTAGCAAATTTATTTTTTTTTTCGAAAATGTAGTCAAATTTGATGAGACTACCAGGAAAACTTAAATAATGATCATTTTAGAAAAAAAACTCGAAATATTTCTTGAAAAGAAGAAATGTTAAATTGAAGAATAACCGTCAACATTTCGACCATGTGTTATATGACATTTTTTGTTGCAAATCACTTGTATAATCACCCCTTGAAATTTGTCCACTTACAAAGTAGACACCTTGTGTTCGAATCATGGGATACATCGGATTTTCACAAATGCGTGAATAATTTTACTCTCATTTCATCTTCTTCGAAGCTTAGGTACATTTGGTGGCACAGCCAGTTCACTTTTACTAGGTAATCATGTCTCACAAACGATCGTAAACGACCGCTTGTGTACTCAAATGGAATAGCAACACGTTAATAAAATAAGTCAATGGTAAAAAATCCGTGTGTATCGTATATCATTAAATATGCGTATTAAACGAGTAACTGGAAGTTATACAGTAACTGAATAACACCGAAAAAATGGAAGAGGTGATTCCTTAGATCATTCTATGAGAAAATTTGAGGAAAGCCCTGAAATGGAGCCTTTAAGCGCTCGTTCTTTGGTGGAGTAATAAGACTATTACCTCAAAATTTTAGTGTGACCCTATCGTTTGAGATCATTTTGGGCTCAAAATTAAAAAATTACATATATTTGGGCAAAAGATATAGCACTCGTTTAAGTAGAACGTAGAACGAGCGCTCAAAAATGGGTTCCATAAATGTAGTTCCGGAAATGCATGGTTTCCAAGATACTGGCTATTGAAGTTTTACTCAAATATTCTGAACTAACAATCATTTTTTCAAATTTTTGTTAAATTTGTGAAAGAAAAATCTCTTATGTCTTTATTTCGTGCGTGGCGCCGTTTTTGAGCGATCTCTGTACTTAAAGAAGTTTTTGTTTTCAAATTTTCCACTTTTTGTAGATACTATGATCAGTCAATAAAGAATATGTAGAAGTTCCTGGAACTGCCTGAAAACCACGTAAATAATCACTATGAAATTTATTCCAATGATTGAATTGAGCTCTCCATATTCGAGAGAATAATTTTGAACGTCATGTAATAACGTAATTCATACATCGAACCGTGGCCGCTGTTGTTTGAATAACTCAGAATTGTGAATAATGTAATTTTGTAATTTCGGATATTATACCTTTATATCATATACATACTTGTCGATCGAGAGTTCAGGAATTTGAAATTCCATATTGCTAAAACATTCACGTTGATTTATTTTGATTAATTGTCGATAAACAAGGTTGTCATAGTATTCAATGAAGTATTGAAAATTAGTTGAGTATTAAACATTTTCGAGGTTGTTTCTGTTTCCATTTACTTTTGATTACCTTCCATATTTCTAGAATTGGGTCATTCCGATTGATAATAGTTATTTAATCAACAAGGTTATTAAAAATAGCGACTAATGGTCAAGTCTTGTTTGTTTATAGTTCGAGACCATAAATCGCTCGATTAAAAACCGTGTTGATTACGAGATTTTTGCGCCGATCTCAATATAAATTTTTTATGAATTCTCGATTGAAATACATTCTCATTTTGCACAAGACTTACATTTGACATAATGAAATTTCTATGCATCTATGTTCCAGTAAATTTTGACATTTCTCGTTGTGAACGGTCGCTATGAGGATTGCACATTAAATTAGCAGAAATTGAGCTTGAAATGGGTCATCAATGATCAGTTTCGTACACATTAAAATCACCTTTCGTTTCGAGATCGACGGAAATGTATATTATTCGTCGAGACCTCTGGTTTTCGAAAAAGACAGTGTTTTCGTACCCCACACCTGACACCATGTTAGAAATACATAATGTTTGATTTGTATATTTGTATTTGGGCTCTCATTATATTCGACTATTATAGTTATCTGAAATGAGGACAACAGATAAAAGAAATGGAACATCATTTTTCGCAGTTGATCAAATTCATTTCTCCAGAATCGTAGCAGATGAATCTTTCGAATATATCAATGTTCAACTAGAAGGCAAAACTCTAATGGTGGGAAAATTTCAACGAAATGCAACCGCTGTCTTCTGTCACAAAATACTCCAAATAATCCTTGAATTTAGGCAATTCAACAAACAGAATTAATAATTCAGTTACTTCCAAAGCTTCAACCACCTGTCAGATAGACTTCTCGCCCAGGGACAAACCTCTTGTTTAACCATTGCTAAGAATTCCTGAATTACACGGAAGAACCCTAAAATACAACACCTTTAGAGCAAGAAGAAAATATGGAGGCCACGAGATATACGGAAGAAGTCTCACAGTAAGAAATAAAAAAATAGAGATGCCCCTTCGGGTCAATAGTACTGCACATATAAGAAAGTATTAAACATTTTGTTTTACCCTCGGGATCATAGACATTCCAACAAGACTCTGCACCGGCTCACAAAGAGTGAGTGAACCAAGATTGGTTGAGAAACAACGTTTCGAACTTCATTTCGACCACATAGTCCTTGAATTGACTAGATGAGAATTCAATTGATTATTTTCTCTGAGCAGTTTTGGAAAGCAAGATCTGAACCAAAAAAATATACCAGCCCCTAAAAGCTGAAGAAAACCTTTGTCCGCTAGTGGGCTGAAATAATGACAAGTTACGTTCGGGCAATTTGAGATTAGTCTTTTGACCATCACAAGGCAATAGTTACAGTAAAAGGTCGTCATATCGACCGGAAGTGAAATGATTCTGAAATTATGATTAACTAGCTTTTACCCGCGACTTCGTCCGCATAAGTTTTTTTGTTTTCTCTATAGAGATGTGTAACTCAGTGAATTCTTGTGCGCCAACACGGTGACTCAAGCGCAGCTCCCTGTGTCAACTCATTGAGTTAACTCAAAATTGCGCTATAGCGCAGCAATAACCCGCGGGCATCCGGCACTCGGCAGTGTTGACGCACGGCGCACAAAATATGACTCACTCCAGATCATACTGAGTAATTCCTGGATCTCGTTTGCATATTACAGGCCAAGAAATTTTCGTTAATTTCTTTTTTAATATTTTATGGTAGATTTTAGCATACTATACAATTTTGGAACCTACAACAAGGTTGCCCTATAAAAAAGAATTACAGACCATGCCTCAAGACGCCCAATTAAGCTATTTATTCTTTGCACCGGTAACCATTTTTTATTGAAAAAGCTATTGAAAGTTCTGGAGAAAATGCCGTTTTGTCCAAATATAATTAATTCATAGAGTGCACAATATCATTAATTATTTAATATAATGGAGAAGTTGAAAGTGCTAAAAGCCATAGACAAATACCATTTTCGTTGAAATGAAATGATCCAGTTCAACTCGAACCCTGTATTAAGTGTATTTACCGAGTTATGATACCGTATTCGTTAGGCAAACACTGATACCTTAGCGCTGAGCGCTTCATTGAGTTGAGTTGCGCCATGAGTTGATGGATTCGGACAATGTGAGTTGACACACTCAACACAGTCAACTGAGTTGGCGCAATTGCGCGGCGTAACACTGTGTTACACATCTCTATTTCTCTAGGCTGTAAGTCCCCTGCAACAATGTCCCACTATCGTGTTCCAGTCCTCAACTTCAACTTCCTGTCCTATAAGTTAAGTAGTGTGATGGAATGTCGCTAAGTTTCGATTCAAGTAAAACTGTTAAATAAAGAAGAAATAAATTCCCTTAATTATGGAGCCTACCGATCCTCTAAGTTGAAAAGTGATCAAATACTAACTTGAAGTCTTATCATCACAATCTTTTCTGTAGCTATGGCGTCATGCGCTTCTTGACACGATCACGCTAGATTTCCGCGGTAATGAGGTATTTTCCCGCCGTAAAAAGTAGCCTGTGTCCGTGCCTAGGATCCTATCTTTATATTAACCAAGTCTTATAAAAATCCGTTTAGACATTAAAGAGTGAATGAGGTAAACTTTTAAAACAAACGATTAAAAATCACTTACTTAATAAGGTTTCTGCCTACTGCCTACGCCTTAAGTGCGATAGCATGAATATTAATAGCCCATATCCTTTTCTAGGTTACTATCTATCACGCAACTAAATTTCATCGAAATCCGTTCAGCCATTTAGGCATGATAGAGCAAAACTCCCAGCAAAAACCATAAAAAAATCACTAACTCAATTCAGTTTTTTGCCTACTTCCTAGCCCCTAAGTACGATTAAGTGATCATTTTGGTCTTATATCCGTTTTAAGGTAACCATCTATTACCTCACTAAATTTCATCAAAATCTGTTAAGCCATTTAGACGTGAAAGAGCAAAAGTCCCAACAAAAACGACTAAAAATCACTAACTCAATTTAGTTATCTGCCTACTGCCTACCCCCTCAGAACGATGGCGTGATTATTTATAGCCTATGACCATTTCTAGGTTGTCATCTATCACCATACCAAATTTCATCAAAATCCGTTCAGCCGTTTAGGCGTGAAAGAGTAACAGGCAGACAGACAGACAGACCGAGTTACTTTCGCATATATAATATCAGTATGGATAGTATGGATTTCACATGTTCTGTACATAAAAATGAATGAAAATCATTCCCGTAACCGAATTTATGGCCTTCTAAATAGGTTACACTTCTAGTTCCGAACTTGCAGTATTTTTCGGCCAATAAATCGAATATTTTCGCCATATAAAAGCAGAGTTGACCCAGTTGGTTCTGAAAAAACAACAAAGGGCATTTAATTCGTATCCTTCGTCATCTTCCGGACAATTGAACCCTAAGAAAACATTTAGGTGAGATCGAAGGTATAGTGACGCTTTTCTTTTTGTCGAAAATTGGGTGGAAAGAGGCAGAGAGGGAGAGGGAATCCCGAATAAATACAATATAAATACATGGCACAATAAAATGAAAATCGAATGGAGCTAACGCCAAGACTTCCAGGGGGATAGAAAGGTTTCCACCGTTATAAGAAGTTATGTAACATTTTGTTCTACTCTGGGGAGGGATATAATAAAGACGTGACAGGAAAATACCGGCGAGTCGGTTTATAGGAAAGAATAAGTCGTGGAGCCCACTGGTTTGCGGTTGGTGTCCCTAAAGGCGCGTCTAAATGCGACTGGTGCTCTCAAATATCACTATCATATATTATCATCAACTTGCTTGGAAAATGGAAAATAACGTCTCTGCGTTAGATTTATAAGCCGAAGTTTAGAGATTAAATCTCTCACCTTCTGCTGAACGAGAAAGTATATAAACCGAACCGAAAGTTTAACAGCTACCTCCGCCAACTATAGGAAGATAAATCTAACCAACGATAATTTATCTTGTCTATAACAAACACCGGTTAAATGTATTTCCGAGTTGCATTATGGCCAGAGGGAGACATATTTACCGGTTGAGTTACAGGATTAGGGTAACTAACTAGTTCTAATTAACGGCAAGGAGTACAGTGGCGGTGCCCTTATTAAGCAATCAGATTTAGGCTATCAGCTGGTACGCTAACGAACGTTATCCGTTATCCGAAGAATAAGATATGAAACGACCCTATACTTCCAATCGATTTCTGCCGAATAGAAACCAAAATAATTATTATTTAATCAACTTGTTAATCATTGGCTAGATTTACCTTTAATGAATGATGTGGTGCCCCTCAGAACCTACCTAAATTCAAATTTGGCACTGCTATCGACTACGACTACGCCAAATAAGAATCAGAGAGTCTGGTCCTCTCTGAACAAGTACATCTCATCTGCGAACTTTCCTAGTGATGTAATGATCAAGAAAGCAAGCACTGAGAAAAACTGCAGGACATTGTAAAGCAAAAGGGAGGAATAGGAATGGGAATTCACCGACTAAAACCTCAAAGAAAAAACTGTAAAATGTTATACAGATGGCTCCAAAACCTCTACAGAAGCTAGCGCTGAAATATACCTTTGCACTGTGCACTGCCGCTGGGCTCCGGTATGAGCGTCTTTCAAGCAGAAATCTAAGTTAAGATGTCTAGATATAAATCTAGGAAGAAACTATCAGAACTCAGAAGTGCTGTATAGCTATTCACTCAGATAATCAAGCTGCTATTAAAGCTCTGAGCTTCCACGTCATCGACTGAAAGATGAACTGGGAGTGCCGGATCAAACTCAATGAGGTAGGCCAGAAAAATAAGGTCTTTTTAATTTGGGAATGGAAGGAAAAGAAGAGGCCAATACACTCGCCAAAGAGGGCGCACGAATGTCGCTCATTGGCCCAGATCCCTTCTGTGGTATAGGTAAATGTACCTATAAGAGAGAGTGTCTCAAAAAGGAGAAAGCCGAGAAGAAAAAACTATGGCAGAATCTTCCTGGGATTTCATGCAATCAAAAACTGTAGAAAACCGAACAAGTAACAGACTTTTTCGAATCATTCTGACACTCTATTTCACTCGTGATTCGTAAGCGAGCTATGGTTCGATCACTCGAGTGTTATAAGCATATCTGAATGATTCAAAAAAGTCTGTTACCTAATTTCAGGCCATAGTTTTTGATTGCATGAAGGAATTATTGTCGTATTTTTTTGAAATTCCCAATCATTTCTCACCAAAGTTGAATTTTAGACTTTTTTCATTCCGATACACGGTTTTCGCTAAAAAAAAACCGTTTCTTTGTATGATCATAACAATATCACTATGCGGAGACAGGTACATATATTTTTCTTTTTTGAGATGAAACCTGTGCGTCGAACGAAAAAAATTCAAGAGATCATATTTGTTCATTATTGAATACAGATTTCATATTTCATACCTGAAGTGTTATTGTAAATATTTATAAGAAATTATTTATTTTTGAAAACTTCACCACCCTGTAACTCAAAAGGTAAGGACATATGTTCATATGAAGCTTTTTTCTTGAAATAATCTGACGAATCAGGCCCTTGAAACTTTCGCATAAATTCAGAAACACCCTATATATTATATTCTTTCGAATTGAGAGCTAACAAAATACAATACATGAAACAAAAAAGTTCCTTACTGAGGTTAGTGCAAAACGGGGTACCATACCTACTTGTCTGCATAATATGACACCAGAGCTCAGAGAAAAACCTCAGTAGAAAAAACCTTGTCTCGATGTTTTTATAAAATTGAAACCTAAAACAATTCGAATAAATACCTTCAATAGTCAGATACAAAATACTTTATTCTTGCTCTCGGGCCAGGAGGGTGTTTCAAACCAGGTCTGGCCTTCGAAGTGATCATTTTTCGAATCTTCTGTTCTTTTAAGACCGCTACCGGACCCTACTGAAGGGTAATCATCTCCGATAGATTTAAACAGTGGTATTTTATTCTGAATATCGAAGTCAATTTCGAAATAAGGATAGAAAACGTGTGACAAACTTATGATTATTTGAAGCTATTGATAGAAGAAAAGAGAGATCCACGGTAGAGTGCCATTGAACAATGTGCTGAATTCCGTCGAGGTTTTCGAGAATTCAGGGTGAAATCGTTCTCTGCCAAACGTAATCCTCTCCATCCGGCCTATCAGAACATAAATCAATGTACAAATAAAAAGCCCAGTAGAGAAGGGCGAAAGAAAACAACTCGAATAGAGATATATGGCCTCGAAGAACTGAAATATTCAATTACAGATCTCTGCAATCATCATTAGAGTTGAGTAAATAGAGCAGGGCGTGAAACCCTAGGGAAAGAAGAGACTACTTGTCTGTCCTTATAAGGAAAGTAATCATTAACATAGAAGGTAAATAACTAATACAATGCCCGAGGCACGGCAAGACCACGATAAGATTGCAAACTGCTCCCGTTACAAATTAGGTAGCTCAGCGCCGCTAAATCCGAGGATTTGCGAAGCGCTAGAAAAATTAACCCATTTATTATTAAGAGACGAAAGAAACAAGGTTAACCAACAGGGAATACTTCGACCGTCTCTCTCGCGAGCTCCATATTTTTTCTTTGCTCTAAATGTGTTGTATTTTAATGTTCTTCCGTGTAATTCAGGAATTCTTAACACTGGTTAAACAAGATTCTTGTCCCCTGGGTGAGAGGTCTATCTGACAGGTGGTTGAAGCTTTGGAAGTAACTGAATTATTAATTCTATGTTTGTTGAATTTCCTGAATTGTTTGGAGTATTTAGTGACAACAGACAGCAGTTGCATTTGGTTGAAATTACCCCATCATGGGGTCAGTAGGTGAATGATACTTTGTTTCGAGGAAGCGGAAGTTTACGAAACTGACAATTCAAGTTTCCGTAAGCAAATTCCTTTTCGGAAACAATATTCAATATATTAGAGAAAACTTCGCCGTCTTGTTCCACAATGATATATTCGAAAGCTCTACGTGCTACGTATCTAACGAAATGAATGAGATCAACTGCGAATAATGTTGTTTCATTTCTTCATCAATCGGATTGGCCTAATTCAAGCAGTATGGCAGGTAAAAAAAATACAGGGTCTTTATAAATGATTGTAACATCTTAGGTTGCTTTAATTTTTTTCATTTTATCGATTTTCTTGGCAGAGTCCACAAATGTATAATTTCAGTCATATTATTCAATATCTCTCGGAATGACCAGCCTAAACTCACAATATCATTTCTTTTAATTAAAGTTCACATCAGAATATAAATATTTATAAAAGTCCAATGCCAACTGCGCTGTTATAATCATTTATAGACACCCTGTACTTGAATCTAGTATTGCGAGGAGCCTGACCAAGAACGTCCCCAGCCTTCGGGCTAGGGGGGAATCAAAATAGAAATTAGGAACTGGAGGTAGTGAATAATGAAATAACAGTATTTTGTGACAGAAGACAGCGGTCGCATTTGATTGAAATTTCCCCATCATCAGATTTTTGCCGTTTAGTTGAACATTGATATATTTGAAAGATTCAGCTGCTACGATTCTAAAGAAATAAATGTGTACAACTGCGAATAATGATTTTCTTTTTCTCTCATATGTTGTCCTTATTCCAGATAACTATAATAGTCGAATATAATTAGTGCCCAAATAGTCCAAATACAAATATATAAATCAAACATTATATATTTATAACAAGTGTCAGGTGTGGCGTGCGAACCCACTCACATGAAGCATGTCTCAAGAGCTCATTTTGATGATGAAAACTGTAATTTTTTAATATGAAATATACGCTCAGAAACTTCAGATTGTTTTATTTCCAGATAATTGGAATTTTTTAAATACAAAAGGAGTTCAACCCGGTGCTGGCAATGTGTTTTTCAAATAGGGTTAGAAAGTTGTAGTTCAGATATCACCGATTCTGGTCTCTCTGTACTTATATGGATAGTTACGAAAAAACGTAAGGAGGTTGACAGATTAAAAGTGTATATTAACAGAATCAATATGTCAATTGTCATATTGACAAATAATCAATATGTCAATTGACATATTGAAATAGAAATAGAAATCCTTTATTCATCAATAATAACTGTTAACACAGTGAAAATGAGAAAGTCACACAATATAACTAGAGAATAAATATTCTAATACATATAATAAAATAATTCATAATCAATGTTTCTTTCCATAAATACATTAATACGCCAAGCAACAGAGCTACAAATGATTAGTTTTTTGACAAAAATACTACCTGGACGCCACCTGTGCCATTCCGTGCAGGACAGTCCGTAGTTTATTCCCACCATGTTTTCAACACGATAATGCCATTTCTTTATTTGTTATTAACAAAAAACAACAAAAATACGCGTTCTTTTTAGTTTTTTCGTTGCAAAATGGAAACTATTGATGCAGTGATAACGTTGCAATGGGATGAATTGTAGAGAATTACATTGTGAAGAGAATGGTGGGTCAAACGATCCGATCGAATAATTGAAACTGGAGAAAAGCGGAAAAAACCGGAAAATTGCGTGTTTTTTCTTTTAACTCATAACTCTGCCATTTTGCAATATTAAGAACTGAAACTTCACACGATAGTAGCTTTTGACGTGCAAATCATGTGTGCCAAAATTGGATTCGGTCGGATGAATAGTTTTCACATAATTCCCATTTGAATTTTTTTTGGACATATTTTCGCTGAGAGCTGGATGCGTTTGAGGTCGTCCGATTGAAATTAAAAAATTTGATTTGGAAAGAAGACGTGATCAGTAACAAAACGTCTATTCTGATTTTTCAATAAAACGCGTTTAAGTGTGTCAAAAACTAGTGAGAACATGAGGGAAAACGGACGACCGAGCGAGAGCGGTCGAGTGGAGAGGAAATAAGCGAATCGAGGGGAAACGTATATGTGTACAAAATTTGGTGCGCTCTCCGCGCAACAATTGTTATAGGCGACCGTTGGCTTCCGCGTCGTTTCCCCTCGATTCGCTCATTCCCTCACCACTCGACTAGTCTCGCTTGGTCGGTCGGTTTCCCTCATGTTCTCACTAGTTTTTAACACACTTAAACGCGTTTTATTGAAAAATCAGAATAGACGTTTTGTTACTGATCACGTCTTCTTTCCAAATCAATTTTTTTAATTTCAATCGGACGACCTCAAACGCATCCAGCTCTCCGCGAAAATATGTCCAAAAAAAATTCAAATGGGAATTATGTGAAAACTATTTATCCGACCGAATTCAATTTTGGAACACATGAATTGCACGTCAATAGCTACTATCGTGTGAAGTTTCAGTTCTTAATATTGCAAAATGGCAGAGTTATGAGTTGAAAGAAAAAACACGCAATTTTCCGGTTTTTTCCGCTTTTCTCCAGTTTCAATTATTCGATCGGATCGTCAAGGAAATATCTCTATTGCTTGGCCTATAACAGTATATAGCTCTAGCCTTAGCAATAAACTGTAGATATCTTTCCGAAAGGATTTGAAGGTTTTGTTTTGTTGGATCTTGAGCTTCTGCTCAAGATTTTGTTGAATAGTTTCAAGCACATATATGTACAATTCCTCTCAGTCAAAGACAAATCTGGTCCTATAAGTATTACTTTTTTAGTATGGAAGTGCAAATTGAGAGATTGAATCTGTCAATTGGAAATATTAACACTCATCTTATCAGGTTTCCTGAACTGTCCGCTTTCCACTTCAAGCAGGATATAAAATTTAAATGTAGCCTCAAAAATGTGATCGAATCCAAATGTAATTCAAACAAAGATGGCGGAAATCTAATCAACCGCTTTGTCCAAACTCATCGCCCAACTTCTCATGCACACTCGGAGAGCCATTTATTCAAATTTCAAATTATCGCCGAAGAAATTTACTGAACGATTTAACGGACCAGAGTTTCGTTCCCTTTTTCTATTATTCGAAGACCGGAGTCACTTGCGGAACTCAGCTCGAAGCCAATCAATAGAAAACGAGAAGAACAGAAAATGGGCCTTAATAGATGAAGGGACCTGTGATTATTTACAATCGGGTTCCCCTTTCCGATGGTAATGACCTTCTCTGTTGTTTCCGTTTTCTCGGGACGGTTTCCAGAAAGTCACAGAAGTGGTCCTCAGAGTTCAAGCTTGGGAATGTCGATCCTAGAATTTGGAGAATTTTGCCCTCGTCGTTTCTACGAAGGAAGATTGATCTGTGAATTGAAATACTGGAAGTTCTCAAGATATTTGTTGCTAGTTTCTAGCTTTTTCATATAAAAGGTTTTCCAATAGGAAGTGTTATTTTGATATTCGAAGAAAAATGCCATTTTTCAATATTAATGATCTGATGTTTATTTCATTATAAAGAAGAAGCTATGCCGTTTATAGTGGAAAATAACATCAGGCATTTAAATGAAATTTTCCATAACCAAATCGCAAAGTAGCTGCACTATATCCTCGGTAGCCTCACGATTTCCATCTTTGAGGTCTTGAATTGACGCTGGGCTATTGGTGTAGACCTTAGAGAGTTGAAGTGCTGCCAAGGACGTAGACGTAAACGTTACAATTGACATGTGCTCATGCGCACTCGTCAGTTTCTTACGTTCACGCTTGGGCCGGCTTTACGTGCGACGTAAACTAGCGTCCTGTTACGTACGTACGTAGTACGTACGTACGTAACCGAAAGTTCAACGAATCCGACCGATGAAGGGCGAATGCTGGAATTTTGAAATGAATTGCTTCTAACCTTAAAAATTTAAAAACAATCTAGTAGCTGAAACTTTGTTTTGAGAACACGATTAATTAACTTTTTACTTAATATCTTCCTTATTATTTATAAACTGTGATTATGCATGTTTCTGAGAAGTGTTGAATATTTTTCAATGCAATACTTCTGTTACGAGATTGCATATAAGTACCAAGAACTAATATATTATTTCGATAAGTTACAAATGTGGCATTTTCCTTTCAAATGAGAGTGATTTTTACATACAAGTAACTCATTTGTGATGATTTCCTCTAAAATTCCTGCTTACGGCAAGAACTCAAGTTATAGAAAAATTATTTTCACTATTATTCATTTTGAAATTCGAATGTAATGAAGTAATCCTACAAATATATGTTCACTTCATCAAATTGTTTATAGGAAACAGACAATCTGAATCGCTAATATCAGAAACTTTCTGTCAGAATACAACAAAAAGAAATAATAGGTTAGCTTTAGTCTGCCGTACGTACGTATGGCAGCACTTCAACTCTATTTTTACTCCAAGACGTAAACGTTATATTTCTCACGTCTACGTCCACGTTCGGGCTTACGTGCTGCGCGCACTTCAACTCTCTCTTCTCTTTCACGTGGCCCCAAAGGAATAAGTCGCAAGGTGTTAAATCACAAGATCTCGGTGGCCAATTGTGATCACCTCGTCGGATGTACACGGTCAGGAAACTTTTCCAGCAAATGATCAATGGTTTCGTTGCTTGTGTGGCACGTAGCGTAGCACCGAACTTTATGAGCCTTAAGACCCAAATCTTTATGCAAAATACGGTGTAATGACGTTTGTGGAATGCCTAATTCCAAAGAACGACGAGGAGTGGACAAACCTGGGTTTTCTTCAACAATTTCGGCTACAGCAGCAATATTTTCGGCTGTTCTTGAGCGACGTGCACGAGTTTTATTCTATCACTAACTTGTCCCAATAGCTCGAATTTTTCCATTAATTTCTCTATTGCGGCCCGACAAGGTGCTTTACGACGACCCAAAAATGTTCGAATTTTACGAACCGTCTCTGCCAAATTTTCACCATTTTATAGTAAATTTTAATGTGTTCTTGAAGCGTGCATCGTTCCATTTTAATTAATGGCGTAGTTTCTACTTGTCAAATGGCGAAAAATGACAGCTTCAAACGTGACATCTAGCAAAATAACACCTCTTATTGGAAAACCCCTTACATGGATATGCTCTATATGTGTTACAATTTTCATTTCAAAATATTTTAAACCATCGAAAGAAGAATCGAAAATATATTCTGAACATTATTCGAAAAATTAGATATGTAAAAAATTCATATTTTCTTATGCGATACGATACCTATAATATGTTCGACGCCAACAGGTAGGTACAGACAATTGATGTAAAAAACACGCTTCAAACAAAAATGGCTAAAAACGATGAAAAACACTTAAAGTGTTTCCTTTTAAAGGAGTGTTGTGAACTCGAGAAGGTCGCTTCAGAATAAAACCTAGGTATTTCCGATGTTTTGTATTTTCTACTAATTGAAAAAATATATAAATTTTTTTTTCTAATTTTGAAATGGTAATGCAAAAGTATCGATTGGAAAGCATTGCCACAATATGATATTATTTGTTGTCTGCAAGGCATTCAATGAGAAAAAATGTATTTCTGTTGGTCATGAAACTTTTTTATGGAGATACTAACAGCACTCCGAAGATGAAAGAAAAAAATGGAATTGATTTATTATAATTTAAGGACTTTTGGGGTGGAATCAGGAAGAACGGAATTATGAATTCTTCATTCAAGGAATATTTTATGAATGCCTTGATTTGTCATGCTCAGCAAGGATGAATAATAGAAAAGACATTTCACAGTGCTTGAAAAAAAAGGGTTGAATAATATCGTATGTAAGTGTACGTATTGGATCGAAAAATGAACTAAAATTTTACATCTTTTATTGAAACAAATTTCATATGATTTGCCTTTATATTTTGGAAGAACATCTGACGAAACCGAACAAAAGCGGGAAAACTGAAAGAAAGTGATAAGTTATATCAATAAAATACCTGCGCCACTAATAATACATACAACAAATGACACCCATGTTTACATTTAGAGTATGAACATTAAAGAATAAACCGAAAAATGATATGAAGGTGATAAATGACATGTTATATATTCTCGAAACGAGAAAGGAGCGTTGTTTATTTTTCAGTGAAAATAAAGTATTGTTTCCAAAAAAAATGTGAGAAAAGCTTTAAGCAGGAGCTTTTTAGCGCTCGTTCTGGGGCGGAGCAGTAAGACAATTACCTCAAAATTTTATGTGGGATTTGAGATTGATACCTTATATATGTATAAATGCAGAATGTTAGCACAATCGGAATTATATTCTGAAAATCATTGAAAAAGGAAATATGTAAAAAACAAATAATTACAAAAATTAGATTTTATGGTTCTGATGATGCGATACCCTTGAAATTCTTCACAAACATCCAGTATGGTAGTTTTCATTCCCAAAATAAATTTCACTCGTATCGAATATTCTGTATATGGAAATATAATGTTTCTTCTTTCGATATTCCAATTGAATTTTATATACTTTTGTTAACACTATGGTCAACAAACTTTGAATGATATTCAGTATATCAATCTTTATTCACAAAAAAAAATTCACTCGAAGCGGATATCCTCTTATGCAGATATAAAGATTTTTGTTTTCAATATTTCAATTAAATCTTTTGAAACTATGGCCACAAAAGTGGATAAACATTCAGACTATCGATCTCCATTCACAAAAAATCATTCGAATGAGGCTTGTCATCAGCATTTTGCATGTGGCCGTAACATTTCATTCCGATTGGTTCCGTATTTTCTGACAGAATTGAATTTGACCGTGAATTAGTTAGCAGGAAGTCTAACTCTATATCGTTTGAGCGCTCAAAAATGAAAGTTTATGTTAAAAATCAGGAAGGAAAACCCTCAGCGGAAATTAGATTAAGCCACTGGATACCAGTCGAAAAAGTGTATTATATTTTAGTTTCGAGTTCATAGCAAAAACGGGAACAGAGACAAAAGTCCAAATGTCAATTTTGGCCTATAACTCGAAAAAAGACAATAAGGCAATGCGGTTGATGACAAAAAGACTTTCTCGAAAAAAATTACCGTAATATGTGCCATGCATTTTTTTCTATCCCATAGGATTACAAAATTCAGGGCTCAGCAATACTGGCCACCCTGTACTCTTGAAAATATTTATCTTTCAACACTGATTCATCCATATGAATTCCCTTGAATCAGGGATGATAACAAGTCCCTTGATGTCCTACAGAACATTATGCTCCATTCACGGGTAAAAGAAGAACTAATCGTAAAAGCAAGGCACCGATGAGGGGGAAATTCTTGAGAAAGCGCGGAAAAAGCTATTAAGTTTGAGAAAATGTGAATATTACAGCAAGAATATATTAAATTTTTGAAGGGTGCCAGAGTGCCGATAGCAAAAATTGCAATTTGAGCAAGACCAGGTGTTACACGCTGAATTAACGCCAGTAATTGCTAATACTCCAAGATTAAGGGCGTTCCTATACATTAGTTCGACATGGTGCACGATGCTTCTCCTTTTATTATTCATCGCACCTGATTTCACTTTGCCGATTCCAGACTTTCCTCCGACTTATTTGAATTCATATTTTATAACGAATTGCATGGTGAGATGGAAATATATTATTGGTTTCAGATACACAAATAATCAGGAATATAGTATACACTTCGTTCACGCGGATATACAGAATGTCTTCTCTGAAAGAGCCGAATTTCACGGAGAAACCATTAGTTTTTCATTTAATTAACTAGGTTATTATTGACAGCGACAATTTCAAAAAGTAACCACTCGAAATTTTTAAAACAATTAAAATTATTTTTATTTTTGTTTTAAGGGCGTGAAATGAGTGTTTTTTCATACGTGTCAAGTTTTGGTCGAGGCCAAAATTCACTCAAATGTGTAATAAAAACCTTGAAAAAAGGAAGATTCTGTTTTGATTTATTGATCTTATTTTATTCACATACCGATCGTGCTGAAATTTTGCATTCATATACTTGGCATAAATCTCAAGTGCTATACAAAATTTCGGAGTAATAGCATTATTGCTCCACCAATGAATGAGCGTTCGAAAGCACTTGCTCAGATATTTTTTAATTATTTAATTTCATCATTCGTCAAAAATACACATTTCAAACTGACCTTATTCATGAAATTATGTTTTTACATAAGGGAAAAGCTATAGTGATTGACACCTTAAGGGCATGGATACTTTCAGTATGCGAATTAGGTTCCTTATTTTGCTGTAATACCATGGTTATTTCGTGAATGAAGATTGATATAGTGAATGTTCAAGCAAAATTTCAAGAGGATCGCATTATCAGACCCATAGAATGAATTTTTTTTCAATTTTTGATTTTTAGTTCTTCCAATTTTTAATAATTTCCAGTATACAGGGTAATTTTTTTAAGTGTTTCATTAGACGTTTTCGAGGAAGGAATTTTAATACAGATTCAAGATTTTGGATTTTTGTTTTAGAGTACATGGACTTTAATTGTAAAATGATTTCAAGAGGAATCTACTTCCGGTTTCACCGAAAACGAATGTAACTTCGTTATTTCGAATGCAACACCCTGTATTTTTATACATATTCGAATTCTTCGTTCAATTCTACACTGATTTGATGTATGATATGTGCAACCACCCAAGCGGTTCTTGAATTATAGCATGATTATCAAATTTTTTGAAAAAAAGGTTGTCACAAATTAGTGTCCATATCATCGAAATCCACCATTACAAGAATTTCTTTTTGCGTAAGTGGAACAAAAGAAAGTACGCTGATACTATTTCTTGTATAACTTATGGGGAAATATTATACAGGATGTCTGTAAAAGGGCTTCAAAGTGAGCCTCAATTAAACTATAAAATCTCCCTTTTTTCAAATGACAACCCTATAATTTTGTAATTCCAATCGATGGCTCGTCAAAAACCAGTTAGGGTGTCCCGAACATTTCATGCCTCTAAAATCAGTAGTTTTGCCGTTATTGAATAAAATTCGAATTTCAGGATTGAATCAAGGTTTCTTAGTCTAACCATAGATTTATTAGGATAGAAGTTTTCAAGAAGGCTATGTCTGTTGATTTATAATGCATTTTAGAGAACTGCCATTTATACTTTTTTGATTAATCGGGCACTATGCAAAATATGAATTACAGTAACAGTGATGTATTGAATATGTTCTTCATTTATGGTGAATGTAACATAATATTAGAAAGGGCAGTCAGAACAGAACTTTAACGAAAGAAATCCACATTTACCACCTTTAACAAAATCGAAGTTCAGGAAGTATCAAAACAATTTTCTCCGTAGTGGAAGCATTAACCCAAAACGGAATCGTGTGAATACAGTAACAGATAATGAACAAAATCAAATAAATATTCTAGGACATATTCACGCAAATCCATGTTGCACGGGAATTATGATTTTGATTTCGTTAAAGTCAGTAAATGTGAATTTCGTTCGTTGAATTTCTAATTACCTTTTCTAGGAATTTGTTACATTTGCCGCAATTAAAGAACATACCCTTGATATATCATTCCAGTGAAATTATTATTGCATGTTTTGCATAGTGCTTGATCTGTAAGAAAAAGTAGGAATGACAGTTCCTAACAAACCCTTCTTCAAAAGTGCAAGCTTACAAACTGTGCGAAGCCTGTCTTTAATCGTGAAATTCGAATTTTATTGAATAACGGCAAAAATACTGATTTTAGAGGCATGAAATGTTCGGAACACCATAACTGGTTTTTGAAAAAAGTGAGATTTCATAGTTTTATTGAGGCTTACTTTGGGGCCCTTTTTCAGACACCCTGTATAATATTTCCTCATAAATTATACAGGAAACAGTATCAGCGTACTTTCTTTTGTTCCACTTTCGCAAAAAGAAATTCTTGTAATGAGGCATTTTGAAGATATGGACACTAATTTGTGACAACCTTTTTTTCAAAAAATTTGATAATCAGGCTATAATTCAAGAGCCACTTGGGTGGTTGCACATATCATATATCAAATCAGTGTAGAATTGAACGAAGAATTCGAATATGTATAAATATACAGGGTGTTGCATTTGAAATAACGAAGTTACATTCGTTTCCGGTGAAACCGGAAGTAGATTCCTCTTGAAAATATTTTACAATTAAAGCTCATGTACTCTAAAACGAAAATCCAAAATCTTGAATCTGTATTATAATTCCTTCCTAGAAAACGTCAAATGAAACACTTAAAAAAAATCACCCTGTATATTCTGATCGTGCTGAGACTTTGCATTTTCAGTACTAATCTCATCTCATTGTAGCTCCAACAATGAACGACCACTCAAAAGCACCTGCTCAGGGCTTTTCTCGAATGTTTTAATTGTTTTGACCAATTCACCAAATAAAATATGCGACTTCAACATTGTTACACTTCATCACACTGTTAAGTTTGTTCCAATAATATTGTGACGTGCGTATTTCCAGCTCGATTTCAAATTGAATCTTGTGTTTTCCATGAAGTAACGACCGAATACTATGCAAATTCAGTAAATAACCTGAAATTTCATTAACTTCTGCTTCTGCCGGTGATCGGTTTTATCAGACACGCAGGCCATATTCGTCAGGGATGGTTTTCGTCGGTCCTGAAACGCTTTGCGATTCATGATTACTGAAATTCCAACGTTCACGTGTTATTAGCACCATCGAGGTAGCGTTAAATAACAACCCTGCTAATTTGGCCAGAACATGCAACTGGAAAATCAAGAACGTATATTTCGAGGGTTGCTCCAGCGCCAGAAAAGACCACTTTTCATGAAATCACTGGAAATTGCACTCCGCTTTCAGAATAACCGACGATAATGCATTCTTTTTTTCCTGAGTGTTTTGGAACTAGCAGAAAAATATTCTCGGTTTTTCAGAAGAGAATTAGGGTGAGAAGTTCAGTTGTTGACACCCTGATGGTGATTGACACTGTGGACATATTTTCAGATGTAATAAACTATTGGTGCTATCTGAGGTCTGTCTCTATATCTTTTTCAGAATGTTTTATTCCTATTTGGGTCAAGTTGAATTTCCTCAGGTTATCATACTGAAAACGGCATCATCAGACATTTGGCGTGAGAACTTGCAGTAGTGTCGATAAGTGTAGGTATACCTAGTTCGGAGATTAATAATTCTGGATACCCCGTACTAACATGAATATGTAGTTACGAAGAAACGTAAGAGGTGACTCCTTGTCAGTTGACATATTTGAAAGTGTCAGTTGACAGATAGAAAGTGTATAGGGGGAGTGGAGAAATATCGACTACTTAAGCTCTAATCAAAATATCACACTCTAATCTTCGTATCAATATAATCACAACGGACAAATTGTTTGATTACTTCTTTTACTATGAAGGCGTTCTCTTAGTTCTGCAAAAATATGTTTAATTTTTTCATAAAACAGTCTTTAAAAAATAATGAAAGAATCGGGCAAGTTCGACCGGTAGGTTAATATCGACCACATTGAAGGGTAAAATTGACCATGCTCATATTCAAACTGAAGTTCTTTCAGCACTTGTACTCTTAACATGGGCCCAACTTACAAATGATCACCACCAAATGTCATAATCATATCCCAATATTCACAAATAAAGCATACTTCTGTTCTTTTTTTCATACAACCTGTAATTTTTCTCGTGTTTTTATTCCTTATATTCCTTCTCTTCCTTCGATGAATTCATTCTTTTATTTATAAATAATTGCTATTATTATTATTATTATTGCTTCTTTATTTATTGCTGTTCTTATGGATTTTCACGCCCAAGAGGAACGCCCGGTTTTTTGGACATATACTTGCGGGAATCTGGAATTACGACAAGGTCGACGTTTAATTTTTTTTCCTTTGAAAATAAAGTATATTATTATTATTATCACTATTATCAATATGAGGTTGGGTAATTTCAACCACTGAAGAATTATATCGATCACTGGCGGGTAATATCGAATTTTTTTGATAAGAATATATAAAAAAGTTTTAGAATCAAAGATCCAAATTGAAGTAAACTATCTATTTTACACTACTAAAGTAAATTGCAATCAATTTATAAAATAAAAAAAATTATTACCTTAGGAAAAAAAGCACTATTCGTATTAGAGAAGTTAGTAAAACAAAAATATCGTCGGCATGTACGCATGTCGAGCGATAGCACCGTTCTAACCCTATCGGAGGGCACATTTCGAAGCTATACTTCGGCCAATCGATATATTTTTATAATAGTTTTTGATTCATGTCCTTCGGAAAAATCTAAGAATACAAAATTTCCGAGAAAAACTGAAATACGTACAATAGGTACTCGTATCAAATAGTATAATATCAAGTCAAATTTCGCATGGTTTACCCGAACTTATCACAATTTGTTGTAGGAATTACGTGCCAAAACAATTAGGAAATTCAAGAAGAGCCCCAAGTAGGTGCTCCTGAGCGGTAGTTCATTGTTGGAGTAACAATTCAATTACATACCTCAAAATTTTGTAAAAGACATGAGATTGGTACTAAATATGCAAAATCTCAGCACGATCAGAATTATATTCTGAAAATTATTCAAAATTGAAATATAAAATCATTATTTGGAAAAAAATCAATTTTATAGTTCTGATGATGCGATCCTCTTGAAATTTTGCATGAACATTTACTATATCAATTTTCATTCACAAAATAAATTTCACTCTAATCAGATATCTTGTTTTGGAAATATAAAAATTTCCTTTTTCAATATTCCAATTGGAATTTCTATGGTTTTTTCGACACTATGATCACAAAATTGTTGCAGGAAGCCTATTAAAAGCATCATGCATATGGCCGCAAAATTTCATTACGATTTATTTCGTTTTGTCTGGGATATTTTCGTTTTTTTCAAATGAAGGCTCCTTGAACGAGGTACAGAACATGACATTTTCAAATTTGCATCTTTTGAAATTGCTGAGATAATCCATTGGAGCAGACTCACTGGAAGATCTGGTATATTATAGAGAAAAAAAGAAACTAAAAGGTTTTCCAATAAGAGGTGTTATTTTGAATAGCCTGCTATGTCACGTTTGAAGCTGTCATTTTTGACATTTAACAAGTAGAAACTACGACATTAATGAAAAAGGAACGATACACGCTTCGAGAACGCATTGAAATTACAAAAATTCACTAAAAAAATGGTGAAAATTTGACAGAGACGGTTCGTAAAACTCGAAAATTTTTGGGTCGTCGTGGAGCACCTTGGCGGACCGCAATAAAAAAATTGGTGGAAAAATTCGCGCACGTCGCTTAAGAACAGCCGAGAATATTGCTGCTATGTAGCTGAAAGTCTTGAAGAAAACCCCTGTTTGTTTATTATTACTCGTCGTTCTTTGGAATTAATGAGTTTTTATGGCCGAAATTGGATAGTATTGATCTCGAAAACTTTTGCTTGCAACCATTGATCTTTTGCGGGAAAAGTTTCCGGACCGTGTTATCTCTCGAAGAGGTGATCACAATTGGCCACCGAGATCTTGTGATCTACCACCTTGCGACTTCTTCCTTTGGGGCCACGTGAAAGAAAAGGTCTACACCAATAGCCCAGCGTCGATTCAAGACCTCAAAGATGGAATTCGTGAGGCTATCGAGGACAAAGGGCAGCCACTTTGCGATTTGGAAAATTTCATTGAAAGTATATGGTCCTGTAAGCGTAGTCGTGGTGGTCTGAAGTTATTTAACATATTAACGGTATAGCTTCTTCTTTATAATGTAATAAACATACGATCATTTATATGGAAAAATGTCATTTTTCTCTGAATATCGAAACAGCACCTCTTATTGGAAAACCCTTTATTAAAATCCTTTTTTACGGTAAAACATATCTTCAGTGATGTGGACTGAATCAACTTTTATTTCGTTAACTTTCCTACGAATCCCCATTATACGTTTCAGTTATGAATGCAAAGACAGCTTATACCTTCCGCAGCGTCTTTTCGGGAAAAAATAAGTTCTCTGGAAGAAATAATTCGAACAGAATGAATAATGGATAACCTGAAAAAGAGAGCATTCTCATCCGGAAGTTTCGGAATTACAAATCATGTCACCAAATCTTCGTATTATTGCATATTCCTTTTACTGTGATCTTTTATAAATGCAGATGAAAACTTTTTTGTCCCAACCGACGAGGTGAAATGACAGTTGTCACATTTCTCTTTTGAAACTTTGCTAGTTTTCAACGTAATTTCAGCTTTCGTCAACGGTATTACATTTTTAATAGTTCAGTAGTAGGTGTTTGAAAAAATTCAATAAAGCTCTCAGAAGGTACTTTTAAGGCTATTACCTCAAAATTTTGTGAAGGACTTGACATTGATACAAAATATAGAAATGCAAAATCTCAGCATGATCGGACTAATATTCTGGAAATTGTTCATAAACTGAAATATGTAGGGGAAAGGAGGGTAAGATGACGAATAGGGTAAGATGACGAATTCTCGATATTTCCTAAATATATAAGTCTTTCAGCAACAGCTTCTGTCAAACGTGAAAAAATAGTCCTATTCTTCAAGCCTTTTATCGGCAGCAAAATACGACGAGAGCTCAGTCTAAGATATGGCAGTTTATACATGGCGGGTGTTGGTTGAGACAATATATGTGATTCCGAGTATTACTGTTTTTAGTGTTTTCTTCATTTCGTTTTCTGTAAGTCTAATTTTATTTCGAAACAATCATGTTTCAGGAAAAATTTGAGTATTGAAAACATTCGTTGGGAGTGATGAATTTCATTTTATGACGTTTACAAATAAAAATGCCAAATGCGGGTAAGATGATGAGTTGTTCGTCATCTTATCCTACATAATTAGAAATATTTATTAGGTCATGTTTTTAACTTCAGGTTTGAATAAATAGGGGTAAAATATATCAAAGAAAAACTGACAGGCAATCATGGTCGAAAGATAATATGAAAAGAGCACTCACTAAAATAAAAAATCAAGAGTTGAGTGTAAATGCAGCTTCAAAGCATATCAAATTCCAGAAGCTACTCTCAGAAGATATGTTAAGAAATATCCTGATGAGGTGAACTAAACTCGTTTGATCATATGCATACTCAGAGAAGAAGAAAATTACGAGATCAGAAAAAAATGAGAGATTAGAAAAAAGTAAAAAAGCACAGAAAGTAAAACAAAAACAAGTAAGGAGAAACATAAAATTTAACGATTCTTCTGACTCCTCAATAGATCTACAATATGCTGACTCTGAAAATGATGCAGATGATGAAGGAGCATTATCTGCAGTGAACGTGGAAAAAATTAAATATGGTTTTGCTGTAGCAAATGTAAAAAGAAGCGAAAATGAAAAAAAAAACCTAGAATAAATTTATTTTACCTTGATTTGTAAATTTTTTTATATAGCTACCTATATGTTTGTTAGAATACGTATCTCCTGATGTTAGTTTCCACAATTCGTCATCTTACCCTCCACGTCGGGTAAGATGACGAAAATGACGTAAGTAGATAAACTCAATAATAGTAAATGACAGAATAGTTTTTTTTCACACCGTAAAATGAGCAAAAAATCGTTTTATGAGTTTTTTTAGCTTACTGTCGTCATCTTGCCCCTCCTTCCCCTAAAAGTACACAATTAAAAAAATTTAATTCTATGGTTCTGAAGATGCGATCCTCTTTAAATGTTGTATTAATATTCAGTATAAAAGTATTCATTATCACTCATTTTCACTCGAAGCGGATATTCTGTTATGGAAATAACAAGATTTTTTTTTCAATAATTCAATTGAATATTTTGTGGTTCTGTTTACACTATGGCCTCTAAAATTTTGCATGAGGCTCATTAGGAGCATAGTGCATATGGCCGCAACATTTCATTACGATGGGTTTTGTTCTGGCTGAGATATTGGAAAACAAAAATTTTGAATATCCATATTTTATCGATTTGGTAATTCGGTTAACGAACTTAACCGAGCCATTTGGGAATCGTACTCTCCCTGAAAATTTCAAGTCTCTAGGACAATCCCTTCGAAAGTTATTGTGCTAATGGCCTGCCGGACGGCCCTAAGAACAGATTTGAATTTGACCACGAATTCGTCATCTGAGAGTCGAATTTTACTGTTGTCGGCTCAAATTTTCTGTTCCGTAAATATGATATTTTCGGTTGGTTTCTGCGAAACAGTTTATTTAGGAAACCCGGTTACAGAAAAAAGCAGTAATATTCAGCTACCGGAACATCCGAGGATATTCTTCGGTTTTTTGGTTTCTTATTGTTTTTGTCTTTTGGGTTATAGGTTATTTCATGAATATCATAGGTTATTTCAGACCGAAATCGTTGTGCCAGCTGTTATGTTTTATGTTGTTGAATTAGAGTAATTAGACTGAATATTTTTTTCATTTAATGTCGTGTCGATTTATTTTCTGATCTTTTGTTTGATTAATTTGAGGTTTTCGATATTTTGTCTGACTTATTCTGAACTATTTCTTTCTATACGTTGTATGAAAATATATATAATATATATTTTATTATTGCATTTTTTTCGTTACAAAAAAATATTCGTGGGTACTCTATTTTTCACTTGTTTCAGTGGAAACAATATCTGGGTTAATAAGAACATTTTTTTGTCTACTCAAATGATTCCTTCTTCTGTTGATTAGCATTTTCATTTTCTAGATCCAGTGGACTGAATTCTAAATGATTCATTTTGAAAATGAACCTAACCTAAATAAGGAATACATATTTCTTATAATTTCTGGTATGCCCTTCTATGTTTAATGTTATTCTTTGTGTACCTATGTATGTAGTATGTAGTAAGGCATATTTTTTTTTCAGCTCCAGTTTATTCACTGCTTGTCTCTAGCTTTACTCAGATTTGTTGGCTTCTTATAATTTCTGGTGTGCCTTCGCATGTTCAATGTTATATTTGAGTACCTTTGTGGAAGAAGTAAAGAAGGCTTCAGCTTTAAGGCAGATCTGCATACAAAGTTACGAAGAAGATGTTTAAGATCATTTTCTCGGCTCATGGAACCACACAATTTACACTGAGCCAAATTCTCTTCTCTTTCCATAATTTTTAGGAATAGAATATATGAAAGTAACAAATAAAGAAGACTTATTTCTGCCCTTTTCAAATACAAAATTGAACTGCAGTGCCCATGCGGTGACTCTACGACCCTGCTCTCGTGAAGGGTTACGATAGATCAAACTGAGTCAGTGATCGAGTTAATAAATACGTAAATAAACACGGGTTGGATGTTCGGGTTAGGTAAACGAAAGCGAAGTTTAGGAATCGAGTTAACCCGAGTAAGTATCCGAAAACTCCTAAGGTCTCTACCACCTACCTCTACCATTTACTCTGGCAATTTAAATCTGCCGTTAGGTATTACTAGTTTTTGCATTTTTACTTGTAGTATTTTCAAAAGCATAAAGTCATTAACCTTATCGCCAATAAGAAACGCGTGAAAATACTCAAAGGTAAATTTGAATAGCTAATTAGAAAAAGCCGCGATGAAACAAAAACAGGAAATCAATCAGGAAGACGATTACACATCAATTAGGATTATCTTCCGAACCGAGAGGGGAAGGTCTATAATCCTAAGATGTTTATATTACCGGCAACCGGGGACATTTGAAATATACCGGTAAAGTTTAAATTCTCAGACCGAATTTAGATAATAGGAAAATCTTGTAGTAGAGAGAATTTCGCGAGAGGGTAATTGATGTTTCCATTAAAGTAATGACCTTTTTCCTGGATAATACAAGTTAATTAATGCTCCCTTCCAGACAATACGGATGAAAAATTCACCACAAATTAAATCCGGGATTACATTGTGTGTGAATAGCTGCCTCAGCTTGAAGCTTGTTGGAAAAGATTCTCTTAGAAATTATTATGGTGTTTTGGACAGATTCTTCCGTCTTTCTTGAAACAAACTCACATAAAATTATTTAATTTTAGGTATGCACAAAAACTCATCGTGTTATGAATGGAGTGCTGGAAGTCCCTGACAATTAATATACTTCTACATAAGACAATGCATTAGTACATTGAGATACTGGATAATCAAAACGGCTTAAGTGAGCTTGATTTCGACCACAATAGGCTCTAATTCAATTTTTTACAGTTATTCAATTGACGTTACGTCACTTTACATAAACAAAAATACTTCAATCTTATAATGAAAAGTTACGTGTTAAAGTCAAAATTTACGGAAAGCCCTGAGCAGAAGCTTTTGAGCTCTCGTAGGTTGGTGGAGAAATAAGGTTATTACCTCAAAATTTTGTGTAGGACTTGAAATTAAATATTATAAAAATGCAAAATCTCAGCACGATCGGAATAATATTCTGGAACTAATTCAAAACTGAAATATGTAAGAATGCTATGATTCTGATTATGCGATCCTTTTGAAATTTTGCACATATAGTCCGTTACGAAAGTTTTGAGCGCATGGTAGGCGTTTGTTTATTTATCTGAAGTTGGCAGTATTTGCTGACTCTGACAAGTAGAAATAAAGTCAACGTTGCCGAATGTACCAGGCCTCGTCTGACGAGCTTGCGAAAGAACTCTATGGAATATTGACAACACTGCGTAACAATCTGACAAGATTGTAACCTAAAATTTTAATATACACAGTGGAATATGCCACATTGTCATGGCTAACCGACGTCTCAAACTTTCGTGAACGGACTATACATTCAGTACCTATATCAATCGTTAAACACAAAAATAAAAAATTATTTCATTAGAATCGAATATGTTGTTATGGAAATAGAAAGATTGCCTTTTTCAATATTCCAATTGAATTTTATATTGTTCAGAATATACGATCTTCTTGAAATCTTGTGAGAATATTCAATCTCTATTCGCAAAATGAATTTCACCCGAAACGTATATCTTGTTCTGGATAGTATAAAGTTTCTTCTTCTCGATTTTCCATTTGAATTTTTTATGGTTCTGTTTACACAATGGCCACAAAATTTCGCACGAAGCATATAATGAACATCTTGCATGTGGCCGTTAAATTTCATTTCGATCGGTTTCGTTTTGTCTGAGATATTGGGGAACAAAAATTTTGAACGGCCATATTTTAGAAACAACCTTCACGATTTGGATAGTTAACTAATTCAACCAACCAAGGCAAGGTAAACCATATTTAGCTACTGCTGTAGATTATGCTGGCCCATTTCAAACAACTTCAACCAGAAATAGAGGAGTTAAAACCCAGAAAGCCTATGTTTGCGTTTTTGTTTGCATGACAACGAAGAACGTACTACGTGCACCTTGAATTAGCAAGAATTCTACAGGGTGTTTCATCATAAACTGGACAAACATATATTTTCGTGTAGAGGACATCAGGAGAATCATTTTTGCCTACGATATATCTCGTTTTCGAAGCATAAGCGAGATATAGGGTGTTAAACGTCATTTTTGAGCAAGATTCTTATGAGTGTGGTCAGTTATGTATAACACTTGAAGTAACGGTTTTTGGTAAAATCTCAGTTGTATTTTTGGATCCTCTATTCAGAAAAGTTGATGAACTCCGAATAAAAATATACAAAATGGCGGAAGACCTGCAATGTTCCTAATTTTTTATTGCGGTTGTCAAATTGACTTTTATTTTCTGAATGAACACAATTTTCAAAGAATCCCTGTGAAAAAATTTTTTTCAAAAATCGAACACAAACTTTTTTTACATGTCTACAGCGATAAAAAGATACCGCTCGAAATGGATGAAATTTTGAACAACTGTACTTCTTGAAAATATCAATCACGACTATGAAAACAGAATTTTAAAATATCAAACGGTTTCGTTACTACAGTCATTCAAATGTTTCGTTCAGACCTCTGAAATAATGAAAAAAAATTGTTTTGAGTTCTAGAGTCAAAATAAGTGAATTATTGGCACGTCCAAACATTCTAGACGAATTTATAAAAAAAAAATCAGTGAAACTAAGTTGGGACTCGAACCGACGTAGGTATTAAATAGGGAAATGGCACTGTTCTGAGGATAATAATATTCGTTGCCAGGCAACGGCAGTTCGTAGTTCATAAAGTTTCACTACTGGCTAAATTATATTCACTGAAATTGAAATACCAGTCAAACTCTATGAACTACGAACTATCGTTGCCTGGCAACGAATATTATAATCCTTAGAACAGTGCCATTTCCCTATTCAATACCTACGTCCGTCGGTTCGAGTCCCAACTAAGTTTCACTGAATTTTTTTTATGAATTCATCTAGAATGTTTGGACATGCCAATAATTTAATTATTTTTACTCTAGAACTCAAAACAATTTTTTTTTCGTTATTTCAGAGGTCTGAACGAAACATTCGAATGACTGTAGTAACGAAACCGTTCGATATTTTACAATTCTGTTTTCATAGTCGTGATTGATAATTCAAGAAGTACAATTGTTCAAAATTTCATCCATTTCGAGTGAAATTTTTTCATCGCTGTAGACATGTAAAAAAAAATTGTGTTCGATTTTTGAAAAAATGTTTTCACAGAAATTCTTAGAAAATTGTGTTCATTCAGAAAATAAAAGTCAATTTGACAACCGCAAAAAAAAATTAGGAACATTGCAGGTCTTCCGCCATTTTGTATATTATTATTCGGAGTTCATCAACTTTTCTGAATAGAGGACCCAAAAATACTGAGATTTTACCAAAAACCGTTACTTCAAGTGTTATACATAACTGACCACACTCATAAATCTCTTGCTCAAAAATGACGTTCGACACCCTGTATCTCGCTTATGCTTCGAAAACGAGATATATTGTATGAGGCAAAAATGATTCTCCCGATGTCCTCTACACGAAAATATATGTCTGTCCAGTTTATGATGAAACATCCGGTATGCTGTATTAACCCAAATTGAGGGTCTTTTGAATAGTCGACCGTTATGTTATATGAGCACTAAGACCCCTCGGTGTTGACGCCTGCTCACTTCAGTTTAACATGTTAAGAGAACTTACCATCAACTGATGTTTTGGAGGAAAACCTCAATAGATCAGATCGAAAACAATTAATGGATAGAATAGTCCAATCTTATTGGCGTAGATCAATCAACAATCAAAAAGTACACACAATACTAATTATTAATTAAGGTATTTCTATATATCCTTCAATTTAATATAGATCAACTTTGAGTGTTACTGAATTATTCCGTTATGTATACCTAACCTCGAAAGACTATTTCATATTCACCTGAAAACCATTGTCGGGGACCGTAATTGCCGTCGTTCAAAAATAAAAGGCAATTTTGTACACGTAGATTAAAACGAAACTAGTAAAAACAATGAAAATGAACCTCCTTTCCAAACATTGTACTTATTCAGCTGCAGCATTCTGCATCGTTCTATTCGCGCGGGCCCACAGTCTTGGTTAATTTACACACTCATTTTTCATTTTGAATTATTAAGTAATCCACCGTTCGGAGGTCACGTGACTCGGTAGAGATATCTAAACTTACGTTGAACTGTTTGAAACTATATAGAGAAAACGTATATTTTCTCGCTTCTTCCTGAAGTCTATCATTGAGCTAAATAAAATAATGATTTGCGCGCTTTTTGTAACCAAAGTTAAAATATAAACAATGAATAATAATAACCGAAATGGAAATTCCTGCGTTTAAGAGTAACACAGGTATAAAATAAACAATGAAAGCAGAGAAATTGATTAAAATCAAGCAATATTCAACACATACTTCGGAAATAATCCCGTCAACGCCCGAAGACATGCATGGTGGTAATATCAAACAGAGCATCGATAGATAGCTCATGAACGTTGAACGAAGTCGCAATCTCGCAACTTCGTTCAACGTTCATGCATCGGAGGTAGGTGTTCGTTCCCAAGAGATGGCGTCTTGTTTCTGTTATACTCAGAGCTGGGCGACATTTCTTCAAGTAAGGGAACCCAAAATGCCTTTCAGACGGAGCTCCTCCATAGTGATGAGCCCCAAATAGGGTGAAATAGCTATCTATGGATGCTCCGTTTGATATTACCACCATGCATGTTCTTTGTGCGTTGACGGGATTAGTTCCGAAGTATGGGTTCAATATTGGTTGATTTTAATCAATTAGTATTATTCTCTGCTTTTATTGTTTATATATATCTGCGATCAACCCGATAATTTTCATTTCGTACGTCTGGTTTATGACAATTAATCGAGCGTTTCCACTTCATCGACTGAAGGTAAAATCCACAAAGTTGGACTGCCACCAGTTTAATGAAAAACGGATAAACATCTCGCAACTTCGTTCAACGATCATGCATCGGAGGTAGGTTTTCGTAAGGATCCCAAGAGATGGCGTCTTGTTTCTGTTATACTCTGAGCTAGGCGTCATTTCTTCAGGTAAGGGAACCCAGAATGCCTTTCAGACGGAGCTCCTCCATACTGATGAGCCCCAAATAGGGCGAAATAGCTATCTATGGATGCTCCGTTTGATATTACCACCATGCATGTTCTTTGTGCGTTGACGGGATCAGTTCCGAAGTATGGGTTTAATATTGGTTGATTTTAATCAATTAGTATTATTCTCTGCTTTTATTGTTTATATATACCTGCGATTAACGCGATAATTTTCATTTCGTATTATAATTATAGTTCGAATATGAATAAGCGTGAAAAGGCTGCTGATTCGTATCTAATAGTATACAATATCAATCGATTCTGTTATTTTCAAAATATATTATAAAGTTATGAAGCAATGTCACAAAAGGGTTGAAAAAATACCTAGCTAAGGTTAGTGTAAACGGGGTACCATACTATTTTACGGATGCTATCAGAGCTCAGAGAGAAACTTCTGTAGAAAAACTATATCCTGCCATTTCAACAAATTAAGGCCACCTTACACGGTCAATAATATTGAAGCAATAACGAATATTGATCAATATACTGAACGTATAAGGAGTGCATTGAAACAATAAATAGAATAAAATGTATTGCCGTCAATAATATTGCTTCAATAATATTGACCGTGTAAGCCAGGTTTTAAACCTTAAAATAAAATACCCTCAATATTTTATCTTGCTACACGACCCTTTTGAAGGATAATAATCACCCATAGATTAACTAGCATGTATCAATTCAATTTTCATAAATGAATTGTTGAAATGAAAAATTTCGTGACTAATGTCAGGAAAGGTCTTTCAGAAAAACATGCCTTGAAATTGGCATTCGGTGTTTCTGCATTAATTTTTGTATATACCTGAAATGAAACTAATTGGATTATTATTCGAATGTTAGAAGGTGATTTATGTTCTGAATTTG
The DNA here is from genome assembly GCA_013421045.1 of Propylea japonica. Lineage (NCBI taxonomy): Eukaryota > Metazoa > Arthropoda > Insecta > Coleoptera > Coccinellidae > Propylea > Propylea japonica. Next base: position 26,355,940 of record CM024242.1, read on the forward strand.
AGCAGTCAAAGACAAACTAAGACACCTGTTGGTTATTAATACTTATGTATTAGTTTTGCCAGAATACTTGACTCCGATATGACAGAGGAAGTTTAAAGTCGAACCAATGAAGAAAAACAAGAAAAAGTATAAATGTTTTCTGTTAACCTAAACTAAATAGAAAATCCATATATCAGCCGAAAACATGTTTGTTTACAATTCGCAAAAAAAATATAATGTGCCCTGATTGTGACTAACTTTACTGATGGACATTTTGTTTGATTGAAGTATTTCCATTCTTATTGTTCCTGAGAAGTTATGTTTTTCAGATCGAAAACGAAGCCAAAGAAATCGAGGCATATAATCAAAACGTTCAATAATATTTGTTCGATATTTCTTACTTTACTTTTATTCGTAGATCCCAACTGATTATCGAAACGATCATTTATCACAATAAACAGATTTTTTTAGGGAAATCAATGTTTTATCAACAGTCTGACTAAAAAGCCGCGTCTTTAGGTAACTCGTAAGGTTAACAAAATAGACCATGATAAGTAACTCTTCTCTTTTCTTTGAAAAAGGCCAGAGATATTGAGCTCACCTGGAAATATAACTTTAGTTCTGCAGATGCTTGTAATAAAGGTCAATAATACTCATGATGCACTCTGCATCTATCATAAACAACCCAATTCACAGCATAAACTGACCGCAGATAAACTAATATGTAAGCGCATACCTACAGGCGATTTTCTCTAGTTAAATGGGTTTCTGTGAGATGTTAATTGCATTCCGCCATTCTGTATTTCATTCTTATCCTTTTGTCTGATGATAATACAACTCGAAATTTCATCATAAGCAGTATACTCATAAGCAGTGGCGGCTCGTGAGAATTCAGAATCAGAGGAAGCCCGAGACCACGCAACCAACAAAAAATTTTTTTTCGAACTAGGCTTTCTGTCAGCTACTGCCATTTATACCATTTTACGCAGAACGAACGACTATGAGCAGAATTACTAATTAAATTTGGCATTGCTGGTCGAGGTGTCTTGATTACTTTAGTTATGACAATTTTATCATCGTAAGGCATTTAACTGAATTTATTATTCAAAATAAAATATTGCGTTTCTTTAAGTTCACTAGGTACTTGCATAATAATTCTCAGTTCTTGTTTTCGTTTACATCTTTCTTTCTGAAATATTAATTCTTACCTACAAACTTTTCCGAAAAAAAAACACAAACCACACGCTGATGGGATTAATACTTAATAAATAAAAAGGGAGGAAATCAAAACAACAGCTGATCTACATCCTCGATCGCCGGGGTCGATTCGGGCCGATCGGACGTTCAGTTTCGGCTAACCTCGTTCGCCTAGAAGCGAGAATAATGCCGCGGAGCCGGGCCTCCGACACGTGATCTACAGCTTGAATTTTGAGTGGTTTCCGCACCATTCATTTGAAAAAGTTTGAAAAGTGGCATTCTCACGAATCTTGTTTCGTGGAGGCGAGCCTCCTTCGCATACGGTTTGACTTCTCTGCCTCCTCTAAGCATCCTCCATTGCTCATAAGTTAATATCAATGTCAATGTAACTGGTGAGTATAAGGAATGTGAAAAATCACTAACTTAGTCAATGGAACTTAGGTTCTACTAGAGGCAGATGTGTGATTGTGGCTTAACCAGTCTAACAACCTTCAATCTACACAATATATATATAAAGGACCCCGCACATTTTGTGTGGGAATTGGCTCCCGGTGGATTTGGCTGAAAATTTGATATTATGTTCTACTAATCCTTCTGATCAAATGTCTCCACAGTCACGAAGCTGAAAAATGCATACTTCTAGGAGTTTTCAGCGATTTTTTGTATCCATTATGGCTTACGTATTATGGGAATTGGCTCCCGGTGGATTTGGCTGAAAATTTGATATGATGTTCTACTAATCCTTCAGATCAAATGTCTAAACAGTCACGAAGCTGAAAAATGCATACTTCTAGGAACGAAAATGTGCCACTCATTTCGTTCTGAGATCCCCTCGCTAGAAAACGAATTTGGGACACCCGGTACGTATTATGATTGAAATTATTCCTCAACTTTCATTGGACAAAGAGTTGAGTTTTTTTTGCTAAATTAAAAAAAAATAGATATCGATTGAAATATAATCTCGGAGGATTCTGCATTTTCGAAAAACCTTTTATGTTTTTACTCCAAGTCTCTGAAACAGAAATAATTAGAAAAATTTCAATTAATATGAAGTGGTCCTGTGAAAATCTTTGTACTCATTTGACTGGAGCAAATTGGTTTTGAAAAAATTCTTATCTAACAGTAAAACTAAAAATGGAAATAAATGAAGAGTATAATGTAACGTTTCTGTGTCTATATCAGACACCTTCTCCAGACAAACTTGTAAAATCTTCGGAATTCTGTGTTTTTTCATTTACAGTCTAATTGACATGGAAAGTTGTCAACACAAAGAGATGTTCTTTTATTAAATTTTCAAATTTCTTCCTTCAATAAATCTATCCAAATTAGATCTATTCGGATAGATTTATTGATGCTTGTAATAAAGGACAATAATACTCATGATGCACTCTGCATCTATCATAAACAACCCAATTCACAGCATAAACTGACCGCAGATAAACTAATATGTAAGCGCATACCTACAGGCGATTTTCTCTAGTTAAATGGGTTTCTGTGAGATGTTAATTGCATTCCGCCATTCTGTATTTCATTCTTATCCTTTTATCTGATGATAATACAACTCGGAACTTCATCAAAAGCAGTATACTCATAGGCAGTGGCGGTTCGTGAGAATTCAATCAGAGGAGGCCCGAGACCACGCAACCAACAGAAATTTTTTTTTCGAACTAGGCTTTCTGTCAGCTACTGCCATTTATACCATTCTGCGTAGAATGAACGATTCAGTATGAGCAGAATTAATAACTAAATTTGGCATTGCTGATCGAGGTGTCTTGATTACTTGAGTTATATTATGACAATTTTATCATCGTAAGGCATTTAACTGAATTTATTATTCAAAATAAAATATTGCGTTTCTTTAAGTTCACTACTTGCATTATAATTCTCACTTGTGGTTTTCGTTTACATCTTTCTTTATGAAATATTAATTCTTACCTACAAACTTTTCCGAAAAAAAAACACAAACCACACGCTGATGGGATTAATACTTAATAAATAAAAAGGGAGGAAATCAAAACAACAGCTGATCTACATCCTCGATCGCCGGGGTCGATTCGGGCCGATCGGACGTTCAGTTTCGGCTAACCTCGTTCGCCTAGAAGCGAGAATAATGCCGCGGAGCCGGGCCTCCGACACGTGATCTACAGCTTGAATTTTGAGTGGTTTCCGCACCATTCATTTGAAAAAGTTTGAAAAGTGGCATTCTCACGAATCTTGTTTCGTGGAGGCGAGCCTCCTTCGCATACGTTTGACTTCTCTGCCTCCTCTAAGCATCCTCCATTGCTCATAAGTTAATATCAATGTCAATGTAACTGGTGAGTATAAGGAATGTGAAAAATCACTAACTTAGTCAATGGAACTTAGGTTCTACTAGAGGCAGATGTGTGATTGTGGCTTAACCAGTCTAACAACCTTCAATCTACACAATATATATATAAAGGACCCCGCACATTTTGTGTGGGAATTGGCTCCCGGTGGATTTGGCTGAAAATTTGATATTATGTTCTACTAATCCTTCTGATCAAATGTCTCCACAGTCACGAAGCTGAAAAATGCATACTTCTAGGAGTTTTCAGCGATTTTTTGTATCCATTATGGCTTACGTATTATGGGAATTGGCTCCCGGTGGATTTGGCTGAAAATTTGATATGATGTTCTACTAATCCTTCAGATCAAATGTCTAAACAGTCACGAAGCTGAAAAATGCATACTTCTAGGAACGAAAATGTGCCACTCATTTCGTTCTGAGATCCCCTCGCTAGAAAACGAATTTGGGACACCCGGTACGTATTATGATTGAAATTATTCCTCAACTTTCATTGGACAAAGAGTTGAGTTTTTTTTGCTAAATTAAAAAAAAATAGATATCGATTGAAATATAATCTCGGAGGATTCTGCATTTTCGAAAAACCTTTTATGTTTTTACTCCAAGTCTCTGAAACAGAAATAATTAGAAAAATTTCAATTAATATGAAGTGGTCCTGTGAAAATCTTTGTACTCATTTGACTGGAGCAAATTGGTTTTGAAAAAATTCTTATCTAACAGTAAAACTAAAAATGGAAATAAATGAAGAGTATAATGTAACGTTTCTGTGTCTATATCAGACACCTTCTCCAGACAAACTTGTAAAATCTTCGGAATTCTGTGTTTTTTCATTTACAGTCTAATTGACATGGAAAGTTGTCAACACAAAGAGATGTTCTTTTATTAAATTTTCAAATTTCTTCCTTCAATAAATCTATCCAAATTAGATCTATTCGGATAGATTTATTGAAGGAAGAAATTTGAAAATTAAATAAAAGAAGATCTCTTTGTGTTGACAACTTTCAATGTCAATTAGACTGTAAACAGAACAATAAGCCAAATTATCTACTTCATTTAACATTTGCATGTGGATTCCTTAGTTTTCATTCTTAATTATCAAGTTCCGTCATTAGGTTCTTTGTATTGTTCCAGTTCATCATATGATCTCCGATATTTAAACATACTTGATCAGCGATTTGTGATCTTGTAATGTCTCTATTTTTGATGTTGTTCCCGTTTCTTATCTCTAAAGCTCTTGTCTTTCCTGTATAAGATTTTCCACATATACAGGGATTATTGTAAACGATTTTTTTTCATTTTTGTGTCTCAAAAGAAACTATTTCGAATGAGAAATAAGCACCCAATCAATCCGATCAAAAATACTGGAAATGGAAACCAGCAGTAATAATCGAATAATTCAACGCATTCGATTAAGTTCCGGTCGTCAGCATGAGCGTTCCAATAAGCGTAGGTCGAAATTATATTTCGTGCTGTCCGTATATTGTGTGGGGCAGGTGAACTAATTTGCACATCTCTGAGGAGAACCACCATGCCGCGACCGTTTTCACATGATCCTATCTAATCATGAACTCACGCACTCTCAAATACCCATAAATAAACCGACGACAGGGGTGAACCCAGGAATATAGGATCTGGCACGTCCTGATGATGACCATGTTGAATGTTCCCTGAAAAATTCAAACTGAAAACGATTTGATGGCCCTTCTGTTTTGTTCGTATTTGGAAGGTCTGTATTGGTAGAAATTAAGGACTACTGAATTGCAATTCAATCATGTTTATAGAAAACTGTTCACTTTTATACAGGGTGTCGAGGAAAGAAGTACCATGCATACCTAATGCCACGCAATGAAAATTGAAAAATGAAAAAAAAGTTCCATGAAGATATGTCCGAAACTATTATTATTTTTTAGCGCTCTTTCTACTTAAACAAGTCCTACATTTGTCCACGTGTCTGTAATTTTCGAATTTTGAGCCGAAAATGGTCTCAAACGATAGGGTTCGATTGCTTAATGTAGAATCCGTGGTCGACCTCAATTCTGTCCGTGAGGCTGTTAGCACCATAACTTTCGAAGGGATTGTCCTAGATACTTGAAATTTTCAAGGTTAGTTTGGTTTCCAAATGCCTCGGTTAAGTTCGTTATCCAGCCAAATCGTAGAGGGTATTCCATAAAATATGGCCATTCAAAATTTTCGTTCCTCAATATCTCAGACAAAAAAACCAATTGAAATAGAATGTTGCAGTCAAATGCAGGATGAATGTAGTGGCCATAGTGTGAACCGAACCATAGATAATACAATTGGAATATTTAAAAGAAGAAACTTCCAAGAAGGTCGTTCATCAGAACCATGGAATTTAATTTTTTTAATTATTCATTTTGAACAAATTTCATTTTCTGCATAATTTCCATCTTATATATAATTCCGATTGTGCTGAGATTCTGCATTTATATATTCGGTATCAATCTCAATGTCCATATAAAATTTTTATGTTATAGTCTTATTACTCCACCAATGAATGAGCGCTCAAAAGCTCCTTCTCAGGGCTTTTCTTGAACTTTTTAAGTAAAATATTTGAACATTTTAACGTACCTAACGTTATTCTGTAAATTGTTTCATTTTCTTATAAGAAAACGACACCCCACACGTAAAAAAGGCAGAGAAGATTTTTTGTCCCAAATTGAAAAAAAATGCTAATAATATCTCACTGGCGCACCACTTTTTTAGTGAAACTTCAACACTCTGCATCTCGGACCTACATTTATGGGAACCTTCTTCGAATAAATGATCTGAGGTATCACCATTTTCATTTAGTTCAGTTTAATTCAGATACACCATGTATAGTGTATAAAAATAATCATAAAAAATTCAAGAAAGGCCCACAGCAGGAGCTTTTGAACGCTCGTTCTTTGGTGGATCAATAACACTATGATCTCAAAATTTTATATGAGATTTGATATTGATACCAAATATATAAGTGCAGAATCTTAGCCTAACCGAAATAATATTCCGGAAATATTTCCAAAAATTGAATATATAAAAAATAAATAATTACCAATATTAATTTCTATGATTCTGATGATGCGATCCTTCTGAAATTTTGCATAAACATTCAGTATATCAGTTTTGATTCCCACAATGAATTTCATCGGTTATCCTGTTATGGCAATATAGAAATTATTTATTTCAATATTCCAATTGAATTTGCTATGGTTCTGTCAATACTATGGCCACGAAATTTTGCATGAAAATTCAGTAAATCAGTTCACATTCATGAAAGAAATTTCACTCGAATAAGATATCCTGTTATGAAAATATAAATATTCTTCGTTTCATTATTCCAATTGAATTTTCTATGATTTTCTTAACACTATGGCTACGAAATATTGAATTAACATTCAGCGTAATCGATCTCCATTTACAAAATTAATTTCACTCGAATCGGATATCCTGGTATGGAAATATAAAGATTCTTCTTTTAAATATTCCAATTCAATTTTGTATGGTTCTGTTAACACAATGGACACGGAATATTGAATGTACATTCGATAACAACAACATAGTAATAAATGTACATTCAGTATATCGATCTCTATTCACAGAATAAATTTCACCCGAATCGAATATTTTCTTATGGAAATATGAAGTTTTTTCTTTTCAATCTTCCAGTTGAATTTTTGTATGATTCTGTTCACAATATGACCACAATTTCGATTGGTTTCGTTTTTTCAGATATTGAGAAACAAAAATCTTGAATGGCCATATATTATGGAATACCCTGTACGATTTGGCTGATTAACGAACTTAACCGAGGCACTTAGAGCCCGGACTTATTCTGAAAATTTCGAGTCTCTAGGACAATTATTGTGATAAAGGACTGCCGGATGGCTCCACGAACATAATTGAATTCGACCACGAATTCGTCATCAGGGTATCTATCCCTATCGTTTGAGACAATTTTCGGCTCAAAATTCGAAAGTTACAGAGATATAGCGACCTTTTGCGAAGAACGAGCGCTCAAAAATAAAAAACTCATTGAATTCGATTAATGTTTCCTCAGTTACAGAAAAACGACGGCCCTGAGATGCATTATTGACAAGTTGAAAGGAAGTCAGTGGGTTTTATATGAGGGCATTTAAAGAAATCGACTTAACGATATTCGAAATATAAAAATAAAGTATTTCGTGTTATCCCAGCCATCAGATGAATATGTTCAGTTATCAAAAGGTAAACAGGGATCAGAATCTATAAAATATCAGTTCTAAAATCAAGAGTACTAATCTCTTTCATTGGAATGGCATGATTAGAGTATACCATTTATTTCCGCTAATTTTCATTTGAGAAAAATGTTTCGTCGAATACTAACAACCCAATCGAAATCCATTCATTAAAGAAGGTTTGAAAGGATTGAAAATGAACTGAACGTCTATAATAAAGCATTTTTCACTTGGTTATCGTGAAATTACCCATACATTTTTGTAATGAGAATTGCTGAAATACTTTCCGCATGTGTAATCTTCTCAATGATCGTTTCCGCAATTGCTTTCGACTATTTCAATTGAACATGGAAACTAGCATAATCCATAACATCGGTAGAGTTTGAAACAAATACAAAACTGATGGAACATTTTCCGTTTTTTAGGAATCAGAGTTTTCAATCGAAAACGTTGAGTAGCGAAGCTTAACTTCAACTCTGTTCGGTCGTTTAAAAAAACGTCATTCTTAATCTCCTTTATTCTGAATTATCTTTGAATATTTTTCGAAAATGCATTTATTCTAAGGTGGTCAGCATACATATTTTTTGATGGTTTTGAAGTTTTGGTTTTAAATTATACATATTGTAACGTGGTTTTCTCGGTGAAACTCACCTCGAGCGCCAGCTATTCTTTTTTCTTATAAGGAAGAATAGCAAACCTACCAGGGCAGCTGCTAGTCAGAGACAGAGTTCTTCGTTATCTAAGATATTAGCGATAACAGAGAAAATCAGAAATAGAGTTATTTACACAATTTATTCAAATAGCGAAAATAGTTATACAACAATACAGTGATATAAGGCGCTATATGAAATAAATACAAAATAAAAGATTGGTCAGTTTTGTCTGACCGCGAGCACTTACATAAGAAACAAATATCTTCCCGGTACGAGTCAGCCAGAATAGAAGGTGGGTTAAAGTTAAACGGTGAATTCAAATATAGAATAATATCAGGAAAAAAAGGGATAAAAGGGGTCAGTATAAGAGTGCACAACGGTTAAATTTGTCCGATATTCTTTCAGTCCCAGAATTCACCACGTTGTCTACCACTTTGCTTGTTTCTCGTCTAAACAGGTTGGGTTTGGCCAGGTGAAATTAGAGGGTTGAACAGGATATGTCGAACGTGCTACAGCATTGGTTCGGTTATGCCTTCCGGTCTGACCATGAGTTTACACGCCATGAAGGACAGACTAACTACAGGCACTAAGGAGCAGGACAGAGCAGGAATGTTATTCGGTTGAACGTACTATAGCATTGGTTTGCATCAGCCTTCCGGTCTGACCATGAGTTTACACGCCATGAAGGACAGACTAACTACAGGCACCGGTTGTACGGACAAACGTACTATAGCAGTGGTTCGCTTGAGCCCTTCGGTCTGACCATGAGTTTACACGCCATGAAAGACAGACTAACTACGGGCACCTGGACAAACTAGGAAAGGTATGTTACGGAATCTGACGGAACAGCTATTTAGGTAGACTCAACGATGATTAAAAATAGGACTGTAGTAAATCGGCTCGGTACTTACAAATCGATTGTACTAGCACTCACAGCAAGGTAATAAAATTCAGAAAATATGATAGCTACAGCACGGTCGCTTTGAAAATTTAGAAAACTTTCAAAAGGCGTACGTCTAGAGCAGAAATAATTCGAAACTAATTAAAAAGGTATACGTCTAAAGCAGAACTAATTCCCGATGGAGGGAAACCCCGCCTTTTATAATCTTCTGGAGAGGGGCGGAAAAGGTAGGCGCAGAAACGTTAAAAATTGCAGGAGAGTACCTCGGTAAAAACATCTTCAAACTGGCTTATCGTACGTATATGCAAAAAACGGCGTTATCTGCGATCGGCGTTGTTCTTGCGAACTGTTCTATTATGTTTTCTGTATGAAAAACAAAATCAATCGCAGAATGTTCGGTTTTTTCGATTGTTGTGAATTAATTCTGAACGGAATAAAAATTCACGAATTTAAAATGAAAACTCGGATAAATTATTTTAAAATGAAGATCAATTTCTCAGTTATGAAATTGAACTTCATTACAATATTTCAGTTTAGTCTGTATGTCCAATGTATAGATAGGTACGTACCTAGGTTCTCCGTTCACATATTATTGAGCACGAAGTAGGCATTTGTTTCTTAATCTGAAGTTGTTAGTATTTACTGTCATTACGTAAAATGAAGTCGATCAGAGAACTCCGTGATTTTACAACCTTTTCGTGTTTTCTTTAATATACCCAATGGAATATACCGGAATTCCATGGACTATTTTGTGCTCAATAATGTGAAAGGAGTATACTTGTTCGCACTGTCTATATGGTGACAGTTTGAAAACTAGCCAGGCCAATTATGTCTCGACAAGGATGTTTTCAGAGTAAATGCCAGAAAAATTCAATTTTTATTCGGAGGGGGACATATTTTTCGGACACTGACCAGTGTAGGTTCTGTGGGGAGAAGGAAAAAACCCTCATTCACCTAGTCACGGAATGCTTTGCTTTTGCGAACCTAAGGAAAGAAAGCCTTGGGCAAGAAACTTGTAAGATTGAGGAACTAACCTCGTTAAAGCCTTCACAGATATTGGATTTCATCAGATCCCTGGAACTGAAAGGTGAGCTGTAAAGGGCGTAGTCAGAACAGCTCTGCAAGGAGCACAAGAGACCTTTAGGTCGCAGTGAACTGTAACCCGTTCTTGGACTATAACTGTAGGGACATATTGGCTTCCACTTGAGGTACAGCTCATCCTCTAGTCCCTATTAAGCATTTTGTGGTGACAATTCTTAGACCTCAGGTTAAGGAAATTTTGGTTTTGTATTCGAAGAAACCATTTTTTTTAAAGTAAACTAATACTCATTTGATGGGGTCAACAGTTCTTGTGAAAATGAATTGATGTAAAGGAAAATACAGTATGAAGTGTACCTATAATAACATGAGAATTCAAAATCTTTTGAAATCAAGTAAAGATTTGTTCAATTTTCAAAGAAACTTCTCTACGGCATTGTCCTCACAGTCGGTACAATATATGGAATTTCAAAGTAACAAAATGAAAAACGATAAACGATTTCAAAGTTTCAAATGATCAATGATCGGAAACACATTCTAATTTCTGCTCACAAATGCCTGTTATTTACACTATTTACAGTAGACTGTCGTAATCCTACCCGTCTTCTGAAAGCCGAGGTAAAGAAAGAACAGGTTGGCCGACTAAAAATAAAAATCCAATGATTTCACTAAACATATATTCAAATTTTTCCACCTGAGCAATTTGTAAACTCCCAAAACCATGGAGTTCACCTGAAAATTTTATTTCAAATATTCCATACATCATTTTCCTAATCTAATATACGGCCTTGAATAGATTACACTTCGAATTCCACATCTGTAAAAGGTTTTCCGATAAGAGGTGTTATTTTGATATTCAAAGAAAAATGTCATTTTTCAATATAAATGATCGGATATTTATTTCATTATAAAGAAGAAGCTATGCCGTTAATAGTGGAAAATAACCACCACGACCACTCTTACAGGACCATATCCTTTTAATGGAATTTTTCATAACCAAGTCGCAAAGTGGCTGCCCTATGTCCTCGATAGCCTCACGAATTTCATCTTTGAGGTCTTGAATCGACGCTGGGTTATTGGCGTAGCCTTTCTCTTTCACGTGGCCCCAAAGGAAGAAGTCGCAAATGTTAAATCACAAGATCTAGGTGGCCAATTGTGATCACCTCTTCGAGAGATAACACGGTCCGAAAACTTTTCCCGCAAAAGATCCATAGTTTCGTTGCTTGTGAGAATCTAGCGCCGTCCTGTTGAAAGTAAACGTTGTCCAGATCAATACTATCCAATTGCTACTTTCAGTTTGCAGGAACCATTCGTTCGCAAGAAATATTCGGAATGTACTTTTTTCTACTGCTTATTCTGGATGAAGCCGTACAGAGAATTATTTCTAATTCGTTGCCCGGGGTTTAGTACTTGGGGATTTAATTGCCCTATTATTCAGACGGAAATTATTGTGTTCATTTATACGAAAATTTCAAAGGTGTTAGAAAACTACAGTATAATTGATTACTAGTTATTTATACAACAAGTGAGTTAAATGAATGTTTATTCATGAGAAGAAAGTTCAACCCACGAGCCCGTAGGGCGAGTGGGTTAATTTCTTCGAGTGAATAAACATTTTTAACTCACGTGTCGTATACAAAATTTTATCCCATTTTGATGAAAATTCAAATAATGAATACTTTTTAGAGGAAATATTAGGTATAATTCAAATTCATAACGAGATTTCCCTTCGATCGATGGTTGCTAGGGCACTATGTAATTAATTGTTTGCAAGTGTCAATGAAAATTATAGAACCGTCAAAGAATTTTTGTTTCGAAAAAATGTTGAGCGGTGACGACGAGGTTGTAATTCCTGAGTGCATTATACAAGAAGCAAATGAGGCAGCAGAAGCAGTAATTCCATTAAAATCAAAAATATTGTACGAAAAGCAATATCCGGCATTTTGTGCCTGGAGAAATAATAAAAAAGCCAAAGGTGTCAACGAAAAAATAATTTTGGCTTAAATTTCCGAACAATCCAAAAAAGTTAAGTCGTCGTCTTCATGGTCCTACTATTCGCAACTCAAGGAAATGTTGGCTATGAAAGAAAAAATAGACATCGGCAGATTTCACCAAGTCACTGGCTTTTTGAAGCATCATTCCAGGGGATACACAGAAAGCGAGTGGTGAACATTTTATTCCACTAGTGAATTAAAGAATTTTTAATTCACTCAGTGGATAAACGTCAACTTACCCTTGTTACCATGAGTTGAATATTGTCGTCTTTAAACGTCAAAATGGGATAAAAATTATTAATCATCTCTCGATAGCGCAATCCATTAACGGTCACTGTTGCTCCGCTTTTGGCTGCACATCACTAACTTATCCCAACAGCTCGAATTTTTCCACTAATTTCTCTATTGCGGTCCGACAAGGTGCTTCACGACGACCCAAAAATGTTCGAGTTTTGCGAACCGTCTCTTCCAAATTTTCACCATTTTTATAAAGAATTTTAAAAATTTCAACGCGTTCTTGAAGCGCGTATCGTTCCATTTTTATTAATGGCGTAGTTTTTTTTTGTCAAATGTCAAAACATGACAGCTTCAACCATGACATCTACCGGAATAGCGGGCTATCCAAAATAACACCTCTTATTGGAAAACCTTTTATAGTCTACCGTTTCTACATCACAAAAATATCATCTTCTTGTAGTCCAAGAAAATTCATAATTTTTCCGAGACGAAATTGAAATGTCCACTTCTTACACATCAAATATCGTGAGACATGAAATATGGCGCACTAAAGAAGAAAAATTCTGCTAACCTCCCACATTTTCTATTTTCACCCTAAAACCGAGCCTGTCACCCGTGGCTGAAGAATGTTTTCGTGACCTGATGAGCTTAACTGCCTCTGAATAATAGCCTTTGGAAGGTGTGGACTAGAAATAATTACCAAATGGAAAAGCTTCGGTCTGTGAAAGACATAAACTACGATGTGATAAAATCAATACAAAGATAGATTCGTGCAATGCGTCCGCCATATTTTATTAAGTGCTGCATAATAAATTATGTCGAAAACCCAATTCCAGCTGCATTATAAATATCGGACTCAGATTTCTTTTCCATTGGGGAAGATATATGAGTAATTTCAGACTTTATCAGACAATGGAAAAAGTCGATTTATATCCAATCACTGAATTCGTTTCTCTTCTAACCTTTTTACCTCATGAGGAATTGAATAAAGCTGTTAGAGAATCAGATAATCAGAACTAGACTACTGGCCCGTGTTGAAAAAATTATGGGTCATTTGAACCACCAGGTGACCTATCAAGAACGATATAAGAGCATAAAATAATAAGATTCAGCACTATGCCGTCGCTTGTAAGCTGTCCAATTGAGTGCAGGTGAGAATTCGAAAGTACAGGTAGAGTGGGTACATTATGGTCACATATTTTTGTACGGCATTCTTGCCATCGATAGATCCGTGAAAAATAATAAGAAAACGCGTAGCGCCGTAAAAAAATGGGGAGCCACAAAGTCAAATTTTTTTTATTTTCCGACAATTACCAGGGTAAATTTGGTCATTTGATTTTGTACGGGATCTGTGTCATACTATTTCAATACTGCTTTTAATCCATTATTCCGCAACGCCGTACAAAAATCATGCAACAAGGGAAAAAAATCTAGGGTTGCAATCCCCTCTCTTTCCGTAGTCCAGGGGGTGATTTGACACAACATGAAATAAATTTATTTTGAAAGTATTTTATGCAAAGATGATATTTTTTCATGTGCCGTACATTTTCGTTGGTCCAAAGGGGAGAAAAAGAAAAAATCCATTTATTTGTACTAATTTTTATAGTCTTTTCGTGATTGTAGGTTCCTAGTTAAAAACTATGTTGAATATGGGTTTGTATACTATCCATTTATACCAAAATATAGACATGTTGTTACTGATAATTCCAAAATACAACATATTTTTGAGAAGTACTCATGACACTGAAGTTTGCATTACAAAATCATGTGACAAGGGGGTCTGCCAACTTCAGTGTCATGAGTACTTCTCAAAAATATGTTGTATTTTGGAATTATCAGTAACAACATGTCTATATTTTGGTATAAATGGATAGTATACAAACCCATATTCAACATAGTTTTTAACTAGGAACCTAGAATCACGAAAAGACTATGAAAATTAGTACAAATGAATGATTTTTTTCTTTTTTTCCCCTTTGAACCAGAACAATGTACGGCATATGAAAAAATATTATCTTCGCATAAAATACTTTCGAAATAAATTTATTTCATGTTGTGTCAAATCACCCCCTGGACTAGGAAAATAGTATGACACAGATCCCGTACAAAATCAAATGACCAAAGGACCCCGCACATTTTGTATGGGAATTGGCTCCCGGTGGATTTTGCTGAAAATTTGATATGATGTTCTACTAATCCTTCTGATGAAATGTCTCTACAGTCACGAAGCTGAAAAATGCATACTTCTAGGAGTTTTTAGCGATTTTTTGTATCCATTATAGCTTACGTATTACCGTTCACACAGAAATGTTTGAGAATATTTCGTGATTATTGAAAGCAGATTCTGTCAATTCGAAATATTTTCAAACATTTCTGTGTGAACGGTAATACGTAAGCCATAATGGATACGAAAAATCGCTAAAAACTCCTAGAAGTATGCATTTTTCAGCTTATAGACTGTTTAGACATTTGATCACAAGGATTAGTAGAACATCATATCAAATTTTCAGCCAAATCCACCGGGAGGTAATTCCCATAATACGTAAGCCATAATGGATACAAAAAATCGCTAAAAACTCCTAGAAGTATGCATTTTTCAGCTTATAGACTGTTTAGAAATTTGATCAATAGGATTAGTAGAACATCATATCAAATTTTCAGCCAAATCCACCGGGAGCCAATTCCCATACAAAATGTGCGGGGTCCTTTACCCTGGTAATTGTCGGAAAATGAAAAAAAAATTCGACTTTATGGCTCCCCATTTTTTACGGCGCTACATGTTTTCTTATTATTTTTCACGGATCTATCGATGGTAAGAACGCCGTACAAAAATATGTGACCAAAATGTACCCACTCTACCTGTACTTTCGAATTCTCACCTGCACTCAGATGGACAGCTTACAAGTGACGGCATAGTGCTGAATATTATTATTTTATACTCTTATATCGTTCTTGATAGGTCACCTGGTGGTTCAAATGACCCATAATTTTTTCAACACGGGCCTGTAGTCTAAACACTATTAGGTGCATCTACTCATTACACGGTACCTTTAATGAATTCGAAGTGAATATGAAAAAATTAAGAAAGCCCTTAGCAGGTGCTTTCAGCGCTCGTTCGTTGGTGGAGCAATGAAGCTATTACCTCAAAATTGATACTGAATACATAAATGCAAAATCTCAGCACGATCAGTATCTATTCTGGACATTATTCATTCATTATTCAAATATGAGAAAATTTGGTAATTGAAAAGTTGAATTCTATGGTTCTGATGATGCGATCCCCTTGAAATTTTTCATGAACATTCAGTATACCAATCTTCATTCACAAAATAAATTTCACTGAAATCGGATATCTCGTTTTGGAAATGAGCAGATTCTTCTTCTAAATATCCAAAAATTGTATTTTTTCTCCAACCATCAAAAAATGTTGACATTTTTGTACTATTTTCAGGTGCAAAAGTCATACATTTCCTTACCGTACAAAAATTTGCTCGTTGCTTAGCAACACTTTTAATCCTAGGATTGAAAACGCTACTTTTAATCCTTGGATTAAAAGTAAATGCATTTGAAGTCTACTTGACAATCACTGTCATGATTCTGTGTTCAAATTCATAACCAAATTATGAACGATTTTTCACTAAAACCAATTTTATTGTAATTTTGACTTGGTTGGAGAAAAAATAGTATATATTATTCGGACTAAAAGTGCCTATTTTAACTCGCAATTTTGCATTCGCTCGGCTGCGCCTCGCAACTGCAAATATTGCTCGTAAAAAAAATATGCACTTTTAATCCTTATAATATAATATACTATTTTATTTTTCACTTGTACATTATATGTTTATTTTATCTTAGAAACGGTTGCTATAAATACACTCATTATGCCCGTGGGCATTTTAGCGGGCATTATGGATCATAACGCCCGCTCACAACGAAAACAGTAATGAAATTCACTTAATAAAATGATGACAGCAATAACGAACTTCGAAATATTACCAAATGCCATGGTTACTACTGAAAGTTAAATGGAAAAAAAACATGGGAGCAATCGAATTTCATTGTAATTAAATGATATATTCGTGAAAAATAAAATCTTGTATGCACCACGAGCGTTAGTAGATCCTAACGCCCATCGGGCAACATCCATATAACGCACTTGGTACATAAATAACTATTATGGTTCATATAAACATGGGCCGTAAAAGCTTTGTGACGGGGCTACAGGGTATTGAAATTCTCAAAATAATTTTTTTTTCTCATAACTGCAGCAGTTTTTCAGATATTCGGTCCAAATTTGGAATGCGAGCTATCTTCAATAGTCTCTATCAGTGCCTGAGTCTTGACTAGAATGTACAGGGTGTTTTATTTTCTGGAGTCATGTCTCCTCTTGTCCTCTAAAAGTTTTTTCAGCTACGCCACTGATCAGCGTAGAGTCAATTTTTGATATCTTCGTTCAATTTGAAAACTTTTTTGACATCTTTAATGTTTAACCGTTTCCGAGTAAGAAAGTATTGAACGATTGTATGTTATTCGCTCAATAGAAAAAATAATAGAATAGACAGGTATGCCCAAAATTTGCTTTTTTTATAGCTCGTCATCTGAGACTCAATTTAAGCTTAGTCAATACAATCATTCAAAAATTTTCACACGAAAACGGTTAGAGATACGAAAAATTACAGGAGTCAAAAAAGTTTCTGAATTGAACGAAAATATCAAAAATTGATTTTTCGCTGACCAGTGAAGTACCGCAAAAAAGTTTGAGAGGGAAAAAGGAGAAATAACTCCAGAAAAGAAAACACCCTGTAGATTCTAGTTGAGATTCAGGACGGGAAATGATGGAGACTGTTGAAAAAAGTTCGAATTCCAAATTTGGATTGAATATCTCCAAATCTGCAGGAGTTATGAGGAAAAAACCAATTATTTTTGGGAATTTAAACATGCCGTAGCTTCATAATGAAGTTATTATGGATCCATGTTGGTATATACATGTCAACTTTTTTTCTTAAAATTATATGTAGGTTCACCCCCTCAAATTGTGATATACTATTTGTAACACCCTGTATAATGTTGTATCAGTAATCCGGATTGAATAGGACATAATATTCAATTTAATGAACTTCTCCATTTTTTAGTGTGTGGTTATTATAACTAAGTGGAGAAATAATATTCTTTAGCGTAACAGATAATTATCTGATAGGGGAATTTACACGCGGAAGCCAGCAAATAGCATGATTTCACGGCTCGAGAAAAAAATTGAAAAAACTACGGAACTACCAGCATGGTCCAAATTAGGCTGTAAATTCGGACCAATTATAACGAGAGAAAAAGTTGGGGAAGCACCGTTAGCTGATCCTGATCCGAACTTTGTTAGGAACAAAGTTTAATTGTATTGCTATCAGATATCCTACCTTGTACAAGGAAAGTGACCAGTAAACCGAGTCGAAGCTTCATGACCAGAATAATATTCGCTAATTTCATTAGATCCCGGCGAATAAGAACTCCGAGAGCTTTGTTTTCTTCTTCTTCCTTGATAAGAACACGTTCAGGGACTTCATCGAATCATCGAGTTACGAAAAGGGAGAAAAAATTTAAATTGATCTTTCTGGTTATAGGTTGCATTGTGATTCTCTTCGGGTATTTTTCTAATTTTATTTGCGCGAGTCTGAACGGGAGAGGAAAAACTAATTTATATGCAGATTTATGAAAAATAATCTGAATGAAAATTAATGGAATTAGTCTCTGAACACTTGATTTTTTAGGAATCACGCTATGTGTATCTGAAATGGAACTGCCACCTGTTGGATTGTAGTTTATTAATTGAATATAAACATAGTTATCCTTTTGTATAAACCCCTCTAGTTGTTGTGGAATGAAAAACAAAAAAAGGTTGAAAAACACAGAGAAAAAGAACTAAAATACTTTGAATAGATTCGGTATTTAATGGATGCTTTTCAGTTTTAGAGTGCTCGTTCTACGAGTGCTATATCGTTTTACTCAAATGTCTGTAATCTCCGAATTTTGAGCCGAAAATTGTTTCAAACGATAGGGTTAGATTCCCTGATGACTAATTCGTGGTCAAATTCAATTCTGTCCGTCGGGTCGGCCGTAGAAGACTTAGAAATTATCAGGATGAGTTCGGGTCCCAAATACCTCTGTTAAGTTCGTTAACAAGCCAAATAATACAGCGTGTTCTATAAAATATGGCCATTTAAAATTTTTGATCCTCAATATCTCAGAAAATACTAAACCAATCGGAATGAAATGTTACGGCCAAATGCAAGATCCTGGTAGAAAGCCTCATGCACAATATTATGGCCATAGTGTGAACAGAACCATAGAAAATTCAATTGGAATAAAGGAACTTCATATTTCCATAAAAGATATTCGATTCTAGTTAAATTGTTTTTGTGAATGGAGATCGATATTCTGAATGTTAATCCAGAATTTCGTGCCATAGTTTCAATAGAACCATAGAAAATTCAATTGGGAGATTGAAAAGAAAAATCCTTAAATTTCCATAACAGGATATCCGATTCGAGAGAAATTTTTTTCTGTGAAACAAAACTGATATACTGAATGTTCATGCATGTTCATGCCATAGAAAATTCAATTGAAATATTGAAAATAAGAATTTTCATATTTCTATAACAAGTTATGAAATTCAGTTTATGAATGAAGATGAATATACCGAATGTTCATGCAAAATTTCAAGAGGATTGCATCGCCAGAACCATAAAAATGAATTTTTTCAATTGTCAAGTGTTTACATATTTCAGTTTTTGAATAATTTCTTGAATATGATTTCCATCGTGCTGAGATTTTTCATTCGTATACCTAGCATGAATCTCAAGTTCTGTACGAAATTTCGAGGTAATAGCTTTATTGCTTCTCTTAAAATTTGTTTATGTTTCATATTTTCCTTCCATCTCTTAACTTTCATGTGTCATTATAACTGTTAAACGTGGAGCAAAATTCAAACCGTATTAAAACGCTCTGTAGAACATGACGAAAAGAAATAAAAGAAAAAATTCAAATTTTGATATTTACATATATTTATATTTCAAATTTCAAATTTTTTATAACAAAATGCTTTCACTTATCAAATTAAAAAAAATAAAGAAAGTTTGAGAATTACCAATGAATATCCATAGTTCATGCACCATTCCATACTTTAATTAATGCTTGAATTCGATACAATAAAGTTGATGTTGAAAGTCATAGAATCTACATAAATTCGATTTCCACAATACATTGACATACCTAACGGAATATTTCATCTGATATTTCGGTATTTAATCCGACAAGGGATTTAATAGGTGGTCATATACATTCATTAAATTCGGGACTGTTTTTTATTGTTGGAAATTTTGCGGCCGTTTGGTGTTTATATTTGGGAAATAGAAATTTATGTTCACTCGTTTATCACATTTCAATCGGTGCGATTATTAGTATTGCAATATTTGGAATTATTGCAACCTGTGAATGATTGCGATGCGTATGTACAAAAAAATAAATTTAAATAGGGTATGGATACTTTCAGTAGGCGAATTTGGTTCCTTATTTTATTGTAACACTATGGTTATTGATAATGTGAAAGCACAAGATAGTATTAATTGATAGAAATCAACCAATATCAAACTCTTACATCGGAGCTAATTTCGTCCTCGTTATTATTACGGAACTATAATTGAATGTTTCTATTTGGGTATTACCTTAAAACTTCCAATAAATATCGATTGCATATTCGAGGAGACACCAATTTCTCCGAAATTGCATATTTGATAGTCGCTGACATACTTCGATAGTAATTGGCACCCAGTATGATAGTCATTGACATAATTTCATCCACTTTTGCATCAATTTTGGTTATGATATCATCCTGCCTTCTCTTACTCATACACTCTCATTATATGGGTCATTGAGACATTCATACTAAAAATAATAGAAAAATAAGAAGCGTCAAACAATTTCATTCCATATAAACAAAGAAATAACAAAAAGTATTAGTGATCTTCACATATATACCAATGTAATAAACTGTTGGTGCTATCTAGGGTTTTTCATCTGTATCCCCATAGTTTAGAAAATTTTATTTTTATTCGAGTCCTCAGGTTATCATTCTAAAACATAGATTTATAATACTAAATAGATAGCGAACATGTCAAAAATTTTGAGGCAAACGGCAGCCATTTGCAGTTTGGAGTGAAATTGACTAATTTGAGAGTTGTCAATTTTTCAACGAACTGAAATATTAGAATTGGCGAGGTTATACCGTTTTTGAGGAATCTATTGTGTATAGTCATCATAATGGTACATTATTCTAATAACTTATCACACGAATCGAAAAAAATTATTATTTGATATAGACCGAAATGTCAGTGTTCACAGAACACTAATATACAGAGTTCGTTTTTCATCATTTCTTTCAAAGGAACGTCTATGTTTCAATCAAAATTCGAGCACATATGGCATAAAACATCAAATATTTGTGGTTCACTCCTAACTGCAAATGGCGGCGATTTGCCTCACTTTTTTCTACGTGACAGTTAGGAAGTTCGACGTCCAGTTAGTATTATAGGTCCATGTTCTAAAACGGCATCATCCTTTCACTCAATGATATCGACTGCACAAAATTGCGTATATTTTCCGATTTCGTCCAATTTCATAATAGTTAGAAGTTTTTTATTGGTTGTAAGGTTCCAAGGAATATTTAGTTGATGTAAGAAAACCCTTCAATGATTTCTACGTATATTAAGTTTAAAGCCTATCTCAATCACTGTTCGATGTAATATGTTTGAAACAGTTATTGACATATGGTTGAAACTTAATATATCAATCATTAAAAGTTTTACATTCATCAATTAAATATTCTTTGGAGTCATCCGAACCATAGAAAACTTCTAACGAATATGTAACATAAAAGAATCGGAAAATATACGCAATTGTATGCAGTCGCTATCCTTAAGTAAAATCTAGCATATAACCATCTACAAAATCTTACGCCAAATATCTAATGATGCCCTTTTTAAGGATGATAACCTGAAGAAATTGAACTTGATCGAAATAGAAATAAAATATTCTGAATTAGGTAGAGACTGATGAAAAAACCTTAAAAAGCATCAATAGTGTCAATCACTGTCAGGGTGTCAACAACTGAACATCCCACCCTAATAAAATTAAGTATACTCTATCAATATTCTATCACAACTACTATTAAATATGATATGTTTACATTTGAAATTGTGCCATAATATTTTTGAATCTGGTAATATATCTAAATTTTGAGTACTCGTTCTAATTAAATATGTGCTATATTTTTTTATTCATTTGAGTTTTGAGCCAAAAATGGTTTCAAACGAAAGTGTTCGACTCTCTGATGACGAATCCGTGATCAAATTCAATTCTGTCCGTGGGGCCGTCCGTCCGTTAGCACGATCATTTTGAAAGGGATTTTCCTAAAGACTTGCGATTTTCAGGGTGAGGTCGGTTCCAAAATGCCTCGGTTGAGTTCGTTAACCAGCCGAATAGTACAGGGTCTTCCATAAGCTATGCTCATTAAAAATTTTCGTTTCCCTATGTCGCAAACAAAACAACACCAATCGAAACCAAATTTATTGGCCACATGCACGATGCTCATAATAAGCCTGATGCCAAATTTTGTGGCCATAGCGTTAACAGAACCATAGAAAATTCAATTGGAATATTGAAAAAAAGTATCTCTATATTTCCACAACAGGATATCCGATTAGAATGAAATTCATTTTTTGAATCAAGACTGATATACTGAATGTTCATGCAAGATTTAGAGAGTATTGCATAATCAGAAGCATATAATTTAATTTTTTCAATTATTAATTTTTTACATGTTTCATTTTTCGAAAAATTTCCAGAATATTATGCCAATTGTGCTGAGATTCTGCATTTATATATTTGGTATCAATCTCAAGTCCCTTATAAAATTTTGACATAATAGTCTCTACCAATGAACAAGCCTACTATGACTAATAATTGTCAGGTATGTAATATCTAAATATCAAAATGGCACTTGCTGATGATATTTTATAAAGAAGAGAAAATTTTTCAGAGAATCAGCAGACAATTGAGTGGATTAGACTAAGCCACAGTTTTTTTAATGTTTTATGGTCTGTAACCCGCATCTGATACAAAGCATAATTAGTTCAAAAAACTGTTCATCATTTGTGTGACAGTTCATCATTTGTGTGACAGTTCGATTACTTCAATATTTTATCGTCAATATTTCCTGTTGACATGAAACCAACCTTTCTTCACAGATAATGAAAGTTTGAAAGATTATATCATCCATTCCACAAAAGTCTATACCTACACATCAATTGGATGTACTCTCACGAGTTTCATATTACGTATGCATGAAAAATGGATGAATATACACTTTTCGAACTTTTGCGGTTTTCCATACAACTCCAAACAAAATTTCATTCCATGCATGCATGCAGTGAAAAATGCAATCGCAATCAAATATCGAAAGAGCTCATTTTCAAATGCGTATCCCTATACAGCGGATGAAAACTTTTGAAGTGTACAAAAACTTCAGACGAAATGTCCTTGATGGACTAGTATGGTTGATAATGAAGTGGTTTTAATAATCTCATGAACTGCTGTATCGATAAGTACCTACTCAAATAATGAGTATTGATGAATAATTAATTAAAATCATTCAACAATTCTACAAATTTTCGATAAATTTGCGATATGTGGGTCTACTGTTGACGGCATCCTAACCTTTTAAGTGAAGTAGGCTAAATTTCTGGTTCCAGAGAAGTAACTGAAATTTTCTGTGGCTCATATCATCAGAATCAGATATGTATCGATTTTCTAATTTCTTGATTGACACTGGTTATTTGATCATTTCAGTTATGGTAGCTTAAACAGCAAAATTTTGTTGATTCTTTCTTATGGTTTCTGGAAAAAAGTCTCCTGCAAAACTTCGATACAGTCGATACTTTTTTAGGAAAAAATAAAATCTTACATGCAGTTATGATCACTGTTCATTCCATTTCATAGTAGGTATGTTCCATAGAATGAATATATTCTAAGATATCGTTTATGCTCAAAATATGGTTTTGTCAATTATGCTTATTAATTGGAAGAAAGTTCTATTTGTGAAATCGAAAAATCACGGATATAATATTCTTCCGGAAATTAGTAATTAAAATTTCAGCCAGATTTATAGAATATCTTCAGCTCCTGTCATAGACATGGATTTACTTAGAATATTCTTTCGATGGAACACTTATACGATGAAATGGAATGAACAGTGATCATAACTGCTTGTAAGTTGATTTTTTTTGGAAAAGTATCGACTGTATCGAAATTTTTCAGGACACTTTTTTTCTCCCGTAGTGAATGGGAGACCATAAGACAATTTTATTTTTCGAAAATCTTCTCCACGAAAACAATTTTTGAACGAAAATTATAGGGGGTTATTTTCAACCCATGATAATAAAGTTATGAGGTCTAAAAAAAATTGTCTGAGTAACATCTACTTAGTGCTCCATATTAGGTATAGGTGTTTTTAATAACACGTAAAAAAAACAAAAACAGTCAATCAACTCCCAAAGTCCCTCGCATTTGTTTACAGACACCCTGTATATTATGTGAAAAAAATATCTCAATCAAAACGTTATAGTTAATTCGAAACGCGGTCGACGGAAAAATGTTGTAATCAACTCGTTTATCAATCTATCGATTGAACTAGTTCATTGAATCACTTTTTTTCGAATCAAATCTGATGAATGAAAAATCTAGAATTCACGTTTTCTTTCCCAAAGTGCAATTGAAAAACCCTCCGCTGTATTTTCGTAGCATGTTACCCTGCTACGCGGCAAGCACTTTCATTATATATGTTTTAATTTAATTTTAGAAGAACGAAATTGTAATTGAGATTAGGGAGTTGAATTCAGAAAAACAGAGTTGTAATTCAGACACGGAAAGTTAAATTTCCGAAAAAAAAAATTGTATTTCAGAAGTTATCAATTCGATTTCAGAAAATGTTTTACATAGGTAGTAAGCACATTTTGTAGTATCTACGTAATTCGAGAGTAGACAATGCCCACGAGAACAATCTTTATTATATAGTACCACCCATTTCGAATGAAATCATGTCTCAATTCAAGTTGCATGCATAATATGAGGTAAACACAGTTAAAGCTTTTCATACATATTTATTGATTCTGGGATATATTCAAAGAATCCTCAAGTACAATTTCCCATTACTGAATTACAATTGTTTTTTCTGAACCACAATTTCCTATCTATGAATTACATTTTACTATTCCGAATTTCAAATTACCGTTTCTGAATTTATTGAGATCTCTGATCTTCTGAAATTCAATTTGCGTTTCTGATTTACATTTTACGTTTTCTTCAATTGGAAAAAGTGTATTTTTTATTAGTCCAACAAGCATTTGTTATTTTTTCAAGAAAAATAGTTTTCCAATAAGAGGTGTTATTTTGCATAGCCCGCTATTTCGGTAGATGTCACGTTTGAAACTGTAATTTTTCGACTTTTGACAAGTAGAAACTACGCCATTAATAAAAACGGAACGATACACGCTTCAAGAACGCATTGGAATAGTTAAAATTCACTATGAAAATGGTGAAAATGTGGCGGAGACGGTTCGTAAAATTCGAACATTTCTGGGTAGTGAGTTGAAGAATACAATCC
Organism: Propylea japonica; assembly: GCA_013421045.1. NCBI lineage: Eukaryota > Metazoa > Arthropoda > Insecta > Coleoptera > Coccinellidae > Propylea > Propylea japonica. The sequence goes on from CM024242.1 coordinate 26,381,185, forward strand.
GTGCACGTCGCTCAAGAACAGCCGAGAATATTGCTGCTGTAGCCGAAAGTGTTCAAGAAAACCCAGGTTTGTCCATTTCTCATCGTTCTTTGGAATTAATTAAGTAATGATTTTTCATGACCGAAATTGGTAGTAGTGTTTTCCCTCGAAGAGGTGATCACAATTGGTCACAGAGAATTAACACCTTGCGACTTCTTCCTTTCGATTCAAGACCTCAAAGACGGAATTCGCAAGGCTATCGATGACACAGGGCAGTCACTTTGCGATTTGGTTATGGAAAATTTCATTAGAAGGATATGGTCCTGGAAGCATGGTCGCGGTGGTCATTTGACTGATGGTATTTTCCACTATTAACGTCACAGCTTCTTCCTTATAATGAAATAAACATCCGATCATTCATATTGAAAAATGGCATTTTCTCTTAATTTCAAAATAACACCTCTTATTGGAAAACCCTTTAGAAAACAAAGTTAACGATTAATCTCTTGTATAGAATTCACGATTTTTTCACAATGTGCAATTGAAAAACCCTTCTCTGTATTTTCGTACACGTTACCCAGCTACGCTGCATTCACATTCATTATATATGTGAAGATCACAAGGATAAATTTTGGAAGCAGGAAGGCAGCTGGAATTATTCTCGGAATTAAATTAAATTCTGTGACAGGCGTGCAGTAAAAAATCAATTTGCCTAAAATACGACAAGACCGAACGGTCAAGGCGTGGAAGCTGCGAAAGATCAAGAGGATACGATACGAAGTGGAGGGCCAAGAGAGTCCATTCCGTTGCCCTTTTCGATCTCTGGCCATCTCGACCCTATTTCTCATATCGGACAGCACATACGGAACTTTAGCAGCCGTTCAAGTGCGGAAATTATTTTATTTATATCGTTCTCTTGAGTTTATTCAACAGACCGTCGAAAGAGAATTGAATATGAGTCTATGAGAGGAATTTTCATTATTTCACTTGAGATAATTATTAAATTGGCTTAGGTGATCTAAAAATGAACTTAGAAAAAAGTACAGTAAAACTTCTCTATAACGAACATCTGTATAACGAATTTCTCTATTTAACGAATTTCGTACAAGACATTGCACCTTGAATCCAAATTCCATGTTACAAACATCTTCTAAAACTAAGTAAATTCTCTCTATAACGAAATATTCAAAGAACATCACCCTTTGAATGGGTATTGGTAAGAAGGTAGGGGAAGTATGCCTATGATGGCATCCTGCTTATGATGGCACACTTCAAAGAAGTCTGTTAACATCAACTGAACAAACTTATATTTACTGAGTTTGTACGCCAAATGGCATTTACGCTTGATATACGTAGTTACACCTTGAATACATGGCAATTTGTGACTGTTATAAGAGTTCATTCATTTGGGTAAGTGTTGATGTATGATAGTTCTTTCATTCTTTTTCATTTTATTTGGATATTCGAAAAATCTGTGTAAAAAATGATTAAACTTTCCTTTAATCACTCTATTACAATACTTTTAGTGTGAAAGTTTTAGGTTTTTTCGTCTTTTTAGTACCTTTTTCGCTTTGTTGAAAAATATATGTTACTTATGCTATGATGGCATAGCCAGAGTGTTCCTATGATAGCATAGGGTGCCATCGTAGGAAAAAGAATCAAGATCAAGAGACGATTCATCCAAACCCTGGTACTTCGCAAGAAATATTATAGAGGTATCCGAAAATAATGAAAATGGTTTCAAGTGAAGTATCGAGATCATCGAAAATCATACAGGAACTTCCACCACTGTCAGCTGCCGTTGCAGAATCAACAGTGAACAGAAGAAGAAAACGAGGAAAAGTTGGAATCCTCAATAAAACCCCTGACATAAAAGAAAAGAAGTTGGAAGAAGAAGAGAAGACAAAGAAAGAGAGAGAGAAGCTAGCTAGAAAGGTCAAAAGACAGATTAAGTTCGTAGAAGAAAATGAGGAAAATGAAGAAAGACATTATGACGATGATTCAGATGCCGCTTGTCTTTATTGTTATAAGCTGTTGTCCATGTCTCGACCAAGGCAGAATTGGTTGCGTTGCCAGAAATGCGCCAGCTGGTGCCATGCCGAGTGTGCTAGTGCAAATCATATTCGTATGTGAATTGTGCGTATAAACATTATATTTTTATATTTTGACGATGCCAAAGAATGTGAATTTAGTTTCTTTACACTTATATTTTCATTTTCATGAAATAGGACTGCTATTTTCTTCAAGAAAACATTTCAATGAATTATATCATTTCATTTTAAGTTATATGCCATCAAAGGACATATGTGATCTTATGATGGCACCCGTGCTATAATCCAAATTTTCAACAATTTATATTGAAACTATATCTAAGAATGCATACTACATACGAGTAGCAGTAAATCTGTACACTCGATGACATAGAAAAATATTCCTTTAGTGAAATATGTAAATAATTCGTTAAGGGTGCCAACATGGACACACTTCCCCTATAAGGATGGGTTTTTTCCGAAATTTTTTTGGCCGTATGTATTAAATCCCGACCTTAATCTAAATCATTACGGCGGGCAGAGACATCCTTCTGCAACAGTTTTAAATATACCCCTGGTTCTTTGGTTTGAATCTACCCATTACGCTAGTGTAAAATTTGTGCGAAAATGTTTCAAAGGAAGTGGTTAATTTTGAATGATAAACTTAAATTTATCAGTGAAGTCGACCGCGACATGGCTGACTATAGAAACAAATTTTCTGCATAACGAAATTTGTTAATAACGTGGCGTGGTTTTGCTTTCGCGATTTAGTCTATATTGGAATAACAGCATATTTGGATAGACCGATCATAAACACTATAACTTTATATCAGATAATACATACGGAATTTTAGCAGCCATTCAAGTGCGGAAATTTTATTTTATTTATATCGTTCTCTTGAGTTCATTCAAAAGACTGTCGAAAGAATATGACTCAATAAGAGGATTTTTCGTTATTTCTCTAAACTTCTCAGGGAATAATAATTATTAAATTGACGGTGCCATTTCCTCATATGCGTAACTGAGTTAAAAAATATGAAAGGAAGATATTCGAAAGCGTTCAGAATTTCACCGTTCAAATGGCATTTCTCCCAAAACTCGAAATTTCAAACTTTTATAATTTCTGTTTGAACAGACGGAATGAAAAATGAAATGCATTTTTTCAGTCTGTAGTTCCCTCCAATATAAGCCCATATAATAATAATCATCTAAAATTTTGAAATTTTGGACGAAATATGGCTGAGGGGTTGACCCCCTCTGAAACGCTATACTTCAGCATTTTGCAAAAATTCTGTAAGATCTACAGATACAGATCTACTGATAATTTCTATACTCAGTTTGATGAATCGATTGACGTAGAAAATTCATCGATGTGAAGTGCATTACGCAGACGCTCCCGAACGCAACTCGAAAATGAACTGAACTGAATTTATCTGAAAAGTATGGCGGACTTTATTGAATTCGGTATGTTTTTTCAGGATTTTGGGGTAGCTCAATCAGAAAAAAATATTCTCGAATCGATATTTGCAAGCGTTTAGAATTTCACCCTTCAAATGGCATTCATCCCAAAACTCAATATTTCAAACTTTCATTATTTCTGTTTGAACAGACGAAATGAAAATTGAATTGTATTTTTTTCCAGCCTGTAGTCCCTTCAATACAAACACATAAAATGATCATTTCAAAGTTTGAAATTTTGGACTAAAAATGGCTAAGGGCTTGACTTCCCCTAAAACGCTTTATTTCAGCGTTTTGCAAAAATTCTGTAGGATAAAAAGTTACGGTTATTACTGTTAATTGTTGAGCTCGGTCTAGTGAATCTATTAACGTAAAAAATTCATCGATCCGGAGCGAACTGCATTACGCAAGCGATCTCGAACGGAACTCTGAAATAAAACGTGCAAAATCTATAAACTGAATTTATTTGAAGAATATGGCGGACTTTATTCAATTTGGTACATTTTTATTAGTTTTCGAGGTAGCTGAATCAGAAAAAAATAACTTTGAATTGATATCTACAATCGTTCAGAATTTCACTGTTCAAATGGCATTTACCCAAAACTCGTTGTTTCAAACTTTCATCATTTCTGTTTGAACAGACGGAATGAAAAATAAATTGCATTTTCTTTTTCATTCTGTAGTCCCCCTCAATATAAATACATAAAATGAACATCTAAAATTCTGAAATTTTTGACGAAATATGGCTGAGGGGTCGAGCACCCCTGAAACGCTATATTTAAGCATTTTGGAAAAATTCTGTAGGATCTACAGATATGATTATTACTGATAATTGTTGAGCTCGGTCTAATGAATGGACTGACGTAGAAAATCCATTGATCCTAGGCGAACTGCATCACACAGGCGCTCTCGAACGCAACTCGAAAATGAAAAATGCAAAATCTATAAACTGAATTTATTTTGAAAATATGGTGGACTTTATAGGATTCGATATGTTTATATAGGTTTTCGAGGTAGCTGAATCAGAAAAAATACTTTCGAATCGATATTCGCAAGCGTATAAAATTTTGCCATTCAAATGGCATTTCCCCCAAAACTCGATATTTCAACTTTAATATTTTCCGTTTGAACAACCGGACCTAGAATGAATTGCATATTATTTTTCACTCTGTAGTATCCTTCGAAGTAAGGACATATAATGATCATCTTAAATTTTGAAATAAGATGTAGATGCGACCAGAAGTTTAGAAGTTTTATTATAAAATCTATAGTTTATTTCAATTTTTTTTCACTATGTAAAAAAGGGACCATGCTGTCTACTGTCTGCGTGTAGGGCATGCGCTAAACCCTTGGTAGGAAGGACCGTGATAACATTTTTCATGTCTGAAAAAAGATTCTTATTTTTTTGAACGAAACTAACTGAATTCATTGAATATTTTGTAATATATTCGAAAGTTCAGGGTACCCGAATAGAAACAAATCGTCCAGAAAGCATTTTCTGATTTTTTCTATAGAAATGTTCAGAGCATGTTAGGTGCCTCTGAGTGAATATCGTGTTTAGGTAGAGGTTCAATTGAATGGTGAAGAGAAGAGGGTTGACCTCTTCATGGATCGATTGAAAGCTAGGAAGTGAAGCTCGAAATTGGTAAATCAATGGCAATTACCGCAAATAGGAAAATATCGGCTTAGCATTCTATCGATACACAAACAAGAAATGCAAGAATTGCTCATAAATTTTAGTTCAGATTTATGAAGAAATCGTCATTACACCCTACAGTGAAAAAACATCTGTCTCGTCCATACTATATATTTCTGGGGAAACCTCACAGACCTTAATGAAAATTGCATAATTTTCATCTGAAAGCCCTGACCAAGTGCTTTTGAGCATTCGTTCATTCAATAACAAAATTAATTTCACTCGAATCGGGTATCTTGTTATAGAAATATAGACATTCTTCTTTTCGAAGTCTTACTTCGGCTGTGCTCAAGGTTGTTGAGAGAATTGTTACGTCTGAGCTTACGGAATTCTTACTTGCGACCTCGGTTATACCAGATGAACAACATGGATTCGTACCAGGAAGATCCGTTTTGACTAACCTTCTCAAATGTGTAGGATCGTGGACAGCATCACTAGATCAGGGGACGCCAATAGATGTGATCTATTTGGATTTTTCTCGTGCCTTTGACAGTACCGATCAGACATCTTCTCCGTAAATTGGAGCACTTTGGTATACGTGGCCTTTTACTGGACTGGATTAGAGCATTCCTATCTAACCGTGACTTTTCAGTTCGAGTGGGTTCAAGGAGGTCTGATTGGAGGCCAGTGAGCAGTGGAGTCCCTCAGGGTTCCGTATTGGGTCCCCTTCTCTTCCTGATTTATGTCAGTGATTTACCCAAGTTGATATCTTCCGATAGTGCATCCTATGCCGATGACGTGAAGCTCTACAATGACCCTACTACATCTGGCGATATTCTTCAGAAGGACTGCAATATTATACAGCAGTGGGCGACGGATTGGTTGTTGCCTCTTAATCTTTCCAAGTGTCGAGTCCTGCATCTGGGTGGTAACAATCCAAAAAGGCAGTACTACATAGGTGGAGTCCCGGTAGAAGCTTGCTCATCTCACATGGACTTGGGAGTTTCAGTTGATAGTGATCTACTATGGAGGTCTCATATCTTACAGACGACGAATAAAGCCAAGAGGTCCCTCTACCTGATTCAGAAGTGCTTCAACCGTTGCCATTACCAGACGTTGGCATCGCTGTATAAAACTTATGTCCGCCCCATATTGGAATACGCTGGTCCTGTTTGGCATCCTGTTTTTTCTCATGATGCGGGGCTATTGGAGCAAGTGCAACGGTCAGCTACAAGAATTCCATACGGTATCATAAGACCTGATTACCAAACTCGACTTGCTCTAATGAAACTGGAGACATTTGCTGATCGTAGATTGAGGGGGGACATGATAACCACCTTTAGAGCCGTGAGAGGATTTTTTGGAGTAGATATGTCATCGTTGTTCCCACTGAATACCAACCACCTGAGAGGACATAATTATAAATTAGCTAGAGAACAGTTTTTTACAAGAAGCAGACAAAATTTCTTGAGCAACAGAGTATTCCACCATTGGAATATGCTACCTAGTGAAGTTGTCAATGCAAGAAGTGTCAACATGTTTAAAAATGGATGGGATTCTTGGAGATCAGAAAGTGTATTTTGATTTCAATCTTGTTTTTTGTTAGTACTACATTTTATTTTCTTATTTTATTTTGAAATGGTTATATCGGTCACGTTGAGCATCAATTGTATTTTCTTTGAGTTGTATAGGTTATCCTCAACTCTTATTTTTTAAATAATAATAATAATAATAATAATTGAATTTTCTTTAGTTCAGATAATGCGTTCCTCTTGAAAATTTTCATAAATATTAAGTTAATCAATCTTCATTTTCAAAATAAATTTCACTCGAATCGGATATCCTGTTATTGAGATTATGAAGATTCTTCTTCTCAATATTCCATTTGAATTTTTATGGCTCTGTTAACACTATGGCCACAAAATTGCATGAAGCTCACTATGAGTAACTTCCATGTGGTTACAAAATTTCATTGCGATTGGTTTCGTTCTGTCTTAGATATTGAGGTACAACAATTTTTAACGGCCATTTTTTAAGGAACACCCCCTACGATTTGGCTGGTTAATGAGCTTAATCACGGCATTTGGAACCGAACTCACCCTGGAAATCTCCATCCCGTCGAAAGTGATCATGCTCACGGTTGGACGGCTCCACGGACAGAATTCAATTCGACAACTGGGGCCTGTAACACAAGCGCTACAAGTCCTACAATTGTAAAAATAAATTCTTCACTTGTAACTGTTTCATAACACAAACCATCTTGTAATTACAAGTACCATTGAATTGCTTTGGAATGGATGGGGTTTCGTGAGCACTGATTGGTCCACTTTTATTGGCAATATTTTCAGCATTATTATTCTCTACGACAGTTTACCGGCTTGGTTGCTTGAGTTTTTCGAAAGACTCAGCTACTCCAAGACCGCATATTACAGGAGAGTCTTGCCCAATTATTTCCAGTACAATTTTATCCACTTCCGTTAGATTCCCCATTCCACCAGAGCCAGTTTTCTTCGCATTATCAATTTTAATCTATGCATATGTACCATATGTCGATAACAATAATTCTTGCAAGTTCCAAGTTTTGCTGACCATAGCAATTCTCTTCAAATTCTGCCATATCTTATTTATCCCTCACATAAGTCCAATCTTTATCCGCTGGTACTTAACAATTACTTTGAGCCAAATTGGCCATTTCTTTCCACTTTTCTACTTTATCTTGCTTTCTCAGTTTATCCGAGAAAGCTCCGAAAAATATGTGTCTATTTTCTCTTATGTTAATTAAAAATTGCATTTTACGTTCGAAAACAATTTGTTTTGAAGACATAATGCGAACAGAAGAGCCGCAATACTACTTATATTGACAAAGTCATGTCATATAGTAGGAATCAAATACTAATTAATTCTATGATATTTGCATTATATGTGTAGCTACACATGTACAAAATTATTGAATTTCTACAATTGTAGCCATTCGCATTGTGACATCGAATTGGGTTGGACTTGTAGTTACAGGCAAATTACTTGTAACTTGTAGACTTGTTACACTTGTATGGTTTGTAGGAATACGAAAATTACAGACATTTGGGCGAAACGATATAGCACTCCTTCAAGTAGAACGATCGATTAAAAATAATAGTAATTTGCTTTGGGTATAAAATCCCGTTGAAAATAAAGTGTGTAGAATTCATAGAATCAATACCAGAATATTAAATTTCTCAGTTCGATTACCATCCATTAAGTTATCGAATTGCATGAACAACTAATTTTAATTCAGTTCATGCTGTATGAAACCATTTTCAAAGACAATAATTCAATCAATCATCAATTATTTAGGGTAAGTGCATCCAAATTAATAATTGATAATTTGATTCAGCCGGAATACTGTGTTCGTACCTACTTGATATAATTTTACCACCGACAAAATATACTGGACATTGGGCAACGAATCTCATGAAAATAGAGTAGATGACTCTCAAATTCACGAAATATTTAATATTTTAAATGCTTATGCTCATTCTCTCCGATTTTGTATTTTAATGGCGCTACAATATTTTTAATTGCTCGCACTTTATCGACGTTGACTCTAAATGAAATATTGCATTCTCAACTGATTTTTTTAGTCGACACTTCTCCATACGTATCTAATTGCATATACATATACTGAATATTCATTAAATGAAGAAGGCACGACCAGATTTATAGGAGGCCTGTAGGTTGAAATTCAAAATTACCTTAAATACTTTCAATTGGTTGAAAAATTACTCGTTATCGTGAGTTTCAATTTTAAGCATTCCTGATGCATTTTATACTTACTTCACATAAGTAAATGAATAAATAAATGAATAGATAAGCTACACATTTTTGGTACTTACGATGTATCATAATATACCAGATGAATGCTGGAACACTTTACTATAAGACAAGACTGCTCGGTTGGTTTTCGTTCGTATAAAAAAAATTTAAGAAGAGCCCTGAGCAGGAGCTTTTGAGCGCTCGTTCTTTGTCGGAGCAATAAGACTATTACCTCAAAAATTTATATGGGACTTGAAATGGATACCAAATATATAAATGCAAAATAGAAGTACAATCGCAACGATATTCTGGAAATTATTCAAAAAATGAAATCTGTAAAAAATAATTAATGAAAAATTTAATTCTATGGTTTTGATGAAACTATCCTCTTGATATCTTGCATTAAAATTCAGTAAGTATATCAGTTTCCATTCACAAAAAATTTTCACTCAAATCGGATATCCTGTTATGGGAATATAAAGATTCTTCTTCTCAATATTCCAATTGAATTTTCTATGATTCTGTTAACACTATCGCCACAACATTTTGCAGGAACAGTCAGTGTATAAATCTTCAATCGTGAAATAAATTTCAATCGATTTGGATATCTTTTTATGGAAATATTAAGTTTCTTCTTTCCAATATTCCAATTGAAATTTCTACGGTTTTGTTTATACTTTGGCCAGAAAATTTCGCATAAAGCTTATTAAAATCATCCTTCATATGGCCGCAACATTTCAATTCGATGGGTTTTGTTTTGTCTGGGATATGGAGGAACAGAAATTTTGAATGGCGATATTTTATGGAATACCCTGTACGATTTTCCTCGTTAACTAACCTAACTGAGCCATTTGGAAACCGAACTCGGTAAATTTCAAGTCTTTAGGACAATTCTTTCGAAAGTTATGGTGCTAACGGATGACCCCACGAACAGAATTGAATTTGACCACGAATTCGTCATCAGGAAGTCGAACTCTTTCGTTTGAGATCATTTTCGGATCAAAATTCGAAAACTACAGACATTTGGGTAAAACGATAACTCTCGTTTGAGGAGAACGAGCGCTCAATAATCGAGATATTGGATTTCAAAACTGGCAATTCAGATGTCAGAAACTTCAAGAATTTGTGCATAACTTGGCAGCAGTGCATGATAAAGATTTATTAGTAGGTTATAATGCGAATTTGGTATTCAATAAATGTATAATAAAAATATCGGTAGTTGTGATGAGAAATTCGACTTAAAAATATTTCAGGCGAACAGTTTCTTCACCCTAGGGCTTCACCTAATATTTCAGAACGTAATATTCACTGGTTCTTCAGATAGATAGTTACAAGGAAAACCCTGTATATATCATGTGAGGTATTTCAGTCGAACTCACTTGAAAGTAAGTGTAGGCTAGCATAACATAGCCATCAAATTGATTATAGGTAGGTACTTCTGTCAACTCTACGAGAAATGTTAATCATCTGCACTCCGAACAGATTGCCAATTTTGCTCGCTGCCTACAAACAGAAAGGTAATCATCAATCGTCCATCGGTTTTCGGTATGCGTTTCCATATCTGATGACTCCTATCGGAAACCACAGCACTACATAATAACCCCCCTGAATCAAAGATGCTTCTGTCAGCCAACTACCCTCACCGGCAAAATAATCTATCCACTCAAAAAAGCGATGAAGTTTGTTAATTCATAAATATGTTATTTCAATTCCGATTCGATTAATTTTTTTTTCCAAATTATAGGTATTTTTTTTCTTAATAAATCATCATGAAAGTACATTCACAGATTTAACCTTAAATCCGAACTTTATGAAAATAAACTGAAAACTGAGATGAAACATAAAACAAGAGAAGATTTAGCGCGATATGTTTTTCCGTATGCACCGTTTATGGAAGGCGATATCGTGCTAATGCTTCATAATACCCGACCACATCAACCGCATGTGGCTAGGATTGCCAGGGTATATTTAGCAGAGGTTGATATCCAAGAATTCAACTGGCCCGCTCTATGCCCAGATTCGAACCCAATTGGGCATGTTTGGATGCTCTTTGAAGGAAGATTCGATCTCGCGTACTTACCAACTACTGAAAATTCACAGCAGCTCAGTGATGCCCTCATTGATTCAAAACCTTCATAAGGACATACTTACCGAGACGAATAATTGTACCGTTATGTTTTTGACTTATTTTTCAGTTTATTTTCATCAGGTCAGATTTTTTGATAGAATTTGAAGTAAATTCTCAAGAGAAGATGTGTCTTGAGGATGAAATAATAAGAAATCACAGGGAGGAACAATTAGAACAAACTAGGGGTGGTTCTAAAATTAGGGTAAAAATACAGATTATGTTTCACCCTGTATGAATTGACGCATGCCAAGTTTTCTTGGATTTTAAAAATGGTTATTGATCAAGGATGAACATACCTACAATTGGAAAAAAAATCGATCGAATCGGACTTGAAATAACATATTTATGAATCAAGGGCGGATATAGCTTTTTTTCATGAGGGGGTAGTAATGATTCAAGATCGATAAATCAGGTTCAAAACTTGAAAAAAAATTAATCAAAATATTAAGGAGGAATAAAATAATGAGAAAAAATAGTAGTAAAGTAATAGTAGTAAAAAAACAAACAAATTAAAATATGTGCACCACGTTGCGTAACTTTTTCTTAGGTTTTCGATATTCATGGGGGGAGGTAATTACCCCCATTACCCCCCTCCCGTAAATCCGCCCTTGTTATGAATTAACAAACTTCATTCATTTATTTTTTAAGTGGATCGATTATTTTGCCGGTGAGTGTATTAATCGAATGCTCAAAAAAGCTAAACAGCAATAAACTCGCATCGTTGCTGAAAGTAGGCTTTATCCAAAAAGAGTATGTTATAAGGGTGATATTGTTTGCTTTCAAAAAGCCGCAACATAATTTTGGACCAATAAAACTGTTGAATCATGCGGATCGTTCTGCAGAGATAAGGCAATGTCTTATTTTTGATCTTTGTCCAAAATCCAATTTTGAAAAAAGATTTGATGAAGTGAGCGAAGCAATATAGAAAGTTGACATTGGTATAGATGAAGTAGTTTTTGTATTATGATTCATTGGTTGATTATATCGTAGGATTAAGAGATCAATTCAATCGATTCGCGGATAGAGCTAAGATCAATTCTGGATTCGAGAAATATCGAAATCATGAGCATCTAACATGTGGCCGCAAAATTGAATTTCGATTGGTTTCGTTTTGTTTGAAATATTGAGGAACAAAAATTCTGAAAGGCCATATTTCATGGAACACACTGTACAGGGTGGGTATATTTCGATGTTTTAGTACTACAACTTTTGAAACCAGAAGAGATAGACAAAATCTGATACCCACTTCTCGATCTCTTTTTCTGAGAAACTAAAACAAGAGTACTATTCATTTTTGGCTACCTTCTTTTGTTTTCAAGTTATAAGCGCAAATTGGAAAAGTGGCGATATTGAAAACAATTCATATCTCCGCTAATACTGATGATAGAGCTCTGAAATTAAAACATTATACAGGCACTTTTTTTCGTAGAATCCAGTGGCGTGATAGCCTTTTTTGAACCATTTCTAATTACGAAGCTATGACCCAAAGTTATGTTTTTCAAATGGGAATATTAGATTTTTGTGCAATTTTCGAAAAGCTTATTTTTTTCTGATTTCAAAAATATTTAACATTGTATGATTTGTATTAATATGAGTATAGAAAATGATCAAGAGCCTATTTTCATCTATGTCTCAATATTTTCTATGGTTTCAACTGTTGATGAGCACAGAAAAATTTAGCATCGTATAACTATCAAAATCTCGTTCTAGTAGCCTTTTCGTTTCTATGCTCTTTACTCAATTTCTCCAAGATCGAAGATTAATGGACCTCTGTAAAACTTGATCCTCGTTCTAAGTTATTACCTACTGACCTATTATTGTAATCACTATTAGGTATTGAAAAATATTTTCCTTTGTTACTCTTCTAATTGAATTGATAACTGTAATAAAATCTATATGCGTTATTTCATATGCCATTTGAAATAGACTGGCACTTGTGCGTATTTATTCTGGAGAGCAATATAAATATTCTCCTGCGTCCATCTCATTATACCTAACTATATCGTTGAAAGGGAGTATCATGTGGATCTTTTCGTCATTTCGTAATCCATTTTGAGATATGAGAGTTTAAGGAATATATCCTCGTTCGAATTTTGTATAAATTAGTTGAAAGCATAGAAATAATGAAATTGACAAAAGGAGATTGCTCTTGTTATAGGAAGCTCCATTTTTCTGTGCTCATCAATATTTGAAACCATAGAAAATTTTGAGACTCAGATGAAAATAGGTTTTTGATAATTTTTTATACTCATATTGATACTTACCATACAATGTTATATATTTTTGAAATCAGAAAAAAATAAGATTTCAGAAAATGCACAACAATCTAGTATTCTCATTTAAAAAACATAACTTTGGGTCATAGCTTCGTAATTAGAAATGGTGCAAAAAAGGCTAGCACGCCACTGGATTCTACGAAAAAAAGTGCCTGTATAATGTTTTAATTTCAGAGCTCTATCATCAGTATTAGCGGAGATATGAATTGTTTTCGATATCGCCACTTTTCCAATTTGCGCTTATAACTTGAAAACAAAAGAAGGTAGCCAAAAATGAATAGTACTCTTGTTAGTTTCTCAGAAAAAGAGATCGAGAAGTGGGTATCAGATTTTGTCTATCTCCTCTGGTTTAAAAGTTGTAGTACTAAAACATCGAAATATGCCCACCCTGTACAATTTGGCTGGTTAACGAACTTAACTGTGACATTTAGAAACTGAACTCAACCTGAAAATCTGAAGTCTCTAGGACATTCTCCTCGAAACATATTATGCGCACGGCCGGACGGCTGGCCCCACGAACAGAATTGATGGATTTGCATTGTATCGGACTTTTCCTGAATCAAACCGAACTTCAATAAATTCCGCTCAGATTCAGTTACTGGTACCAGAAATCTCATCAGTTGCGAGCTTATGTAATTTTCTACGTAGTGACAGACACACATCGAACGTTTGGCCAACAAATTTCATTCGTTCGTCTGGCGTCCTGTCGATAGTCACGAAATTGAGTTATGAATTTTGATTGAATGAAAATATCCATCCTCATACATTGGATTTCGCAAACAATTGACAATTAACAGAAATATCCATTACAATACGTTCGTTCCATTGTAACCGATCCAACGCTTGTATTAGCGGCCTTATCGCTCTGCCAGGACGCGAATTTAGTGCTGTTTAGCCTGTTTATGCTAGATTTTTGAGCATTCGATAATAATAGTTGGCTGCCAGGGGCATCTTTGATTCAGGCACGTTATTATGTAGTGCTGTGGTTTGCGATAGGACTCATCAGATATGGAAACGCATACCGAAAACCGATGGACGATTGATGATTACCTTTCTGTTTGCAGGCAGCAAGCAAAATTGGCAATCTGTTCGGAGTGCAGATGATTAACATTTCTCATACAGTTGACAGAAGTACCTACCAATAGTCAGTTTGATGACCTATCTCGTACCTGTTGAATCAATCGACGAAAAGATTATTACATTCAAAGAACCGCAATCAACTGAATTCTAATTCATAAACAGATTTGGTGAATTTTGACAATTTTCTTGACATTTTTTGAGTTTGAGTCAGCGAAACAATCTTCGCGCAGGTAGTACACTGGTTTGCGAGAAGTCAAAGTGAAGTTTGTACTTTATTCAATGTAAAAGATCCGGAATATCAAATGTGGCAAGATACTGTCAGCAACTCTTTCCACATATTTAAAGAATTTGGCACAGTAAAGGATTTAAACAGGCTCCGTATTCTGGACAAGTGATCTTTCAAAGCGTATACGAACTTCATTACACGAGTCCCCCTTTTATTTCCAAAAATGCACACCGCGCAAGGAAGTTCATGTACGCATTGAAAGATCACTTGTCGCGAATACGGCACCAGGTGTTTTAGACGAGTATCAAAAATTGGACATTGCCTCATCTCTGCAGAACGATCCGCATGTGTAAAAAGTTTCATTGACCCAAAATTTTGTTGCAGCTTAATGTACGATTGGAGGATTTTTGAAAGTAAACAATATCACTCTTATAACATACTCTTTCCGGATAAAGCATACTTTCAACAAGAATGCGAATTTAGTGCGGTTCAGCTTGTTTATGCTAGATTTTTGAGCATTCGATAATAGTTGGCTGCCAGGGGTATCTTTGATTCAGGCGGGTTATTATGTAGTGCTGTGGTTTGCGATAGGACTCATCAGATATGGAAACGCATACCGAAAACCGATAGACGATTGATGATTACCTTTCTGTTTGCAGGCAGCGAGCAAAATTGGCAATCTGTTCGGAGTGCAGATGATTAACATTTCTCATAGAGTTGACAGAAGTACCTAGGGGAAAGGCAGGCAAGATGGCATAGTAGGGCCAAATGGCATACCATATTTACTGAAGAATCCACTGCGAGTGGAATCCTAGAACTCGGTGCAAATGTTCGAATTCGTTGGCAACAGTGTACGAACGTTGTTTCAAGGGATTCATTACGGTAGTTGATGACTTAGTCGTGAAAAAGTGGTATGAGCGTGTACAACTTCGACGTAAGCTCTCTCTTCTCGTCTGTATTACTGTAAGTACAGATTATTTCTCTAACTTTTTTATATCCGAGTAGAATTGTACTTTTATTGTGAACCTTTTCGTGTATTTACCTTGACAAAAAGATGTCACAAAAACGTTGATTTAATATTCGTTTTTTTGACACGTGGTTAGGGCAAGTTGACATACATAGAGGCTGGGTAAAATGGCATGGTACTTTTTATTAACAATAAAATATTTTTTCAGATGGTCTGCAATTATCAAAGGAAAACCAACAGAGGAGAGTGGGATGAGAATAATATGTTAAGAGTTTTGGAAGCAGTAAGAAAAAACAAATGGGATAGGCCCTTGCTAGTAAAACATTCAATGTACCTTTTTTTATTTATATGAATATGATTTTTTTGTTTATATGAATATAAATAAATTTCTATTTCTTCTATGATATGTTATTCATTGGAATTTTGTTTTTTCCACTACAAAATATATCATATTATATGATATGCCATCTTGCCCGACACTATGAGGCAAAATGGTTTTTTCGGATGTTACAGATTATCGCGATTTTTTTTTGTCTTTAATTTTTTTATTCATATCCTTCTTCAAAAATTGATAGCTAACTTGGTTGGCTAGAGATTCAACTAATGCTGTGCTTAATTTTTTTTCCTCATAAGAGATATCGATTTTCAAAAGATTGTATGCCATCTTGCCTGCCTCTCCCCTATACCAATAGTCAATTTGATAGATGTGTTATTTAGCCTACACTTACTTTTATGTGATTCTGACTGAAATACCTTACATGATAATTGATTTTGATTTTTGAAAGCAAACAATATCACCCTTATAACAAACTCATTTCGGATAAAGCATACTTTCATCAACGATCGAATTTAGTGCTGTTTAGCCTTTTTGTGCTAGATTTCTGAGCGTTCGATTAATACACTCACCGGCAAAATAATCGATCCACCTGAAAAATGGATGAAGTTTGTTAATTGAAAAATATGTTATTACAAATTTGATTCGATCGAATTTTTTTTCTAATTGTAAGTATGTTCATCCTTGATCAATAACCATCTTTAAAATTTAAGAAAACTTGGCGTGCGTCCATTTATACAGGGTGAAACATAATCTGTTTTTTCACCCGTACTTAAGAACCACCCCCAGTGTGTTCTAATTGTTCCACAATGAGATTTACTCCTAGTTTTCTATTTGCCTGAATAATTTCCGAAATCACTTCAGTTGGAAATGAAGTGATTTTCACAAATAGAACATGCCTTTTTCGGATGACAATCAACAAAACAATAAGGTTTGAAATTAGAGTACCATAA
Organism: Propylea japonica; assembly: GCA_013421045.1. NCBI lineage: Eukaryota > Metazoa > Arthropoda > Insecta > Coleoptera > Coccinellidae > Propylea > Propylea japonica. Next base: position 26,398,044 of record CM024242.1, read on the forward strand.
ACGATAGTTCGGAAGGAAATTCAAGAAGTAATATGAATTATTCATTACTAGGAATGAAAACCGAGGGTAATAGTGCATTTCCTCTTATGTTTAGAAGAAAATTGTAAACTTTCACCAAAATGTTAGGTTATGTTATTGTTATGATGAACTGAAGTGATTGTGGAAATTAAACTGATTTTGTCAGAAAGCAACATCAGTTGGAAGTGATGCGCATCAGTTCAAAATCACAACATTGTCAAATAGAACGCGCATCAACTGATTTTACATCAGTTTGGAAGTGATGCGGCTTCAAATAGAAAGGGCCTACTATTTCATCATCAAGACACATCTTCTCTTGAGAATTTAATTCTTTATTTTTAACAATAGCTCAATTTTTGTTGAAAATTTCGCTAGGAATACTTCAAATTCAACATAAAAAGCTGACCTGATGAAAATAAACTGAAAAATGAGTCAGAAACATCACGGCACAATTCATCTCCGCATGTTCTCATTAAGGTTTCGAATCAATTAGGGCATCACTGAGCTGCTGCAAAGGACCCCGCACATTTTGTATGAGAATTGGCTCCCGGTGGATTTGGCTGAAAATTTGATATGATGATCTACTAATCCTTCTGATCAAATGTCTCTACAGTCACGAAGCTGAAAAATGCATACTTCTAGGAGTTTTTAGCGATTTTTTGTATCCATTATGGCTTATGTATAACCGTTCACACAGAAATGTTTGAGAATATTTAGTGATTATTGAAACATTTCTGTGTGAACGGTAATACGTAGGCCATAATGGATACAAAAAATCGCTAAAAACTCCTAAAGTATGCATTTTTCAGCTTCGTGATCGTGGAGACATTTGATCAGAAGGATTAGTAGAACATCATATCAAATTTTCAGCCAAATCCACCGGGAGCCAATTCTTATAATACGTAAGCCATAACGGATACAAAAAATCACTAAAAACTCCTAGTTGCATTTTTCAGCTTCGTGACTGTTTAGACATTTGATCAGAAGGATTAGTAGAACATCATATAAAATTTTCAGCCAAATCCACCGGGAGCCAATTCCCATACTAAATGTGCGGGGTCCTTTTCAGGAGTTGGTACGAGAGATCAAATTGTTTCCTCCAAAAAGCATCCAACTATATGCCCAATTGGTTTCGAATCTGTGCTTAGAGCAGGTCAGTTGAATTCTTGGATATCAACCTCTACTAAATACTCCCTTGCAATCCTAGCCACATGCGGTTGATGCGGTCGGACATTATGAAGCATTATCAAGAAATCGTCTCCAATAAACGGTGCATACGGAACAACATATCGCTTTAAATCTTCTCTTGTTTTATATTTTCACTCAGTTTTCAGTTTATTTTCATGAGGTTCGTATTTAAGGTTAAATCTATGAAAATATTTTCATGGTGATTGATAAAGGATGAACGAACCTGCAATTGAAAAAAAATTCAATCGAATCGGACTTGAATTAACATAAAATAAATGTATGAATTAACGCTGCCGGTGAGTGTAGTTGGCTGCCAGAAGCATCTTTGATTCAGGCAGGTTATTATGTAGTGCTGTGGTTTCCGATAGGAGTCATCAGATATGGAAACGCATACCGAAAACCGATGGACGATTGATGATTACCTTTCTGTTTGCAGGCAGCGAGCAAAATTGGCAATCTGTTTGGAGTGCAGATGATTAACATTTCTCATACAGTTGACAGAAAGACCTACCAATAGTCAATTTGATGACCTATTTCCAGGGCCGAATTAAACTCTTTTCTTCCCCTAGACCAAAAACAATTTGCCGCCCCTCTGAGTGAACAGAATTTTAAAAATTGAAATTTTTTAAATACGCAATTTTCGCTGTAAATGATAAAGACAATTTTTTATCTGAAAATTAAACAATCTTATGTTTCAGAGTGAATATTTCATAGTAAAGAATCACAGTTTTCATCATCAAACTAACTTTCCGCCAATTGTTGCAACACTTATTCGAAGTTTAATTTTTTACACAACTCAGCTTCAATGCAAAAACGGTCAGAGAAATGCTTTTGAAACATGCTAGACCGCAAATACGATAAAATTCGCTTGATGCTCAGGATGAGTCTCTCGCAAAATTTTGTGGCTATAGTGTTCACAGAACGATGGAAAATTCAATTGGAATATTGAAATGAAGAATTCTTATATTTTAATAACAAGATATCGATGGTTTAAAGCGCAGATATTGTACGTCCAGTTCTGCTTATTTTCCAGAATCATAAAAAATAGGTTTTGATTTGCATTCAAGTAGAGTTCGTAATATATTCACAAAAGAACTGGCATTTTTCAGTTGGGTTTGAATGTTTGTAATAAGATTGTAATGCAAACTGCTAATTATTATTAGAATTTTTCATGAAAATCTGTATAATTTGCAAAGTTGTATGGACATACAATATAATGAATTTTCTATAGTGGATATACTACGTATGGGTGCAATGAAAAAACTTTAATGTGCACGTCATTTTGAGTTTTTAATGAACATAAGGGAACATTTACACAGGTCACTTCTGTGAAGAAGAGTTATGAACTTATAAAAATATCGAGTTTTTATTGAACAAAAAAAAGTCACACAATTGTGATTTTACACATTTCGAGCATCAACTGAAAGAATGAAACATATTTTTATATACGTACCTACTATATAAGAACGTGATAAATATAATAATACACATTTCGATTGTTTATTGATACAAAATTAAAACAAAGATAGAATAAACTTTTTTATGGTGTTTATTCAGATTCCTGGTCTGAAAAAACTTCAAGTGTTGTATATGGAACAAGATCTTTGGCTTTTTTTGAGCTTGGTAATGCATTGAAATAGCTTTTGTAAGCCTCTGGAATAATTTTCTTTCGTAGTAAAGATATTAAATCCTTCTTTTTCGCCTCTGAAATCGATAACCTTGCCATATTTTTGTGTCAGGGTTTTCAACAGAGGAGTTTGCTGAAATTTTTTGGTTTGCAAAACATTCAGTTCCATAAATTCATTATCGGTCAATGAATATTTATATTAAATGATAAATGGTTTAGATTCATCAAATCTTAGCCATTTAATGTGAAGCCATTTAACTTTTTCCTTTGAAGTATTCAGTTTAGTATTTTGCATAACAACTGACGCCAGAGCCTGTAGGTCATAAAAATCAGAAAAGCAAAGTTTGTAGACCTGATAGGGACGCGGTTTTTTTTTGCCATCTCAATTAATAATCCCCATTCTTCGGTTGTAAAAATTTTCCGATGTTTACGGGCTCTTTCAATGGTAGCGTGAATTGAATCTGCCTCAAGATAGGAATGACCGGATTCCATGAATTTTAAATCAACAATTCGTAAGTGTTTATATTCACTAACAGCATACAACATTGCTGCAGCTACAAATTGGTTGCGGTTCTGCCCTCCGCAAGTATCTGAAAAACTAGACACATGGGAGACAGTCTGAGGTAGGTTTTTCAAATAATTTAACAGGCATGTGCCAATTTCTGAAGCTCCCTTGGAGCCGTGAAAAACAGTGAAAACAGTGGCCACTCTGATCAAAAGAATCGTAAATTGTGAAATTGAAAACAGAGAGTTTCCGCTTGTAATAAATTTGACAATCAATGAATGAAAACGAAGAGCATGCAAATATTGCACGTCCACAGAAGTCCTAAGCAGCTGATTTTATGTGCACAGTAGTAGAGCACGCAGTTATAGTATGTCCGGACATACAACCATTAGGCATGTGTTGATAGTCTTTCGGCAATACAAATATTGTATGTCCGGACTTACTATGTTTATGCTTTGAGCTATTTTGAACTGCGCAAGAATTGTGACATACTATGAGTGCGCATGGACCAACCCTACCAACCTATGGAAATACTATATTTTCATTATGTGAATTACACTAACTTCTCGTTATTCTGGACATACAATGTTAACACAGACTCTAGATCTGTCTTCCTACGTTCCAAATATCGCTAAACCCTAATTCTGGCAAAAAGTGGACATACAATATGTGTGCTTTAAACCATCGATATCCGATGTGGAAGAAATTTATTTGGTGAATAGAGATTGATATACTGAATGTTCGTGCAAAATTTCAAGACGACCGCATCATCAGAACCATATAAAAGAATAAGTATAAACAATTCAGTTCCTCAGATTCGATAATGCGGGGGTAATTACATTTATATTGAGGTAATAATTTACTTATATTCATGTTATATTATTTTTCAACTTCGAAAAATTCAATAACGAAATAGCACACTGGTAAACTGTTACGTTGATTTTGTACAAAATCAATTGCAAAATGGTCCTTTCTGACCTCGAATTGATAAAATTAAATATTATTGAAAGCCTGGGAATAAATTAATTTTTTTCTGATCGGTTTAATATTGAGCCATATCGCCTTGGTTACCATATGTCATAACACACTTATAATTCCCAAGGGAAATTTGAAACGTCAAGTCATATTGTCCCAAGGGAGATATGAATTGTCCAGTCATATTTTACTAAAAATTGTATGATATGCAACCTTATATATCAGAAAAAAGTCATTTGGAGCTTCTATCAAAAATTTCTTGATCTGCTCCCGGGACAACACTGCTGTTTTATTCTTTATTTTTGTTCTCAACAAATACTTCCACTCCATCGAATAATTTGACATTCGTTGTTTCCTTCAAATGTAGCATTGACCTCAACATAGATAATTTTGGCCATAACGTGTTAGGTGAATATTTCTGCGACTGGAGATCGAATGAATTAACCATACATTGAAAATAACAAGAATCAGAGCAACATACCAAATCTTCAAAATATGCCCTTAAAATATTTTCGCTGACACCGTCCACCAAACTTTTTCTTTTTCACTCCTGAAATCCTTCATACTCTTTACTATAGGCAGCTTTATATTTGACTGGAATCAAAAATTGACGGGCTTTCGCCGCTTGAGTTTCGACGTAGTTCGACATAATTTAAATAATTTTATCCCATTTTGACGTTTAAAGACGACAATATTCAACCCATGGTAACAAGGGTAAGTAGACGTTTATCCAATGAGTGAATTAAATTTTTTTTAATTCACTAGTGAAATAAAATATTCACCACTCACTTTCTGGAAATAATTCTTTCCACACACAATGAACCTAAAACTCATTTTAAAGTATGTTTATTAAAATTTATCAAAAATTCTACATTAACAGTCATTTCTATCATTAAAGTAAAAATTACAATTATTAAGATTTTGAAAATGGAACTGGAAACCTGCACCTCCTTCAAACTTGGTGAAATCTGCCGATGTCTATTTTTTCTTTCACAGGCAACATTCGTTTAGGTTGCGAATAGTAGGACCATAAAGACGACAACTTAACTTTCTTGGATTGTTCGGAAATATACGCCAAAATTATTTTTTCGTTGACACCTATGGCTTTTTTATTATTTCTCCAGGCACAAAATGCCGTATATATTGCTTTTCGTACAATATTTTTGATTTCAATGGAATTACTGATTCTGCTGCCTCATTTGCGTATTGTATAATGCACTCAGGAACTACAACCTCGTCGTCACCGCTCAACATTTTTTCGAAACAAAAATTCTTTGACTGTTCTATAATTTTCATTGACACTTGCAAACAATTAATTACATAGTGCCCTAGCAACCATCGATCGAAGGGAAATCTCGTTATGAATTTGAATTATACCTAATATTTCTTCTAAAAAGTATTCATTATTTGTATTTTCATCAAAATGGGATAAAATTTTGTATACGACACGTGAGTTAAAAATGTTTATTCACTCGAAGAAATTAAACTACTCGCCCTACGGGCACGTGGGTTGAACTTTCTTCTCATGAATAAACATTCATTTAACTCACTTGTTGTATAAATAACTATTTATTTCACACAAGACGTCACAATAAAATCAGTCAACCATAATTCTCACAAACACGGCCCATAGCAACGTTAAAAATTCAATTAATTCCAAAATTTGAAATCTTTTATTAATTTTTCCATTTTAAGAACAATATTGTTTCGATCAGAAAAATCTTTTGATTACAACACGAGAAATATAAATACCATTTCCCTCGGGATGTAACTAGGACAACCTCGGGAAATATACTATTCATATTTCTCTAGTTCTAATAATAGATATTCTTCAATTCTCAAGTGTTCACATATTTTACTTCCTGAATAATTTCCAGAATATTATTTCAATGTGTTCGATTTGTGTATGAGTAGACAATTACATAAGCTCGAAACTGATGAGATTTCTGGTACCAGTTACTGAATTTGAGCGAAATTGATTGAAGTTCGGTTTGATTCAGGAAAAGTCCAATGCAAACCCATCGGGATTGGTCAGATCGCGCAACTTCAATTTCCTGAGTACCACAGGCATTATGTTGAAGTGTACACATTGGGTCAGGTCGAGTAATCATGAAATCCAATAATTATACAGAATATATCTCTTGTACAGGGTTGCGCGAAAATTCCTAATAGAATCAATATCCTTTCAATCCAAATGAGGGAGAATTCATTTTGAATTGAACGTATTTTTTTGCAATGATTTGAAATATATTTTTTCTCCAACCATCAAAAAATGTTGACATTTTTGTACTATTTTCAGGTGCAAAAGTCATAAATTTCCTTACCGTACAAAAATTCACTCGTTACTTAGCAACACTTTTAATCCTAGGATTAAAAACGCTACTTTTAATCCTTGGATTAAAAGTAAATGCATTTGAAGTCTACTTGACAATCACTGTCATGATTCTGTTCAAATTCATAACCAAATTATGAACGATTTTTCACTAAAACCAATTTTATTGTAATTTTGTCTTGGTTGGAGAAACAATAGTATATATTATTCGGACTAAAAGTACCGTAACATGGGGATATTTTGATCAGTTTTCATCTTCGATCCCGAATAACATTGTTTTTTTTGCGAATAGAGATATTTTTTAAACACGACAATAATCGGTTTTACCCTTCAAACATATTCTAGAAATACGAGATCTGAAAAATGAACGATTTTCTGAGAAAAAAATTAAAACTGAGTGATCAAATATATACTGATTTTGGGGATTCTTTGATCATACTTGCATTTTGTACGGAATACGAAAGTTACCCCAAAATAACGATCAATGGAAGTGGAGAAACAAATTAGATGTTCATACCTCAAGTATAACCAGCTAATTTTCAATATGCGGGAATATTTATGAAATTAAAACAAACTTTCATCGCAAAAGATATTGAAATACTATGGAATATGAATTCCGTTAGAACAAAATGACCTAAACTAAGGCACAGAAACTATCAAATACAGAAAAGGAACCATTTATACATGTTAGGAAAAAATGAAGGAAAATTGTAAAAAAATATTCAAACTTCAACCACCGCGATGTCAGTTTCAAATTTATAGTTTAAATTGAAATCGGAGTCATATTCCTCTGAAGGACTAGCCTGAATCTCGACAATATCTTCTCTTTTAATCACGGATACATTGTCAGCAATAAGTTTGGAGTTTTTCCTATTTGAAAAGTGCCGTCAACAACTATTTGTACCGCTTCTTCAAATTTTTCAGGTGTATAATCGAGGTACAACCGACTTCCGAGTACTCTTTTATACATGCGAGGCATTTCTGAAAAAATAATAACAACAAACTAGTTATTTTTGTGTTTATTTATCGAGATATACGTGTTGGGGCAACATTGATCACCTGACCAATGTTTCCCCAGGTCTTGATCAAACTTGCCCCCTGAAATGAAATATGTCTCAAAATATAAACCAATTGAAATCCAGATTTGAATGTCCACTAATAGCACTACCAAATACATGACAGGAAAAATACAAGTAAAGTGACAATCTGTATTCATAAACTTACTGTTGTAGATGGTAAGTTTTCCAGATGAAATAAATGCAACGAAATGGTTCCGTCAGAAATAAATAAGCTAATCACAAGCATGTGCTTCCTCATCGCCTGAATCGTCCTAATTGACTAACCACACCATCAGTGCTGCCGACTGAGCTGATAGTTTTGAGGGTGCACAAAAGATGTCAGCACTATAATAGTTTCAAGTAATAACTAAGTTTTGATCAAATTAACCCTAGGATTCAAAGTATCCCCATGTTACGGTACCTATTTTAACTCGCAATTTTGCATTCGCTCGGCTACGCCTCGCAACTGCAAATATTGCTCGTGAAAAAAAGATGCACTTTTAATCCTTATAATATAATATACTATTTTGTACCTACAACTGTCAAAAAAACTTGATTTTTCTTCATCGCTATGGATGCATTAATGATTACTCTTTCTAAATTTGAAAAAGTCTGTTTTTCATCAAGCATTATCTTTGATAATTACCTATATTTCAGACGGAGTAAGTTCACATTCACAGTTGTACAAAAAATGTTGTTTGTATTTCGTGCGTATGAAATTCGTATTTTATGGCACATTTGAATGAATTTTTTGCCTTGACTTGCGGTCTCGGCCAAAAATTTACACTCTCATGTGCCATAAAAAACACTCATTTCAAGAACTTAATACTAAAATAACTACATATTTTTTAACCCTATGAGATAGTAAAATTGAATGGCACATTGCAGTCAAACGCATTGCTCTATCGTCTTTTGTTTCCGAATTATATAAACCAAAATTGGCATTTGAGCTTTCGACTTTGGTCATTATCTCTGTTCCTGTTTGTGCTTTAAATTTGAAACAAATGAAAATCCAGTGTCCCAATATAATTTTTGCTGAAGGACTTTCTTTCTGATTTATAACATGAAATTTCGTTTCTTTATGGAAACAGTAATAAATTTGAAAAAGTCTGTTTTTCACAGCTGAAAAAAGAATTTCATTTTTTTCGCCTTCAAAAAAAGTAAGTTTCTATAATAACAACACAGAAAGATTACTGGATCTGAATGCATACAAATATTCTATTCGAAGCATTATCTTTGATGATTACCTATATTTCAGACGGAGTAAGTTCACATTCACAGTTGTACAAAAAATGTTGTTTGTATTTCGTTCGTATGAAATTCGTATTTTATGGCACATTTGAGTGAATTTTTTGCCTTGACTTGCGGTCTCGGCCAAAAATTTACACTCTCATGTGCCATAAAAAACACTCATTTTATGAACTAACTATTTTTTAACCCTATGAGATAGTAAAAATGAATGGCACATTGCAGTCAAACGCATTGCTCTTTCGTCTTTTGTTTTCGAGTTGTATAAACCAAAATTGGCATTTGAGCTTTCGACTTTGGTCATTATCTCTGTTTCTGTTTGTGCTTTGAACTTGAAATAAATGAAAATCCAGTGTCCCAATATAATTTTTGCTGAAGGACTTTCTTTCTGATTTATAACATGAAATTTCGTTTCTTTATGAAAACAGTAATTTATTTTCACTTAAAAATATTCATCGTTTTTTCTTTCGTTTGGAAAATAAATAACATGTCATATAACGCTCATAAACCAGTGGCGATGTAAGAAAGGCCCAGAATTTTCACTGGGGGTGGTGATTAATGAACAGGTACAATTTCGTTGAGATTAGGCCATAGAAATTTAGAGGAGCAGGCCCAAACCTTGTCCCTTCAAGCGTCGCCACTGATCTAAGAACGAGAGAAAACGTTGATTATTTCTGAGTAGAAATATACGTTCGGAATATAATATACAGGGTCATTTGAAAAATAGATGAATCACCTAAGTCGATTTGGAATAAAATGTATTTTTTGACAATGAAATTAAATTTTTTGATGGAGCCTTGGAAACGAAGGAACTATTCGCCTGAAATATTTTCAAGTCCACAGTGTTGTCACATCTATCTTGATCGCGTATCTACTTTCTTATTTAAAATGGAGCTACCTATATTTTTATTGATGCATCAATTCAATACAAAATTCGTATAACCTAAAAAACACTTTTTTACCAAGCAGTGTTGCCGAGTTGTTCATAAATTCTCGAAAATTTTGAGATTTGCATTGCCAGTTCGGAAATACAATATCTCGATTAGTTCCTATGAGAATGAAACAAAGCTCAGCAGTGTCATAGTAAAGAATTATAGTTTATTTTTCGTCAACTTTCCTTAGTAACCTAAACAACCAATTATAAAATGAAACGTTAGTAAACAAAACTCATAGATATGTAAAAATATCTCACATTACACCTTGCCTAACCTAACCTAACCAACCAATTATACATTGAAACGTGAGTAAACAATACTCATAGATATGTAAAAATATCTCACATTGAAATATCAGGTATCACAAAGTGGATTTATTTAATATTAAGCGTCAAATCAAAAAGGCACCAAGGCAAGTCAGGAGCTCGGTGTGACAGATCCGGCCCTTACTCCTCGTTCACGACATTCTGAACACAAAAAGATGTGGGAAAAATGCTCGCTGTCACCCTTGGAATATCAGAGAATTCGAGAAATGAAATCCCTAGAACTGCGAGTAGATTATATGTGCGAAAAGTTAAACTTTTATTAAATGTGTTGACTTTTGTCGTCCCCATCTCGATGTCTTTGGGATAAAGCTCACAATGCTTTGTGCCTCATGTCGTTATCGGAAAAAAGATTCCTATTCGATAACAAGAGAGGCGTTGTTATTTTCAATATTTCGTTGCTCACAAAGAATAGCGTGCCTCATTGAATTCATGGAATATAAGAATTTTCGATTCAGCACATTCACGAATGATTTTTTTATTTGATTCTAGTGTAGGATGATCTTTTGCCAATTGTCAAAGGACTATTGAGGTACAGTTGGACAGCGTTATGCAGAAAGCTACCAACCCACAATAGTCTTGATATTCAGTTGGATGTGTATAAGTAATAATAATAATGATAATAATAATAATGTTTATTCATATAAATTTTACACAAATAAACATAGTAAGTTACAGAGATCATTTATAATATAATCTGTGCGTAACTGTAGAGAAAACACAACAAACTTTCGACCCTATGTGAGCACAATAATACCAAACTAGAAAAAAAAAAGTTCCTATTAATCGATGTACATATTTCAACAATAAATAAACAACAATTCTCAATTCTCCCAACTAAATATAACAATTCAATCCTTCAAATTTGAGTATTATTATTGAAATTGAATTCAATATTTAGGATGAAATACCACTATTTAAATCTATGGGAGATGATTACCCTTCAGTAGGGTCCTGTAGCGGTCTTAGAAGAACGGAAGATTCGAAAATCATCACTTGGAACGCCAGACCTGGTTTGAAATACCCTCCTGGCCCAAGAGCATCAATTAAGTGTTTTGTGTCTAAATATTGAAGGTATTTATTCGAATAGTTTTAAGTTTCAATTTTGTAAAAACGGCGAGGCAGGGTTTTTTCTACTGAGGTTTTTCCCTGTGCTCTGGTATCATACGACAGAATAGTATGGTACCCCGTTTTGCACCAACCTCAGCTAGGGACTTTTTTGTTTCATGAATTGTATTTTGTTAGCTCTCAATTCAAAAGAATATATATATGGGTTTAATGTTCGGGTTTTCTTGTCATCAATGGGGTTTTCGTCATGAATCGGGTCTGTGTCACGGATCGGGTATTTTTTTTGGTCGCAGTAGGTTAGTTTTTTTTTCTTATTTTTATTTTTAATTTCCACTATATTTTTGGTGTTTGTAGATCATTCATTTGCTCAAGTTATTAATGAGTCCATCTATTTCTTCCTTCTTTAATTTTATCAGCCATTCTCTAGATTTTTTTTGAAACTTTTATAATTCTTAATTATTTTTAGGCAAGCTGGAATCACAGAATATACTCTGGGGGCGAGGTAATGAGCAGACCTTTGTCCTATAGTCTTCGAGCACTTCGTGGTAATGTAAGTATTTTTCTTGTTTCTCGTATTATATATATGTTCCACATTACTTAATTGGATTTTCTTTTTAAATACATTTATTGTCAATTTGAAAATGAACAGTTTCCTTGCGTTTAGTATCTTAGAAATCTGAAAAAAAGGCGCACTAGAATACGTTGCCTTCTTACCAAAAATTGTTCTCAATATCCATTTCTGAATTTTATTCAAACGATCCAGATGACAATCGTAGATCCCACCCCACCCTATTATTCCGTAGCCAATGAGTGTTTCAACAAGAGCATTGTATATCATAATCAAATGTTTGTTTTCCATGGAGTATTTTTTCAAAGCTTTAAACTTATAGATCAAACCTCTCAATTTTTTCACCAGATTTTTTATATGTTCCTCCCACCTTAGGTGACTGTCAATTATTACACCAAGGTATTTAGCACTTTTTGCTAACGGTAAAACTGTATGTTGGTTTATAACAATATTTTCAAAGTGTGGGAGGCCACTCTCGTATGAGGCAAATGGGACACACCTAGTTTTGTCAACATTTAGTGTTAGCTTATTGTGCTGTAACCACTTTCTAATAATTTCGAAACCGTGCTGTGCTCTAACTTTTAGTTCATCCCAAGAGTTGGCCCAAAAGTGTATCACACTGTCGTCTGCAAAGCCGATAATTTCTCCATTGCAACAGATTTTCAACATTCTGTTAATGTAGACCAGGAATAAGAGCGGTCCCAGCACTGTACCCTGAGGAATTCCGTAGGCAACACGTCTTTCTTCGCTTCTACATCCACCGATCTCCACTATCTGTCTACGGTCTATTAGGTAGCTCTTCAATAAGTCGTAGATCTTTCCCCGAAATCCACAGCTTTCAATTTTATCAAGAAGCTTTTTATGCGAGACGGTATCAAATGCTTTTGCGAGATCCACGAATATACATAGGGATGGAATTTGTTTGTCTAAACATTCATAAAGGTCAGCTGTTAACTTTCCAATTGCATCCTCAGTAGATCTACCACTCATGAATCCGTACTGGTTTTCACTGATTATCCTGTGTTTTTGGAGAAAATGCATCATACGTTTGTGTATCACCTTTTCTAAAATCTTCGCAATATTAGATACGATATTAACGTAATTGGTCGATAGTTGATTATTTCGACCTTATCTCCGCTCTTGTATAATGGTTTTATTACACCTAGTTTTAATATATCTGGAAAACATGCAGTGGCAAAACAGTGGTTCACAAGATGGGTCAACGGCTCAGCAATTTCTTTCTTGATCTCAATAAGCGTTTCTGCCCTGATGACGTCATGTCCCGGTGCTTTTCCCTTCTTTAATGTATCCAATAGGTTTTCTATTTCAAATTTGTCGGTTGGGGCCAAAAAAAATGTTTCCTCTTGATTTTGGTGAGTTTCATTGAAGTCTTCTACACTTTCTATATTATTTGCATACTGTTGACCTAAGGTGCTATAATGCAGATTGAATGCATTCGCTATTTCTTCCGTGTTTTCAGTGATGTTTTCATTAGTTTTAATGCATCTTATTGATGTTTCAGGTTGAAGGTTTCCACAGTTATCAAAGACTTGCTTTACATCATGTAAAAAGCTACCAAGCCTCAAAAAATATTTGACTCGTTGAACTCATAAAATGCTTACCCATATCTTCATTTTGATCCTTCAATTTGCAGAAACCTTTCATCCCACTTGGTATTATGGATATACTACAAAACATAATATGTTTTGATATACTACAAAACATAATATGAGTTTTATGAGTTCAACGAGTCAAATATTTTTTGAGGTTTGGTAGCTTTTTACATGATGTAAAGCAAGTCTTTGATAACACTCCATCCAACTCAATATCAAGATAGATATATCAGATATGCGAGTAGATTAAATATACTCGTATATCTGTTATATCTAGCGCCTGGTGCATCGAAGTGGGTTGGTAGCTTTCAGCTCCTTCTTGTATGAAATTCTTCAGAATACGTACGAAATAACCGTTATAAAATAGATATTGAAGTGTCTAGTATGAGACATACAAAAATTTTGATAGAAACTAGATGGTGAACTTCGTTCACAACCGAGAAATTCAACGCCGATCGAGTAAGAACCTGGGCAGTGGACACTATGTTAGTATTCTGCTTCAACCTTGCGTGTGTCTGTGAACAAATGCGGGAGACTTAGGAAGATGATTCCTGGATGAAAATAAGCAGGGGTAGTTCATATAATTTTTTTTCGAAATCGACCCACTTTCCAAGATACAGCCTTTAGATATTATTGAGGTAGAAGGGTTGAAAAAAACAACCCCTTATGATTTCACTTCAAAAATTGTTTTCGTGGGATATATTTTCGAAAAATAAAATTCTCTCATGGTTTTCCATTCAATTCTGGAAAAAAAGTCTCTTACAGAATTTCGATACAGTCAATACTTTTCTGGGGAAAAATAAAAACCTACAAGCAAATATGATCACTATTTATTCAATTTCATCGTACGTTCCATAGAATTAATATTCTAAGATATTGTTCATGCGCAAAATTGGTTTAGTCAAATTTACTCATTAATCCAAAGAAAGTTCTATTTTTGAAATTAAAATATTACGGATAGAATGTTCTTGAGGAAATAAGTAAGTACACCTTCAGAAAGATTTATAGAACATCTTCATCTCCTGTCAAGGACATAGAATATCTTAAAATATTCATATTATTAAACACTTATACGATAAAATGGAATGAACAGTGGTCATATCTGCTTGTAAGTTTTTATTTTTTCCGAGAAAAGTATCGACTGAATAGAAAATTTGCAGAACACTTCTTTCTCCAGAATTAAATGGGAAACCATAAGAGAATCATATTTTTCGAAAATCTATTCCAAGAAAACAATTTTTGAACAAAAATCATAGGAGGTTGTTATTTTCAACCCCCTATTATAAATTTATAGGAACTTCTTCATTTGATCCACCAAAACTATCAATGAGTTAATAATAAGAAGTTCAATCTGATAAATGTTCTCTATTCCAGCGTAATAACCAAATTTAAATTCAAATATAACAATTTTTAAACTTCCCAAACCACCAGATGAAGACGTATTTGGTAAATTGCATGCCCATGAAATTTTGATGGGTACCAATCAAGCGGAATTGAATTCCAGTCATTTCCAGTTCGATACCAATGAATAGTCTTTTATGAGCCAGTCTATAATAACACCTCGGTGGTTTCACGATAGCTACTTTCAAGTTTCCGTTTGAAGTATTAACACCTACCGGAAACGAGTCCGTGGAAACGAGATATCGGAAAGTAGTTTAAAGAAGAATTAAAGTCTAAGTTGCGTCGATAGAATGGTTGTAGAGATATTTAATTGTTGTGCCAACTTCTAATTCGCTCGATCTCGGAAAATTACTTCATGGCTTATTTTACTTGGGCTCTTACAGGGAAACTCGCACAAAGGGACCATCCTGGCAGAATTAATTGCACTCCAGAGGGCCCTGAGGATCCCTCAATATTTTCACGACGTGGAAAGTTACAGACCGACGCGCGACGATTCGATGTGTATTTAGGTTTTTGATGTGGGCCGTGGTGTTTCTAACGGATAGCTGTTCGGATTGAACAGATATCGTGACGAAGAAATCAATCGACAAGAATACTGACTTAAGGTCAGGAGCTTTTGCACGCTAGTTTGGTAGCCTGTTAACCAAGTTTCCCACAGAAATATTAGTCGTCTTCGACTCTATCATATGAGTAGGTGAAAAAGGACATAATGAGAGATAATCTAGAGTCTATCATGACGAAGGAATTGACAAGAATACTGACTCAGGGTAAGCAGCTTTTGCACTCAAGTTTGTTAGTCTATTCACCAAGTTTCCATAGAAATATAAGTCGTCTTCAACTGTATCATAAAAGCGGGTGATAGAGGACAGATGAAGGATAATCTTAAGTCAATCGTGACGAAGGAATCGACAAGAATACTGATCGGGGTCAGGAGCGTTTGCACGCTAATTTGTTAGCCTATTCACTAAGTTTTCCACACAAACTGAAGTCGTCTTTAACTACTCTCAACCTACCAGGGTATACACTAATATTAATGGCCATACTTCAATTTCAATGTTAGATTACATCCTAACAAATTTCAATTCTGATAATTATTCAAGTACGGTGTTCGAACCTCATATTAGTGACCACAAGGCCATCTCGATCACATTATTACCTCACTATTCATCAATTTCTGTGGATGAAGATTATAGATTGATAAGAAGCTATTCAAACACCAACCTCCTCAAGCTTAGATTTGCGTTATCTAAGAGTGATTTTTCTGATGTGTGTGGTGCCACAAACGTTGAAAATGGCTTCTATAAATTTTTGAAAATAATAAATTCCATCATTGAAGAATGTTGTCCAATAAAAAAAATGACAACCAATAATATAAACTCTGGATGGATTACGCCTCAAATCAGACAAGCTAGTCAACAACTTAAATATCTGTTTTGGCTCCATAAAGAGCTGAAGTCTAATGAATCTCTTGAAATATATAAAAAATTCAAAAAAGATTACAACCAACTGCTGAAAAATGCTAAATATGAGTTTAATCAAGCCATATTAAAACGATCTTCTAATCTGAATAAATCAGTCTGGAGCATGGTCAGTCATATTACTGGTAGGAAATCTCGTTCAAAGTACCCGAATACATTAAATATCGATGGATCTCTCTGTTCGGATATCGAGGACATTGCTGCTGCTTTTGGCAGCTATTTCTCAAGTATCGGTGTCAGAAGCCTTATGAATAGTTACGGATCCACTTTATCAACGGATTGTACAACCTCTAAAATGTCCGACAATTCATTTTATTTTTTTCCGATCACCGAACGTGAAGTCATTGAAACTATCAATAATCTAAAAAACAATAAGTGTACTGGTATCGATTTAGTGTCTGCTGGAGTCTTAAAAACAATAAATGAGTTGATATCCGGACCGTTTACCCATCTGGTAAACCTTTCTATTACTTGCGGAACATTCCCTTCATGCCTTAAGCTGTCCACAGTCATACCTGTTTTGAAAAAAAATGATCCAACCGATATAAGCAATTATAGACCGATTTCCTTAATAAATATTTTTTCTAAGGTTATCGAAAGAATGGTTTACGACCGCATGGTGAACTACCTGACTAAATTCAAACTTTTGAAGAATAACCAGCACGGCTTTCGTTCAGGACGTTCCACACAGACTGCCGCGCTCTCCTTCATAGAGTATGTTTACAGATGCCTGGATGACGGTTTGTGGGTTTCTGGACTGTTTTTCGATCTCTCACGTGCGTTTGATTGTTTGAATTTCAATTTCATATTGAAAAAGATGTATAATTTGGGCTTTCGGGGGGTTTTTCTCGAGTGGCTTAAATCTTTTCTTATGGACAGAATAATGAGTGTAAAAATCAATGATTATATTTCGGACCATTTTAATATTCTTCTTGGAGTCCCGCAAGGATCAGTACTAGGTCCTCTTATCTTTCTACTTTTTATAAATGACCTTCCTGACCACATAATAGCGGAATTGCTTGTCATGTTCGCCGATGACGTTTCGTTTGCAATCTCTGCGAAAACGCGTGAGGAGCTAATATCGAAGTGTTCTTCATTGATGGAAAGATTTGTCGTATGGTGTAAAGTAAACTCTGTGATAGTTAATATCGACAAAACTGAGTGGGTTGTTTTCAACCTCAAGAATCAAAATGAAACATTCACTTTCAACCATGACGACATCTCAATTACATCTAAATCATCTATAAAATTTCTGGGTTTGGTTGTAGATGAACAACTTAGATGGTGCGACCACTTAGAATATCTAGTCAAAAAGCTGAACACGTCCTACTACGCTTTAAGCAGATTAAGAGGTTATTTGCCCGTTGAGTCCTTGATAACCATCTACCATAGTCTTTTTCATACACATTTGAACTATAATACGTTAATTTGGGGTAATTCTGTGAATATCTCACGAATATTGCTTGCTCAGAAACGGGTCATTCGCCTGATTTTTGGATTGAATCATCAGACATCGTGTAGACCAATATTCATTAAAAAAAATGATTATGACGGTGACATGCCTGTACATATACAAATGTCTAGTATATATAAAAGAGAATATTAACGATATTCCCAAGCTTTCTGGTGATTTCAAATACAAAACAAGAAATGTTACAACATTGTTTATTCCTCAGCACAGAACATCTAAGTATGAATCCTCTCCACATTTCCAAGGTATTAGAATGTTCAACCATTTACCTGTTGCAATGAGGCAGCTTGGTTTTTCTGTGTTCAGGTCTAGGTTAAGATCTCTGTTAGTAGATAAGGCGTATTATAGTGTTGCGGAATTTTTCAGTGATACTAATTTTGTATAAATTTGTCTTTAATTTAAATTCAATATTTTTTTTTCTCTTTCTCTGTATACTGACCTGTCTTATACACCACTGTGTGTCTAAATGGATCAATAAACATTATTATTATTATTATTATTATATAATATGAGCAGATGATAACAGTCAGAATGAAATACACTGCGCATAAAATATAACGCACATTCTGAAAATCTCAATTTTAATGAAAGTTAACTCTACATTGAGTTTATAACTTATTTTTTATGTTCTCTCGGAAAGGTTTTCAACAAAACAAGAAACATCGAATGGACGAAGAATTCAGGATTTCACCTAATCTTACGTGAAAGAAGAGAAATAAACAATTTTCAAAATACTGGAATGCTGATTAGTGATTTGATACTTGGTATTTCCACCCCTGGCGTTAATTACAGCTCGGCAATGACGGTTCATACTCAAAATGAGTGATCTTAAAATGTCCTGATCTAATCCTTCCCAGATTTCTCTGAGTTGGATTCCTAAGTCATTAGGAGTAGCTGGTTGATTTTCTGAATTTCTCAACCTTCTATTGAGGTTGTCCCAAACCTGCTCAATCGGATTGGGATCTGGACTTCTTGCTGACCATTCCATTCGAGAGACTTCAACCTCTTCAAGGTACTCCTGAACGATGCGCGCATGATGAAGTCTGGCATTATCGTCCATAAAAATGAAATGTTCACCGAGTTATGGGGCAAATGGCACTACACGCTCTTCAAGAATGTTCTTCATATACCTGTGAGCATTCATAGCTCCATTATCAACGACCACTAGGTCTGTGCGAGCAGTCAAAGATATTCCAGCCCATACCATAATCTATCCTCCCCCGAAACCTGTAGTATTCAGGAAATTGCACTGAGCATATGTTTCATGTGGACGTCTGTATACAAGGGAACGTCGATCATAATGGTAAAGGCAGAATCTAGACTCATCTGTGAAGAGAACTTTTTCCCAATCAGCCTCTTCCCAATGGATATGATCTATCGCAAAATTCAAACGCGCACTTAGATGAGCTGGGGTAAGAGCTGGGCCTCTTGCCGCGACACGAGGCCTTAAATCATATTCTCTGAGGCGATTTCTTATTGTCTGAGTGCTAATTTGCACTCCATGAGTTTGCTCAAGCTGATTTCGAAGGAGGCGAGCGGTTGCAAATCATTGTCTCAACGAAGAAACTCTCAATTTACGTTCTTGAATGGTAGTTGTTACCCGTGATCTACCCTGTCCTGGTCTTTGAACATTCATACCTGTCTACCTGAATCGCTGCAACATTCTAGACACACTTGTAAGAGAAATTCCAAACCTTTCTGCAATTCTTGTGTATGGCCGCCCTTCTTCTCGTAAAACTACCGCTTGAGCACATTCCTCTTGGGTCAAATTGAGTGTTTCGCGTTGCATAGCGATCGAGTGTAGAAAATCAAACGAAAGAAAAACTATTGATCACTAGAATTGATCGAGAACAACTGATTTCAGAATGGAACCAAAACATCTGTATTGAAGAAAAACGTTGAAAGTGAATAACATATGAATGCATCATTCTGATAAAAATAACTATCATTGAGAACACCTTCAGTTGTAGAATAAATTTGAGATTTGCATAATGTGCATTAATTTTTTTGTGCAGTGTATTATCTACAGCCCTTCTTGTTGGCCCAACTAGATTTCAATCTCCCGGAATCCTTCAACCTAAAGCTATCAGTGTTAAATAAGGATAAAACAAAAATCATAACGCTTAAAGTCTTCGGACACACTAATATAGCACAAACAGAACTGAAAAGTAGTTCACGAAGAAAAAAATCAATAATTTTATTTCAATTTTAATAGTTCATCCGATAAAAATAATTCAAACTCTTTGATTGGTGTGGGATTTTCCATATATTTTACAGAATCAGCTATGTCAGAAGGTGAGGGGGACTAACAACATAATTGTTATATGAAGTTTTCAATTTTTTTTCTATATCATCTCATTGAGTTAATTGAAAGTTCTTTCAGGTGAAAAAATTTTTCATTAAATGAAATTGAAACGATTATGGATAAATGAAAAATACCATACCTAAATTGGCCTCAATGAAATATCTTTCAATTCGCAGATAAGTTCAATTGAAAAATGTTACAGGGCATGGCAGAGTTCAAAAGGGACATATTCCCTGAAATACGACCACATCTGAGGATAAATCCACAGTTTTGACGCGAAAACCGTTATCGTCAATCATGTCGGAATATAAATTCGAATTGGCAACATGGGCGTCGAGGAAAATAGCAAATTCGTAAACGTTGTAAACGTACCGCCAAACATGAGATATCGTCGATGCGAAAAATACCCATTTTTATGGATTTTAAATGCATAACCGTAGCTGTGCAATAATCAAGATGCATAAAAGCATCAGAGTCCATTACCCGAAGCTTTTGATCACCGGTGTATGTTGTTCGACATAAAACCACCCTCATATATAAAGTGCACTGTTAGAATTCGTGAAAAATATGGTTTCAATAATTATGGAGACGAGAACGTAGGAACCAGGAACTATCATTATCAAATAGTATTCTTTATTTGGGTCGAAATTGGGTTGAGTATGGGTACAGGGTGTTAGTGGACTGGTGCGAGAATCTTCAGGAGGTTATGCTAAATAACTTTTGTTCGCAGATGCTTCGTTTTCAGAGGAGTATGATGGAAGGCCATGGGTGCGAAATGGCAGAATTGACTCGGAAAACTTGAGAAAAACCCTAAGCAGATGCTTTTGAGCTCTTGTTCCTTAGTGGAGCAATAATTAAATAACCTCAAAATTTTGTATGGGCATATTTGTATGCTAAGTATATGAAGGCAAAAACTCATCACGATAAGAATTATATTCTGAAAATTATTGAAAAAAGGAAGTATGTAAAAAACAACGAGTAGAAAAATTTAATTCTATGGTTCTGATGATGCGATTCTCTTGTCCATGAACATTCAGTACATCAAACTTCATTCACAAAATAAATATCACTCAAATCGGATATCTTGTTATCCTCTTCTTTTCAATATTCCAATTGAATTTTCTATGGTACTGTTAACACTAAGGAGACAAACTTTTGCATGAGGCTAATTATAAGCATCTTACATATCACCGCAAAATAACATTTCGATTGGTTTCGTTTTGTCTGAGATATTAAATAACCCAACATTTTTAATAGCTTTATTTTATGGAACACCCTGTACGATTTGGCTGGCTAACGAACTCAACCGAGGCATTTGGAAACCGCACTCACCCTGAAAATCTCAAGGCTCTAGGATTATCACTTCGAGTTATCGTGCTCACGGCTGACAGACGACCCCACAGACTGAATTGAATTGGACCTATAGTTATAGTCCGTTCACGAAAGGTTGAACACATAGTAGGCGTTTCGTTATTTATCTGAAGTTGGCAGTATTTGCTGTCATAACGAAACATAAAGTCAACGTTGTCGAATGTACCCGGTCTCGTCCGACGACGTTGCGAGTTGTCAGACAACTCTATGCAATATTGACAACATTGCGTATCAATCTGACAAGAAAATAAAGAACATATCCTAAAATTTTGATATACACAGTGGAATATGCCAAATTTCCATGGCCAACCGACTGCTCAACCTTTCGTGAATGGACTATAGAACCTATTTTGAGGTGTTCTCTTCAGTCAATAATCTTATTTTTGCTTGTTAGCTTTTGTCACGAAATATTTGCGGTTGTTTTCTCTGCTTGCATCACCGTCCAGTAACATATCAGCAAAGAGAACAAGTGCATACTTTTCGTGACAAAACCTAACAAGCAATAATAAGATTATTGTCGAAATACAATACTTTAACATACCTAGTTCTAATGAAATTCAACAACTTTAATCACATCGTAATACATACTTACAGGGTGTTTCATCATAAACTGGACAAACATATATTTTCGTGTAGAGGACATCGGGAGAATCATTTTTGCCTTATACAATATATCTCGTTTTCGAAACATAAGCCAGATACAGGGTGTCAAACGTCATTTTTGAGCAAGATTCTTATGAGTGTGGTCAGTTATGTATAACACTTAAAGTAACAGTTTTTGGTCAAATCTCAGTATTTTTCGGTTCTCTATTCAGAAAAGTTGACGAACTCCGAAGAAAAATTTACCAAATGGCGGAAGACCTGCAATGTTCCAATTTTTTTTTGCGGTTGTCAAATTGACTTTTATTTTCTGAATGAACACAATTTTTTAGGAATTTCCGTAAAAAAAGGTTTTCAAAAATCGAACACAAATTTTTTTTACATGTCTACAGCGATAAAAAAATTTCACTAGATGAAATTTTGTACAATATCAGTCACCAATATGAAAACAGAATTGTAAAATATCGAACGGTTTCGTTACTACAGTCATTCAAATGTTTCGTTCGGACCTCTGAAATAATGAGAAAAAATTTGAGTTCTAGAGTCAACATAATTAAATTATTGGCAAGTACAAACATTCCAGATGAATTTATACAAAAAAAATCAGTGAAACTTAGTTGGGACTCGAACCGACGCCGACGTAGGTATTAAATAGGGAAATGGCACTGTTCTAAGGAAATTAATATTCGTTGCCAGGCAACGGTAGTTCGTAGTTCATCGAGTTTGACTACTGGCTAAATTATATTCACTGAAATTCAAATACCAGTCCAACTCTATGAACTACGAACTACCGTTGCCTGGCAACGAATATTGATTTCCTTAGAATAGTGCCTTTTCCCTATTTAATACCTACGCCGGTTCGAGTCCCAACTAAGTTTCACTGATTTTTTTTGTATAAATTCACCTGGAATGTTTGTACTTGCCAATAATTTAATTATGTTGACTCTAGAACTCAAACCAAATTTTTTCTCATTATTTCAGAGGTCCGAACGAAACATTTGAATGACTGTAGTAACGAAACCGTTCGATATTTTACAATTCTGTTTTCATATTCGTGATTGATAATTCAAGAAGTACAATTGTACAAAATTTCATCCATTTCGAGTGAAATTTTTTTATCGCTGTAGACATGTTAAGAAAAATTTGTGTTCGATTTTTGAAAACTTTTTCTTACGGAAATTCTTAGAAAATTGTATTCATTCAGAAAATAAAAGTCAATTTGACAACAGCAAACAAAAATTGGAACATTGCAGGTCTTCCGCCATTTTGTAATTTTTTTTTCTGAGTTCGTCAACTTTTCTGAATAGAGAACCGAAAAATACTGAGATTTGACCAAAAACCGTTACTTTAAGTGTTATACATAACTGACCACACTCATAAGAATCTTGCTCAAAAATGACGTTTGACACCCTGTATCTCGCTTATGCTTCGAAAACGAGATATATTGTATAAGGCAAAAATGATTCTCCAGATGTCCTCTACACGAAAATATATGTTTGTCCAGTTTATGATGAAACACCCTGTATATATGACTAAATTTGTGAGTGCAGATATTGATTTGTACCCTGGAGGAAAAAGTATGATTCATTTTTTAAAAGAGATAAAAATGGAAAAAAAAGATAAAATAATAATAATAATATGATATAAAATAGAAAGAAAACACCCAAATTTCACCTGAATCCTAGTCATTTCTTGTGTTTTACTATTTTTGATGATCGTATATACAAGTGGAGTACAAGTTTGTGAGTTCTAATGATTTTGTGTACTGTTTTTCGAATTATTGTAACCAGATTGTTCTTTGGTCGAAAAATTCTTAAAAAATACATTTACATACCTACCTGAAGAAGATCCCAAAAAGGATAGAAACGAAGTGTATAACTCAACCAATTAGTATTCCTTAATCCAAGATCTCCATTTTCTGAGGTAAATTTCATTAGCACAATCTTTTCCGAAGATTTTGATGGAAGGTCATGATTGCGAAATGGCGAATGCGCCGGTTACGTTTTCTTTTGTACGCTCGTTCTACATGAACGGAATATTATATTGTTTTGTCCAAATGCATGTAATTTTCGGATTTTGAGCCGAAATTGATCTCAAACGATAGGACTTCCTGATTACGAATCCTTGGTCATATTCAATTCTGACAAATCGTTAAGGGTGTTCCACAAAATATGACCATTCGAAATTTCTGTTCCCGAATATCTCAGACTAAGATGAACCAATAGGAATGGAATTTTGCGACCACATTCAAGTTGCTCATTATAAGCCTCGTCCAAATTTTTGTGGTCATAGTATCAACAGAACCATAGAAAATGAAATTGAAATATTGGAAAGAAGAATATTTTTATTTCCATAACAGGACGTCCGATTCGAGTGAGATTTCTTTTGAGAATGAAGACTAATATACTGAAATTTCATGCAAAATTTTGTGTCCATATGGTTAACAGAATCGTAGAAAATTCGATTGAATTATTTGAAAGAAGAATCTCTATATTTCCATAACAAGATAGTTGATTCGATTGAAATTTATTTTATCCACTCCTACTAACTAATTTCTATGTGTA
The DNA here is from genome assembly GCA_013421045.1 of Propylea japonica. NCBI lineage: Eukaryota > Metazoa > Arthropoda > Insecta > Coleoptera > Coccinellidae > Propylea > Propylea japonica. The sequence goes on from CM024242.1 coordinate 26,422,692, forward strand.
ATAGTAGCTATAACACAACCGTAGACATGTCTATGAACCTAAAAGCGAGTTTTATAATAACACCCGCCCATAACACCCGCTAATAAAAATACCTAGGAAAAATGATATTGCTTACAAAAAAAATGAATAAAAAGTAGGATCGATCCGGAAATCTATTTCAGCCATCAAGATAACGTTCTAGCGATTCATTTCAGATTTATTTTTGGAGAACGTGAATTTTTGAAGTTGCGGAAGTACTTGAGATTTGATTAGTTAGAAACTCTGATTTGATTCCCGACCAGAGAGTACGGAGGTTTGACGGTTGGACGAAATGTTGTCAACGCTTTTGACAACTGTTCAAAATTTTTTAAGTGCAGATTAATTCGAATTTTACTGAAGAAGTCGTGGATAAAGTATAGTATTCAATTCGCGGTAATGCTCAAAACACACTTGATGAATTACACCACTCGCCTGACGGCTCGTGGTGCAAAATTCATCTGCGTGTGTTTTGACCTGCATTACCGCTCATCGAATAATATACTATTGTAAATCAAGAGTGATAAACTAAATGTTCGTACCAGATTCCAAAAGGATCGCATTATCTGAACCATCATGGCGTTTGACTTTTTCAGTTATTGATTTTTTGAATAATTTCCAGACTACAATTCCGATCGTTCTGAGATTTTGCATTCATATACATACTCAGCATGAATGTCAAGTCCTTTACGTAATTTCGATGTGATATCACTATCGCTGCACCAATGAACAAGCGCTCAAAAACAGCTGTTCGGGCTCTTCTTGAATTTTTTTCAGAATATAACTGGAAAGCTCAAAACAAAAGTTAGAGAAGCACTAATCTTTTAAATAATTAACATCATAAAATACGAGTATTTGAAATCAAGATAAGTAATTGGTTGAACCGGCAGCTTGTTTCTCTTTATAGATATCAGTTTTTGTGGAACGAACAAGACATGTTACATCAATTTCCACGAACACTCATATATCATATATCGAGAGTAACTGGATCATTTCCATATCGGGGCTCTGTGATAACAAGAGAGCAGAGCTAAATTGGAATGGAGGATATTGCCGGTGATGAAGTGATATGAAAGGGAATGTACTGTTAACGAGTAAAACCTTTGAACCTTGTTGAAATTTCCATCAAGGTGAATTTTAAAAATGTATCATCTCGTTCTCATACGCATGAACAGTTTTATGTGTGCCACGGGCTTTTTATTCTGTTGTAAGGAATATAGGTATGTTAAATTCAATGGCCAAACAGCAGAATTGAGTTTTCATTCGAAACTCCCGAAATACAATGCTTAAACGTTACCCACCTTGAACATTTTGCAGAACCGGACTACCGAATGTGGAAACTCTCTTTTTTTCGAATACAACTATACCAGAAAGTTCATTAAAAGTATAAAAATATATAAGTTCACAAGAAACTAATCATCAAAAAAAAGCTCAACCGATATTTTCGAATTTTTCACGAAAATATTCTTCCGTCGACTTCAAAATAAAAAGTGATTTTTTTGTGTACGAAATTGAACATTACTGACCTATTTTTATGTTCAATTTATGCAATTTTAATGTGCAATCCTCATAGCAACCGTACACAAAGTAAAAGCACTACAAGATATGTCAAAACTCTAATAAAAAAAATCTCATTATTACAAATGTATGTCTTGTGTAAAATATATTTCAATCGAGAATTTGTACACAATTCATAGTGAGGTCGTCGGGAAATTCTTCTTATCGATTTGTTTATTAATCTAGCGACTAATGATCTCGAACTTTTAAAATATATTGACCATTAGTCGCCTTCTTCAATAACCTAGTTGATTGAATAACTATTTCCGCCGACCTCAAAAAAGATGGTGATTTCAATGTGTTCAATTGAGCTTTAATGACCCATTTCAATTTCCAATTTATGCTTTTTTTAATGTGCAATCTTCATGGCAGTCTTAGGGCTACCTTACACGGTCAATATTATTGATTCAATATTATTGACGCAATATATGGTAAAAAACGGTAGCCCTCACACGATTCAATATATTGTCCAATAAAGTGTCAGTTTCAATTGTGAAGTCAGGGAGGATGGATCTATCGTTTTCAATAGGATCTGCTTTGGTTCTGAATAAGAGGAAAAAAGGAGGCAGAGAAAAGTGTGGTTGATAAAATGGTTAGAAAAACGATCGAGTCATGGATATGGGGAATTGCTTCGAGAACTCAACAGTGAGCCAGATGACTACAAACATTTTTTAAGAATGAACAACTTTTCATCAACTTGTTGCACTCGTTTCACCATTTATAATAAAACAAGATACGATTATGAGGAAGGCTATTTTACCGGCGGATCGACTTGCAGTCACATTAAGTTTTCTAGCAAGTGGAAACAGCTTTGAAGATTTGAAATTTTCGTCTCGCATTGCTGCAACAACCATAAGCGAGATAGTTGAAGAGACCTGTGATGCACTGTGTTTATTGCACAATATTCTGTTTACCCCTCACACGGTGTCAATAATATTGACGGCGAATCAATATATTGGCGGAACTGCAATAAATATCAAATCGATTTGATTCTTCTCAATATTATTGCCATCAATATTATTGTTTCAATGCACTCCTTATACGTTCAATATATTGATCAATAACGATATTGCTTCGATAATATTGACCGTGTAAGGTGCACTTTACGCAAAGTATTCAGAAGCACTACGAGAAATGTCAAAACTCTACTGGAACATAGAAATTTTATGATGTCAAATTTCTTGTGCAGAAGGAAAATGTATTTCAATCAAGAATTAATACATAATTCATATTGAGATCGTCGGAAAAATCATGTAATCAACTCGGTTATTAATCTAGAGACTAATGGTCTCGAACTATTATCACGCGAGAGAAACGAACGCGTTAAAATATCTTGACCCCTAGTCACTGTCTTTGATAACCTAGGTGATTAAATAACTATTAATCAACAGAACTCTTGAGACACTCAAGTCCGATTTCATTGAATTTCTTTTTCAATTGTAGGTAAGTTCATTCAAATACAATCATTATTTTCGAATTCAAAGAAAACTCGGCTCACATCAATTTGTACTGGGCGAAACAAAATCTGTTTTTTTACTCTAACTTTGAAACTACGCGTGGTGTGCTCCAGTTGTTCCACCATGTGATATCTCATTTCGTCATCGAGACACATCTTTTATTAGTCCAGTCAATTTGTGCTCAAAAGAACCCCTAGCAGGAAAGTTCTGGGGTAGTTTTGATTTTTTCGATTTTTTATGTTTTTTGGGGTGCTGAATCCGAATCTGAGGTTTGCTAACAAAATTTCGCGAGGGAACGTCGAAAAAATACAAAAAAGAGAAAAAATCTCATTCTTTGGCAGTTTTCTGCTTATAACTCGGAAACTATCAACTTTTCGTGAAAAACCTCTCAATACAAAATAAAAGTACATAAAATTTCCTACAAATTGTACTACCACAGCTTGTTCTGCGACCACCTGTTCTGGCTCAAATTATAGTTTTAAATGAGGTATTTTCTATGACTTAATAAATGAAAAAAACTTAAATTCTATGGTTCCGATGATGCGATTCTCTTGAAATTTTGCATGAACATTCAGCATATCAGTCTCGATTCATAAAAAAATTTACTTGAATCAGATATCTTGTTATGCAAATATAAAGATTCTTCTTTTCAATATTCCAATTGAATTTTCTATGGTTCTGCTCCCACTATGGTCACACAATTTTGCATGAAGCTTATTATGACCATCTTGCATATTGCCGCAACATTTCATTTCGACTGGTTTCATTTTGTCTGAGATATTGAGAAACAAACATTTTGAATGGCCGTATTTTGTTTCATAAAACAAGGCCATTCTAAATTTTTGTTCCTCAATATCTCAGACAAAACGAGACCAATCGAAATGAAATGTTGCGGCCAAATGCAAGATGCTCATAATAAGCCTTATGCAAAATTGTGTGACCATAGTGTGAACAGAACCATAGAAAATTCAATTGGAATATTGAAAAAAAGAATCTTTATATTTCCATAACAAAATGTCCGATTCGATTAAATTTTTTTTTTTGTGAATCGCGACTGAGATACTGAATGTTCATGCACAATTTCAAGAGGATCGCATCATCGGAACCATAGAATGAATTTTTTTTTCATTTATTGAGTCATAGAAAATACCTCATTTTCAATTATTATTTGAACCAGAACGGTTTGTCGCAAAACAAGCTGTGGTAGTACAATTTGTAGGAAATTTTATGTACTTTCATTTTGTATGGAAAGGTATTTTAGGAAAAGTTGATAGTGTCAGAGTTATATGCAAAAAACTGACCAAGAATGAGATTTTCATTCTTTTTTTGTATTTTTCTATATGTTCCGTCTGGAAATTTTGTTAGCAAACCTCAAATTCGGATTCAGCTCCCCAAAAAACATAAAAAATGAAAGAAATCTAAACTACCCCAAAACTTTCCTGCTAAAAGCACAGTTCGACTGCATTATATGTACAATTTCGTTTTTCATTAATAACAATAGATCACTTGGTTTTATGAGAATTATTTTATATCACAATTTCGCTATGGCACTAAAAATATTTTCACAAATTCAACCTTGAATCCGAACGTAATGAAAATAAACTGAAAACAAAGTTCAAAACATGAAACTCTTAAAATGAAGTGTTTTCCTCTTTGTACTGATAACAGCTGAATTGAAGGTAGTATTTAGCAGAGACTGATATTCAATAATTAAATTGGCCGACTCTAAGGCCAGGGGCCTGTTTCATAAAACAACAAGTTACAAGTTTACAGGTAAATTTTTTACAAGTTGTAAGTTTTTTGACAATTTTGCGTGTCATAAAACTACTATTGTAGACTTGTAGATACTAGTGAATATCAATTTTACAGGAACTATTTGACATTATTCAGTGTTTCGCCATTTTTTCTTGACAAATTCAAAAATACACCTGTAAAAATCAGAAATATCTCAACAAGTCATTTCTGACCTGTAACATTTTTCAAATAGTTCTTGATTTCATTCAGTCGAAGTTTGTGAACGTGTTATGTGGAATTCTTCATCGAGTGAAGAAGAATACGCTCTGAATCGAAGAGTGAGGGCAAGGCGAAGACGAGTTTTTCGAAAAAGAACGAATTGTCAGTTTCCTACATTATTTGAATTCAATGATAGGTTCCGAATGTCTTCAATAAAATTGCAACGTCTTTTAGACAAAATAGGAGGAAGACTGGAAAGCTATTCAGATAGAAACCAAGCTCTATCTCCAAAATTGAAAATTTGTTGTGCCCTTCATTGGTTAGGAAATGGTGGACAGTACCATGCAATAGGGGACGCGCATGGGATATCAAAGAGTAGCGTTTGTGGAGCTCTTCATTCTTTTGTTGTCGCAGTGAATGAGATTTTGTTTAATGAAATAATTAAATGGCCGGAGGACTTGTACAATGTTGTGAACCGATTTCATGATGTTGCTCACATGCCTTGTGTAGTAGGTTGCATTGATGGAACTCTGATTAACATTGAGAAGCCACATGAAAATGAGGCTCAATTCATAGATCGCCATGGTGACCACTCTTTGAATTGTATGGTTGTTTGTGGCCCAGATCTTCAATTTTACTATATAAATGCATCATGGCCCGGTAGCGCACATGATAGCAGGGTTTTAAGAAATTCAAATTTATTCAGGCGAATGGAACAAGGTTGGAGACCTCTTCCAAATTCTATTATATTAGGAGACTCGGGCTATCCTCTTCTAGATTGGCTGATCACTCCAACCGGTCGTAATCTTGATGATATTGCGGTAGTAAGGTTCAATAGAGCTCACAAATCTACGCGACGGCTTGTTGAAAATTCGTTAGGAGTACTGAAGGCCAAATTTCCTTGCCATAAGTTCTTAAGACTACAACCATTGTTTGCTGCAGAAGTATTCAAATGCTGTGCTGTTATGTGCAATTTTTCTTGTGACGAAGAAAGATTAATTGATTTTCAAGAAGATCCGGAGGTGAATGAAAGTATTGTGGAAAATGGAGAATTATCTTCCCCAGCAGCACTCCGTAGAATTGATGAACTTATCAATTATTTTAGATGAAAACAATTAGAAAATTTGTATAGGTATATAATAATATGTAACATAGACATAACATTGAATGTTAATGTAATTTTTCAACTTAAAATAAAATTAATTCAATTTTTCAGAGCTTCAAGTGAATAAGTGGAATAATCCAAACAAAGCTCTCTCTCTAATTTTAATATTTCTAGATTTTTCAAATGTTTCTCCCTCTCCATTATTTCTATAGAGTTTCATTTTCTTGCACCGCAAAATTTCTTCCTCACTACTACGTCGGTTTTTGAAATTGGCGCAGTTTTTTCTTCCAGCAACGGAAGGTTGCTCCAGGTGCTCATATGCCAACCCTTGTGATTCTGAATGGGATTCAAGAATATCCCACGTCTCTGATACTGGGAGACCTTCTATAATGGGACTATCTTTCCTGATAATCTCAATCACCAAATTATCAATTTCAGTCATTTTGGATTCAGCACCTCCTTCTGAACCAGTCTTACGGCGATTATCAATCTTTTTCTGGAAGTGATGAGAAAGTTATTCCTCATCTTGTCGAATGTTCTAAAAATTTCATCATCTTGGATACTCACCATGGTATTTTTCCTAATATTCTGCCAAAAGACATCCCTTGTGTAAGTAAAATCCTTACTCTGAGGAACTAGCCCCAAACTTAATGTCTTTGCATGAATTTTTTTCCACTCATTCACTTTATCTGCTTTTGTGAGTTTATCTGAGAAAGCTCCCAGCAGTATACTTTTAGAGTCTCTTATCAGTTTCAAAATTTCAATTTTTCCCTCCTTGCTTTTGAACATTTTGTTCGAATTTATATTAATTACCAGTGATGAATTATTTACAATGACAGTTCAAAATATTGAGATTTTGGTAACTAAGGTAACATTGAAATTAATTCGTACAGTTGTAGGAACTCTGAGCCGTATTCGGTGAAACACTTGTACATTTTCTATGTTCACTACAAGTACTTGTACTTGTAAAATTGTAACTTGTAACTTGTTGTTTTATGCAACAGGCCCCAGATTTAAAATCAATTGGGCATGTTGGGGATGTTCTTAGGTGGAAAATTTGATCTCGCCTGAAAATTTGCATTAGCTCAGTAACGAATTAATCGAAGAATCAAATTCAATCGGGCAATCTTTCATTCGAAATCATGATTGAAGGCATGCCAAGACGAATTATTGCAGCTGTTATCCGTGCATAGGGGGAAAATGTTTCATATTGTATATTGTTTTATTTTTTAACTTAGTTTTCAGATTATTTTCATTGAGTTCGAATTCAAGGTTGAATTTATGAAAGTACTGTTATTACCATAGCGAAATTGTGAAATGAATTGTTTTACTGAAAACCCTGTAACTTCAACAAGAATAGAGCTATTGTAATAAATGAAGAACCTAATTGTCAAGAGAAAATGTATCTTGAGAATAAAATATGAAAAGCTTATGGTTGAACAACTGGCATACGCGACAGGTAGTTTTAAAGTTGAGGCATATTTATATACTTTTGAAATAAAAGCTAACAAAATACAATACATGAAACAAAAAAGACCTTAGCTGAGGTTGTTGCAAAACGGGGTACCATACTATTCGACGTTTGATACCAGAGCACAGGGAAAAACCTCAGTAGAAAAAACCTTGTCTCGACGTTTTTACAATATTGAAACTTAAAACTATTCGAATGAATACCATCAATATTCATATTCAAAATTCTTAATTCTTGCTCTTGGGCCATGAGGGTGTTTTAAACCAGGTCTGGCGTTCCAAGTAATGATTTTTCGAATCTTCTGTTCTTATAAGACCATCTCCCATAGATTTAAATAGTGGTATTTCACCCTAAATATCGAATTCAATTTCGGAATAATAATAAAAAACGTGTGAAAAACACATGTCAAAATGACATAAAGTTGAGGTATAGTCCGTTCACGAAAGGTTGAGCGCATAGTAGGCGTTTGTTTATTTATCTGAATTTGGCAGTATTTACTGTCATAAAGTAAAATAAAGTCAATATTGCCGAATGTACCCAGCCTCGTCCGACGAGCTAACGAGAGTTATCAGACAACTCTATGCAATATTGACAACATTGTGCATCAATCTGACAAGAAAATAAATAACGTAACCTAAAATTTTAATATGCACAGTGGAATATGCCAAATTTCCATGGCCAACCGACGGCACAACCCTTCGTGATCAGACTATAAAAAACAGATTCGCTTTGTATGAAATGAGATACGCCAAGTTTTCTTCGAATTCAAAACTTGTGATTGATTAATTGATTTTAGATAAGCATACCTACAATTGAGAAAAATTCAATCGAATCAGGCTCAGAATAAAACATTCACGAATTAATAAACTTCAACGGTCTCTTGAGTGGATCGGTTATTTTGCCGGTGGGTGTATAATAACTATTAATAACCCAAATTATTTTTCTGAACTAAGTGTTTTATTGATATGTGATACATTCATGCATTTCAAACTCCGTTCAGAAACAGAAGTTAATATTTCCTGAAGTCATCACACTGTCAGTTTTACATCAATTAATCATACCACCACTGAATATTTGACGACTTTAGCTCCACAGAACTTTCTTAAACTTTATTTCTGTCGAATATATCGACATTTCAAGCTGGAAACCCACACGATATGGAAACTCATCATTTAGAAATAATCCATTATTTTGATTAATTCCACATCGGGGTGATAAATCGACATTTTGATATAACGACAATCAGTGGAAAAGTTTGATGAGGAAATGAAAACAATGAATATCCTAGACTTTTTTGTCGAATACAATCAGCTTCGGGCGTGGATGTGTATATATAGAACATAAATGATGAATTACGTTGCATGTCATGTATATAGGTACTCCGTTCAGATATTATTGAGCACAAAGAAGTTCATGGAAATTTGACATATTTCACTGTGTATATTAAAATTTTAGGTTATGTTGTTTATTTTCTTGTCAGATTGATACGCAATTTGGTCATTATTACATGGAGTTCTTTGATAACTCGACAGCTCGTCGGACGAGGCCGGGTACATTCGGCAACGTTATGACAGTAAATACTGCTTCCTTTAAGAAATATAGGGTCTTAAAGTTTATATTTTTATTAGGTTTTTTTTGGATAACTTCGGATAAAGATGTAAGAATCGAACATATTCTAAATACTCAGTATTTTTTTGTTAAATAATCAATCTTTTGCTGTTGTTGTTAAAATTTAATTATTGAAGTGTTTTGTCCTTGTTTATTTATTCATTTATTTATTTATTTATTATTGTTATTGTATGTAGGTTATTTTGCGCTTCTGGACAGTTTGAGTGCATCGTAACTTTTCGATGAGTTTTTACCGAAAACCTTTGGTCCTACCGATCTCAACAAAGTATACCTTTTTGAGGAAAAAAGATAGAGAAATCACTGTTTCTAGTTCAGAATGGCAAACAGTGTAAGGCAAAAAAGTTAGGGTTGATTTAAATGTGGACGGATCCTGTATGTGGCGCCCTCTATTAGTGATCTTAAAACTAATAGGATATTTGGATTCTGCAACATACAAAACCGCTGCATATCGCATTTTGTTCAATTCTCACCTCTTTGCCCAAAGTTATAGAAAAAAAACAATTGAAAAATTAACTTTCACACCCTGTATTTCTTAAAGGAGGCAGTGTCGGTCATTTATTTATGGGACCTTTTTTCATATTTTATGACCCTCTATCGCGTGGCACTATGATGCATGGTACTTTTTTCCGTGACACCCTGTGTATATCTATTCTTTCGAATTGGGAGCTTACAGGATACAATGCATGAAACAAAAAAGTCCCTAGCTGAGGTTAGTGCAAAACGGGGAACCATACTAGTCTGCGTATGCTACCAGACCTCAGGGATAAACCTCAGTAGAAAAAACCCTTTCTAGCCGTTTTTATGAAATTGAAACCTATAACTATTCGAATAAACACCTTCAATATTCAGATATGAAAAACTAAATTTTCGCTCTCGGACTAGGAAGGTCTTTCAAACCAGGTCTAGTTTTGAATGAAAGCCTGTTCAATTGAATACCATTCGTCAATTAGAACGTCACTAAGCTGCTGCAAATTTTCAGGAGTTGGTAAGCGAGATCGAATTTTCTTCCCAAGATCATTCTAATCATGCACAATTGGTTTCAAATCTGTGCTTTAGATCAGGCCAATTCAATTCAACCTTGAAAAAGTCTGTTACCCATTCAATTTTCTGGCCATACTTTTTGACGGCATGAAGAAATTTTTGACGTATGTACCTTTTTGAAAAGCTATGAAACAGGTAAGTTTTTCCTTACATTTATATATAGTCCGTTCACGAAAATTTGAGCGCATAGTAGGCTTTTGTTTATTTATGTGAAGCTGGCAGTATTTGCTGTCATAACGTAAAATAAAGTCAACGTTGCCAAAAGTACCCGGCCACGTCCGACGAGCTTCCGAGTTAACGAAGAACACTGTGCAATATTGACAACATTGCGTAGCAATCTGACAAGAAAATAAACAACATAACCTAAAATTTTAATATATACAGTGGAATATGCCAAATTTCCATGGCCAACCGACGGCTCAACCTTTCATGAACGGACTATACCAAGTATGTAATCAAGATTTTGTGAGGAAAACCTATTTATGACCCTGTATATCTCGGGTTATCAGAAATTTTAGTGTATACTTTTTGACCAGGGATGAGGACCACATACTGAGCCTTGAAAAAAATATTCAATGAATATTAAGTGTCAAGTAATATTCACGAAATTAATTATTTTCGATAACCAAGCAGAAAGTTTCAAAAAAGTTTAAAAATCGACATATCTTCGTAACCATAAATATTCGGACAATGTTTCACAAGACGCATTTGGCTGCAAATGACGTAAGTAAATTCCTCTTCAAAGGATCAAGTCGAATTACCCAACACCCTGTATAATGAAGAAACTGTCATATTATCGAGAAATGGATCTTGTGAGAATCAACTTGCAAAAAGTCTTATCTCACAGGAACCCCCGAAGTATATACCTAATATATCACGACGAAAGTGAACTTTTATCAATTTTGCATAAACTTGATGGAAAACTTACCTGGATGGAAGAGAAAGTTGAGGGCCAGAACTCCAGTCAATAAGGATAGCAACATTTTGGAGGAACTTAAAAGTCACTTCGCTTAGTGCATATCAATGGAGGATCAGTCATTAAAAACCAATTAACGATCACAGAATTATATGGATGACATCAGGCCGTTCACCCTTTTCATTATGCTTTATTATTCTCTGAAACAAAGGAATAGGGTATCAGAACTGATGGTTCAGGGAAAAATTGTTAATTCGTGAAATAATTTATGGATTATTTGATGAGCACTGCCGAGAAAAAATTGTTGTCGTATAAACACGAGTTCAGGGTCTGACACTAATCATAAATTCGTTTTTGATTATAGAAAATATAGAAACCTCAGAGTAAAAAGTAAACATAGAGATGCTTTCGCGCATATGTTATACAGCCAAGAAGAATCTGTTTATACACGCGAATAATATCCCGGCGTTGCGAACTGGTGCCGTATGTATTATTCCGTATTGGGATGATTGGTCTACCGCTCCCTTAGACTAAGTCTAAGACCGCTCCCCTATTCTGATACTAACGGCTGTTACAGAGAATTCTGTCAGTTTGGCAACATTGTCTGTTAGTGTTTAGTTTTTGAATGACATGTATTTACATTTTCATTTCGATTTGACGTTCATAAACTGAATTATTTTACTGATTTGGTGGCAATTTATTGTTTAACTGCTACTACCGTATTTATACGTTTTCAAATATTAGTCATGAATTTCTTTCGAAATAATTAAGGAGGTGTTTAGAACACATGAGTTCTTTGAAAAACCATTGTATAGCGATGACAGTTCTCATACGTTTCCATAATTTTTTCCTAATAGGCTCGCAGATTAGATTTTCGTTTTACTTATTCAGCAGTGTTAAGGATTTTTCGGTAATTACAGCTAAGGCAAAATTACGAAAATGTTATATTATATTCAGGAATTGTAGAAACGAAAATCAAAGCTATTGTTCACTTCATCCCAGTGCAGCAGTGAAATGCTTTCCATCTGGTTGATTACAACACAGTACTATTCACGCGTAGGGGCATTTCTATATTTATTTTTACTCTGATATAGAAATCCACACTATATAAATGGTTTCAATGGCGGTCTATTTCGTTTTGAATGAACATCAGACCAGCTCAACATATACAAAGCTGAAGACATTTCGTCAAACACAAAGTCTGTAAACAAATGCGAGAGACTTAAAGAGATTATTCTTCGATGAAAATGTGCAGGGGTATAGGTTATATAAACTTTTTTCGAAATCGAACTTCGGTTGATTTGCAACACAATTTAGTACTGCTTTCAAAGCATCAGTTCTGACCGCCCTGTTACGACGAGTATCTTGCATTCCTTTCCCGAATTTTCCTTAGTCAGCTTATTGTTGGTTAGTCCTTGCAAACATGGTATGAGGGGGTAACTGCCGATTTGGATAGCGCTCCGAATATAAGCACCTAGCATATGTCGAATTTCCATCGACCGTAGCAAAAGTGATTATCTGCCAAATGCAAATTCGAATAAACTAAGATTCTTAAAAGTGAGTAATATATTATATTACTGCAAAGTATTCATTAAAAAATCGAACTCTTCTGAAACTGAAAATTGTAGAGAGAATCATAGAAAATCTTTTTTCTTCTGTCGAAACCAATATCTTATATTCATTCTATGAAACGTTCGATGAGATGGAATGAACAGTGATCATAACTGCTTGTAGGTTTTCATTTTTTCCTAGAAAAGTATCGACTGTATCAAAATTTTGTCGGAGCCTTTTTTCCTCCGCAATTGAATGGGAAACCATGAACGAATTTTATTTTTCGAAAATTCATCCCACGAAACTATTTGTGAACGAAAATCATAGGGATTTGTTATTTTCAACCTCTAATAATGAACTTATGAGATCTAAAATATTTGTGTCAGTAACATCTTCTTGAAGCTTCATATTAAGTATAGTTTTTATGACTCACTGTTTTTAAGAAGCTGTAAAAAAATGAGGAACAGTCAACTCGACATCGCCTTCCAAAGGCTGTATCTAAGAAGGGGGGTCGATTTCGAAACAAATTTATATGAACTACCCCTTACAGACAACCTGTAATAATCTGGAAATAATGACCTATTGGAACGAATGGATATATTTCTGAAGATTATTAGGCTTCAAAAGCAATCTTAACACTGGTTAGAGCCAGAGTTGAAAACTGCATTATTTTAAAAAGATAACATTGACCGCATCTTCGTTTTTTCATTATGAGCACTTACAGGGAAGTTTTATATACGTTTCCTTTATACGGAACGGTAGGTGTATTTGGGTTATGTTTTGAAAATTTATGTGAACGTAGTCGAGTGGTTCGTTTTTTTTTGTCTATTAAAAACTTTTCACCAAGTGTTTGGCGAAGAATATATCTCAAAAAGTCTAATAAATATGCTGAAGAGTAAAGAAGTTCCAGAAGAGGAACATTTATGAATATCCCAACATTTCTCGAACTTTTTTTTGAAAACTTTTTAGGTTTTCACTCCCAATCTCTGAAAAAGAAACTTTTAAAAAATTTTCAAATAAGATGAAGTGCTCCTGCGAAAATCTACAATTATTTGTAAGAAGCAAATTAGTTTTGAAAAAATTGTTGTTAACAGTAAAACGAAAAAGGAAATAAATGAAAAGGATAATGTAACGTTTCGGAGTCTATATCAGACATCTTCTTCAGACAAACTTGTAAAATCTTCACAGTTGTGCGTTTTTTTCATTTGCAGTCTAATTGACATTGAAGGTTGTCTACACATAAAGATAATGATTTATTTATTTTTACAATTAAGGAATTCACATGTATTTTGCTAGATGAAGTAGATGATTCAGTCAATTGTTCTGCTGGAATTAATTTCAATTTATTTATTGAAGAAAGAAATGACATCAGGAAATTTCAAAATGAAAAAAACCTACATCTCTTTGTGTTTTCAACTTTCAATGTCAATTAGACTGCAAATGGAAAAACGCACAAATCCGAAGATTTTACAAGATTGTCTGAAAAAGTTGTCTGATATAAATACCGAATCGTTACATTATCCTTTTCATTTATTTCCTTTTTTAGTCTTACTGTTAGGCAACAATTTTTCCAAAACCAATTTGCTACTGACAAATAAGTGCAAAGAGCACTTCATCTTAGTTAAATTTTTGCTACTGACAAATAAGTGCAAAGAGCACTTCATCTTAGTTAAAATTTTTTTAGTTATTTCTGTTTCAGAGACTGTGAGTGAATACCTAAAAAGTTTTTTAGAAATGCAGAATCCTCCCAAATTTTATTTCAATCGATATTTCTCGAACTGTTTTGAAAGTGGCGAACAAAAAGACAACTTTCAACTTACAGTTCATAACAATCCACATCCAATTCTGATACTTAGCAACAAACTGAATCGTATTTCCCGGTAAATCCGCGTGCAAAAACCGCGTGCGATACTCGAGCGACAACCCGACGCTTCGACGCCGATGTCCGAAGAACATGTGGCAGTCGGCGTCGCGACGGCTTAAAACCACGGCGAACGGCGGCGCTAGACCGACGCCGTCATGGCGCTTGCGGTGGGATGATCTCTCCACCTAAGAGGTAAAAGCTTCAGATTGCGGGGGCTGTGTACAAGCTGCGGAAAGATGCCGTGCTCTTCAAATCTGGAGTTTGAGAGCAGCGTGCTATGAAATTATTGCGGCTTTTCGGAAGATTCAGTTTGGTGAAATTTTTGGGATTTTCCTACTGTAGTAGTTGAAAGTTGACAGTTTTAAAAGGGGTTACAGGTCACTGCGACATCAAAGTCTATTGTGCTCCATACCATAGCTGTTCGGACCATACCCTCACAGCTCTCCAATAGTAATAGTAATAGTAATTTATTAATTCCAAAGTATTACATCACATATAAAACTGGAACAAGTCAAATGGAAACGAAAATTACAAATTATTGACTTCTGCAATATACCCTAAATTCCTCTAAATTATAGGGCTCACATTTCAATATCAGAGCATACAACCTTCGCTTGAAATTCACCAAACTGGTAACTTTTCTTAATTCCAGTGGTAGAACATTGACCAAACTGATGGCCATGTACTGTACATTTTTCTCTCTCAAAGTTGTTGTATGAGCTGGTACATAGTACGGAAAAATTTTCCTCGTATTATTGGAATTTTTATACACTTCAAAGTATTCACTATGTTTTCTAAAAAAATACAGAACCTTATAAATATATAAATCATAAACAGTAAGTATGTTATTCGACTTAAAAATTCCTCTACATGATTCCCGGTTACCCATCTTAAGCATAGTTCTTATATCTCTTTTCTGTATAATAAAAATAGACTCTACATGAGATGAGGTTCCCCAGAATATAATTCCATAGGATATTGCCGTATGAAAGTTCGCATAGTAAACTAGTTTAAGTATATCTGATCTTATTTGATTTCTTCTGAACCAGCAAATTTCTAATATTATCTCTAAGCGCTGTTATGGATGGTAATTCAACGAGATAGTTTGTGTCATCTGCAAACATCAGTAATAAACAATACAATTCCTTATATAAAATGTAAAGAGCACAGACGTAAGTTATGAACAACAATGGTCCTAGTATGCTACCCTGCGGTAAGCCGATGGTAGTGATTTTTTTGGTAGATGCGGAAATTTCATCTTCAACCTCTATAATGACCATTTGCTTTCTAGATGTTAAATAGCTCTCGATTAATTTCAACTGATTATCTCTAATCCCGCAGTTCTCAAGTATTTCGAGTAACCTTTTATGTTCAACACAGTCAAACGCTTTTGTTAAGTCCAAAAACAAACCTACAGGAATCTCGTCTTGTTCTAAGGCAGTGACAATTTCATTAGTGAGCTCAAATATAGCTGTTTCTACACTTCTACCTTTTACGAAGCCATGTGGGCCTTTAGGTATTACATTAAATTTGAGGAAAAATTTTGATAATCTGTTGTATTGAACTTTTTCGAAAATTTTATATAGAAATATCTGTGAAGGTTTCAACTAGGCTTGTTCCTCACTCTTACAAGTTTCTCGACCAAGGCATTCTCTCCCTAGGCTCACAATGCTAAAGCATTCCGCGACTAGGTGAATGGGGTTTTCTTCCTCCTTCCCACAGAAACTACACTCGTCAGTGTCCGACAATCCTATCCTCAACAGGTGCTTCCTGAGGCGACAGTGTCCTGTCAGAAACTTATTGATGAGGTGTAATTGTTTCTTAATAAGATCCAGATATATTTTGGATCCTGCTGTTTCAAAAATCCGAAGGAACTTAATGGCTTTTTTCTTCTCCAGAAACTCCTTTTTATAGGTACATTTACCTATACCACAGAAGGCTTCTGGGCTAATGAGTGAAATTCGTGCGCTATCTTTGGCAAGTGTATTGGCCTCTTTGTTTTCTTCGATTCCCGAACGGCCGGGAACACAGGTTGAAAAGACCTTATTTTTTTGCGTACCTCATTGAGTTTGTTCCGGCACTACCAGATCGTCTTTGAGTCGATGACGGAGGAGCTCAGTGCTTTACTAGCAGCTTGACTGTCGCTGGGTTTTCCAATAAGTGATGTTATTTTGAAAGCCCACTATTTCGGTAGATGTCACCTTTGAAGCTGTAATTTTTGGACATTTGGCAAGTAGAAACTACGCCATTGATAAAAATGAAACGATAGACGCTTCAAGAACGCTTTGAAATTATTAAAATTAACTATAAAAATGGTGAAAATTTGGCAGAGACGATTCGTAAAGCACGAACATTTTCGGGTAGTCGTGAAACACCTTGTCGCACCGCGATAAAGAAATCTGATGAATAATTGAAGCTGTTGGGACAAGTTAGTGATGTGAAGAATAACACCCGTTCACGTCGCTCAAGAACAGCCGAGAATATTGCTGTTGCAGCGGAAAGTGTTGTAGAAAATCCAGGTTTGTCCATTCGTTCTTTGGAATTAGGCATTCCACAAACGTCATTACATTACTGGACAACGTTTACTTTCAATAAAACTGCGCTACGTGCCACACAAGCCATTGGTCTTTTGCGGGAAAAGTTTCCGGACCGGGTTATCTCTCGAAAGGGTGATCACAATTGGCCACCGGGATCTTGTGATTTAACACCTTGCGACTTCATCTTTTGGGGCTACGTGAAAGAGAAGGTCTACGCCAATAGCCCAGCGTCCATTCAAGCCCTCAAATATGGAATTCGTGAGGCTATCGAGGACATAGGGCGGCCACTTTCATTAAAAGGATATGGTTCTGTAAGCGTGGTCGTGGTGGTCATTTACCTGATGATATTTTCCACTATTACCGGCATTGCTTCTTATTTATAATAAAATAAACATCCGATCATTTATATCGAAAAATTAGATTTCTCTTTGAATATCAAAATAACACCTCTTATTGGAAAACCCAACGGCTAGATGTGACTATTTAATGCCCTAGAATAATCAAAATACAAATACACAGAGCCAATAATCAGCCTGCCCTGTCTGCAAAACATTCTATCAGCATATCTGTGTACATTCCTCTTAGGGATTCAATAATAAACGACCTAGAGGATCGACTGTCATCTGAAGTAATGAATGTATTCAAAATTTGATTGACATTGAAAGTTGTCAATCAGATGGCAAATGGTAAAACACACAATTCTGAAGATTTTACAAGTTTGTTTGAAGAAGGTGTCTGATATAGACACCGAAACGTTACATTATCCTTTTCATTTAATTCCTTTTTCAGTTTTACTGTTGGCAACAATTTTTTCAAGACCAATTTGATCCTGACAAATAAGTTCAAAGATTCTCGCAGGAGCACTTCATTTTGATTAAAAATTTTTGGCTTATTTCTGTTTCAGAGACTGGGAGTGAAAACCTATAAAGTTTTTAAGAAATGCAGAATCCTCCCAGAATATATTTCATTTGATATCAGCTCGACAATTGATTAGTTACATAGTTAATTGTTCCCAAACAAAATTTGCAAATGATAATTATTAAAGACTAGCAGACCCAACAGACGTTGTTCTGTATACACAAAAATTCATTCAATTCGATCGAGCCGTTTAGTTGCAGAGTAGATGAATAACCTGAATAACGACTTCAGCGCCATCTGTTGATCTGATGTGTGGTCATAAACATACGGGCATAGGCAATCCAAAATACATTCATACAAAACATCCCTCACACTTCGGTACCTTCTCCTAGCCGCCTTGTGCCTACCTCGGAGACATTTTGATGCGATTTCATCTTCAACCTGCCATATCTTTTGATGTATTCATCATAATTGAATGATGTAAGAGGCAATTTCGTTCTAAATTAAATTAAAATTCAAATGAAACTTGAATAAGTTATTCTCTATTAACAAATAATCGTAAATACTTAGCACTAACATCCATATTTATACAACTTCATTGATATATTCCGGGATCAACAAACAAAGACATCGAAGAAATTTCATTTGAAATAGTTAGTTGATTGCATTTTCAATGAAACTTGCGATTAATTGCATTATTCCAATCATTCCCTCGAGTTCCAACACTTCCATCCCGCAAATGCAATGGAAATTCTCCGCTGTGACGTCACATCTCCATGGGCGTCGGCATACCGGTGTTTGTATATATCGTGCTCGGAGACGCAATTCGATTTTGGTGCGATTTCATCTTCAACCTGCCATATCTTTTGATGTATTCATCATAATTGAATGATGTAAAAGGCAATTTCGTTCTATGTTAAATACTGGGTATGAAGGACGTATTTAATTGGATAAAGATCAATAGCGTATTCATAAAAAAATACTCCCAAATAATGCATAATTTTGAGAAACATTCGGATACCTTGAAAAGGTGATACCGAGTAAACCTTGAAAGATAGATATATGCTATCGCGGACTTTTTGTAGAACTATTGAAGAGGTACATTTCCGTCATACATTGTTTCCATGTACGTCTTACGGTTTTCGCAGCGCACCTGAAAATAGCTGATTTTGGTACTCATATTTATTATCATTGAAGTTATAGTAGGTTTCCTCAATTTTCTCGGGTGAAAAGTATAGCCTATGTTACTCAAGGATAATGTAGCATTCTAAGGGTGAAAGAATTATTGAAATCGGTCCAGTAGCTTATGAGTGATCTCCTATCAACGCCACAAACACACAAACACACAAACATACAAATCTTTCCTCTTTATAATATTAGTATAGATTATGCTTCCAATACAATATTTCAATGCATCCAGTGACCCTTCTGAAAAAAAGACTTCCATAGTGATGAAGAAAAGTAAAGTTTTTCTGACAGTTGTACAAAATAGATATTTTTATATTAAGTGCTTAAAATGAGTGTTTTTTTCACACATGAGAGGGTCGGTATTTCTATGCATTCAGTGGTCTTTCTGTGTCGTTACTATAGAAACTATTTTTATAACAGTGAAAGGAAATAAGTTCTTTTTTAACTGTGAAAAAAAGTTATTATTTTACATCTATAGTGATGAAGAAAAGTCAAGTTTTTTGACAACAAAAATGAATTTATTCCATTCGGCTTTTTTCACACTGTATGCAATATTCGCATTCAAATTCATCCTTTTCAAGTTCATTTCGCGGAAAGTTCTGATGATGAATTCTTGGGAAATGAAGATGAGTAATTTAATCTGTGTCATATTCAGCCGTGTAGCATCCGAATTACAGTCCCAATCAAGGATCCACATTCTCATCAATACTAGTTCCGAGCGTATGTCTATCAGCCGACTATTTCAAAGCACTGCTCCTTTGAGCTCTTCCAGAGCGGAAAAGTTAATTCACATCTCGTAATGAAAAAATCGATGCGTGTATATTTTCTAATCATCGGTTTTCCAAACGGTCTATATTAAAGTCAGACTGATTGGAAAACTTCTCGCATATTTTTCAGGAAAGATGCAGGATGAGTTTTTTGTCAATATCCTAGAGCCGAAGACCCTTCTCGCAACATATAATGTCTTTTGTTATTATTGAAAATGTTTTGTCTTTTACTAGACAAAACTCTGTTATTCATAAAATCAAAGTTCAATTTCGGATAAATATGCATTTCAGAAGAGGAATTCAGAAAAAAGAAATTGAATTCGAGAATAGTAGTCCGAGAGCTGGCACGAATTTTAGGGTAGGTATTTGAGGCAAGCTGAAAACTTGTCAGATACCTCTCCTATTATATCCCAACTCGGGATTGCAGACCTGGCTGGTGAGTAGCGGGGCTAAATCAACCCCTTCATTTTTAAAAATATTTATTTTTTTTCCCAAAAATATATTTGAGGCAATACGCAATTTATATATGTTGCAGTGTAATGCTTTATAAATACTGAAAAAAAAATAAGCCAGATAATTTAATCGGGGTTTTAACATTGCCAGACGCGTGCAAAAGTATTTTGCTAAAAATTATAAAAAATGTTTTTGAGGCAGCTTGAAATTTTGATGGAGTGTTATTTATAACTTAAAAATAAGATTCCCAAAAAGACAGATCATTTCGGTAGGGCTTTCTATCTGAAAAAAATAAATATTTTTAAAAATGTAGGAGTTGATTTAGCCCCGCTGCTCACCAGCCAGGTCTGCAATCCCGAGTTGGGATATAATAGGAGAGGTATCTGACAAGTTTTCAGCTTGCCTCAAATACCTACCCTAAAATTCGTGCCAGCTCTCCTACTATAGTCAATTTAATTTAAGAAGGAAATTGTAATTCAGATTAGGAAGTTGGAATTCAGAGAAACTGTGGTGTAATTGAGAAACGAAAAATTGAATTTCAGAAAAGGAAC
Organism: Propylea japonica; assembly: GCA_013421045.1. NCBI lineage: Eukaryota > Metazoa > Arthropoda > Insecta > Coleoptera > Coccinellidae > Propylea > Propylea japonica. The sequence continues at coordinate 26,443,605 of CM024242.1, forward strand.
ATTGTAGGTCCTATTGTAGAAGTTACCAATTGATTTTAGAAAATGTATTACATAGCAAGTAAGCAAAAAGATATATTCTTCAGTATCTACGTACTTTGAGAGTTAACAATGCCCACGAGAACATTTATTATTACTTTGCAATGCCCATTTTGAATGAAATGCAGTCTCAATTCGAATAACATACATTATATTGAGGAAACACAGATATAACAATTCATACATATTTATTGATTCTGGAATAAATCCAACCAATTCTGAATTATAAATCCCATTACTGAATAACAGTTTTCATTTTCTGAATTTAAATTTTTTATTTCTGAATTACATATCACTCTTCTGAAATTCAAATTACCGTTTCTGAATAAACAGTTCCTACTCTGAAATTCTTATTGCTTATTCTGAATTAAAATATTTGCATTTTTGAATTACATTCTACGTTTTCTGAATTACAATTCAAGAATGTGTACTTTCGAGCGTATGTCTATCAGCCGACGATTTCAAAGAACAGCTCCTTTGAGCTCTTCCAGAGCGGAAAAGTTAATTCACATTTCGTAATGAAAAAATCGATGAGTGTATATTTTCTAATCATCGGTTTTCCGAACGGTCTATATTAAAGTCAGACTGATTGGCAAACTTCTCACATATTTTCCAGGAAAGATGCAAGATGAGTTTTTTTTCAATATCCTAGAGCCGAAGAGACATCTCGAAAGATGGAATGTCTTTTGTTTTCATTGAAAATATTTTGTCTTTCACAAGACAAAATTCTGTTATTCATAAAATCAAAGTTCAATTTCGGATAAATATGCATTTCAGAAGAGGAATTCAGAAAAAAAATTGAATTCGAGAATAGTCAATTTAATTTGAGAACGAAATTGTAATTGACATTAGGAAGTTGGAATTCAGAAAAACTGTATGTTAATTGAGAAACGAAAAATTGAATTTCAGAAAAGGAACATTGTAGGTCCTATTATAGAAGTTACCAATTGATTTCAGAAAATGTATTACATAGCAAGTAAGCAAAAGGATATATTCTGCAGTATCTACGTACTTCGAGAGTTAACAATGCCCACGAGAACATTTATTATTACTTTGCAACGCCCATTTTGAATGAAATGCGGTCTCAATTCGAATAACATACATTATATTGAGGAAATACAGATATAACAATTCATACATATTTATTGATTCTGGAATAAATCCAACTAATTCTGAATTATAAATCCTATTACTGAATTACAGTTTTCTTTTGTTGAATTACAATTTTCTATTTCTGAATTACATATCACTCTTCTGAAATTCAAATTACCGTTTCTGAATAAACAGTTCCTACTCTGAAATTCTTATTGCTTATTCTGAATTAAAATATTTGCATTTTTGAATTACATTCTACGTTTTTTGAATTACAATTTCAGAAGGTGTTCTTTCGAGCGTATGTCTATCAGCCGACGATTTCAAAGCACTGCTCCTTTGAGCTCTTCCAGAGCGGAAAAGTTAATTCACATTTCGTAATGAAAAAATCGATGAGTGTATATTTTCTAATCATCGGTTTTCCGAACGGTCTATATTAAAGTCAGACTGATTGGCAAACTTCTCACATATTTTCCAGGAAAGATGCAAGATGAGTTTTTTTTCAATATCCTAGAGCCGAAGAGCCTTCTCGAAAGATAGAATGTCCTTTGTTTTCATTGAAAATATTTTGTCTTTTACAAGACAAAATTCTGTAATTCATAAAATCAAAGTTCAATTTCGGATAAATATGCATTTCAGAAGAGGAATTCAGAAAAAAAATTGAATTCGAGAATAGTCAATTTAATTTAAGAACGAAATTGTAATTCAGATTAGGAAGTTGGAATTCAGAGAAACTGTGGTGTAATTGAGAAACGAAAAATTGAATTTCAGAAAAGAAACATTGTAGGTCCTATTATAGAAGCTGCCAATTGATTTCAGAAAATGTATTACATAGCAAGTAAGCAAAAGGATATGTTCTGCAGTATCTACGTACTTTGAGAGTTAACAATGCTCACGAGAACATTTATTATTACTTTGCAACGCCCATTTTGAATGAAATGCTGTCTCAATTCAAATAACATACATTAAATTGAGGAAATACAGATATAACAATTCATACATATTTATTGATTCTGGAATAAATCCAACCAATTCTGAATTATAAATCCTATTACTGAATTACAGTTTTCATTTTCTGAATTACAATTTTCTATTTCTGAATTACATATCACCCTTTTGAAATTTAAATTACCGTTTCTGAATAAACAGTTCCTACTCTGAAATTCTTATTGCTTATTCTGAATTAAAATATTTGCATTTTTGAATTACATTTTACGTTTTCTGAATTACAATTCAAGAAGGTTTACTTTCGAGCGTATGTCTATAAGCCGACGATTTCAAAGCACTGCTCCTTTGAGCTCTTCCAGAGCGGAAAAGTTAATTCACATTTCGTAATGAAAAATCGATGAGTGTATATTTTCTAATCATCGGTTTTAAGAACGGTCTATATTGAAGTCAGACTGATTGAAAACTTCTAGCATATTTCCAACGAAAGATGCAGGATGATTTTGTTTTCAATATCCTAGAGCCGAAGAGCCTTCTCCAAGGATGGAATTTCTTTTGTTTTTATTGAAAATATTTTGTCTTTTACAAGACAAAATTCTGTTATTCATAAAATCAAAGTTCAATTTCGGACAAATATGCATTCCAGAAGATTAATTCATAAAAAAGAAATTGAATTCGAAAATAGTCAATTCAATTAAAGAACTAAATTGTAATTCAGATTAGGAAGTTGGAATTCAGAAAAACTGTATTGTGATTTAGAAACGAAAAATTGAATTTCAGAAAAGGAACATTGTGGGTCCTATTATAGAAGTAACCAGTTGATTTCAGAAAATGTATTACATAGAAAGTAAGCAAAAGGATATATTCTGCAGTATCTACGTACTTTGAGAGTTAACAATGCCCACGAGAACATTAATTATTATTTTGCAACATCCATTCCGAATGAAATACGGTGTCAATTCGAATAACATACATTATATTGAGGAAACACAGATATAACAATTCATACATATTTATTGATTCTGGAATAAATCCAACCAATTCTGAATTACAAATTTTATTTCCGAATTGCAGTTTTCTTTTTCTGAATTAAAATGTTCTATTTCTGAATTACATATCACTATTCTGAATTTCATATTACCGTTTCTGAATAAACAGTTCTTACACTGAAATTCTTATTACTCATTCTGAATATCAACTCACTATTCGGAATTAAAATGTTTGCATTTTTCAATAACATTCTACGTTTTCTGAATTACAATTTTAGAAGGTGTACTTCTGAACGTACGTCTATCAGCCGACGATTTCAAAGAACTGCTCCTTTGAGCTCTTCCAGAGCGGAAAAGTTAATTCAAATTTCGTAATGAAAAAATCGATGCGTGTATATTTTCTAATCATCGGTTTTCCGAACGGTCTATATTAAAGTCAGACTGATTGGAAAACTTCTAGCATATTTCCGTCTAAAGATGCAGAATGAGCTTTTTTCAATATCCTAGAGCCGAAGAGCCTTCTCGAAACATAGAATGTCTTTCGTTATTATTGAAAATATTTTGTCTTTTACTAGACAAAATTCTGTAATTCAGAAAATCAAAGTTCAATTGCGGATAAATATGCATTGCAGAAGAAGAATTCAGAAAAAAAAATTGTATTCGAAAATAGTCAATTTAATTTAATAACGAAATTGTAATTCAGATTAGGAAGTTGGAATTCAGAAAAACTGTATTGTAATTGAGAAACGAAAAATTGAATTTCAGAAAAGGAACATTGTAGGTCCAATTTTAGAAGTAACCAATTGATTTCAGAAAATGTATTACATAGCAAGTATACAAAAGGATATGTTCTGCAGTATCTACGTACTCTGAGAGTTAACAATGCCCACGAGAACATTTATTATTACTTTGCAACGCCCATTTTGAATGAAATGCGGTATCAATTCGAATATCATACATTATATTGAGGAAATACAGATATAACAATTCATACATATTTATTGATTCTGGAATAAATCCAACCAATTCTGAATTATAAGTCCTATTACTGAATTACAGTTTTCATTTTCTGAATTACAATTTTCTATTTCTGAATTACATAATATCATTCTTCTTAAATTCATATGACCGTTTCTGAATAAACAGTTTCTACTCTGAAATTCTTATTGCTCATTCTGAATTAAAATATTTGCATTTTTGAATTACATTCTACGTTTTCTGAATTACAATTTTAGAAGGTGTACTTCCGAGCGTATGTCTATCAGCCGACGATTTCAAAGAACTGCTCCTTTGAGCTCTTCCAGAGCGGAAAAGTTCATTCACAGCCCGCAATGAAAAAATCGATGCATTATATTTTCTAATCATCGGTTTTCCGAACGGTCTATATAAAAGTCAGACTGATTAAAAAACTTCTAGCATATTTCCAACGAAAGATGCAGGATGAGTTTTTTTTCAATTTCCTAGAGCAGAAGAGCCTTCCCGAAAGAGAGAATGTCTTCTGTTATTATTGAAAATTTTTTTTCTTTTACAGTTATAATTCAGAAAATCAAAGTTCCTTTTCAGATAAATGTGTATTTCACAATAGGAATTCAGAAAAACAATTGAATTCGAGAATAGTTGATTTAATTTCAGAACGAAATTGTAATAAATCCCAACCAATTCTGAATTACAAATCCTTTTTCTGAATTACAGTTCTCTTTTTCTGAATAAAAAGTTCCCTTTTCTGAATCACATATCACTTTTCTGAATTTCAAGTTACCGTTTACCGGAATATAGAGTTCTTATTCTGAAATTCGATTTCCCTATTCTGAATATCCACTCGATTTTCTGAATTTCAATGTCTGCCTTCGGAAAAGTTAATTCACATCCCGTAATGAAAAAATCGATGCCTTTATATTTTTTAATCATCGGTTTTCCGAACGGTCTATATTAAAGTCAGACTGATTGGAAAACTACTAGCATATTTCCGACGAAAGATGCAGAATGAGCTTTTTTCATATCCTAGAGCCGAAGGGCCTTCCCGAAAGAGAGAATGTCTTCTGTTATTATTGAAAATATTTTGTCTTTTATAGCTATAATTCAGAAAATCAAAGTTCCTTTTCAGATAAATGTGTATTTCAGAATAGGAATTCTGAAAAACAATTGAATTCGAGAATAGTTGATTTAATTTCAGAACGAAATTGTAATAAATCCCAACCAATTCTGAATTACAAATCCTTTTTCTGAATTACAGTTCTCTTTTTCTGAATAAAAAGTTCCCTTTTCTGAATTACATATAACTTTTCTGAATTTCAAATTACCGCGCTTACCAGAATATAGAGTTCTCATTTTGAAATTCGAATTCCCTATCTGATTATCAACTCGATTTTCTGAATTTCAATGTCTGCCTTCGGAAAGTTAATTCACAGTTCGTAATGAAAAAATCGATAGATATATTTTCTAATCATCGGTTTTCCGAACGGTCTATATTAAAGTCAGACTGATTGGAAAACCTCTCGCATATTTCCGATGAAAGATGCAGGATGAGCTTTTTTCATATCCTAGAGCCGAAAAACCTTCCCGAAAGAGAGAATGTCTTTTGTTATAATTGAAAATATTTTGTCTTTTACAGTTGTAATTCAGAAAATCAAAGTTCATCTTCAGATAAATATGTATTTCAGAATAGGAATTCAGAAAAACAATTGAGTTCGAGAATACTTAATTCAATTTCAGAACGAAATTGTAATAAATCCTATTTCTGAATTACAGTTCTCCTTTTCTGAATAACAAGTTTTTATTTCTGAATTACATATCACTTTTCTTAATTTCAAATTACCGTTTATCGGAATGTAGAATTCTTATTCTGAAATTCGAATTCCCTATTCTGAATATCAACTCGATTTTCTGAATTTCATTGTCTGTCTTCGGGAAAGTTAATTCATATCCCGTAATGAAAAAATCGATGCCTATATATTTTTTAATCATCGGTTTTCCGAACGGTCTATATTAAAGTCAGACTGATTGAAAAACTTCTAGCATATTTCCAACGAAAGATGCAGGATGAGTTTTTTTCAATATCCTAGAGCCGAAGAGCCTTCTCGAAAGAGAGAATGTCTTCTGTTATTATTGCAAATATTTTGTCTTTTACAGTTATAATTCAGAAAATCAAAGTGCCTTTCAAATAAATGTGTGTTTCAGAATAGGAATTCAGAAAAAGCATAGAATTCGAGAATAGTTAATTCAATTTCAGAATGAAATTGTAATAAATCCAACCACGTCTGAATTACAAATCCTATTTCTGAATAACAGTTCTCTTGTCCTCAATAACAAGTTTCTATTTCTGAATTACATATCACTGAATCTGAATTTCAAATTACCGTTTATCGGAATATAGAGTTCTTATTTTGAAATTCAAATTCCCTATCTGAATATCAACTCGATTTTCTGAATTTCAATATCTACCTTCGGAAAAGTTAATCCACAGTCCTTAATGAAAAAATCAATGTTTTCCAACGAAAGATGCAGGATGAGTTCTTTTTTCAATATCCTAGAGCCGAATAGCCTTTCCGAAAGAGAGAATGTCTTCTGTTATTATTGAAAATATTTGGTTTTTTACAGTTATAATTCAGAAAATCGAAGTGCCTTTTCAGATAAATGTGTATTTCAGAATAGGAATTCAGAAAAACCATGGAATTCGAGAATAGTTAATTTAATTTCAGAACGAAATTGTAATAATTCCAACCAATTCTGAATTACAAATCCTTTTTTTGAATAACAGTTCTCTTTTCCTGAATAACAAGTTTCTATTTCTTAATTACATATTATCACTGAATCTGAATTTCAAATTACCGTTTATCGGAATATATGTAGAGTTCTTATTTTGAAACTCGAATTCCCTATCTGAATATCAACTCGATTTTCTGAATTTCAATATCTACCTTCGGAAAAGTTAATCCGCAGCCCTTAATGAAAAAATCAATGTTTTCCAACGAAAGATGCAGGATGAGTTTTTTTTCAATATCCTAGAGCCGAAGAGCCTTCCTGAAAGAGAGAATGTTTTCTGTTATTATTGGAAATATTTTGTCTTTCACAGTTATAATTCAGAAAATCAAAGTGCCTTTTCAGATAAATGTGTATTTCAGAATAGAAATTCAGAAAAACCATGAAATTCGAGAATAGTTAATTTAATTTCAGAACGAAATTGTAATAAATCCAACCAATTCGGAATCACAAATCCTATTTCTGAATTACAGTTCTCTTTTTCCGAATAACTAGTTCCTTTTTCTGAATTACATATCACTTTTCAGAATGAGCTTTTTTTAATTTCCTAGAGCCCAAGAGTCTTCCCGATAGAGAGAATGTATTTTGTAATTATTGAAAATATGTCGTCTTTTGCAGTAGTTGTTCAGGAAATCGTAGTTCATTTTCAGATAAATATGTACGTATTTCAGAAAAGTAATTCAGAAAAGAATCGAACTCGAGAAAAGTTAACTCAATTCCAGAACGTAATTGTAATAAATCCAACCAATTCTGAATTACAATTCCTTTTCTGAATAACAGTTCTTTTTTTCTCAAAAACAAGTTCCTTTTTCTGAATTACAAATTACCGTTTGTAGGAATATAGAATTCTTATTCTGAAATTCGAATTCCCTATTCTGAATATCAACTCGATTTTCTGAATTTCAATGTCTGCCTTCGGAAAAGTTGATTCACATCCCGTTTTTTAATCATCGGTTTTCCGAACGGTCTATATTAAAGTCAGACTAATTGAAAAACTTCTAGCATATTTTCAACGAAAGATGCAGGATGAGTTTTTTTCAATATCCTAGAGCCGAAGAGCTTTCCCGAAAGAGAGAATGTCTTATGTTATTATTGCAAATATTTTGTCTTTTACAGTTATAATTCAGGAAATAAAAATGCCTTTTCAGATAAATGTCTATTTCAGAATAGGAATTCAGAAAAACCGTGGAATTCGAGAATAGTTAATTTAATTTCAGAACGAAATTGTAATAAATCCAACCAATTCGGAATCACAAATCCTATTTCTGAATAACAGTTCTCTTTTCCTGAATAACAAGTTTCTATTTCTGAATTACATATCACTGAATCTGAATTTCAAATTACCGTTTATCGGAATATAGAGTTCTTATTCTGAAATTCGATTTCGCTATTCTGAATATTAACTCGATTTTCTGAATTTCAATGTCTGCCTTCGGAAAAGTTAATTCACAGCCCGTTGTAAAAAAATCAATGCGTGTATATTTTCTAATCATCGGTTTTCCGAACGGTCTATATTAAAGTCAAACTGATTGGAAAACCTCTCGTATATTTCCGATGAAAGATGCAGAATGAGCTTTTTTCAATGTCCTAGAGCCGAACAGCCTTCCCGAAAGAGAGAATGTCTTTTGTTTCTCGTATTATTGAAAATATTTTGTCTTTTACAGTTGTTATTCAGAAAATCAAAGTTCATTTTCAGATGAATGTGTATTTCAGAATAGGAATTCAGAAAAACAATTGAATTCGAGAATAGTTGATTTAATTTCAGTTCTTTTTTTCTCAAAAACAAGCAAATTTTTCTCAATTACAAAGAAAGAGGAATCTTCTGACCCACGGACAGCTGATGTCTCTTCACTATGCCCAGGCTCATTCCAGGCTTCTTCACAGAATTTTATTTTGGGGATCATCTTCTTGGTCAAGCGATGTGTTTCTTTGTCAGAAAAAGATTGTGAGGTGTTTGGTCGGTGTTCTCAACAATACGTCTTGTAGACAATATTTTAGATCTCTTGAGATTATCACATTACCATCATTACTGATTCTTGAATTGGCGATTTTTATTCATAAAAATCAAGATAAATTTGTGAGGTGCGGAGACCGACACCAATATGAAACAAGAACTAAAAGTATTTTTATACTCCCAAATTGTAGATATAGAATTGGAAGAAGATCACCTCTTTATTTAGGATTAGATATTTACAATAAACTCGATGATTCTATCAAGTGTGCAAGATCAGTGCTTATATTCAAGAAAAAATTGAAAACCTTCTGGTTAAAAGAGAGCTTTTATAGCATCGATGATTTCTTTTCATATGGCAAAGGACATTCCGTGTAACCATATGTTAGATGTTAGTTTTTTTTCCCTTTTGTTTTGACTTTTTCCATAATGTATGTATGCATTCAAAGGAAATAAAGGTTAGGTATTATTATTATTATTAAATTACCGTTTGTCGGAATATAGAGTTCTTATTCTGAAATTCGATTTCCCTATTCTGAATATCAACTCGATATTCTGAATTTCAATGTCTGCCTTCGGAAAAGTTAATTCACATCCCGTAATGAAAAAATCGATGCGTGTATATTTTCTAATCATCGGTTTTCCGAACGGTCTATATTAAAGTCAGACTGATTGGAAAACCTCTCGCATATTTCCGATGAAAGATGCAGGATGAGCTTTTTTTAATATCCAAGGGCCTTCACGAAAGAAGGAATGTCTTTTGTTATTATTGAAAATATTTTGGGAAACAATGATTCCTGGAAAATAGAAGCGGTTGTGTTTACTCTTCAGAGCGTGATTGCTGTATATTTCTTGAGGCGCGCCTTGGATACAGCTTTGGGGCTGGTTGCAACTCTTCTTGTTTGATCAAGGATGTGGACGTCGTGTTGGCAATGAGAACTATGAATGGTTTCTGGATCCTTGTTGGAATATCTACTTGATGGAAATATTCTGTATGTATTTCTGAACGCTGGAGTTCAGTTTGTACTCAGCAGAGAAAAAAATTGAAAAAATTTCAACAAAGACTTTAGGATTTCAGACTCCGTATTCTTTTTGTAGTGATTAATGTGGACATATTCCTTGTGGTGAAAATTTCACTTACGTTATATGAGCAATATTATCAACAATCATTATTTTAGTTGTAAAAATAATAGCGCGAAGTAGTGTGCGAAATACTTACTTCGCACACTGCATGTAAACTATATGGGATTTTTATATTTTAACTTGGTAAATTTCTTGAAATCCACGTTTTCTTTAACATTGAGTGTTGCTTTCAACATAGAATATATTGCCCATAGTTATAATACCTAATTACTTGATTTGGAAAAACAGTTCAAACCAGTTCAATATTTTTTTTCATATTAAGCTAAGCGTTTGTAGAAAAAATTTTTTTTGCATCTCATGCGCGAAATACTTTGGTGATCTCGACTATTTTTTTTAACTCGGCTGCGCCTCGTTAAAAAAATCAGTTCTCGATCACCAAAGTAGCATTTCGCGCACTAGATACAAAAATAACTATTGCATCTCATGCGCGAAATACTTTGGTGATCTCGACTATTTTTTTTAACTCGGCGCATTTCGCGCACTAGATACAAAAATAACTATTTTTTTCCGTCATAGAAAAAAACACTTTCTTGACAGTTCAGGCAATACTAACTAATTATTCCAATATCGACTATTGAGCATTCGAAAACCAGACAAAAATTCGACGAGAACTCAATTTGGATGACAGCTTCTTTCTACTTCAACGAGTGCTATATCGTTTTGCCCATATGTCTCTGATTTTCTAATTTTGAGCCGAAAATGGTTTCAAACGATAGGGTTCGACTCCCTGATGACGACTTCGTGGTCAAATTCAATTCTGTCCTTGAGACCGTACAGCCGTTAGCAAAATAACTTTAGAAGGGATTGTCCTAGAGATTAAACATTTTCAGGATGAGTTTTTGCAAAGTGCAAAGTGAAAAGTTGCAAAGTATTTTGATGCAATAGGCCCCAGGGGATCATTGCACCAAAATACTATACTTTTCACTTTGATCTTTGCATTCTGACAAATTTGTAAAGTGAAATTGAATTATGTTGTACATTTCTCCCAATATTCAATTTCTACGAAGTTCTTTACTTTTCACATTGTACTTTTCAATTATGAGTTCTTTTCGTGCAACTTTAGCCATTTGAAAAGTACAAAGTGAAAAGTGGCAAAATATTTGGTTAAATAGGCCATAGGTTTATAAAATGTCTATACGAAATAAAAAGTTGGTCTAACTGTTATACAAATAAATTCGTCCATAGTATGTTTTCTTGAGATCAGTAAGAAAAACTATGTATTATTTATTACTAGCTGACCCGTGCCCACTCCGTTGGGCATAATGTTTATAATCCTTTTTTAGTACACAGTGTTATGTTTTGATTTCTAACTGCCAAAAAGGAAGGTTATACGCAGGTATAGTTTGTATTTGCATGCTAAAACAGAATTCGAAAGTAACTCTGTCCCAAAGAAAAAAACATTTGTGGGATTTGCGATAAACGAATTACAGGAGGACCAAGTCGCGGGAAAAGTTAGTTTGGTAATGGTAATTTTAATTGTTTAATACTTCTCTGTAAACTATATTGGATATAATGTTATCATTTGATAGCAAAATGTCCCATTACACATGTTGGGGGGCTCAAGTTTCTTAATAGCATAGCAATGCCAACTAATGTCTCGTCAAATTTAACGTCATTGCTGTTGGTGTTAGAAGAGACAATTTTTCCTTCGCTAAGATTGAGTAGTTTACGGGGAAAGTCGTCATCGTCGTTTTCGCTCAAATGGGATCTCATGTTTGTTCGTAAATTGAGAGATACAACTGAACCCCATAAGTGAGATGATTTTAAACATGCTCTGATGACATCGGCGCTTGTTCCTTTTGTTACTACAGTGTTTGCCGAAAATCGCCCGCGAAAACAAAAGTAACGCCACCTATTACAGCATCAGATTTTCTGAGGTCTTTGAGCGTTCGGTTTACTGCCTCAACATGACCTCTATGACTCATGGTACATTCGTTCTATATAATTAAAGATGTTTCTCATAAAAGTTTCCCGAGTGGCCCATTTTTACGTATGGAACAATCTGACTGTTGTTCTAGTTAGACTGTCAGAGGTAGCTTAAAGGTGGAGTGTTCTGTTTTCCCATCATTTAACAGAGTAGCGGCATTCCTTGAAGAGGCAACGGCTAGTCCATTTCTCCCGGATTGTCTTACTTTTGCCGATACCAAATTTGCAAGAAACGTTTTGCCAGTGCCTTCCGGGCGTCAAGAAAGAAAGTTAAACCTCTGTTATTAAGCGCACTATAAATTTAGTTCATTAAAAGCTTGTCTCTGGTATTTGACAAATTTCGGTTCATTTTCATTAATAAAAACTGACAACTCATTGGTATCGTACGAACGTACTCGTATCAGTAGTATGTCCATTCCATTGTTATGTGGCCGAATATCGAAAGTGTGCTAATATTGTTTCGAAAAATTCAATTCCGCTACGTAAGGAGCCGACCACGCGATCACAGGTCCACAGGGCACAGATAACGCGACTGAGCTGCGCTCAGATGTAAAAGGCCACGCCCCCTTCTCCCGAAGCGAGCACGAACGCGAACCGATTTAAACCCGAAGCCATTGCGCGCCGTCTGCTTGTTTGGCTTTTATATCCGATTATTCACGATATCACATTAGCAACCTCAAAAATAACAGTACTTCTCCACTATTTAATGGATGTTATTATACTTACAAACCTTCCTCTTGAATCACTCTATCTATTAAAAAAAACGCATCAAAATCCGTTGCGTAGTTTCAAAGATTTAAGCATACAAAGGGACATAGGGACAGAGAAAGCGACTTTGTTTTATACTATGTAGTGATAATCTTCGGCGATCGATTTCGGAATTATTATGAAAGAAACCCATTTTAAATGTTTTTAAACGGTTTATGTTCATTTTATTTCAAAGACACTGGCCTGATGATGGAATAATTCCGAAATCGATAGCCGAAGATTTTAATAAATAAATACTTATAGGTCTAACTGTATGAAAATCAAGTTGTATGCTGAAGAAATGAAAGGTAATTTCAATTCAGTTAATCAGATTATCGAGCATCGGCGACAAACCGCCACAGTCTGTTCTGTACAGAAATTACACATTTTCAATAAAGCCCACCATTGTCTGATCTCGACGCTGAAACGAGAAACACCGAAATATTGTCTGTTGCAGCAGCAGCGTCGCGTCGGCATCGAAGCATTATCTAAACCTATACACTCAGCCGAATTTATAAATTTAGCGCTACAAGATAGGACAATAGTAAACTGTTGAAGCTGACTCAGCATCAATTTCAAAAGAGTCCTTTGAATCGGTCCTGCTGATTGGTAGATGGCTTCGATACTCGTGGAACAATAGCATACTTTCATTGTGTCAGAAGTGTTCCACAATGTGTATAGACTGATACGATGATTCACTTTCAATACCTACGCGTTACGCCTGAGGAACGCCACAATTTTTTCTGTAAAATTCGATAAATGATTCATTCTTTTCGCAACGCATTTTTTTATCGGGATTTGATTATTCGTCAAGTGTTTTTGAATAGAATGATATGGATCTTGATACAGGCAGTTGTCTTTATGCGATATGGAGACTACATTTTGACTGAATAACGAGTGCTATATCGTTTTGCCCAAATTACTGTTGTTTTAGAATTTTGTGCCGAAAATGGTCTCAAACTATAGGGTTTAACTCCCTGATGACGAATTCGTGGTCAAATTCAATTCTGTCCGTGGGGCCGTCCGGCGGTCGTTAGCACAATAACTTTCGAAGGGATTGTCCTGAAGACTTGGAATTTTCAGGATGAGTTCGGTTTCCAAATGCACCGGTTAATTTGTTAACCAACCAAATCGTAAAGGGCCTCAATATCTCAAAAAAAACGAAACCAATCAAAATGAATTGTTATGGCCAAATGCAAGATGCTCATAGGAAGCCTCATGCACAAATTTATTGCGATACTGTGAACAAAACCATAGAAAATTCAGTTGGAATATTGAAAAAAGAAACTACATATTTCCATAAAAAAAACATCTGAGTCGAGTGAAATTCATTTCGTGAAAGCAGATCAATATACTGAATTTTCTTCTAAATATTGTGGCCATAGTATTAACAGCACAATAGAAAATTCAATAGTGATATTGAAAAGAAGAATCATTATATTTTCATTACAGGATATTCGATTTCAGTGGAATCTTCTATGTGAATAAAGATTGATATACTGGATCTTCATGCAAAATTTTGTAGTCATAGTGTTAACAGAACCATAGAAAATTCCAATGAATTCGAATGAAATTTATTTTGTGAATGAGAACTTATACAGGGTCTTTCACGAGGAACCTCACCCTTATTTATACGGGAAACTACCAAACGTATTTTCATGAAATTCAGCACTTATATGTATTTCACGATGCTGATAAAATCTAAAATATTTTCAAGGCATGAGCACCTCCGGTTTTTCCGGAAATGACGTCAACTTCCGTTTTTCAAATTAGAACACCATTTTTTTATTGCAGAAATAGATTCCTTAGAAAATTTCAAGTTATTTTGATGTAACATTTCTCAGGTTTGGTTGAAAAATTCTCTCTGAGTGGGAAAATTCGAAAAAAAAATTGAAAATAGAGCTCCGCTGAAACAAGAATAACTTCGAGGTTTTTGGATGGAAAATTTTCATTGTTGGGATTTTTCAAGATGTAAGATTGATGTATCCACTTTAAAAATCGAAATCGCGATTCATGATACAGGGGGTGAAAAAATCGCTTTCAAAGTTAGGGATGACCAAACCATGAAAAATAAATTTTTTCAAATTAGAACCCCGTTTTTTTATGGCAGATATTGAATCTACGTTAAAAAATAATGTGAGTGTATGCATCACACCCTTGCCCTAAAATGGATATTTTCTGAGTTATTCCCAAAAAACTGTTTTTCGTCTTGAATTTTCAGCTATTTCTTTTCCCTTCACGCTAAAAAGATGAAATTTTCAGGAAAAAACCTCGAAGTTATTCTTATTTCAGCGGAGCTCTATTTTCGATTTTTTCCGAATTTTCCAGCTCAGAGAGAATTTTCCTACCAAAACTGAAAAATGTTACATCAAAATAACTTGAAATTTTCTAAGGAATCTATTTCTGCAATAAAAAAATGGTGTTCTAATTTGAAAAACTGAAGTTGACGTCATTTCCGGAAAAACCGGAGGGGCTCATGCCTTGAAAATATTTTAGATTTCATCAGCATCGTGAAATACTCATAAGTGCTGAGTTTCATGAAAATACGTTCAGTAGTTTCGCGTATAAATATGGGTGAGGTTCCTCGTGAAAGACCCTGTATACTAAAAGTTCAAGCGAAATTTCAAAAGGATCGCATCATCAGAAGTATAGAATTTGAATTTTTATTTTTTTGCATATTTCATTTTCTTAATAATTTCTAGAATATAATTCCGATTGTGCTTAGATTCTGCATTTATATATTCGGTGTCAATAGCTAGACTGATATAAAATTTCGAGGTAACAAGCTTATTGCTCTACCAACGAACTAGCGCTCAAAAGCTTCTACTCAGGGCTTTTCTGAAATTTTCAATTTTCAAATTTGTAGACGAAAGTGGGCTCATGATGATGAAATAGTAATTTGCGGATCTAGGTATTTTAATACACAATAACAGAGCCTGAACATTTTCAAGTTAGATTGCAGGCTAATGCGGTATTAATATACCGCCATAAGTTTTTCTATCAGTTGTATCAACAAAATAATCCACATTCTTTCGGATTTTGAGTTTTCGAATATTTTGTATAGCTTAGCTAATGGGAAGTTAAAAATTCGATATTTGCTCAGTCCCAAGAAAATAAAAAAAACACTGGTTCAATATTTCATCAAAATACCTGGATTAAATATTATTGATTCACCAGATAATGTTGTACCGAGTTTTTCACTATAATTTGACCCCCCCTTTCACTTTGTTACTGAATGAGATACAAAAAAATTTTTCGTATAAAAGTTTCACGAAATCATCTGAGGTTTTTTTATATGAGTCCAGAAACTGAAATATATACAGGGCAACCAACATATTGATGGCAACTTCATTTTTTTAAATGGAACACCTTATATATTTTTCCATATTTGGTTAGCTCTTTTTCCCCTGATTTCGAATATGTAACATATTATGTTGGTCTATCTTTCTTATTCTGAGCACCACAGAGTTTCAAATTTCAATAACCATCTGGCATAGCATTTTGGAAGTTCGTAAATATTTAATTGACCAATTTGATCTTTGGATTGGTAATGGCGCACCCATTTTATGGCCACCAAATAGTCTCGATTCAACACCGTTGGACACGTTTTCACACCCGTTCCTGAAGGAAAAAATGTACTTCAGCAATAATGACAATCAATGAAAGCGGAGAATAATGTTTATGATATAAAATCAGCCAACATTATACACATAATTCGGAACTAATCCTGTCAACGCACAAAGAATAATGATAATATTATAATGATTTAAAACAAATTTTGAAGCTTTAATTTCTGACTTGAATCAGAGCCATAATCATGCTATCAAAAATAGTCTGAACAACTTGAGGTTGAGACAACTATATGAAGTATGTGTATTGAATGAAGGTGGTCATTCTGAGCAATTTCTTCAGTTGATGTTGCTCTTACCATAGTTAATCATTTTTCATTGGTTAAGTAATTGTTAAGTATTCATTATAAAATAATAGTTTTAAGTAGATTGTTTGGATTATTATCATTATATTTGAGATCAGGAGGAAATAGCCTATCAAAAAAAGGAAGAATATACAGGACAGGGTGTCCCATTTGAAAAAATATACATTCAATATCTTTCCATTAACGTTATTATAACTCCAAAAATGAGCATTTTCAGTAAACGCACTCTGCCACTTGTAAAATGATTACAGATCTTGGCAGGTGGTTCTTAAAATTTGAAACTCTGTGGTTCTCAGAATAAAAAAAATAGACCAACATATGTTACATATTCGAAATCAGGGGAAAAAGGGCTAGCCAAACATGGAAAAATATACAGGGTGTTCCATTTGAAAAAATGAAGTTGCTATCAATATGTTGGCCACTCTATATATATCTCACTTTCTGGACTCATATGAAAAAACCTCAGTTGATTTCGTGAAACTTTTATACGAAACATTTTTTGTATCTCCTTTAGTAACAAAGTAAAATGGGGGGTCAAATTATAGTGAAAAACCCGGTACATGTTCCGCTGAAACTTGGTGAATTGAAATTTAACATTGCAGGTAGTTTGCTAGGGAAAATATTGATTAATTTCATCCATGAATGATCAGAAAAATATTTCGTCTGAGGAACCTCACAATTTTTTCTGAAAATTTTGATTAATGATTCCTTTTCAGCATCGCGTTTTTTTGTGGAGATGTTGGATTATTCATCGAGTGCTTCTGAATAGGATGATATGGATCTTGATACATCACACTTCCTCAGTAGCTGAACGTTTTCCTTCTTGTCTGATTTTCAACTACAGACAGGATTTACAGGATTTGTCAAGAACATAGTAAAATTTCAAAAATTTAAAAACATTTAAGTAAATCTAAAATATCACAAACAGGTACAAAAATAGAGCACAAACAAACATTAAATTTCAATATTGATGAGAACGGTTAGAACTGGTGGTTCATGAATTCATCGATCGAATAAAATACCATCTCTGCAAGTAAAGACTTGATATGCCTCTTAAAGGCCGTACACCCAAGGGATGACAGGCGGTCGGGAAGTCTATTGTACATTTTCGAACCTAGATAGCTGTACATGTTCTGCGTTTTCTGAATGCGGTGGCCTGGAGTCACAAACTTGTTTCTGAATCTAGTTTGGTGATCATGCACTTGTTCATACCTTGGAAATAATGCGTTACAACAGAAATAACAAATATTGATTCACTAACATGTGATTGACAGCATGTTCGAAACATTAACGGCAGATCTTCATCTTAACTTTTTGTGTTTCTACGTACTCTTTTTATTTAACTACACTTCAGTTATACTTCTAGTGTCCTCAAATTCCCAAGTAGCATTCTAACGTCGACAACCACATTATGCACCAAAATAAACGTCGTCATGCACAATAGATCTTAAGGTCAAGGTGCTCGCAAGGTCGGTTTTGATCTGTCGCCCCTCCTCTAATCTAACGTCATCATTGGTTTAGGACTTAGTCGTTCTTGAAAACGTCGCATTGAAGACCACCTTACAACGTAGTCGTGACGTTAAGCATGACCTTAGTTGAACTAGTCGAAGCAACTGCATACGAAGTAGTTATTATTTTTGGATTAGGAACGACGTTTTTATAACGTTTATTAGACAACTTTTGTTTTCTGCAACGTTGTCTCAATTGAGAGACTACGTTGTTGGACTGAAGTATAACCATTAGAAATTTTCTATTAAAGCAGTTGACTTGAGAACGTTGTCGCGTAGTCATTTAAGCAACCTTCGAATACGAACTACGAAACTACGCCATGTTTCCAGAGTTCGTCATTGACCTTCGGGACGTAAATAAACAAAAACAAATGATTTTAAAACCTTCATTCAAATTTTCTGTGTGAAGTTTTTTCAAATCTCGTTTAGGCATTCAATTTTATGAATTTTCAATTTTGAATTTTCAAGAAATATCTAATGGATTGCAGGCACGCTTGTTTTTCATCATGAATGAATAGTAGATATATTCTAGAGTAAAGTGGTCTTCGTTGTCGATTTTTGTTGCGGAACAATCGTTTCTATTCTTTAACAAGGGACTATTGGCTATATGCTTAAGATAAGTAACAAGTTGATATATTTACATAATGGCCATCGGTAATTATTTGGTTGCAATATTAACTATCCTAACGTCATATGTAAAATGTACCTCGTTACCCTAGATGGCGCATGTGTAAATTAGTTGCATCGAAGTAAATGTCGCAACGTTTTGACAACGTAAATCTGATAACTGTAGTTGCAGCACAACGTTGTAAAAACCCGAAAATGATTGACCAAACTGCTGCAAATCATGGTTGTTTTGAGGTCTGCGAAGTCACTTAGTTTGGTTGCGCAACTTCTTTATATACGTCGACGCAACGTTAAATTGCTACTTGGGTTTGGTCACAATATGCTTTGAAGGAAGACCATATTATTATAATTTTGTGGAGTGAAGCTTCTATATCATCAAAGCAAGAAAATCTGAAACTTAGAAAATCAAAGGAAGTAGCTTTCATGTCAATTCCATTAGTCAACTTTCTGTTGGTCTCAAGCTCTAAGCTTCTGTAATGAGATCCATTGAGATCAATTGAATTCTTTGACAACTGATTCAATAAAAAAAAGATCAACGTCATGGATGTTTGTTGTCTGACAACTGAAAAAAATTACAAGCATTCACCTGACGATGGATAGCGAATGCGAAACGAAACGCTGAATACAGAATAACAGAAATAATGAAGATAGCCCAAATAATAGTTCAATATTTTTGGTTTGACTGAAATAAAACGACAACTTCCGTACGAACTTTATTTTCTGATCAATATTGTCAAATAAACAATTTTCCTTCAGCTCAAACAATGTTTATTACCTCTATAATCCGAAATTTGCCTTATACTGTTTCTGGAATATGCCTTCTGGGTCAAATTTAGCTTCCAATTGTTTGTACATTTCTGGTTTATTGTCTATGAGGAAATGCACTACCTTTTTCGTCCTTGCCTTCTGATGGTCGTTGCATCTCGAACACCCAGTTTTCAGGACGTCTGGCAAGGTTTCTAATCAGAAATTTCATTTCATTATCAATATTCAATCGGAATATTAAAAAAATAATCTTTATAAAGGATTTTTCAATAAAAGGTGTTATTTTGAATAGGCGGATATTTCAGTAGATGTCTCGTTTGAAGCTGAAATTTCT
Source organism: Propylea japonica (assembly GCA_013421045.1). Lineage (NCBI taxonomy): Eukaryota > Metazoa > Arthropoda > Insecta > Coleoptera > Coccinellidae > Propylea > Propylea japonica. The sequence continues at coordinate 26,463,361 of CM024242.1, forward strand.
AACATTAGACAATTAGAAAATACGCCATTAATAAAAATGGAACGCTACACGCTTCAAGAACGCATTGAAATCATCAAAATTCATTATGAAAATGGTGAAAATTTGGCAGAGACGGTTGTAAAACTGGAACATTTTTGGGTCGTCGTGAAACACCTTGTCGGACCGCAATAAAGAAATTGGTGGAAAAATTGGAGCTGTTGGGACAACCAAACCCGTGCACGTCGCCCAAGAACAGCCAAGAATATCGCTGCTGTGGCCGAAAGTGTTAAAAAAAAACCCAGGTTTATCCCAGGTGAATGGATTGCGCTATCGAGAGATGATTAATAATTTTTTATGGTCGCAATTGTATAGTATTGATCTGAATAACGTGTGCTTTCAAGAAACAGGCGCTTCGTGCCACACATGCAACGAAACCATTGATCTTTTGCGGACAAGTTTCCGGACCGTGTTATCTCTTGAAGAGGTGATCACAATTGGCCAGCGAGATCTTGTGATTTAACACCTTTCGACTTCTTCCTTTGGGGCCACGTAAAAAAGAAGGTCTAAGCCAATAGCACAGCGTCGATTCAAGACCTCAAAGATGAAATTCGTGGGGCTGTCGAGAACATAGGGCAGCCAATTTGCGATTTGGTTATGGAAAATTTCATTACAAGGATATGGTCATGTGAGCGTGGTTGCAGTGTTCATTTGCCTGATGTTATATTCCACTATTAATGGCATAGCTTCTTTTTTATAATGAAATAAACATCCGAACATTTATATTGGAAAATGGCATATTTCTTTGAATATCAAAATAACATCTCTTATTGGAAACCATCTATACATTTTCAAGCGCTAGTTCTACTTGAAGGAGTGCTATACCGTAAAACGGGGATACTTTGTGACAGTTTTTGAGGTTTTCACACATTTTTAAACACTTCTTGAGCAGATAAAAGGTGAAAAAATACACAGTAAATATCTGTCCTTTCGGTACACAATGAATTTGAAATTGTCACAATTTTACCCCGTGCTTCAGGGTAACATTGTGACAAAGCATTATTCGAATCAGAGCACAATAAAACCCCTGCCTTTTGAGTATGAAATTACTAAAAATTAAAAAAAAGTATGTGCCCATATTTTTTGGATAAAAAAAACATGAATTAACTTCAACTTTCATTGAAAACAAAAATTAATATTCTGAACAAGAACGAAAACATGTAATGGGCTGAAATAAGAGTTAATATTAAGATTGAATGAGAATAGGCATAAAACTACACACTCACAAATTTTATAAACTGCAAAATTTTCCTGAGATTACAAAATTTCTAAGTGATCAGGTAAGCCTTGTAATGAAAATCTTTCCCTTTTTTTCTCTTTTCCTTCAAAATTTGTTTTAGTTATTGCCAGTAGTCAATCACGCAAAAATCCTCAACTTGTGGCAAAATGGAATTCTTTATTATTCGTTGCTCTTAAAAAGCTTATACTGCTTTTGAATTTTCTGCTCCTTTTTTTTAAATATCTTGTACCAGCTTTTTCAGCAACATGGGATTTCTGTAAGCTCTTGCTCCCAAGCGTCTCTTATATGTTTGAAGCATTCTGGCAAGATTTTGGTCGCAGTCTATACATGCAAAAAATTTAAAAAAATCATATGTAATCATTTGGAAAACGCTGTGACATGTCACAATGTTACCCCATGCTGCGAACTTTTTTTTGTTTTCTTCGAAAAAAAGATATTAAAATCAACGATTCTTGACTATAATTTCGAATATAATATGATAACTACAGGAGCAAATGCACCTATTTACGATTTTAACTGACAATATTTCAGATTTGGCTCTGCAGACGAAAGTTTCCGGCTTTTGAAAAAATCGACAGAATCGGTATGCTCTTCTCATGGCAGTCTACAAGTTACTAGAGAGGCCTATACCACACTTATGAAGATATATTTGATTGGGCTGAGATATGTGCTGTTCTCTATGCGCGCGAAACTTGTAAAATATTGGGCAGTTTGTTTCGATTTGCGTATTGTCACAAAGTTACCCACTAGTCACAAAGTATCCCCAATTTACGGTATCGTTTTGCCCAGATGTCTGTAATTTCCTAATTTTGAGCGAAAATAGTCTCAAACGATAAGGTTCGACTCCCTGATAACGAATCCGTGGTCAAATTCAATTCTGTCTATGAAGCCGTCCGGCCGAAAACACGTTCCATAAAATATGGTCATTGAAAATTTTTGTTTCTTAATTATCTCAGACAAAACAAAACCAATCGAAATGAACTTGCGGCCACATGCAAGATGCTCTTAATAAACCTCATACAAAATGTTGTGACCATTGTGTGAACAGAACCATAGAAAATTCAATTGGAATATTGAAAAGAAGAATCTTTATATTTCCATAACAAGATATTCGATCTTTCTGAGATTTTGCATTCATAAATTCAGTATCAATATTAAGTCCTAGGTATACAAAATGTTGAGTTAATAGCATAATTGCTCCACAAATGCACAAGCGCTCAAAAAGAGTTTATAATATTACATCTCAAAATATGTTTCTTACCCCTTAGTTCTTTACCATCAGGGGTGCAACCTTCCCCTGTCATAACACAGTTGAAATAATTACTCAACAATCTGTCACTCTGAAGAATTTGTTCGGCATCGATATTGTCGAACTTCGTAGAATATTTCTCTTCTACTGGATTACAAACCACTAATGCAAAAATCGCGATTAGGTTTATAACAAAAATACTCTTCATTTTATAAATATTCTGATTCTCGTGGAAAAATATTTTCGAACTGATTCTTATTGAATCTACACAAACTTTATATATTCATTTCTTAGAGGTCATTAATATTTGATGGAGTACGGTATTTGATATGTATCTATTATCAGTTCAATCAGTTATCCAATTAAGTACGGAAAACAACGTGTTTATATGATTTTGATTTAATTTGTTTATGTTTATAAGGGTTTAACAGATTTTCTGAAGCGACGGTGTGTTAAAGTAACTCTTTCACTATTCGCCCAGGGAATAACGTAGCATATTTGTGGTATTTATGGGTTGTCGTAAATATTTTATCAATCAATAATATTATCTGACTAGTGCTTGAGATTCATGCTAAGTATAAGAACGCAAAATCTCAGCACAATCTGAATTATATTCTGGAAATTTTTCAAAAAATGATATATGCAAAACTTGTTGAAAAAATTGAATTCTTTGGTTCCGATGATGCGATCCTCTTGATATTCTGCATAAACATTCAATATATCAATCTTCATTCGCCAAACGAATTTTACTATAACTTTTGAAGGGATTGTCCTAGAGACTTGAGATTTTTAGGGTGAGTTCGGTTACCAAATGTCTCGGTTAAGTTCGTTAACCAGCCAAATCGTACAGGGTGTTCTATAAATTATAGCCATTCAAAATTTTTGTTCCTCAATATCTCAGACAGAACGAAAACAATCGGAATGAAATTTTGCGGTCATATGCTTCTAATAAGCATCACGTAAAATTTGTGGTCATAGTGTAAACAGAACCATCGAAAATTCAATTGGAATAATGGAAAAAACTTTATATTTCCACAACAAGATATCTGGAAGGAGTGAAGTTTATTTTGGGTTATAGAGATTGATATACTAAGTGTTTATGCAAAATTTCAAGAGGATCGCATCATCAGAATTAAAAATTAATTTTTCCGATTGTACAGATCTCAACTATTTCAGGTTTCGACTAATTTCTAGAATATATTTGCGATCGTGATGATTTTCCATTCATATACAGTAGAACTTCCCTATAACGAACGTCTATATAACGAATTTCTCTGTATAACGAATTTCGTAAAAGACATTGGACCTTGAATCTGAATTCCATGTCAAAAACACCCTCTGAAATGAAGTTAATTCTCCCTATAACGAAATATTCGAAGAACATCACTCTTTGAAAGGGTATTGGTAAGAAGGTATAAGGGTGGGCTTTTTCCGAAATTTTTCCGGACGTACATAATGAATCCTAAATCATTACGGCGGACAGAAAGGTCTTTCTGAAACAGTTTTAAATACACACCTGGCAGTTTCGTTTCAATCTAACCATTACGCTAGTGTGAAAGTTGTGAAAAAATGTCTAAGAGGAAGTGCTTAAGTTTGAATGATAAACTTGAATTTATCAGTGAAGTCGACCGCGACATAGCCGACTATAGAAACAATTTCTGTATAAGGAAATTTCTTTATAACGAATTTTTTGAGGATTTAGCGCTTTCGTTACAGGAAAGTTCCACTGAACTTGGCATGAATCTCAAGTCCTATACAAAATTTTGAGGCGAAAGTCGGAAATTTTTCTCTATCTCTAGATAATTTTAGTTCAGGGATCACCAATTCTGGTCACCCTGTACAGCCTTAATGTCGTTCGTTAATCCAATGAGGAATAATTTATTTGATTACCTCATAAATAACTCACCTTTGAGAATGTGATACAATATCATAGACAAAAAATTGCTTTTGTTATGTTACCATGAAGTGATTATCACGTAGTGCTGCATAATTATTGAATTTCTGTCCTGAAATTAATTAATTAATTGGCTTCTTCTTAGGATCATCAAAATTTGTATCACTTTAAAGCAAAAATTTCATGCTTAATGCATGTTTAGTTTATACCTTATTATCATTTCAAATCATTTGGTCATATATGGAAGTGAGAATGATAATTCTTATTCAAAGTAATCATCGTGTGGATAAAATGTAAATCCATATTTTTTATCCACCAGTTCCTTGCTTCAGTTGTGTTCATCAAATTTTTCTACGAGGTCATTTGGAGGTTTATCTGAATTTTGACGGATATTATATTATTTCTTCCTCATTCATATTCATATGAATATTCGGTCTATTCCATATGTACAGGGTGGTCAAGATCGCAACCAAGAAATTTTAACCACGTATTCTACATCGAAAATAAGCCCTAGTTTATCTATCATATAAACATATTTCGAGAAATGTATCCTCTCCGAGATACGGGGTGTTAAAACTCTAGAACAAAAATGTTTTTATTGATAACTTTCACACTGCTCGAAATATTTTCATGATATTTGAGACATAGTTTATGAGCGAATAGTAATTTTAATTGTCGGAAAAACCAGTGGCTTATCATTTTTTATCTGAAAATATGCAGTCCCTCTGCAGTACGGACGACACAGGTAGAATAGAAAAGAAATGATATTATGCAAAAAGTGCTCCTTGACGCTCAAAATCTATGTCTCAAATTTCATAAAAATATTTCGAGCAGTGTGAAAGTTATTAATAAAAACATATTTTTCTATAATTTTAACAACCCGTATTTCGCAGAGGAAAAATTTCTCAAGATATGTGTATATGACAAACTGGGGCTTATTTTTGATGTAGAATACGTGGTTAAAATTTCTTGGTTACGATCTGTACCACCCTGTATACATGTTATTTTGTATTGATGTATATTGAAAAAAATGTAAAATATTTCAGTACTCAAACCTTTATTCATTTGAGCTAAACAGTTCAGCTACATATTTTCTACAAAGTGCTTGGCACTATAGTTAGGTGATCTTGTCGGATTATTACGTTCCTGATCATTGGTGCGGTAAAAAAAACCAAATAAACACTAACAAGGCTAATAGAATTTGTATTGTCAATTGGTTTCGTTCTATTCATTAATGAATTCATATTTTCTTGTCAAAATTTGAGTATACTCTTATATTTCAAAGATGAATTTGTGAATTAATAGAATAGAACCAACAGCCGTCAGGATATCAATATTCAATTTATCTCTTTTGTATTTCCAATATCAACATAAGTGCAAAAGTTTTTGTCTCCTCATCGTATAAATAAACATCAAAAGCACGCCACCCCCAGTATGAAAGGAGGACATGCTACCCTAAGGCCGTAAAGTCTCATTATTATTACCTTTTTATCCCTTCTTTAATATATTTTGATGTATAATTATTAAAATAGATGTAATCCAAATATTACCAAAAACATCATCATCGATGACAGTTATATATCAAAAATTAATGCAGAAAACTGAGAAAAGAACAACAGCTGTGAATGATGGCTTTATGCTTTGATGCATAAAGAGTTGATCACAAACGTAGCCATTATCCAGGATCATTTTAAATGAAAGAAAAAGAAGTTCGTACTCACTGGATTTTTATTTTACAATCTACTCAACTAGTTTCGCCTGCTAGGCATCATCAGGAGCTTTGTCAATAAAAGTAATATACACTGAACATTTACTTGGCAAACTGACAATCACAAACAATAAGACGACTGAAAACATTTCGGAATTCTTAATTCCGAGAGAGTTGTTAACAACGTGGAATAAAAAAATGTTTATTTCGAACAACCCAATATCCACCAGTTTTGGCTAACACAGTATAGAAAAAATTTAAGAAAAGCTTTGAGCAGGTGCTTTTGAGCGCTCATTCATTGGTGTAGCAATAATGCTATTACCTCAAAATATACGAATGCAAAATCTCAGCACGATCGACAATACAGGGTCTTCCTTTTAAGTTGGCCTATTAGACGTTTTAGGAGAACTAGTGAATATTTCGTTCTGAAATTTTATGTGCAGCCTTGAGTGTAAAGGAACTCTTCGCCTTAAATATTTTCAAGTCGACAGTGTTGCCACGTCTATCTCAAACGCATATCTAATTTCTTATTTCGAATGGAACTACCTATATTTTCATTTATGTATCGATTCAGTACCAAATTTGCAGTATAACCCACTAAAAAAAAATTCTCTGCTATGTACTCTTGCCAAGTTATTCACTAATTCCTGAAACTTTCGACATTTGCATTGCCAGTTTGGAAATGCAATATCTCGATTATTTTTTATGCGAACGGAACTAAACTCAAGAGTCTCATAGTAAGGACTCCATGCATTCATGTGGTATATTCAGTATTTTGATACATCGTAAGGTTTTTCGAAGATATTGCTGCGAAAATATAAAACTCAAAATTGAAATATTTCGAGATTTTCAAATGGCAACCCCATATTTATTTTATAGCATTCGATTCGAAATGAAAAATTAATGGAAGTCTCCTTTTACACTTATTATTTATTTTGGATAGTTTTCGAATGAATTGGAAAATACTGAAATTTTTCAATATTTAAAGTTCATGATCTATGGTTCTCTTTACGATGAAATGGTTTTATGATTATGGCGTGAATTGTTGAAGTAGATTCTATGGTTGAAATCATAAAAAGTATTCGATGATCATGGATGTCATAGAAAAAAGTTTACCCATATTATTCAAACACGATTCGGGTTGTTTCACAATTCACAGGAAATGCCAAAAAATTATTGAAAGGACCTGTAGCACCTTTAACAATCGTTATTCCGAAATTCCGAAAATTGTTTAGGCTTTCTGTAATCCTGGCCTTATGTTCACTTATTATTTATTTTGGACAGTTTTCAGATGAGATGAAAAATACTGAAATTTTTTATTATTTATAGTCATGTTCAATGGACATAATGCTATGTGATTATTTAAAGTAAATTATCGGAATGAATCCTATTGTTGAGATCAGGAACATAGGGCCAGGATTACAGAACGCCTAAACAATTTTTGGAATTTCTTTCCGATCATTCGTGATAAATGTGAATAACTAAGGTCCTACAGGTCCTTTCAATAATTTTTTGGCATTCCTCGTGAATTGTGAAACAACCCGAATCGTGTTTGAATAATATGGGTAAACTTTCTTCTGTGACATCCATGATCATCGAATACTTTTTATGATTTCAACCATAGAATCTACTTCAACAATTCACGCCATAACCATAGAACAATTTCATCGTAAAGGGAACCATAGATCATGAACTATAAATACTGAAAAATTTCAGTATTTTTCATCTCATTCGAAAACTATCCAAAATAAATAATTAGTGTAAAAGGAGACTTCCATTCATTTTTCATTTCGAATCGAATGCTGTAAAATAAATATGGGGTTGCCATTTGAAAATCTCGAAATATTTCAATGTTGAGTTTCACATTTTCGCAGCAATATCTTCGAAAAACCTTACGACGTATCGAAATACAGAATGTACCACATGAATGCACGATTTCCCCCTATGAGACTGCTGAGTTTGGTTCCGTTCGCATGGAAAATAATCGAGATATTTCATTTCCAAACTGGCAATGCAGATGTCAAAAGTTTCAGGAATTTGTGAATAACTTGGCAACAGTGCATAGCAGAGAAATTTTTTTAGTGGGTTATACTGCAAATTTGGTATTGAATCGATACATTAATGAAAATAAAGGTAGTTCCATTTGAAATAAGAAAGTAGATATACGTTTGAAATAGACGTGGTAACACTGTCGACTTGAAAATATTTCAGGCAAAGAGTTCCTTCACCCTCAAGGCTGCACCTAAAATTTCAGAACAAAATAGTCACTAGTTCTCCTAAAACGTCTAATAGGCCAACTTGAAAGGAAAACCCTGTATATTATGGGAATTATTCAAAAAATGAAATATGTGGAAAACAAAACTGAAAAAAAAATATTCTGATGATGCGATCCTTTTGAAATGTTACATGAACATTCAGTGTATCAATCTTTAAAAAAAATAATTTCACTTGAATCGGATAATATCTTCTTATGGAAATATGCAAATTCTTCTTTCCAATATTCCAATTGAATATTTAATGGTTCAGTAAACACTATGGCCACAATATTTTGCATGAGGCTTTTCATGAGCATCTTGCATATGGCCGTAACATTTCATTTCGATTGGTTTCGTTTTGTCTGAGATATGGACGAACAATAATTTTGAATGGTCATATTTTATGGAACACTTCATATCATTCGGCTGGTTAACGAACTTGACCGCGGCATTTATTTGCTGAACTCCTGAAAATCTCATGTCTTTAGGAAAATCCCTTCGGAAGTTATCGTGTGTACGAAAATTGAGGACATTTGGGCACAACGATATTGCTCTCGTTTAATTAGAACGAGCCTTAAAAAATCAGACAATTATTTTGTCATAAATTAATATAATGAAGGTCTATTCAGAAATAATTCAATTGATGGAGAGAGGTATTTAACATTTTGTTAAATACTCTCTGCTGACACTCATATATCAAAAACAGCCGATAGCTAATAAGTTTCAATCGATGTTGAGTCTTTCTAGGATATCCAAACAATAAGCACCAATTTTTTTTTCATTACAAAAGTTCATTTTTTCAGAAAACGCAACATCACCATTATGGTCTTTTTGTTCGGTTTGAAAGAATTTCAGAAACGTGTTTATTTTCAAGCTCAACTTTTTTTTTCAACATAACACATATATCTATATAAAATGCATAAACTGAAATAAAACTTCATAATTCTTTATAATTTAGTTTACTATTATCACAAATGCATTCAAATGTATATTTTGTTCTTGTAAAATTAACTAAATAATGTGAATACTTTGAAGATGTAGCTTTTAGAATACACCTTTTTGAAGACACCCCATGTTATTTTTGATGGGTTGAATTATTGTATGCTCATTGTAGAAATCACAAATAGAAGAATAAACAAATAAACTATTTCATTTTCGGAAGCCCTCATTTCTTCAATAACTTCAAACCCTTAGCTGCAAGACCAGCCGCATGTTTTTTCTTGAATTCACCTTCTGGATCATACTTGGCTTCGACTGCTCTATATAAATCAGGCCTTTTTTCTATTAGAAAACGCAGAATCTTTTCGCCCAATTCTCTCTGCTTCTCAGAGCATTTTGAACAGCTAGATTTCACTACATCTTCCATGTTACCTAAACAATAATTTATAATTAGTATATTATATTTAACATAAAACAGTGACAAATTTTTTTTCGTTCAATGATATTAAAATAAATGAAAATAAGTTATTTTATCCACGACTATTATATAAACCACCCATTCATATGTTTGCTCGACCAAAATGCTACCCATTAATCACAAGTGAATAATCAGTTACTACTCACTGCTGTCAGATTCTTCATAGATTATGATATAATGTTATGTTTTTGAGATTGATATTTATTTAAAATTCTAAAGTACTCCAACAAACAAATATGGGAATACATTGTCGATCGAGGCCTAAATCTGCATTTATTTTATCGATTAAAGCAATTCATATACAGGGTGTAACTAAATAAGAGTAAAATATTTAAGGAGGTGATTCCTCATCGAAAAAAAGATAGGATCTTTCATATAAAGAAACTTCATTGGACAATCCCTTGTTAAGATACAGCCCCTCAACGGGAGTACATAAAATTTGTATAACAATTTTTTTCACAAGCACCAACAAAGTTACAATATTGAAATTAACCTGACGTTTCCTACTAGCAGAAAGACACTTATCCAGTTATCTATTTGGTTTACCTCATGGTTGTAAGGGTGGAAAACGCAACCCCTAAAGTTTAATTCCAATGTAACTTTTTGTCTCAATATTTGTTTACCATTTAAAAAATTATTTCCGATAGCCTGTTTCATTCTAAACAAAAAATGTCTCTTCAGTTTTTTGCCCAAAATAAACCAGTTCGCAGCAAAAAACATTCTACGAATAACTACAGAGATATGTACAGGGTATCCCATTTTGGGCACTTTTACGGGATATCTCCGTTATTTTTAACGTTAGCGGGATGCGGTTTTCGCGACAGTGTGCTACTTTTTTGTGAAACTAAAGATGGCGCAATCAGTTTTTGCATAGCCCTCTTAGTTTTTGCTATACAGGGGGGAAATGAAAAGTATCACTTTTTAATCACCCCCCGTATCTCAGTTGTGCTTAAATTTGGAGGAATGGTTAAAACGCATTTCTATAGATTTTTTTCCGTAGAATCCAGTGGCGTAGTCAGTTTTTCAATTAAACTTTCCGTTTTTGAGTAATTGAGCAAACATATATTTTTTAAATTGGACACCCTGTATATTATTTTTTATTCTTATTAAGCACAATCTCAGCTTTTCAAAAACATATCATTTCATGCATTTATTTCCAAAACCAAGCTCAGAATTCAAGATTTTGTAATTCAATTGTTAATAACTTAGTTGAAGGCTCTATGACTGTTTATTAAAAACAAATAAAAAATGTCAAAGCTTTGTCGGTTGGTTTAAAAGTTTACAGTTTTCTCAGTTTTTATTATTTATTATATTATATTAATGATTCAATTATTTGAATTTTCAAGAAATTGCAAATTGAATTAAGTTAAATATTAGATCATGTGATGTAGATAGGTATTATGTTAACATTATTTTCGATTTCTGACGAAATCTTGACACTTATTTTTTGTTTATAATAAACAGTCATTGCCTACTACTGCTAATTGAATTACAAAATCTTGAATTCTGAGCTTGGTTTAGAAAATAAATGCCTAAAATAATATGTTTTTGAAAAGCTGAGATTATGCTTAATCAGAATAAAAAATAATATACAGGGTGTCCCATTTAAAAAACATATGTTTGCTCAATAACTCAAAAACGGAAAGTTTAATTGAAAAACTGACTACGCCACTGGATTCTACGGAAAAAAATCTATAGGAATGCGTTTTAACCATTCCTCCAAGTTTAAGCACAACTGAGATACGCGGGGTGATTAAAAAGTGATACTTTTCATTTCCCCCCTGTATAGCAAAAACTAAGAGGGCTATGCAAAAACTGATTGCGCCATCTTTAGTTTCACAAAAAAGTAGCACACTGTCGCGAAAACCGCATCCCGCTAACGTTAAAAATAACGGAGATATCCCGTAAAAGTGCCCAAAATGGGATACCCTGTACATCGTCATTAATGCGAACATTATGGATTTATTATTATTCTGTAGTTAGTACCTGCATTAAACGACTAATCTATCTCTGTAGTTGTTCGTAAAATAATTTTTTGCTGCGAACTGGTTTATTTTGGGCAGAAAACTCAAGAGACATTTTTTGTTTAGAATAAAACAGGCTATCGAAAATAAATTAAAAATGGCAAACAAATAATAAGACAAAAAGTTACATTGGAAATAAACTAGTTCCTCACTCTTTCAAATTTCTCGCCCAAGGCGTTTTCTCCTTAGGCTCGCAATGGCAAAGTTTTCCCTGACTAGGTAAATGGGGGTTTCTTCCTCCACTCCACAGAACCTACACTCGTCAGTGACCGATAATTTCATCCTCAACAAGTGCTTTCTGAGGCGACGGTGTCGTGGAAGTAAGCCAATGAGGAGGTGTAATTGTTTCTTACCAAGATCCAAATATCTTTTGGATCTTGCTGTTTCAAAGTTCCGTTCTTGGAGTTTCCGCCAGTGTTTTTCCCCCTCGGCCCTCTCCTTCTCCAGAAACTCCAACTTATAAGTACATTTACCTATACTACAGAAGGGTTCTGGGCCAATGAGTTTCATTCGAGCGCCTTCTTTGGCAAGCATATTGGCCTCATCATTTCCTTTGATTCCCGAATGGCCAGAAACCCAGGTTAAAAAGACCTTATTTTTCTTGCCTACCTCACTGAATTTGTTCCGGCGCTCCCAGATCATCTCTGAGCCGATGACGTAGGAGCTCAGTGCTTTAATAGCAGCATGGCTATCTGATGTATGGCTATATCGCACTTCTGATGGTTTTTTCTAGATTTTTATCGAGACATCTTCCAATAGCTAAGATTTCCGCTTGAAAGACGCTCATACAGGAGCCTAGCGGCAGTGCACACTTGGTACTTGGCCTGTATAACCCAGCGCCAGCTCCTGTAGAGGTTTTGGAACAATCTGTATACCATTTTGCGGTACTTTCTTTGAGGTTGTAGTCGGTATATTCCTGTTACCATTCCTTCCTTTTACTTTGCAATGTCTGAAGTTTTTCTCAGTGCTAACTCTCTTGATCATTACATCATCATTAGGGAGTTTAGCAGATGTGATGTTCAGAGAGGACCACCTAGATACTACATATGGAGGTTTTTCGAAATCCTCTAGGTGTTTACTATCTCCCATCAAAATATTTTCCAACTTATCCTGGACACCCTGTATAACGATAACTAATGAAAAAATATTGTTATGCAGAAATTTAAAGGGTGAAGTTTAATGAAATTCATTGGAACTGATCGTATGAAATATGTAAACCGAATCTTATTTTATATGTGGAATCTGAAACTTAATTAATTCTTCTTACCTCTCAGTTCTTTGCCCTCAGGGGTGCAACCATTTCCTGTCATAATACAATTGAAATAAGAGGTCACCAATCTTTCACTCTTAAGAATTCCGTCGACATCGATATTGTCATACTTTGTGGAATAAATTCCTTCACCTTCCGATGGACGACAAAATGTACCATTAATGACAGCAATTATCACAGTGAGAAAAATAATATCCCTCATCTTTAAAGATACCAAGATATGGGTAGATCTGTGTTCTTCGAACTGATATTCTGCTTATTATACAGGGTGGCCATTTGAAAACGAAACAGACGAGATTACAGACGAAATAAATTTTTTCGATAGAAATGCTCGGACAGGTCGATTTCTGTTTCGAGGGGGACAACTTAAGATGTAGGTTACGGACGCATAGCGCTTCAACCCTTGCTACTACAACCCTCACCCCCAATTTTTGAATAGGGAAGATGGGGTGAGTGATACCTCATTTGAAAGGTATTTTTATACTGATTTCAGCACAGTAATTGTTTTTTCATTTTATGCATTAGTTCTCGAAATATTCTTAACTAAGTATTTGAAAATGAAGTGGTGTATTCATGGCACTTGTAGTGTAAGATTTGGCAAGTAGGTTAACAATATTAATATCATTATTCCCTGAAAATTTCATCCACTTGCAAAGGGATCCAGGGGGTTAAAACGCCCCCCTTAACATAGAAAAATTCATATCTCCGAAAATATTCGCCGGCGCATAATAAGATTTGGCACGTAGGTTAACAATATTAATATCATTATTCCCTGAAAATTCCATCCACTTGCAAAGGGATCCAGGGGGTTAAAACGCCCCCCTTAACATAGAAAAATTCATATCTCCGAAAATACTCGCCGGCGCATAATAAGATTTGGTACGTAGGTTAAAAGTATTAATAACATTATTCCCTGAAAATTTCATTCACTTGCAAAGGGATCCAGGGGGTTAAAACGCCCCCCTTAACATGGAAAAATTCATATCTCCGAAAATATTCGCCGGCGCATAATAAGATTTGGCAAGTAGGTTAACAATATTAATATCATTATTCCCTGAAAATTTCATCCACTTGCAAAGGGATCCAGGGGGTTAAAACGCCCCCCTTAACATAGAAAAATTCATATCTCCGAAAATATTCGCCAACGACAACGACATTTAGATAAACATGGTTGTTTTGAAGCTCAAAATGTCGATTTTTCACAAAAAGAACACTACAAGTGCCATGAAAACACCACTTCATTTTCAAATACTTAGTTGAGAATATTTCGAGAACTAATGCATAAAATGAAAAAACAATTACTGTGCTGAAATCAGTATAAAAATACCTTTCAAATGAGGTATCACTCACCCCATCTTCCCTATTCAAAAATTGGGGGTGAGGGTTGTAGTAGCAAGGGTTGAAGCGCTATGCGTCCGTAACCTACATATTAAGTTGTCCCCCTCGAAACAGAAATCGACCTGTCCGAGCATTTCTATCGAAAAAATTTATTTCGTCTGTAATCTCGTCTGTTTCGTTTTCAAATGGCCACCCTGTATCTATTCCTTTATATCTATCTCATAAAGGTCGTGATCACTCATACATAGTTATGAATTTATTATGATTTATTCATTCAAATGAGCTATTCTATTATTTAATTTTAACAACGTGTTGTTCTCGCGATTCGGTTTTTTCACGAATTTTTTTTTATCTGAATATTCAACCAGGTTACTTCGAGCAGGGTTGTGTTTTCCAATTTTGTATGTATTTCCATATAAATATTGAGAGGAATTTTAATAGGGTCGACCACCTCGAATGTGTGGTTATCATATCCTGTATCACCAATAAAGAAGTAACAAACAATCCAACCATAACCTTTTTTTTATTACCTGTCCTGTCATACCTTTTAATATAGTAGGATAGCTGGCACGAATTTTAGAGTAGGTATTTGAGGCGTGCTGAAAACTTGTCAGATACCTCTCCTATTATATCCCAACTCGGGATTGCAGACCTGGCTGGTGAGTAGCAGGGCTAAATCAACCCCTACATTTTTAAAAATATTTATTTTTTTTCAGATAGAAAGCCCTACCGAAATGATCTGTCTTTTTGGGAATCTTATTTTTAAGTTATAAATAACACTCCATCAAAATTTCAAGCTGCCTCAAAAACATTTTTTATAATTTTTTGCAAATTATTTTTGCACGCGTCTGGCAATGTTAAAACCCCGATTAAATTATATGGCTTATATTTTTTCAGTATTTATAAAGCATTACACTGCAACATATATAAATTGCGTATTGCCTCAAATATATTTTTGGGAAAAAAAATAAATATTTTTAAAAATGTAGGGGTTGATTTAGCCCCTCTACTCACCAGCCAGGTCTGCAATCCCGAGTTGGGATATAATAGGAGAGGTATCTGACAAGTTTTCAGCTTGCCTCAAATACCTACCCTAAAATTCGTGCTAATAGTTAAATATCATTCAAATTTTTAAGGTTTACTATAAAACAATAATTTCTTTTATGTGATATAAGAATCAATACTTTCATTTAATCATCAAGAGGAAGTTTCTCAATGGGTACTATATGCAAAATATCACCATCTCGATTTTGAATGGATTTCGAATTGTTTTATCAACAGTTTGTACCCGAATAAGACCGAAAACATGAAAGGGATGATACCCCAGATCAATTTCTGAAAAAAAGGTTCGCACAAATCAGAGCTGTGCCGAGCACTGAAGAAAAGTGCTTCGAGCACAAAGCACTAAGCCCTATTGAAAAGTGCTCGGGAATCTCGAGCACTAAGCCCTTATTTTTTGAAGAATGCTCGCGATTACTAAGCACTTTTCAGAATCAAACTTAATATTTTCCATCCAAATATCTCTTAGTTTGGAATTTTGATTTTTTCTTTTTAATGTTATCGTGTTTTGAACTGGACATAATTGAAATTGACAATAGGTTTTTTTTAGCGAGTCGTTTAATAGATATTTAATCAACTAGGTTATTTGAGAGCGACTAATGGTCAAGATATTTTAAAGCGTTCGCTCCGCTCACACATTAATAGTTCGAGACCATTAGTCGCTAGATTAATTGATTAATAACTGGGTTGATTACAAGATTTTTCCGACGACATCAATATGAATTGTATAAAAATTCTTGATTGAATTTGAAATAAACTCTTATTTTTCACAAGACATATACATTTGACATAAATATAAATGTCTATATTTCTATGTTTCTGTTGAGTTGAGACATTACTCTATCGCTTCTGAATGCTTTATGTTCGTTTGTTCATGGAAATAGCACACTTGAACAGCATCAATTAAATATCAAAATTGGTCATTTATATTAATTTTTGTACAAATTAAAATCACTTTTTGGGTCGACGAAATAATTATTTTTGATAAATTCCGGATATACGGACAGGTTACCATGACGACATACCAAAAAAAGTTCTAGAGAAAGAGTGACGTCTTGTCAACAAATTAGATGGAAATGTTTCTTATGGTTTTCTGAGCTTTATATGGCATTCATTCAGTTAACAAACTGTAACTAGAATATTCGCCAATAAATCACTTGAAATCATGATAAAAGATACCTGAATCGTATGTTGAAAAAAGGTCGCATTGCTCCATAGAGCTCTCCTGAAAAAATTCCGCCATAACATCATAACAATCTGTTTTTCTTGTCGAAATAATGAAAACGTAAAAACCACAAAGTCCATAACATACAGCGAGATTGTTTTCTTAACACCAGTATTTGTAATGCAAGAAAATATGAACAAATTTTTTATCTATAGAAATGAAACGAAAAAAAATATTTTAGTTCTTTGTCTATTTGAAGCACGCGAAAGTCTGCCATTTCCATGTCCCAACAAGTACATGAAGGGCTTAGTGCTTGGTAATTCCTGAAAGTGCTTGGGAGCACTTTTTCGAATTACTAAGCACTAAGCCCTTCAGAAAAATTCGCGAAGCACCAAGCACTAAGCACTGGTTCAATCAAGTCGCGAGCATAGTGCTTACGAGCACGAAAGCGCTTCGAGTGCTTTCACGAGCACTAAGCACAAGGCTTCGGCACAGCTCTGCCATAAATGTAGGACCGGATATACATATGCAGGTACAGGCTGTTGAAGTTTTATTTAAAAACTAACTAAAAGTGCGTGGTACGCCACATTTTAAATAAACGTTCTACTATAAATATAAATAAGCGTTGAGTTGTTTCATTTCCTTACATAATGAATTAAAAAATAGCTCTGAGCAGGAGCTTTCGAGCGATCGTTCATTGGTGGAGCAACGAGAATGTTACATCAAAATTTTATACAGGACTTGAGATTGATACCGAATATGTGCACGTACAATCTCAACACGATCGGAATTTTATTCTGGAAATTAATCATAGAATGTGTAAAAAATAAATAATAAAAAAAATTGAATTCTATGGTTCTGATGATGCGGACCTCTTGAAATAAATTTGACTGGAATCGGACATGCTGTCATGGAAATATAAAGATTCGCCTTTTGAATATTCCAATTGAATTTTATATGGTTTTGTTGACACTGTAGTCACATAATTTCGAATAAAAATTCAGTATATCAGTGTTCATGCACAGAAAAAATTCAACTAGAATCGAAAATCCTATTATGGAAATATAAGGATTCTTCTTTTTAATACTCAAATTGAATATTCCATGGTTGTGTTAACACTATGACCACAAAATTTTGCTTGAACATTCAGTATATCAGACTTCATTCACAGAAGAATTTCACTCGAATCGTGGTTTCGTTTTGTTTGAGATATTGAGGAACAACAATTTTGAATGGTCATATTTTATGATTTTACGATTTGGCTGGTTAACGAACTTAAACGAGGCATTTGGTACCCGAACTCACCATTAAAATCCCAAGTCTCTAGGACAATTCCTTCGAAAGTTATCGTGCTAAAGGCCAGACGAACGGACGGCTCCACAGACTATATTGAATTTGACCACGGATTCGTCATCAGAAAGTTAAACCCTATAGACTGGGACCATTTTCGTCACAAAATTCGAAAATTACAGACATTAGCGCTAAACGATATAGCAATCGTTCAAGTCGAACGAGCGCTCAAAATCGGCGGCCCACATGAAAAAAAGCAAAAGAAATTTTTTTGCCACAGAATTTGAAAATAATTGTTACTTTGAAATATCTCAGTGGCGTATCACTTTTTTTAGTCAGTTTTTGAGTAAAACTTCAAGTTGGAAACATGGCATTTCCGGACCTACATTTATGAAATCATTTTTGCGCTACATAAACGAGTGCTATATCGTTTTTCCCAAATGTCTTGAATTTTTTAATAGTGAGCTGAAAATGGTTTCAAACGATAAGTATGACGAATTCGTGGTCAAATTCAATTCTGTCCGTGGGGCCGTGCGGCCATCCATTAGAACAATAACTTTCGAAAGGATTGTCCTAGAGACTTGAAATTTTCAGGATAAGCTCGGGTACCGAATCGTACAGGTG
Source organism: Propylea japonica (assembly GCA_013421045.1). Classification (NCBI taxonomy): domain Eukaryota; kingdom Metazoa; phylum Arthropoda; class Insecta; order Coleoptera; family Coccinellidae; genus Propylea; species Propylea japonica. The sequence goes on from CM024242.1 coordinate 26,481,930, forward strand.
TTCCATAAAATATGGCTATTCAAAATTTTTGTTCCTCAATATCTCAGAAAATACGGAACTAGGGGAAAGTGAGGTAATACGATCCCTAAGGGTCAAATGATCCCCCGCCGTAAATCAGAAACAGTTTGTACCATCTATCCAAATACACATGTTCCCCTGCGCCCCTGCGAGTTACCTGTAAAATGTCAATGCGGTGCGAGTGCTTGGTGTGATTTTATTAAAAAATAATCAAAAAGTGTGGCTCTGATCTAAGGTAAGCATGTTTTTGGTCTTTCGTTTTTTTTACATGTAAGTGTTCATTGAAATGTTGTTTAATTTGCGGGTATTAGTAGCAGTTAGCTAATATTTAAGCAATGTTCGATCATCGCACGCGGTATGTTAAAGTTTTGTTTTGGTCGATATTTTGTAATTTGGTATTTGGGGTGAAATGATCCCCTCTGTGTGTCTAAAATGATCCCTGGAATCATTTTACCCCATTAATAGTTTTTGTTTACAGATCATGCCGAGAATTTATAAACGTAAAACTAATCGCCAAAAGAGGCCTGAAGAACAAATGCAAAAGGCATTAGAGATGGTATGGCCAGCGAGAAGAGAATTTGACGTTTCTGTGATGGTTTAAGAAAGAAGAACCAAAGGTAAAAATAAAATAGCTGTAGGCTCAGCTAAAAAGTTAGGTAGCAAACAAACAGTGTTCAACCTGGAACTTGTTGACATGGAGTCCAGAATAATATACGGGTTGACCACTCAGGATTTCTTAACCTCAGCTCACCAAAAATGGCAGAAAGAAATAATTTACCGCATCAATTTTCCGAAGCTAAAGGAAGAGCTGGACTTGTTTGGTTTACATAGAAGAAATGAAATATAAGTAGGCAGATACAAAGTTAAGTAAATTCACTACATTCAACAATTGAAATCTTGCGGTTTTGCCTACAACTTTAGCCACAATTAAAATTTTCCCTTAAGGGGATCATTATACCTCACCTTCCCCTTATTGGAATGAAATGTTAAGGCCAAATGCAAGATGCGGATATTAAGCCTCATGCAGAATTTTGTAGTGATAGAAAATTCAATTGGAATTTGAATAAAAAAACTATATTTTTCCATAAAAAGATATCCGATTCGAGTGTTTTTTTTTTTGTGAATGGAGATCGATATTCTGAATGTAATTCAAAATTTCTTGGCCAAAGTGTTAACAGAACCATAGGAAATCCAATTGGAATATTGAAATAAGAATCTTTATATTTCCATAACAATATATCTGATTCGGGTAAAATTTATTTTGAGAATGAAAACTACTTTACTCAATTGTCATGCAAAATTTCAAGAGGATTGCAGCATGAGAACCATAGAGTTGAATTTTTGTAATTGTTTATTTTTTACAAATTTCATTTTTTGAATAATTTTCAGAATATAATTCCGATTGTGCTGAGATTCTCCTTTTATATGTTTGGTATAAATCTCAAATCCCATATCAAGTTTTGAGCTAATAGTCTCATTGCTCCACTACAGAACGAGCGCTCAAAAGCTCATTTTCATAATATGATCTGAGGAATCACCTCTTCCATTTTCCAGTGTTATTCAGATACACCCTGTAGAATCAATAAAGAAGTTCATTTCGAATAATTTATCCCAGTGAAATTATAATTGAAATAATTTCGTCACTAAACGAATCATCCTGTATCGTTCTAGTTGGCAGTACCATCTTGCTATGCTTCACTTTGTTTTGTGGTTCAGCAGATTTCATGGACAAGAGTGTCCACAAGCTAGCGCATATTATGTGGTCGGAAATTCTCAGTGACCCGTTTCAGTTTATTTCGAAAAGATCAACAAGCAGATTGCATACTGGTGCGGCTTCTAGTATTGCTAGATGAATATTGTTTTAAATTAAAACGGGCTACTTCATGACAAACTGCTGTGAAGTCAGTTAACGATGTATGCTAAACTTGATGGAATTTGATTGTTTTCTGCTTGAGAAAATTTAACAATGTGACTCCTCGTCAAACTATACTTCGAAACACATTTATGTTCGGCGCATTGCATACGTGTATACAGGGTGTACCATTACTCGACGTCAACCCGGAACCGGGTGAAAAGGCAAGTAATGCTGGTTATCAGAAAAATATAAAGAAACATCTAAGTTGCATGATTTTAAAATAATGCGCATTTAAAAAAATACGCAAAATTCCACACCCTGTGACAGTCTTTTCGCTCCTGTTGCCACAAATATCAACTTTTTCCAACTTTTTTCTTTGCTGTGTAACCTTGAATAATGCTTGTTTAAACTGTAATCAAAATTTTGATACCAGCTGATCTAGGTTTCATAAAAATAGGGCTTACTTCTCAGAAAAAAAATTCGAAATAAACAATTGCCTAGTTTCAACTGACTGTATTGGAAAAAAAATGTGCTACGTAGGTTTGGCATGTTTTTTCAAAAGTTGGCGCATTTAGTGAGGATTCCAAAATGGTAAAATACTTGTTTAATTACAGCTGCCGTAGTTCAAATTTATTTTCGATTGCCTTTGAATACACTTTTTCGTTAACTGTTTCCCAGTAATAGAGTCCAATGGGTTCAAGTCCGGTGAACGGGCCGGCCACGAGATTGGACCAGAACGTCCGATCCATCTTCCGGGAAAAAATGTTACCAGAAAAATAAATTTTCAGAGAAATTTCTCAGGAAAAATTTTTTCTGGAAAATTTATTTTCTCTGCAAATTTTTTTTCTGATAACATTTTTTCCCGGAAGATGGATCGGACTTTCTGGTCCAATCTCGTGGCCGGCCCGTTCACCGGACTTGAACCCATTGGACTCTATTACTGGGAAGCAGTTAACGAAAAAGTGTATTCAAAGGCAATCGAAAATAAATTTGAACAACGGCAGCTATAATTAAACAAGTATTATACCATTTTGGAATCCTCACTAAATGCGCCAACTTTTGAAAAAACATGCCAAACCTACGTAGTACATTTTTTTTTCAATACAGTCAGATGAAACTAGGCGATTGTTTATTGCGAATTTTTTTTTCCGATAAGTAAGCCCTATTTTTATGAAACCTAGAGCAGCTGGTATCAAAATTTTGATTACAGTTTAGACAAGCATTATTCAAGGTTACACAGCAAAGAAAAAAATTGGAAAAAATTGATATTTATGGCAACAGGAGCCAAAAGACTGCCAAGGGTGTGGAATTTTGCGTGTTTTATTAAATGCTCATTATTTTAAAATCATGCAACTTAGATTTTTTTTATATTTTTCTGACAACCAGCATTACTTGCCTTTTCACCTGGTTCCGGGTTGACGTCGAGTAATGGGACACCCTGTATAATTCTATGATAATTCATATACAGAGCAGGTCGAAATTATGGAAAAAATCCATTTTCTCAGAAGAAACATATTTTTTTTTGTTTCACCTTTACCAAAATTTTATGCATTTTTGAAGGATCTTTGTTGCACTCTGTGCCATCGCCATCAACCTCCTAAATTTAGTAGGTATACACTATACAGTGTGTTTGCTCACGACTTAGCGATAATTTAAGGGCATCAAATATACCTAATTTTATCGACAAAAATACCCACATTGGGGAGTTTACCCCCTCAGTTTTGGAGTGGCCCCCATTTTGAATTTAACACTCTCATATGCCATGAAAAAAACACTCATTTTACGCACTAAATACAAAATAGTTATTTTTGTATCTAGTGCGCGAAATGCTACTTTGGTGATCGAGAACTTATTTTTTTAACGAGGCGCAGCCGAGTTAAAAAAAAATAGTCGAGATCACCAAAGTATTTCGCGCATGAGATGCAAACAAAATTTTTTCTACAAACGCTTAGCTTAATATGAAAAAAAATATTGAACTGGTTTGAACTGTTTTTCCAAATCAAGTAATTAGGTATTATAACTATGGGCAATATATTCTATGTTGAAAGCAACACTCAATGTTAAATAAAACGTGGATTTCAAAAAATTTACCAAGTTAAAATATAAAATCACATATAGTTTACATGCAGTGTGCGAAGTAAGTATTTCGCACACTACTTCGCGCACGGTGTCATAGTAACAAAGGAAAATGAAAAAAAGGGTCACTTCGCATATTCTTGCCAATGCGCGAACCTTGTCATTTTTTGACGTTTGTAGAAAATAACTATTTTTATTTTAGTTGACCCTTCCAAATAATATCGATTTCTTTGGACATAAAGGTCCCACAGATGTGAAAAAATGTTTTTTGAAAGAATATACTACCACCTTTTATTAAAGTGGAACAATATGAAAACATTCAACTCAGCAATGCCATACAAAAATTCTTTTAAAAAATAGGATAAAAATGTACTGATTTTCTTAGTAAATCCGAAATAGTGCAAAAACTAGTATATTGAAGTATTTTTTTTTCAATAAGCTAACACTCAAGGATATCAGCTACAAAACGATACAAACATAATTTCTGTAAGTTACATAATTAGAAAGTAATTGCTGTTCGAACATGATCCTTATGAGAATTGATAAAATAAGATAAAACTCAGTACTGTACTTTCGATAATTTTTAATGATTAAACAAACAAATTAATCACAGAAAATGTTCTAAACGGCCTCCTCTGCTTTGTAGACAGGCAGTGGCCCTCATGACGATCTGTAGAAGAAAAAAAAAGTTTGGGGCGCTCGCGTAGTGGTCATGTTTGAACAGCAATAACTCTCGAATTATGTAACTTACAGAAATGATGTAGATGTTTTTTTGTAGCTTATATCTTTGCGTGTTGAATCATCGAAAAAAAATTATACTTCGATGCGCTATTTCTTGTGTGATTGCTGATTTACTAAGAAAATCAGTACATGTTTTCACTGATATTTTTTTGAAGAATTTTTTTATGCCATCTTCAAGTTAAATGTTTTCATTTTGTTTAACTTGGATGAAAGGTTGTAGTATCATCATTCAAAAAACATTTTTTTCACATCTGTAGGACCTTTATGTTCAAAGAAATCGATATTATTTGGAAGGGTCAACGTAAATAAAAAAGTAAATTTAAAATGGGGGCTTCTCCAAAACTAATGGGTTAAATTTCCAAATGTGGATGTTTTTGTCGATAAAATTAGGTATATTTGATACATGATAAAACACACTGTATATACTGAAGAATTTCAATATTTTTCATCTCATTCGAAAACTATCGAAAACAAAAATAAATGATTGGTCTAAGAAGAGAAAGCATCCGTTCTTTATTCGAAATCGAATGCTCTAAAAGGAATATGGGGTTGGCATTTGAAAATCTCGAAATATTTTTCAATTTTAAGTTCCGCATATCCGGAGCAAAATCTTCTTATACAATATATAAGAATACTGAATATACCACATGAATGCATGGATTCTCTTCTATAGACTGCTGAGTTTAGTTCCGTTCGCATAGAAAATAATCGAGATATTGCATTTCCAAACTGGCATTGTAGATGTCGAAAATTTCAAGAATTTGTGCATAAATTGGCAACAATGCATAGCAGAGAAATTGTTTTCAGTAGGTTATACTGTGAATTTCGTATTGAATCGATACATAAATAAAAAAATAGTTAGTTCCATTTGAAATAAGAAAGTATATATGCGTTTGAGATAGACGTGGCAACACTGTCGACTTAAAAATATTTTGGGCGAAGAGTTCCTTCACCTTTAATGCTCCACCTAAATTTTAGAACGAAATATTCACTAGTTCTCCAAAAACGTCTAATAGGCCAACTTAAGAGGAAAACCCTGTATACGCTGCCGCAAGTAACGTCATATTGGAAAATTAATTGAGGTACTATTTTTCATTAAGTTATTATCATTTTGGAATCTCCAAATTGTTATCGGTCTCAAAGGTAATAATCTCATTAGAACAAAGTTCACATATTCTTTCAACGGAACACTAAATATTTTAACCAGACGTATTTCAACCGTGGAAGTGAGAATGATAAATCTGATAGATCTCAACAGTTTTCCGCTTATACCTATCAATCGAACACATACAGGGTGTTTCCTAATGGAATGTCAAAATTTTTAGGAATGATTTTTAAGCCCTCACCCCCCCTCCTTGCTGCACCCTTGAAGTTGAGGCCAAGGCTTTCACTTTTTTTTTCAAAGTTTGAGAGAGCTTGAATAATTAGGATACTGGATTTTGAAAGTAAGTGAATTTGAAATTCTCAGTTTTAACTAGGGTTGCCAACTGTCCTTTATTTCGGAGGACAGTCCTTTTTTCTGAACCTATGTCCTTTGCCATTTTGAAAGGCGTCAAAGAAATGCAAATGTCCTTTTTAATCCGAAAATATGATTAAAAACATTTAAGTAACCACAATACCACAAACAAAATTTCAAAAATTCTTATACACCATAACACGCCATCCAAAACTTTAATAACTAAATTCAAAAAGCAAATTATTTAGTTTATTTTTGAGTTGAGATATTTAACATTATTAATCTATTTCTTATTTGTTTTCAATGACCATGTTTTTTTATAGTTTTTGAATGAAGTTTTTAATAAAACTTTGTTTTACCTTGGAGAAACTAAGTGAACAATTTTTCACACAAAAAATCCGACATAACCTAAAAGAAGAGTCATATGTCAAAGCTTTTTATTTACCCATTAAATTTTTTTTTTTTGCTAATCCTTTGCTCGTCCCCGGTTCTCGAATCGTTGATATTGATATCCTTCATTTCAATATCTCAGAGTTGGCAACCCTAGTTTTAATTCAAATACTCACCAATTCTTGCATAATTTTAGAGCGCTAGTTCTACTTGAACAAGTGCTTTATTGTTTTACCCAAATGTCTGTTATTTTCGAATTTTGAGCCGAAAATGGTCTCAAATTCTGTCCGTAGGGCAGTCCGTTAGCACAGAACTTTCGAAGAGATTGTCCCAGAGACTTGAAATTTTCAGTTCAGGTCGCAAATGAATCGGTTAAGTTCGTTAACCATCCAAACCGTATAGGCTGTTCAATAAAATATGGCCATTCAAAAATTCTGTTACTCAAAATCTCGGAAAAAAGAAGATATTTGATTCGAGTGAAATCTATTTTGTGAATTTTAGATCAATTAACTGAATGTTCATTGTAAATTTCGCGGCCATAGTGTTACTGAAACAAAGAAAATCCAATTGGAATGTTGAAAAGAAGAATCTTTGTATTTGTATAACAGGATGTTCCATTCGAGGAAATTTTTTTTTGTTAATGAAAACTGATTTACTGAATTCTCATGCAAAATTTCGTGGCCATAGCTTTAACAGAACCATATAAAATTCAATTGGAATATTGAGGAGAAAAATCTTTATATTTCCATAACAGAATATCCGATTTAAGTGAAAATTTGTTTGTGAATCAAAACTGATATACTGAATATTCATGGAAAATTTCGAGAGGATCGCATCATCAGAATCATAGAATTCAACTTATTTTTGTACTTATTTATTTTTGACATATTTTATTTTTCGAATAATTTCCAGAATATGATTCCGCTTGTGCTCAGATTCTGTATTTATATATTTAGTCTCAATCTCAAAACTTATATAAAATTTCGAGGTAATAGTCTAATTGCTCCACCGAATAACCAGCGTTCAAGAACTCCAGCTCAGGGCTTTTCCTGAATCATTCAATTTGAACATCATAGTTGAATATCGATGCGTTCCACATTTGTATCGAAAATAACTATTCGCGAATACACCTCATGTTCGAAAATCTCATAAATTTCCACTTTTCCTTTCGGTCCAATTTCTCTCGCAGAACAAACTTATTCCTCATTCATCCTATCGAAGTTTCACCACTGCGGACAATTCAGCATCTCTCGTTTACAATTCAACAGTCTACATGAATATATCATGTAGTCCTTCAGGACCGTGGAGATCATTCCATTTGATTGCACTCTTATTTTCACTCTTCCGAGATAGAATAATAGAGACAAATTCGTGCAGGGCACGTGTACGAGAGGGAAAGAGGTCAGCAGAAATGGAGGTGGGTTCACGGTTCATGTGGTTCATGCATAGCAAAGTCGTTTGAAATAATATTCAGGTAGGTTATACCGTGGAATCGGAATCGTCCCGAGTTTGAAGCAATTACAGGAGCGTCTGAAGAAATAAAACTGAATTGTCGTAGTTTTTTTTCACATGACCGAGACGTTCGATAGGGTTCCGAATAATCTGTGTGAATGTGTTTCTATGAATTTCAATTCGGAACTAAATTTAGGATTCGACGGAGTATAAATCATGTATGGACTGTTGGACGCTAGATCTAGGAATGTTTATGAGATACTTGCAACACCTTCATTTAAAAATCTCGTGAATGACACCGGTTGAGTGGAATATCTGTTAAGTAATTCATGGAAACCCATAGTGGAAAACCATTGAAAAGTAGTTTCAGGAATGATTGTTCAGAACACGGAGCACACATAAAGGGTTTTTCAATGAGAGGTGTTATTTTGATATTCAAAGAAAAATGCCATTTTTCACTATAAATGACCGGATGTTGATTTCATTATAAAGAAGAAGCTATGCCGTTAATAGTAGAAAATAACATCAGGCAAATGACCACCACGACCACGCTTACACGACCATATCCTTTTAATGAAAATTTCCATAATCAAATCGCAAAGTGGCTGCCCTATGTCCTCGATAGCCTCACGATTTCCATCTTTGAGGTCTTGAATCGACGCTGGGCTATTGGTGTAGACCTTTTCTCTCACGTGGCCCCAAAGGAAGAAGTCGTAAGGTGTTGAATCACAAGATCTGTTTTTTACTCAATTTTAGAACCACCCCTGGTGTGATCCAGTTTTTTCGCCGTGTGATTTCTTATTTCATCATCAATACACATCTTCTCTTAATAATTAAATTCTTTATTCATAACAATACCTCAATTTTTGTTAAGGATTCAGGTTTTCAGTGAAACATTAAATTTCGCTAAGGCTACAACAGTACTTCAACGAATTCAACCTAAAATTCTGGCCTAATGGAAGTAAACAAAGTCCAAAGCATAACGTGTTTTCTGCCCAGGCCCCGTATTCTGGACAAGTGATTTTTCAAAGCGTGTACGAACTTCTTTTACCTGCAAAAATGCACACTCCGCAATGAAGTTCGTATTCGCTTTGAAAGATCACTTGTCGGGAATACGGCACCAGACTCGGATAACAGGTGCAATTCGTCTCGGTATGTCCTCATTTAGGTTTCGAGTCAATTAGAGCATCACTGAGCTGCTGCATCCAAACATGTCCAATTGAGTTCAAATCTGGGCTAAGAGCAGACCAGTTGAATTCTTTGTTCTCAAAATCTGCTAAACACTCCGTGGCAATCCTAGGCACATGCGGTTGATGCGGTCGGGCATTATGAAGCATTATTAATAAATCGTCTCCAATAAACGGTGCATACGGAACAACATGTCGCGCTCAAACTTCTTATGTTTTATGTTTTCAATTAGTTTTCAGTTTATTTTCATAACGTTGGGATTTAAGGTTAAATCTGTGAAAGTACTTTCAAAGCCATAGGGAAATTGCACAGTTTAATGCTGATCTGAAAACCTTTATCTTAAAAAAAAATTTAGCCATTGTTATAAATGACGAATTAAATTGTCAAGAGAAGATGTATCTTGATGATGAAATGAGAAATCACCAGGGGTAGTTCTAAAGTTAGGGTAAAAAAACATATTTTGTTTCATCCTTTATAAAATGACGTTCGCCGAGTTTTTTTGAAATTCGAAATTGACGATTGATTTAGGATGACCTTTACCTACAATTGAAAAAAATTCAATCGAATCGGACTTGAAATAACATATTTATGAATAAACAAACTTCATCGATTTTTGGGTGAATCGATGTTTTTGCCGGTGACTTTATTTTTAGTTGATTCTTAGGAACCCATAGTGGAAAATTATGAGAAGGATTGTACACGTATATGTACCTACTTAGGTGTAGCCAGTCCACCTTCTTTCAAGAAGCATATGAATTCCTTTAATGCAAACCGAATATAAGGGAAACAAGTGATTTTTCAAAATAAATGGTTTATTACTCATTATAAATAAAATAAATCCTACTACACAGAGTAGGCATATTTCAAAAAATGACGTTTATATTCATACATTCATTGGTTGTGAATTATTGGGAATTGTGTCGTTTGTTTATCTACTGAAAAATGCCTTCAGTATTCACGAATGAAGAACATGTGAATGATACTTGTTTATGAATTCCGCAAAATGAACGGATATAATATTTTGTCTCAGAATAATCCTCATCTCAAAAAAGAAAGAAATCATTAGAGTTCAAGAGAGCCAAAAAATGCGTTGAAGCAAATTGCACTCATCTCGAGCATTTGTTCAGTTGTTTTTTATGAAACATTGCATTATTTAATTGAAGAATAAATTTTGTTGAAAACATGTACCAGATGGATTATTGTACAGAGGTTCTGACAAGAAAGTTCAACTTTTTTCGAGTTGAAATCTAGTGTTTCTGTTCTATCAAGAGTATAATTTTTTATCTTGTGGATATGAAAAGTACTTCAATTGTTCAAAAGAGCCAATAAGTGTGTAAGGAGATTGGTTCTCGCATATTTTTTTGGATTTTTTTCATAATATTGATCGAGAAATTAAACAAAAAGTATTTCAAGATGAGAATGAATATTCAAAATGCTTCAGGATTATTTAAGAAATTAAAATTCAGTGTTTTTTTCTATCAGGAATAGTATGTTTCTTGAATTCAATATGAATGAATTGTAATATTCTACTTTCAACATATCATAAAAACTCTTAAAAATTTGTGCCATTCAAACTAACAACAGATATTTACTCAGTGTTTTTTGCAGATTCCAAGTTTCCATTTCAATTTTTTTTTCATATACCGAGTGATATTTTTCACCTGGCACGGAAATTGAAATTTTTGAATATAGTACACCCTGCAATTTGTGAAAATATGTTCTTGTCGATCTGATGAAGAATATGTAGAGTAAAAAGCTTGCCAAATATCAGCAAAAAATTTACCATAATGACGAAGATATGGGAGTTTATAGTTTTAGCACTTTTGCAAAAAACACCCTGTATCTCTGATACTAATAGCCTTATAGGACATTTAAACCACCAATCCTCATTCAGTTTGAGGTCCTCTATCTCCAGTTAACCGTTGTCCCATACATTACTAGTCACCCTGTATAAAACAGGCATGTTGAATACTTACTTGAACATACTGGTTTGGAAATTAAGATCAGAAACATTCGAATTTCAAAGCATCAGATGGAATTTTTCCGTAGTTGAACAGTGGTATATTCGAAAGATTTACGTTCTACGTTTATGACACAAATGAATGGCCCTAAGCGGATTATGCAGTTGTCTCTGTCTTGTCGTTGAAAGTGGACTAAATAATTCAGTATGATAGGCAATCTTAATTTCTCGAATCAAGTATCTATTACGAGCATCCTGACGCATTGACTCAATAGGCCTTTTCGGAAACTTACTCTGGTTAACTCGATCCCTAACCTTTGCGTTCGTTTACCTAATCTAACCAGAACATCCAACTCGTGTTCGGTACTATCAACTCGATCACTGACTAGGTTGATTTATCGTAACCCTACACAAGAGCAGGGTCGTAGAGGTACCGCATGCGCACTGCAGTTTAATTTTGTATTTGAAAAAGGTGGAAATATGTCTTACACCCATTTCTTAGTAATTTCATATATTCTATTTCTAAAAATTATGGAAAGAGGAGAGAATTTGGCTCAATGTAAAATGTTTGGTTCACAAAAATGATGTAAAACAACTTCTTCATAACTTTGTATACAGATCTTTCTGCGCTTAAGCTTCAGCGCTCTTTACTTCTTCAACAAAGTTACTCAAAGATAACATTAAACATGGGTGGGCACACCAGAAATTATAAGACAGATTTCACAGAAGCTAATAAATGCAAGCAAAGCTAGGGACAATCCAAAAATGCAGTGAGACTGAAAAAACCAAATTCTCTACTCCTTCAACAAAAGTACTCAAAAATAACATTAAACATGGCAGGGCACACCACGAATTATAAGAAAGATATTACAAAAGCCAATCAATGCAAGCAAAGCTAGAGACAATCCGAAAATGGACTGGGATTGAAATAATGAATTCATAAAATATTTGGTTATGTTATTGATACGTCTGACACTTCAAATCCTAAACCTGATTTGTTCGTAAACTTAAAACCCGGGTCCGTGATCCGAGTAGATCCGTCGTGACCCAATGGATCGAATTAATAACCCTGAGTAAGTTTCCGAAAACACTGAATGTGTCAAGCTGCCCGTGTAACTCGATTTGAGAGAGATAACCATATAATTCGTTCATTGGACCATCCATTCCATCAGAAACATAGCACGTAAATCTGTCGAATATACCACTACAAATGGAAGGCAAAAGAATCTCTCTAATGCATTGAATATCGTATGTTTCCGATAGTTATTTCCGATTCTATATGGTAGATAAGGCTTCATAGAATTTCTCTTGATGACCATTCAGTATACCAGTCTTGATTAACAAAATAAATTGTACTCGAATCGGATATCCTGTTATGAAACTCACTGAAATAGCCTAAATTTAACATGAAATATTGAAGACCATTTCGGAACACTAAAATTATTTTATGTACTGGGTGTCCTAAATTCATTCTCTAGTGAGGGAACTAAGAAACCCGATGAACTAGAACAAAATGTATTAAAGAAGAATTGATGACTTCAACGAATTGAACTGAAAAAATGCCTGTATAATGTTTTAGTTTCATGTTTATAACTTCAGTATTAAAGAAGTTTTGAGAACTTTTAATTTGACGCCATTTTCCAATTTTCTCTTTTTGGGACAAATATTTAACCAACTAACTTGGCTCATTTCAAAGATAAAATGTACCTATCCTGATATGATCAGTTATTTAGTTGAAACAAAGAGTCCTGCTTAAGTGAATCAAATTATATTTATAATATTTATTCTTCAATATATAGAAAGAATGACAATATTTGTTATTGAAATGAAAGCGGTTGAATTTCATGATGATTTTATTACGGAAATGAAAGACTTTATGGAAATTAACAACTAAATTTCAATTATTCACAAGGTAAAAAACTATTTTCATTGAACACAAATTAGAAAAATCAATTAATATTTTGTCGTGAGTGAGGCATTTATCATTCAATACAATCCAACATCCTGGTATGAACAAAAACTTAATTATCTAATAAGAAATGATAATTAATTTTACAATACAGAATTAAAGTAAGTATGTGTAGTCTTTTTTCCTAAAAAATAGTGAAAAGTGCAGATAGCAGTTACCTTCTACTTGTCTCATATAAAAAACAAAAGATATACTGCAAACTTGAAAGAACATCCAGATAAGTTTTAGCCAAGTGATATGATTTCAGGGCATATATTCATAAAAACTTAAGTTATCACAACAATTTTGTCCATTGACAAGTAATCTTAATCTGTTTTCTTTTACGAGTGAATTTGAAATATATCCAATGTATACTATATTTCTTCCTTTAAGTCCAAAAATGAATCCTTAAACTGGCTAATATCTTTGTTATCTTGATTTTGACTGCACTTTACGTCTGAAATGCTTCTTCTAGTGCAAACTGATGAAATATTATTCTTCATAACCACCATCCTATAAAATGGTGAGCTGTGAAAGAACTTTTTAAAGCTGCTTCCATAAACACAGCAATTAGTGTTCTTCACTTTATTTTCTTTAGGCATCTTCAAATCAGATTAAAAACCATCTAACTAGACAAATATTATAATAAACACACAACACAAATCTCACTTCCCATTACTTAGGCACAAACAATCCAATGTCATATCCCGCGTTTTCGAATACTCGTTTCGGGATAGTTCTACATAACGCCGCTAGGGTCGCATAGAGTTGTATTTTGCTCAATAACTCGAAAACGGTTTGACTAAGGAGGTTGCGGTTTTCATCAAATGAATTCTCTCAGAAATCGAGCCCCAAAATGTGCCACTCATTTTGTTCTAGCTCATGAGATTCCCTCACTAGACAACGCACTTAGGACACCAGATACAACTTAAAGGTGGCCTGCATATATTTCTAAAATTTTTGTATTATCTAATAATTCCTGTATCTATAACCCCAACTAATTAAATCTAAATTAAGGACGTTTTCACTCCTACTTCATCCTTGACCAAGAATATTTCCTGACGGGGTTTAGCGAACAGCTTTTCGCCAGAACCAAACTTTCGAATCTCAGTTGCGATCACAACTACTAATTTAAATTGTTTAATTGGTTCTTGCAACATTATTTTGCGAAATCAATTAATCCAACCCCCAGGAATCTAGCGTAATGATCGTGAAAATGGAAACTTACTAGAGAACCAATTAAGTTTTTCTTATCTCAGGCAATCAAGAAAATAATTAAATTTTATCTGACTTGCCCTATCAGCCCAAGTTTCGTGTTTTGGTTGAGTTCTGTTGATGGTTGGAGTTGAAAATGTGAGGCATGTCAACAGAACAAACCGTATTATTGGGTTGAACTTCTCTAAATAACTTTTCAGTTGATCGCTAATGTTCGTGTAATCGTCTGTGGAAGTTATTCACTATTCAGCAGTATAACGTCTGTTACAGAGTGGTCAGGAATTATGATTTTGACTTGTATTGAAAATATACACAACAACTTGTGAACGTAAAATTTTAATAAAGTGTGAGGCGTTTGTAAAGGGTTTTCCAATAAGAGGTGTTATTTCGATATTCAAAAAATGCCATTTTTCGATATTAATGATCAGATGTTTATTTCATTATAAAGAAGAAGCTATGCCGTTAATAGTGGAAAATAACATCAGGCAAATGACCATCACGACCACGCTTACAGGACCATATCCTTTTAATGACATTTTCCATAACCAAATCGCGAAGTGGCTGCCCTATGTCCTCGATAGCCTCACGAATTCCATCTTAGAGGTCTTGAATCGACGCTGCTATTGGCGTAGACCTTCTATTTCACGTGGCTCCAAAGAGAGAAAACGGAAGGTGTTATATCACAAGATATCGGTGGCCAATTGTGATCCCTTCTTCGAGAGATAATATGGTTCGGAAACTTTTCCCGCAAGAGATCAATGATTGCGCCGTCTTGTTGAAAGTAAACGTTGTCCAGATCAATACTATCCAATTTTGGCCATAAAAAAATCATTAATCATCTCTCGATAGCGCAACTGTTCCTCCAGCCTCATTTTCGAAAAAGTAAGGTCCAATGACCGGACCATAAACCGCACCAAACAGTCACACGTTGAGGATATAGAGGGGCTCTTCAACAATAACTCTTGGGTTTTCCGAACCCCAGATGCGACAATTTTGCTTGTTGACGGAGCCACCGAGGTGGAAATGGGCTTCATCACTCCAGATGATTTTCCGATGAAATTCCGCATCATTTTCACGCATTTCAACGACCCGATCAGCAAAGACACGACGTTGTTGAAGATCGACTGGCTTGAGTTCTTGTGCCAGCTGAACTTTATAAGCCTTAAGACCCAAATATTTATGCAAAATACGGTGTTATGACGTTTTTGGAATGCCTTATTCCAAAGGACCACGAGGAAATGGACTTCAACACTTTCGGCTACAGCAGCAATATTCTCGTCTGTTCTTGGGCGATGTGAATCGGTTTTATTCTTCACATCACTAACTTGTCCCAACAGCTCGAATTTTTCCACCCATTTCTTTATTGCGGTCCGACAAAGTGCTTCACGACGACCCAAAAATGTTCGAGTTTCACGAACCGTCTCTGCCAAATTTTCACCATTTTTATAGTGAATTTTTAATTTCAATGCGTTCTTGAAGCGTGTATCGTTCCATTTTTATTAATGGCGTAGTTTCTACTTGTCAAATGTCAAAAAACGACAGCTTCAAATATGACTACCACCGAAATTGCCTGCTTTTCCAAATAACATATTTTATTGGAAAACATAATGTAAATATCGAGTCTTTTTCTTAAGAAACGAGAAGGAGGTCTGTAAAATTTTTGTGTACATTTTCATTTATGTTATTTTCATATAGCTCTTTGGCTTGATTCTTTGGGCTGGAGCAATTTCTTTGGCTTCGCCCACATTCTTTGGCTTGGACCCACATTCTTTGGTTTGGACCACATTCTTTGGTTTGGACCAAATTCATTGGCTGAAGCTGAGTAACTTTCAGCTGTTACATTTGGCTGAACCTATATTTGCTCTGAAGTTGACTTATGTCAGAAAGCTGAAAGCATACCTGAAGTCTATAGAACCCCACTTGAGAGCATATTCCGTTACGAGAACATCTGGCACTACAGAAGACAAGATAGTGCATTGGAAACGGAGGCACTATTTGAACCTTTCCTTTAAGATAAGTAGTTATAAGTTTGTGCAATTTGAGAGATTGTGATTAGATTTGTAAATTTAGATTTGTATAACTTGTTTTTTTATAATATATTGTTGGAAACCTGACTAGGAATTTTGTTGCTAGTGTAATCAAGCCTCCCCTGAGAACATAGTATTAGAATCTCATTCTCGAATACTCATCAGGTAAAAGTTGAAAGTTAACGTTACAAATTCATCAGTCGTCCACAGAGGCCATTCAGAACTGCAACCCAAAATCCAATTAATATAATGATGAAGACGACATCTCAGCTTTGATATATTCAAACCTGTAACCGGGGCCTTCTCACCCGAAAGATTTGATTGTGTACCGATAACACCTGCCTAATCTTCACCAGTAATCTACGTTGGGGGAAAACTGCTTCAATATTATCAGATTTCCAGACGCGTCTGACATGCTTATTTGTGCTTATCCTGTTTAATTTAATGTGCTGATTCCTCGCTTCTTTTCATTCCGTGAAGAATTGCAGGAAATTGGAGTGCCAACAAGGCAACAGTGATAATCAACAAGCTGAAAAATTATCCATATAGAACAGATGCTAAATTTGTAAGAAGCGCTTGAGGTGGATGGAATGGAATAAGGAAATGGTGAAGATACGCTTACATACAGGGTTTTCTTTTTAACTTGACCTATTGGGAGTATTTAGAGAATTAAACTGTAAAGATTATTTCCAGTAAGAATCATTGGTTATTTTAGGCCAGTAGGAATCACACTGTAAAATTATGCAATTTTTCAATTTAAATGGTCGGATGTTTATTTCATTATAAAGAAGAAGTTTTGCCGTTAATAGTGGAAAATAACATCAGGCAAATGACCATCACGACCACGCTTACAGGACCATATCCTTTCAATGAAATTTTCCATAACCAAATCGCAGAGTGGCTGCCCTATGTCCTCGATAGCCTCACGAATTCCATCTTTGAGGTCTTGAATCGACGCTGGGCTATTGGCGTAGACCTTCTCTTTCACGTGACCCCAGAGGAAGAAGTCGCAAGGTGTTAAATCTTGGTGGCTAATTGTGATCACCTCTTCGAGAGATAACACGGTCCGGAAACTTTTCCCGCAAGAGATCAATGGTTTCGTTGGTTCTTGTGTTAACTGAATTTGATAAGCTTTTAGAACCAAATCTTTATGCAAAATACGGTGTAATGACGTTTGTGGAATGCCTGATTCCAAAGAACGACGAGGAATGGACAACTCTGGGTTTTCTTCAACACTACACGGCTACAGCAGCAATAGTCTCGGCTGTTTGGAGCGGCGTGCACTGTTTTTATTCTTCACATCACTAACTTGTGCTAACAGCTCAAATTTTTCCACCAATTTCTTTATTGCTGTCCGAAAAGTTGCTTCTCGACGACCCAAAAATGTTCGAATTTTACGAACCGTCTCTACCAAATTTTTACCATATTTATATTGAATTTTAACAAGATTAATACGTTCTTGAAGCGTATATTGTCCATATTTATTAATGGTGTAGGTTCTACTCGTCAAATTTCTAAAAATGACATCTACCGAAATAGCGCGCTATTCAAAATAACACATCTTATTGGAAAACCATTTATTTATGTGGCAATAGGTTATGTAATATTACATCAAATTCCGTACATTCACAATCAACAGCAGTAATTTCATGGAATTTCACAATATGATTCTTGTGAATTTCCATTTAGATATGTATTTTCACTAAAAATTCACTTGTAGATAACACAGATAATTTGTGAAATCACAACTATTGTGTGTTATTTCAGATTTTTCGTAATATTTTAGTGATCACTTGAGAATTTACAGTTTGTATCTGTGAAATTTTCACCAGATATTATTGAAAATTTCCACCATATTATATTAACCAGGTATGAAAATTTTTCCAAATGGAATGATTATGTACTCATGAAAAAATCTACGTTCATGTCGTTTTCTTGATCTTTACTAAATGATAGTAAAAAAATAAGTTCATACTTGATCTTGGCTGGACAAATAATGAAACTATTTCAGCTTCCAGAAATTTATTGATACAAAATTTATTATTCCCTTCATTCATCACTATTTTGTCAGATTCTTTTTGTGGCACTTCCAAAATTGTATTAGTCCTCGAACAAGGGTGCCATAAATACTAGTTGATATTCGATGTCTAAAATAAAGATACCTTCATTGTAAAAATGATAACAGTAATTTATTTTTTCATTCTTCATATTGAAAAAAAAACCGAATTACTCAAATTTCAAGAATTATGTATGATTTCCGTTTCAATATTGCAGCATTATCATAAAATCATCATTTTTTTTAAATGTACTATAACAACAAGAACATATCTCACAAAAACTATTTCAATTTTCTAGAGTTTCAGGCAAAATATTTCGAACTTGGCAAAGTATTATTAATTAAATTATTTTGACTGGCCATATTTTATGGAACAGCCTGTACGATTTGGCTGTTTAACGAACTTAACCGAGCCATTAGGGACCCGAACTCATCATGAGAATTTCAAGTCTCAAGGATAGTCCCTTCGAAATTTATTGTGCTAACGGCCGAACGGACGGCCCCCACGAACAAAATTGAATTTGACCACGAATTCATCATCAGGGAGTAGAACCCTATCGTTTGAGACCATTTTCCGCTCAATATTCGAAAGTTACACACATTGGGGCAAAACGATATAGCACTCGTTTAAGTAGAACGATCCCTCAAAAAGCATAACTGAGAATAGAACTGAAGTATAATCAGAATCTAAGCAGTTCCAGTTCAGATGAACTGAAAATCTCCATGCCAAATGACGACCTGAATCAAGCGTGGAATAAGACATCAAAAGAAAATGAGAAAGGAAATCGAGGACTAGCAGACATTGTTACCAACATTTGAAACCGATATCAAAAAAGAATCCTGACACTGTCACATAGAGGATATCATTCCGAGGTAGTTTATGATTTGAAATTTGCCTGGGGCCAATCGTACAGTAGCGTAGATTATCCCAATGTAGGTATTCCAAAACATAATTTACATTATTTAGATTCTTGTATCAGGATTCAGGAAATAGTAAATTATGCAACGAGTGCATAATGATAGCTATCATTCACGAGGTGAGCTTAAGTTAACCTAGCGAATGATAGGCTAAGAGCCATAGGCGAGTGGCTCAAATCACCGAGTGAATAACAGCTATTATACGCTAGTAACGTACTATATATTCTTTTGAATTGGGAGCTAACAAAATACAATAAATGAAACAAAAAAGTCCCTAGCTGAGGTTGGTGCAAAACGGGGTACCTTACTATTTTGGCGTATGATAACAGAATACAGGGAAAAACCTCAGTAGAAAAAACCCTGTTTCGTTTTTTTACAAAATTGAAACTTAAAACTATTCGAATAAATACCTTCAATATTCAGATACAAAATACGTTATTCTTGCTCTTGGGCCAGGAGGGTATTTCAAACCAGGTCTGGCATTCCAAGTGATGATTTTTTGAATCTCCTGTTGTCCTAAGATCGCTACAGGACCCTATTGAAGGATAATCATCTCCCATAGATTTAAACAGTGGTATTTCATCCTAAATATCGATTTCAATTTCGGAATAATGATGAAAAACGTGTGACAAAGTTATGTCAAAATGACATACTTTATCTACGACTACTGAAAAGTTTTCTAGAAGATTTTAACATTTGGCGACCGTGACAGCACCCTTCTATTACTACACCATTTCCAAGTGTATTTCAGAAAGCGTCAATTGTATTTCAGAATAGTCAATTGTATTTCAGAAAGCGTCAATTGTATTTCAGATTAGTCAATTGTATTTCAGAAAGCGTCACTTGTATTTCAGATTAGTCAATTGTATTTCAGAAAGCGTCAATTGTATTTCAGATTATATCATATGTATTTCAGAACCCGTCATTTGTAATTCAGTGATGTTTCTGAAATACAATTGACGATTTCTGATATACAATTGACTAATCTGAAATACAAGTGACGCTTTCTGAAATACAATTGACTAATCTGAAATACAATTGACGCTTTCTGAAATACAATTGACTATTCTGAAATACAATTGACGTTTTCTGAAATACAATTGACGCTTTCTGAAATACACTTAGAAATGGTGTAGTGTGGAAAAAGTTAACACATGGAAAATTTTTTAGAGAAATTGTCATTGTATATTTTGCAATAAAAGTTGATTCAATTGATGCAATAAACATATGGTCCGTTCACGAAAGGTTGAGCCGTCGGTTGGCCATGATAATTTGACATATTCCACTGTGTATATTAAAATTTTAGGTTATGATGTTTATTTTCTTGTCAGATTGATACGCAATGTTGTCAATATTGCATAGAGTCGTCTGATAACTCTCAAGCTCGTCGGACGAGGCTGAGTACATTCGGCAACATTGAATTTATTTTACGTTATGGCAGCAAATACTGCCAACTTCAGATAAATAAAGAAACGCCTACTATGTGCTCAACCTTTCGTGAATGGAGTATAGATTCGGCTCTCGATTGACAAGGGTGGATACACATATTTGTGAGTTTAAGAACTTTAGAGTACTGAAGAAATATTACTTTTAAGAATATAATATTAAAGCTAAATCCATGGAGCATCTGACAGCAGTGAATACTGTCTCATTATTCACTAGTGACAATTGGGTATTATAAACGATACACACTTAGAAAGAACGCATTAAAATTATCAAAATTCACTATAAAAATGGTGAAAATTTGGCAAGACGGTTCGTAGGCAACTCTAGGGCCGTCGTGAAGTTTGTCGGACCGCAACTGGTGGAAAAATTCTTTTTGGGACAAGTTAGTGGGCCCCGTGCACGTCGCTCAAGAACAGAAATATTGCTGCACTTGTGGACCGCAATAAAGAATTGGTGGAAAAATTTGTGTTGACAAGTTAGTATTGAAAAATAAAACCCGTGCACGTCGCTCAAGACAGCCGAGAATATTGCTGCGTTTACTTTTTCGAAAATGAGGCTGGAACAAAAGTTACGGTGAATCTGGATCTGGACAACGTTTACTTTCAACAAGACGGCGCTACGTGCCACACAAGCAACGGAGCCATTGATCTTTCGCTGGAAAAATTTCCGGACCGTGTTATCTCTCGAAAAGGTGATCACAGTTGGCCACCGAGATCTTGTGATTTAACACCTTGCGACTTCTTCCTTTAGGGCCACGTCAAAGAGAAGGTCTACGCCAATAGCCCAGCGTCGATTCAAGACCTCAAAGATGGAATTCGTGAGGCCATCGAGGACATAGGGCAGCCACTTTGCGATTTGGTTATGGAAATTTTCATTTAAAGGATATGGTCCTGTAAGCGTGGTCGTGGTGGTCATTTGCCTGATGTTATATTTTCCACTTTTAACGGCATGGCTTCTTTTTCATGATGAAATAAATATCCGATCATTTATATCGAAAAACGGCATTTTTGTTTGAATGTCAAAATAACACCACTTATTGGAAAACCCTTTAGTTTGAACAGCACGATAGAAAATTCAATAGGAATATTGAAAAAAAGAAAGAATTATTTTGTAAATCAAGACTGATATACTGAATGTTAATGCAAGATTTCAAAAGGATCGCATCATCAGTACCATAGTTGTTTATTTTTTAATTATTTTTTTTTCATATTTCATTATGTGAATAATTTCCAGAATATAATTCCACGATTGTGCTGAGATTCTGCATTTATATATTTGGCATCAATCTCAAGTCTCATATAAAATTTTGAGGTAATAGTCTTAATGCTCCACCAATCAACGAGTGCTCAAATTATCCTACTCAGGTCTTTACTTAAATTTTTTACAGTTCTCTGAAAACAATAATAGATAATTGCGATCAAAAGTCAGATTTTTCGAATAGGATTCATATGCCTTATCTTAGAATTATATGGGAAACCCTCCAATTGTACCCAACCAAGCGAACTAGCCAGAATCTAATATATAAAAATATTATAAGTCCATATTTCCTGTACGAAGATCACGCCACTGGGTGTGATTTTCACAATATGTATGATACATCGCGGCGTATGGCCTGAGGCCTTGTTGTATAAACTGTCACAGAAGGATATATAAGTCTCCTGGCCGCACATAAAAAATACATGGTAATTTGGAAGCCAATTCACTTGTATGATATGGGTTGTTTTATATGTCCCCATGCTCGTTTTCCCTATGAAATTTTGGGTTTCAGATGGATGTGTTTTGGCTACGTGTCCACCGTATTATTTCCGGGAAATGCCCTACGAACAGAATATATTATGGAAATGTATTGTAGTCAAACACATATACATTTCTGACAGAACAACAAATGAATGTGGAATCGTAATATTTACCTCAAAATGGAAGAGTCGAACGAATGGCTTTAATCCTTGGATTTACTAGTACAAGGTGGTCCGATATCGATGGTTTAGCACTGCATATCCTGAATTGAACAGAAAAATTTCAAGAAAAACCCCGAGCAGGAGCTTCTGAGCACTCGTTCTTTGGTGGTGCAATTAGACTATTTACTTAAAATTTCATATGAGATTTGGGATTGATACCAAATATATAAATGCAGAATCTCAGCAGAACAGGAATTATATTCTGAAAATAATTCAAAGAATGATATATCGGGTGTCCCAAGGTAAGTGGCCTATTAGATTATTATTATCATTATTATGATAATTTTTTTGGTCCCTCCTGTATAACTGACAACTATAATTCAAAAGCAGTGACATAGATCAGGTCAATATCTAATAACTTGCAAAATTTCTGACTTAAATCTCAAATATTGAGCAAACTGGAGTAATTTTTGTAACACGCCAATTTGATCTAATAAGCCACTCACCTTGGGACACCTGATATATAAAATAAATAATTACAAAAATTAATTTCTTTGGTTCTGATGATGCGATCCTCTTAAAATTGTACAGTACATCAGTTTTGTTCCACAAAGTAAATTTCACTTGAATATGTTATCCTGTTATGGAAATATGGGGATTCTTCTTTTCAACTTTCCAATTGAATTTTATATGGTTCAGTTGACACTATGGCCACAAAATTTTTCATGAAGATTTAGCATAACAGTCTTCATTCACAAAAAAATTCACTTATGTAAATCAGATATCCTGTTATGGAAATATAAAGATTCTTCTTTTCAATATTCCAATTGCTTTTTCTATGGTTCTGTCAACACTATGGCCACAAAATTATCCATGAATATTCAGTGTATTAATCTTCATTTATAAAATATGTTTCATCTGAGTCGGATATTTTTATGGAAATATGAAGTTTCCTCTTTTCAATATTCCATTTGAATTTTCTATGGTTCTGTTCACACTATGGACACAAATTTTTACACGAAGCTTATTATGACCATCTTGAATATGGCCGCAACATTCCATTTCGATATATTTCGTTTTGTCTGAGATATTGAGGAACAAAAATTAATGATCATATTTTACCCTGTACGATTTGGCTGATTAACGAACGTAGCCGAGCCATTCGAGAACCGAACTCACCCTGAAAATTTCAAGTATCTAGGACAAGGGTCTCAAACGATAGGGTTAGTAGTAAATTCAATTCAATTATGTCCGTGTGGCCCGGCCGTCCGGCCGTGAGCTCGATAACTTTTAAACGGGTATTCCTAGAGCTCCTGATATATTCAGAACTTTAGCTTCAGTGTGCCAGAACATACTGCTCTTTATATAACACAGGAGTTCAATTCAAAAAAAATTGGAAGGGTAACATTTTAAGTCCATATTTTACAGTTAGACAGATGTTGGAAACGTCATGCTTATCAATTGAGAAAAATTTCAGAAAATAGTGTTTGCCCATCTGAGAGAATTGTTAGTAATTTTGAACAAGAAACGAAGAATGTAAATATATGTGAAAATAATGAAAATGTATTTGAAAGTAGTCAAAATGTATTTGAAAGAAATGAAAATATGATATTTATAAGACTGATAGATCTAAGAGAGTGAGAAAACCTCCGGGAAGATTCCAAGCTGAATCCTAATGTTTAATGGATATATGTTTTTAGGTTTTTTGCTGAGATATGTTGAATTTACATTGATCAATTTGTGATATTCTTTTGAGTGCTCATAGCTAAAATGAGTTAAATTTACTTAGGTTGGATTGTGATATTTGTAAAAATTCATTTCAATCAGATTTTCTCGTAGGGGGAAAAATGTAATTGTATATTGGTTATAAAATTCAATATTGTCATGCGTAAATCTCCCCACTTAATCTGATTATATCCTAATTGTTCTCCGATGCAAAAAGCAGATAGTTTTATTGTAGCAAATAAATGGAGATTAAAGTATAGTCCGTTCACGAAAGGTTGAGCCGTCGGTTGGCCATGGAAATTTGGCATATTCCACTGTGTATATTAAAATTTAGGTTATGTTCTTGTCAGATTGATACGCAATGTTGTCAATATTGCATAGAGTTGTCTGATAACTCGCAAGCTCGTCGAACGAGGCCGGTTATATTCGGCAACGTTGACTTTATTTCACGTTATGACAGCAAATACTGACAACTTCAGATAAATAAAAAAACGCCTACTATGTGCTCAACCTTTCGTGAACGGACTATATACGTCAGTTGAAGTAGTCGTTTTTAATCATTGCTAATTCATTCAACACACCACAACTGTGCCAGAACATCCTGCTCTTTATATAACACAGAAGTTCAATTCAACTCTTAATCCAATGTTTTTTTTTCAACACGAAAAAAACAAAATGCCGGTTATCATACAGTCATCAATATTGAAGCGGACAAAGCCTACCGTAATAGAAATATGTTTTACGTTTTACCTGAAAAAAATATGAAACCCCATTTCAAACATCACTCGCCAAGATAATTAGTTTACGATAATAAATTATTTAGACAAATAGCAATATCGCCTGGAATAATAGTTCCTAAAGTTTTACGATACTCATAAAATTTACATACAAATTTTACGAGCAGTGAAATCTCGCCGAATATTTTTATTATGGCCGTGTGCTTCCGGAATATGCACGTTTTGCATTATTTTTGTTATGATTCTGTCGAATGTCATGTTCGAAAAATCTTGGAAGTATGGAAGTTGAATGTCACTGAATTTCATTTTGTTCACGCCATCAGCTAGAAATGCAGTACCTTATTTCACTTACAGGGTCGGACACTCGAAGTGTAACCTAATAAAAAGGCCATAAATTCGGTTAGTAGAATGATTTTCATTAATTTCTATGTACAGAACATGTGAACATTATCAAAGTTTCAGAATCAATTCACTTTGGCTCGATATGACCACCTTTAACTGTGACTTTTGTCTTGAAATAATCAAAAAATGAATTGCAAGTTGTCTAAATGTAACTCGCCTGTGTTTTAGTGTTCTCACGAACAATGGCTTCCTTCAGCGTCTCGAAGCTGGTAAATTTTTTAGTTCGGCCTATGGTTCAGAGGGAATAATCCATTGGATTCACGACTGGTCACTTCCAGAGCCACTGTGTGGTCTAAATGAAGTTCAAAACGTGGTTTTTCAACCATTTTTGGTTCACTCGCGCTTTGTGAGCCGGGGTAGACTCTTTTTGGAAGGTCTCTGGTCTGAGACCAAAATGACTCAATGAAAACGATTGGGGAGGGCTCATCCGTAGTTAGCTATCCAAACTATAGTCCGTTCACGAAAGTTTGTTTATTTATCAGAAGTTGGCAGTATTTGCTGTCATAACGTAAAATAAAGTCAACGTTGCCGAATGGACCAGACTGCGTC
Source organism: Propylea japonica (assembly GCA_013421045.1). Lineage (NCBI taxonomy): Eukaryota > Metazoa > Arthropoda > Insecta > Coleoptera > Coccinellidae > Propylea > Propylea japonica. The sequence goes on from CM024242.1 coordinate 26,507,987, forward strand.
CGACAAGCTTCCGAGTTATCAGAGAATTCTATGCAATATCGACAACATTGCGTATCAATCTGACAAGAAAATAAACGACATAACCTACAATTTTAATATACACAGTGGAATATGCCAAATTGTCATGGACAACCAACGGCTCAACCTTTCGGACTATATGTATTATTTTGTGTCAGGTACTGGTTCCTGGTGACTTACCGATTATTCAGATTCTCCTACGAACAGTTTGTCAGGTGAACTATATCGTTCTGGGAGTTCACAAATAGTTCAATTGAAAAAATGTTTTCAGTAGTAATAACCCAAGGACATTGATAATTGCACGAAAAAATTTCTATAACAGATTTTGGAACCTTGTTGCGGAGGTCTGTTTCCTACAAGCAACAAGCTTGGGAAATCTGTTACAGAAATTTTTGAGCATTTATCAATGTCGGAGGGTTATTCAGATAAAAAATTTTTTGCTAATTACCACATGGTTTTAACTGTTGTTTCTTCAAACTCTGTACCATCTTTTTTTCTCATATTTACAGCACAATCTTTCAAAATAAATGCCAATTCTTCTGGTGTCCTATTTCCATCTAATATATACTTTCTCCAATCACAAAACTTCATAAATGCTCTCCATACAAATTTCTTACTGCGAACGGTATTTATTGGTATGTTTGATTGTATGATTTCATTAATATTTTCGTCAGTGTTGGAACCAAATCGAGGCATTTTGAAATATCAAATATAGAAAAGACATAATCGAAATGCATCATAATGTATCCATGGTAACGAGAGTGAAAATCTCGCCCATGGGCTGTTTTCAGTGTAATCAGGCGCTGATTGGTTGTGTTCAATCAGATGACTTCAAATTGATTGATTTCATTGGGTTTTTAATAAGGCAAAACATTTTCGTCAGAATACACGATTTTCGGCAATTCACCGTTTTCGGCCGAACAAAGGAAATCCTGCGCTCTCTCGAAATTTATAACTTTTTCATGCGTTAATTTTTATTGAAATGCTTCTGTACGGTTTTAAACAATGCTTATAACTGTCACTTAGCAAATTTCTAAATATACAGACCGCCAAAATAATCGATCCACTCAAAAAATCCATGAAGTTTGGTAATTCCTAAATATGTTATTTCAAGTCCGATTCAAATGAAAATTTTTTTTCAATTCAATTTCAAGAAGACACGGCTCAATTTTTGTTGAAGATACAAGTTGTAAAGTGAAACAATAAATTTCGCTAAGGCTACAACAGTAACTCAACGAATTCACCTAAAATTCTGATCGTATGAAAACAAACTGAAAACAAAGTCAAAAACATAACGTGTTTTCCGCTCAGACGCAGATATCAGGTGCAATTCATCTCGGCATGTCCTCATTAAGGTTTTGAACCAATTAGAGCATCGCTTAGCTGCTGTAAATTTTCAGCAGTTGGTACGCGAGATCGAATTTTCCTCCCAAGAGGATCCAAACATGCCCAATTGGGTTCAAATCTGGTCTTAGAGTAGGCCAGTTGAATGGTTGGATTTCAACCTCTTCTAAATACTCCCTGGCAATCCTAGCTAAATGCGGTTGGGTATTAAAAAGCATTATCACGAACTCGTCCGCAATAAACGGTACATACCGAACAACATGTCACGCTGAAACTCTTGTTTTATGTTTTCACTTAGTTTTCAGTTTATTTTCATAACGTTCGGATTTAAGGTTAAATCTGTTAAAGTACTTTTATAGCCATAGTGAAATTGTGTTCAATGTTCTGAAAATCCTGGATCTTCAAAAGAAATTGAGCTATTGTTATGAATGAAGAATTAAATTGTCAAGAGAGGATGTGTCTTGTTAATGAAATAAGAAATCACACGGTGGAACAACTGGAAAACACCAGGGGAGGTTCTTAAGTTAGTGTGAAAAAAAGATTTTGTTTCGAGTTAAAATAATTTGTTTTGTATGTTTTTGATCAGGAATAATTCTGATCAATTTTGACCAATATTCTCAGTATAATATGGTCTCGAGCATGAAAAAATATCCAATTAGCATTCATACTCGAATGATTTGTCGAAAGGATTGAAATGTGTTGTACCGACATTCATCGAAATATTATCAACTTTGCTGGGTTGTAGATTCACTGAAAATGAAGTCCTCATGCCAAATTTTCGTGATACGCCAAATAAAAAAAATGGTGACCGTAAATAAACTAATAATAACATTATAGTAATTTGAAACCGATATTTATCAAATACTTCAAATTCATGGTAAAAATACATTTAATTCAATAAGAAGGTTATGGCTGTTCGGTGTAGAACACTCTAGATGACGGCATCAACCCCTTCGATGAAGGAGTTCCATTGCATGCTGCACGAATATGGTTCTATGAAATACGTGGCCGTTACGGACACAACCCTGACTCTGATGATTTCACACGAAACTTTTACCGTGTATAGGGAATCCGTTGTCAATGTCGTGAAATGATTATTAATAGTCTTTCTTTATTTCACTATCGTTATGAGTTCATTACAGTTCCAAAAACAGTGCTGTAATTAGCTATTTGCAGCGTTGTTTTCAGTTACATTTTTCGTTTTGTGGTTGTCAACACTGACTTCTGATAATATCATATTTCGACACACGTCAAATTGTAGGTATTAGTTGGTATAAAAAAATAAGGTATTAGAAATGTGCTTCCTGTTAACTATGAATCGTCTGTTCTAATAGAAAATTATTTCAGATCTGATCTATAAGATCTAAAGGTAGTTTAATTTTCCTAATTCGATGATGAATACACATAATACAAATGTATCTACAATGTTTCAGAGAGTTTGGTCTTCTCACTACATCTCATCTGCGAACCTCCCTAGTGATGTAATGATCAAGAAAGTCAACACTGAGAAAAACATCAGGATATTGCTAAGTAAAAGAGAGGAATGGAAAAAGGAATACACTGACTATAACCTCAAAGAAAATACCGTAAAATGGTATACAGATGGTTTCAAAACCTCTACAGGAGCTGGCGCTGGGATAGGGGAAAACCCGGATAGATGCCCCACTTTTTGAATTTGCCTCATATTTTTGAAAATATCGATTTTATATGTCTAATTTCCATGAGTGTAGAAAGCCCCATTATTTAATTTGGAAAACTGAGACTTTTCTCTGACATAGCAATCCCAAATTGCACAATTATTTGATTTTTGTAGAACCCTTTTTTTGGGGATAGTTGCCTACAAGTATGGATAGTTGCCCCACCATGAAAATACTGGGAGGGATAGGTGCCCTTCATACTGTGTGAACCAAAAACCCAACTAAATACAATGAGATTTTCTATGCTTAAAACAGCAACTTTATGTACGTAACATGGATGGAATTAACAACAATTGTGCATTTTTAATTGAATTTCAAAAGCATATATTGAATGAAAAGTTGCATTCTTCATATTAACATAAAGCATTATTCCACACATTCATGATAAATTAATTAAATAACTCTCAACAGAAATGATCAGGTATAAAATCAAAATTACACAATGAATCGAAAATCTGCTAAGAAGATATGGTTTTAGTTTAGATGTCCTAAGGGGCACCTTCCTATACCTCAAAAAATCAGGGCAACTATCCTTTTCGATAGGGATAGATGCCCATGAATTTTTTTAATAAATTAAGAAGAAAACAAAAACTATTTGTACTCAGATGTACACTCAAGGAAACACTGTATTGGCGTAATAAAAAATTAATGAATTTATTACCACTTCAAAAGTTTTACAGCGGCAAATACCTACCTCTAAAAGTTTGGCATGTTTGTGAAGTTCGCTGCTGAGATGATCGCACACACTAGCGAAAAACGGCTTCACTTTACAATAACCCTCACAAAACTAAGGTCCAGGGTGACTGTAGCAGCTACCTATAAAATTAATTTTTTGATACATGTTTCGGAAGTTAGGTATTTCGAAAATGGGGCATCTATCCGGGTTTTACCCTATACGGGCCAACTTCCAAGTGTGCACTGTCGCTAGGATCCTGTATGAGCGTCTTTCAAGCTGAAATCATAACGATTGAATGATGTCTAGATATAAATCTAGAAAGAAACTATCAGAAGTGCGATATAGCCATACACTCAAATAGTCAAGCTGCCATCAAAGCACTGGGCTCCTACGTCATCTACTCAAAGATGATCTGGCAGTGCCGGAACAAACCCAATAAGGTAGGCAAGAAAAAAAGGTCTGTTAAATCTGGATTCCCGGTCATTCGAGAATTAAAGGAAAAGAGGCAAATACACTTGCCAAAGGGGGCGCATGAATGTCACTCGTTGGCTCTAAACCCTTCTGTGGTATATGTACATGTACCTTTGAGAGGAAGTTTCTGGAGAAGGAAAAATCCGAGGAGAAAAAACTCTAGCGGAATCTCCCAGGGATGGTTCATTCCACAAAGTGCCTTCGGAACTTTGAAACAGCAAGATCCAAAAGATATCTTTATCTCGGTAAGTAACAATTACACCTCCTCACTGGCTTCCTTACAGGGCATTATCGCCTCAGGAAGCACCTGTTGAGGATGGGAATATCGGACAATGACGAGTGTAGGTTCTGTGTAGAGAAGGAATAAGCCCGCATTCACCTACTCATGGAATGCATTGCCATTGCGAACCTAAGGAGAGAATGCCTTGGACGAGAAGAGAGAATAACTAGCCTCGTTGAAGCCTTCACAGATAATGGATTTCATCAGATCTCTGGAACTAGAAGGCGAGCTGCAAAGAGTGTGATCAGAACAGCTCTGTGAGGGGGCACAATAGACCTTGAGGTCACAACTGTAACCCCCTTTTTGAACTATAACTATTTACAGAAAAGTTATTGAGAAGAAATATCCTGAATCAAGAATCATTGGTGGTACAAAAAAATTATGATTAGCTATGTGTATAATGTACTTTTCTCCGATTAGAACTTTTATTACTTAATGAATTTTACTCGAATCGGATATCTTGCAATGAAAATAAAAAAGATTTTTCTTTTCAATATTGCAGTTGAATTTTTTATGGTTCTCTGTATACTATGGCCACAAAACTTTGCATGAGGCTCTCTATGAGCTCTTGCATGTGGCCGCAACATTTAATTTCGATTGGTTTCGTTTTGTTTGAGATATTGAACAACAAAATTGTGATTGGACATATTTTATGGAACACTCTCAAATAAATTTATTTTGTCTGAGATATAGAGAGAGAAAAATTTTGAATGGTCATATTTTATGGAACACCCTGTACGATTTGACTGATCAACGATCTCAACTGCTGCATTTGGGAACCGAGCTGACCTGAAAATCTTTAGTCCCTTGGACAATCCCTTCGAAAGTTATCGTTCTCACGGACGGCCGGACGGCTCCACGGAAATAATTGAAATTGATCATTTATTCGTCATCAGGTCGAACCCTATCGTTTGCGACTATTTTCGGCTGAAAATTCGAAAATTACAGACATTTGGGCAAAACGATATAGCACTCGTTTGAGTATGAGTAAAACAAGCACCCAAAAAGGTTTGATTTATTTGGCTCATAATCTAGAAAAAAACCTCAGTGGAAAAACCCCCTCTCTCCTCGTTTCAACAGAAATAAAACTTAAAAACTATTTGAATACATAATTATCTTCTCTATTGAGTCCAACCGAAAACCCTCTCCAAGATGCCTTCGGAACTCTGAATCTGAAACGAAAAAATCGAAATAGAAAAAAAGAACAGAAAATAAAATGATTGAAACTCTATCAAATCGATTTGAAATTAACAACCTTATTCAAAAACGACTCGTTAGCTTCATGTATAACCCTTAAACCATCCTGAAATTTAAATATGGGACAATCATTTATCAGACGTTCTATTGTTTCATCTGCTTCTCCGCATTTGCTACTAGGACTCTCAACTGAATTCCATTCGAAAAACATGCTATTACAACGGCCATGACCTGTTCTCATTGAGGACAGTCCAAATTTTCCTTGGAAGATCATATCCAGGAACTTTATTCTACAAATAAGAACAAAAGTCATTTGATTGCTCATAAATTTCATGACAAAGAAATGAAGAACAAACTTGGATTTACTTCGTTGGTTGTTTTGAGTTGAACATACTAAGAATTGAATCATAAAATTTGTCCACACGGCGGAATTTTCTTTGAGGAAGATTATGTTTATTTGTTTCAGTGAGTAAAGACAAGAAAATAAAATAATATATGTAAGGAAATGTATGACAATAAACATTATCGAAATAGATGGTCCATCCTCCGAATATAATTTCAGTGTAATTTTTTTCCTCGCTTTTATTCAGCGAATAAAATTCCTAACATTTCCACAAATTAAGCCATACATTCGTCGGTTACACTGATATACTTCGTCTGGTTCATGCGCTGAATATAATAAAATTTATGACGCTTTTGTTAGCGATGGCTTTTGTTTCTGCTAATCCTCATAAAAACCCTATATTTCATGGTAGCTGTTGTATGAAATGAAGTAAGGATCCTTTCGCGTGATTTTTCCTCATTCAAGTTTGTTCCTGACCACCTCTGCTACATGAAAATCTACCTCTGCTAATTGATGCAGATTGAGAAGAATCTCCAAATAAACGCAAACGTAAAACAGCAACTTATAATTCGTAATTATTTTATCCGAGTGGTAATTAAAACTCAAGGCTTCCTGAATTAATTCTAAGTATATTAATGTAAAATCTCAACACGATCGGAATTATATTCTGGAAATCATTCAAACAATGTAATATGTAAAAATCAATAATTCAAAAGAATTAAATTCTATGGTTCAGATGATACGATCCTCTTGAAATTTTGCATGAACTTTCAATCACGTATATCAATCTCCATCAACAAAATAAATTTCACTCGACTCGGATATATTATTATGGAAATATAATAATATAAAGATTCTTCTTTTCAATATTCCAATTGAATTTTGCATGGTTCTGTTAATACTATGGCCACAAAATTTTGCGAGAGACAGAATTCATGGATTTAAATGGATTGAATATAAAAATAAAGCATCATGAAAGGAAAACGAATTCAGCGTCAATTCGTATTACTGTTTTCTTTTTATTTCTAATAAAAATGACAGATTTTAGATACAAATTCATCTTCAGTGCCATCTGTTGGGCATGTAAACTAAAAATTGTGATCGTTTTTCAGTATTACAAATGCAAGGCCGTTTTCTATCTTTCTATATTCAATAATCCTTGTTTCAGAGCTATTCTCTATACTGATGCTCTGGATGTTATTGCCTCCTCGTATGATCTTTAAATGTTGACGATATGAGCTCTGAAAAACGAGTATGGTGCTGGTGGATTCCACTCGATTTATAATATTATCTGCTTTAATGGTTGATATTCTTACTTACGTTATTCTTGTGTATTCCCTTTTTGTAACAGAAAACAGAATAATTTTTAACATATTATATTCTCTTGAAATCAAGAGCTAACGTAATACAATACATAAAAAAAACAAAAACCCCTAACTGAAATTAGAACAAAACAAGGTACCATACTATTTTTTCGTATGATACCAGAGCTCAGGGAAAACCCCAGTAGAAAAAACCCTGTCTTGCCGTTGCAACAAAAATAACACTTAAACACTATTCGAACATTGAAGGATTTCTTCTTTATTTAGTCCAAACGATAACCCTCGGAATTCTGAATCTGAAACGAAAAAATCGAAGCAGAAAAAAAGAACAGGAAAATAAAATGATTGAAACCCTATTAAATCGATTTAAAATTAACAACTCAATTCAAAAACGACCCTTTAACTTAATGTATAGCCTTCAAGCCATCCTGAGATTTATATATTGGACAATTATTTATCAGATGTTCTACAGTCTCCTCTGCTTCTCCGCATTAGCAACTAGGACTCTCAACTGAATTCCGCATGAAAAGCATGCTATTACAACGGCCATGATTTGTTCTTATACGATAACGAACAGTACAAATTTTCTTTGGAAGATCAAAGGTACTCTATTGGAGTAATGAGTTATTAAATCTTCGTTTTGAATATTATTTGTGTTCCATTCGCATTGCCAAATTGCTTTATCGATTTCAATCGAGGTCAGAAAATAATTGGACCAAAATGGTTTACGTGATTTCAATATTTGAACATAAACACAAGTTAGTCAACATGATAAACAGTGAAAGTTGAAGCGAATGTTGAGATTCCCTCATTGACGCTGAGAAAAAAAAATAAAAGAGCCCCAAGTCGGCTCTCTTCTGGAATCGGTCGATTGCCTAAGAGCATCACATAACTGTTTAAAATGAGCAATATTTCAGAGGCAGCCCGTAACGCCCATTAGCCCCGTTGATGGCGATGTAGTAAGTTGTAGTTTGTTTCGGGTGGCCATTCTTCTTGCACGGCAAGAGTGCACACTAATTCAGCGGGCCAAATAACTCTTCACCCGCGCATGGAGAACACCTCCAACGTTATTTGTTGTGAGGAGTAAGCCACTTCCCGAATGCCAGGGGTGGCACCCAGAACAAGACACATGATGATAACGCTGTCTAATTGATATAAGATTTTATATACAGGGTGTTTCATCATAAACTGGACAAACATATATTTTCGTGTAGGGGACATCGGGGGAATTATTTTTGCCTTATACAATATATCCCGTTTTCGAAGCATAAGCGAGATACAGGGTGTCAAACGTCATTTTTGAGCAAGATTCTTATGAGTGTGGTCAGTTATGTATAACACTCAAAGTAACGGTTCTTGGTCAAATATCAGTGTTTTTGGGTCCTCTATTCAGAAAAGTTGACGAACTCCGAAAAAAAAATTACAAAATGGCGGAAGACCTGCAATGATCCAAATTTTTTTTGCGGTTGTCAAATTGACTTTTGTTTTCTGAATCAACACAATTTTCTAAGAATTTCTGTGAAAAAATTTTTTCAAAAATCGAACACAAATTTTTTATTACATGTCTACAAAGAAGAAAAAATTTCACCCGAAATGGATAAAATTTTGTACAATTGTACTTCTTGAATTATCAATCAAGAATATGAAAACAGAATTGTAAAATATCGAACGGTTTCGTTACTACAGTCATTCAAATGTTTCGTTCAGACCTCTCAAATAATGAAAAAAAAAATTGTTTTGAGTTCTAGAGTCAAAATAATTAAATTATTGGCATGTCCAAACATTCAATATGAATTTATACAAAAAAAATCAGTGAAACTTAATTGGGACTCGAACCGACGTAGGTATTAAATAGGGAAATGGCACTGTTCTAAGGATATTAATATTCGTTGCCAGGCAACGGTAGTTCGTAGTTCATAGAATTTGACTATTGGCTAAATTATATTTGCTGAAATTCAAATACCAGTTCAACTCTATGAACTACGAACTACCGTTGTTATCCTTAGAACAGTGCCATTTCCCTATTTAATACCTACGTCGGTTCGAGTCCCAACTAAGTTTCACTGATTTTTTTGTATACATTCATCTTGAACGTTTGGACATGCCAATAATTTAATTATTTTGACTCTAGAACTCAAAACAATTTTTTTTTCATTATTTCAGAGGTCTGAACGTAACATTTGAATGACTGTAGTAACGAAACCGTTCGATATTTTACAATTCGGTTTTCATATTCGTGATTGATAATTCAGGTAGTACAATTGTACAAAATTCCATCCATTTCGAGTGAAATTTTTTCATCGCTGTAGACATGTAAAAAAAAATTTGTGTTCGATTTTTAAAAGAAATTTTCACAGAAATTCTTGGAAAATTGTGTTCTTTCAGAAATCAAATTTCAATTTGACAACCGCAAAAAAAAAATTTGGAACATTGCAGGTCTTCCGCCATTTTGTGAATTTTTTTTCGGAATTCGTCAACTTTTCTGAATAGAGGACCCAAAAATACTGAGATTTGACCAAACACCGTTACTTTAAGTATTATACATAACTGACCACACTCATAAGAATCTTGCTCAAAAATGACGTTTGACACCCTGTATCTCGCTTATGCTTCGAAAACGGGATATATTGTATGAGGCAGAAATGATTCTGCCGATGTCGTCTACACGAAAATATATGTTTGTCCAGTTTATGATGAAACACCCTGTATATTGCTGCTCTTTTATTTATTAAGCTTTATTTTTTTCCTTGTATTTAAGTTTTTTCCTTGAAATTTTTGATTCCTAATTTGTATTTATTCTTTGAACTCCATAATACTACTGATAATAGTATGTCACAACTTGAGGGGGTGAATCTACATTTAAATTTAAGAAAAAGTTAATATAAGCATGGGTCCGTAAAACCTTCGTTACGGATCTACAGGGTGTTGAAATTCCAAAAAAAATTGTTTTTTTCTTCAAAGCTCCTGCAGTTTTTGACATATTCAGTCCAAATTTGGAATTCGAGCTATTTTCGACAGTTTCCAGCATTGCACGTCCTGAATCTTGACTAGAAATTACAGATTGTTTTTTTTCCGGAGTCTCAGATGATAAGCTACCAAAATAAAAGCGAATTTTGGGCATAACTATCGAGTATTTCTAATATTTTTTTTATTCAGCGAAAAACAAACAATCGAAAAAATTACTGGAGTCAAAAAAGTTTCTAAATTGAAGTTATTGAACGAAGATATGAAAAATTGATTTTACGCTGACCAGTGAACTACCGCAAAAAGTTTGAGAGGGAATAAGGTGACATGGCTCCAGAAAAGAAAACACCCTGTAGATTGTAGTTGAGATTCAGGACTTCCAATGATGGAGACTGTTGAAAATAGCTCGTATTTCAAATTTGGACTAAATATCTTCAAAACTACAGGAGTTATGAAGAAAAAAACAATTTTTTGTACAACTGTCAAAAAAACTTGACTTTTCTTCATCACTATGGATGCGTAAAATATTACTTTTTTTCACCGTTAAAAAAAGTCTTTTTTTCACCGTTAAAAAAAGTCTTTTTTTCACTGCTGATAACTAAAAGTAGAACAACTTAAAAATAATGAATATTTTAATTAAAACTAATTTCACAAAATTATGATTGTATCTGTACCTTATAAAGTAAATTAGTTTCGTCATCAGCATCTCTGAGAAATTTATTGATATTATCCCTCCATAACACTTTAGATTTCTTTCCTTGGTATCCGACGCTTTTGTTCTTAATAAGCGGGACCAATTTTGAAAAATTCCTTATATCAATATTTTCCTTGACATTCAATGTTTTTTTAACATTGAGCTCCATAACTTGGAAGGTTTAAAAATTTTTCATTTTTCCTCGAAATAGCATGTGAGCACATTTTCAGAAACCTTTTTTACGTTGTTCTTGTTGCGCCATTCTCGAAATTGGTTATATGTTTTCTCATATTATTAGCTTTGATTTGGCTGGTAACATATTAGATACAATTGTATTTGCTTCTTCAGCCATATCTGCGGGGGTATCACTACCACTATCATGTTCAACATTCATCTTCTTTAAAATAATTCGAAATTGAAGCAACTACGAGCAAATACCTACTGTCAAAGATTCAAACAATTTCAACAAACTGTTTCTATAGTTACGATACAGAAAGATCACTGGATTCATTTAAATATTGTACTGAAAGCATTATCTTCAAGATTATACGTATTTCAGACGATGTAAATTCACATCCACAGTTGTACAAAAAATGTTGTTTGTATTTCGTGCGTATAAAATTCGTGTTTTCATGGCACATTCGAGTGAATTTTTGGCCTCGACCTGCGGTCTCGGCCAAAATTGACACTCTCATGTGCCATGAAAAAAACACTCATTTTACGCACTTAATACAAAAATAACTATTTTTTGGAAATTTCAACACCATATAGCTCCTTAACGAAGATTTTGCAGACCCATGTTTAAATGGACTTTTTTCTTGAAAGTATACGTAGATTCATCTCCTCAAGTTGTGACATACTATTATGTAACACCCTGTATAAAATGAAATTGATTTCATTCCATTTTTGTAGCCTTTCATTACCCTCGAACCCAATGCTTTCATTTGTTTTTCGAAGTTCAAGATTAAGCCTAAATAACTAGGCAGTGCAGGGCTTTTGAAAGTGAGTGAGTATTGTTATAACTGAAGTACGACGTAACATTGCTCAAGAATGACAGCTGAACTGGTTATGACATAACCTGTTCATGGAAGAAATGTTCTCTTGACAAAATCAGCCTCGAAAAAATGATTTATAATGTGATAGACTTGTAGAGAATATTATGAACGATAAATATCAACAATAGCAAATATTATTTAGAACTCCACACTGATGAGCTCAAATAGAGCAAAATTTTTTTTCTGTAGATGCTTCGAATGATATAAGATATAACCTTCCTAATATTCGTTGATTTTGTCGTATGATTCTGTTTTTGAGCGCTCGTTCTACACGAGTGCTATGTTGTTTTGCCTGAATGTCTGTAATTTTCGAATTTTGAGCCGAAAATGGTAGCAAACGATAGGGTAAGACTCCCTGATGACGAATTCGTGGTCAAATCAATTCTCTTCATGGGGCCGTCCGGCCGTCCGTTAGCACAATAACTTTCGAAGGGATTGTCCTAGAGACTTGAAATTTTCAGGGTGAGATTGGTTCGTCAACCAGCCAAGGCGTACAGTGTGTTTCATCAAATATGGCTATTCAAAATTTTTGTTCCTCAATATCTCAAACAAAACGAAATCCATCGAAATGAAATATTGCAGCTATATGCAAGATGGTCATAATACGCTTCATGCAAAATTTTGTGGCCATCGCTTAAACAGAACCATGAAAAATTCGATTGAAACATTGATTTCCGGATGACCGGGAACCCAGACTGAAGGAAAAAATCCACTGTACTGTATGTTTCCAGCAGAAACAAATTATTGAATTCCGCATCTCTTTCTGCTTGGCAGTCACATTATTTATCTGAATCGAACTCAACCAAAATATTATCAATTATTTCTTCAGAAGTATGAGGTCAGTTATCCCCTGAGTTATACAAGTCCACACACAATTTCAAATTGAAACTAAACATTTTTCACATGCAAATTGAATAGTAAATCCTAAATCCACTGTAATGAATGTTCCCAGTACAACCCAACCGCATAACTTTTCACAAATGTTCCGTCTGCAGTGAAAAGTGGCGACCCAAAGAGCACTATTTCGTTCGTAGACACAGTTTGTACTGGTTCAAACCAGTTCAATAGATCAGGGCTGAGAAACAGGTTAGTTTGTGGTCAGAAGGCAATCTTTCAAAAGGCAAATAAACACAATTCCAGGAGAAATGCACATCTATCAGCGAACTCTGTTTTAATGGGGATTGTGGGAGAAAGGGTTTTAAAGTTTGAAACGTACAGTATATCTCGAGGGAGATTGATCTCCTTGAAAATACCACTGAGTATTCAAAAATATTGCCTTCTCTGTTGTTTATGGTTTGAGTTTTATTACTTTTGGATTTCAATGAGTTTCACTTGATGAATTCATTTAAATTTTTATTTACAAAATGAAATTAAGTAGTAAAAAAATTAAGAAAAGCACTGAGCAGGAGCTTTTGAGCGCTCGTTTATTGGTGGGGCATTAAGACCATTACCTCAATATTTAGTATGGGACTTGAGATTAATACCTTAAATATAAATGCAGAATATCAGCACAATTGTAATTATATTATGGAGATGATTCAGAAAATGAAATATGTGAAGATATAAATTGAAAAAAATTAAATTATATGGTTCTGATGATGCGATCTTCATGAAATTCTGCATGAACATCCAGTATATCAGTTTTCATCCACAAACTGAGTTTCACCTGAATCAAATATTCTGTTATGGAAATATAAAGATTCTTCTTTCAATATTCCAATTGAATTTTTTATGGGTCTGTTAACACTAAGGCAACAAAATTTTGCATAAAAATTCAGTATATCAGTTTACATTCACAAAACAAATATCACTCGAATCGACTATTCTGTTATAGAAATATGAAGATTCTTCTTTCAATATTCCAATTGAATTTTTCATAGTTCTGTTATCATTATGACCACGAAATTTTGGACGAACATCAGTATATCGATCTCCATTCACAAAATAACTTTCACTCGAATCGAATATCTTCGCGTGGAAATATGAAGTTTCTTCTTTTCAATATTCCAATTTAATTTTACATGATTCTGTTCGCACTATGGCTACAAAATTTTGCATAAGGCTTGTTATGAGCATTTTGCATTTAGTAGTAACATTTCATTTCGATTGGTCTCGTTTTGTCTAAGATATTGAGGAACAAAAATTTCGAGTGGCCATTTTTTATGAAACACCCTGTACGATTTGGCTGGTTAACAAACTTAACCGAGCCATATTGCTAACGGTCGAACGGCCCCACAGACAAAATTGAATTTGACCAAGAGTTCGTCATCAGGGAGTCTAACCCTATCATTTGAGACCATTTTCTGCTCAAAATTCGAAAATTACAGACATTTGGGCAGAACGATATAGCACTCGTTCAAGTAAAATGAACTCTCAAAAATTAAAGAAAAGTCCTGAGCACGTGCTTGTTCCTTGGTGGAGCAATAATGCTTTTACCTGAAAATTTTGAATAGTACTTGAGATTCATGCTAGTATATGAATGCAAAATCACAGCACCAAAAAATGAAATATGTAAAAAAACCATAATTGAAATAAATTCCATTGTTCAAATGATGCGAACCTTTTGAACTTTTGTGTGAACATTCAGAATATCTCAATTTCCATTCACAAAATAAATTCCACCGTAATCGGTTATCTTCTTATAAAAATATAAACATCCTTCTTCTTAATAATCCAATTGAATTTTCTATGGTTCTATTGACACAAAGGCCACAAATTTGGGGAGCATGAGGCAGCACGAAGTGTAGAACAGCGGAAGGCAGCAGGTAAGTTTAGTGATTACATTCTCACGCTGCCCATTTCCCTGCTCAATTCCCTGCTCCCTGTCGTGAGCTGAATGTAATCGGGGTGAGAAATATGCACCTAAAAGAATGTTCAAAATTACTGAATCTTTCACACTCCGCCTCAATCAAACATAAGAAGCTTATCACATGTAAGAGCGTGTAAGCTTGTTCCTTTCTTATGGAAATCTTTTATATTCGAGCAGGACGCCACGCAGCAGGCAGAGCGTGGTCCGCCGATCCATCAATAAGGCTCAGGACCTCCTGACAATACTTTCAGCCAAGGATTTCAACTGTATCGTTGAGAAATCGACGCGAGATCAACAAGCAATACATTTCGAGGGTTATACTCATTTTTCATTTACGTTTTCTGTGGGGATCCACATTTCCTTGATGGAGGTCTGACGTTTATGATGAAAGTTTAAGATTTTTTATTTCATTATTTATAGTTATCTTCCTTCCAAGGTATATTTGCTATTCCTTATATTCCAATCTAGGAGGAAATCGCTAATATTCATGGTTAAATTCCCTTGAACTTTTCGAAAAAAACCATAATAGATGAATATTTCAATTGAAATATTTACTTAATCAACTAGGTTATTAATGACAACGACTAATGTTCAAGATATTTTAACACGTGTGCAGAGCGAATGCGTTAATAATTCGAGACCATTAGTTAGTCGCTAGATTTATAAACGAGTTGATTACGTCGACGTCATTATGAATTGAAAATAAATGTTTGTTTGAAATACATTCTTATTTCTCACAAGACATATACAGGGCCTTCATAAATGACAGTACCATTGGAGGTTGCTTTGGAAATTCTTTTATCTCATCGTTTTTTTTTGCGAAGTCTAGAAATTTATATTTCCAGTCACAATATTCAATTTCTTTCTGAATGACCAGCCTAAACTTACAGTATCGTTTGTTTAAATTGAAGTTCACATCAGAATATCCTGGGTTATGCATTTGGCCTGTTCATATTGGGGTAGTTCAAATAAACGAATAAAATAGTAAATTATGCAAGGAGCATAAAATGATAGCTATTATTCGCGAGGTGAAGTGTAGGTTACGAGCCGTAGGCGAGTGGCCCAAATCAGCCATTATACGCGAGTAGCATACTATACTTTATCCACGACTACTGAATATATTTCTCAAAGATTTTAACATTTAGTGACCGCGACAAGAACCTTCTATAACAAGCGTGGAAAAAGTCAAGTTGACATATGAGAAATTTTTGGAGAACTGATCATTTTATATTTTGTAATAAAAAAGCTTCAATTGATATAATAAAAGTAGATTTGGCCCCCGATCGACAAGGTATACCCATATTTGTTAGTTGAAGTACTTTAGAATACTGAAGAAATACCAATTTGAATATTATATCAAAGCTAAATCTATGAAGCATCTGACAGCAGTGAATTATAATCTCATTATTCCCTTGTGATTAAAGGGTATTATTAAGGCCGAGCACAGAGACGTATAATAGACAGATTTTACAATACTCGTGAATAAAAAGTTTATAGTTGATTGTTTTCATCTTAAATGCAGTATATTAAAAAACCTAGTTTTCCTCAAGGAAAATATAATTATGTAGATATGGATATCTCTAAAAATTCTTAGCAAGAAGAAATTATCGACCAAAATTCTCATGGTTGCAAAACAGAACAATTTTCAATCGAATTGCTCTTCATATCTTAAACCCACTATAATCACAATAAAATTCCATACATGCTAGATCGTGGAGAATTTTTCAGTTCTTTTCCTACTATTCATATTGGGGTGGTTGAAATATTCCTTGGATTCGTATTTCTTCAGTATTCTAAAGTACTCCAAGTAAGAAATATGGTTATGCCTTGTCAATTGAGGTCCAATTTTATTATATCAATTAAAGCATTTCTAAAAAGGGTTAAAAGGGTCTTGTCGCGGTCGCAAAATGTTAAAATCTTCCAGGAATATATTCAGTAGTCGTGAATAAAGTATAGTATGCTACTCGCGTATATTAGATGTTCTTCACTCGGTGGTTTGGGCAACTCGCCTATGGCTCGTGGCCTAAACTTCACCTTCTGAATAAGAGCTATCATTATAAGCTCGTTGCATAAAATTCTTTTTTTAACGGCGGAAAAAAGTAATCATTAAGGCATCCATAGCGATGAAGAAAAGTCAAGTTTTTTTGACAGTTGTACAAAGAAGAAATTATCGAATAGAGTTCTGGTTGCAAAACAGAACAATTTTTAATCGAATTGCACTTTATATCTCAAACCCACTGTGATCACAAGAAGATTCCATACATGCGAAATCGTGGAGAATTTTCCAGTTCTTTCCCTACTGTTCATGCTGGGGTGGTTGAAATATTCCTTGAATTTGTATTTCTTCAGTATTCTAAAGTATTTAAACTAACAAATATGGGTATATCTTGTCAATTGAGGGCCTAATCTACTTTAATTAAATCAATTAAGCATTTTTTTTACAAAATATACAATGACCAGTTCTCCAAAAATTTCTCATGTTTAAACTTGACTTTTTCCACGCTTGTCATAAAAGGGTCTTGTCGCGGTCGCAAAATGGAATATATTCAGTAGTCGTGGATAAAGTATAGTATGCTACTCGCGTATATTAGATGTTCTCGCCTATGGCTCGTGGCCCAAACTTCACCTTCTGAATAAGAGCTATCATTATAAGCTCGTTGCATAAAATTCTTTTTTTAACGGCGAAAAAAGAAAAAATAAAAGTCAAGTTTTTTTGACAGTTGTACAAAAAAGAAATTATCGAATAGAGTTCTGGTTGAAAAACAGAACAATTTTTAATCGAATTGCTCTTCATATCTCAAACCCACTATGATCACAATAAAATTCCATACATGCGAAATCGTGGAGAATTTTCCAGTTCTTTCCCTCTGCTGTTCATATTGGGGTGGTTGAAATAAAACGATCAGTCGGATAATCCGATATCGGGGTGCAGCGTTTATTAGACGAGTAAAGTCTCGCATCGGCAGCTTCTGACGGGAGAGGCCAAGTTGTTTCACGGTCCGTCAGAGCAAGGAGGACGCCAACAACCGAGGAGAAAAGCTGCAGATAAAGCTGGTTCGC
This sequence comes from Propylea japonica, assembly GCA_013421045.1. Lineage (NCBI taxonomy): Eukaryota > Metazoa > Arthropoda > Insecta > Coleoptera > Coccinellidae > Propylea > Propylea japonica. Next base: position 26,525,917 of record CM024242.1, read on the forward strand.
TCAACTCCCGAGAGGGGGCGAAGCTTCAGCCTTGCATCAACACAGGGTTAATAGAGAGGACGACCATTCATTCCAATCACTATTAACCCGAAGGGTCATTAATCCTTTTTAAAAGAAATATCATTGCTTATTTCTTGGGACAGTTCATTTCGCAGTTTATTCATTATTGCCCTCCGTCTTTTCGACAACTTCGAAACGAACTCACGATGGATAGGAATTTTCATTGATGTCGACCGGAATGACTTTGTCTATTCACTCTGGAAGTTACGGAATGAATTGAATGAACTCAAACTTTTTATTGTCCTCTTCAACAGATAATTATAATTATGTACTTTGAAAAATAATTGCTTAGAAATTTGGAAACGAAGTAATCCCAATATGGATAGCTCATCACTCGATAGGTATGTTTTTTTTATCATTCAAATGAGCCAATTGCGCTCTCAAATATCTTGGGATGAAATCTGAAATTTAAATATTACCAGATAAACCAACGATTGTAAAGGGTTTTTCAATAAGAGACGTTATTTTGATATTCAAAGAAAAATGCAATTTTTCAATATGAATGATCGGATGTTTATTTCATCATAAAGAAGAAGCTATGCCGCTAATAGTGGAAAATAGCATCAGGCAAATGACCACCACGACCACGCTTACAGGACCCTATCCTTTTATTAATGAAATTTTCCATAACCAAATCGCAAACTGTCTGCCCTATGTCCTCGAGAGCCTCACGAATTCCATCTTTGAGGTCTTGAACCGACGCTGGGCTATTGGCGTAGACTTTCAAGTGGCCCCAAAGGAAGAAGTCGCATGGTGTTAGATGACAAGATCTCGGTGGCCAATTGTGATCACCTCTTCGAGAGATAACACGGTCTGGAAAATTTTCCCGCAAAAGATCAATGGTTTCGTTGCTTGTGTGGCAGTTCTTGTATTAACTGAACTTTATAAGCCTTAAGACCCAAATCTTAATGCAAAATACTGTATGACGTTTGTGGAATACCTAAATCCAACGAACGACGAGGAAAGGACAAACCTGGGTTTTCTTCAACACTTTCGGCTACAACAGCAATATTCTCAGCTGTTCTCGAGCAACGTGCCCTGGTTTTATTCTTCACATCACTAACTTGTCCAAACAGCTCGAATTTTTTCACCAATTTTTTTATTGCGGTCCGACAAGGTGCTTCACGACGACCCAAAAATGTTCGAGTTTTACGAACCGTGTCTGCCAATTTTTCATCATTTTTATGGTGAATTTTAATAACTTCAATGCGTTCTTGAAGCGTGTATCGTTACATTTTTATGAATGGCACTGGCGTACCCAGGGGGGGGTTATTGGGGATACAACCCCCCCCATTGGTCAAAAAGAAAAAAAAATCAAAGTAAAATTCATTAATTTTTTACTTTCATACCAGTAAACTAGCAAGGTAACCCCCCCCATGAGTCGGCTCTAGTTACGCTAATGATGAATGGCGTAGTTTCTACTTGTCAAATGTCAAAAAATGACAGCTTCAAACGTGAAATCTACTAAGTTGTAGGTTTTGGCTCTGACAGCCGATGCTAAGGTTCTTGCTTTTCTGAGTATCTATCGTTAATCCCCATTCTGCATTGGTTTCTTTAAGTTTGCGAGTCATGTATTCAAGGTCTTCTCGGTCTCCAGCCATAACTGCTTGGTCGTCTGCAAGTCAGCAGTAGGTATTCAACAGTGAATTATGATAAGACCTGTTTCTTACCATTCATTTCTTACACATGATGCTTACCTAAATACCAGACTCCGGAGGTCCTTTGCAGGAATCACTAGGGAGAATTTTGGTATATATCTCGACAGCCATCTCAGATAGGATGTACAGATCAATAGTGTCATCAAAAAGTTGAGATTTACATTGTACAAACTCAGACATTTGTCCCAGATCATAACATTTGAACATATGCTTATTCTTCAATTCGCATTGGTGGAGAGCAACCTGAGATATGATATTATGGCGTGGGGTGCAGCCTCCTGTAGATACCCTGGGAGTCATAAAAAACCATAAAGAAGAGAATTTTCATTGAAAGAACATGAAAAATTCTTCAATCTTAACGAAACCTGAATGATCTAATATGTACAAAATAATAAGCAGTTGTTGTGGAATCTGCAGTGCTTCATAATATTACAGCACCGAAAAATATGATCTGTGTGAGTGGAAAATAGGTCTTCCTTTTCTTTGAAAAGTAAAGATTCAGTTTCTAGTATCGATCATGTGTTCTTCACATCAACTATCTCACTTTTGTACGCAGATTGGCATTAAGAATTTCATGACAGAATTATAGGGCCTATTCTTTGAGAAACGTAAACAGTAGGGAATGTAGTTATTTAGCAGGCTTGTATAAAAACATGTTTTCCTCCTTTTGGACTAAATAAACAAACAACAAATGTGTTGTGAATCCGTTATATTTTAATTTAACAAATTGGCTTGACGCTAAACCGAAGTAAAATGCAACGGACCAACATGAAATATCTACTAACAAATAAGCGACACATTCTTCTTTTTTGATTAACTTGCAGTTTACTGAACTCTCAACCATAAATTGCAGAGCTCATAAAAAATTAACCCAGTAATTCCATTCATAATTTCGCACCCTAGTAGGCAGCAACATGTGTTTCGCGAAAATGCCGAAGTGTTAATTCGCATCTAAACTTTTGTTTCCTGGCTGCTGTTGCTGATAATAACACGTGAAAACGACGTCATCTCCCGGCTAATATAATTGTCAGGACCGAATTGAAGCCATGTCGAAGATGGAGAGAACGAGCAAAGCTTGTATCTGACGTCGTTGTTCATTTCGATGTTGCTAAGACTTGACTGGGGTTCTGTTGATGAAGGTTTAGAGAGAGTTTTGCCGATTTTCACGATGTTATGAAATGTTGACGTGAAATTCTTGATGATGAGAAATTCATTGGTTTACAGTATTGGTTCTTAACCTTTTCTTGTTCATAGACCACTTTTAAATTATTCTTGTCAGTAGGGACCACAATACAGGGTGTCTGTAAACAAATGCGAATGAGTTTGAGAGATGATTCCTCGAGGAAAATAAGCAGCCGACGACACTGCTTTCTTGTATACCGCAGAAACCTGGGAATTGGTTTTTCGAGAAGGCTCAAACTGATGTAAACAATGTAAAAAATGGTTTGATTCTCGTCTCCTAACAATGAATATTAAAAAATAAATATATTGCTTTCTCATACAGACCGCTGCAACTTTTACCAGATTTATTTATCACTGAACAGGCCATTTCTATAAAACCTGTGCTACACGTTAAATACTTCGGGTTGATGATTGATTCCAGGTTTAAGTGGAACATTCATATTGAGAATTTAATCAGAAAGATCAGGAATTTACTATCTAAATTTAAATACCTTAGGCAATTTCGCAATAAGAAACAGTTAATGACCATATATTATGCACTAGTAGAATCTCAACTGCGATATGGTATAGTTGCATGGGGAGGTGCCAACAACAACCAAATAAAACCATTGGAGACTATTCAAAAATGGATTTTAAAATTTAATACAGAAGAGAAAGAACTTACCCATCTGATATGCTGTATGCGGAGGCGAATGTTTTAGATAGTCGACAACTTTATTGTCTCACAATTCTCGTGGAACAGAATAAGGTTAAAATTAGGATACTTTTGAACCATTAAAATAAAACGAGATCTGGAGATGGTTGCCTCTTTGTGCCTCAAGCGAGAACAACACTGGCACGAAGATGTTGTGCATACCTGGGTCCTCGAACGTACAGTAAATTGCCATCTGAAACAAAAAACATCAACTCGATAAATTTGTTCAGGAAACATATAAAAAATTGGATTTCAAACTTACCACGATCCACTGTTCATGCTTTTATTGATCTTAAGAACTAGACTTTCCTTATAGATCATAAAACAACTTTTTCCTCCTACTTGACTTCCTTTCTTTCGGTTTGTATTTCTTTTTTTTTCACTTCTCACTATATGCTGCTTCATTTTACTACAATTTACTACAATCACTTTCATCATCAAATGGATACTTTTGTGGGCATTATCGCAGACAAGTTTGAACTTACTCGGTATTGCCTGTAAAAATTGTTTATTCTTTGTTGACACTTCATTTCATGTATTGATTTATTTCGAATATAGGTTATTATTATCATTATTATATACATTTTTTTCGAAACCGACCTCCCTTCCAAGATACAGCCTTTGGAAGGCGATGACTAGTTGACAGTGTTTAATTTTTTTACGGCTTCTTAAGAACACTGAGTCATGAAATTATACATAATATGAAGTAATAAGTAAATTTTCCTCACAAAAATTTTTCAGATCTCATAATTTCATTATTAGGAGTTGAAAAGAACAATCCAATATGATTTTCGTTCAAAAATTGTTTTCGTGGTATAGATTTTCGGAAAATTAAAACTTACAAGCAGTTACGATCACTGTTCATTCCATTTCATCGATTTATATGAACTACTCCGACTTATTTTCATCGAGGAATCACCTCCCTAAGTCCCTCGTATTTGTTTACAGACACCCTGTATAGGCCTGACGAAAAATAAACTGTTACAATAAAAATAAAACTTCAATGAAAAATTGCATGAGGAACACCAAAAAAAGAGATAATAACTTTTTTATATGATTATGAATTGTGATGAATTTGCATAGAAATAACAATCGAAGTAAAAAATATTTTCTTTTGCATAAATAATGATGTTGAGAAAACTATATAATAAACATTGATTTTTTACACCAAAACGAAGTGAATACGACTCCAGAGGTACCTTGCAGTTTCTATCTTTCTTCAGAATTACAAAATGAATTCTTCCTAGATTCCTTCATAAACTTCAGCAATGTCTCAGTTGAAACTGTTACAAACAAAATATTTTAATGCCACTAGAGAATAATTATTGTTTAGTTTTTTGTAACCATCAGGACTGAAGCTAGAGATAAAATTGCGAAGTTTATCGTCAAAAACGAATTAACCATGGCATTTGGGAACTGAACTCACCCTGGAAATATCAAAAATATCAAGTTTCTGGGAAAATCTCTTCGAAAGTTATCGTGCTTACGGCCGGCCGGCCCCACGGACAGAATTGAATTCGACCACAGATTCGACATCAGGGAGTCGAACCCTATCGTTTAAATCAAAATTCGAAATTATAGACATTTGGGCAGAACGAAAGCAAAATCTCAGCACGATCGGAATTATATTATGGAAATTATTCAAAACATGAAATATCTAAAAAATAAATAACTAAAAAACATAAGATTCAATGGATCAGATGATACGATCCTCTTGAAATTTCGCATGAACATTAAGTTAATCAATCTTTATTCACAAAATAAATTTCACTCGTTTCGTATATTTTTTTCTAAATTTTTTTTTCGAAAATTACATTCAGAATAATATATCACTCAAGTAGAACGAGACCTCAAAAATATAAAGGTGAAATATGATGAAATAGTTTATTAATTAGTTTTTTGACAGTGGTAATCAGAAAAAAAAATCAACGACCGATTCAGAGTTTTTGATGCCGAAAAAAATACTTTTTATTCAACCTTTCTCTTTTTTCTGAGAGAGGAAGATTTTTTCTGTATAGATCATCTTGGGACACCCTGTTAAGCTCAGCGATAAACTTTGAGGAATCTATTCTCCATAGTTTATGGCATAGTCCTCAATCCAGTCCTGTTCTTTACCCTGAGCTACAGTGGCAGTGGCTGGTGAACGTTTGCAATTAAAACTTGACTACTCAATAATTATTTTGATGATTCTCTTGTTACCCAGGGTGAATTTTCGTTGCGGAAAGTTATTACAGATTTGATGTTTCGTCATTCGCCCTGAGCAGCATGCAATGAAAATGTACGTACGGTGACATATTTTGATTTAGAGCACCACCATTTCGCCAATAATTATCTCGTTAGCTGAAACTTTGTTAACAACTGTCGTCGATCCATCTTAAAGGGAGATGGCAGAATACATATAGGTAATGCGAGAATATTGCTGAACAGAATTTTTCACGATATTTTTGTCATAAGAGAACAATTAGGTTATTTCTATTTGAAGCTGCATCACTTCCAACTGATGTTGCTTTCTGACAAAATCAGTTTAATTTCCTCAATCACTACAGTTCATCATAACAATAACTAACCTTACTTTTTGGTAAAAGTTTACAGTTTACTTCAAAACATGACAGAAAGTTATCCTCGGTTTTTATTGCTAGAAATGAGTAATTTTTATTACTTATAGGATTTCCTTCCGAACTATCGTTAATATTTCTATTTGGTACTCTGATTTTTCACCTTATCTTTTCGTTGATTGTCATCCGAAAAAGGCATGTTCTATTCGTCAAAATCACTAAACTCACTTCCAACTGAAGCGATTTCGAAAATTATTCAGTTAAATAGAAAGCTAAATCAAAAGCTAGGATTATGTTTACATTTTGTGTGAATTTGTTTTAGTTCGGAAATTGATTGTGGATTATTCTGACAGGCCTGTCTTGTCACGTACCCCAAAAAATAGTCAGGTTGACGCTCACTTGGACGAGACGAGACGAGACTAAGCGGACTAAGCGACGCGTTAGTTCGCCTGGGACCGCGCACTTGGACGAAGCGATGCGACGATCAGCCATCGGAAGAAATTCCCCCTATTTTTGGGCCGCAATAAATTTTTATTACCCATGCTGCATGCCGACTACCCGAATGAACAAGGGTTAGGTAGAGCTATTGTTCGAATCGTGTTTTTGGTCATAATCTTGTTTTAATAGCTTCGTCGTCCCACCTTCATATAGGAATGAAAAAAAAATGTGACGTGGAAAAAATTCGACATTTTATCTCTGTTGGCAAGTTACAAAATATAACTTTTCTTCTCGAAATTACTTTTTTCCCCGGGAAAAAAGTGAGTGTATATATGTATCCGGGAAAAAGGTACTCACTTTTCTGCCGGATTAATTTCGTGAAAAGTTATATTTCTTTCCATCGTCATTTTTCTAGTCACAGAAAAAAATTATGTATTATACAAGGGAGAAAAGTACTAGATTTTAGATCGAGGTTATGTTGTCTTCCAACTAGAAGCGGAGGGTGACAAAAACCGAGAGTTATTTTTTTTAAACTATATATAAAATCATTGATACGAAATGTTTATTTTCTCTTTAACCGATTGAAAAAATTAAGTAGGTATTAATCTAATTCCTTCATTCTGATGATTTCAGAAAAAAATACTTTTCCTACGACAATATCGAAAAATTTTCAGTAATAAGTTCTGGGAAGTTGCATTTTTTATTACCTTGCTGCATACCGCTTACCTGTATAAGCTTCAAATCAGACTAATTTATATTCAATTTATTCTGAATATACTTTTGCCGGGGCGGTAAAATCTCTGGCGCTGTCCCTGGTTATTTTTGGGTATGGTCAGCCACAAGGCCGTAGCTAGAAAAAAATTTCGGGGGGTCCACCGAATGACAGAATGACAATTTTTCTAGTCCTGTACTTCAGAAAAATTTCGGGTCCAATGGGGTCCGGACCCCCCCCCCCTCGCTACGGCCTTGGTCAGCCATGAAACATTTGTAAGAATCGTGTTTTGGTCATGATCATGTTTTAATTGGGAATTTTCCAATGAAATCCTCGTAGTTCTTCATCCAGGAATACAATTAAATATAAATAATTGATACGAAATGCTTATTTTCTCTTTAACCGATTAAAAAAAACAAAGCAAGTAGTAAAAAAAGTTCAATGTTTGCATATCATATATCCCTCAAAGGAATTATTCCACAGTTTTCCAATTCTATCAGATATTTTAATTTCTTCGGAAGAAGGGTTCCTCAATATTTTGTTGTATTTACATAATAAAATACCTATCCTTCAGACGATTTGAATTCACATTCACAGTTGTACAAAATACATTAATGTTGTTCGTTTTGTACTTATATAAATTTCGTTTTTCCAGATCTCAATCGAGAAAAATCTAACCAACACTCTCATGAGCCATTTTAAACAAACTCATTTCACACAAATTCAAAATTAACTGTGTATTTCCCCATTGACAAAATTCGAGTACAAAATTGGAAATACAGCGCGCCGAACTTCCCGGCCGCCGGATACCTACTTGCCGCCTCGAGAAATTTCGCTCACATGCCCCAAAGATCTTCCTGGCGACCAACGACTCGCCGCCTCGCTGATCCTCGCTTCGCGTCTCCTAGGTGCGTGTCTACCCATTTATTTCAATGCAAAGATGCCAGCGGAAAACGACGCGTTCCTTCCGACCACTTCGCTTCGTCCAAGTGCGCGTCTAATCTGCCTCGCGCCTAACGATTCTGATTTTCGCTTCGCGCCTCTCAAGTGGGCGTCTACCCTTTTGATTCAGTGCAAATCGTGCCTGCGGAAAACAACTCTTCGCTTAGTCTCGTCTCGTCTCGTCCAAGTGAGCGTCAACCTTAACGGTACCAAATTACATGATCTCGATGGCCAACTGAGTCGTTTCTGGAAATAATGGGTTCAGGAAATATTTGCCTCAATAAATCAATTGTTTCATTTGCAAAGTGAAGTGTAACGCCATTCTGTTGAACCTCGAGATCAATGTTCATTTATTCAGGCCACAAATATTCGATAATCATCAATTATCTCCAGAATCGGCGATGTAAATTGGCCACCACGATCATGTAAATTAGCCACTAGAATAAAATCCATTTTATTTCAGGTTGAAATCGAAAGCTACCTTGGACTTAAGAACAAATGTTACCTATATTAGTATTCCTTGCAGAGAATGTAGCAAAGTTTATATAGGAAAAACAAAATAAATATGTTTCTGAAAAGTTTCAAAAAAGCCCTGAGCAGTAGCTATTAAGCGTTCATTCATTGGTGGAGTATTAAGACTTTTATCTCAAAATGTATGGGACTTGAGATTGATACCAAATATGTATACCACATCGGAACCATATTCAAAAAATGAAATATTTAAAAAATGAATAATTGAAAAAATGACAGACATTTGGACAAAACTATATAGCACTCGTTTAAGTAGAACGAGCGCTAAAAAACTGACATATCAAGCAGTGGAAAAACCCTGAATCTTTGGTATTTGAGAGATTTATATTTCACTTTGTTCGTTTATTCTCATTCTCGAACAACTGAATTCTATGGTTCTGATGATGCGATCTCCTTGAAATTTTACATGAACATTCAGTATAGTAGTTTTCATTCTCCAAATCAATTTCACTCGAATCAGATATTCTGTTATGGAAATATAAAGATTCTTATTTCAATATTGAAATTGAGTTTTCTATGGTTCTGTTGAAACTATGGAGACGAAATTTCTAATGAACATTCAGAATATCAAACTCCATTCACAAACAAAAATTCACTCGAATCGGATGTTTTTTTTAAGGAAATATGAAGTTCCTTTTTTGAATATTCCAATTGAATTTTCTATGGTTTTGTTGACACTTTGGCAATAAAATTTTGCATGAGGCTTGTTATCAGCATCTAGCATCTGGCCGTAACATTTCATTCAGATTGGTTTAGTATTTTCAGAGATATCGAGAAACAAAAATTTTGAATGGTCATATTTTAAGGAACAACCTGTTCTATTTGGCTGGTTAACGAACTTAACCGAGGCATTTGGGACCCAAAACCATCCTGAAAATTCCGAGTCTTTAGGACAATTCCTTCGAAAGTTATTGTGCTAACGGCCGGTCGGACGGTCCCGCGGACAGAATTGAGTAGAACCTGATCGTTTGAGACCATTTTCGGTTCAAAATTCGAAAATTACAGACATTTGGGCAAAATGATATTTTTAGTACTCGTTAAAGTAGAACGGGCCCTCAAAAATGTGTGGCAAACTTATGCATAGTAGATAACCACATACGATGATTATGTGTGGTAAATACCGTGGGTTGTGGTTAAGCATACGAACCCAAATGAGACCGAGGCAAAAGAAGGTCTTCCGCGATACTCGGAAGAAGGAAGAAATCGAATCTAGAGCCACGTTTTCAGGAAAGGAAATTCCATTCGTGCAGACGTTGGCCTCATGCAGATCCATTTCAGGATAAACCGTCGCTAGCACAGGGAGTAGCGAACATTTCTCACTCAGACGTCGTTCGGGCAAAGTAAAACTCGATAATAGCCCCAAATGAAAGATGCAAAAGATAGAAAACGGAGTAGGAAACACCATCGAACAGATTAAATGATACTACGTGAGAATTTTAGGGATTGTCAAATATCGAGGGGCATAGGAATTTGACCGGAATGCTGATTAGCCGAAGGAAAGAAGTTATCTTATTTTGAAAAAGGATTATTATAATATGCAAAGAAGGAGGCTGGATGCTGAGCACGTTTCGTAATGGAAGTACATTTAACTTATCCTCTATGTCTTCGTATCCGACCCGAGGTCATTGGGGATGTCTATTTCAGGCAATTTATGCAGTTTTCTTCGATAGCATTTGCCAATTCACGTTTTCCCAATCTGAATTGCACCCTAATCGATGGTCTATGAGGAATTGCCCCTTCTCATTCGATATTCGGATTTAACCCGGTTTTTGTTTCATCATCATAATTTATTCCGCTTCAACTTGAACTTCTACAAGGGCGCGTATTTGAATTTAAGACCTTCGATTAGTATAAGCCGGTTATTTTAAATTTGCATTGTTTTCAATTTTGTCCATAAAGAAAAGATGAATAAGAGATCATTGAATTCTGAACGGAAACATGAATTTGAAATTAAATAACACGTTTTCATCATATTCATAAAATCATATCTAGATATAAACTAGAGAAAATTTCATTTGTGGAGCAATACAGGTATCACCTCAAAATTCAAATCCTCAGCAAGGTCAGAATTATATTATGGAACTTAAAAAGATGAAATACCTATGTAAAAAGTCGATTACTAAAAATATCACAATTTTTTGATTCTAATTTTACAATCCACTCAACTATACTTTTCTTTAGTTATAGAGGGTTTTCCAATAATAGGTGTTATTTTGAATACCCACTATTTCGGCAGATGTCACGTTTGAAGCTGTCATTTTTCGACATTCGATAAGTGAAAACTACGCCATTAATAAATATGGAACAACACACGCTTCAAGAACCCATTGAAATCATGAAAATTCACTATAAAAATAGTGAAAATTTGGCAGAGACAGTTCGTAAAACTCGAACATTTTTGGGTCGTCATGAAGCACTTTGTCGGTTTGTGTTGGTGGAAAAATTCGAGCTGTTAGGACAAGTTAGTGATGTGAAGAATAAAACCCTTGCACGTCGTTCAAGAACAGCCGAGATTTTTGCTGATGTAGCCGAAAGTGTTGAAGAAAATCCAGGTTTGTCCATTCCTCGTCGTTCTTTGCGATAAGGCATTCCACAAACGATTTTATGCCTGAAATTGGATAGTATTGATCTGGACAACGTTTACTTTCAACAGACGGCTCTACGTGCCACACAAGCAACAAACCATTGATCTTTTGCGGGAAAAAATTTCGAAAAGTGTTATCTCTCGAAGAGGTGATCACAATTGGCCACCTTGCGATTTCTTCCTTTGGGGCCACGTAGAAGAAAAGGTCTACGCCAATAGCTCAGCGTCGATTCAAGACTTCAAAGATGGAATTCGATTTGGTTATGGAAAATTTCATAAAAAGCATTTGGTCCTGTGAGCGTGGTCGTGGTGGTCATTTGCCTGATGTTATTTTCCACTATTAATGGCATAGCTTCTTTGTTATAATGAAATAAACAACCGATCATTCCTATTGAAAAATGTCATTTTTCTTAGAATATCAAAATAACACCTCGTATTGGAAAACCCTTTATTATTAAAGCAACTCAGAACTTTTGGTTCCATACAGAACTCTAGTCAATCGCGCTGGGCCTCACACCCACACCGCTCAGAAGCACATCAATACACTATTAACACGAGCGGTTAATAACACGCTTCGAAAATTTCATAATATACATATACTCTCAATATCCTTGTTGAAGGGGATTAATATTGGAAGTAGAGGTGATCCAACTGGTGGTTCATGGGTAACTCGAAACGATAATGTTGATTAGATTCAAATTATGATATGTAGCTCCTCACAACAACATGGCCCTTGGTGATTTCGGAACATGAACCTTCGTATGTGGTCAATGTTATTGTGAGGAAGATTATTTTGACATTATGAAAAATAAAAAAACCCTGCAGGAGCTTCAATGGTCGAACTTTTCGGAATTATTCCTGAGAAGACTAGAGGAAAAATCAGTTTTCAACAGAGAATTCGTGATTGAGAACAAATATTCAGTGAGGATATAATATTAGAGGGAAATAAGTCCTCAAAATGTATACATTATTTCAATGAAGAATAAAATTTGTTGAAAACGTAAGTACGAGATGGATTATTGTTCAGGGGTTCTGAGGAGAAAGTCAAATTTTTTTCGAGCTGAAATCCAGTGTTTCTGTTCTATCAAGAGTACAATTTTTCATTTTGTGCATATGAAAAGTACTTCAATTGTTCGAAAGAGCCAATAAGTGTGTGAGAGGAATGGCTCTCGCTAATCGAGCATTTTTTTATTTGATTTTTCTATGAATTATATGTGCTACTATTCCTATTTTTGTATTTGTAGTGTGTTTTAAATTTTTCTCATGATATTGATAGAAAAATTGAACAAAAAGTATTTCAAGATGTAAAGGAATATTCAAAATGCCTCAGGATTATTTAAGCATCCCAAATTCAAATCAGGAATAGTATGTTTCTTGAATTCAATATGAATAAATTGTAATATTCTACTTTCAATTTATCACAAAAACTATGAAAAATTTGTGCCATTCGAACTAAAAACAGATATTTACTCAGTGTTTTTTGCAGATTCCAATTTTCCATTCAATTTTTTTTATATCATATACCGAATGACATTTCTCACCTGACACGGAAATTGAAATTTTTGAATACGGACCTGCAATTTTTGAAAATTTTTTCTTGTCGATCTGATGAAGAATATGTAGAGTAACAAGCTTGCCGAATATCAGCGAAAAATTTGCCATATTGATGACGATATGGAAGTTTATAGTTTTAGCACTTTTGCAAAAAACACCCTGTATCTCTGAAGCTAATAGCCTTATGGGACATTTTAACCACCAATCCTCATTCAGTTTGAGGTCCTCTATCTCCAGTTAGCCGTTGTCCCTTACGTCACCAGTCACCCTGTATAAGACCAGGTCATGGTCGTTGTAATAGCAAGGTTTTCAAGTGGAATTCAGTTGAGAGTCCTAGTTGCGAATGCGGAAAAGCAGAGGAGACTATAGAACATCTGATAAATAATAATTGTCAAATATTTAAAATTCAGGATGGCTTAAGGGCACTACATGAAGTTACCGAGTCGTTTTTGAATTGTGTTGTTAATTTTAAATCGATTTAATAGAGTTGCAATCATTTTATTTTTCTGTTCCTTTTTTCTGCTTCGAAAAAAGAAGAAATCCTTCAATATTCGAATAGGTTTGAATTGTCATTTTTGTTGGAACGGCGAGACAGGGTTTTTTCTACTGGGGTTTTTCCCTGAGCTCTGGTATCATACGAAAAAATAGTATGGTACCCCGTTTTGCACTTACCCCAGTTAGGGATTTTTTTTTGTTTTACGTATTGTATTATGTTAGCTTTTGATTTCAAAATAATATATGTATGGCCACCCTGTATGTTGTGCGGAGTAACGATCATAAACATCCGTAGTGGGTTCGTTTTCCCCCCATAAACACGTTATCGAAGCAGTAATTAGTCTCTTACAATATCGAAATTCATCAAGGTGAGGGATACACACTGTTATCAGTCGATTAGTTCTGTGTATGAACTTGGAGTAAACAGATCAAGTTCCTAATCATATTAAAACAAACCAGGAATATAATTAATTAGGAGTTACGGAGTTGGGACTTTCTCAAGGTCTGAAGTTTCTTCCTCTGGCCTCGGGTTTCAAGATGCAGACCTGACGTGGGCTCATACTCTTAACGCCTCTCTTAAATATTCTAAGACTGTGTACGGTGGAGCTGAGAATTATTATTTTTTGCGGGAATGTAGAAGTTTCAAGTAGGTAGTTTGGGTAAACTAAGTCGCAGGTATAGCGACAAAAAATTTAAGAAAAGCCCTGAGTAGGAGCTTTTCAGAGCTTGTTCTTTGGTGGAGCAATAAGACTATTACCTCAGAATTTCATATGAGATTTGAGATTGAGAACAAATATATAAATGCAGAGTATCAGCATAATCAAAATTATATTCTGGAAGTTATTCAAAAATTAAATATATGAAAAATAAATAATCCCAAAAATTAATTTTCATGGTTCTGATGATGCGCTCCCCTTTAAATTTTGCATAAACATTCAGTATATCAGTTTTTATTCAAAAAATGAATTTCACTTGAATCTGTTATCCTGTTATGGAAATATAGAGATTCTTTTTTTTTCGAAGATTCAGTAGAACAGTCTTCATTCTCAAAAAAAATTCACCTGATTTGAATATTCTGTTATGGAAATATAAAGATTCTTCTTTTCAAGATTCCAATTGAATTTTCTATGGTTCTATTAACACAATGGCCACAAAATTTTACATGAACATTCAGTGTATCAATCGTTCATCAAACAACATAGCATGTACATTTCGAATTTTTCGTACTAATACGTTAACAGGGCTCCAAACAAGAGCATATTAGATAAAGAAAAATTAGAAAAGCCCTGAGCAGGAGCTTTCGAGCGTACTTTCTTTGGCGGAGCCATAAGACTATTACCTCAAAACTTTATTGATTGAGATTGATACCAAATTTAAATGCAGAATCTGAATAATATTCTTGAAATTATTTAGAAAATTAAATATTCAAAAAATAAATGAATGAAAAAAATTTAATTCTATGGTTCTGATGATCTGATCCTCTTGAAATCTTGCATGAACATTCAGTATATCAGTCTTGATTAATGAAATAAATTTCACTCGAATTGGATATCCATTTATGAAAATATGAAGTTTCTTCTTTTCAATATTCCAATTGAATTTTCTATTCTATTTATACACTTTTGCCACAAATTTTGCATGAAGCTTATTTTGTATGAGGGTTATTATGAGCATCTTGCATATGGCTTCAACATTTCATTTCGATGGGTTTCGTTTCGTCTGAGATGTTGAGAAAAAAAAATTTTGTATGGCCATATTTTATGAAACTGAACGATTTAGCTGGTTAACGAACTATCCTTTAGAAATTTTCATTCATTTTCATTTTTCAATTCCATCTTCGAATTGTGGTTTATTTCTAATTGTTTTGATATTTCGGTAACTGATATGTAAGAAAATTATTGATTTTTATTCTATTTCATTAATACATTCCTTGTGAGTAATGATTCTCAATAAAACTATAGCAATACAACATCGCGTTTCATTAATATCAATTCATTTAAAACAATGTTGAGATGAAATAGTTATTTAATCAACTAGGTTATTGAAGACAGCGACTAATGGTCAAGATATTTTAATGCGCGAGCGGAGCGAATGCGTTAATAGTTCGAGATCATTAGTCGCTCGATTAATAACCTAGTTGTTTACAAGATTTTTCCGACGATCTCAACATGAATTGTGTATAAATTCTTGATTGAAATACATACATTCTCATTTTGCACAAGACATACATTTGACATAATGGAATTTCTATGTATCTATGTTCCAGTAGAGTTATGACATTTCTCGAAGTGCTTCTGAATACTTTCATAGTATTCGTTTTGAAGAGTTTCGAGCTCCTGAGCTGTTCCAGTGCTTGTGCGCAACCAATGGCAAGCCGTATTTCGAGCTTTTGAGTTACTCAGGAGCACGATGCTCTTCAAAACGAATAGGCTATTTGTGTACGGTTGCCATGAGGATTGCATATTAAAATATAAAATAAATTGAGCTTTAAAATGGGTCATTAATGTTCAATTTCGTACACATTGAAATCACCTTTTATTTCGAGGTCGACGGAAAAATAGAGAACTAGCTTTGTTTTATCGATCAGGATATTTTTCCTTGGGTCGACGTCTTAATTAAATTCAATAGGTAGGAATAATTCAATTCGGATTTGGCGGATTCATCATTTTCAGCGCCAACTGTATGTCAGAATTAATCAACTAACCGAAAAACGTAGAAAAACGTACTTAATCTTTTTATATGATTTTGATATTGGTTGATTTTAAACGATTAATATTATTGTCTGCTTCATTGTGTAGTTTTTGCTGTACAAATCTCTCAAACTCAATTGAAGTCCTTTTGTCCTCTGAAATCAGTATATTCTTCCTTCTCTATCGCTCGAGTTTTGAATGCGCCATTCATCATCTCATGTACATGTAATAATGGAGTCTGAATCACTAGAGTGAAAATTTATCGTATCATCAGTGGGGATTATTTGTCCCCATTCAACCATGTTCGAACTACAATGATTAAACTACTACCTGTGGGACCACTGCATTAATGCCATTTCTCCAAATTCGATTGTTCGCAGTAATGAATATTTTCCTAGCTGTTCATTCGTTGTCATATGGCCGTGATAGTCCCGAAATTTATATTCGAATCTTGTCACGGTCCGACCGTGATTATCCGGATCAATCCCATATCCAAAAATGAATGTAGTTCCGCCCCCAACTTGACAAGCAAACGGCGGAGCAATTGCTGCGCTGCCCTCCTCGTTTTTCATGCATTTTCACGTATTGTTTCGGTTTTTAGTCGAAATTGAAATCACTCATCGTTCATTATTGGCATTTCGATTGATGGATGGAATCGAATCACGTCCTGCAATAGAAAACGAACATTGTTTTTGACGGTTCGTCCTCTGCTAAGTATCCAATATTGTAAATGGATGTGGAGCAATGCCAAATATTATTTACCTAGTGGAATATTCACCTCAAGTGCCATTCGTATGGATGTGATGATGACGAAATATTTGAGGTTTCTGATGTGGAAAATATTGGAATAAAAATCTTCACATTTTCAGAAAAATGGAATCTGAATAATTGAAGGAACTTTTTCATGTGACGCCGTGAATTCTGGTGTTTTTCAGTTTGTTGTTCATGTTCGGTTTATATAGTTTCAACTAATATTTCACTGAAATTTGTATTCGAATCTTGTCACGGTCCGACCGTGATTATGGATTAATCCCATATCCAAAAATAGATGTAGTTCAGCCCCCAACTTGACAAGCAAACGGCGGAGCAATTACTACGCTGCCCTCCTCGTTTTTCATGCATTTTCACGTATTGTTTTGGTTTTTAGTCGAAATTGAAATCACTCATCGTTCATTATTGGCATTTCGATTGATGGATGGAATCGAATCACGACCTGCAATAGAAAACGAACATTGTTTTTGACGGTTCGTCCTCTGCTAAGTATCCAATATTGTAAATGGATGTGGAGCAATGCCAAATATTATTTACCTAGTGGAATATTCAACTCAAGTGCCATTCGTATGGATGTGATGATGACGAAATATTTGAGGTTTCTGATGTGGGAAATATTGGAATAAAAATCTTCACATTTTCAGAAAAATGGAATCTGAATAATTGAAGGAACTTTTTCATGTGACGCCGTGAATTCAGGTGTTTTTCAGTTCGGTTTATATACTTTCAACTAATATTTCACTGAAATTTGTATTCGAATCTTGTCACGGTCCGACCGTGATTATCCGAATCAATCCCTTATCCAAAAATGAATGTAGTTCCGCCCCCAACTTGACAAGCAAACGGCGGAGCAATTGCTGCGCTGCCCTCCTCGTTTTTCATGCATTTCACGTATTGTTTCGGTTTTTAGTCGAAATTGAAATCACTCATCGTTTCTTATTGGCATTTCGATTGATGGATGGAATCGAATCACGTACTGCAATAGAAACGAATATTGTTTTCGACGGTTCTTGTTTTGCTAAGTATCCAATATTGTAAAAGGGAGTGGAGCAATGTCATATTTTATTTATCAAGTGGATTATTCACCTCAAGTGTCATTCGTATTGATGGAATTTTTGTATAACGAATCAATTGGATTGAAAAGATTCTAATGTAGAAATTATTCGTATGAATTTTTCTACAATTCAGGAAACATGAAATCTGAATAATTGAAGGGACTCTGTCATGTAACGCCGAGAATTCTAATTTTTTTTAGGTTTGTCTTTCATGTTTCGGTTGATATACTTTTAACAGAATTTTTTCTGAAATTTGTATTCGAATCTTGTCACGGTCCGACCGTGATTATCCGGATCAATCCCGTATCCAAAAATGAATGTAGTTCCGCCCCCAACTTGACAAGCAAACGGCGGAGCAATTGCTGCGCTGCCCTTCTCGTTTTTCATGCATTTTCACGTATTGTTTCGGTTTTTAGTCGAAATTGAAATCACTCATCGTTCATTATTGGCATTTCGATTGATGGATGGCATCGAATCACGTCCTGCAATAGAAAACGAATATTGTTTTTGACGGTTCTTGTTTTGCTAAGTATCCTATATTGTAAAAGGTAATGGAGCAATGTCATATTTTATTTATCAATTGGAATATTCACCTCAAGTGCCATTCGTATTGATTGATTTTTTTACAACTAATCAATTAGATTGAAAGAACTTTGATGTAGGAATTAGTCCTATAAATTTCTTTACAATTCGAGAAATATGAAATCTGAATAATCGAAGGGACTCTCCCATGTGACGCCGTGAATTCTGATATTTTTTAGGTTTGTTATTCATGTTTCGGTTGATATACCTTTAGTTAAATTTTGACTGAAATTTGTATTCGAATCTTGTCACGGTCCGACCGTGATTATCCGGATCAATCCCATATCCAAAAATGAATGTAGTTCAGCCTCCAACTTGACAAGCAAACGGCGTAGCAATTGCTGCGCTGCCCTCCTTGTTTTTCATGCATTTTCACGTATTGTTTCGGTTCTCGATCGAAATTGAAATCACTCATCGTTCATTATTGGCATTTCGATTGATGGATGGAATCGAATCACGACCTGCAATAAAAAACGAACATTGTTTTTGACGGTTCGTGTACCAATATTGAAAGTGGTAGTGAAGCTGTGCCAAATATTATTAACCAAGTGGAATATTAATATTAATGTATTGGTAATCATTTGGAGATGGCGAGATGGCCAACAACCGTATCTCGGAATCAGTTTATTCTACAGAGTGTTTGGTAATTCAACGTGATCCTTCGAAGGTAATATAAGGAGTTTTCCAATAAAAGGTGTTATTTTGGTATTCAAAAAAATAGCAATTTTTCAGTAAAAATGATCGTATCTTTATTTCATTATCAAGAAGAAGTTATGCCGTTAATAGTGGAAAATAACATCAGGCAAATGACCACCACGACCACGTTTACAAGACCATATCCTTTTAATGAAATTTTCCATAAATAAATCGCAAAGTGGCTGCCCTATGTCCTCGATAGCCTCACGAATTCCATCTGTGTTGGATACATTCTTGTCTTCTTGGTCTTGAATCGACGCTGGGCTATTGTCGTAAACCTTCTCTTTCACGTGGCCTCACAGGAAGAAGTCTCAAAATGTTAAATGAAAAGCTCTCGGTGGCCAAATGTGATCACCTCTTCGAGAGATAACACGGTCGGGAAACTTTTCCCGCAAAATATCAATGGTTTCGTTGATTGTGTGGCACGTAGCGCCGTCTGGTTGGAAGTAAACGTTTTCCAGATCAATACTATCCAATTTCGGCCATAAAAATCATCAATTATCTCTCGATAACGCAATCCATTCGCTGCAATAGTTGGTTCAGCACTTTCGGCTACAGCAGCAATATTCTCGGCTGTTCTTGAGCGACGTGCGCGGGTTTTATTCTTCACATCACTAACTTTATTGCGGTTCGATAAGGTGCTTCACGACGACCCAAAAATGTTCGAGTTTCACGAACCATCTCTGCCAAATTTTCACCATTTTTATAGTGAGTTTTAATAATTTCAATGCATTCTTGAAGCGTGTATCGTTCCATTTTTATTAATGGCGTAGTTTCTACTTGTTAAATGTCAAAAATGTCAGCTTCAAACGTGAAATCTACCGAAATAGCGGTCTATTCAAAATAACACCTCTTATTGGAAAATTCTTTACTTAACGTCGACGCGATCAAGGCAAAACGACGTAAGCGCCATTCTTTCGAAAATTGAGTTTTCAGTTGCACTGAATCCTCCTAAGCGCCTTCTCCTGATAGAACCTTGGATTAAGCCAATAAAATTGACTACTTTCCCGCAATTTCGATATAAAGTTGCGTAAGCGCCAGACTCACCTAAACAGAATTCGTCGAAGTTGTTTACTTCGGTCATAAGCGACCGCAATGCCTGTCATAAGCGACAGCAATGCCTGTCATAAGCGACCAAAAATACATTGTCAGATGCGACTTCAATTGACTTAACCTCCATTTTTGCCTTTTTTTAACAGTTTTCCTGAATCAATTTTAACTGAATGTATATATACTCAGTGGTTTTTAGTGTTGTTACTCATAAGAGCGAATTTCGAAAACTTTTTTGGAAAAATAGTCACGCAACAAGTTTTTCCTAAATTACTCGAAATGTTTGAAATGGAGCTTACGTCGTTTTGCCTTGAACGCGTCGACGTAATTTGCAGCAAAATGCGTCCAATGAAGTATGTTCCGAAAATCTATAGCTATGATGATATGGCGATTTTTCAATTTTTTCTTCGAAATTTTCTGCTTCGTTATTGAAAATTATTAATTTTGTGAAAAGTACTTGACTCTAAATATTCAATAAATATTTTTTTTCTTTGATGGGAAAAAAATTTGACAGATCAGAAAATATAACTTTTTACGAAATTACTTGTTTCCCTGGGAAAAAAGTTATTTCGTGAAAAGTCATATTTCTTCCACTGTTAAATGGTCGTTATTCCTGTCACAGAAAAAAATAGTGTATTATAGGTACATGGCAAAAATATAACCTCGAGCTTAAATTTAATACCTTTTTCCCTTGTACAATAAATAACTATTTCAAAGCTAAGAAGATGGTCCCCATTCCTTGCGAAAAAGTATTCACTAAAATTCTGATAACCCGAGATATACAGGGTCATAAATAGTTTTCCTCATATAGTCTCTATGAAAAAATTGAAAATTTCTCGAAAAAATTACTATAAACTTGGTGTACAAATGTAATTAAAAAATATAAGCAAGTGTGTATTTTCGTCGTGCTACAAGATATGACAAAATCAATCATTTATTCACAAGGTCCTTTGAAACTGATCTGAATAGCCAGGATATTTTTCATAGTCCTTTCTGTGAGGATAGATAATTTATGGACCTTTGAACCACAAAGTCAATCTCTTTCATCTTTCTTCTGTACAAAGATATAATCTTCAAGTCATATGAGTAATAAAGTGTCTTTAGGCATAGGATAAGAATCATATCGAAAAATAAATGAAAATCATCATGTAGAATAATATGTGAACGTACTAAAGGAATGTTTCTGAGAGCTCGGTTATAAACAAGAGTATTTTAATACACGGCAAGTTAAATGAAAGCATGTTGAAACTGAAAACATGACAGAAATTATGATAAGCTGGAAAATTCCGAATATCTGATTGCAGTTGATGAAGAGTCGGTTGTATATCGATGCAATTATTTCACGGTGTTTATGTAATATGTAATATACCGCCAAGAACTACAGTGTTATGCCAGTCCCTGATTATTTTCGACACGCATATACGTTCCGAATTTTCACGGACTAGTTTCACTTCAACTTATAGAAGGATGGTAATTTCAGAGAAAATTAAACAACAGTTTCGTGTTCGGTCTACTTCTCTATTTTCACTTGAATTTATCCCTATTAAATTTTGTATTCGAATCTAGCATTAGCATTCGAAATGTATAATTTGAAATACAGAAAATGTAATAGACGCGATTGTTGAATACTTAGACGGGAGCCATGCATAATTCTGAAAAATGGTGAATAATTTGAGTTGATGTTCCAATAGAAATCTTATCCAATCTCTTCAATCATGGAATTGTTAGGGTAAATGTGTATAAGAGTACTCATGTGCATAAGAGTACGCATCACTGTTTTTTCAATAGACTGCCACTTGTTTTTGATTCTGAAAAGCCTATTTCAATCCGAATGCCATATAATGATACTGACAAGATCGAAATCTGCAATTGCGATCGTCGATTGAAAGAAAAATAGGTTAGAAGTTTTCATTGCCGCGCACTGTAATTTTCACCGTTTGAAGTTTTGTGTTTCTATAAGTAAAAACTAGCGATTTGGCCTTGTAAATATTAAATTATGTCACAATATGTTTCACTTCATTTCAATTCATATGAAAACAGTAGCAAAATATATTTTTGTCATAATTGAAACCGAAATATCGAAATTCATGGATGTGGATAGAGTACGCAAAATTATCTGTATAAAAGAGGCCCACTCACTAAGAAGGAAGAATGCGCAGTTAAGTATCTGCATTCATATTTCCCACACACATACACTTTTGCGTGTTGGTTTGGATGTGCGACAAGCGTGAGATGACGTCGAAAAAAGATCTGGTGCCGTATTCTCGAGAAGTGATATTCGAAAACGTATAGGAACTTCATTGCGCAGTGTGCATTTTTGCAGCTAAAACAGGGACTCGCGCAATGAAGTTCGTATACGTTTTCGAATATCACTTCTCGAGAATGCGGCACCTGACGATAATGTCAGTGGCGTGTGTTGTTATTTAGGAAAAAATGTCCAATGTATAAATAGGGAACCCGACACTGTACTGCTAAAAATATGAAACGTGCACAGACTTGTTGCAATACACGGTCGTTTTTGGTCATTCTTCCACGTACGGTGAACAATGCACACGCCAAAAATCAAAACTATCTTGATTCCGACGGAGATAATTGCGCATTCCAAATTTACGCCATACGCACACTGTTTTAACTGTACAGTGTAGGTACCCCGTCCAACGCGCATTCAAGTCTTCGCGCTTCCCTCTAAGCCCCATTTCGCACCAAGCCAGTCCAGACCAGTCGAGTCAAGTCAAGTCGGATTTTGATTATTAACTTCGTTTAAAATCGTTTAAAACAAATGCAATGTGAAATCTAGTTTCACACTAAGCCCTAGTGTGAAACTAGATTTCACATTGCATTTGTTTTAAACGATTTTAAACGAAGTTAATAATCAAAATCCGACTTGACTTGACTCGACTGGTCTGGACTGGCTTGGTGCGAAATGGGGCTTAGTGAGTGGGCCCTTTAAGAGTACGCAGTAGAATATTATGTATTCTCAGTGTGAACAGTGGTGGCATTAGGCGTGCACACTGTACATTAGTATTTTATGCAACGAACGTATAATGCTTGTTACTATTGACAAGGTGGCATAAATCATCGAGTGAATAATAACGATTATACGGGAGTAGAATGTTATTCTTATACTACTCGCGTATGTTTCTTGTATTACTAGTGTGGCAAAAGTTGAATTGACATGATTAATTCTTTTATTAACTTGTCAGTGTTCATTTTATAATAAAAGAGTTGATTATATTCGAAGATTTTGCCCTCGATGGGAACTGTAGAAATATAAGTTTTAACAATATAATATCATCGCTCAATCCAAGAAGCATCTGACAGCAGTGAATAATGACACATTATCCACTAGTGATTAATGGGTATTATTATGACCAAATAAATAGACATATGTTTAGATTATAAAATAGTCGTGAATAAATTATGTTATAGGAAAAGTCATATGCTCCAACGAAGAATAGTATTTTTTTTTCATCAGATTTTCCGCTAATACTTCGTTGAGTCATATCAGGTGAAGAAAAGTTTCATTTTGTGTAATTATTAAGTTGTCATAATAACTTCCCTAGTCCACTTAGTACGTATAAGATGTTACGTTTTAAAAGAAAAAGTTGAATAAATGGAAATGTTTTGGTTCGCTTCTAATCGTTTTTCATTCAGAAATAAGGGTTATATTGAATTATAATAATATGCGTACTCTTGAGTATGAGCATAAGAGAGTGCATAAGAGTACGCACTCGAAATTCTCGAATAGCTCCAGGAAAAGTTGAATAATTTATTCGTGTATGTTTTTCAGATGTAAAATGCCATTGAAATATAATCTTCAATGTTCAAAGAAGACGGAAAAACATAAAAAAGAGTCCTTGAACTTAAATCAATAAGTGCGTACTCTTATACACATTCACCCTAAGGCTTCCAGCTGAAACCATCAGATTGTTTCAACAAAAGAGTATTTCACGAAAAGTTATTTATTGTATTAATTTGAAAGACAATTGGAAAGTTGTAGAGTTATTTTTCCTGAAAAACTGTAATGTGATTTTTGGGTTGCCTATATTAATAACTTCCAAATAATCGAAAAATTATGTTTTCTTTTATTTATCGATGACGATACATATGGTAACAAGATAATTTTATTTTTTGTTCGATTCATTTCTTTCATTCTGTAATAAGAAGTCTAATTGTTTGAATAATTTTCTGGAAAATCCCATTTTGGTATAATAAGCATTTCTATAATTCAAAATATATATTGCTGGTTTGTATTTGATTGGTAGAATGCATGTATATAACCTTAGGGATAAAAAAGCATTAGATCAAGAATTAAGGCCGCCCAATATCACAGTAAGTCCTAAAACTTATGTTTCTCCCAGAACTCATTAGTTTGTAATTTCTATTTCCATATTTTTAGGACCTTTTTATTTTTTTTTGAAAACTGGTTTTTCTCTGGTCGCTGTATCTTTGGAAATCCTATTTCTATCACCCCCTTTTGTGGTGAACATTCTACAACCTGATCGAAGCTAACAGTTTTGTGAACGATAATTTGACCAACCCTAGCTATTTGACGTTTTTGGTGGAACATAGGACAGCAGGAAAAATCAGTTGATGGTATAGTAGGAGACAGAGGAATAATTGGATATTTTGAGACTTTTTTTCCCGGTATGTAGAAGACTTTTTTTTTCTTTCTTTCGCCATCGCCGTTGACGTGAATTTTCCATCTTTGGACTCCAATTTTGCTTCAGCTGTTATAATCGGAGTTTGCTCTATACTTACAGTTATATACGTCATTTCAATCTTTAAAATTTCCAATTTAACATATTGATAATTGACATAGTGTCAGTTGCAGGAACGTCCATTAAAATTTAAAGGTCCATTAAACTCTTAATCCTCCATTATTACAAGGAACTAATGGAGGATTAAGGGTTTAATGGACCTTTAAATTTTAATGGATGTTCCTGCAACTGAGCAATAATCTTTACAATCTTATTTTATGAAACTTCTATATTACTGGTTCTATAAATTTTTCACGTTTTTCATAACTTTGAGTGTGATTACCTTTTGGTTGAATTCAATTCAATTCTATTCTACTTGTCAAATTTGCAAATTAAATTACATTTCATCCTAGTAATTAAACAATAAAGGACCCCGCACATTTTGTATGAGAATTGGCTCCCGGTGGATTTGGCTGAAAATTTGATATGATGTTCTACTAATCCTTCTGATCAAATGTCTCTACAGTCACGAAGCTGAAAAATGCATACTTCTAGGAGTTTTTAGCGATTTTTTGTATCCATTATGGCTTACGTATTACCGTTCACACAGAAATGTTTGAGAATATTTCGTGATTATTGAAAGCAGATTCTGTCAATTCGAAATATTTTCATACATTTCTGTGTGTGTGAACGGTAATACGTAAGCCATAATGGATACAAACAATCGCTAAAAACTCCTAGAAGTATGCATTTTTCAGCTTAGTGACTGTGGAGACATTTGATCAGAAGGATTAGTAGAATATCATATCAAATTTTCAGCCAAATCCACCGGGAGCCAATTTCCATAATACGTAAGCCATAATGGATACAAAAAATCGCTAAAAACTCCTAGAAGTATGCATTTTTCAGCTTCGTGACTGTAGAGACATTTGATCAGAAGGATTAGTAGAACATTATATCAAATTTTCAGCCAAATCCACCGGGAGCCAATTCCCATACAAAATGTGCGGGGTCCTTTATATCAATTATTGCTAATCAAATAAACACTCTCCTTTTTAATATAAAAAATTAAAGAAAATATTCATCTGAAAATAAAAATTATTTTTAAGATTGTTATTGAACAAAAGCGAGTGTTTCTTTCATATAAGGGTTTTTTAAAGAATTGGTTAATCTATTTACATACTGTGTGAAAACTAAGCTTGATCAGGCATAGTGGGGTCTAATTAGAAAGGTGTATATCATTTTGATAGTGACTTTGAAGTATTTTATATAGAGGGTGATAAATAGAGTTGGTATCTATTGAAAACTTTATTATAATTTTTTTTATTTTCTTGATACCTACTTATACTACTTATAGGGTAAATATTGTTGATACTGGCAACTTTATTATTATTATTTATCTAATACTTCTAAATTCGATCGTGTGTTCTTGTTTTTCTTTGTTTGCTAATTTGCATTTAGGTTAGTAATTTTTTTATTTAACTTCTACTTAGAAGCGCTATGAAGTGTTACTGTCAAAAGCTTATGCGGTTAAAAAAATTTAAGAAAAGCCCTGAGCAGGTGCTTTTGAGCACTCGTTCTTTGATGGAGCAATAATGCTGTTACCTCATCATTTTGTATAGAACATGAGATTCATGCTGAGTATATGAATGCAAAATCTCAGCACTATCGGAATTATATGCCGGAAATTATTCAGGAAATGAAATATTTAAATAATCAATAAAAAAAATCAAAATCTATGGTTCAGATGATGCGATCTTTTTGAAATTTTGCATGAACAGTCAGTATATCAATCTTCATTCACAGAATGAATTAAGCTCTCTATCTTATTATGGAAATATAGAGATTTTGTTTTTCAATATTGCAATGTAATTTTTTATGGTTCTATTAACACTATGACCACAAAATTTTGCATGAGGCTTGTTATGAGCATCTCACTTGTGGCCGCAAAATTTCATTCCGATTGGTTTCGTTTTATCCGATTTTATCCGCGGCATTTGGGAACCGAACTCACCCTGAAAATCTCAAGTCACTAGGGAAATCCCTTTGAAAGTTATTGTGCTAACGGCCAGACGGCCCTACGGACAGAATTGAGTTTACGTTAACAATAAATGATAGATCAAAACATTCCTGTCGTAAAATGAAAGAATTTACGTGATTAAACATACTGTAGAAATGATGATTCAACTATTCACATTTCAATAAATATTGGATTAATTCTTTCAGTCCTACTCAGTAAACGGATTCAAAAACAGGTGAAAGTCGTCATGATGGGGGAAAGTCGGATTTTGTTTTTTATCTTCACTACCTGTGATAAGTTTTAGTTTTCTTAAGTTCGTTTTGTGCTCTCCATCTTCGTATTCTGATTTCAATATGTACGCCAAGCAACAGAGCTACAAATGATTAGTTTTTCGACAAAAATACTACCTGGACGCCACCTGTGCCATTCCATGCAGGACAGTCCGTAGTTTATTCCCACCATGTTTTCAACACGAAAATGCCATTTTTTTATTTGTTATTAACAAAAAACAACAAAAATACGCGTTCTTTTTAGTTTTTTCGTTGCAAAATGGAAACTATTGATGCAGTGATAACGTTGCAATGGGATGAATTGTAGAGAATTACATTGTGAAGAGAATGATGGGTCAAACGATCCGATCGAATAATTAAAACTGGAGAAAAGCGGAAAAAACCGGAAAATTGCGTGTTTTTTCTTTTAACTCATAACTCTGCCATTTTGCAATATTAAGAACTGAAACTTTACACGATAGTAGCTATTGACGTGCAATGCATGTGTTCCAAAATTGGATTCGGTCGGATAAATAGTTTTCACATAATTCCCATTTGAATTTTTTTTGGACATATTTTCGCGGAGAGCTGGATGCATTTGAGGTCGTCCGATTGAAATTAAAAAAATTGATTTGGAAAGAAGACGTGATCAGTAACAAAACGTCTATTCTGATTTTTTAATAAAACGCGTATGTTAAAAACTAGTGAGAACATGAGGGAAAACGACCGACCAAGCGAGAGTGGTCGAGTGGTGAGGGAATGAGCGAATCGAGATGAAACGCCGCGGAAGCCAACGGTCGCCGAGTTTAAGAATTGTTGCGCGGACAGCGCACCAAATTTTGTACACATACAGGGTGTCCCATTACTCGACGTCAACCCGGAACCGGGTGAAAAGGCAAGTAATGCTGGTTATCAGAAAAATATAAAAAAAAATCTAAGTTGCATGATTTTAAAATAATGCGCACTTAAAAAAACACGCAAAATTCCACACCCTGTGGCAGTCTTTTCGCTCCTGTTGCCACAAATATCAACTTTTTCCAACTTTTTTCTTTGCTGTGTAAGCATTGAATAATGCTTGTCTAAACTGTAATCAAAATTTTGATACCAGCTGATCTAGGTTTCATAAAAATAGGGCTTACTTCTCAGAAAAAAAATTCCAAATAAACAATTGGCTAGTTTCAACTGACTGTATTGAAAAAAAAATGTACTACGTGAGTTTGGCATGTTTTTTCAAAAGTTGGCGCATTTAGTGAGGATTCCAAAATGGTATAATACTTGTTTAATTGCAGCTGCCGTAGTTCAAATTTATTTTCGATTGCGTTTGAAAACACTTTTTCGTTAACTGCTTCCCAGTAATAGAGTCCAATGGGTTCAAGTCCGGTGAACGGGCCGGCCACGAGATTGGACCAGAACGTCCGATCCATCTTCCGGGAAAACATGTTACCAGAAAAAAAAAATTTCAGAGAAATTTCTCAGGAAAAATTTTTTCTGGAAAAATTATTTTCTCTGGAAATTTTTTTTTCTGATAACATTTTTTCCCGGAAGATGGATCGGACTTTCTGGTCCAATCTCGTGGCCGGCCCGTTCACCGGACTCAAACCCATTGGACTCTATTACTGGGAAGCAGTTAACGAAAAAGTGTATTCAAAGGCAATCGAAAATAAATTTGAACTACGGCAGCTATAATTAAACAAGTATTATACCATTTTGGAAACCTCACTAAATGCGCCAACTTTTGAAAAAACATGCCAAACCTACGTAGTACATTTTTTTTTCAATACAGTCAGTTGAAACTAGCCAATTGTTTATTTGGAATTTTTTTTCTGAGAAGTAAGCCCTATTTTTATGAAACCTAGATCAGCTGGTATCAAAATTTTGATTACAGTTTAGACAAGCATTATTCAATGCTTACACAGCAAAGAAAAAAGTTGGAAAAAGTTGATATTTGTGGCAACAGGAGCGAAAAGACTGCCACAGGGTGTGGAATTTTGCGTGTTTTTTTAAATGCTCATTATTTTAAAATCATGCAACTTAGATTTTTTTTTATATTTTTCTGACAACCAGCATTACTTGCCTTTTCACCCGGTTCCGGGTTGACGTCGAGTAATGGGACACCCTGTATACGTTTTATTATATTTATTTTATTATTTATTATTATTATTATTTATTTTATTTCCCCTCGATTCGCTTATTTCCTCTCCACTCGACCGCTCTCGCTCGGTCGGCCGTTTTCCCTCATGTTCTCACTAGTTTTTAACAAATAAAAAATGTCATTTTCGTGTTGAAAACATGGTGGGAATAAACTGCGGACTGTCCTGCTCGGAATGGCACGGGTGGCGTCCAGGTAGTATTTTTGTCAAGGTAATATCTCTATTGCTTGGCCTAATGTTTAACATGGCCAATTTTATGCGATTTCATTCGAAAATTATTGAATTTCTAGGTTTATCCTCAACACGAAGCAGTTATGAACTAGGTAAATGTATCATTCTCCTCTTCTCACAATCTCATACCCTGAAAATCATCGAGTTTATGTACAGGATG
The DNA here is from genome assembly GCA_013421045.1 of Propylea japonica. Taxonomy (NCBI): domain Eukaryota; kingdom Metazoa; phylum Arthropoda; class Insecta; order Coleoptera; family Coccinellidae; genus Propylea; species Propylea japonica. The sequence goes on from CM024242.1 coordinate 26,555,696, forward strand.
GCCAGAACTGGTAATCCCTGAACTACAACGTTGTAACCCTATCCGTGGGTTTCATAAAGCTTGATTGAGCAATCAAATCGTTGATTTTGAATTAAGTCAATGGTTTATGTTAAAAATTAACTGAAAATTCCACAGAAATGATGACATTTCTATGATCAAGCTGATTGGTGTTTTGTGAAACCCAGCTTAAGAGATAGAGAAAAATGAATGGCACATATTCCCAAGAAACCCATATTGCCGTCAACTGCATTGCTCTATCTTCTTTAGTTTTTCAGTTATAAGCCAAAATTCACATTAAGGTAATTTTGTTTTTTCTTGTGGAAACAATAATTTATTTTCACTAAAAAATGGGATTCCTTCCGAAAAAGTGTCTGTATAATACACTTACCGTCAAAAAATCGATGAAGTTGGTTAATTCATAAATATGTTATTTCAACGCTGATTCAAATGATTTTTTTTCAATAATTATAGGTATGTTCATCCTTAATCAATCACTAGTTTTGAATTTCAAGAAAGCTCGGCGTACATCATTTTATACAGGGTAAAACAAAATATGTTTTCAATATGTTTTTTAACCTAATTTTGGAACCATCACTGGTGTGTTCCAGTTGTTCCATTATGTGATTTTTTATTCCATCACCAGGACACAATATCTTCTCTTGCCAATTTAATTCTTCATTTATAACAAAAGCTTAATTTTTGTTGAAGATACAGGGTTTTTACTAAAACATTAAGTTTCGCTTAGGCTACAACATTACTTAGACAAATTCAACTTAAAATTCTGACCTTATGAAAACAAACTGAAAACTGAGTCAAAAATATAACGTATTTTCCGCCCAAACGCAGATAACAGGTGCAATTCGTCTCGGCATGTCCTCATTAGGGTTTTGAATTAATTTAGGCATCACTGAGTTGCTGCAAATTTTCACCTGGTACGCGAGATCGAATTTTCCTCTCAAGAGCATTTCAACATGCCCAATTGGGTTCAAATCCGGGCTAAGAGCAGGCCAGTTGAATTCTTGGATATCAACCTCTGCTAAAGACTCCCTGGCAATCCTTGCACCATGCGGTTGATGCGGTCGGGCATTATAAAGCATTAGTACGAAATCGTCTCAAATAAACGATGCATACCGAACATGTCGCGCTTAAACTTCTGTTATTTTATGTTCTGATTTAAGGTTAATCTGTGAAAGTACTTTCATAGCCATAGCGAAATTATGGAGTTTAATGTTGCTCTAAAAACCCTGTATCTTTAACAAAAATTGAGCTGTTATTATAAATGAAGAATTAAATTGTCAAGAGGAAATGTGTCTTGATGATGAAATAAGAAATCACACGGTGGAACAACTAGTACAAACAAGGGCTGGTTCTAGAGTTGTAATTCAAAACAGGTGATTGATTAAGGATGATAATATCTACAATTGAAAAAAAATTAAATCGAATCGGACCTGAAATAACATATTTATGAATCATGAACAAACTTCATTTATTTTTTGAGTGGATCGATTTTTTTGCCGGTGAATGTATTTTTAGTTCAAGTTTATAGCATAAACAGGAACAGAGATAATGACCAGATTTGAACATACTCAAATCAGTGGCGGCTTGTGACAGAATAAAGTGATGAGGCACATCAAAAAAAAATATTAATCTTATAAACTCTTTTTTGTCAGCTGCATACTTATCATTATGAAAAAATCCTTCGGTATTAATGCTCCAATGATTCTATAGCGTTTTATTGGGTGGTACTTGCCCTGAGATAAGTTTTTCAACTCGCTTCAACCAGTTTTCCACTAAACCCTATCGGAATATGTATTATTAACACTGCCAAAAAATAATTTGATTAGAGTTACACTGCCAGTAGGCCAGTAGTACTCTCATTTTGAAACCTCCGATTCGATTTTCCTACCGCACCGATAGTCAAGATTTGGAATAGGTTGTATAACTTCTTCAATTGTACATATTTTATACTCATAGGAATGACTCAAAAACTGTTTCTGTTTTATTGAAAACTCTGCAATATCACGAGTACTGCACAAACCCAATAAACCCAAACCAGAGTGAAATTTCACTATCTTCCGCTTCACGATTAACCCGAATATGTGCAGTTTGCCGATGAAATGAAACGATCACGGATCAAGGGTAGATAGTCCGGTCAATCCAGACCAAAAAATTAGGGTGAAGTTACATAAAATCCCAACAAGCTGAAAATCGGTAAAATTTTTCAAAACATAAAAATAAATTATATATAAGTAAGTTCCCAATCATTTCCGTGGATGGACAAAAATTTATTCAAGTTCAAAGGTCGAAAAATGAGTTTTTCGCGATTTTCAGCCAAACGGTGAGTTTCATCAAAAAAGTAATTGAGACAAAAATGTAGATGTTGAAATTATCTTCAAAAAATGTATCAATACTTTTTTTCCTACGAGGCACCGTTTCTGAAGACTGAAGAACATAATGGGATGATGAAATTGATTAATGAAATATTGGATTAATTCGCTTGATATTATTTGTGATTTCCGTAATTTATTTGGTGAGGCACTGCCTCACCTGCCTCATAGGACAAGCCGCCACTGACTCAAATGTGAATTTTGGCTTATAACTCCAAAACAAAAGAAGTTAGAGCAGTGCGGTGGACGGCAAAATGAGTTTCTCGATAAAGTATAGTGTTAAAAAAATGATAGTTGAGAGATCACCAATTTTGGCGAACCCGTACTTAGCAATATTCTAAAATGAAGTTCACAATATTCTAACTCAAAATGTTCAATTATAATTAAACCCCAATATAAATCATTTCGCTCCGAACTTCGCATTATTTATCTCTCTAATGAACCCCAAAGAGCCAAGCCACATATCCAATTTCACTAAAGAGTTTCCATATGTAGATATGAGTATAAACCTTGAGCGATTTTCCACACCTGCGTCTCAGGGTGATGCCAACGTTTCCCGTCATCTAAAAATATGGAAGCGTCCTGTTCGGAGCTTATAAGTTTATCATTGGAAAAACATCGAGCAAAAGATGCAATTCTGTGATTCCACATGGAATCCGTTTCTCTATATCCGCATTGTGCTCGTATTTTATTGATCATTCATAAAAATTTTTCCAATCATGTCGGATATTTTTAGATGTAAGTCAAAAATCATTGCTCTTTTAACTGTGCAGTATGGAGATTTCCATTGTTAAAATGTATTAGAATGTTGTTTCATTGAATAGAAAGTGATAAGAAAAATTAATGATTTTGATTTTTTCTTCATCTGAGCACAACTACGATACATCATTTCGTTGAGTTTGGATGAAAGAATATAATCTTTATTTCTGAAATATTTTTCGCAAATAGAAACTGCCAATCGTACCTAATTACATATTAACAATGTTCCAGGTAATTACACTACTGGAAAAAATTAAAGGATCAAAAAAAAATTTCAAATTTTTCGGCAATTTTCAACATGCCGTAACTTTGAGAGGAATGGTCGTACAAGGTATTTTAAAAAAGGAAATTGTAGCTCCAAGTGTCTAGTTTTTGGATTAGAACTTCAAAAATTTTTAGTTCCAGTGGTTTTTGAGTAATGATAGAAAAATCAGGAACAACAAAATTCTCAAAATTTTACCTTTTTTTTTTTCTTGTCTACGAGCGTGGAAATTTTATTTTTACATAATCCTTATAATGATGGGATACTTTGTTAATTCAGCTTTAATTTATTTTTTTATTGACCCCAATACGTCCACTTCTCGCCGAGATATCGGTCTTCAAATGGAAAAACAGGGGTGGCAATACCCGTTATCAAATTAATAAGAATTTTATTTGTTAGTTTATTTTATTGTTTTTTTCTGAAATTTATGTACTATCTGCAATCTCGAGAAAGTTCTTTTTTGTTTTTTTTTAAAGATTATGAGCTTCTCAGGGCAAAAAACGTTATCCTTATTTTTTTCAAAAATTCAATCGAGTCAAACAAAAAAAAGGTTCGCTGAATTGAGTTGGCTCTTCGTAAGGTTTTCATCAACATATTGAACTGTGAAAGTCACACTTAACATTATTGGTTTCCTCAACATTTCCGATCCAGCGGTAGATTTTCCAAGAAACCACCAAAAGCCCTTTTTTTGTTAAATTTTTATATTGATGCGACATGAATAAAAAAAATTTCTATGAATAAATAATGTTTGTTCATTAATGGGAGTTCATTTAAGGTATTGAATCCCTTCTTAACTTTCTGTGCGATCATTGGTTGCTGAGAAATCGATAATCAAAAACAAATGTATCCTTTTACATTTGAAGAGCAATATCTCGGCGAGAAGTGGAGGTATTGAGGTCAATAAAAAAATTAATTAAAGCTGAATTAACAAAGTATCCCATCATTATAACGATTATGCAAAAATAAAATTTCCACGCTCGTAGACAAGAAAAAAAAAGCGTTAAAATTTTGAGAATTTTTTTGTTGCTGATTTTTCTATCATTACTCAAAAACCACTGAAACTTAAAATTTTTGAAGTTCTAATCCAAAAACTAGACACTTGGAGCTATAATTTCTTTTTTTTTAATTTCTTGTACGACCATTCCTCTCAAAGTTACGGCATGTTGAAAATTGCCGAAAAATTTGGAATTTTTTTTTGATCCTTTAATTGTTTCCAGTAGTAAATTATTTTTGTACAACTGATGTCAAAAAACTTGACTTTTCTTCATCACTAAGGATGCGTAAACGATTACTTCTTCTCACCGTTAAATAAAGTCTTTTCACCGTTAAAAAAAAGAGTTTTTTATCCTTAAAAATAGTATATTATATTATAAGGATTAAAAGTGCATATTTTTTTACGAGCAATATTTGCAGTTGCGAGGCGCAGCCAAGCGAATGCAAAATTGCGAGTTAAAATAGGCACTTTTAGTCCGAATAATATATACTATTTTTTCTCCAACCAAGTCAAAATTACAATAAAATTGGTTTTAGTCAAAAATCGTTAATAATTTGGTTATAAATTTGAACACATACTAATGACAGTGATTGTCAACTAGACGTCAAATGCAATTACTTTTAATCCAAGGATTAAAAGTAGCGTTTTTAATCCTAGGATTAAAAGTGTTGCTAAGTAACGAGTGAATTTTTGTACGGTAAGGGAATTTATGACTTTTGCACCTGAAAATAGTACAAAAATGTCAACATTTTTTGATGGTTGGAGAAAAAGTAAGTTTTCATAGTAACAACAGAGAAAGATCACTGGATATGGATGCATAGAAAAGTCGTTTTTGTACAACCGTCAAAAAAACTTGGCTTTTCTTCATCACCATGGAGGCATAAATGATTCCCTTTTTACACCGTTAACAAATAGTTATTTTTGTATTAAGTGCGTAAAATGAGTGTTTTGTCATGGCATTTGAGAGTGTTAATTCAATTTAAATTTACTCGAATGTGCCATAAAAACACGAATTTATACGCACGAAATACAAACAACATTTATTGTACAACTGTGAATGTGAATTTACATCATCTGAAATATAAAATGACAAGCTTTTACCCGCGACTTCGTCCGCATAAGTTTTTTTGTTTTCTCCCGGCTGTAAGTTCCCCTGCAACAATGTCCCACTATCGTGTTCAAGTCCTCAACTTCACATCAAAATTTGTTCAAAAGCAACCTAAGCTACAAATATAAATAAAAAAAGTAAATAATGTAAATCGGTTTAAAATACTACTACCTACCTGCCAACCCTCGATGTTGGACAGTGTGACATCCTCAACATCGTCTGCGTAGGAAGTACTAAATTATGGCGCCTACCGACCGTCTAAGTTAAAAAAGTGATCAAATACTAACTTGAAGTCTTAGTAACGCTCAGTTAAAAAAAAACATCAAAATCATTTCAGTAGCTATGGCGCCTTGCGCTTCTTGACACGATCACGCTAGATTGCCGCGGGAATGAGGTTTTTTCCCGCCGTAAAAAGTAGCATGTGTCCGTGCCTAGGATCCTATCTTTATATTAACCAAGTCTTATAAAAATCCGTTCAGACGTTAAGGCGTGAATGAGGTAAACTTTTAAAACAAACGATTAAAAATCGCTAACCCAATTAGTTTTCTGCCTACTGCCTACGCCTCAAGTACGATAGCATGAATATTAATAGCCCATATCCTTTTCTAGGTTACTATCTATCACCTAACTAAATTTCATCAAAATCCGTTCAGCCGTTCAGGCATAAGTATGGATTGAGACAATGCTTCCAATGTATAATATTTCTAGGCATACAGTCTTTACTTTTTGCACCGTTAAAAAAGTCTTTTTTTAACGGTGAAAAAAAGTAATCACTTGCGCATCCATAGTGATGAAGAAAAGTTTTTTTGACAGTTGTACAAAAAGCCTTTTTTCTGTGACGGGAAAAAATGTGACATTTTATATCTCTTGACAGGTCACAAAATATGACTTTTTACGAAATTACTTTTTTCCCTGTCAAAAAAGTGAGTGTCTATGTAGGTATCCGGGAAAAAAGTACTCACTTTTTTTCCGGGGAAAAAGTAATTTCGTGAAAGGTTCTATTTCTTTCACTATTGAATCGTCGTTCTTCCTGTCACAGAAAAAAATATTGTATTATTCACGGAAAAAAAATTAGATTTTAGCTCTCAGTTTTTTTATGACAACATAACCTCGAGCTAAAATCTAATACTTTTTTCCCTTGTATAATAAGATCACTGGATCTGGATGCATAGGAATATTGAAGCATTATCTTTAATAATTATATTTTAGACGACGTAAATTCACATTCACAGTTGTAAAAAAACTGTTCTTTGTATTTCGTCAGTATAAAATTTGTCAAAAAACACTCATTTTACGCACTTAATACAAGAATAACTATTTCAACATTGCTGACTGTCGTTAAAATTGTCACTTTTAATGGCAGTTGTACAGAAAATAATAAGTCTAGACACGAACAGACCAAAAAATATTCTATCCTTGTTTTATTCTACATAATCACATAATCCACAAACAATTAGTCTTCAACTTCAGAATTCATTATTTCATAGGCATTTTTGCCAACTCTCAGGGCATCAGAAACCCTTACAATTAGGTAAAATAATTTATTTCAAATGCAAGTAAACTTGAATCAAGTTTCACAAATAATAGTAATATTCTTCTTAACCATTTCACTTAGAATTTCTTCGCAGTCTACTTTATCATTATCCCTCACATCAATCACTAAATCTTGAAAATGACTCAGTTCCTGCGTGGGTATACACTGCAAGGAATTTCCCCTTAATTTCAAACTGCGCAATAACTTTAAACCGTTGAATGCTCCATCATCAAGGATTGCAATCTTGTTGTAATTCAAATTGAGAGCTTCCAAGAAGTGCAAATTAGAGAAGGTTCCTGTATCTATTGATTGAATGTAGTTCAAAGATAAATCCAGATATTTCAGCTTGGGCAAAAGTTGGAAATCCTTTTTTCCAATGGTGACGATGTTATTATGGACTACAAGTAAGTTCCTCAAGTTCCTCAGTCCTCTGAAATTAATGTCTTGTATGTTTGTTAAGTCATTACCAGACAAATCTAACGTTGCCAATTTTCGTAGTGGAAGAAATATAGATTTATCCAGTTGGGTAATTCTATTACCGTAAAGCCCAAGAGTTGTGAGATTTTCTAATCTGTTGAAAGCTCCTTCTGATATTTCATGTATGTTGGTCAGGTTTAAATACAAATTCTGAATTTTTGGCAGTAGAATGAAGGAATTTTTTGGAATAACTCTGTTTTCTCCATGCATGAAACAGATTTTGGTCCTGTTGGTTTCAACTCTCTCTGGCACTCCATTGATGAATTTATTTCCAACGCATACTGTGGTGTCGCGAATGTCTAGACACATTTCATGGCTGTAACTGATGACAGCAAGCAGAAAGATTGTTTGAAATGAAAATATTTGTTTTTCCATGAGATCTCCTTTCATTTAACCTGAAAATTGATATTATTAACATTAATTTAATTTACCCACTTTAAGTAAGTACTATTTAGTTCGTTACAGGTTGGTACTTAGTGCCTGTCACATTAGGGATGTTATTATTCAGGGTGTTCTATAAACACCACATCAAGGGGCTCATTATGACATCTCGCATTTGGCCGCAAAATTTCATTCCGATTGGTTTCGTTTTGTCTGAGATATTGACGAAAAAAATATCTTGAATGACCATATTTTATGGAACACCCTATACGATTTGGCTGGTTAACAAACCTCGGAATTTGGAAACTGAACTCATCCTGAAAAATTCAAGTCTCTAGGACAATCTCTTCGAAAGTTATCGTGCTAACGAAAAGAATTGAATTTGACCACGGATTCGACACCAGGAAGTCAAACCCTATCTTTTGTTACCATTTTCGACTCGAAAATCGAAAATTACAGACATTTGGGCAGCACGATATAGCACTCTTTAAAGTAGAACGGGCGCTCAACAATTGAAGCTCATCAAGTCTGCAGAGAAAATTTTGAATAATCTAGTCGAGCACCCTTGTTATAGTATATAACATTACTAGCAAGGTAAGAGGGTTTTTACTGGCGAATGGAGGATATAATTGACGAGCCGCAGGCGAGTCAGTTACCTCCTTGAGCCAGTAAAACCCGTTACCTTGCGTGTATTGTTTTATATTTTATTTGTTTCTCGTTTGTAAAAAGGTGGGATAAATTCCAAAAAAATCTCAATAATTTGTCGCAAATGTCGTAAGCTATTTATGATTATTTATGACATCGGAAAATTATGACAACTGTCAGTGGCTTTACGAGAGGGAAGTCCTTCGAGAATATTTGCTGATTTCTGACGAAAAAGGCCAGATCCAAATGAAACAAGGTATGCATATCGTTTTTTAATACTTTTATAACATTTATTACTAAAATATTTGTTCAAGGAATGATGAAATTAGAAGGATAAATGAAACTAGAAGCAAGTACGTGAAAAGGAAAGCGAATAGATACGAATATAACAAGGTAGGAATATCGTTTTTGAATAGTTTGAGAACGTTTATTGAGAAATACATTTGTTCCAGGAACTCTGAGATTAGAAGAATAAATTAAATCAGAAGCAAGTACTTGACAACTTTCAATGTAAATAATACTACTAAATTGTAAAAGTTTTACAAGTTAACTGTCAATTTTACAAGTTAGTGACTTGAAAAAATAAACTTCCTTGATTAATATTGTGTTTTTGGAATCTGACGTTTACAAATGAGAAACAAATAAAATGTTGTTGATATTAGTAAATATTTCAAGGTAATAGCATATTCAAAACGGCGAAGTGAAGGATATCATCCCAAAAAATCAAAGGTTTTCAGACATGTACAGGGTTTTTCACAATAACTTGACCCCCGCTTTATCTTTGTTATTAAAAGAAATACAGAAAAATGTTTTCCAAAGAAATTTCACGAAATCGACTGGGGTTTCACAATATGAATTCACCTAATGGGATATATACAGGGTGGTCAACGTATTGATGACAACTTCATTTTTTCAAATGGAACACCTTGTATATTTTTCCATATTCGACTAGCTTTTTTCCCCTGATTTCGAATATGTAACATCTATCTCTTTTATTCTGAGTACCACAGAGTTTCAAATTTTAAGAACCACCTGGCAAGCTCTGCAATCACTTTTCAAGTGGCAGACTGCGCAGACTGAAATACCCATTTTTGAATTTACGATAACGCCAATTGGAATATATACAGGGTGAACAACATTGAATGCAACTACATTTTTTCAAATGGAGCACCCTGTTCTGTATATTATTCTTCCATCTTTTGATAAATTTTCTAAAATGTATTATTTTAAAATGAATACTTAACATTTACTTAACTAGATGGTCCTTAAAGTTTGAAACTAAATGGTGCTCAGAATAAGATATAAATATATATATAAATATAAGAGATAAAACACCATATGTTATAATACATATTTGAAATCAGGGGAAAAAGAGCTAGCCAAATATGGCAAAATATACAAGTGTTCCATTTGAAAAAATGAAATGTCCATCAATATATTTGCCACCGTGTATATATTTCAGTTTGTGAAGTCACATAAAAAAACCTTAGTTGATTTCGTGAAACTTTTGTATGAAACCTTTTTTTGTATCTCCTTTAGTAACAATGTTAAAGGGGGGTCAAATTATAGTGAAAAACCCTGTACATTGTACAAGTTGACAAGTTTATACGGACGAGGCAATAGCTGATGAGAAAAAGTAATGACTGTTAAATATTGAAAATAAAATTTGCAAAATTCTGATTTCATAATGAGAAAATGCTTCTAACAGGATCAAAAATATTTCTAACGCGCTTTCACGTAAATGGTCACTGTTACCACTGTATTAAAAGTTACTTTCAATGGCAGTTGTACAAAAAAGTACTCACCTCAATATAAAATAAACGATATTTCTTTCACGTCAAATAGTAATTTCATAAATTGGACCTGGTTAAACTCAACTATGTCATAATAATACTCACAACTTCCCATAAAATTACGGTATACTTCATGAATCACATTCTTTCGATTGGAAGAGATCTACAAGACTGCAATAGAATCTTATCAGTAATTGTCTCAAAATGATACAATCAATGTATAACACGAAACCAGAGCATGGGTCAATGATTGTTAATCTCTTAACAGTGACAGACACGCATTTCAGTTATTCGTTGACTATTACTATTCGAAATATTATGAAAACAGAAAACGAAAAATAGTTACTTATAATACAAGGGACAAAAGTAGTAGTAGATTTTAACTCGAGGTTATATTGTCTCTCGACGCGAATCGAGGGAGACATAAAACCGAGAGCCAAAATCTAATATTTTTAACGTCACAGAAAAAAAGAAATTATTATATCCATTATATAGTCCGTTCAGGAAAGTTTGAGTGCATAGTATGCGTTTGTTTATTTATCTGAAGTTGGCAGTATTTGCTGTCATAACGTAAAATAAAGTCAACGTTGCCGAATTACCCGGCCTCGTCCGACGAGCTTGCGAGTTATCAGAGAACTATTCAAGATTGATAACATTGCTTATCAATCTGACAATAAAATAATCAACATAACCTAAAGTTTTGATATACACCGTGGAATATGCCAAATTTCCATGGCCAACCGATGGCTCAACCTTTCGTGAACGGACTATACGTGCTATCGTAAAATCTTACTCTTGTGAAACTGAAAATTGTAGAAAGAATCATAGAAATTATTTTTTTCTGTCAAAACCAATTTTGAGCATAAACAATATCTTAGAATATTTATTCTATGGAATATACGATAAAATGGAATGAACAGTAATCATAACTGCTTGTAAGTTTTTATTTTTTCGAGAAAAGTATCAACTGTATCGAAATTTCGCAAGAGACATTTTTTCTCAAGAATTGAATGAGAAACCATAAAAGAATTCTATTTTTCGAAATCTATCCCACGAAAACAATGAAGTTATGGTATTTTGTATAGCTTCATGACTCTGAGTTTTTTGGGACTCCTTAAAAAAATTGACAACTGTCAACTCGTAATCGACTTCCAAAGACTGTATCTTGGACGGGTTGATTTCGAAAAAAATTCATATGAACTACTCCTGCTTATTTTCATGGAGGAATCATCTCCCATAGTCCCTCGTATTTATTTAGACACCCTGTACAGTTGAATAAGCAAACACCAAAGATCATTGGTGACAGTTGTGTTCCATCTTTAATTTTCAAAAGTATTTCATTCACCATGTCGTATCTGAAATACAGCAATAATTTTTATATCTATTGAATCAATATGAAACTTAAATATATACAGGGTGACCCTCTCTCTAGGATAGATAAAAGACTGAAAAATAATTGAGGTTTTTTAGTAAAAAATGTTTGTGGCGCCATCCATATGAAGGAATGGAATTATAAACATCTTTTATAATAAATATAATGATTTATTTTTGCCGAAACAACTGGCAACTTTCATATAGAAAACGGTAAAAGTAATGAATTATGGCACTGTTCTCCAATAGAGAAGCACACAAAAATCACCAATAATAATGAGACTTAAGAAGTAAGACATAACACGATAGACATAAGACACAAGACACAACACGTAAGACACAAGACATAAGGTAAATGTACCAATTATCGACAGTGCCCCAATTATCGACACTTTTTATTTATTTTCCATATACTCGTATTAAGGTTTCGGGACCAGCCATAGAATTATTTTCCTCGCGAATATGTAACTCATAGTTTTCTCAGCATATCTGAATATTATCCCGATTTTTTTCTGAGTATCCTCAGTGCAAAATGTGCCCTCATTCAGTTGTGTTTCAGCCTCAACCGAGTTTACAGCCTATTTGTGACCAATTCAGTAAGAAAAGCCTCCTCATCATATCCAAGCAAACTCGCAAGATTCAAGTGATATAGGTTTTTTTGTACATTAACACACATTCATATGGTTTGATGATTTCAGTTGTATCAATGTAATACATTTTTCTGTGATATTTTCATTAAAAAAAGGGTGTCGATAATAGGTACATCTAAAACACGACCATCCCCATTCATCGCCACAAGTGTCGGTAATTGGGTAAAGTGTGGTGTTATTTGTAATACTTCCTGGGGCTCATATACTCCTTTTTTCGGAACAAAAGTAACTTTATTGTATGCGATTCAATCATTATTTATTATGTACCAATTATCGACATAATGATTTTCTTCAAATTTTCCAATTAGTAAATGAAATATTTCAATGTCGATAATAGGTTCAATTCTATGTCGAATAATGGTTAATTTTTTGCCGATCATAGGGCACCTCGACATGACTTTTCAATGTATTTTTTTGTGGAATTGGTGAGTCCTATCAACAATTTCTTTTCAACATTTTGACCGAGAATGATCAGAGTTTAAGTCCATACAAACCGACACCAAATGTTGATAAACTCTTATGACATTATTTCATAATTTTTCGCAGATGTCGATGACGAGTGCATTACATTATCGATTATTGGTTTCGTTAATTTTTCAGTCTATTTCGAATAATAAAATGTTACGAATGTGAAAAACTTAATGCCTGCTCTTCCAAACAATTCGATGTTCCGAGAACCACAGTATGAAAGGCAGATAGGTCCTGAGACTGTTTTAACCAAAGAGAAGTATGAACTACATATTGATGGTGAAATGGATGTTTCATGTCGCGAAATGTGGATCTTTCATGGCTAAAGCTACTCCGTCAAGAAAATAGGTCAAAATCCACTAAGAACATGCCAAATTCAACGACTCTGACTTGAAATTTTTAACCTCTTCTCAATTTTCAAAGAGCACTTTGAATGAGTTTAGTCAACACCAAATTTTAAAACGCAATAGTCAATTTTAAAATATAAAGAGAAAAATTTTTTTCTTGAATTTTGATATCCGGTCTCTCAGTAACGAAGCCGTTTCGGACCCATGTTTGTAAAAACTTTTCTTCTTAAAATCAGTTGAGAAGTCCCCTTTGTCATTTGGTAACGCTATTCTGGAACACCCTGTATGTGTTATTTTATCAGATTTCACGATGTCATTCATTGAATTTATCGATCCGATTAAATATTTATTTTTCTCTTATCTTGTTGATTTCACAGTGTCGATATTGGTCCTCTGTATGTCAATAATTGGTAATTTCAATTCCAGAGCTGTCGATAATTGGTACATCTGACTTTCAACTTGATTTGTATTTTTTTTTAAATATCAAAACTTCCTGTTCACGATTTCGTGTTTGTTTTGAGAAGCTAAAGGTACAATGAGTTCAAAACTGGCTCTTATGTGTGAAAAAATATTTGATGACTATCCGAAAAACATTGTACATTCCCAAGTTTCGACTATAGTGTCGATAATTGGTACATTTACCTTAAGACGTAAGACGCAATTGTCAGCATATGCTAAGGCTGGACAACCGAGGGGAACTGAGAGGTCATTATTATGAATTAAATATAACTGCGGTCCTAAGTTTGATTCCTGAAGTACTCCACACGAAAGCTTGTACAGGGTTTTTCACTATAATTTGACCCCCTTCCTTTAACTTTGTTACTAAAAAAGATATAAAAATATTTCATGCAAAAATTCCACGAAATCAACTGAGGTTTTTTAATATGACTTCACAAACTGAAACATATACCGGGTGGCCAACATATTGATGTCAACTTCATATTTTCAAATAAAACACCCTGTATATGTTTGCATATTTTGCTAGCTCTTTTTTCCCTGATTTCGAATATGTAACATTTGTTGGTCTTTGTTTTTTATTCTGAGTAGTGAGTACCACAAAGTTTCCAATTTCACCTGGCAAGCTCTGAAATCATTTTTCAAGTAGCAGACTGAGTTTACTGAAAATGCCCATTTTTGTAGTTATGATAACGTCAATTTGAATATATATATATATATATATATATATATATATATATATATATATATAGGGTGAACAACATATTGAATGCAACTCCATTTTTTCAAATGGGACACCCTGTCCTGTATATTCTTCCATCTTTTGATAGGCTACTTTCTCCTGATCTCGAATATATATTTTCAGAGTTCAAAGTTTTGAAATGATGATACCGAATAAAAAAATATGTGAAATACCTACGAAATTCTTTATATTCAAACAATTAACTTAAAAGTATTAATTTAAAATGAAGATTTAACAATTAGGTACTTAACTAAATGGTTCTCAAAATTTCAAACCCTGTGGTGCTCAGAACAAAAGAGATAGACCAACATATGTTACATATTCGAAATCAGGGGAAAAAAAGCTAGCCAAATGTGGAAAAATATATAAGGTGTTCCATTTGAAAAATGAATGAATATTAAAAAACCTCAGTTGATTTCATGGAACTTTCGCAGAGAACATTTTTTGTATCTCCTTTAGTAACAAAGTTAAAGGGGAGGTCAAATTATAGTGAAAACCCTGTAGGTACTTACTTCAATGATCTGAAGATATTGATGAACATATATTTCAGTCTTCCTTGTAGATTTATTCCTGATAGTATATAATAAACATAAAACAGACTGAAATTCGGAAACATCCTCCATATACAGTGTAACGATATTCACCTGTACAAAATGAGAAAACCAACAAAAGAAAGATCGAAGTAATCCCTTTCATTTTCCGTTGTCATATCTGGGGGTTATCAACCCCATTCCATATTTCCCTCCTAAACGACGGCGCTATACCATCGAAGTCAGAACAGGAATACCATCTCTAGCCACTTTATTCTCACACAAAACCTGAATCATGGTTTTCGCATTATGCAAATTGCGTCATATTCGCAAATTAGGAAGAATGTCCATTCGGGCGCCATCTTCCACGCCAACTCGTAAAAGCATTTTACTCTTTCCATTCTTGAGGGCGAAACGGCATAAAATTCATCATTTTCACTGGCATGAAACTTGCAAGGCTATCATTTAAATTACGCGACCCTGGCTACTGTGGCAACCATTATCTGAGGTCGAGTAATAACGTAATCGAAAAACTTTTATTTTGTACAGGGTGGGCAATATTCATACAGGGTTTTCCTTTTAAGTTGGCCTGTAGACGTTTTTGGAGAACTAGTGAATATTTCGTTCTGAAATTTTTGGTGGAGCCTTGAGAGAGAAGGAAGTCTTTGCCTAGAATATTTTCAAGTCGACAGTGTTGCCACGTCTATCTCAAACACATATCTACTTTCTTATTTCAAATGGAACTACCTGTATTTTCATTTATGTATCGATTCAGTACAAAATTCTCAGTATAACATACTAAAGAAAATTTTTTTACTATGCACTGTTGCCAAATTATGCACAAGTTCTTGAAATTTTTGATATCTGCATTGCCAGTTGGAAATGCAATATCTCGATTATTTTTTATGCGAACGGAATCAAACTCAGCAGTCTCATAGTAAAGAAATCATGCATTCATGTGGTACATTCAGTATTTTGATACATCTTAAGATTTTTCGAAGATATTGCTCCGAAAATGTGGAACTCAAAATTGAAATAGTTCGAGATTTTCAAATGGCAACCCCACATTTATTTTACAGCATTCCATTCGAAATAAAAAATGAATGGCAGTCTCCTTCTACACAAATTATTTATTTTGGATAGTTTTTGAAGGAGATGAAAAATACTGAAACTCTCCAGTAGGTATTTATAGTCATCATCTATGGACATTATGCTGTGTGATTATAAGGCGAATAATGGGAATGAATTCTATGGTTGAGATTATGAACATTGGGCCAGGATTACAGAAAGCCAAAACAGTTTTCGGAATTTCTTTCCAGTCATTCTTGCTAAATGTGGATAACGATTGTTGAAGGTCCTACAGGTCCCTTAAATGATTTTTTGGCATTTCCAGTGAATTGTGAAACAACCTGAATCGTGATTGAATAACATGGGAAAACTTTTTTCTATGACATGCATGATCATCCAACACTCGTTATGATTTCAACCATAAAATCTACTTCAATAATTTACCTCATAGTCATTGTAAAATGTAAACACGACCATAGATCATGACTACAAATACTGAAGAATTTCAGTATTTTTCATCTCATTCGAAAACTATCCAAAATAAATAATTAGTGTGAGAAAAGACTGCCATTCATTTTTTATTTCGAATCGAATGCTGTAAAATAAATATGGAGTTTCCATTTGAAAATCTCGAAATATTTCAATTTTGAGTTCCACATTTTTGGAGCAATATCTTCGAAAAACCTTACGACGTATCGAAATACAGAATGTACCACATGAATGCACGATTTCCCCACTATGAGACTGCTGAGTTTGGTTCCGTTCGCATAGAAAATAATCGATATATTGCATTTCCAAACTGGCAATGCAGATGTCAAAAATTTCAAGAATTTGTGCATAACTTGGCAACAGCGCATGGTAGAGAATTTCTTTAGTATGTTAAACTGAGAATTTGGTATTGAATAGATACATTAATGAAAATATAGGTAGTACCATTTGAAATAAGAAAGTAGATATGTGTTTTTGAGATAGACGTGGCAACACTGTCGACTTGAAAATATTTTAGGCGAAAAGTTCCTTCACTATCAAGGCTCCCCCCAAAATTTCAGAACGAAATATTCACTAGTTCTCCTAAAATGTCTAATAGGCCAACTTAAAAGGAAAACCCTGTATATCTACTGAAGGGATCACTAGAAACTAAATGGAAAACTCAGAACAGAACACCTCTCGATCTCTTTTTGAGCGATCGTTTTACTTAAACGAGTGCTATATGGTTTTGCCCAAATGTCTGTAATTTGGATTTTGAGCCCAAAATGGTCTCAAACTCTTCTATCCTCCTAGATAACAATACAATACTATTCACACGTAGGACGTAGGGGCATCTCTATGTTTATTTCTTATTCTGAGGTCTCAAACAGTAGGGTTCGAATCTCCGACGACGAATCCGTGGTCCCCGAACTCATCCTGAAAATCTCAAAAGTCTCTAGGACAATCCCTTCGAAAGGCCGGACGGAGGGCCCCACGGAGAGAATGGTTTGTTAAATCATTTTCAATAGTTAAAATCATTTTTGTTACACCACCTGGCGCCCTTAATTTCAGTTTTGGTTATTTTTAATACATATCCAAAGAACAAATGGTTTCATTCTCTTTCGTGTTCTGTCTTTGTACCGCCACTGACTGTCGATATAAAATAAATACATATGCAAATCAAGCTAAGCGATACGCCCTCTGATGACGATCTGAGTAACCATTAATATTGACATGATTCTTACATTTTGTTATCGTGATTTATGTAAATATTTCTCATTACTAATCCTTGTTCAAGTATGTATCCATTAATTCAAACCTCAGTGTTCTTCCTAGGAAAAATAAATCATGTACCTACAGGGTGTCTGGTGGCAGATTTATATTTTCAAAGTTAAATAAAAAAAATGCTATTTGACATATCATTTTAATTAAAACATTGAATGACAAAATAATCATGCGGATTTCATTTTTTGAAAATTATACCATCCAAATGTTTTCCATCGAGTTTTACACACTGTTCAAAACGGAGCCTCTTGTTCTCCGCCACACGTTGCAGTAAACTCGGTTCAATTTTGCTGATTTCTCGATGAAAATTTTCTTACCCTAGGGCAATGCAATGCTCTTTGGTGTTTCAGTCGAGGGTTTGCAGGATCTTGGAGGCCAGTTTTGCTTATTTACGTGCCTGTTTAAATGGAAATGAGCCTCGTCGCTCCAAAAAATGCGATTCACTGTTTGAAAACGTTCCAACATCGTTTGACAAAATGTTTTGCTCAAAAAAATGTCATTTTCTTTAAGTTCTTGAACGATTTGAATTTTGAATGGATGGAACTTTAGATCCTTTCTTAAAATTTCATGAACAATCGCTCTGGGAAGTCCCAGTGAAGCTGCCCTTTTCCGTATCGAAAGTCGTGGATTTTCACGTGAACTCTCTTCAACCAGTTCAATGTTTCCGGGAGTCCTTGAAAATCGACTGGGCCCTGGCCGTGGGGTGTTTATAGCCGTAGCAGTTGTGCGGAACCTTTGCACCCAGAAACGAATTAAATTCACACTCGGCCCATCAGTTATCCGTCGAATATCGAAGTGTGAACAAAATTGTCGACGAGCAATTACGTACGAATCGCTACTCTTGAAAAATGCCTCGATGGCGAACGTGCGATGCTCATTCGACCACTGCGACATTGTGACTAACCCAGCTTTCTATTTGCCCGAATAATTTCCGAAATCACTTCAGTTGGAAGTGAAGTGATTTTGACAAATAGAACATGCCTTTTTCGGATGACAATAAACAAAACGATAAGGTTTGAAATCAGAGTACCATCGACGATAGTTCGGAAGGAAATTCTAAAAGTAAAATAAATTATTAATTACTAGAAATGAAAACCGAGGATAATAATTCACTTTCTGTTATGTTTAGAAGTAAATTGTAAACTTTCACCAAAATGTTAGGTTATGTTATTGTTATGATCATTGAATGTTATGATGAACTGAAGTGATTGTGGAAATTAAACTGATTCTGTCAGAAAGCAACATCAGTTGGAAGTGATGCGCATCAGTTCAAAATCACAACATTGTCAAATAGAAAGCGCATCAACTGATTTTGCATCAGTTTGGAAGTGATGCGGCCTCAAATAGAAAGGGCCTTAAGAAATCCGCATGACCACTGATTCCAACGACACTACCATCCCCCCGCGCAGTTTATTACTTGTTGAAATATTCGTATTTCAAAACATAAATCTGCCACCAGACACCCTGTATTTCCTCAGACTGGGGATAAATTTCATGTTTGGGTAGAAGGGAAGTTGGGGGCAACATTAACATTACCATTAACATCATTGTGGAATAATAGTTAGGGTATAATTAAATATATAAGTTTTTATCAGAAAAAGTAACAATTCAATTAATTTATGCGCTCAAAATTCCTGTCAAAATAGGCATATTATGTTTTCTGTTGTGTCGGAAGAAAAAAATTAACTATTATCATTGTTTAAACTTTAAACAATGCTTTTATATATTGTCTATGAGCGTTGTATAAATACTACAAATACGAAAGTGTATAGACGGCAACTGCGCAATATGAGAACTCTACTAGACTACTTTATTCAACGATCAATACAGGAAGAAGAAGAAAAGCAAAAGTGGCATAAAATCGATGGTTCTTTCAAATAGTCATCCATATACCATATGATAATAATTTTTTCTATTTTGTGATGTGAACTTTGAAGTACACTTCTGAAGTTCCGACACAGGTGTAATCAGAGTTAAGCGGGTGAGTTTAAAAGAAATTTAAAATTTAACTTTTTTATTCTGTATTTAGTGATTTTGAAACTCTTTTTATAGGGTTGTGTTTGTTTGTTCAAGTGAAAATGTGTGAATACATACATATAAAAGATATAGTCATTGGACACTATTTATTATCTATTGTTTACTTCGTGATAATGCCGACGTTTCGAAATAAATTCGTTTCTTTTTCAAGGCTAATTACGATAAACAATATTGTAGGCTTTTTAAAAACATTAAGATTTTACAAAGAAATCAAAATTTCTTGGAGAGCAGATACACATCGCAAACATCCCATCACCTTGTCAGTTTCTATTTTTCTTTTCTTATTCTAAAACAATGGATGATAACCAAGTTACTACGATATAGTCATTATTGTACACTAGAGAGTCACCCTGAAGCTAAGCGAGATTAAGATAATATTATGTGTACTTTAAAAGTCAATTTATTACTTTGAGAAAATGTGATAGTGCTAACGCTTTGAGGCCGTAGACAGGCAGTTTGAGTGTATGCAAAACGAAGATGAACGTTTATCTCTAATTGAAGTCAAATTACTCAAATTCATCATCAAAGAGTAGAGTATCCTACTAGGTACCTACTACGAAACAAAAATTTCATCTTCCATTTTGATCCTGAACCGAAAGAAAAAAATTCTAACGTGCGGTCAAAAAAATTCGTGGTCAAGTAAGCTGTGGATTCTATTTTTCCCCTCATAGACTCTTAGGAAAAATAGAATCCACAGCTTACTTGACCACGATTTTTTTTGAACGCACGATACTTTCTCTCATCTCTGTTCTAACCATAGACAAACTCTCCGTTTAGTTAGTCTATGGTTCTAACCTTAAAAAACGGTGACATCTGT
Organism: Propylea japonica; assembly: GCA_013421045.1. Classification (NCBI taxonomy): domain Eukaryota; kingdom Metazoa; phylum Arthropoda; class Insecta; order Coleoptera; family Coccinellidae; genus Propylea; species Propylea japonica. The sequence continues at coordinate 26,576,274 of CM024242.1, forward strand.
GGCTGATTTATTAACCTTGAAATAATAATAATAATATTTCATTTGATCTCAAAAACCAAAAGGTGTTGATCACGTACAATAATGAAGAACACAACCAAAAAATGAGAACCACTAAAGTCCATCAAAGTCTCTTTCCATGAGAATCTTTCACTCGATAATAGCACTTTCTAATCAAGAACCTTTTTAACAGTTTTATCTGCAATGCACTTTGTTTAGCTTAGAAGTGATGGGGTAATCTATTCCAAATTTTTATCATAAAGTAATTAGCACTTTTTGAATGTAGCTATAATTTGTTTTTTGCCAAAGTAGATAAGATCTACTCCTAGTTGTCTGTTCATGTTTTAGTAGCAAGGCTTTGAACTAATTTAGTTGTTGATCACATACAGTATACACTCATATAAATATAAGCTGTACAGTGTTGAAATATTATGTTGAATAAACACATTCCTGCATATTTCACTCCGATTCATTTTGAAGACAGTTCTTATGCATCTCTTTTGTAATATGAAAATAAGTGTTTGTTTGTTATTGATATACTTTTTTTTACTTTCTCCCAGATGAATGGGGATGCTCAGGAATAGGCATAACAAAATATGCTAAAGATTGGTACTGAAAAAGAGCCATGTGTGAAAAACTACTGGACAAACAAGGCTGTTACGTTTTTCGAAAAACTAGGATAGAAGGTATTCAGAATATCCGAAATTGCTTCTGTCTTGCTGAGTGGTGGCATAAAATTCACTGATCTGAATGTAGATGAGTCTGTGCATTTTCAAGAGAATCTGCTGAAAACAATGATCCAGATTGAAGAGATTTAGAGCTTGGACACCTTGTCTAGAAACTGTCTGATCATTTGTGAACGAAGAAAGATGGATGTATCAGCTTTCACCTCTAAGGAAAGATGGGAGACAATAATGATAGATAATGATTGGAAAAAAAGATATCATCAGATTATCCACTTGGTATCTGCCGAAAGGAGCCGAGGAATTTCACTCAACAGAGGAACACAGTTGTCGATAAGAAGGCATTGAGCTAGCTAGAGAGTTCTATTAAGAAGCAGATACTGCCTGGATTGGATATCCTTACTTTGATGTGTGAGTTTGAGAGAAAGATGGACAAAATGAATATATTAATTGAGACAAAAAGACGACGGTCATTTTCCAACAGATCAGGTTGAAAAAATCTCATTACAAATATATTTATACTTTCAGAAGAAAAAATGAACCAGTAAACAAATGATAGCAGTGGAAACCCAGATCACTCATAGAGATTACATCAATTTATTGACACATAAAGACGATGGCCATTTTACAATCGGTTCAAGTTGAAAAGAAGAGGATAAAATGTCATTACAGCTATATTCATACTTTCAGAAGAAAAAATGAACCAAGTGGAAAATGATAGACGTGAAAACCCAGATCAGTCATAGAGATTACATCAATTTATTGACACATAAAGACGATGGCCATTTTACAATCGGTTCAAGTTGAAAAGAAGAGGATAAAATGTCATTACAGCTATATTCATACTTTCAGAAGAAAAAATGAACCAAGTGGAAAATGATAGACGTGAAAACTCAGATCACTCATAGAGATTACATCAATTTATTGACACAAAAAGATGATGGTCATTTTACAATCGGTTCAAGTTGAAAAGAAGAGGATAAAATGTCATTACAGCTATATTCATACTTTCAGAAGAAAAAATGAACCAAGTGGAAAATGATTGACGTGAAAACCCAGATCAGTCATAGAGATTACATCAATTTATTGACACAAAAAGATGATGGTCATTTTACAATCGGTTCAAGTTGAAAACGAGAGGATAAAATCTCATAACAACTATATTCATACTTTCAGAAGAAAAAATGAACCAAGTGGAAAATGATAGACGTGAAAACCCAGATCACTCATAGAGATTACATCAATTTATTGACACAAAAAGATGATGGTCATTTTACAATCGGTTCAAGTTGAAAACGAGAGGATAAAATCTCATAACAACTATATTCATACTTTCAGAAGAAAAAATGAACCAAGTGGAAAATGATAGACGTGAAAACCCAGATCAGTCATAGAGATTACATCAATTTATTGACACAAAAAGATGATGGTCATTTTACAATCGGTTCAAGTTGAAAACGAGAGGATAAAATCTCATAACAACTATATTCATACTTTCAGAAGAAAAAATGAACCAAGTGGGAAAATGATAGACGTGAAAACCCAGATCAGTCATAGAGATTACTCAATTTATGACCAAAAAAGACAATGGTCATTTTACAATTTTGGAGCAGAGATGTTTTCTTGTGAATAATTCTAGTTTTTGAAAAATATTCCACATTAGATGACCTACCATTGATCAACTATTTGCCAAAGTTCTAAAATATAGAAGAAGTAACTGCAAATTCGTATTGTTCAGTGTACAACCTATCTCTAAAAGAAGATTGGACAATGTGGAAGAATTTCAAATTTCTCGAACTCTTTAATAGGTGATGTATCTTCGAAAGAATATGCGGGTCCAGAAATCAAGACTTATGATCACAGCGAAATATTGACAAAAGGAACTAGTCCAGAAGAGATGCCAAAATTAAATGGTAAAGTGTAGATAATATTTAATTGTGGAGTAGTATGTTTTACTTAAGAATTCTCTTAGATGAAAAGGATAATTCAGGAAAGGTGCGACTTCTGAAAGCAGAATTATTAAAGCTACCGATTATGTGTCAGAAAGATTATTGATAAGAACCCCCATAATAAGACCATCTGGGGAACAATTATCTATAACATTGGACTTCTCTAAGCAGAGGAAGAAGTTAGGGGCTTCCATTCCAAATAAATTAGAGAAGGAAAATTGCCAAAATGTTACCAGCTTAGAAAACCCAGCGAAATATAATACAAACAATATGGGGTAAGATACATTATTATATTACATTTGTTCTATTTTAACATTTGATATTTTGAAGGGATATTCATGGAAAAAAAGTCAAAAATGCCGAAATGCTTTAGGTTGCAAAACCTTATAAACAATCATACACATTTGTTGACAAGGTGGAGTGTACTCGAGATAACTTTTGCCAATGTGTCAATTATGCAGCGAGAGAAATTTGTAAATCGTTACGTTACCGGCTTTAAGAACAGGCTTCTAGATGAGTATGGTTGTGCCATTAGAATTACCTGTTTGCATAAACAAGCCACACGTATTCTCTGCGATTTTTTATGTTAGTCAAGTTTGAATAATGTTGGCAAGCATCTGAAAAGTTAGAGAATCATGAAGGGCACCACAAAAAAATATTGCTTGTACTTGGTCCTTTAAAATATGTATTTCCTACAACAAATGGTAAAAAAGAGTTTTGTTCAGAGACTTGTTTAGGAGAAATTCGTAAACCCTATGTAAAAAGGGGCCTGCTCACAATGTGATAAGTGGAAATAGTACAGTTTCGAAGGAGTGTTACTCCCTATTTTGTCTGAATAAACATCAGAAAGAAGAATTGAAAGTAGTAGCTGCTTCTCTCAACTAAGAAGGATCTACAGGACATTTCCATTACGAAACACACCAACGTTTTGATTGGTAAGAATATTTGATAGAAGCAAAAAAAAGTTTCGTAGCATTGTTTCAGACGAACTATTAACTCACATGTGTATGATTTCAAAGTTGGAATGAAATTAGAAGCTCTGTATTCCAAAAATGTCACATTTACATGCATAGCAACAGTTATTAGAATGAAAATTTCTAATTTGTTAACAGTTGTAAAAATCCAGTGGAATATAATGCAAACCATATGAAGTAAGATGCAATAATAATATAAGTTTGTTCCCCTTTAACATTTGATATTTCGAAGCTGCTACAGTGAATTATAAAAAAACTGGAACAAAAATTCTTTTAGACGAACGAAGATTTTCAGGATTTTCAGAAATGGTGCGACATCACTGGGTCGTTTACCATAGCTTCTTTTGAAAGCAGAGTTATATAAATATAGACCTGCCGATTATGTGTCAGAAAGAATATTGATAAGAACCTCAACACAAAGACCATCTCGAGGACCATTATCCATAATATTGGACTTTTCGAAGCTGTGGAAGAAGTTGATGGCTGCCATTCCAAATAAATTAGAGAAGGAACATTTCCAGTTGTGAAAACCCTGTGAAGTATAATATAGACCATATTGGGTAAGATTTATTTATGAATAAAATTTTTCTGTTTTAACATTTGATAATTTGCTGAAGGTAAATCGACGCTGCTACAGGGAAATGTAAAAAAACTGGAACAAATTCTCTCTGATGAATCGGGATTCTCAAGATCGTTCAGGAAGCAGAGATGGAACAAGTTTTTGAGACGAAAGTAAGAGAGAAAAAACAGAAGCTCAAAGACATTGAGATTGAACTCAAGACATGAAGTCACTAAAAAGCAGCCAGAAGAGCAAAGCCCAGGTTCAACTCCCAATGGGACAACACCAAACAGTACCAATGGTAATGAAGTTAATAGGTCACACCCTACAATGCAGAGTATAAGAGAAATATTCTTCAATAATTCCTCAGCAGACACCAACAACTCATTTAAATATAAAGCAGACCATATGAGGTAAGATGCAATGCATTAATAGATCACATTTCTTTTATTTTAACATTTGATATTTTGAAGGTTAATCGAAGCTGCCACAGTGAAATATAAAAACTGATGAAGGCATTGTGGTGGAAAAACCACTGGACGAACAACACTGTGTACATTTTTCGAAAGACTAGGATAGAAGGTATTCAGAGGACCCGAAACTGCTTCTGTCTTGCTGAGTGGTGGCATAGAATTCACTGAATCTGAAAATCAGCTGAAGACAGTGATCCAGATTCAAAAGATTCAAAATTTGGACATACCTTGTCTAGAAACTGGCTGATCATTTGTGACAGAAGAGAGATGGATGTATCAGTTTTAACCTCTAAGGAAAGATGGGAAACGTGGATGAGAAGAAAAATAGATATCATCACATTATCCACTTGGTGTCTGCCGAAAAGAGCCGAGGAATTTTACTCAACAGAGGAACACAGTTGTCGATCAGAAGGCGTTGAGCTAGCTAGAGAGCTGTATTCTAAAGCAGATGCTGCCTCGATTGGACACCCTTATTTTGATGTTTGAGGTGGAGAAAAAGATGGACAAAATAAATACATTAATTAATTGACACAAAGAGACGATGGTCATTTCACAACAGATCAGGTTCGAAAAAAGAAGATAAAATATCATTACTGCTATATTCATTTGATATCTTGAAGGTTAATCGAAGCTGATACAGTGAAGTATAAAATAATGTTTCAATGACGTTAAAAAAACTGGACCAGAAATTCTCTTCGATGATTGGGGATGTTCAGGAAGCAGAGATGGAACAAATTCTTGAGATGAAAGTAACAGAGAAAAAACATAATCTCAAACACATTGAGATTGAACTCACAAGAAGACATGAAGCAACTAAAAAGCAGCTAGAATAGGAAAGCCCAACTTCAACTCCCAATGGAACAACTCCAAACAGTACCAATGGTAATGAAGTTAATAGTTCAAATCCTACAATGCAAAGTAAAAGAGAAATGTTCTTCAATAATTCCTCAATAGACGCCAACAAAGATTCTAATCGAATTAGTAATAAAGTTTCTATAGTAGAAAGTAAAACGCCGGAACCCCCACAAAAAGCGTCATCTCCGGAATTAACCAAAGTTGAAACTATAATAATAATTATTATATAATTAATAATTATAGTAAAGAATCGACTCCAGAAATATTCAAGGAAAGACCGAAACTCAAAGAATTGGATGGTTACGTAGGATGCTCTAATTTACCTAAGCAGGTCTATCGAAAGACTGTAAAAAAGGGTTTTGAGTTTACTTTGATGGTGTTTGGAGAATCTGGTTTAGGAAAATCGACTCTGATTAACTCAATGTTTGTCAATGACATGATATAGTGCAACCGATTATCGTGGACCAAGATAGAGGCTCAGAAAAAACAGTAGATGTTGAAACAATAAGGGTGATGTTGAGATAAAATGGTGTTAATTTATTGTTGATGGTCATTGACACTCCTGGATTTGATGAAGAAGTGGATAACAGCAAGTGCTGGGTTCCAACAGCTGAATATATTGAATCCAAATGTGATTATTTGAACTGTGAAGCAAGAATGACAAGAAAAAAATCTAAACATGACAAGCAAGATGTCAGGCAAGTTTCCGACGCAGTGCTGTGCAATTCTTCAGAATTCAACAAGCGACACGGAGAAATTTGCTGCACTATTATTGGTTACAGAGTTACTGAGGAAGATATTGTAACTAGGCTGCTAAAAAAGCTATCTTCAATAATGCCATTGGATTCGATTTCCGCTAAAGATTACTGCTTGCAACTGGTGTCCCTGTGTATTGTTCAACAGTTTTCGGCAATGAAGAAGAACTGGCCTGCTTCCCCGAATTGCTTGAAAAGCTTTGTGCTTAAGTGCCGTTCAGCTAACACGCGTGTTTAATAAATCGTCCAAAATGGAGCAGAAAAAACTCAAGAAGAAAGTTGGCAATAAGGTAGAAACAGCCCCTTTTGTGGTAAATAAAGTGGAGAAAAAAAAAGAGATAAATTCCTTATTCGAAAAAAGAACTAGGAATTTTGGTATTGGTCAAGATATCCAGCCAGAACGTGATCTTTCAAGATTCGTAAAATGGCCCAAATACATTAGGATCCAAAGGCAGATATCCGTCTTACAAAACACCAAAACTCAAAGAAATGAATGGTTATGTAGGATTCTCTGATTTACTTTATCAGGTCTATCGAAAGACTGTTAAAAAGGGTTTTGAGTTCACTTTGATGGTGTTTGGAGAATCTGGTTTAGGAAAATCGACTCTGATTATTAATTGAAAGATGGATTTCTGAGAGATTAATACTATGTTTGTCACTGACATGATATAGTGCAACCGATTATCTACTTTCAGAAGAAAAAATGAACTGGTAAACAAATGATAGCAGTGGAAACCCATATCACTCATAGAGATTACATCAATTTATTAACACATAAAGACGATGGTCATTTTACAATCGGTTCAAGTTGAAAAGAAGAGGATAAAATGTCATTACAGCTATATTCATACTTTCAGAAGAAAAAATGAACCAAGTGGAAAATGATAGAAGTGAAAACCCAGATCACTCATAGAGATTACATCAATTTATTGACACAAAAAGATGATGGTCATTTTACAATCGGTTCAAGTTGAAAACGAGAGGATAAAATCTCATAACAACTATATTCATACTTTCAGAAGAAAAAATGAACCAAGTGGGAAAATGATAGAAGTGAAAACCCAGATCAGTCATAGAGATTACTTAATTTATGTCCAAAAAAGACAATGGTCATTTTACAATTTTGGAGCAGAGATGTTTTCTTGTGAATAATTCTACTTTTTGAAAAATAATCCACATTAGATGACCTAGCATTGATCAACTATTTGCCAAAGTTCTAAAATATAGAAGAAGTAACTGCAAATTCGTATTGTTCAGTGTACAACCTATCTCTAAAAGAAGATTGGACAATGTGGAAGAATTTCAAATTTCTCGAACTCTTTAATAGGTGATGTATCTTCGAAAGAATATGCGGGTCCAGAAATCAAGACTTATGATCACAGCGAAATATTGGCAAAAGGAACTAGTCCAGAAAAGATGCCAAAATTAAATGGTAAAGTGTAGATAATATTTAATTGTGGAGTAGTATGTTTTACCTAAGAATTCTCTTAGATGAAAAGGAAAATTCAGGAAAGGTGCGACTTCTGAAAGCTACCGATTATGTGTCAGAAAGATTATTGATAAGAACCCCCATAATAAGACCATCTCGGGAACAATTATCTATAACATTGGACTTTTCTAAGCAGAGGAAGAAGTTAAGGGCTTCCATTCCAAATAAATTAGAGAAGGAAAATTGCCAAAATGTTACCAGCTTAGAAAACCCAGCGAAATATAATACAAACAATATGGGGTAAGATACATTATTATATTACATTTGTTCTATTTTAACATTTGATATTTTGAAGGGATATTCATGGAAAAAAAGTCAAAAATGCCGAAATGCTTTAGGTTGCAAAACCTTATAAACAATCATACACATTTGTTGACAAGGTGGAGTGTACTCGAGATAACTTTTGCCGATGTGTCAATTATGCAGCGAGAGAAATTTGTAAATTGTTACGTTACCGGCTTTAAGAACAGGCTTCTAGATGAGTATGGTTGTGCCATTAGAATTACCTGTTTGCATAAACAAGCCACACGTATTCTCTGCGATTTTTTATGTTAGTCAAGATTGAATAATGTTGGCAAGCATCTGAAAAGTTAGAGAATCATGAAGGGCACCACAAAAAATATTGCTTGTACTTGGTCCTTTAAAATATGTATTTCCTACAAAAAATGGTAAAAAAGAGCTTTGTTCAGAGACTTGTTTAGGTGAATTTCGTAAACCCTATTAAAAAGGGCCTGCTCACAATGTGATAATACAGTTTCGAAGGAGTGTTAATCCCTATTTTGTCTGAATAAACATCAGAAAGAAGAATTGAAAGTAGTAGCTGCATCTCTCACCTAAGAGGGATCTACAGGACCTTTCCATTATGAAACATACCAACCTTTTGATTGGTAAGAATATTTGATAGAAGCAAAAAAAAGTTTCGTAGCATTGTTTCAGACGAACTATTAACTCGCATGTGTATGATTTTAAAGTTGGAATGAAATTAGAAGCTCTGTATTCCAAAAATGTCACATGTACATGCATAGCAACAGTTATTAGAATGAAAATTTCTAATTTGTTAACCGTTGTAAAAATCCAGTGGAATATAATGCAAACCATATGAAGTAAGATGCAATAATAATATAAGTTTGTTCTCCTTTAACATTTGATATTTCGAAGCTGCTACAGTGAAATATAAAAAAACTGGAACAAAAATTCTTTTAGACGAACGAAGATTTTCAGAAATGGTGCGACGTCACTTGGTCGTTTACCACAGCTTCTTTTGAAAGCAGAGTTATATAAATATAGAGCTGCCGATTATGTGTCAGAAAGAATATTGATAAGAACCGCAACACAAAGACCATCTCGAGGACCATTATCCATAATATTGGACTTTTTGGAGCTGTGGAAGAAGTTGATGGCTGCCATTCCAAATAAATTAGAGAAGGAACATTTCCAGTTGTGAAAACCCTGTGAAATATAATATAGACCATATTAGGTAAGATTTATTTATGAATAAAATTTTTCTGTTTTAACATTTGATATTTTGCTGAAGGTAAATCGACGCTGCTACAGTGAAATTTAAAAAAAAAAACTGGAACAAATTCTCTTCGATGAAGGGGGATTCTCAAGATCGTTCAGGAAGCAGAGATGGAACAAGTTTTTGAGATGAAAGTAGAGAGAAAAAACAGAAGCTCAAAGACATTGAAATTGAACTCATAAGAAGACAGGAAGTCACTAAAAAGCAGCTAGAATAGGAAAGCCCAACTTCAACTCCCAATGGGACAACTCCAAACAGTACCAATGGTAATGAAGTTAATAGTTCAAATCCTACAATGCATAGTAAAAGAGGAATGTTCTTCAATAATTCCTCAGTAGACGCCAATTAAGATTATAATCGAATTAGTAATAAAGTTTCTACAGTAGAAAGTAAAACGCCAGAACCCCCACAAAAAGCGTCATCTCCGGAATTAACCAAAGATGAAACTAGTAAAGAATCGACTCCAGAAATATTCGAGGAAAGACCAAAACTTAAAGAATTGGATGGTTACGTAGGATTCTCTAATTTACCTAATCAGGTCTATCAAAAGACTGTTAAAAAGGGTTTTGAGTTCACTTTGATGGTGTTTGGAGAATCTGGTTTAGGAAAATCGACTCTGATTAACTCAATGTTTGTCACTGACATGATATAGTGCAACCGATTATCCTGGACCAAGACAGAGGCTCAAAAAAAACAGTAGATGTTGAAACAACAAGAGTGATGTTGAGAGAAAATGGTGTTAATTTATTGTTGACAGTTGATGACACTCTTAGATTCGGTGATGCAGTGGATAACAGCAATTGCTGATTTCCAATAATTGAATATATTGAATCAAATATTAGGATTATTTGAAGCATGAGTGTCCAGAAAACAAAGTCCAGATGTGAGAGTACCAATGGTAATGAAGTTAATAGGTCACACCCTACAATGCAGAATAAAAGAGAAGTGTTCTTAAATAATTCCTCAGTAGACACCAACAACTCACTGAAATATAATGCAGACCATATGAGGTAAGATGCAATGCATTAATAAATCACATTTCTTCTATTTTAACATTTGATATTTTGAAGGTTAATCGAAGCTGCTACAGTGAAATATTAAAACTGATGAAGACATTCTGGTGGAAAAACCACTGGACAAACAAGACTGTGTACATTTTTTGGAAAAACTAGGTTAGAAAGTATTCAGAGGACCCGAAACTGCTTCTGTCTTGCTGAGTGGTGGCATAGAATTCACTGAATCTGAAAATCTGCTGAAGACAGTGATCCAGATTCAGAAGATTTAAAATTTGGACATACATTGTCAAGAAACTGTCTGATCATTTGTGACAGAAGAGAGATGGATGTATCAGTTTTAACCTCTAAGGAAAGATGGGAAACGTGGATGAGAAGAAAAATAGATATCATCACATTATCCACTTGGTGTCTGCCGAAAAGAGCCGAGGAATTTTACTCAACAGAGGAACACAGTTGTCGATCAGAAGGCGTTGAGCTAGCTAGAGAGCTGTATTCTAAAGCAGATGCTGCCTCGATTGGACATCCTTACTTTGATGTTTGAGGTTGAGAAAAAGATGGACAAAATAAAAACATTAATTAATTGACACAAGGAGACGATGGTCATTTCACAACAGATCAGGTTCGAAAAAAAAAGATAAAATCTCATTACTGCTATATTCATTTGATATCTTGAAGGTTAATCGAAGCTGATACAGTGAAGTATAAAATAATGTTTCAATGACGTTAAAAAAACTGGACCAGAAATTCTCTTCGATGATTGGGGATGTTCAGGAAGCAGAGATGGAACAAATTCTTGTGATGAAAGTAAGAGAGAAAAAACATAATCTCAAAGACATTGAGATTGAACTCACAAGAAGACATAAAGCAACTAAAAGCAGCTAGAATAAGAAAGCCCAACTTCAACTCCCAATGGAACAACTCCAAACAGTATCAATGGTAATGAAGTTAATAGTTCAAATCCTACAATGCAAAGTAAAAGAGAAATATTCTTCAATAATTCCTCAATAGACGCCAACAAAGATTCTAATCGAATTAGTAATAAAGTTTCTATAGTAGAAAGTAAAACTCCGGAACCCCCACAAAAAGCGTCATCTCCGAAATTAACCAAAGATGAAACTAGTAAAGAATCGACTCCAGAAATATTCAAGGAAAGACCGAAACTTAAAGAATTGGATGGTTACGTAGGATTCTCTAATTTACCTAATCAGGTCTATCAAAAGACTGTTAAAAAGGGTTTTGAGTTCACTTTGATGGTGTTTGGAGAATCTGGTTTAGAAAAATCGACTCTGTTTAACTCCATGTTTGTCACTGACATGATATAGTGCAACCGATTATCCTGGACCAAGACAGAGGCTCAAAAAAAACAGTAGCTGTTGAAACAACACAAATATGAAGATTATTTGAACTGTGAAGCAAGGGTAAAAAGAAACAAAGTCTAGACATGATAATACATTGTTGTTTATATTTCATACAACCTTCTGTTCATGGATTGAAATCATTGGACATAGAGTTCATGAAACGTTTAATGTGATTAAGTGAATATTATTCCTATTATTGCAAAAGCTGATACTCTAACCACTGAAGAATGCCGGTTGTTCAAGAAACAAATCTTGAATGAAATTGTCCTGTACAAAATAAAAATATATGAATTTCCAGATTCATATGATGATGAAGTAGAAAATAAACTGAATAAAACATTAAGAGATGGAGTTCCTTTTGCTGTTGTTGGTTTCTAATGCAGTTTGTGTGAAACATTCGAAATGCAAACTTTTGAAACCATATCTAGTTTCTTGAAGCTCAAAATGAATTTCAGACCAGAAGAAAACCTGTGTATGATTTACCAGATATAAGTGGCCTGATATAAATGACTTCTACAGAATCGGATGCCTTGACTACTAACAAGAATCAAGAATCTGCCGAACTAGCACATAATTCAACTGATCAGTAGAAGAAAGAGAATGCTACTGTTTGAATTTGAATATTTTGATGGCCGATTCAGGTTTATTAACTGGTAACACATTTGATTCTTCCAAATCCTGTTAATGTAATTCTCCTCTTCCAAATTTGACTTTGACAATTCATTGGCCCCATTATTCATAGGAAAAGTTCAGTTCTTCTACAAATGGTTTTGACGAGGATGCTCTTGGAGGAGTTAACAACTTTTAGGTAAAACTCATTTTCATCATGAAATACAGGTTCTCTATAAATGATCGTAACAGCGCAGTTGGCTTTGGATTATGCAAACCACAGAATTCTGTGATCATCCTATGCTCTGATTGGTTAGACATTGGTATTCTGCAATCCAAAGCCAACTGCGCTGTTACAATCATTTATAAAGACCCTGTATTTCATGTTATTATTATTATTATTCACAAAATGAGAGTTGAGGATAACCTATACAACTCAAAGAAAAAACAATTGAGGCTCAACGTGATCGATATACACAATTCAAAATAAAATAAGAAAATCAAATGTAGTACTAACAAAAAACAAAATTGAAATCAAAATACACTTTCTGATCTCCGAGAATCCCATCCATTTTTAAACATGTTGATACTTCTTGCATTGACAACTTCGCTAGGTAGCATATTCCAATGGTGGAATATTCTGTTGCATTAATGTACAGAAAAGCAGTTTATTTATATTCTTATAATTTATGATTTTTATATTTATTTTAATATTGTTTTTTACTACAGAGTCCCTGGAAGCTGATACATCCCCATCACCTGTTGTTATACACATCAGGAAATCTTCCTATGGTGACCCATTAATTGATACTATACTACACTATAGAGTATATTATACCAGTAGCTTTTGTAAAGAAACTTATCAGGAAGAATTTGAAACAATATTGGCAAGACTTGGAGCCTTGCAAGGAGAGCAGTTTCTTAAGTGGTATCATCAAATTTGTGTTTTCACTGTTAGAGACAACGTTGGAATGTTGCCAGAACTTATTGAAACCGGAGACCCCCTTAGGTGAATGTCAATCTTGTGATCTGAAATCACCACCAACCAAAAAAGAAGCCTCAGGTGTAACAAGAGCCTGATATTCCACTACACCCTTTGCTGCAGATACCTGAACATCTTCGGAAGTCACACTTGCCAACATAAATAGAATACACCACAGTAGTGTCGACAGTGGAGTATGGGGGAAGTGATACAGTTTATTGAATCCGCAGTCCCTGCTTGGGGGTGCATGCGGAACTATTTAGGAAACATGAAATTGATGGCAAAGCTAGTAAAAAATCTAAATTTTTGAAGCATATGCGAATTATTCATGGAGACAAATTCGACAATGATTATCTCAAAGAGTATGAGCAGGTGGTATAACAGAATGTTGTAAAAGGCTTCTATAATTTACCTAATCAGGTCTATCGAAATACTGTTAAAAAAGGGTTTTGAGTTCTATTTGATGGTGTTTGGAGAATCTGGTTTAGGAAAATCAACTCTGATTAACTCAATGTTTCTCCAGGACCAAGACAGAGGCTCAAAAAAAAACAGTAGCTGTTGAAACAACAAGAGATGTTGAAGGAAAATTGTGTTAATTTATTGTTGGCGGTTGATGACTCATTGGATAACAGCAATGGCTGATTTCCAATAATTGAATATATTGAATCGAATATAAGGATTATTTGAAGCAAGAGTGTCCAGAAAACAAAGTCCAGACATGAGAGTACCAACGGTAATGAAGTTAATAGGTCACACCCTACAATGCAGAATAAAAGAGAAGTGTTCTTCAATAATTCCTCAGTAGATACCAACAACTCACTGAAATATAATGCAGACCATATGAGGTAAGATTCATTAATAAATAACATTTGTTCTATTTTAAAATTTGATATTTCGAAGGTTAATCGAAGCTGCTACAGTGAAGTGCGAAGCGACGAGTCACTTTCAATCCGAAGGCTTATATAAAGAATGAAGACACTGCATTCATGGCATACCCACCCTCCATGAAACAGGAAATAGTCGATCTGCAAGAGGTCAGCGACGATGCATCTGGACCGGCAGCCATGAATACAAAAAGTGCCTTCGATCAGCGATCTGTCAGATACTGAAGCATCATTAGATTTACCGGCGCAGGTACCGCCACTGACGCTGGGTACCAACAAGACCATGACCGAGGCGGTTGAGGCGTCTTTTGCGTCGTGGGAAAAAGAGCTGATAAGGTTGAATATCACCAAAGATCCGCGACAGTGGACGGAAAGTGACGTGGCCCACTGGCGATTAGATTCTTGTGGGATGCGTATACAACAGATGAAAGTAATGATTCTAAGACCTCAGTAGTCGCTTTGTCGTACAAAAAAAATTGATGAAATGTTTCTCACTGACATATATAGTGCAACCGATTATCCTGGAACTACACAGAGGCTCAAAAAAACAGTAGCTGTTGAAACAACACAAATACGAAGATTATTTGAACTGTAAAGCAAGAGTAAAAATGTCTAGACATGAGAATACATCCCAGTCCGCCTGAAGGAGGTTCTGTGAGCCTATAAATTGAAAATTGTGTTCATTTCGATGATTACTATTTTCATTTTATCTATGTTTCAAAAAATGAGAATACATTGTTGTTTATATTTCATACAACCTTCTGTTCATGGATTGAAATCATTGGACATAGAGTTCATGAAACGTTTATGTGAAGTGAATATTATTCCTATCATTGCAAAAGCTAATATTCTAACCGCTGAAGAAGTCAGTTGTTCAAGAAACAAATCTCAAATGAAATTGCCCTACACAAAATAAAAATATATGATTTTCTAGATTCATTTGATGAAGAAGAAAATAAACTGAATAAATCATTAAAGGATGGAGTTCATTTTGCTGTTGTTGGTTTCAAATGGAGTTTGTGTGAAACATCTAGTTTTTTGGGGCTCAAAATGAATTTCAGACCAGAAGAAAACCTGTGTATAATTTACCAGATATAAGTGGCCTGATATAAATGACTTCTACAGAATCGAATGCCTTGACTACTAATAAGAATCAAGAATCTGCCGAACTAGCACATAATTCAACAGGTCAGTCGAAAAAAGAGAATGCTACTGTGGGTATCAACAAGATCATGACAAAGGCGGTAAAAGCGTCTTTTACGTAGTGGGAAAAAGAGCATATAAGGTTGAATATCACCAAAGATCCGCGACAGTGGACAGAAAGTCACGTGGCGCAGTGGCTCCAGTGGGCAACTAAAGAATTCTCACTGGAAGGTATAGCCTTGCACCAGTTTCGAATGAAGGGCAAGGATGGGAAAAGATGCATTTGCCGCAAGGCACCCCCTTTTTAGATGACATTCTATGGGAGCATCTGGAACTCCTTCAGAAGGATGTGGAAAAAGAACGAGCACTGTCTAGTAACAACGTATCGTCGACAGCATGTGCGTACCGGAACTGAACGCTTACATCGACTACAGTCAAACCCTCCTTCTGGCTGGAGAGCACCGGAAACCGCTGGTGACACCTGTGTCGAGTAACCACACCAACGCAAACCTATCTAACAACATCTTCCTTCACGAAGGTAGTTATGGACAGTTGAGAAGTCCAGCGTGTCCGCCTTCAGAAGAAATAAGAGACGAAGGATCACCACCTCTAGGGCCCCCATCATTTTTACACCTTCAAGGAAGTTCCCCCTACCATCAAATAAAAGATGGCTATAAAAGTTCGTGTCCACCTAGTGAGTCAGGTACCTACAGCAGGATAGACAACCTCCAGTTTATGAGCAGTGCGGGAGGGGGATAAGCAGGATCCTTCGCACCTCTTCCAGACACCTCACTATTTCTCAGACGAGCACAGCGATTACCAAGCACTGGAGTCGAGCCAGCACCAGCAATACTTGGCCGAAAATTCGCCCGAATTCTATGCTGCCAATAGTTTATTAGATTCTAAGTATCATCAACATTATGTGAAGAACTTGGTTAGATCAGCAGGCGCAGGCAGATATAACGGCTTTCCATACGACGGCATACCGTTCCAGAAGGTTCCGAGCGGGACGAACAACGTGGCCGACCAATGAACGCACAACGATCTGAGCTCGATCGTGCACGCGCACCAGCACACGCATCCATCTTTCCTATCCATACAACAACTAGAAATAGAATGGAAACTGCAATGCTAAGGTCTGGGACAGTCTAAAGCGACATCAGACGGCTGTTGGAAGAATTAATACAACTAAAAGTGGCGGGAAAAGCTGCCTCATCCTTATGAGAGTGAATAGTTTAACTTTTAATATCTTCCATCACGCATTGTTTCATCAGTTCGAAATTACTGAGTTAGGAAATCGACAAAATTCTCGAAAAAAATAATCTGTCTCTTGAGAGACCAGTGAAGCTCGTTTTGTTGGGTGCTGGAGAGAGTGACAAATACAAATTTTCGAAGCAAATGCGAATTATTCATGGAGCAAAATTCGACAATGATCATCTCAAAGAGTACAAGCAGGTGGTATATCAGAATGTTGTTAAAGGCCTGCAGGTTTCAGTTGACGTCAGGTTAAAATAAGACATTCCTTGGGTTGATCCCAACAATTTTAGTGCTGGAAAAGAATTACTCTTATTTAACAATTTGATGCATTTGATATAAGAAGATAGTTTCAAATGAGCGATTCAGTGAAATATTTCCTGAATAATTCAGAAAGACTAGCAAAACACAATAACATCAGCAATGAAAAGACCATCTCTTGGACCATTATCTCTAATATTGGACTTTTCTAAGCAGTGGAAGAAGTTGATGGCTGTTATTCTAAATAAATTAGACAAGACAAATTTCCAATGTTTCATCAGTTGTTAAACCCAGCTAAATATGATGCGGACCATAAGAGGTAAGATACATTATTAAATTACATTTGTTCTATTTTAACATTTAATATTTTGTTGAAGGTTAATCAAAGCTGCTACAGTGAAATATGAAAAAAAACTGGAACAAAATTCTCTTTGATGAATGGGGATTTTCAAGAACGTTCAGGAAGCAAAGATGGAACTAGTTTTTGAGATGAAAGTAAGAGAAAAAAACAGAAACTCAAAGAAAGTGACATTGAACTCACAAAAAAACATGAAGCAACTAAAAAGCAGCTAGAAAAGCAAGGCTCAACTTCAACTCCCAATGGGACAACTCCAAACAGTACCAATGGTAATGAAGTTAATAGTTCAAATCCTACAAAGCAGAGTAGAAGAGAAATGTTCTTCGATAATTCCTTAGTAGCCACCAACAAAGATTCTTATCGAGTTAGTGGTAATGTTCCTACAGTAAACCACCACCCCCCACAAAAAGCGTCAACTCCGGAATGAACCAAAGACCCTGCTTGACAGGTTCCGGTCCTATCCAGTTGTGGCAGTTTTTGTTGGAACTTTTAATGGACAAGACTTGTCAATGTTTCATTTCATGCACTGAAGACGGTTGGGAGTTTAAACTTAAAGTCTAAAGACCCCGATGAAGTAGCCCATCGTTGGGGAATAAGGAAGAATAAGCCAAAAATGAATTATGAAAAATCGCGGGGTCTCAGATACTATTATGATAAAAATATCATTCACAAGACTGCCGGCAAACGTTTAGTATATCGTTTCGTCTGCGACCTACAGAATTTACTAGGATGCAGCGCTGAAGAACTGCATACTATGGTAGACCTCAAGCCCGAAGAGAGAGATGACGATTAAACGTTCAAACACAAACCCCCTTGTTAAAATGACAATTACTTTTTCTATTATCGGTGCCTGAAATGTTCATCGATGCCACAAAAGTGAAAACTATCACTGAACACACACTAAATGCACACAATAAAGTATATGAAGTTCTAGATTCATGTGATGATGTGGATGAACATAAACTGAATAAATCAGCATAGCTGATACTCTAACCGCTGAAGAATGCCAGTTGTTCAAGAAACAAATCTTAAATTAAATTCATGAGGATGTTGAAGAAGAAAATAAACAAAATAAATCATTAAAAAATAGTTGTTTAAAATCCAGTTTGTGTGAAACGTTTAAAATGAAAACTTTTGAAAACCTATCTTAGTTTCTTTGGCCTCAATATAATCTTCAGCCCAGAAGGAAACCTGTGGGTAATTTGCCAGATATAAGTGGACATACAAATGACTTGACTGCTAGCACATACTTGTCCGTCACCGTCAGTGACATTTTCATGTCATTGTCAAATCTATCTGTATGTTCCGCTCTCCAAGCGTCCATGTTGTTAGTTGTGTCACATCCACTTTGTTTGTGTAACTTGTGATTTAGGTCGAATTTTGGTGAGCTGTGGTTACATCTAACTATCACGTGATGATTTGACAGAAAATAAGTGTATTAACTGTCAACTATGTAACTATGGTAAGCTGTAGTTACATCGCCAAAATTCGACTTTAATCCATCCGCCCTTTTCTACAGTACCTATAGTATGAGTGAAGCAAATGAGCAATACTTACCAATACAGATGTTTATTATAGTTTTCTTTTCGAATTAATATTTTTTTTACCTTTCTATCGGAAGAAGGCGAAAGAAATTTCGTCAGGAGCTTGCATTTTCAAAAAAATAAAATATTCTACTTCATAACCGAATAAATAACCAAAAAAATTAAGAAAGATCTGAGCAGGTGCATTTGAGCGCTCGTTTATTGGTGTAGCAATGAGGCTATTAGATCACAATTTTGTAAAGGACTTTATCCACTCCTATAGAGTAATATGTCAATTATTAAACTAATTTCTATGTGTAATAGTAGCTTTAACACAACCGTAGACATGTCTATGAACCGAAAAGCGAGTGTTATAATAACAACCGCTAATAAAAATCTAGGAAAAATTAAATTGCCTACAAAAAAAATGAATAAAAAGTAGGATCGATCCGGAAATCTATTTCAGCCTTCAAAAAAAAATTAAATTCTACGGTTCCGATGATGCGATCCTCTTGAAATTTTTCATGAAGAGTATATCAATCTTCATTTACAAAATGAATTTCACTGAAATCGGATTTCTTGTTACTTCTTTTCAATATTTCAATTGAATTTTCCATGGTTCTGTTCACACTATGGCCATAAAATTTTGCATTAAGCCTATTATGAGCATTTTGCTTGTGGCCGCATTATTTTAATTCGATTGGTTTTGTTTTGTTTGAAATATTGAGGAACAAAAATTTTGAATGGTCATATTTAACGAAGCTAACCGAGGCATTTGGGAACCGAACTCGCCCTAAAAAAATGAAGTCTAAGACAATCCCTTCGAAAGTTATCGTGCTAACGGCCGGCCCCACGGACAGAATTAAAACGTGCGTGTAAAGATTGCTATTGGTCATAACATAAAGTGAAGTCACCGAGTGAATAACAGGCTATTATTCACTCACCATACGCTAAACGGAGTAAAATCAAGAAATAAAATATATTTGAACAGAATTTCAAAAATGCTATTTCACATGAGAAAAAGAAGTGTTGTAGGTATCGTTTTTTTCTCAAAAAGTAAAACGCATTCAAACTCAGATAAAAAAAAATGTTTTATTGATCTGAGGCTTCAAACGACATAGAGATGTTCCCTCAAGCCGTGCCTGTATTTTCTCCTGCAGTTCATATGAATCACTCAATGAGGTCGCCACTGTAGGTGCTTGAACCTCAGAGGAGGAAGTAAACTTCTTCCTCTGGGGTCTGAACTTAAAGCTATTGTATAATACAGAATCCTTCTTTATACTATGAAATAGGTATAGAATCTAAGAGCTTGACATTGTATACCTCGCAGAATATTCGCTAGATGTCGCTTGGAGCCTCAAAAACGAGTTTCTCACTGGATATAGGGATTGTCCTAGATATTTTCTATTGGGTAATCTATCTACAGGGTGTCTCGGGAGTAACTTTACATACTCTTTTGAGAGATAGAGTTAGAGTAGGACTAGCTGAGTACGGATTGAGTATGAAAAAATAATTTTCAACTTTCCCCACAAAGCTAAAAGATGATTTTCGAAAATCATGGAATTAATTATACACTTTAGGCCAAATATGTACCTTGAATCAGGTCCGTTCAGGCACGTAGCTAAGGGGTGGGCTAAGGGGCTGAAGCCCCCACGAAATCATTAAAATATCAATAAGGATGTGTTCAGTTATACGTTGTGCAATCGTGAATTATTTCATCTCCATAGGTTCAAATTTTTTGGTGAGAAGTTACCCTGCCCGAAGAAAAATCCTGGCTACGTGCCTGGGTCCTTTCCTAGGGTATAAACAGGATGTTCCTTAATTAATGTATCAACGGTGAACTGTATAGATTCCTCATGATAAAATAAAATTTTTTACCTCTTCTATATTTTCCTCCGGGTCTTCGTTTCAGCGTCACAGGGTGTCAAAAATTTATATTTTTTGCTAACATCTTAGAACCATTACAGAATTGATTATCTTCAAACACATTTTCACTAATAATAGCTACTTTCTTGTACCTTATCCGGTTTTATTAGAACTCAATTCTGTAATTCAAATGGTTCCTAAAATATTAGCAAAAACTGACATAAATATAAATTCTTGACACCCTGTATCGCTAAAATGAAAATGCAGAGGAAAATATGGAAGGGGAAAAAATGTTATTTCATCATGAAGAATCTACAGTTAATCGTTGATACATTTATTTAGGAACACACTGTATATTCCACCCGCGTGCGGTTACAACTTTGCCGCCCCTATAATATAGAGCTGGTTTCATTTTGATTACAGTTTAGACAAGCATTATTCAGGGTTACACAGCAAAAAAAAGTTGGAAAAAGTTGATATTTGTGACAACAGGAGTGAAAAGACTGTCACAGGGTGTAAAATTTTGCGTGTTTTTTCAAATGCCCATAATATCATGCAGGCCCGCCGTAAGCGTGTAAGGCGTGCCCGGCACAAGGGCGGCACGTCCAGGGGGGCGGCAAATCCAGTGAAATTGAAATTTTTTTGTTGGGGACAAACAACGTGGTAAGCGGGAGGGGGGAGAAAAAAAGGGGGGCGGTTGTCCAACTCCAACTGCTTTGAAATTTTGCCAACTGTCATAGAAACATAGAAACTTTGCCATATGCGATCGAAACTTTGCCAACTGCTTTGAAATTTCTCCAACTCCGTTCAACATTGGGGGCGGCAAGGTCTCCCCATCCCCCTTAGAGAGACTTTTTCTCTCAAGGATCGGGAAGACAGGCGGCCAACATCGATCATTTCCGTATATCCACGGAATTCAGTGAATTCACTGCAGTGTTTCTTTCAGGTATATTTCCGGGAGTGGCACTGCCGCTCCCCGAAGTTCCGCAGGTGCCCCTCGGCGTAAAACTTCAAGATCGAAAAATTCACATAATCCGATAAATTGCCCTCCCGGAACTTCGAATTGCGCCCTCGGGAAAAATTTTCTGAAAGTAACATCGATTCAGAAATTTCCTACGGCATCACTGATTTTGTTGAATATTCTACGAGAAAAATTTGCAGATGTTCTTTTTCCCAATATAACAACCAGGTGTTTCTAGCGAAGACTCAGCATATTTAGCGCAGGGAGGTTTTTACGGGGGAGGGAGTACTGGGGGTAATTAACCACCCCCCCCACCAGGAAAGAGTTATTCACACTAAATCTTCGAATGGAAACGATCTAAATTTCAAAAAAATTTTAAATTACATAATAAAAATTGTAAAATTATATTACACCATCTCTTTAACGAACACAATTTTTCAGGTTATTTTAATTGATAGATACATCATTTTCACTGTTGAAATATTAGAAAATTGAGATATATTCTTTCACCTTAATTAGATATTGAAAATAAATGGTTCAGTAATCAGTCAAGAGGTCATCAACAACCAACATCTTCATAAAGACTACAGCTTAGGATATATAACAACGTCTAAGAGGTTATTAATCGTTCAGAGAAAATCTCGAAATAGGAGCTAAAATTATATTTGAAGAAATTTTATGAATAGCTGAAAAAAAAATATTGAACAAATATTTGATTTATATTACCATATACAACTATGATTTAACCCTTTACTGCACAACGTAGCATATATGCTACGCTAGCTTTCATATCAGTTATTTCCGCCGATTATTCATATTTAAGAAGTCTATGAAGATTACTTTACTCGCAAACTAATATCCTTCTATAATTTAAACGCTAATACATAGATGGCAGTCTGTTTCACGGTAACCGTCAGTTGATTTACAGCGCCTGCGATCTAGAGAGAGAATTCGAATTTGTTCAAATTTTCCGTGTTACTGAAGTGTTATTTCGCAGTGAATCTGTGCAAAAAAATTATAGTGAACTTGAATATGGTGAGTAGTATTAGAAATTTATATTTTCGATAATGTGAATGCCGAATGAAAGTTTTTATTGCTATCTGAATGAGCGTTGCATTTATGCTACAATGCCCCGTTGAGCATGAAGTATTTTCATTCGAATGTTGCATATCTGCAACTGTGCCCATTGTAGTTCCGGTAAAAAGATTTTGAAATAAATTTTATTTTTTCAGGAAAACGCAACGAAAAACAAAATTTTGACGCAGGCAGAGCTTGAATACTTCGCTGATCATTTATCGGATATTAGTGAAGACGGACAAGAATTTTCAGAAGATGAAGAAGATGACGTTCTTCTCGAAGATCCAGAAAACTTTCTGCCCTGTGATATCGAAGACGAAAATGATGGTCTTTTCGATATAGACAAAATGCCAATGTTTTTGCTGGAAAATTTACCAACAGATCTAGCCAAAGAATCGGATTATTCATCATCACCTGCAAATCCATCAACGTCATCAGATAAAAATAATGATCCCGATTGGGTCACTCGATCCAATCGAAAACGTAAGAACGTCGAAGAGAACAGTGATGATCTCGGTGATGATGGTGAAACTCAAAGAAAGAAAAAATCTGTCGAGGACCAGAAAAAACTGCGGAATACATTATTGAAGCTGGAATGGAGGGAAGGCAACTTGATTATGAGAGAGGAATCAGTTGCATTCAAAGGTAATGAAACTCTGTCAGGGAAAGTTTGCGAGTTGGAAACACCATACCAGTTTTTTGATTTCTTCTTTGACGAATATCTCATTGCACTCATAGTGGAACAATCTAATCTATTCTCGGTTCAGTTAAATCCCACCAATCCCGCATCCCTACACAATACCGATGTAAAAAGATATATTGGAATATGTATTCTTATGTCAGTCATACATATGCCAAATATAAGGAGCTATTGGTCCAATACATTTGGTATAGATATCATAAGAAATACAATGTCATTAAAAAAATTTGAGAAAATAAAAAAGAATCTTCACTTCAACGATAATTCAAAAATGTTGCCAAAGACGCATTTGAGGCATGATCGCCTCTTCAAAATTCGACCAATAATTGATCACCTTCTAGATCGCTACCAAAATGTTCCTTATGAGGGATGCTTATCAATAGACGAACAGATGTGCCCAACAAAAACGAAGAGTTATCTGAAACAATACATGCCAGCAAAACCTCATAAATGGGGTTTCAAGATTTATGTTTTGGCTGGAATTTCAGGGTATTCATATAATTTTGAAATTTATAGTGGCCAAGAAAATAGAACAAATCGAAACGAGAACGATTTAGGGGCATGTGCTAATATTGTGACAAGACTTTTGCGTAACGTCCCGAATCATTTGAATTATCATGTTTACTTCGATAATTATTATACCACTCTTCCACTCCTCGCACAACTATCCCATCGGGGTGTGCAAGCATTGGGTACAATTAGAAGAAATCGTATACCTAAGTGTCCCCTTCCAGCGGAAAGAGAAATGAATAAAAAAAGTCGAGGTATAAGTAAAGAATATATTACTGTGATGGAAGATGTACCAATTAGTTTGGTATCATGGAAGGATAATAAAACAGTATCCCTTGCGTCGACATTCTGTGGAACACTTCCAAAAACGAAGGTAGAGAGGTATGACAAAACACAAAATAAAAGAGTGGAAATCGAATGCCCTAAAGTTGTAAAAGAATACAATAGACATATGGGAGGAGTGGACCTTATGGATAGTCTAATTGGTCGATATCATATAAAACTAAAATCTAAAAAATGGTATTTCCGTCTCTTTTATCACCTGTTGGACATGACCATTGTAAATGCCTGGCTCTTACATAGAAGAGTAGAAGCTCAAAAAGGAAATTTGAAAACAATGGGTCTCGCTGATTTCCGATTGGAATTAGGGGAAACATTATGTAAATTGGGAGTCCATCGTGACACAAAAGGGCGCAGGTCAGATATGGAAAAACAGCTGCAACAAAAACATGTAAAAAATGCCAGACTGCATTATGTTTTAATAAAAACAAAAATTGTTTTGTAGAGTTTCACAAAAATTAGACATCAATGTTTAATTTCATTTTTTTATCTAAATATAAAACTTTCGTTCACGGCGTAATTATTTTCTCACCACCATAAACACCCAAAAACTTGTATAGAACACACTACGTTATTCGCGACAACGGCTAAAGATTATGTCACCCAAAGTGCATTGTAGCATATCGTCAGTTGAATGCAGAACTATTCCAAGTCCATTTTTCCAGAATATCGGTTTATGTCCTAAAAAGATGCTTGATACTACAATCCATCTGATGCAGAAGTATTGCAAGTCCATCTTATATCCTTACCCCACTTTTTCAATTTCATATAAACTCACGTGATAGTTAGATCTAGCGATTAAGTGGACATAGCATAGTACTGACCCATAACATAAGGACATGGTTTAGTTAAAAGTAGACATAGCATAGTTCTGACCCATAATATAAGGACATAGTTTAGTTGGAAGTGGACATAAAATAGTTCTGATATGCAGAACTGCCATACAAGGCTATATTATGTCCCAATTTTTCGGAAATTTCTTTTTGGGCAAATTTTGACCATCACAAAATAATCAGGATCTTTAAGTTTAAGTTCAAAATGGAAGAATTTTTATATATTTTCAATCAGCTTCTGACCTATTAAAAAAAACGTGTCTCCTGAAAAGTATGAATTTCGGACTTAGTATAGTTCTGCATTCAACCGACGATATATGCAACACAAAAAAAAATCACGATAATAAGAACTTCTTTTACATCCATTTTTTTTTCATTATTTTTTCCGAAATCTCAACGAATTTCTTGATCTCTTTCAATTTTTTCAGGAAAAAATAAAAAGTTGCGCATTAAAGGGTTAAGTGCAATTCAAATATGGTATTCCGGTTCAAAAATGTATGAACATTCTGGAATACTTGCACATGAAATTGTTTTGTCACTTAATATACAGAGTGTTTCGCGAATTATTGGACAAACTTCTAGTACGCTTAAAGGCATCTCGGGAATTCAGAAAAGTGTTCGAAATGTGCCCTGAGGATATTCGTTTAGGAAATACAAGATATTTTGTGTATTTTTTCAAAACTTTCAATGATAACTTCTTAACGTTGCTATGGATTTTCATGAAAATCTCATTTATTGATTCAAGAATAAGGGTTGATAATGATCTATCTCTAGTAATTTTTCGATAACTCAGATTAGATCCGGACTGACATAATCATATGTAACATCTTTTCAAGCACCTAGCTTGTATTTACAATTCCAAAAAAAGGCGATTTCAAGGGTTTTTCTTTTTTCAGGACCTTTTTGAGCGTTCGTTCTATTTAAAACAAGTGCTATATTGTTTCGCCCAAATGTCTGTAATTTTCGAATTTTGAGCCGAAAATAGCTAGAAACAATAGGGTTCGACTCCCTGATGAACAATCCGTGGTCAAAATAAATTCTATCTGTGGGCCGTCCGTCCGTCTGTTAGCACGATAACTTTCGAAGGGATTGTCCTAGAGACTTGAAATTATCAGGGTGAGTTCGCTTCCCAAATGCCTCGGTTAGGTTCGTTAACAAGCCATATCATATGGGTATTCCATAAATGTGGCAATTCGAAATTTTTGTTTCTCAATATCTCAGACGAAACGAAACCAATCGAAATGAAATTATGCAGCCAAATGCAAGATGCTCATAATAAGCCTCATGTAAAATTTCGTTGCCATAGTGTACACAGAATCATAAAATATTCAATTGGAATATTGAAAAGAAGCAACTTTATATTTCCACAAAAATATCCGATTCGAGCGAAATAGCGAAATTCATTTTTTAAATGATGAATGATATACTGAATATTAATGCAAAATTTTGGGACCGTATAATGCTAACTGAAACATGGAAAATTTGATTGCAATATTGAAAAGAAGAATCTTTAAATTTCCATAACAGGATATCCATTTGAGTGAAATTCTTTTTGTAATTGAAGGCTGATATACTGAATTTCCGTGCAAAATTTTGTGGCCATAGTATTAACAGAACCACAGAAAATTCAATTGAAATATTGAAAAGAAAAATATATATAATATCATAACATTCCAATTTGAGTGGAATTCATTTTGTGAATGAAGACTGATATGCAAAATTTCAAAAGGACCACATCATGAGAACCTTATAATTTATTTTTTTTTTAATTATAAATTGTTTACATACAGTGGAACATCTGTATAACAAATTGCGTACAAGACATTGCACATTGAATCCAAATTCCATGTTAAAAACACCCTCTTAAACTAAATAAATTCTCTCTATAACGAAATATTCAAAGAATATCACTCTCTGAATGGGTATTGGAATTTGGTAAGAAAGTAGAAGGGTGGGTTTTTCGGAAATTTTTTCGGACTTACGTAATAAATCCCGACCTTAAACTGAATCATTACGGAGGGAAGAGAGATCCTTCTGAAAAAGTTTTAAATATAAATACACCCCCGGCTGTTTGGTTTCAATCTAACCATTACGCTAGTGTGAAAGTTGTGCGAAATTGTCTGAAAGGAAGTGCTTAAGTTTGAATGATAAACTTGAATGAAATCAACCGCGACATTGTCGACTATAGAAACAATTTTCTATATAACGAAATTTCTTTATAACTATTTTTTTGTGGATTTTGCGCTTTCGTTTTAGGGAAGTTCTACTGTATTTCATTTTCTGAATAATTTTCAGAATATAATTCCGATTGTGCTGAGATTCTGTATTTATTCATTTCGTAATAATCTCAAGTTCCATATAAAATAACGAGGTAATAGTTTTATTGCTTCACCAAATAACGAGCGCTCAAAAGCTTCTGATCAGGGCTTTTCTTAAATTTTTTTACTTTAGAACGCATCATCAAAGATTGCGCAATTTGATATCAAATATTCAAAAAAGAATACCGAACGAGGCTAATCAAGTATTCAATTTTGATGATATTTGATTACGGAAAACACCTGGGAACTCAAATATCAACTTATCGGCATTCTTGACGTATCAAATAATAACATATCGATCTAATCAAGACTAAACCAAAGCACCTTGCTGCATAAAAAACAATACACATTCCTAAATAGATCTAATTTAATCCAGTAAGACTATGGTTGATTCGAAGCAGGTGGTGAATGATTCTTCTTTTCTACTGGCGCATGCCAGTACGTTGAGAAAAAGTGGTAATTGTCCATTTCAATTAGGATATTTTAGTTGGTCTATAAAAAATAATTAGTCGTTACTTTGAGTGGTTTCAATGATAAATACGATCCTTTCCGTTGTCGGAAGATTTCTTTGATTTTTTCTAGGCTAATTTAGGGGTATATCAGAATTCTTTCAACTGGTGGTCCCCAATCAATATTATCTAGGAAATAAAGCGTAAGGAGAGTTGCAGCTGGGTAAGAAAAAATAGTGAATGCGTTAATGAACTCTAGCGACAAATCACTACATAGTATAAAATAAAGTCGATTTCTATGTCCCTATGTCCCAATGTATGCTTAGATCTTTGAAACTACGCAACGGATTTGGATGCGTCTTTTTTTAATAGAGATATTCAGAGAGATTCAAGAGGAAGGTTTGTAGCAAAGAAAAATCAGGAAAAATTTCAAGATATCGAGAAGAACGTAAGAAATTGGTAAATTTCTGACATTTCTGAAAATTTCCTTTTTGTATGACATCGAATTCAATGACAACTGTCAAGTCTCCTTATGAGAGGTCAAAAAAGCTCTAGGAAATTTGCAATTTTGAGAAGAAAAACGAACAGATCCGAGTCAAACAAGGCACGAATATCGTTTTTGAGTAGTTCTATAACGTTTATTAATGAAGATATATGTTCCAGGAATTCTGAAATAACCAGAAATATGTAACAAAATATTTTGGACATAGGTACGTCTGATGTAAACATTTGTTCGTTTCGAGTGGAAAACGTTATTTGAATAGGTAAGTCCATATGAAATCATCAACTTCAACGTTCATTCAACGAATTCCTAACATTTCAGCAATCAAAAGCATCATTTCAGGTCGCAGTGATATTTGAGGCTTCTACTAAACCGAATTTCCCTTTTCACTGACAAATAACGTAATGAGAACAAAATTCGGGGATTTTTCGTATTTTAGGAAAAAACACGCCAGGAAATGATATTAAACAGTATGTATTATGATAATTATCGATATTTCAATATATTTTTTCGATTTCCTGATATATTTACATGTATTTTGATTCCTAATAAAACCCGTTGAAGTCTGCTGTAAACAGTCGTCACGTGTAACCAGGCAAGTGGTGCAACGACTAACGTGTGGACCCGGTAGGCATTTAGACTTTACGTACTCACGTTTGGCACCAAGCGCGAATAGCGCTATGCCATTGGCCCGACGCACTCGAACTGAGAAACCAATTACTTCGAATGCACAACGGCATCTCTTTCTGAGCCATGCACGTGTTTATCTCTCGATCTCCACATCTACGACGTAGTCACTATATTGAGACGGAGCGCGACAAGCTTGATTTTTATTTTCTTATACTATTACGATGAGTGGAAATGCAATGCAGTTACCAACTGCCTATAAATATTTTGAAATAGGGCCCGGAAAATATAGGGCAAATTTATTAACCGAGGAATATGTCGATAAGTGGATGGAAGAATTCATTTCGACATCGAATACGAATTGGCGGATATGTAAAGCTAAAAGAAATACACCACATTACATAATATGCAGGTAAATCTTTGATTAATCTTATTATGATTTCAAAAACTCGTATCAGATAGCTAAGCGGTTTTTAACTATTAATTGATATTTCAGTCTAGAATACAATTGCCATCATGCTTCACATCGTAGAGTGGAGCCAAACAAGAATATGAGAGGGAAATCAAAAAATTGTTTTTGTAAAGCTAAACTTAAAGTGTCTATAAAACATACTACAAGAGATACTACAAAAAAGGACAAATATGTTAAGGTAAGGCAATTCTATGAGTAAAGATTGGTGATTCGACGTAGGTACCTAACCTTCTTCAAAGTGTACTGGGTAGATATACAGAGTGATTTGTTCAGGTGTTTCTTCAGACATATTCTATAAGTCAAAAATCGCTTGAGTGGTTGCGCATATCATACATCAAATCTGTATGAATATACAGCGTGTTGTATTTGAAATAATGAAGTTACATTCGTTTCCGGTGAAAACGGAAGTAGATTCCGTTTGTAAATATTTTACAATTTTAAGTTCATTAACTCTAAAATGATAATCCGAAATCTTGAATATGCATTAAAATTTCTTCTTCGAGAACGTCTTATGAAACGCCGTAAGTTGAATACTATATGGGTACTTTATCTACGACTCTTTCAGTAAAATTCGAATAAATATATATATCGATTGAAATATATTCTGGGAGGATTCTGCATTTCTTAAAAACTTTATAGGTTTTTACTCCCAGTCTCTGAAACATAAATAATTAAAAAATGTTTGATTAAGGTCAAGTGCTCCTGCGAGAATCTTTGCACTTATTTGTCAGGAGCAAAGTGGTCTTGAAAAAATTGTTGCCTAACAGTAAAACTGAAAAAAAATCTTCAGAATTGTGTATTTTTGCATTTGCAATCTGATTCGAATAAATATGTAATTTAAAAGGCAGAAAAAAAACACAATCTCTCACAAAATGTGAAAAGTGATCAGCCTAATGCCATTAAACATGGACCATCCCACTAAAAAAATAAATAAAATATCGTTTCCAACTTGCACTTTTTTTTTCCTTACTCGAAAAATCTAGAATACATATTATAGGAATACCTACCTATCCATACTCAAAAATAACTTATTTTACAATTGCTGATAACTTTTTTCGGTTATCAACGATTTTCATGAATCTCTGTAATCCTCAAATGATATCTATCATCATTAAATGAAATTTGAGAGGATTTCAAGAGAAGAAGGCGTTATTGACATCAAATGATAATATTATTGAAGAATTTAAGAGCGTGTCAGAAATAGTAAAAAATCAAACAAAACTTGCGAAGACCGAATGTTTTCGTCAAAATTCGAAATTCTCATCTGCCATAGTTCGGAACAGAAATATAGGTACTACTTTCATGAAACACAAGATGTCTTGATACCTACCCACATTAATTCCATTGTGTGACAATATAAACTGAACACATTATTCGGGAATTCAACTTTTAGAAAACAAAAATTTGTACCTACACATTTAATATAGAGGTTCAATAAAGGAAAGAATAAAAATAAATCGAACTATAGGTATTAATGCCCTCGCTCCGCTTGCGCGTGATATAACAGTTGATTAAGTGACTTTATTATTATTACCTATTTTCATCTCCAATTCATTTTTCAATTAGGTAGAGATGTTTTTAGTCTGAACTGCTACCCAACCAACCCACCATACTACTTAAGATTGTATCTTGGATTTTTATGGAAAGTGATTGAATTGGTGGAATTTTTATGTTTAGAAAAAGTACGAAATGATTGTACCCAATTCAAACTAGACGTTTTCATTTCATTGCTGCAAAATTGAAAAGTTCTTTCTTTATAACTCTTCATCTCAAAAGTAGGTACCTATTCCATTTGGATGCTGCAGAATAGAAATTTCCTATATTACACGTAAAGATTCATTCATCACTTGGAACTGATATTGGAATAATCCCACTTTCAATTCATTCAATACACTTACATTCAATACATTTTCAACATACACTTCAATATTAGATGAATAAAATATAGATTTATAATGATTTAGTATTATAGGTCCATGGAATAAAATGATAAATAATACCGAACTTCAATTGAATTACGCTATTATACGCCGTTTCGCATTCAAAGTGTGATTGGTTTCTCAGTTCGAGTGCGTCGGGCCAATGGCATAGCGCTATTCTCGCTTGGTGCCAAACGTGAGTACGTAAAGTCTAAATGCACCCGGTAGTGTACCCCATCGTGGCATGTTCTGTTTATTCTGGATAAGAAAATTGTTACCAGGTTCAAAGAAAGCTGATGAAAATAATTCAAAATTTTCATGTGCATATTTTATATAGGTACGTTTTAGATATATACAGGGTGTTTCTATAAATCGATCAATTATTTAACATTTCTACGTTATAACGTAGTTATATCTCTATGCCACCGACGACGTTACTATGGAAACGGCATGTGAATAAGACTTGTCAGAGACTTTTGTCATTCATGTGTATTTAGAATGATCAATTCACATTTGATCTGTGTGTTGAAATCGATCTCGTATAAGCGCTTGTAGAAAAAATATTGTTCCTAACTCGTGCGGAAAGTGTTTTTCCCGCACTTGTTAGGAAAATAACTATTTTCTTCATCTTTTAATCACCAAACGCAATTTTACATAAAACGAAGCCATGTGGTGGCAAGAGCGTGCCTATAAATAGCGCGTACGAGGCACCCGTGCGAAGCCGGGGCGGGTTCCTAGTAGGTAATAATACTCTTAACCACTGTCCAGGGTGGCCAGAATTAGTGATCCCTGAAGTACAACTTTTTAACCCTAGGAGATTTAAGAAAATTTTGAGCTCTCGTTCTTTGGTGGAGAAATAAGACTATGACCTCAGAATTCTACATGG
This sequence comes from Propylea japonica, assembly GCA_013421045.1. Classification (NCBI taxonomy): domain Eukaryota; kingdom Metazoa; phylum Arthropoda; class Insecta; order Coleoptera; family Coccinellidae; genus Propylea; species Propylea japonica. The sequence continues at coordinate 26,608,374 of CM024242.1, forward strand.
GATTTGAGATTGATACAAAATATAAAAATTCAGAATCTCAGCACAATCGGAATTAAATTTTGCAACTTATTCAAAAAATGACATAATGTAAAAAATTAATAGTTACAAAAATTAATTTCTATAGTTTGGATGATGCAATTCCCTTGAATTTTGCATGAACGTTCAGTATGGTAGTTTTTATTCTCAAAATGAAATTCATTCGAATCGGATATTCTGTTATCGAAATATAAAGATGCTTTTTTCAATATTCCAATTGAATTTTCTATAAATCACTATGACCACAAAAAACTGAATGAAGATTCAGTATATACATATTCATTCACAGAAAAAATTTCACTCGAATCGGATATCCTGTTATGGGAATATAATAATTTTTCTCTTCGAATGTTCCATTTGAATTTTTTATGATTATGTTAAAACTATGGCCACGAAATTTTCATCTCCATTCGCAAAAAAATTTCACTCAGATATCTTTATATGGAAATATGAATTTTCTTTCTTTCAATATTCTAATTGAATTTTCTATGGTCATCTAATTTCGCAATGTTCCAGACCATTAGTCGCTGGCTTTATTAAAGTAGTTCATTAACTAACTATCAAATCATATTCTCAATACATTTCCTTTACGAATAGGAGAATAGAATAGGGGGTTAAAATGGACTAAACAATTAGGAAAAGCTCAGTGCAGGAGCTTTTGAGCGCTCGTTCATTGGTGAGGCGATAAGACTATCACCTCAAAATTTAATGTGGGACTCGAAATTGATACCTTATATATAAATGCAGAATCTCAGCCCAATCTGAATTATATTCTAGAAATTATTCAGAAAATGAAATATGTAAAAAAATTAAATTAAAAAAAATTAAATTATATGGTTCTGATGATGCGATCGCCTTGAAATTTTGCATGAACATTCAGTATATCAGTTTACATTCACAAAAGAAATTTCGCCCGAATCGACTATCCTCTTATGGAAATATGAAGATTCTTTTTTCAATGTTCCAATTGAATTTAATATGGTTCTGTTAACACTATGGCCACGAAATCTTGAACGAACATTCAGTATGTCAATCTCCATTCAAAAAATAAATTTCAATTGTATCGAATATCTTCCTATGGAAATATAAAGTTTCTGCTTTTCAATATTCCAGTTGAATTTTCTATGGTTCTGTTGATACTATGACCACAAAAATTTGCATGAGACTTGTTATGAGCATCTTGCATTTGGCCATGACATTTCATTTCGATTGGTTTAGTTTTATCTGAGAATTAGTGGAACAAAAATTTTGAACGGCCATATTTTATGGAACACTCTGTACGATTTGGCTGGTTAACGAGCATTATCGAGCCATTTGGGACCCGGACTCATCCTGATATTTTCAAGTCTCTAGGACAATCTCTTCGAAAGTTATTGTGACTACGGACGGCCCCACGGACAGAATTGAATTTGACCACGAATTCGTCATCAGGGAGTCTAAAGGTTGACGCTCACTTGGACGAGACGAGACGAGACTAAGCGACGCGTTAGTTCGCCTGGGACCGCGCACTTGGACGAAGCGATGCGACGATCAGCCATCGGAAGAAATTCCCCCTATTTTTGGGCCGCAATAAATTTTTATTACCCATGCTGCATGCCAACTACCCGAATGAACAAGGGTAGAGCTATTGTTCGAATCGTGTTTTTGGTCATAATCTTGTTTTAATAGCTTCGTCGTCCCACCTTCATATAGGAATGAAAAAAAAATATGTGACCTGGAAAAAATTCGACATTTTATCTCTGTTGGCAAGTTACAAAATACAACTTTTCTTCTCGAAATTACTTTTTTCCCCGGGAAAAAAGTGAGTGTATATATGTATCCGGAAAAAAAGTACTCACTTTTTTGCCGGATTAATTTCGTGAAAAGTTATATTTCTTTCCATCGTCATTTTTCTAGTCACAGAAAAAAATAATGTATTATACAAGGGAAAAAAGTACTAGATTTTAGATCGAGGTTATGTTGTCTTCCAGCGAGAAGCGGAGGGTGACAAAAACCGAGAGTTATTTTTTTTAAAACTATATTGTATAAAATCATTGATACGAAATGTTTATCTTCTCTTTAACCGATTGAAAAAATTAAGTATTAATCAATTAATCTAATTCTTTCATTCTGTTGATTTCAGAAAGAAATACTTTTCCTTCGACAATATCGAAAAATTTCCAGTAATAAGTTCTGGGAAGTTGCATTTTTATTACCTTGCTGCATACCGCTTACCTGTATAAGCTTCAAATCAGACTAATATATATTCAATTTATTCTGAATATACTTTTGCCGGGGCGGTAAAATCTCTGGCGCTGTCCCTGGTTATTTTTGGGTATGGTCAGCCACAAGGCCGTAGCTAGAAAAAAAATTTCGGGGGGTCCACCGAATGACAGAATGACAATTTTTCTAGTCCTGTACTTCAGAAAAATTTCGGGTCCAATGGGGTCCGGACAAGAATCGTGTTTTTTGGTCATGATTATGTTTTAATTGGGAATTTTCCAATGAAATCCTCGTAGTTCTTCATCCAGGAATACAATTAAATATAAATAATTGATACGAAATGCTTATTTTCTCTTTAACCGATTAAAAAAAACAAAGCAAGTAGTAATCGAAAGTTCAATGTTTGCATATCATATATCCCTCAAAGGAATTATTCCACAGTTTTCCAATTCTATCAGATATTTTAATTTCTTCGGAAGAAGGGTTCCTCAATATTTTGTTGTATTTACATAATAAAATACCTATCCTTCAGACGATTTGAATTCACATTCACAGTTGTACAAAATACATAAATGTTGTTCGTTTTGTATATAAATTTCGTTTTTCCAGATCTCAATCGAGAAAATTCTAACCAACACTCTCATGAGCCATTTAAAACAAACTCATTTCACGCAAATTCAAAAATAACTGTGTATTTCCCCATTGACAAAATTGGAAATACAGCGCGCCGAACTTCCCGGCCGTCGGATACCTACTTGCCGCCTCGAGAAATTTCGCTCACATGCCCCAAAGATCTTCCTGGCGACCAACGACTCGCCGCCTCGCTGATTCTTGCTTCGCGTCTCCTAGGTGCGTGTCTACCCATTTATTTCAATGCAAAAGATCCCAGCGGAAAACGACGCGTTCCTTCCGACCGCTTCGCTTCGTCCAAGTGCGCGTCTAATCTGCCTCGCGCCGATTCTGATCTTCGCTTCGCGCCTCCCAAGTGAGCGTCTACCCATTTGATTCAGTGCAAATCGTGCCTGCGGAAAACAACTCTTCGCTTAGTCTCGTCTCGTCTCGTCCAAGTGAGCGTCAACCTTAACCCTATCGTTTGAGATCATTCTCGGCTCAGAATTTGAAAATTATCGACATTTGGGCAAAACGATTTAGCACTCGTTTAAGTAGAACGAGCCCTCAAAAATTGACCCGCATGGATATTCTTTGACCCTTTCTTCACTCAAATTCGTTTTCGAAAATCGTCACTTAAATTTTGCACACTATCACCTAGCGCCAGGGGCCTATTGCACCAAATACTTTGCAACTTTTCACTTTGCACTTTTCATTTTTCAAATTAATTAAGTTGCACGAAATGCATTCATAATTGAAAAATACCATGTGAAAAGTCAAGTCCATAGTGAAAAGCACTTCGTAGAAATTAAATGTTGGGAGAAATGTTGTGCAACATAACTAATTTTCACGTTTGAAATTTGTCAGAATGCAAAATGCGAAGTGAAAAGTTGCAAAGTATTTTGGTGCAATAGGCCCCTGTCTAAAAGGCGAAAGTAAAATCCAATAAATCCATAATATTTCTGTTAAATTTCCATACCATAATGTAACAGGTAAAATATTCCCAATCTCCAAATTCATCATGCAAATCTGAGTAGCTCCAATTCATCTTCCAGGCCTCCAGCCACATGGTTATCAACAAATTTGCAAGTTGTGTTTTAACCACAAACAAGGGGTGTATCTCTCTTGTCCAATCTAACTTAATAGCATAAATTATGAGGTTATAATAGGTGTGATATATAGATACGGAACAACAGAGGGTTTTTCAGATCGGCTAATAATGAAACGGATCCACAGGTCATCATTTTCTATTATATACCACCACCTGCTGTGAATATTTGGTATTTTGCCGATCGTTCAGATCGTTTCACCTGCCTGAAAGATCTTCAGGAAAAAATCATAAAAAGTCTGATATGCGATGTGATTCGATTGTGATTGCTATTTTCATGCAGGTGATAATAAAGACGGGTTTCTGCCGAAATGTCTAATAGAACTTAGGGAATTTTTACATAATGCATAAGGTGTCTAGTTGGGGAGTTCGTTTGTTATTCCATGTAGGTTTTTTGGTTTTTCGCCTGTTCAACTGTTTTGATTATTTCTAGGGATCATCAATTTTTTAACTATGTTGCTGTCATCGACATGGTGGGAGAATTTCTATACGATATTCATTTTATGCAATCAGTTTGGGAATTCAACATTTTTTTTCTGAATATTGAAACTATACTGATGGACAAATTAGCGCACCACCTAGAATTTCGTTGAATTTCAACAATTGATATCTTCCCAATAGTTAGTCGGATTTCAGAGTTTTTTTCTTTCAATAGTAGCTCTGTTATTGTCAAATTCCCTCCATTAAGCAGAAGTCCAAAAAATAAAATCTTCATGTTGTACAGGGCGTTTAAATAATGTCATGTTTTATAGTCAAATTTTAACGTCTTCTGTGGGCAATGCCAGGTTGCTGAGGTATATGAAAACAATAAAGCCTTGTAATCTAGTACCTCTTGAGTATTTTGTTTTTTCAAAAACCAATTTATCTTGAAGTCGTCCAGAGATATTCAACTTTTTATCAACTATATTTTATGCATTAGCCATGTATATCTTCGTAACCATTTGTCCGTTTTGAATGTTTTTTTTTAATTGTAGCTCTTTTAATGGCGAAAATCATACTACAATGAGATGTTGAAAAAAAGAAATGCACCATGCTGTACAGGGCGTTTAAATTTTCCGGTTTTTTTCATTACAGTTTAACGCCTTTTGTGGGCAATACCAGATATCTGAGTCTTCTAAAAACTATACAGTGATGTAGCCTGATGTTTCCTTAGTATTTTGCTTTTTCAAAAAGCAATTTATATTGTACCATTCCAGAGATATTCACATTTTCATAACATCTTGCATTTCATACAATATATTGACAATGAATATTTTCAGTCAAGTGATACTGTGGTTTACAGTTGTCATAATTTTTTCTAATCAATAAAATTCATTTGAAATTAATAATTGTGTTAATTTCTAAAGTTTTCTTCGCTTTATTATTCTTTTCATTCGACGTTGAATACGTAGTTTAAGCTGATCCCAAACGTTTTCGATTACGTTCAGGTCAGGACTAAAAGCCGGCCACTGTAGATGTTGAATCCCAACCTCTTTAAGGTATTCACGATATGGAATTATCGTCTATCAGCAAAAAATTGTCGCCTATGTATCTCGCAGAATTTATTGCCCCTTCCCGGATCGCTACAAGATCCATACGAGTAATCAAGGAAATGCTTTGTCTTCTCCAGATAAATACCCATCCATGGGATGATTTTAAGCTCACTCTGAAGTCTTCAGTGAAGTGAAAAAAGCCTTTTGCGGGGTGTCTTGCATTCAATCCATATTCATCGAGTCTTCTTCTTGCAGGTTTTGATGAAATTGTAACATTTCAGACCACTCGAAGGCGGTTTTTTTTACTTTGATCAGGTCTTTTAAAGTGAGAGCCCGTTTCCATAAGTCTACGGAGACAACGACCAAAGAAAAATAAATAAGAGCTAACTTTCAACACAAAAACAAACGAAAACAAATTAAGAAAAACAGAAAAATGAAAGATGTTATAAAAGCGTGAATATCTCTGGAATGGTACAAGTTAAATTGCTTTTTAAAAAAGCAAAATACTCAGGAAACATCAGGCTATATCACTGTATAGTTTTTTGAAGCCTCATATATCTGGTATTGCCCACAAAATGCGTTTAACTGTAATGAAAAAAACCCGAAAATTTGAACGCCCTGTACAGCATGATGCATTTCTTTTTTGGACATCTCATTGTAGTATGATTTTCGCCGATAAAAGAGCTACAACTAAAAAGAAACATTCAAATCGGACAAATGGTTGCGAAGATATTCATGGCTAATGCATAAAATACAAGAGTTGATAAAAAGTTGAATATCTATGGACGACTTCAAGATAAATTAGTTTTTGAAAAAACAAAATACTCAAGAGATACTAGGTTACAAGGCTTTATTGTTTTCATATACCTCAGCAACCTGGCATTGCCCACAGAAGACGTTCAAATTTGACTATAAAACATGACATTATTTAAACGACCTGTACAACATGAAGATTTTATTTTTTGGACTTCTGCTTAATGGAGGGAATTCGACAATAACAGAGCTACTATTGAAAGAAAAAAACGTTGAAATCCGACTAAAGATTTGGAAGATATCAATAGTTTAAATTTAACGAAATTTTAGGTGGTGCGCTAATTTTGTCCATCAGTATATTTAAGGTATTTCTAACTATGAAGATACTCAAATTCACTTCGGAAAATCTGAGAGATTTTATATCAATGCCATAAAGGAGGATTGGCTTTCAAATTTCGGAATTATACAGGATGTCTACTTTTAAAGCTTTTAAAGAGTATAAACTTCGAGAGGTATGAATCCAGAAAACAATCTCATTGCAGGCGTGGTAAAGAGAAGAATATCACGATTCTAAAGTTAACAAAATGAGTCCTATTTTTCCAATGGTTTTTTCGATGAATTATTAATAATTATGCACCTCATTTGGTGTACTTTATAATGGTATATCAACTTTTGTGCTAGCTGCTCATCCTTCGCCATAATATTATAACATAATAACAACGAAAAATTTCGAACCGAAATTTGCTCTATTTCGAAGCTTTTCGTGATCGAATTTTAATGTAGTTTTACAAAAATCCGCCTGCAATAAGAGTGTTTTCTTCATACAGACTCTATCACCTTGTAGCAAATTTATTGCCCTTTCCGAATATGTGGTCAAATTTGATGAGACTACAAGGAAAACTGAATAGGGATAATTTTAGATAAAAAATTGGAAATATTTCGTTAAATCAAGAAATGTTTGAATGAAGAAAAACCGTCAACTTTTGGACCATGTTTTATCAGACATTTTTTGTTGTATTCACTCGTATAATCACCCTTCTAAGTTTGTCCACTTTAAAAGTAGACACCCTGTTTAGAATGAAATATGTTGTGCTTTGAACGCTCGTTCTTCGGTGCAGCAATGATGCTTTTACCTCAAAATTTTGCCTAGGACTTGAGATTCATGCTAAGTATAGTAATTCAAAAATCGATCGAAATTATATTCCGGAAATTATGCAAAATATGAAATGTGTCAAAAACTAATACCTAATTAACAAGAAATAAATTCTATGGTAAAGATGCAATCCTCTTGAAATTTTGCATGAACATTCAGTATATCACAAAATAAATTTCAATCACAAAATAAATTTTACTCGAATCGGATATAATATTATAAAATTATAAAGCTTCTTCTTTTCAACATTCCAATCGAATTTTCTATATTTTTTTTAAGACTTCGGCCACAAAATTTGGCATGAGGCTCATTATGATCATCTTGCATGTGAAAGCAAAATTTCATTTGGATTGGTTTCGTTCTGTCTGAGATATTGAGGAACAAAAATTTTAAATGGCCAGATTTTATGGAACACCCTATACGATTTGGTTGTTTAACGAACTCAACCGCGGCATTTGGGAACCGAATTAATCCTGAAAATCTCAAGTCTCTAGGTCTAGGACAATCCCTTCGAAAGTTATTGTGCTAACGGCCGGACAGAATTCAATTTGACCACAGATTGGTCATCAGGGAGTCAAACCCTATAGTTTGAGACCATTTTCAGCTCGAAATTCGAAAATTACAGACGTTTGGGCAAAACTATAAACCACTCGTTTAAGTATAGAACGAGCACTCAAAAATTCGACAAACCGTGAGCAGGTGGTTTTGATGAGCTCTCGTCTCTGGTTGAGCAAAAAAGCCAAAACTCCAAAATTTCATATTTAAAAGGGTCTATTCCTCTTTCTTATCAAGAGAAAAAGTTATTGGTTTTGGCTTCAATAACTTAATCTTTCGAACCATCCAATATATTTCGATGATATTTGGTAAGTTCAGCTTCTTCAACTATCAAACTTGTTCAGTATTGAAAAAAATCACTGAAAACTTTATGAAATTACATTACTGGAAATATTGGTTATTGTGTTTTTTGAATATTCCTATTTCACTGGATTTATCAAATTCATGAAATTTCGATATACGGAAATTTTTTGGTTGAATATTATTCATCATTTTATTCCTAGGCAGGACTTGGAAAAAAACCATTTCTGTTTTTTTATGAACTAGTTTTTGTAAGGCTCTGAAAAGGGGAGTATACCAGACAGCCATGCTGGGTCCAACCACAGACTCGAAAATTACAGAACAATTCGAATGAAATGAAATCTGTAATCGAATAAAAGCTTATGCTTACCTGTCTAGTCTCCAACTTTATTGTTTTGAATAAAAAATCAATAACTTCTATTAACTATTCTTCAAAAAAAGCACGCAACTAACAATAGAGCACAATAACTGAGAAATTGACATTACCATCTGTAATTTTCGAGTCTATGGTTGGACCCAGTCAGCCTGTCTGGCATACCTATCTCTCTAGTGCTCTAGTTTTTGTATAGAATAAATGGTTCAAAAGTTATGGGTAATTGAAGAATTTGACGGAATCAAGAAAACACCCTGATGAAAGATAGACCCTATAAATAAATTATTTCGACTCACCTCAATGTTCTCTGTCTATCCTTAGCTTCCGTCCAATTAGCAATGAATCACCTTGTATAATATGGACCAAGAACAAATATGTAAAAATAATTTTTCATTTTAAATTGGTGATTATCTCTAAACTATCGCTGTGGTATCCAGCTAATCTGTCGTACTTTGTGGGAGCTGAACATCGATAATTATCTAACCACAAAATTCTATTGACAAATCAGGCAGAGTTATGTCATAAATTTGACATTCCCTAAAATTAATATCACAAACGATGTCTGCAGATCCCAATTACCTAAAAAAAATAGAAAAGGGAGAATCGACTTTGTGTCCTGATCCAAGATACACGACATGCAATGTGACCTACTGGTGTTACAGATCATTTTTGGATTGGCACCGATGTCTCAGATTGATGGGTAAAGAACACAAACCATGTATGTACTTCAGGACCACTTACGCGCAGTTATGTCCGAACGCTTGGGTGAAAGAGTGGGAGGAACAGATGCAGAACGGAACATTTCCTGGATTGCTTCCACCTGAGCCTGATCAGAAATAGTAAAAATGTGCTTCAATTGTTGTGAGTTCAAAAATGATATAAAGCCATCTGAATCATGAGTTTCCATATTCTCTTGTTCACTGTATCTGTTAGTTTATGCCTTATGCTGATTAATGATACTATAGTTATTTAATCAACAAATCCATTGATTGCTAGATTAATAAACGAGTTGATAACAAGATTTTTTTATCAACCGCATTATGAATTGAGTGTCAATTCTTGATTGAAATAAATTTTTATTTTGCATGAGAAATACAGGGTGTTTCACGAATGATTGTACAAACTTTCATGGCAGATTCAGGACATTTGGGTGAGTCTGAATCAGCATTAGAAATGTGTCTTAACAATATTCGTTTGTTAGTTTTATGTATTTCTGCAGAAATTTTCAATTGGCATAACTCTTGAATGCCTGCATGGATCTTCATGAAAATTTCAGGGAATGAGTATGGGCCAGTGGCAAAAATTCGCATATAATGGCTTGCTGATAGCGCAGGCCCCGACTGAGAAAATCATATTTTTCATTCCACATATTTTAAACACCCTGTACATCAAATTTTCGAAAAGCAATATTTTCCTCAGAATCTAAAATAAATACTCTTTCGAACAAGCCTTGAGCCTACCAAGATCAATGGTACACTTTGCATCATCATAATATGATGATGCAAAGTGTACCATTGATCTTGGTAGGCTCAAGGCTTGTTCGAAAGAGTATTTAATTTAATTCAATAAAATATTCAATGGTTCATGATATTATCATGAACCATTGAATATTTTATTGAATTTTATTATTATTCACGAAGCTGAAAAATGCATACTTCTAGGAGTTTTTAGCGATTTTTGTATCCATTATGGCTTACGTATTACCGTTCACACAGAAATGTTTGAGAATATTTCGTGATTTTTGAAAGCAGATTCTGTCAATTCGAAATATTTTCAAACATTTCTGTGTGAACGGTAATACGTAGGCCATAATGGCTACAAAAAATCGCTTAAAACTCCTGGAAGTATGCATTTTTCAGCTTCGTGACTGTGGAGATATTTGATCAGAAAGATTAGTAGAACATCATATCAAATTTTCAGCCAAATCCACCGGGAGCCAATTCCCACAATACGTAAGCCATAATGGATACAAAAAATCACTAAAAACTCCTAGAAGTAATAGAAGTATGCATTTTTCATCTTCGTGACTGTTTAGACATTTGATCAGACGGATTAGTAGAACATCATATCAAATTTTCAGCCAAATCCACCGGGAGCCAATTCCCATACAAAATGTGCGGGGTCCTTTGATGTACAGGGTATTTTATAAGATGTGGAATGAAGACTATAATTTTCTCAGTTCGGGCCTGCGCTATCAGCAAGTCCTTATGTGCGAATATTCGCCAATGGCCCATACTCATTCCATGAAATCTTCATGAGTTAGGCCAATTGAAAATTTCTGTCAAAATACATAAAACATCCTGTATCTCTTAAACGTATATTGTTAGGACATACAGGGTGTTTCCTCATAAACTGGACAAAGATATAGTCAAAATAATTGAATTTTTGGCATGTCGAAACATTCTAGATGAATTTATACAAAAAAAATCAGTGAAACTTAGTTGGATATTAATATTCGTTGCCAGGCAACGGTAGTCGTAGTTCATAGAGTTGGACTGGTATTTGAATTTCAGTGAATATAATTTAGCCAGTAGTCAAACTCTATGAACTACGAACTACCGTTGCCTCTGGCAACGAATATTATTATCCTTAGAACAGTGCCATTTCCCTATTTTATACCTACGTCGGTTCGAGGCCCAACTAAGTTTTACTGATTTTTTTTTGTATAAATTCATCTAGAATGAAGATTGCAACAATAGAAGGCATTGGCAATTGGGAATCGGACAACGTCTTTAGGATGTTTTTAACCCGAATTTATATATATATATATATTTTTCGTTGTTTAGTTTTCTTGTGCTATTTAATTTATAAATTGTTGATTGAAGTTTCTTGGGTTTTTTAGCACTAAGTCTTACCAGTAAATAGTCATTTACTTTTAATAAAATATATTGACTCCGACATATGTTTCGGCCTTATTATGGCCTTTTTCAAGGATAGTACAACCATCAATAATTCCTGTAAAATTACAAATAATGAACATCACAATGAATCAATTTTTTTTTTTAAATTGATTGATGATTTTAAATTGATTCATTGTGATGTTCATTATTGTAATTTTACAGGAATTATTGATGGTTGTACTATCCTTGAAAAAGGCCATAATAAGGCCGAAACATATGTCGGAGTCAATATATTTTATAAAAGTAAATGACTATTTACTGGTAAGACTTAGTGCTAAAAAACCCAAGAAACTTCAATCAACAATATATATATATATATATATATATATATATATATATATATATATATATATATATATATATATATATATTTATCCGGTGAACAAAGTGGCATCTTTACAAAAACGGTGTAGGCTTGCATCCCCGTGTATATTGGTGTATATTATGAAAAAATATTTCCGTACATTTCGACTTCCAGTTATTTTCTGCGTATGGTTTGACATCCGTTTATTTTCATACAACTGGGAAACAGTTTGACCTCTATATATTCCATTTCTAGGTAGTATTACTTCCTGCAATGTTGCCATGTTGTCTATTCAGATTAATGCTACTTTTGTAATCGGCCCGCTCAAAATATAGGATGTTCATTCAGAGTTTCATTCGTCATTTTGGGAGTAATCTAATGCGTTAGTTGATTGTATTTAATCTTTGGAGGTGCTGATTACCATATTTCACTGAAAGTGAGAACAAGATTGTGAGAGAGCATAATTTAAATCAGTTATTGTTCCCAATCTACTAGTCAATGAAGATAACATTGAATTCACGTTCTACTATAATTTTGTGGTCATCATATTATTTCAGCAGGGGATATTGTGAAAATTTCCCTGAAGGTGGTCTATAAAGCTTCAATTAACGCAATTTTACTGCCACTACATCAGCTACCGTTTCAATGGTCAGATCTCGCAATAAGTTCATTTCTTAATTTGAGAATTTGTTCATTGATATTAACAATAGTAACATTTTGAGGGTTTTTTGCGGTACTGCTTTTTATATTTACGCAAAAATATTTTGATTTTCACGAAAACATTGCTCATACTCATTTCATCCCAAATTCAAATTGAAAAACTTGAGAACATCCGCCCTTTGAGTAACTGAGAAATACATTTGAGAGTTTTATAAAGGTAGACGAAATGATGTTATAGAAGTATTTATAAGATTATCAGAATGACCATCCGTGTTACTCAACACTTGGGTGTTCGTAATAAATTGAATCTTTAGGGCCTATAAAGGGTATACAGCGATCGCAAAAATTTTTTATGTAACTATGTAAAAGTGAATACTTAGGGAAATGTTGAAAAGTGTTTGCTCACCTAAATAAAATGAAGAATGCTACTAGGGTGGGTTGTTTCACAAAAACTTTTCGTCCGTTTTTGAGAGCTCGTTCAACTTCAACGATTGCTAAATCGTTCAGCCCAAATGTATGTTATTTTCGAATTTTGTGCCAAAAATAGTCTCAAACGTTCGACTCCTTGATCCGTGGTCAAACTCAATTCTGTTCGTGAGGCCGGCCGTTTGTTTGTCCATTCGTAAGCACGATGAATTTCGAATTTCGAAAGGGTTGCCTTAGAGACTTGAAATTTCCAGGTTGAGTTTGGCTCCCGAATACCGCCAAAATCGTATAGGTGTTCCATAAAATAAGGCTTTTTCAAAGTTTGCTCTGCCAATAATATTCCACCATCAAACCGTGAAGTTTTACGATTATGTGTAACATAAGCATATAAATCCTTGTACGAAAATTTGTGGCAATAGTGTCACTAGAACCATAAAAAATTTAATCATTTCATTGAAAAATAAAATGCAGGTATTTCAAAAACGAAACACCTGATCTGACTGATTTTTTTTGAATGGACATTAACACACTGAGGACTAAATTTGAAAATGATTGTAGCTTCAGAACCACGGGATTTGTTCGAATTATCAATTTTTCAGAATTTTTTTTCAGATAAGTGTCCATTCGTAAAGCTGACATTTTGTATTTGGATGTCCAATACCAATTCAAAGCAGTACACAGAAATAAGTGTGAATTATATTATTGAGAACATAGAAAAAATATTCAATTCCACCATAAAATTACTTTCGATTGAAATGAAATTGAAATTGAGAATGAACATTGACGAAGTGAATCTTCACGCAGAACTTCAGAAGGATTGTGAAATCATAACTATAAAGCTTTAATACAAGTCAGTGCTTAAAATTAACATAGCATGTCGTTTAAATTTTCAACCTTTAAAACACCAATGTGTAGTTTAGTTCAAAAATCGTGTCCGTGAAGTTAGCACCCACTTTTTCAAAAATGAAAAAAATTTTTCTTGCATTCGTTAGTAACTCGTTAGTAACTATTTGTAACATAAAAATTTTCGTTTGTACCTCAAAGGAACTGGTGGAAAAACACCGCATTCCGCTGGGTGCTAACTTCACGGGCACCCACATTTTCGAAAATTAAAAAAAAAATTGTTGCATTCGTTAGAAACTTGTTAGTAACTATTTGTAACTCAATAAATTTTGTTTGTAACCTTACCTGTCATGAGAAAATGACACCCCCTAAATGCGAAGTCAGCACCCACTTTTTCGAAAATGAAGAAGATTTTTTTTGAATTCGTTAGTAACACGTTAGTACCTTTTGTAACTCAGAAAAATTTTCGTTTAAAACCTAACCTGTAATAGAAAAATTTAACCCCTAAAATGCGAAGTTAGCACCCACTTTTTCGAAAATGGAGAAAATTTTTTTTTGCATCCGTTAGTGAGTCGTTAGTACCTAACTATTTGTAACATTGTTAAATTTTCGTTTGTACCTCAAAGAAACTGGTGAAAAAATACCGCATTTCGCTAGGTGCTAACATTTTCAAAAATTTGTTGCATTCGTTAGTTACTCGTTAGTAACTATTTGAAACGCAAAAAATTTTGTTTGTAACCTTACCTGTTATGAGAAAATGACAACCCTAATATGCGAGATTAGCACCCACTCTTTAGAAAATGAAGAGGATTTTTTTTGCATTCGTTTGTAACTTTCTGTAACACAAACATATCCTTTTATAACCTAGCCTGTAATGAAAAAATGACACCCTCAAAATGCGATATTAGCACCCACTTCATCTGAAATTTTTGCATTCCTTAGTAACACCTTAGTAACTATTTGTAACATAAAAATTTTCATTTGTAACCTAACCTGTAAAGGACAAATTACACCCCCAAAATGGAAAGTAAGCATCTTTTTCTCGGAAATGTAGAAGATTTTTTTCCCATTCGCTAGTTACTCGTAAGTAACTATTTGTAACGAAAAATTTCCGTTTGTTACCTAACCTGTAATGGAAAAATTACAATCCTTAAATGCGAAGTTAGTACCCACTTCTTCGAAAATGAAAAAAATTTTTTTAGCATTCGTTAGTAACTCGTTAGTTACCATTTATAACACAACAATCTTTGTCTGGAAGACAACGTATAATGAAATAGTTACATCTCTAAAATGCGCGGTTAGCACATACTCTTCTCAAAAAGAAAAAAATAAGTTCTTTTCGATTCGGTAGTATTTAGATTGTTTCTGTTTGTTTTAGAAAATTATGAGTTCGTTAACTGACAATAAAAGAAAAAACAGCAACCCTTAAATGCTGAGTTAGCACCTAATTTTTCGGAAACGCACACATTTTTTTACTTTAAAAACTTTCTGGCAAATGTGTTTCAGTTTCAATATGGAACAATGGTAAGAAACATTAGATTCAAGTTTTTGAAATATATGAATCAAAATTATCTTCTTCATTTTCGAAAAAGTGGGTGCCAACTTCTCATTTAAGGAATGTAATTTCTTCGTTACAGATAAGGTTAAAAACGATAATTTTTGTGTAACAAATAGATACTGACGAGTTACTAACGAGTGGAAAAAAATTCTCCATTTTCGAAAAAGTAGGTGCTTACTTTGCGTTTTAGGGGTGTGATTTTTCCATTACAGGTAAGGTTAAAAACGAGAATTTTTGAGTTACAAATAGTTACTAACGTGTTTCTAACGAATACAAAAAACTTTCTTCATTTTCGAAAGGGTGAGTGCTAATTTCGCATTTTGGGGTTGTCATTTTCTCATAACAGGTAAGGTTGCAAACAAAATTTTTTGCGTTACAAATAGTTACTAATGAGTTACTAACGAATGCAACAAATTTTTCTTTAATTTTCGAAAATGTGGGTGACCGTGATGTTAGCACCTAGTGGAATGCGGTAGTTTTCCACCAGTTTCTTTGAGGTACAAACAAAATTTTGGTGTTACAAATAGAAACTAACGACCAACTAACGGATGCAAAAAAAAAATTTTTTAATTTCGAAAAAGTGGGTGCTAACTTCGCATTCTAGGGGTTTAATTTTTCCATTACAGGTAAGGTTACAAACGAAAATTTTTGAGTTACAAATAGTTACTAACGTGTTACTAACGACTGCAAAAAACATCTTCTTCATTTTCGAAAAAGTGGGTGCTAACTTCGCATTTTGGGGGTGTCATTTTCTCATGACAAGTAAGGTTACAAACAAAATTTTTTGCGTTACAAATAGTTACTAACGAATGCAACAATTTTTTTTTTCAATTTTCGAAAATGTGGGTGCCCGTGAAGTCAGCACCCAGCGGAATGTGGTGTTTTTTCACCAGTTCCTTTGAGGTACAAACGAAAATTTCTGAGTTACAAATAGTTACTAACGTGTTACTAACGAATGCAAAAAAAATTTTCTTCATTTCCGAGAAAGTGGGTGCTAACTTCACATTTGGGTGGGGGTGTCATTTTCTCATGACAGGTAAGGTTACAAAAAAAATTTTTGCGTTACAAATAGTTACTATCGAGTTACTAACGAATGCAACAAAATTTTTTCAATTTTCGAAAATGTGGGTGCCCGTGAAGTTAGCACCCAGCGGAATGCGGTGTTTTTTTACCAGTTCCTTTGAGGTACAAACGAAAATTTTGATGTTACAAATAGTTACTAACGAGTTACTAACGAATGCAAGAAAAATTTTTTTCATTTTCGAAAAAGTGGGTGCTAACTTCACGGGCACTTAAAAATCACACCAGTAAGCTCAGCTATCTACCTTTTCAGTTGATCAATATGTGACCTCTGATCAAGGGCGTAGCCAAGGGGGGGTTTTGGAGGTTCAAACCCCCCCCCCCCCCTCCGGCATGTTTCAGAGTTATTTTTCATTTAATACTTGCGACCCTCACAATTCCCGGCACCTACAAAGTCTATTGCCAAAATGTCAAACCCCTCCCCCCCGAAATTGATTCCTGGCCACGCCCTTGCCTCTGATTCAATGCTGATAATAATTAAAATGATCATAAAATATGGATAGTCTGATCAGTTCTGACGAAATTAACTGTAATTTCGTCAGAAATATATTTATAGAAATATCATTGGTCGCCCGACCATTTCATTCTGAAATGAAAAAAAAATACTGGAATTGGAACAGGAAGGCAATCTCGAAAAAACAGGTGAAAAATTTGGAAAATATACACAGATATTGAACGGAATTAAATGAAATTCGGTAATTTTTTTTGGTGAAACTTTATATTTTCAGTATGAAATCACTAAAATGATCATTTCGTGTATCACAACCCTAACATAACCACACTAGGGGTTGTTCATCCACATATTTATAGTATCCTAATGTTATACAGGGTGACTGGTGACGTAAGGAACAACGGCTAACTGGAGATAGAGGACCTCAAACTGAATGTGGATTGGGGGTTTAAATATCCCATAAGGCTATTAGTTTCAGAGATACAGGGTGTTTTTTGCAAAAGTGCTAAAACTATAAACTCCCAGATCTTCGTCAATATGGCAAATTTTTCGCTGATATTTTAAAGCTTGTTACTATACATATTCTCCATTAGATCGAGAAGAAAAAATTCTCAAAAATTGCAGGACCGTATTCAAAAATTTCAATTTCCGTGTCAGGTGAAAAACATCACTCGGTATATGAGATAAAAAAAATTGAATTGGAAAATTGAAATCTGCAAAAAACACTGAGTAAAAATTTGTTTTCAGTTTGAATGGCACAAATTTTTTATAGTTTTTATGATATGTTGAAAGTCGAATATTACAATTTTTTCATATTGAATTCAAGAAACATACTATTCCTGATAGAAAAAAACACTGAATTTGAGGTTCTCAACTAATCCTGACGCATTTTGAATGTTCCTTCACATCTTGAAATATTTGTTTATTGATGTTTCTATCAATATTATAAGAAAAACTCAAAAAACAATACAAACACAAAAAGATTAACAGTAGCACATATGATTAATGAAAAAATCAAATAAACAAATGATCTATATGCGAGAGCCATTTTCCTTACACACTTATTGTTTCTTTTAAACAATTGAAGTACTTTTCATATCCACAAGATCAAAAATTATTACTTTTGATAAAACAGAAACACTAGATTTCAGCTCGAGAAAAGTTAGACTTTCTTCCCAGAACCCCTGAATAACAATCCATCTGGTACTTATGTTTTCAACGAAATTTATTCTTCAATTAAATAATGCAATAATTCATAAAAAAACAACTAAGCAAATGCTCGAAATGGGAGCAATTTGCTTCAACGCATTTATTGGCTCTCTTGAACTCTAATGATTTCTTTTTTTTTTTTGAGATGAGGATTATTCTGAGACCAAATATTATATCCGTTCATTTTGCGGAATCCAAAAACAAGTATCATCTACATATTCTTCATTCGTGAATACTGAAGGCATTTTTCAGTAGATAAACAAACGACACAATTCCCAATAATTCACGACCAATGAATGTATGATTATAAACGTCATTTTTTGAAATATGCCTACTCTGTGTAGTAGGATGTATTTTATTTATGATGAATAATAAACCCCTTATTCTGAAAAATCACTTGTTTCACTAATATTCCGTTTGCATTAAAGAAATTCATATGCTTTCCAAGAGAAGGTGAAGTTGCTACACCTAAGTACATATGAGAGGAAAATAAGTCCTCAAAATTTATACATTATATCATTGAGGAATAAATTTTGTTGAAAACATAAGTACCAGATGGATTATTGTTCAGGATTTCTGAGAAGAAAGTCAAACTTTTCTCAAACTGAAATCCAGTGTTCTGTTCTATCAAGAGTATAATTTTTCATCTCGTGGATATGAAAAGTACTTTAATTGTTCAAAAGAGCCAATAAGTGTGTGAGGGGAATAGCTCCCTCATATCGAGCATTTCTTTATTTGATTTTTTTATGAATCATATGGGCTACTGTTCTTCTTTTTGTATTTGTATTGTTTTTTGAATTCTTCCCATAATATTGATAGGAAAATTATTAAAAAAGTATTTCAAGATATGAAGGAATATTCAAAATGCCTTAGGATTATTTAAGCATCTCAAATTCAGTATTTTTTCCTATCAGGAATAGTATGTTTCTGGAATTCAATATGAAAAAATTGTAATATTCGACTTTCAACATATCATAAAAACTATAAAAAATTTGTGCCATTCAAACCAAAAACAGATTTTTACTCAGTGTTTTTTGCAGATTCCAATTTTCCATTTAAATTTTTTTATCTCATATACCGAGTGATATTTCTCACCTGACACGGAAATTGAAATTTTTGAATACGGTCCTGCAATTTTTGAGAATGTTTTCTTCTCGATCTGATGGAGAATATGTAGAGTAACAAGCTTTAAAATATCAGCGAAAAATTCGCCATATCGACGAAGATATGGGAGTTTGCAGTTTTAGCACTTTTGCAAAAAACACCCTGTATCTCTGAAAGTAATAGCCTTATCAGACATTTAAACCCCCAATCCTCATTCAGTTTGAGGTCCTCTATCTCCAGTTAGCCGTTGTCCCTTACATCACCAGTCACCCTGTATAGAATCACTATGCAAACTGAACTTTCTAAATCGGGAAAAAAGTGCCTAACGGCATAATCCCCTGAAATATTAATGTTTTTTCTAATTTTTTCGGGAAATATTGATTTGCCGGTGTATGGCATGAAAACGTCATAACGAACCGTTATGCTTAATATGAAGTGAAATCGGTTGCTGGGCATAATTTGTAGATATTATACGGAAATTGAATGTGTTCAATCATAAACTGAACCTTAATGCATACCTTTCTCTGCTGCTTAGCTGTATAATAAATCAAAATTATGAACAGAACAAATATCCTGAAAAAATACATTATTTCATATTGAATTGAATAACGAAGCTGATAACTATTTACTAGTAGTTGCCAGCTGAAGTCCTCCTCATCTAAAATGAAATAGAAAAAAGAGGAATATTATGCAATGCAACAAAAATTCAATAAGATGAGAGATATATCGACATGTTTATTGTGGGATTTTTTATATTTTAATTTTTCGGATCCATCCTGGTTTTAAATAAATAAGTTTTTTGTTTAACCCTATATTCAGTACATAGGTTAAATAAAGTTGAGTGAAATATTATCTTTTTGAAAAGCGGAGGTGGAATGTTTTCACAGTTTCGAACTATTTGAATAATAGAAGAATTATTATATTGACGAAATATAAACACTCTGAAACACTTGTAGTTTCCATTTGGGGAGTTTTCACGGAACTGGAGATTGTGTGATCTATCAACATTTTTCTATTATAGCTCACTTCGAAGTACAAAAAACAACCAAAATTAAGTGAAAGAATCTTCTCATGATAGATAATTCGTGAACAGATTACTCTAACGATGTGAATATTAGAACTGACGTCACACGTCATGCGGGTGCCAAATTAACCGCAAATGGTGAAATCAAAAGAGGCTGTATATCTTCTTCGACAAACGCGTAAGGCACGCGGCACGCGGTACTTAATGACGTACAATATATAATCCATAATTATTTGCCAGTAATTTTCATGATACAATCTTTGAATTAACTTTTTTATGTTCATATTTTGAAGGTTCCTGTTTTTATATTATAACCTTTGTAGAAAATGAAATGAACAACGTAAATAAATAATTGAATACTAAAGATGAATCTCAAATCTTATGGGTGGTTGCAAGCTGAATTTTTCTATATCTAAAATAAAAAAGAGAACAAAAACACTGAATTTGTAATAATGTGTCCATTGTATTACAAATAGGTACTATTTCTTTCAGTTGCCATTTACGATGTAAAAACTGCATTGTCTAGATTGCTAGGCTTAAAATGAAAATTAAGAATAGCTTCAACTTTTTTGTTCCGCTGAATCTGCAAAAATGGTAAAGGAGAAATCTCATGCAAGTCAAAGGCTTTGATACAGTTTGAATTTCTGTCTATATTCACTACAGAATAATTCATTTAATATTTGTTAATGATTTATGTAAAAGCAGGTATGTTGCATTACCAGCAACCATTCAATCTTCAATTCAAAACTTTGAAAGAAATATCAATAAATTCAGTTTTTTTTAATTTTTCTTCATCTTGCTGCACCTCTATTTTTTTCAGAATGCTGCAGAAAGTCAGTTTCGAATTTCATTCATTGCAGAGTTGAGAGCTAAAGATTTGACGAGAAGTTAAGATTCAAACAGCATTTTCTTGAATTCATAATTTTTGTATCTGGAATAATTCTGCTGTTGAGTGATTCAAATTTGTATAGCCTAGTCGAATCTTATTCAAGTTTAAATTTTCTTGAAGCTAAAATTGGGTGAAAATCCTCGACTATGAATGTACCTTAATTATACAGTATTCAATACGAATTAAATTTGGAAGTAGAACGTTATTTTGTCTCATTTATTCCCAGATATTTTTCTTATGGTAATTTGACACATCTTCAACAATAAAAAATTTTTCGAATTCTATACGGAAATTTTGCAGAATCTGGAAAATTTTTCTTCATACTTGTTCATTTCTAATGCTATTCGCTTGGGAGAGGAGCTCATCCTGTATTTTAACATTAGTCCCTTATCATATGTTTTCTTTATATGCATTCATAATTTGGGATTGCCATGAACATAATTTTCGATGTCACCTAAATTTCAATTTGAGTATTCATCGGTTTCAAAATTTAAAATTGTGTACATTTTTAATTTTCGTGGTTTTTTTTAACTGTCAATTTTACATAAAACTCGTAATGATTTCATTCGAGAAAACTTAATACTCTGATATAATTCATATTTTGCTATTTCAACATTTTATTTTTCAATTTCTACAATTAAATCAAAAATTTCAATCATTCAAAATTGAAAAGTTCATTTTTAATTTCATACTGCTCTACTTTACTTTACTTTATTCATTTATTGTCTGTAATATTTATAGGGTGATCAAAGTCGAATGGTTCCGATGTTATTCACTCTTTATTACGTGTGACCATTATTTTAAGTACATAGTAATTTCATGGGTTTGATTTTTTGAAATTGTGCAGTCCTTGAAAAATTCGAAGCAGAAATAAAATTATGGTTCCAATCGGTGCCACTAAGCCCTTGTACAATAAAAATTCCATAAATATATCGAATTATTAATTATAAAAGTCGATTTAGGCGTAAGTAATAATTTTTCATAAAGACACTCACAAGGTGAGTACCCTGTATAGTATTGCCTTCAGTATCGAATTCTTCCTCGTACCGAAATACAACAGATGGCAAATTAGTTTGAATCTATTTTGCTCTATCTTTTTGAAAATTGTATAATAAAATCAATAAGATGAGGGAGAATGATAAAGTGACATTTATCTTTTGTGATATGTCTGTTTTTTCATTATTTGTATAATACAGATTACAGACTCAACATTTTTTTGTTTCACCCTATGGCCAATAGGTGAAACAAATAAAGTGCAACATTATTATGTTATTTTCTTTACCGCTTATACCTACTTAAAATAGCCAAAATGAAAAAAAAAATTCTTATGATAATTAGTGGAGAGGATAATCTGACCATCGGAATATTATGAATAACACACGGTTTCAATGAATGTATTTCATTAATAATTTTTCATTATAAGTGCAGAATCAGAAACAGTTCAACAGTTTCGGATCGCGCTCGCTATGCTGAATTCCTGCCGGAATATCTTATCGCAGCTGCTTCATTTTATGACGATATAAAAAGCGAGTTCAAACCCATAAAATTCGTGCCGCAAAACACTCAACAGCGTTGCCAGTTGCTCCGGATGTCAGACTATGCGTTGGACGTATAGCCTGAAATATACAGATAATATACAGGAGAGTGACGCGCGCGCCACCCAACTCGATCAGCGTGAACCTCCGACATACAGGACGGTCAAGTTGGGTAAAATTTGGCGTCCATCGGATTATCATCGCAACGAGTAGAGGATGTCATAATGAACCGTTCTAGATGATTTTTAGCTGTTGGTAAAGTGGCATCCGTATATCGGATGCCACATTTCCGCGGATGCCACTCTTACCGCGATTTTAACATGGGGGGATGCCAAAAGGTACCCGGTTTAAATATATATATATATATGTTTGGATATGCCAATAATTCAATTATATTGACTCTAGAACTCAAAACAATTTTTTTTCGTTATTTCAGAGGTCTGAACGAAACATTTGAATGACTAGTAACGAAACCGTTCGATATTTTACAATTCTGTTTTCATATTCGTGATTGATAATTCAAGAAGTACAATTGTACAAAATTTCATCCATTTCAAGTGAAATTTTTTCATCGCTGTAGACATGTGAAAAAATATTTGTGGTCGATTTATGAAAAATTTTTTGCACATAAATTCTTAGGAAATTGTGTTTATTCAGAAAACAAAAGTCAATTTGACCACCGCAAAAAAAAATTTGGAACATTGCAGGTCTTCCGCCATTTTGTAATTTTTTTTTCGGAGTTCGTCAACTTTTCTGAATAGAGGACCCAAAAATACAGAGATTTGACCAAAAACCGTTACTTTAAGTGTTATACATAACTGACCACACTCATAAGAATCTTGCTCAAAAATGACACCCTGTATCTCGCTTATGCTTCGAAAACGGGATATATTGTATAAGACAAGATTCTCCCTATGTCCTCTACACGAAAATATATGTTTGTCCAGTTTATGATGAAACACCCTGTATTTCTAAATAATTTTGACAATATGAAGTATATTTTTGAATAGATGGGAAAGATTTAAGGCAGTGATTTCTCAGATCATTTACCTAATGAAAAAAAGTTGCAACAAATGTAGGTCCAGAAATGCTTTGTTTCCAATATACAGTGTGTTGAAATTTTGCTATTTTGCTTAAAAACTGCACGAAGAAAGTGGTACGCCACTGAGATAATTCAAACTAACAATTATATTTGAATTGTTAGTTCAATTTGTAACAAAAGTCTCTTTTGCCTTTTTTTCCTGTGGAGCAACGTTCAGTGAAAAAAAATAAAACATCTCAACGTAAAGCCCCACATACTAAGTGTTAAAGTGACGACAAATAGGTACGCGTTAAGATGTTTTATTTACTTACATAAAAATGGCTCCCCCCACGAAAAAGAGGTAGAAGGTTTTACAAATTAAACGAAGAATTATAAAATAATCGTAAGAAATATCTCACTGGTGTACACTTATTTTATTACGTTTTTAAGTAAAACTTCAACACTATTTATCTTGGAAAAAATGTATTTGAGGACCTACATTTATGGGAACTTTCATTCATAAAATGATCTAAGGAATCACCCCCTCAAATTTTACGCATCCTGAAGATCAGTATCAAATTCAAGTGGAAATGTCAATTCCCAATATGAGATTGATTAGTCCCATTTTGAATGCGTTTATTCTCAATTCGATTGTGTTTACCATTTTGAAGTGGCTTATTTTCATTTTGAATCTGTTTAGTCTCAATTAGATTGTGTTTACCAATTTGAAGTTGCTTAATGTCATTTTGAATTTGTTTAATCCCAATATGAATGTGATTAGTCTCAACTTGAAGTTGAAAAGGTATAGTTCTTTCAGTAGTTTGGATTTAAGTCAAAACTTTTGCGAATCCTCAGATATTGATCTGATCTATGTCACTGATTTTGAATGAAAGTTGTCGATTGTATAGGATGTACTAAAAAAATCATATCGATTGAAATATATTCTGGGAGTATTCTGCATTTCTTCGAAACTTTATAGGTTTTCACTCCCAGTCTCTGAAACATAAATAATTGAAAAATGTTTGATTAAGGTGAAGTGCTCCTGCGAAAATCTTTGCACTTATTTGTCAGGTGCAAATTGGTCTTGAAAAAAATTGTTGCCTAACGGTAAAACTGAAAAATGAAACAAATTAAAAGGATATTGTAACGTTTCGGTGGCTATATCAGACACCTTCTTCAGACAAACTCTAAAAATCTTCAGAATTGTGTATTTTCTCATTTGTATAGATAGAATGTCAATCAGATTACAAATGAGAAAATACACAATTCTGAAGATTTTTAGAGTTTGTGTGAAGAAGGTGTCTGATATAGCCACCGAAACGTTACAATATCCTTTTAATTTGTTTCATTTTTCAGTTTTACTGTTAGGCAACAATTTTTTTCAAGACCAATTTGCACCTGACAAATAAGTGCAAAGATTTTCGCAGGAGCACTTCACCTTAATCAAACATCAGAATTGTGTATTTTCTCATTTGTAATCTGATTGACATTCTATCTATACAAATGAGAAAATACACAATTCTGAAGATTTTTAGAGTTTGTCTGAAGAAGGTGTCTGATATAGCCACCGAAACGTTACAATATCCTTTTAATTTGTTTCATTTTTCAGTTTTACTGTTAGGCAACAATTTTTTCCAAGACCAATTTGCTCCTGACAAATAAGTGTAAAGATTTTCGCAGGAGCACTTCACCTTAATCAAACATTTTTTAATTATTTATGTTTCAGAGACTGGGAGTGAAAACCTATAAAGTTTCTAAGAAATACAAAAAAATCATCATTTGCCAAGTTACAAAATCGTTGAGATATAACGTGAATAGAAAGATTATAGAGGGTGTTGTACTGATTCCAACAATTGCAAAAATTTATAGAAATTATTCATATAAAATCAATATTTTCAATAATATGAGGCAATTCCATTGGGGCATATATCCCAGTTTTACCCTACTACTTTTTAAGTAAGTATTTGAACTGTCTTGAAGACCTCCGAATGTAGGTACAAATTAAAAAATACATAAGTTCCTTCTCCAAGGCACACTTTTGAGGCAGGTGAAATGTGGGGTGAAATGAAATGAAGAAGATGGATGTTTTGAAGGTGGCCTGATCTTCCACATGCAACAGCTATGCCGTTATATCACGCCTTAATTATCTCACCGTAATTATGTTATTTAATATCTTACATTTCACCATTTTTGGACGTTTATTTATTACTTTTTCACTTGAACGACTCATTAACTATCAATTTTGGGTACATCGTTTACAGTACGTGTTTATTTAATTCATTTTTTCCTGTATGCAATTTGTTCAAGTTGACGATGAGATATAGGTTTTTTTCTGGAAATACATCACGGTTCATATGCATCTGCAGTGTTTTGTTGTTGGGGCATATGCTGAAGAAAATCACATTCAATTATTTTTTAATTATTTAATGAACGTATTATAGTGACTGGTTTTTTAAAGAATTCTTGATTGGATTTTCGTTGAAAAATGGTTATGGATATTCTGGTACAAGATTCAATTTTAATGAGCAAGAGAAATACACTCACCGGCAAATAATCGATCCACTCAAAAAATCTATGAAGTTAGTTGATTCATAAATATGTTATTTCAAGTTCAATTCGAATAAATTTTTTTCAACCGTAGGTATTTTATCTTCAATTAATCATCAGTTTTGAATTTCAAGAAAACTCGGCGTAGGTCATTTACAGGGTGAAACAAAATCTGTTTACCCTAACTTTAGAACCATCTCTGGTGTGTTCCAGTTGTTCCACAGTGTGATTTCTAATTTCATTATCAAGACAATTCTTCTGTTGACAATCTAATTACAGTATTCAGCAGAATTTGATATCCAAGAAATTAACTGGCCAACTCTAAGCCCAGATTTGAACCCAATTGGGCATGTTTGGATTCTCTTGAGAGGAACATTTGATCTCGCGTACAAACTCCTGAAAATTCGCAGCAGCTCAGTGATGCTCTCATTGATTCAAAACCTTAATGAGGACATGCTGAGACGAATTGAACCTGTTATCCGCGTCTGGGTGGAAAACACGTTATGTTTTTGACTTAGTTCTCAGTTTATTTTCTTTAGGTCAGAATTTTAGGTCGAATTTGTTGAAGTACTGTTGTAGCCTTAGCGAAATTTAATGTTTTACTGAAAATCCTGTACCTGCAACAAAAATTGAGCTCTTGTTATAAATGAAGAATTAAATTGTCAACATAAGATTTGTCTTGATGATGAAATAAGAAAACACAAGGTGGAACATCTGGAACACACCAGGGGTGGTTATAAATTTAGAGTAGAAAACAGGTTTTTTCACCCTGTATAAATTGACTTACGCCGAGTTTTCTTGAATTTCAAAACTGGTGATTGATTAAGATAAACATACTTACAATTGAAAGAAAATTCAATCGGATTAGACTTGAGTTAACAAACTTCATCGATTTTTTGAGTGGATTGATTATTTTGCCGATGAGTGTATTTTTGTTAAGGTACTTAATTAACATAATTATGGAAACCTCAATCTTTTCTGCTTGTCATTTGATGTTAATCAATTTTTATAAACATTCCGAAATGTTTCAATTAAAATTTTGTGACTTCTGAATACACAAAAGCCTATGGGAGCCCATATGAAAATTTTAGGGGGACAGACGTACCTACCTAATGATATTGCATATTACATTTTGTACACTCTGGAAATGTAAAGATTCTTCTTTTCGATGTTTCAATTGAATTTTAAAATTTTGAATGATGCTTGTTATGAGCATCTTGTATTTGGCAGTAACAATTCATTTCGATTGGTATCGTTTTGTCTAAGATATTGAGGAACAAAAATTTTGAATGACCACAGTTTATGAAACACCCTGTACGATTTGGCTGGTTAAGAATTTAACCAAGCCATTTGGGACCTGAACTCACCCAGAAATTTTCTCTAGGACAATTCCTTCGATCGCTAACGGACGGCCCACGGACAGATTTCAATTTCACCACGAATAAGTCATCAGGGAGTCTAACCCTATCGTTTGAGACCATTTTTGACTCAAAATTCGAAAATTACAGACATTTAGGCAAAACGATATAGCACTCGTTTAAGTAGAACGAGCGCTCAAGATTGAGTTAGTGATAATAGAAAATGTAATGATTGAGTAATGATTGTTAGATATTGAAAATAAAAATTGGCAAAATTCTGATTTCATTATAAAGAAATGCCTTGCCATTGCCAAAAATATTTTCTAGACGCTTCAACTTAAAACGTCTCTTTTAACACTGTTTACTGCCATTGAAAGTCTCATGGCAGTTGTAAAAAAACATTTTTCATGCATACCACCCCCATAAGAAGGTGGCAGCCACATACTTAACACCCCAAGTCCATAAATAATACGCTAATTTTTATGTTGACTTAGAACCCTGCGGTGTATAATCTGTTCGTATTGAGAAAACAACGATCGGTCCGATATGATAATCGTCTGTTATTTTCACCTTCTTACAAATTAGCGTGCCTGGCCCACCCGAGGCATCAGGGAGGAATCACGTCCACCTGCCCATAACGAAATATTATGTGAAGGAGCATCGCTTATCTGATTCCTTGTGTTTTAGACTGTTTAAAATGATGGGTAGAACACTTTGTATCATTTCTTGTACCGCCCTGTAACGAAAATTGATTTATTAGCCCGATCAAAACTGTTACGGACGAGATTTTGGGGGTGAGATAAGGAGGTGACTTTTTCGATTGTCTGTATGTTACTTTTTTCAACAGGAAATGATATAGATGTTAGAGTGGGAAAAGAGCGGGAAAAGAAAGAGGAATTTCTATAAAACTTTTTAGGTTTTCCCTTATAGTCTCTTCAGACAAACTTGTAAAATCTTTGGAATTGTGTATTTTTTTGTTTGCAGTCTAATTGACACTGAAAGTTGTCAATTGAACTGCAAACGAAAAAAAATACAGAATTCCAAAGATTTAACAAGTTTGTCTATTAGACTGCAAACGAAAAAATACACTTTTCCAAAGATTTTACAAGTTTGTCTATTTGACTGCAAACGAAAAAATACACAATTCCAAATATTTTACAAGTTTTTCTGAAGAAGGAGTCTGATATAGAAACGGAAACGTTACATTATCCTTTTCATTTATTTCCTTTTTTAGTTTTACTATTAGGCAACAATTTTTTCGAAACCCATTTGCTCCTGACAAATTAGTATAAAGATTTATGCAGGAGCATTTTACCATAATTAAAATTTTCTAATCATTTCTCTCTCAGAGACTGGGAGTGAAAACCTAAAAAGTTTTCTAGAAATGCAGAATCCTTCTAGATTATATTTCAATAGATATCTGAGATACGAATTATTGTTTTTTAAGCGATCGTTCAACTTAAACGAGTGTTATATGGTTTTGCCCAAATGACTGTAACTTTCGAATTAAATGATCTCAAACGATAGGGTTCGACTCCCTGATGGCGAATACGTAGTCAAATTCAATTCTGTATGTGGTACCGTTAGCACGATAACTTTCGAAGTAATTGTCCTAGAGATTTGAGATTTTCAGGGTGAGTTCAGATCCCAAATGACTCGGTTAAGTTCGTTAACCAGTCAAATCATACAGGGAGCATCGCTTATCTTATTTCTTGTGTTTTAGGCTGTGTAAAATGATGAGTAGAACACTTTGTTTCATTTCTTGTACCGCCCTGTAAAGAAAATTGATTTATTAGATCAAAACTGTTACGGACGAGATTTTGTGGGTAAGATAAGGAGGTGACTTTTTCGATTATCTGTTTTGTGAAGGGGTACTTTATATGTGACTTTTTTCAACAGGAAATGATAAAGACGTTAGAGTAGAAAATAGCGGGAAAGGAGTGCTATATCGTTTTGCCCAAATATCAGGATATCATCCTGAAAACGGCATCATTAGATGCGTGAGATTTTGCAGTAGTGTCAATAAGTGCATAATATGTTGGAGATTACTTAAGGATAGCGACTGCATATAATTGCGTATATTTTCCGATTTACAATGTTTCATATTCGTTGGAAGTTTTCTATTGTTTGGAAGATAGCAAGGAATATTTAATTGATGTAAGTAAACATTTCACGGATTGAAATATTAAGTTTAAACCATTTGTCAATAACTGTGTCAATAATATTATAGCGTTTTCTTTTGGGAAAACTGGTGCGCACCAGAATTGCCCTAGTGCAATTTTTTGTGTTCTATTGGTACAAAGAACAATGAAATGCTCATAAAAATTTGCACTCATATCGCACTGGGGCAATACTGGTGCGCACCAGTTTTCCCAAAAGAAAACGCTATTAGTGATTGGCATAGGCTTTAACCTTAAAATATAAATCATCGAAGGGTTTACTTACATCAATTAAATAATCCTTGGAACCCTCCAATCAACAGAAAAGTTCTAACGAATATAAAACCGAACAAAATCGGAAAATATACGCAATTATGTGCAGTCGCTATCATTAAGTAAATATATACACTTATTGACACTTCTGACAAATCTGGCGTCTAATATCTAATGATGCCGTTTTCAGAATGATAACCTGAGGCCTCAAATAGAAATAAAACATTCTGAAATATTTGGACACAGATGAAAAACGCTAGATAGCTTGATAGTTTATTACATCGATATATGTGTGAACATCACAAATACTTTTTATTATTTCTTAGTTTATATGGAATGAAATTGTCAAAACGTTCTTATTTCTCTATTATTTTTAGTATGAATGTCTCAATGACCCATATAATGAGAATGTATGAGGGAGAGAAAGCAGGATAATACCATAATCAAAATTGATGCAAAAGTGAGATGAAATTATGTCAATGACTATCATACTGGGTGTCAATTACTATCGGAGTATGTCAATGACTATCAAATATGTAATTTCGACGAAATTGGTGTCTCCTCGAATATTGACACTGACAGAGAAAAATACCGAATATATGTGCATTAAATTATATAATAGTGTACCTAAAATCATTTTAGACATAAGCAATCACAAGAAGTTCAAAGAAAAATTATTCGATTTAATTGTAAAAATAGAACCCTACTCGATTTGTGAATTTTTGAATTATCCAATGTAATCTGAATGTTTATACTTCATTTGTTTTTTGTGACGAGTTCTCATTTCTGTTTGTGATTCTGAGAATAAAGGTATTGTTATTGTTATTGTTATTCAATCGATTTTCATTGAAAGTGTAAAGGTAATACCAAAATAGCAACATTCAACTATATAGTTTCGTAATAATAACCATTGTGTTACAGTAAAATAAGGACCCGAATTCGCCTACTGAAAGTATCCACGCCCTCAAGATGTCAATCACTATTTCTTTCACTATAGGTCCATAAACGCTAAGTTTAAGAAAATAAACAATAAATTGATCAACAGAAATAAAAAAAAGTCCAATAATAAATCTTGACAAACCAATTTACTGAACTAAACATATTTTCTAGATGAAAGCTCATTCCTCATATTCACCAAACCTCATTGAAAGACTAACAATACCCAGTTCACGAGAAGAACACGAGGATTGAAGATTAAAATATCTGGAAAAGATATCAATCGCGTTCCCATCTACCTAACAGTGTCAGATCTTAGATATATCCAATATCACCCTTGTCTGCGAGCTGAACTTGCATCAAACAAAGTTCCTGAAGCATAAAATACTCAATTTATTCACAAAATTGGTCAGAAAGGATACCAAGAAATTCATGTCCAGTAGGTGCCTCGAGATGATGAATTAATTCTATGCATATACGTGGACCGGACAGAAAAAATTTAAGAAAAGCTCTGAGCAGGAACTTGTGAGCACTCGTTCTTTGGTGGACCACTAAGACTATTACTTCAAAACTTTATATGGAATGTGAGATTGATACCAAATTTGTCAATACAGAATCTTAATACAATCGGAATTATATTCTGGAAATTATTCAAAAAAATTTCACTCGATCGGTGCTGTTAACACGAGGGCTACAAAATTCTGCATAAATATTCAGTATATCAATCTTTATTTATAAAATAAATTTCATCCGAAGCGGATATTTTTTTATGGAAATATGAAGTTTCTTCTTTTTTTCAATATTCCAATTAAATTTTCTATGGTTCTGTTTACACTATGGCCACAAAGTTTATTATGACCATCTTGCATATGGCCATCTTGCAAATGGTCGAGCCATTTGGGACTTGAACTCATCCTGAAAATTTCAAGTCTCTAGGACAATATTTTTCGTTCCAAATTTGAAATTGTTATTTTTAGAATTGTTTTTTTTATAGAATTCTTGATTTCATATACACCTGAAATTTGAAATAATGAAATTGCCTTCATTAAAGAGTTTCGATACCAACCAAATTTCATAAAAAGAACAAATTCAAATTTAGAACGGAAAATATCCAATCAAAATTCTAATGATGACCAGGTACAAACAGAAAACCGTCAAGAACAACCAAATTTGTTGAACGTCATTCCTTATATTCCTGGCCTTTCAGAAAAAAATTAGGATTGGTTCCAAATGCAACATAAGAACTGTTTTCCAAACAAAAAATGATTTGAGATCCATGCTAACCAGGACGAAACCAATGAATGAGACACAAAATCAAAAAATTGTGTTTACAATATTCCCTGTATATGTGGAAAATCTTATACAGGAGAGATTTTCAGAGATAAAAAAACGAGAACATAAGAACAACATCAAAAATAGAGACATTACAAGATCACAAATCGCTGGTCATGTATGTTCAAATCATGGACCTAAGAGTATAATACTAACTGGACGTCGAACTTCCTTAGTGTCACGTAAAAAAAGTGAGGCAAATGGCCGCCATTTGCAGTTTGGGGTGAACCACAAATATTTTGATGTTTTTTGCCATTTGTGCTCGAATTCATGGATTTATAATAGGTCCATGCTCTACTTTTGATTGAAACATAGACGTTGCTTTGAAAGAAGTGATGAAAAACAAACTCTATATATTAGTGTTCTGTGAACTCTGACATTTCGATCTATTAAAATTATAATTTTTTTCGATTCTTGTGATTAGTTATTGAACAATATTGGTAATCCTATCATTTTAATTCGTTGAAATAAAATAAATAAAGGAATATTGGTAATTCTAATATTTCAATTCATAGAAAAAGTGACAACTCTTAAATTCAACCCAAACTGCAAATGGCCGCCTTTTGCCTCAAAATTTTTAACATGTTATCTCCATCTGGTTAGTATTATAAATCTATGGTTCAAATATCAGAGATCATTATGATGAACTGGAACAAAACAAAGATCCTAATGAAGGAACCTGATAATTATAAAAAAATCTAGGAATCCACATGTATTTTGTTAGATGAAATAGATAATTTGGCCAATTGTTCTGTTGGAATTGATCGTATTTGGATTGATTTCTTGAAGAAAGAAATGACACCAGGAAATTTCAGAACTAAATAAATTTCTATGTGTTGACCACTTTCAATGCCAATTAGACTGCAAATGAATAAACACACAATTCTGAAGATTTTACAAATTTGTCTGACGAAGGTGTCTGATATAGACACTGAAACGTTACATTTTCCTTTTCATTTATTTCCTTTTTCATTTTTACTGTTAAGCAACAATTTTTTCAAATCCAATTTGATCCTGACAAATAAGTGCAACGATTTTCGCAGGAGCACTTCATCTTAGTTAAAAATTTTTGAATTTTTTCTGGGTCAGAGACTGGGAGTGAAAAACTATAAAGTTTTTCGGAAATCGTAACCGCATATTGAGAGCAATTATAGTTTTTCACGGAGATTTGGTAATTTGTACGAATAGTTGCGGCTATTCCTTGTGAGTCACTTCTAACCTACAAGTTCAGATTAAATTAATTCGGTCCTACTCTGGGAACCTCACCAGAGAGCAGTGTTGGTAGAGGTGAACTTCATATCGTGATCTTTCACATGACTGCACGATATATCAGCTTCCTTCGGCTACTGTTCGAAAATTCCTTCGATTTAGATTCCTCGTGACTAGTTTCGTTATTAAAACAAGAATTTTTTTATCATAATATCCCCAAGTCTCCATGTTACCTGGGTACTATTTGAATATACGGACAGAAAAATTTAATATGGTTTTATTTTTTTTAGTGCGGCATGTCGTTTCAAATTATCCATTATGCCTCTTTTGTTGGCCTTTCTGTAGAGGTTTCATGTCAGGGATTTTTAAAGATGACTTAGTTTTCTAGGAATTGGTACATCTAGCGTGTCAGATATAATAATGGATGAACAATTGGAGATGACTATAGATTCAGCTCTTTCGTGATATAAAGGGTTTTCCAATAAGAGGTGTTATTTTGAATAGCTCGCTGTTTCGGTAGATGTCACGTTTGGAGCTGTAATTTTTAGACATTTCACAAGTAGAAACTACGCCATTGATAAAAATGGAACGATACATTCTTCAAGAACGCATTGAAATTATTAAAATTCGCTAAAAAATGGTGAAAATTTGGCAGAGACGGTTCGAAAAATTCGAATATTTTTGGGTCGTCGTGAAGCACATTGTTGGAGCGCAATAAAGAAATTGGTGAAAAAATTCGAGCTGTTGAGACAAGTTAGGGATGTGAAGAATAAAACCCGTCAACGTTGCTCAAGAACAGCCGAGAATATTGCTGCTGTAGCTGAAAGTGTTGAAGCCATTATATCTCTTAAGATCACGCAACACACTCGAAAATATTGTTTTTGGGACTCGCAGACTTGTCACAAGTGTCCAAATAAAGGAAATGCCTCAATAAAGTTGACAGGAAATAAGTAGTTCCGATAACTCAAATGTCAGACCAACGTTAAGGGATCTTTTATTACAGGATCATCTAATATATTCTTTTGAAATTAAGAGCTGACATGATACAATACATAAAACAAAAATAAAAATCCCTAACTGAGGGTAGTGCAAAACAGGGTACCATACTATTTTTTCGTATGATACCAGAGCTCAGGGAAAAAATATCAGTAAAAAAAGCCTGTCTCGCCGTTCTAACAAAATAACACTTGAAAACTATTCGAATATTGAAGGATTTCTTCTTTATTTATTCCAACCATCGTTTAATGAAGTTAGGCCTCTATTTGGGTTTCGATAATTCTCTAATATCACTACTGAAGTTAACAAATACATAGACTAACTAAACGGAGAATAGATGATACACTAGTAGAACAAGCTTCAGCGCCATCTTTTTTTGTACAACATTACTAATTCGTGAAAAAAGCTCAATTGAAAAAAGAATCTGTATCGTAAAGCTGCCTCAAAAAGAATTCTGTAGTGCACCTTTTGAATAGGTAGGTACACCCATATACAAAATGCAAAAAGTTTTTTAAAATTCAATTTCCAAAAGGAAATCAGAAATGGATTCGTGCAAGTTATCGATGATACCTGCAACGAACTTTCATCTGATTTTCTTTTGGAATCGAGAAATGAGGATCAATAATCAAATTCTGGATAGAATAAAAATTCATTAACTGAAATAGGTATTACCAATTGAAAATACAGATTTATTTCATAAATATCTAATCAATAAACTAATAATTGTATTGAAAACATCCTCAAAAACTAAAAATAATGAATTCAATAATACAAAATATGAGTATTTACCGACTAAACTTATTCAATACATGAAAAACTTCTTTGAAAACTACGAGTATCTTAATTCTTATAGTTAACAGAATATACATGTAAATTTTATAATTACCTTCTTGCATCTCGATTTTCACATCCAATAACACAGCACGTCTTCACTCTTGCAGGCATATCGAAATTTATTATATTTCAAAAAGAACGTGTCAAACCACTCCTTGTGTCAGTTGACAATTCAAAGGTTTTTTGATAATAATGATTTTACATACTTACTATTTTCTCGATAGGATTTCCATGAATGCAACGACATCTAACTATCAAATTGAGAATAATTTTTTCGTGTATTAGTCTCCTCCTCCGACAGATGTCGCGGAATATACGAGTGGCTCATCTATTTTATTAGTTTGTCTATGAACAAATAACTGATTAGTACTATGGAAAACCTCACCAATCACAGCATTGTTCAGAAGCGCTTTCTGGCCTCGCCTTGGTAGGGGTTACGATACGATAATATAATTAGGGAAAGCCGCAATCATCCAACTCATAATTTGCATATTATATCGTCTAGCATAGAACGCAAAGACATTAAATTCTGATTGTCCCCATGAATATTGGAGGCATTCGTGGTAGCTAATCTATGCAAAGCAGTTTTTCACGTTCAGAAAATTAAGGGTTGCCTGGACGGAATACAAACGCGACGACGTTGAAATAGGGGTTGATTTGGAGGTGGTTCAAGACTTAAACGATATGATCTGATTCATGTTTGGCCTATCTACAGGGATGGGACAGGTAAAGGGTGTTCCAATAAGATGTGTTATTTTGATATTCAAAGAAAAATGCCATATTTCAATATAAATGATCGGATGTTAATTCGCTATGTCTAGAGTCCCGGTACCGGTAACCAATTTTTTCCCGGTAGTTTTGATGACTTCTCCTACATGACGCAGCGGGTACCGGGATGCGTATTGGCATTCTTTACTACGCTGCAACGCATGCATGGTGTTGCAACGCGGTAAAGAATGACTGAACGTATGCTCTCTCTATCCAGACATATCTTACCACGTCTCAGCGCAGGCAGGCGTTCAGACGTAGTAACTATTGTAATATAATATTGATACGCTGCGTGTTTGCGATGGTTATGGGATAGTCATCATGGTATTTTAAAAGATGATAGAAGACTTATCATGTTATTATTCAGAAGAATTCTGTATTCCAAAACCATTGAAGAGATTTGAGAGAATTATGACCATATTCGTAATGATGCTCATATAGCCAATTATTGCTTATAGAAGTAATTTATTAACAAGAGGAAATAATACAAACAATTATGTAGAAGCATCCATTCGTATTTTTAAAGACAGTGTTCTACAAAGATGTAAAGCGTTCAGTGCTTGTGCCAATGGATTTTGTCGCCAATGTTTTTTTTATGCAGCAGAGTAATTTTCTCATGGAAACAATCAACTCTGTCGAGAATGCTAGTAAAACAAACTTAGTTGAAGAACATTCTGGTGCTGTAATAAAACTATCAGAAAATTTTAAACGCATAAGTGAAATAGCATCCCAAAAGTAAAACGGTTGATATGGTAAATGCCATAAAAAAATGTAATAAAACCTTAGACAAAATTACATCATCGGACCTCCTCAATTTTATTCATGTATCAAAAAACATTTCTGTGAAAAAAACATTTCTGTTCAGCCGACATCACTGAGTCGAAGAAAAATAAGAGGTGGTTTGACATGCGGCGCAAAGCGCATTCAAGCTGGTAGGCCATCCAATAAAGAAATGGCGAACAATCCAAAAAGGAAAAGGTCTTTGAAGAAAAATATTGATCTTAACAGACCAAATGCAAAATCGCATGGCAATGCACACTAGTAGGTAGTATACGTTAGTGGATTTTGCATTTCCATTTGATGTAGTCTTTTGTATATTCGTTTAAAAAAAAACAGATTTTAGCTATACTTACCATATTGTTATACATATTTCTATTTTAATTTTTATTAGTATTATTTACCGTAGGTATATTATTTTTTATATTTCAGTATGGAATAAACTGTTTTTGGCAAAAGTTTATTATTGTTATTTTTACGAACCGGAACTGCAAATTTGAACATTGTTGGAATTGAAAAGCGCTAAACTGTCTCGATAATGCAGCGTATCAATATTACAATAGTTACTACGTCTGAACGCCTGCATGCGCTGAGCCGTGGTAAGATATGTCTGGATAGAGAGAGCATACGTTCAGTCATTCTTTACCGCGTTGCAACACCATGCATGCGCTGCAGCGTAGTAAAGAATGCCAATACGCTACCGGGATTTGAGTAAATCCCAGTATTTTTTCCGGGATTTAAGAAAATCCCGGTATTTTCATTTTCTATTTCATAATCATGTTAAAAATTGAAAATGAAGTCAATTTTTATGGCAGTTAATTTGGATCAATTCGCCCATTTCAAGTCAATAAGTAGGTATATAGCATATAGCTATACAGCATACAGCAGAGCATCCTTTTATCAGTTTTTTGAAATATTGGGTATTTTACACAAACTACCATGAGTAGGTATGTTTCATTTTTATCTATAAGTTTGCATTCGGAACAGTATCACAATTTGCGTATTTTACTCAAACTGGCACATTTCATCTTATTTTGTAACGTGTTATCATCTTGAAAATTTTTATTATTTTTTATTTTTATTTTCATCGCTATCGCTATATATTATGTCACAGTCGTGAACATCTTAGTTCCTCTCGTTATTCATTATTGGAATATTGTAATGTATATGAAAATGTTTCATTTGAAATGTGTTAAAGTTTGTTAATTTTTATCCTTTATTGTGTTTTTATTTTCAACATGTTATAATTAGGAAGGGTTTTTTCTCATATAATCGTTAATATTTTTACTAATTCATCTTTAAAGTATTTCATTCAGATTATAATTTTAAATTTTTTTGTGTATAAAAAAATATTCAACAAATTGAGCGCCAAAATATTATTTTGCATCACTTAACACTTTCACGCATCAATATAACAACAAACACATTAGAGTTCGAGACCGCCAACGACATTTTTTACCGGGATTCACTTGTATCCCGGTACTCACTGCATTATATGGGTGACGTCATAAAATCTACCGGAAAAAAATTGGTTACCGGTACCAGGATTCTAGACACAGCGATGTTAATTTCATAATAAAGAAAAAGCTATGCCGTTAATAGTGGAAAATAACATCAGGTGAATGACCACAACGAACACGCTTACAGGAGCATATCCTTTTAAATTTTCCATAACCAACTCGCAGAGTGGCTGCCCTATGTCCTCGATAGCCTCACACGAATTCCATCTTTGAGATATTGAATCGACGCTGGGCTATTGGCGTAGACCTTCTCTTTCACGTGGCCCCAAAGGAAGAAGTCGCAAGGTGTTAAATCACAAGATCTCCGTGGCCAATTGTGATCACCTCATCGAGAGATAACATGGTCTGGAAACTTTTCCCGCAAAAGATCAATAAGGTTTCGTTGCTTGTATGGAACGCAACGCCGTCTTGTTGAAAGTGAACGTTGTCCAGATCGATACTATCCAATTTCAGTCATTAAT
Organism: Propylea japonica; assembly: GCA_013421045.1. Classification (NCBI taxonomy): domain Eukaryota; kingdom Metazoa; phylum Arthropoda; class Insecta; order Coleoptera; family Coccinellidae; genus Propylea; species Propylea japonica. Next base: position 26,647,109 of record CM024242.1, read on the forward strand.
AGTTATTTAATAAACTAGGTTATTAAAGACAGCGACTAATGGTCAAGATATTTTAATGCGTGAGCAGAGCGAACGCGTTAATAGTTCGAGATTAATAACCGAGTTTATTACAAGATTTTTCCGACGATCTCAACATGAATAGTGTATAAATTCTTGATTAAAATACATTCTCAATTCGCACAAGACATACATTTGACGTAATGGAATTTCTATGTTCCAGTAGAGTTTTGACATTTCTCGTAGTGCTTCTGAATACTTTGTGTACGGTTGCCATGAGGATTGCACATTAAAATGGCTAAAAGAATTGAGCATTAAAATGGGTCATTAATGCTCAATTTCGTACACATTAAAAGCACCTTTTATTTCGAGGTCAACGGAAAAAATCATTAATTATCTCTTGATAGCGCAATCCATTCACCGTAACTGTTCTTCAACATATTCGGTTACAGCAGCAATATTCTCGGCTGTTATTGAGCTTCGTGCACGGGTCTTATTCTTCACATCACTAACTTTTCCCAACAGCTCGAATTTTTCCATCAATTTCTTTATTGCGGTCCGACAAGGTGCTTCATGACGACCCAAAAATGTTCGAGTTTTACGAATCGTATCTGCCAAATTTTCACCATTTTTATAGTGAATTTCAATAATTTCAATGCGTTCTGGAAGCGAGTATCGTTCCATTTTTATTAATGGCGTAGCTTCTACTTGTCAAATATAAAAAAATGGCAGCTTTAAACGTGACATCTTCCGAACTAGCGGTTTATTCAAAATAACACCTAGGTATATTGGAAAACACTCATTTAAGCCTAGTTTCGTCTTCACAGCCTATGGTCCATAATACTTTTACGATTATACAAATATAAACACATTGAAGAATATCTGAAAGATTCGGCCATAGCTTCAATTCTCCAATTCAATTCAATATTACATTCCTATATTCGACCCTACTAAAACAACGTTACCGTCCTCCCAATAAAAAAAGAGGTATTTTATTTTCGTCCCAATATAGAAGCATCGATCTGTTTTTTACTCTTCTCTTAACGATTGGAAACCAAAGCTGTTTTATGGCGGCCATTAGTCAGTACAAGGTGACGTAATTGAGCCGTTATCTGGGATAAAATTGAAAAAGGCCGACTATAATTGCCTCGCGCCTTGTTTATCGCACGTACCGATTTAGATCCACTTGACTTTTCCACATTTGAGAAGATCCGATCCGATATTATTAACAGAACTGAACACGATTTAAATTAAAGGCAGCATGAGATGTCCAATAGAAAATATCAACGGCTTATTTACATATCCATCGTTATTCGCTTCGGTTTTATCCGATACCGATACTGAGCATAGCCTCTGGTTCTAGAAGACATGATGAATTGATTCAATATGATCATTAACATTCTTATTAATAGAACTTTGAAAAAGGGAGAAATTATTTGTATCAATATCCAGGTTGTAGAAATTACCGAGGAATACTGGAAAAGGAATGGTAAGGTAATGTTGTAGTGATATCTATTTTTTCGTTTATTAATTCGATAGTTTTCAATGTAAATTAATTTCAATTATGCACTGGACAGCCTGTATATTCTCAGTTACCTGGAACTAATATACAGGGTGTCCCGTAAATACCACGCGAAAGTGACACTGGAGATAGATTGGCATTAGGTCTATCAGATAGCATCAACATGACCTCAGTAAAAGTCCGCTGGTTTTCGAGATATCGCCACTTTTGCAAACAGAAAATGAAAGAGAAAGTGAGATAAACGAGAAAGAAGAGCAAAAATAATGGTTGTTTGAAACGGTAGCGAGGAAAGAATATCAAGCAACATGTAATTTGGCAACAGGTGATACTTGTGCATTTTTCCTAATTTTTAATTATTTTGGCATAAACACATCACTCGCGACAAAATTATAATTTCTAAGGTTTTGACATAAAAAAATTGGTAGTGTTGTATCATTTTGAAAAGTGCTGGAAATGGACCAGTTTTTACGATTATTTGTCAATTCAGTCTGATTTTTTTTCACATCAGTCAGTCAAACTTAAGTTAACGTTTTAACTTCGTCATAAAATACAAGTTAGACATTTTTTTAAAGGATTTTGTTCTAGTTCTCGGTGAAGTTATTACTTCATTGTTTAAAGCAACTATTCAGGGTAGCCTAGGTCAAAAAAAAAACATGAGTTTGAAGACCGACAATTGGAGATTTTCAAAAAAACACAAAAGTGGTTATATCTCGAAAACCAGCGGACTTTTACTGAGGTCATGTTGATGCTATCTGAAAGACCTAATGTCAATCTATCTCCAGTGTCACTTTCGCGTGGTATTTACGGGACACCCTGTATGCTGTGCCTGCGCAATTTGCAAAATTTGAATAATATGTGACAGTTTAAGGAGAACTACCGAATACTTCTTACTGCTAATTTTCTATATTGTATTTTCCGCTATTTTATATTTGATCTTATTTAAGTGAACTGCGCTATTATTTTGTGGAAGAGACACTTTCATTGAAGAATTGAAGATCACCGACTCACGCCGAGAGTACTCTCCAGAAAATTGGTCGAAGAATACTGTTCGGTGAATCTGGTGCATTTTACTATATTTCTTTCACGTTATTTTCACTACACTTATGTTTTTTGATTAATACAGTCCACTTAATTATCTCTACTTTAAGAGCTGACCGCAACAGGTGATTTCATATTGAAGTACGGGGTGGCCATCATATTGAAGTCAGAGCTGCCCCAAAATATTCAGTGGGAGTAGTCATGAATGAATAGGTACAATTTTCAAAAGAAAAAATTTTTCATTGAAGATGATGACCGATCGAAAGGGCCAGTTTCTATGTCAGTCCTCCAAAATATCGATGCTGTTCATGACATGATTTTATCAGACCGTCGAATTTTGCTTAACCGGATATCTGAAGCACTGAATATTTCATACGAACATTTGGACATGAAAAGGATGCCCCAATGTTTGAATGTTGACCAAAAGCGTGGAAAGTTAGGTAAAAGCATCGCATTTGAAAACTATGTAGAGTTCTCAGGTAAACCAAATTATTACTATGGATTGAGTACATTTCTACGATCCAGAAACAGAGCAAATATCGATGGAATGGTGACACTCTGGTTCTCCAAGACTTAAGAAGTTTCGGGTCCAAAAATCTGCTGGAAAAATTCTTGCTTCAGTTTTTTTGGGATTGCCATGGGTGTTTCTTTGGATAAGAGTAGAACAATAACTGGAGATTACTATGCGACAATACTCATCACTCTACGGCAAAAATCAAAAAGCAAAGACGCAGCTAGCTATACAAAGTTGTTTTGTTTTCGCAGGACAATGTCCCAGCACACATACAATACAATGTTGCCATGAACAAAAATCGTGAAATACTAGAACACCTCCCTTATTCACCAGATTTGGCTATGAATGACTATCATCTCTAGCCTCAACTGAAAAGAAAGTTTAAATGGTCGTGAATTTTCTTTCAAGGAACAGGTTATAAAAGCTGTGGAGATCTGGTTAGCAGAGCAAAGAGAAATAAGAGGTTTTCCAATAAGAGGTTTCATTTTGACATTCAAAGAAAAATGCCATTTTTCAATATAAATGATCAGATGTTTATTTCATTACAAAGAAGAAGCTATGCCATTAATAGTGGAAAACAACATCAGGCAAATGACCACCACGACCGCGCTTACAGGACATATCCGTTAAATGAAATTTTCCATAACCAAATCGCAAAGTGGCTGCCCTATGTCCTCAATAGTCTCACGAATTCCATCTTTGAGTTTTTGAATCGACGCTGGGCTATTGGTGTAGACCTTCCCTTTCACGTGGTCCCAAAGGAAGAAGTCGCAAGTTGTTAAATCACAAGATCTAAGTGGCCAATTGTGATCACCTCTTCGAGAGATAACACGGTCCGGAAACTATTCCCTCAAACGATCAATGCTTTCGTTGTTGATGATCGACCGGATTGAGTTCTTGTGTTAACTGAACTCTATAAGCCTTAAGACCCAAATCTTTATGCAAAATACGGTGTAATGACGTTTGTGGAATGCCTAGTTCCAAAGAACGACGAGGAATGGACAAACCTAGGTTTTCTTCTAAACTTTCGGCTACAGCAGTAATATTCTCGGCTGTTCTTGTGCGACGTGTGCGGGTTTTATTCTTCACATCACAAACTTGTCCCAACAGATCGAAGTTTTCCACCAATTTCTTCATTGCTGTTCCACAAGGTGTTTCACGACGACCCAAAAATTTTCGAGTTTTACGAACCGGTTCTGCCAAATTTTCACCATTTTAATGTGAATTTTAATAATTTCAATGTGTTCTTGAAGAGTGTATCGTTCCATTTTTATTAATGGCGTAGTTTCTACTTGTCAAATGTCAAAAAATGACAGCTCCAAACGTGACATCTACGGAAAAAGCAGGCTATTCAAAATAACACCTCTTATCGGAAAACCTTTTATTTTTTAAGTCTGGAGACGTTGCAGGTTCGCTGGAATGAATTTATCCAATTAAGAGGGGAATATATTGAGTAATAAAATATTTTGATATTGATTTTTTGTTTGGTTCTATAGAAGGCTAAGAATTTTTCAATATATAGTCCGTTCACGAAATGTTGGGCACATAGTAGGCGTTTCTTTGTTTATCTGAAGTTGGCAGTATTTATTGTCATAGAGTTAAATAAAGTCAACGTTGCCGAATGTACTCGGCCTCGTCCGACGAGCTTGCAAGTTATCAGAGAACTCTATGCAATATTGACAACATTGCGTATCAATCTGACAAGAAAATAAAGAATATAACCTAAAATTTTAATATACACAGTGGAATATGCTAAATTTCCATGGCCAACCGACGGCTCAATCTTTCGTGAACGGAATATATGTATTCTCATAGATGAAGGTTTATCAGTCAGAGTTTTTGTTTTATACGATAAATAGAGAAACACTAGAGCCTGTCTCATTTTTCATTCTTTTTGGCAATAAGAATTTGTTTCTATGTAAACCATTATGTTTTTATGATAAATTTATCATTCCTATCTATATTTCTTTCAGCCAAATATCCGATATTACTACCGATCATCAACTCGGAATATTCAAATCAAGAAGTCAAATTGTCCGGAGCCTTGAAAAATGGATTTAACACTTCGGTAGTTCAACCCGAGGTTGCTCTAAAATGGAAAGATCGCTGTTATAAATTGACCAGCCTGGATGTAATCGAGCGGAATTTTTACATGAATTTCCACCAAAGACCACCGCCTAGATGAGATATTATAAAAATTCAGTCCAATAACGTTGATATCCTCTAAGCGGTATTCGAATTCCTCGACCGTGGTTGTTTGGACATTGAAATATCTTAAAACATTACCGTTCTTTGTAACTACCGGTCGGAGTTCCCTGGGCGATTCTCTCCATCTTGGAGAGTTGGAGTAACCCGTTCGGATGCGTTTGATATCACAGGGAAGTGACTGCTAAAAGTATTATTATGCACATGCTGCATTCTCAAGTTTGCTACTGAATAACTACACGTTTTTGGCAGCGAATGAGCTGGATCTCGAGTACTTTCTCGATTTCCCGTGGATATTCGTTTCATGTTGCGGATTATAGGAGTCTTTTTCCAAAGCCGGAACTAGGACTCTAGCGCCTGTGGCAAACTTTCAAAATGCGCCCTTGAAGAAATTAATTTTTCAATGAATATGTACATGTTTGTCATAATTGACATTTATTGATTATATTTTGAAGAATTTTTTATTCACAATAATATTATACATAGAAAAAAATACAAAAAAATATAAAAATCTCATTCTTGGTCAGTTTTTTGCTCATTACTCGGAAACTATCAACTTTTCGTGAAAAAAATTTTCGTACAAAATGAAAGAACATAAAATTTCCTACAAATTGTACTACCACAGCTTGTTCTGCGACAACCTGCTCTGGCTCAAATTCTAGTTGAAAATGAGGTATTTTCTATGACTCAATAAATAAAAAAAAATTTATTCTATGGTTCTGATGATGCAATCCTCTTGAAATTTTGCATGAACATTCAGTATATCAGCCTCGATTCATAGAAGAAATTTCATTCGAATCGGATATCTTGTTATTCAAATGTAAAGATTCTTCTTTTCAATATTTCAATTGAATTTTCTATGGTTCTGTCCACATTATGGTCACATAATTTTGCATAATGCTTATTATAAGCATCTTGCATTTGGCCGCAACATTTCATTCTGATTGGTTTCGTTTTGTCTGAGATTTTGAGGAACAATTCAATTCAATTGGAATATTGAAAAGAACAATCTTTATATTTTCTTAACAAGATATCCGATTCGAGTGAAATTTTTTTGTGAATCGAGACTGATATACTGAATGTTCATTCAAAATTTCAAGAGGATCGCATCATCGGAACCATAGAATTAATTTTTTTCATTTATTGAGTCATAAAAATACCTCATTTTAAACTTCAATTTGAGCCAGAACAGGTTGTCGCAGAACAAGCTGTGGTATACTATTTGTAGATAATTTTATGTACTTTTATTTTGTATGGCAAGGTTTTTCATGAAAAGTTGATAGTTTCCGAGGAATGAGCAAAAAGCTGACCAAGAGAATGATAATTTTATTTTTTTTGTATTTTTTTCCTATGTTCCGTCACGAAATTTGGTTAGCAAACCAAACCTCAGATTTGGATTCAGCACCCCAAAAAACATAAAAAATGGAAGATATCAAACTACCCCAAAACTTTTTCGCTAGGGGTTCGTCTAAGCACAAATATACCTCCTATATTTCTTAAAAGGTAATGAACAAAAACTCAATCAACAAAATGAATAGAAAACGATAAAAAAATTGTTATTTTACATTTTGCGCCCCTAGGACGTATGCGCCCGTGGCAAATGCCTCCTTCGCCACGCCCACGGTCCGTTTCTGTCTTCTTCATTTTCATTAAATATTGTGAGGAAAAGTGTTGGTTTTCTGTTTCGTCGGTGAATTTTTTCCAACTTCTTCTATTCATCAGCAGTTCGATGGTGGATATTTGCTGGACACCAAAATTCAAATATTTACCGAAATTCCTAAGCTATACAAGGTGTTTCATCATAAACTGGACAAACATATATATTCGTGTAGGGGACACCGGGAAAATCATTTTTGACTAACAATACATCCCGTTTTCGAAGCATAAGCGAGGTACAGGGTAAAACGTCATTTTTGAGTCAGATTCTTATGAGTGTGGTCAATTATGTATAATACTTGAAGTGATGGCTTTCGGTCAAATCTCAGTATTTCTGGGTCCTCTATTCAGAAATGAACTCCGAGAAAAAAATTTACAAAATGGCGGAAAACCAGCAATGTTCCTTATTTTTTTCGGTTGTCTGATTGAATTTTATTTTCTGAATGAACACAATTTTCTAAGAATTTATGTGAAAAATTCTTTTCAATAATCGAACACAAAATTTGTTTATACAGGGTGGCCATTTGAAAACGAAACAGACGAGATTACAGACGAAATAAATTTTTTCGATAGAAATGCTCGGACAGGTCGATTTCTGTTTCGAGGGGGACAACTTAATATGTAGGTTACGGACGCATAGCGCTTCAACCCTTGCTACTACAACCCTCACCCCCAATTTTTGAATAGGGAAGATGGGGTGAGTGATACCTCATTTGAAAGGTATTTTTATACTGATTTCAGCACAGTAATTGTTTTTTCATTTTATGCATTAGTTCTCGAAATATTCTCAACTAAGTATTTGAAAATGAAGTGGTGTTTTCATGGCACTTGTAGTGTTTTTTTTGTGAAAAATCGACATTTTGAGCTTCAAAACAACCATGTTTATCTAAATGTCGTTGTCGTTGGCGAATATTTTCGGAGATATGAATTTTTCTATGTTAAGGGGGGCGTTTTAACCCCCTGGATCCCTTTGCAAGTGGATGAAATTTTCAGGGAATAATGATATTAATATTGTTAACCTACTTGCCAAATCTTATTATGCGCCGGCGAATATTTTCGGAGATATGAATTTTTCCATGTTAAGGGGGGCGTTTTAACCCCCTGGATCCCTTTGCAAGTGAATGAAATTTTCAGGGAATAATGTTATTAATACTTTTAACCTACGTACCAAATCTTATTATGCGCCGGCGAGTATTTTCGGAGATATGAATTTTTCTATGTTAAGGGGGGCGTTTTAACCCCCTGGATCCCTTTGCAAGTGGATGAAATTTTCAGGGAATAATGATATTAATATTGTTAACCTACGTGCCAAATCTTATTATGCGCCGGCGAATATTTTCGGAGATATGAATTTTTCTATGTTAAGGGGGGCGTTTTAACCCCCTGGATCCCTTTGCAAGTGGATGAAATTTTCAGGGAATAATGATATTAATATTGTTAACCTACTTGCCAAATCTTACACTACAAGTGCCATGAAAACACCACTTCATTTTCAAATACTTAGTTAAGAATATTTCGAGAACTAATGCATAAAATGAAAAAACAATTACTGTGCTGAAATCAGTATAAAAATACCTTTCAAATGAGGTATCACTCACCCCATCTTCCCTATTCAAAAATTGGGGGTGAGGGTTGTAGTAGCAAGGGTTGAAGCGCTATGCGTCCGTAACCTACATCTTAAGTTGTCCCCCTCGAAACAGAAATCGACCTGTCCGAGCATTTCTATCGAAAAAATTTATTTCGTCTGTAATCTCGTCTGTTTCGTTTTCAAATGGCCACCCTGTATGTCTACGCGATATCAAACGGTTTCATTACTACAGACCTCTGAAATAATGAAAAAAATTTGTTTGGGTTTTAGAGTCGAAATAATTGAATTATTGGTATGTCCAAATATTCTAGATGAATGTATAACAAAAATTCAGTAAAACTCAGTTGGGACTCGAAGCCACGTAGGTATTGAATAGGGAATTAAACTGTTCTAAGATTATTAATATAAGCTGCCAGACAACAATAGTTCGTTTGACTTCTGGCTAAATTATACTCAGTGAAATTCAAATAAAAGTCAAACTCTCAGAACTATGAAGTAACGTTGTCTGTCAACGAATATTAATTTCATCCTGTACTACCTATAGACAAACATTATCAATTCCAGATTTAATTTTATCATATATTACAATATTATTGATGGAGACAGGTTCAGAATGCTTGATAAAACCGTAAACATTGCGCATCAAAATTATGGAACAAATTCATCTTCTCAGAAGAAAAATATGTGGCAACAAATTCCTGAAACAAATCAATTTTTGTTTCACTTTTACCAAATTTTTGTGCATTTTTGAATGATTTTTGTTGCACCCTGTGCAATTCCCATCAACCCTCCCAGGAGAAAAAATGAGAAGTGTGAAACACTGCGCTTTAGTAATGATCGTAAGTAGGTATGTAATCAGTACGTTTCTACAGTTTTACACATTCCGTTTTTTCACGTGAGGGGATTGAAAGAGGTTGAAAGTTTGCATGAACAAAACTGTAATAGCCGACTTTCATTCGGTGACAAATTTCATCAGGTAACATTGTCTCAAAGTCTTTGAATTCTCTAATTTTTAATAGGAATTTTTTTCTTCAAAATTTCTGCACGCCTGTTAAGAAAAAACAGAGAGCTTTCCAAAAAAGTAACACATGGCATTAAAGAGTTCATCGGGATGGCACAGGGTGCAACAAAAATTCATTAAAACTTGGTAAAAGTGAAACTAAAATTGATCATTTTCAAGATTTTGTTGCCAAATATGTATGTTTCTCTTGAGAAAATTTATTTGTTTCATAATTTTAACACGCACTTTTTTACGAAAGTGATAAAACTGTTCTGATAGGCGGGAAGAAGACTCTTCAGAGAAATACCCGCACAAGGTAGTTGCTGTGGCTCCATTCATTAATATAACATTTGGTCTTAATTTAAACATACCCACAAAAGTACTTAAAAAATCGTAAAAGTGATTTCTACTGACTACGAACAGTGCAATGTGCATATTTCAAGACGTACAGGTGCTGAACGGACTTTCGCTTTCGATAAAATATATAATTTTGAAATTATTCGGCATTAAAAAACGTCTACGCGCATTTTAATTATTAATAAGGCACAGTTAAAACAAAAAATAGGTCAGGAGGTTTTCACAAGGAGTAAATGTAGACTCCGAAATTCTCGCAGATGTTCGCGGTTATGATGCACAATATTTCATTCTTAGCCTGTGGGTATTGTACAGACGCCAGCCAAGATTTTTACCAGGGGTGGATTTAACGGACTTCGCTTACCAGGTCGTTTTTATCTGATGAAAAGCGCTCATTTTACGAGTGCTATATCGTTTTGCCCAAATGTCTGTATTTTCGAATTTTGAGCTGAAAATGGTCTCAAACGATAGGGTTCGATTGAATATAATATTGAGAAATAGTTTGCTACAAAGTCTTCTTGATTTTAAGGAACACAATCGTATCTATGTCTTTGAATCAAGGCACACTGTCACAATACAGAAAGAAAGAAATGGAATAGAATTAACATAAAACACGCTGCAGGTCGCTTACGGTAGGAAATAGAAAAAAAAATGGAAGAGACATTCAGAATTAAATGATGATTAAATTTTGATAGCGCCGCGACGCCTGGTGTCTTAATTTTTTTCTCCGACTTTTACGCTCATCTCAAGTCAACTCTGACTTGTATCAAATACTCTTAATATATTTGAAAAAATTTCATCCCTTTTGGAGGAAAATTAGGTTACCAAGATAAATGAATCACCCTATAGTGTAATATAATATCACCATGAATTCACCTCATTGTCCATTGCGAACATTTTCGACTCAAAATTTCCTTAAAATTGTGATTGTAGATCTTAGATTATTAAGGGGGTTTCATTACAATGCGATCTTAAAATAGCTCTTGGGCAGACTCAATATCCGCAGGTATTTTAAAGATGATAGGCTCGGATGTTTGTAAACACTTTGGCTATTGTATAAATGTATTCATTACTTCGGGAGTATTTCCTACCATTCTCAAAAGGTCCTCAGTATTTCCTATCTTTAAAATAAAAGACATACATATAATCCGTTCACGAAAGGTTGAGCCGTCGGTTGGCCATGGAAATTTGGCATATTCCACTGTCTATATTAAAATTTTAGGTTATGTTCTTTATTTTCTTGCCAGATTGATACGCAATGTTGCATAGAGTTCTCTGATAACTCGCAAGCTCGTCGGACGAGGCCGAATACATTCGGCACCGTTGACTTTATTTTACTTTATGACAGTAAATACTGCCAACTCCAGATAAATAAAGAAACCCCTACTATGCGCTCAACCTTTCGTGAACCGACTATAGTACGAATTACAGATCTATTTCCATTTTATTTTCTAAAGTCTTTGAAAGAATTGCGTTGAACAATAGTTATTTATTATACAAGGGAAAAAAGTATTAGATTTTAGCTTGAGTTTATATTGTTTCCCGACGCGAAGCGGAGGGAGATAAAAAACCGAGAGCTAAAATCTACTATTTTTCCCGTGTATAATACACTATTTTTTTCTGTGACAAGAAAAACAACGATTTAATAGTGAAAGAAATATAACTTCTCACGAAATTACTTTTTTCCCCGGGAAAAAAGTGAATACTTTTTTCCCGGCTACATAGAGAATAATTTTTTTGACAGGGAAAAAAGCAATCTCGTAAATATAGTCATATTTTGTGACCTGTCAAGAGATATAAAATGTCACATTTTTTTCCCGTCACAGAAAAAAATGGTTAATTACCTCGATAAATTCAATACTTATACTTACTTACTGATGCCCAGCACGGTTTTCGATCTGGTCGCTCTACCCAGACAGCATCAGCAAACTTTTTAAATTACACATATGAATGTCTTGACAACGGTTTGCATGTAACTGGTCTTTTTCGACCTTTCAAGAGCTTTTGATAGTCTCACGAAAGAGTGTATCATAGATATAATCTCGGATTTCGAGGTGTATTTTCAGATTAGCTTCTCAGCTATCTCGAAGGCAGATCTATATTTGTAAGGGTTGACAGATCATGGTCCACGATGTGAGCTTGGGAGTACCACAGGGTTCCGTCCTTGGTCCCCTTTTGCTTCTCATAATAAATGCTCTTCCTGTTAATCTAGCAATGATTTTCTTCTAGTTGATCTGCCAGCATATTCCATCTTTGATATGGAAGTTCCTAATGAATTTGTTCGTTGATGAGGCCTCTGTGGTAATCACAACATTGGAGGAGCTTCAGAAATTATGAGAGCTTCTTAAAGGGCCCACTCACTAAGAGGGAAGCGCGAAGACTTGAATGCGCGTTCTACGGGGTACAGTTAAAAGTGTGTGTGTATGGCGTAAATTTGGAATGCGCAATCATCTCCGTCGTGTGGCGTGTGCATTCTTCACCGTACGTGGAAGAAGGATCAAAAACGACCGTGTATGGGCAACAAGTCTCTGCACGTTTCATTTGTTTAGCAACACAGTGTCGGGTTCGAAATTTATACCTTGGACATTTTTTCCTTAATAACAACACACGCCACTGCCATTAACATCAGATCTTTTTGCGACGTCATCTCACGCTTGTCGCACATCCAAACCAACACGCAAAAGTGTATGTGTGTGGGAAATATGAATGCACACGTTTGCGTTACAGCAAACGTGCAGAGACTTAACTGCGCATTCTTCCTTCCTAGTGAGTGGGCCCCATTATACAGAGCTTTGTTGACTGGTGTCACAGAAATAATTTGATGATCAAAAACCGGTTAGAGGATACTACTCGGTTAATCTGCGGCTAAGAAGCAATGATGAAAAATATAGGGTGTCCCATTTAAAAACACAAACTCTTCTTTTTAGCACTTGAACGGAGAATGATTTTTTGAAAGAGATAGAAGCAGCATATAGGCAATAGAAATTAAAAAACAAAACGTTTTGAAATTTTCGTGATAATTCCAACAGAAAACGAGATATAGGGGAAAGTGTGGCAGATTCATACACGGGGCACTATCATACACTACCGATATCTGTTGTTAGCCGCACATCAAAGGAACGACTTGAACATGTATACGTACCTTATCTATGTGTGTGATGACTCACTAAGTTTGAAAACAGTTGATGTCAAACGCTCGAAGAGGTGACACGGCAAGTGATTTGGCATCGCCAAAGTAATTTTTGAACCTCACTTTGAACCCATTTTTATCGATAGAAACTGTTTTTTAGATTATTCAGAATTATTTCATTTGAAAGATAATGGGGTCAAGTTTTTGAATTGATATAAGAATAATGATACTTATGTTTGGTTTTTTTCCAGAATATTTCTAGTTCATTTTCTCGTGATGGGGTAGGTTCATACAGTCGTGAGCGGGGTACATTCATACTGCATGAATTTGCTCGGCTTTTTCATATTAGTTTTTGGAACTGAATTGAAATCATAATATTGTTCTATAGAAGAAACATGGTCAGAAATTACAAGAACAAAGGAACTAGGATTGGAGAGGTGGAAAAACAGGCCATGTTGAAAGCTATCAATGTAGTTTTGAAACAAACTCTCTTCACGGAAATTAGCAGCCGAACATGGCGTTAATGCACAAACACTACATAGAATTATTAAAAAATTACGCGAAACAAAAGGTCTTGATAGCAAAAATCGTGTATTCGAATCGAAATTTTCCTGTATGAAAGTGCCCCGCATGTGGGGTACATTCATACATTTAAAAATTTTTTTTTGTCACTCTAACAGAAAGTCGCACAAGAGTATTCATACAAATCACATATTTATAATATATGGCCAAATAGTCAGACTATTAGTTTGTGATGAATTGATAGAGATATCGATAACAGAAAAAATTCTATAGGATAAAGTAAGAAAACTGTATAGAGGTACCCCATCTTTCCCTAGCGAAATATTTAAAACAGCAATTTTTCAAAAACTGTAAATCGAGAACCATTCAGATATCTGGGATCTGTTTGACGGCAATTGATTATTTTGAAAGAAGAGATTGGGAGACCTCGGACATTTTTCCCCTAACCATTATGGTTCTCGAGATGCTCTCAGTGATAATCGAATTTGAGACACCCTGTACATGTAGTTTTTGGAAAACTATAATAAGAAATATTATCCAAACTGTCTCATGATTCAAGAGCAGACCAATTCGATCGGAACAGTTAAATCATTTCGTATTTCGTGGTGAGAAAAAGAAATGACTTTTTCAAGTCTGCATCTGTTTCATCTGGCCTAAAGTGCCGAATGAACCAATTAGAAGGGAAAAGGTGTGAAACATTCGTCAAAATTACAAGCTAACCCGCAAGTAATTACAATCTTGTAGATCACTAACGAGACCCAGCTCATAAATTCCAAAAATTCAAATGAGTTTCACTCAAGGAGAAAGGACAGACACATTACCGACCGATAATGTGTGTAATTTCGAAAAATAAAACTCGGTACTTCCTTCTGGGCTCTCGCAGTGGCACCCCTGGCGATCGCACGCCTCTGGCGTCTTTTAACCCGCTCCTGCGCTTCGCACTTCCCTGTAATCTTGGCATTTCTCTGCTGCAATTATGGATCAATTTCCCAAATTGATATTCCATAATTATTCTTAAAAGATTCCTTATTTGAACGTATTGATGGTCCTGAAAGTGAGTTGCTCGCCTTATCAGGTAGTGAGATGTCCGATAATTATTGAAATTAACTTATTTGTCTTATTTTCGCTGGAAGTGGTTACTCACATGTAGGTACATAATATGTATGCAATTAATAAGCTCGGTGAATAAATCCATAAAATCTGCTCGAAGGAACCTAACCTCGAATCGATTGACCTCATTACATTTCAGAAATAAATATTTCTAGAGATTAATCGAAGGATTTCGCAAAAACCCTGTCTCGCCGTCTTTACAAAATCGACAATATTAATTAATAACTATTTGAATAAATACCTTCAATATTCAGACACAAAATACTTAATTTTTGCTCTTTGGCCAGGAGGGTGTTTTAAGCCAGATCTGGCTTTCCAAGTGATGATTTTTCGAATCTTGTGTTCTTCTTAGACCGCTACAGGACCCTATTGAAGGGTAATCATCTCCCATAGATTTTGACAGTGGTATTTCATCCTAAATATCGAATTCAATTTCGGAATAATTATAAAAAAAGTGTGACAAACTTTTGTCAAAATTACATGTTTGAAAATATAGAGCTCTGGTTCCTATTAATAGAACACTAGTAACTTTTTCTTCTTCAAACATATTTATAATACGTTGCAAGAATGTCCGTTATATTGAAATACAGGGTCTGCATAAATGATTGTAACAGCGCAGTTGGTTTTCGATTATTTTCATTTTGCCGCTTCCTATGCAAACCACAGAATTCTGTGATCATGCTATGCTCTGATTGGTATTCTGTAGCAGAAAAGTATAATACAAAGCCTACTATGGCTGCTGCTGTTACAATCATTTATAAAGACCCTGTACCTACTTGGATGTATTGTTCTATGCATAAAACTAAATACTGCGATACCATAGCAACGAACAATAACTAAAATTGTTGAAATTGTCAGTGTAGAGTTTGACGTCAAAAAATTAAACCAAAGTTACCCAATAAATGAAAAAAATTTAAGAAAAGACCTGAGCAGGAGCTTTTGAGCGCCATAAGACTATTACCTTAAAATTTTATATGGGATTTGAGATTGGCACCAGATATATTTATGCAGAATCTCAGCAGTCAGCACAATGGAAATTATATTCTGAAATTTATTCAAAAAATGAAACATGTAAAAAATAAATAATTACCGAAATTAAATTGTTGGGATGATGCGATCCCCTTGAATTTTTGCATGAACATTCAGTATAGTAGTTTGATTCTGAAAATTAATTTCACTCGAATCGAATAATCTGTTATGGAAATATACAGATTTTTCTTTTCAATATTCCAATGGAAAAATTTTCTAAGGTTCTGTTAAAACTATCGCCACGAAATTTTTGATGAACATTCAGATAATTGATCTCCATTTACAAAAAATGGCAGTATGAAGTTTTTTTTCAATATTCCATATTAAATTTTCTATGGTTCTGTTCACACTATGGTCACAAAATTTTGCATGAGGCTCGTTGTCAGCCTCTTGCATTTGGGCGTAACATTTCATTTCGATTGGTTCCGTTTTTTCTGAGACATTGAGGAACAAAATTAAGAATGGCCATATTTTATGGAACACCCTGTACCATTTGGCTGGTTAACGAACCGCGCCATTTGGGGACTGAAGTTATTGTGCTAACGGACGGACGGACGGTCCCACGGACAGAATTGAATTTAGCCACGAATTCGTCATCAGGGAGTCTAACCCTATCGTTTGGGATCCTTTTTGGCTCAAAATTAGAAAATTACAGATATTTGGGCAAAACTATATAGCACTCGTTTGAAGAACGAACGCTCAAAAATGAAGCGGATAAACAATCCCAGATGAATGAACCAATAAACGAGGAAATTGCTCATATTAAATGAATATTCAATGATCTAGAGCGTCAGGTTTGCAGCTAATGGTTTCGCGAGATGTTAAAGAAAAATTCTCAGGATTTCCAAGCAGTTTAATTAGAAATGGCATAGAAATAACCCGACTTAAAGGTGGTCTTTGAGCGAACAAGTCTAAATGCTATACATTTCTGGAATCCAAAGCAATAAGTTTTGCCGGAGGTTGTCATCAATATAAGAAGAATTTTAACTAATATTAATACTGTTCGCTATACAAGCATTCGAGTTGGTTTAGGTCGAAACAAATATTAATCGACTTGATAGCGGTCTAACGAATTGGGGCTATGTTGAAACGGCAAATTGTGAGCATTCTTGTCTGATTTGTGCCGCTTTTATGGGACATAGACAAAGAGGACTTCATGATGTTTCGAATTATTGGAAGTGCCGAAAGAATTTTTATTGAGATATTGGTGAAATGAATATCCGGTCTGATTTATTCAATGGGCATTTTCAGTATAGGACAACATTAAAAGTAATGTTGAGTATAGGTGAATCAAGCTAAGCGATACGCCCTCTGGTGACGATCTGAGTAGCCTTTAATATTGACATGATTCTTTCATGTTGCATTGTATTATCCTGATTTATGTGAATAGATATTTAATATTATTCATATTTTTTGGGTATAATTGATTCAAATCACTATTGTTCAGTTCCTCAGTGCTCTTCCTGAGAAAACAAGAATTCCAAATAATAATAACACAGGCCAACAAAATGAAAAAAAAAATTTGGTGCCAGAAATCTAACATCTGATTTTAAATGTTTTTTCCGCCGACCTCGAAATAAAAGGTGATTTTAATGTGTACGAAATTGATCATTAATGACCCATTTTAATGCTCAATTTTTTGGTTATTTTAATGTGCTATCCTCATGGCAACCGTTCACAAAGTATTCAGAAGCACTACGAGAAATGTCAAACCTCTACTGGAACATAGATACATAGAAATTTCATTATGACAAATGTATGTCTTGTGCAGAATGAAAATGTATTCAAATCAAGAATTCATACACATATCATATTGAGATCGTCGGAAAAATCTTGTAATAAACTCGGTTATTAATCGAGCGACTAATGGTCTCGAACTATTAAAGCGTTCGCTCCGCTCACGCTTTAAAATATCTTGACCATTAATCGCTGTTTTTAATAACCTAGTTTATTAAATAACTATTAATGTCCTGATTCCAAAAATGCCACCAGATTTTTTCTATCAGCTCTAGTTTTTGAGAAACACGTTACAGGTTAAATGATATATTTTTTTCTGATAAAGGACAACAAATAAAGAGATAAATTTGTACTTAATCGTCAAAATATAAATTTCCCAGAATCTTATTAGACAAATGGATACCTGGAATTGTCCCTGACCCAATGTTCCTATACTAGGAACTAATCAATACAATGCTCTTAATTACTTTTATACGTGTAATTGCCTATGACCCGATCCTTCTATATACCTGCTTGGCTGTACTTGATTTAGTATATTACTGAGTTTTTTTATTGACAGTTCAAATGTGTTCTTTTACATAACGGTAACAAATATGGCTCAATTCCTATTGGTCATTCTACTACCATGAAGGAAGAATATGAAACAATAGCATTAGTTTTGAGAAAAATTAAATACGAAGAACATCAGTGGTCATTTTGTGTTGATTTAAAAATGATTCACTTCCTCCTTGGACAGCAGAGTGGTTATACAAAATATCCTTGTTTTTTGTGCCTTTGGGACAACAGAGCTAAAAATGAGCACTGGGTTAACAAAAATTGGCCTTCAAGAGATGTCATGATTCAAGGAATACAAAACGTGATCAACAAACCTTTGGTTTCAAGAGAAAAAATCTTACTTTCGCCCTTGCATATCAAGCTAGGCCTAATGAAGCAATTTGTGAAGGCCTTAAATCGAGATGGAATTTGTTTTGGGTATTTGTCACGTAAATTTCCTGGCATTAGCACGGAAAAACTTAAAGCTGGTATATTTGATGGTCCTCAAATAAGGCAACTTGTTAAAGATCCACAATTCACCACATCAATGAACGAGACTGAATCTAACGCTTGGAGTTCATTTGTTCAAGTAGTACAAAATTTTCTTGGCAATCATAAAGCAGAGAATTACGAAGAATTAGTGGAAACTATGCTTTCAAATTTCAATATTCTCGGCTGTAACATGATTATAAAAGCTCACTACCCCCACAGCCACCTAGATCGTTTTCCAGAAAACTTAGGTGATTGTAGTGAAGAACAGGGGGAAAGATTCCACCAGGATATTAAAACCATTGTTTAAACAATGTTAAAACTATGGAAGATCGTTATCAAGGACGATAGGATAGCCACATGATGGCGGACTACTGCTGGAGCCTTCAGCGAGACTGCCCTAGTAAACTCCATTCTAGAAAATCGTATCAAAGAAAATTTTTATGTGATTAGTGACTTATGTAATTATGTAAATTAAGTTTTTGCAATAAATACTTAAATCCACGTGTCTTTGTTTTTTTTAACTGTCAATGGTAATATTATATACTATAACAGTTATAACGTAAATTATATAATTTACGTATACACAATTTTCCAAAAAATCTCAAAAACTAGATCTGATAGACAAAATCTGAGAACTTTTTTACATTCTGCATCCAAAAATTACTCAGGAACAGTTCAAAAATCGCAGGCACCAAAATGTGTGTTGGCCTGTGTAATCCATGCCTATCCTCAAGCTAGGGATAAATTTAGTGTTTGGTTGAAAGGGATTATTTGCACGTACTTTTTCGAAGACGGACGCGTCCGAGCAGTGGATTCTGATCGTTATGTTGACATTTTTTTGAACCAGCCCTTCGAGACTTGAATACAATCACACTTATTTTCAGCAAGATACTTCAAATCGGTCTTTACCTGTTATGTAGGCGCTTTTTCCTGAAAAAATTGATTTCTCGGCGTGGAGATCTTCCAAGGCCCCCAGAAGCCCGGACTTAACACCTTGTGACTTTTACTTATGGGGATACCTCGAAAGTTTAGTCTACCGCAACAATTCCCTCACTCTAATTGCGTTGAATGAAAATATCCTAGCCATCGGTCCAGAAACTTTGCGAGAGGTTTTTCTGAATTTGGGGATTCTACTCAAAGAGTGCCAGCAGAAAAACGGTGGACATTTAGTCAGCGTAATTTCTGAAAAATGAATTCCCAAAGAGCTGAGTGTTATCTTTAAAAAAAATTAAAATTGAGTTGATATTTTTGTTTTATATCTCTGTAAATCCGAATTCCCTAGTTGACCACCCAGTATTTTGATAGATGCCTGTTTCTAAACAGCCTTCGTGATGAAGTGTGGAAACATAAGAGGTTTTCCAATAAGAATTGTTATTTTGAATAGCCCGCTATTTCGGTAAATGTCACGTTTGAAACTATCATTTTTTGACATTTGACTAGTAGAAATTACGCCATTAATAAAAATGGAACGATACCCGCTTCAAGAACGCATTGAAATTATTGAAATTCACTATAGAGATGGTGAAAATTTGGCCGAGACGGTTCGTAAAACTCGAACATTTTTGGGTCTTCGTGAAGCACCTTGTTAGACCGCAATAAAGAAATTGGTGGAAAAATTCGAGCTGTTCGGAAAAGTTAGTGATGTGAAGAATAAAACCCGGGCATGTCGCTCAAGAACAGCCGAGAATATTGCTGCTGTAGGCAAAAGTGTTGAAGGAAACCCAGGTTTGTCCATTCCTTGTTGTTCTTTGGAATTAGGCATTCTGCAAACGTCATTACACCGTATTTTGCATAAAGATTTGGGTATTAAGGCTTATAAAGTTCAGTTAACACAAAAACTCAAGCCAGCCCAATCATCAACAACGAAACCATTGATCTTTTGCGGAAAAAGTTTCCGGACCGTGTTATCTGTCGAAGAGGTGATCACAAATGGCCACTGAGATCTTGTGATTTAACATCTTTTGACTTTTTCCTTTTGGGTCACGTGAAAGGAAAGATCTACGCCTATAATAGCCCAGCGTCGATTCAAGACCTCAAAGATGAATTCGTGAGGCTATCGAGGACATAGGGCAGCCACTCTGCGATTAAGTTATGGAAAATTGCATTAAAAGGATATGGTCCTGTAAGCGTGGTCGTGGTGGTCATTTGCCTGCTGTTATTTTCCCCTATTAACGGCATAGCTTCTTCTTTATAATGAAATTAACATCTGATCTTCGAATAGAAAAATAACACCTCTCATTGGAAAACCCCTTATATTCTATTCACCTTAGCACCTTGGACAATCAACTAATTCTGTTTATTATCACAGAAAATTGTGAAATTCATTAGGAATCGACCACCCCGTAGAAACAGATTCATCGAATTCAAACTCTGATTAACGAATATCTCTTATGACACCTGCAATCAAGGAATTGATCAAGACTAATCTTTCCAGCTTCATAATTGCTACTTCAGCACAAGCAGTAGAGGCGAGGCTCGGTTCTATAGCTCTGTAATTGGGAATTGACGGAACATAGAACCGCGCCTCATGATGTATCGCGTCAAAAACCAATATCTATCTCTGGTCGTTGATGAATGGCGGCAATACATTTTGTATCAATCAATTCAGCAGGGCCAGGATTATGTTTTGTGAGTCTCGTATGCCTGGAGTACACACATGGTTTGTAATTCATCTTGGACTCTTTGTTTTGTATCTCTTATACCCACATCCACTTTGATATATGACCCATTAATCATTTCAGTTATTTCTATGGATACAATGATGTATTTTCTAGCTTTCGTGGAATTGTAATGTTGTAAAATTAAAAAATTTAAGAAGAACCCTTAGCAGGAGCTTTCGAGCGCTCATTCTTTAGTGAAGCAATAAGACTACCAACTTAATTTTTATGGAACTTGAGATTGATACCAAATATATCAATATAGAATCTCAGCAGAAATATGTAAAAAATAAATAATTAAAATTTAAATTCTATGTTTCTGAAGATGCCATCCTCCCAATGAACATTCAGTATATCAGTTTTGATTCACAAATTAAATTTCAATCGAATCGTTTATTCTGTTGTGGAAATGAAGAGTTTTTTCTTTTCAATATTCCAAGTGAATTTTCTATGGTTCTGTTGACGCTATAGGCACAAAATTTTGCACGAAAATTCAGTACAACAGTTTTCATTCACAAGAAAAATTTCACTTGAATCGGATATTCTGTTATGGAAATATAAAGATTATTCTCTTCAATATTCCAATTGAATTTCCTATGGTTCTGTTTACACTATGGCCACAGCCTTTTGCATGAGGCTTAATATGGGCATCTTGTATGTGGGCGCAAAATTTCATTTTGATTGGTTTCGTTGTATCTGAGATATTTTGAATAGTCGTATTTTATAAAACACCCTGTACGATTTACTGGTTAACGAACTAAACCGAACCATTTGCGAATACTCTGCTATTGTGCTAACGGCCGGAAGACCCCAGGGAGAAACTTGAATTTGACCACGAATTCGTCATCAGGGGGTAGAACTCTATAGTTTGAGACAATTTTTGGCTCTAAATAAGAAAACTACAGACATTTGAGCAAAAAGATATAGCACTCGTTTAAGGAGAACGAGCGCTCAAAAATTGTCAGCAAAAAAGAGAAACCTTTTAGCGCTTGTTCATATTCTCAAAGCAATAATCCTGAAAGTGAACTCAGTGGAAAAGTTTCTCTTTTTAGTTAGTTCTTCAAAAAGGTACATACGTCAATAATTCCTTCACGCAATCGAACTATGGCCGAAAAATCGAGCAGCTTACAGATTTTTTCGATTCATTCGGATATTCGGTTTTTTTTCAGAAATGGTACTTTCTGTTATTATAATAATGTTCTGGTAATTAACATTAACACGAATTTCTAATAACCGTATAATTATTAGTTTCACAAGTAGTACTGTTACAAATCGACGTAATTTTTTAGGATGACCATACAAATAATACAACCTGACAATATTTTTTGAGCTTCTGTGAATTCACTAAACCAATTTTTATGTAAATAGCATCACTCAAGTCAGATGTTTTGCACGATCGTTCATATTGGGAAAACGAATGTTAAAATTTTGAACGCTTCTCACTTCGCGAGTAAAGCTATTTCATCAACGGGAATGCAGTTTATTTAGCGCTCGTCCTACTTAAACGAGTGCTAGGATAGTTGAATTTCTGTAATTTTCGAATTTTGAGCCGGAAATGGGTTTTAATGACAGTCAGTAGTGTTAAAAGTGGAAGCGTATTGAAAATATATTTTTTCTCCAACCATCAAAAAATGTTGACTTTTTTGTACTATTTTCAGGTGCAAAAGTCATAAATTCCCTTACCGTACAAAAATTTGCTCGTTGCTTAGCAACACTTTTAATCCTAGGATTAAAAACGCTACTTTTAATCCTTGGATTAAAAGTAAATGCATTTGAAGTCTACTTGACAATCACTGTTATGATTCTGTGTTCAAACTCATAACCAAATTATGAACGATTTATCACTAAAACCAATTTTATTGTTATTTTGACTTGGTTGGAGAAAAAATAGTATATATTATTCGGATTAAAAGTGCCTATTTTAATTCGCAATTTTGCATTCGCTCGGCTCCGCCAAGCAACTGCAAATATTGCTCGTAAAAAAAAGATGCACTTTTAATCCTTATAATATACTGCTCAGTTGCAGGAACGTCCATTAAAATTTAAAGGTCCATTAAACCCTCAATCCTCCATTAGTTCCTTGTAATAATGCAGGATTAAGAGTTTAATGGACCTTTAAATTTTAATGGACGTTCCTGCAACTGACACTATTACTCGGTGTTAATAGCATTTTTGGGCGCTCGTTCTACTTAAACGAGTGCTATATGGCAAAAAAATTACCATTCAAATTTTTCGTTCCTCAATATCTCAGACAAAACAAAACCAATCATAATGAAATTGTGCGGCCACATGCAGAATGCACATAATAATATACTGAATGTTCACTCATAATGTTGTGGTCATATTGTAAATAGAACCATAGAAAATCGAATTGGAATATTGAAAAGAAGAATCTTTTTATTTCCATAACAAGATATCCGATTTGAGTGAAATTTATTTTGTGAATGAAGATTGATATACTGAATGATCACGCAAATTTTAAAGAGGGTTTTGAAATCATAACTATATAGTTTTGAAATTTTTAGTTATTGATATTTCACATATTTCATTTTTCGAATAATTTTCAAAATATAATTCCTATCGTAGGATTTTGCATTCATATACTTAGCATGAGTCTAAAGTCCTATACAAAATTATGAGGTAGTAGCATTTTTGCTCCAGCAATGAACTAGCGCTCAAAAGCACCTGCTCTGCGCTTTTCTTAATTTTTTTCTGTGAAAATTCGAATGCTTTTCTTCGGTATAAACATATAAAAATCCGGTACGTCAATCTTAACCGTTGCTCGAATAATTTATTTTGATTGCCTTTTAATTAACATTATGTACCTCATATTTCGGCGATCTCCCCTTCATATTATAATTAATTAGTAATGAAAAACATACAACTGGACATTAATTATTCATGAAGACGTTTTGCGGGTGTCTCTTAACATATTCAAAATAATTAGTTAATAATAATATAATACAGGAAATGAAGCGATTTTTCGTTTTAGCTGTATAAAGATATTCAAATATGGTACAGACAATTAGACACCCCATCTATAAACAAAAAGATGTATTACACAAGATAAAGTTGCTAATAAGACGATTTAAACGATTTTAAGTGGCAAGGAAGGAAGAGGGAGCTTCTTGAGCCACATGCCGATGCCAGGGGCGTCTTATATAGCTCACTCAACTCGAAGAAACGGTTAGTTCGGTTGTGAAGGGTTTTAGAATAAGAGGTGTTATTTTGATATTCAAAGAAAAATGCAATTTTTCAATATAAATGATCGGATGTTTATTTCATTATTTATTTATTTATTTATTTATTTATTTATTTATTTATTTATTTATTCATTTATTTATTTATTTTTTTATTTATTCATTTATTTATTTATTTATTTATTTATTTTTTTATTTATTTATTTATTTATTAATTTATTTATTTATTTATTTATTCATTTATTTATTTATTTATTTATTTAGGAATGAGAATACAAACAGGTATTTCAACCCAACACAGTACTCGTAAATTAACATTTAAAACATACAGTCCTGTAGGCTAAACTTAAGCATAGTGTAGTTACATAAAAAAAGAATTAATTATAAACAAAGAAGTATAGGAAAAACTATGAAATGATATTGAAAGGATGTTACAACATTACAATGAAGAATTGAGCTTCAATTTTTTTTTAAATTGTGCAAAGGAGACATTGAAGGGATCTAAACTGAAAGGGCTTGAATTGAATGATTCTGCATATTGGTGAATTTTGGGTGAAATTTAATCTTCGAAAGGGTACAACAAACATCTCTTTAGATCTCAATTTTCTTTCTGGAACCTTAAAATGTATAGACTGGAGAAGAGAAGGGATCGAAAGGACTCCATTCAATATTTTATATAGCAAACTGAAATATTATAAAGAGGAAGCCATGCCGTTAATAATAGTGGAAAATAACATCAGGCAAACGACCACCACGACCACGCTTACAGGACCAACTCCTTTCAATGAAAATTTCCATAACCAAATCGCAAAGCAGCTGCCGTATGTCCTCGATAGCCTCAAGAATTCCATCTTTGAGGTCTTGAATCGACGTTGGGCTATTGGCGTAGACCTTCTCTTCCACGTGGCCCCAAACGAAGAAGTCGCAAGATATAAATCTCAAGATCTCGGTGGCCACTTTTGATCATTTCTTCGAGAGATAACACGGAAACTTTTCCGCAAAAGATCAATGGTTTCGTTGCTTGTGTGGCGCCGTCTTGTTGAAAGTAAACGTTGTCCAGATCGATACTATCCAATTTCGGCCATAAAAATCATGAGTCATCTCTCAATAGCGCAATCCATTCACCGTTACTAATGCTCCAGCCTCATTTTCGAAAAAATAAGGTCTAATGACTCCGCCGGACCATAAACCGCACCAAACAGTTACACGTTGAGGATAGAGAGGCTTTTCAACAATAACTTTTGGATTTTCCGAGCTCCAGATGCGACAATTTTGCTTGTTGACGAATCCACTGAGGTGGAAATGGGCCTTCACTCAAGATGATTTTTCGATGAAATTCAACGACCAAATCAGCAAAGACAAGACGTTGTTGATAATCGGCCGGCTTGAGTTCTTGTGTTAACTGAACTTTATAAGACTTCAGACCCAAATCTTCATGCAAAATACGGTGTAATGGCGTTTGTGGGATGCCTAATTTCAAAGAACGACAAGGAATGGACAAACCTGGTTTTTCTTCAACACTTTCGGCCTTAGCAGCAATATTCTCGGCTGTTCTTGAGCGACGTGCAAGGGTTTATTCATCACATCACTAACTTGTCCCAACAGCTCGAATTTTTCCACCAATTTCTTTATTGCGGTCCGACGAGGTCCTTCACGACGACATAAAAATGTTCGATTTTTACGAACCGCCTCTGCCAAATTTTCACCATGTTTATAGTGAACTTTAATAATTTCAATGCTTTCTTGAAGCGTGTATCGTTCCGTTTTTATTAATGGCGTAGTTTCTACTTGTCAAATGTCAAAAAATGACAGCTTCAAACGTGACATCTTCCGAAATAGCGGGCTATTCAAAATAACACCTTTTATTGGAAAACCCTTTATCTCTTGGAAAAAACGGTAAAATTATACAAGTTTAGGGATCTGGTATCACCTATTTTTCAAAGTGCGTTGTGGGAAAAATTATTTGTTTTTCAAAGTAGTTGTGACATATTTCTATAGGTCAATAGTTGCAATTTAATTTGTTAAGGGAAAATTTCCTATAAATCAATAGAAAATGATAAAAACCAGTTGAATTTCTTGATGATGCCAGAGGAAGCGCAGTTTCATTTATGTGAATATAAGCAAACTTATCGCTATTGGTTCGACGTAAATTCGCAACATCTTCATGAACGACCCCTCCATGATGAAAAAGTCACCGTTTGGTGTGGTATTTCAATTTTTGGAATCATAGTGTCAGTTGCAGGAACGTCCATTAAAATTTAAAGGTCCATTAAACTCTTAATCCTCCATTATTACAAGGAACTAATGGAGGATTAAGGGTTTAATGGACCTTTAAATTTTAATGGACGTTCCTGCAACTGAGCATTAGGGCCTTATTTCTTTTGCAGAGATCAACAGAAATGTTACAGGAAATTTCGAACGTTACGTTAACATGTAACGGGTAATTTTACGGCCCGAATTGTCCGACTAGGACAAAATCATATTGGGTTCTAACAAGATGGAGCTCCACACATACGGCACGACAAACTCGAATCTATCTGCAAGAAATGTTCTTTAGTGCTTGATATAAAAATTTTAAATAACATGGCCAGCTAATTCCTTTGATTTGACAGCTCCTGATCTTTTCTCTGGGGATATCTGAAAGAGAAGATGGATAATAGGCGTTCCAATGCTCTCTAAGATCTCAAAATACGTATTTTTGAAGAAATAAATAATATTGGAGAGAATTGTTGGAACAAGTTATGCGAAATTTTAGATAACTATTGCAAAAATGTATTGATAATCAAGGATGCCATTAACTGGATATAATTTTTGAAACATGAATTGCACATATCAATATTGTTATTTTTCATAATTTTGTTTCAATAACAGTATATTATATATTATAAGGATTAAAAGTAGATATTTTTTTTACGAGCAATAATTGCGAGGCGAAGCCGAAAATTGCGAGTAAAAATAGACAGTTCTAGTCCGTATAATATTAACTATTTTTTCTCCAACCTAGTCAAAATTACAATTAATTTGGTTTTATGCAAAAATAGTTAATAATTTGGTAATAAATTTGAAAACCTACTAATTATAACAGCGAAAGCAAGTCGGTAGTCAGGGATATCTGGTATTGTTGTTGAATATTTATTGTCAAGTAGACGTCAAATGAAATTACTTTTAGTCCTAGGATTAAAAGTAGCGTTTTTAATCCTAGGGTTAAAAGTGTTGCTAAGCAACGAGCAAATTTTTGTACGGTAAGGGAATTTATGGCTTTTGCACCTGCAAATAGTACAAAAATGTCAATGTAATATTCTGGGAATTATTCAAAAATGAAATATGTAAAAACTTGACCATTAAAAAAATTAAATTATATGGTTTCGATAATGCGATCCTCTCGAAATCTTGCTTGAACTTTCAGCATATCAGTCTTGACTCACAAAATAACTTTTACTCGAGTCGCATATCCTGTTATGGAAATATAAAGATTCTTCTTTTCCATATTCCAATTGAATTTTATGGTTCTGTATACACTATGGCCACAAAATTGCATGAGGCTTATTATGAGCAGCTTGAATATGGCCGCAACATTGCATTTCGATTGGTTTCGTTTCGTCTGAGATATTGAGGAACAAAAATTTTGAATGGTCATATTTTATGTAACACCCTATATGCTTTGGCTGTTTAAAGAACTTTACCGCGCTATTTGGGACCGAAGTCACCCTGAAAATCTCAAGGCTCTAGAACAATTCCTCCGAAAGTTATAGTTCTCACGGCCGGCTGGACAGAATTGAATTTGACCATTCGTCATCAGGAGGTCGAACCCTGTGAGATGGAGACCATTTTCGGTTCAAAATTCGAAAATTACAGACATTTGGCAGAACGATATGTCACTCGTTCAAATAGAAGGAGCGCTCAAAAACTGCTACATATTTTTACAAAAATTTAATTGATCATTCGACAAATTCTTCAAATTCCTCTTCCATTGTCACTGTACTAGCTGTAATATTCAGAAAGAGCGTGCATTTTTAATGGAATGATTCTCAAAAATTTTTTCTGATATTTGCGCGTCATTATTCTCTCTCAAAATAGTAAAACAAGTCCAAATGTAAATAACTCCGAAACTACTCCAACAATTTGGCTCAAGGTTTTCCTTAAATTTTCATTTTATGCACATCTCCAATCACCTGACTTAATCTGATATAGGTAAAGTTTTTATACTGATGTTCAGTTTCTAACGTTAATTTCTCTTGAAAACGCGAGTAATACACTTAAATTCGGGCCTGTATAAGCCGATAAAGTCGCTAATAAGACGATTTAAGTGGTTAAAGTGGTTGAAAAAACGAGGGCGTTCTCTGCCACATGGTTTCCCTTTATCTTTAGCATCTAAAATTTGTATTCGGTAGTATATACAGCTAATTTAAATATGATGACATCTCAGCTTTACATATTTAATCAGATAAACAACACTAATAAGTACATCTGGCTAGATACCGGAACATCGTCTACCTGTCATTCTGGCTGCCGGAAACGGACGAATTTCAACTGTTTCTTGAGGGCGTTTCGGATTTTTTCTGGTCATAAATTAAATTTTTGTTGTTATTTCGGTAGTAATTCGTATAACGTCAAAATTGAAGAAAGCCATAACGCTTATATTCGAAAAACGATCATTCAAATTTGAATATCTTGAGGAGTATTGGACGCGTATTTTTTTTATTTATGAGAACTTTTCTGCTGGAAACTTGAAAATGTTGAAGTCTACCGGGAAGAAAGACCATTCCTCTTTGTAATATAAACTTGAAACAGAAACATTATACACACCCTTTTTCGATAGGTATCCAGTGGCTTAATCTAATTTTTGCTGAGGGGTTTTCTTCCTGATTTATAACAAAATTGTACCAATTCATTAATCACTACCCCCGTTGAAAATCCTGGGCAAGCCTTGCCCCCCTTAACGTCACCACTGATCGATAGGCTATATAATATGACATGTTATATATTCTTAAAATGAGAAAAAAAATGGTGATTATTTTCAGCTCAAAATAAATAATTGTTTCCATAAGGAAATGTAATGAAGCAGAAAGGAAACCACTCAGCAAAAATTAGATTAAGCCACTGGATACCTATGGAAAAAGTGTATGTATAATGTTTTTGTTTCAAGTTTATATCACAAAAATGAACTAAGAAAATGACCAAAGTTTAAGTTGCCGAAATGTCAATCGAACACAACTCGAAAACAAAAGCAGATGGCGCAATGCGGTTGACGGCAAAATGAATTTGCTGAAGCAATATAACCATAATCTACGATTAATTTTTTCTATCTCATAGGGTTGAAAGTTGTAGTTTAGGGAACCCTAAATCTTGTCACACTGTAAGTATGATTTTATAAACCCTTCTAGTGTGCACTCAAAAATTCAATGATTTGTAATGAGTTTCTGAATTATGAAAATTTTTGGAAAGAAATTTTATGGCATTTTCGATTCTGCGGAATCTTTACGGAACTGTTGCAATCCTTCGAAAATATTTGAGATAAATTTCATACATCTGATACTTTAAAACCAATCGAAAGATTTGACCCACGAAACGGAGTAAGTTGCGATATTACATCCAAACATCCAGCCTACAAATTTCAAGCCTTTATGTCATTTTGTCATAACGGGAAGTTTTTGGAATTTCTGTTCTGTCACCTGAATCTATATGTGAAATTTGGATCCAATCGCATGTGTAGTTTTCAAAATACCCGAAAAATAATATTTCAAATAATCATAGCTCCTTAACGAACTTACATAACTGAGCTATTTTGACTCTTCCCCTATCCTGGAATTCTCCAAGTCTCATATATCCTTCCGTTAGAAATTTGTAGTCACGGAATTGTTTATTTTCTCAGACTATTCATAAGAGACTCCAATCGAGATATGGTTCGATACCATTCACTTTTTGAGCGCTTGTTCTACTCAAACGAGTGCTATATAGTTTTGCCCAAAAGTCCGTAATTTTCTAATTTTGAATTGAAAATGGTCTCAAGAGATAGGGTTTGACTCCCTAAAGACGAATGCGTGGTCAAATTCAATTCTGTTCGTGGGACCGTCCATCCCACACCCATTAACCACGATAACATTTGAAGGGATTGTCCTAGAGACTTGAGATTTTCAGGGTGAGTTCGGTTGCCAAATGCATCGGTTGAGTTTGTTATCCAGCCAAATTGTACATGATGTACCATAAAATATCGCTTTTCAAAGTTTTTGTTCTTCAAACGAAAAAATAAAAAAACCGATCGAAAATTCTGTGGCTATAGTGTTAACAGAACCAAAGAAAGTTCAATAGGAATATTGAAAAAAAAATCTTTAAATTTCCCTGACAATATATCTACTTCGAATGAAATTATAAAATATTTTGTGAATTAAGATTGAGATACTGAATGTTCATGCAATGAATTTGACGAGGATCGCATCATCAGAACCATAGAATTTAAATTAATAACGAAACCAATCGAAATGAAATGTTGCGGTCACAAGCAAGATTCTCATAAAAGGCCTCAGGAAAATTTTTGTGGACAAAGTGTTAACAGAACCATAAAAAATTCAACTGGAATATTGAAAAGAAGAATCTCTATATTTCCACAACAAGATATCCGATTCGAATAAAATTTATTTCCTGAAAGAACACTGATATACTAAATCTTCATGCAAATTTTCAGAAAGATCGCATCATTAGAAACATAGAATTTAATTTTTTTATCCGATATATAATTCCAATTGTGCTGAGATTTTGCATTCATATAATTAGTACCAATTTAGAGTCCTAAACAAAATTTTGAAATAATAGCCTTATTGCTCCACCAATGAACAAGCGCTCAAAAGCAGCTGCTCAGGGTTTTTCTTAATTTTTTTTTCAATAATTCTTTCCTTACTCCCTCCACTTAATCATTACGGCTTCGTAACA
This sequence comes from Propylea japonica, assembly GCA_013421045.1. Taxonomy (NCBI): domain Eukaryota; kingdom Metazoa; phylum Arthropoda; class Insecta; order Coleoptera; family Coccinellidae; genus Propylea; species Propylea japonica. The sequence goes on from CM024242.1 coordinate 26,678,321, forward strand.
GAAATGGAAGGTTACAGTGTGAGCCAACTAGTTCTATTCGCAAATTAGTATGATTGCTAGTCAATAATTACTTTTGCCATGGTTTTTGCATAATTCCTCGCTTCAAATGACCATATTATCTGAATACATATTATTTATAATTGCTACTTAGTGTAAGCCAACTATCTTTAATATTTTCCCAGAATCATTTCAAAATAATAACCTGTTATTTGAAGCTACTGATATAACATGGCTACCTTTTGCTCAATTGAAATGATTGGATGTATAAGTAGGTACACCTTGAAAAGTTATGCTAGGTAACAGAGTGATTTTTCAAAGAAGGAACTTTAATATTTGAAAAAGTGATTTTTTGACAGTTCTCATAGAACTAGCGATGACTTTGATCTATTTTGAGCGCTCGTTTCACTTGAATGAGTGCTACATTTATATCGTTTCGCCCAAATGTCTGTAATTTTCGAATTTTGAGCCGAAAATTATCTCAAACGATGGGGTTAGACTCCCTGATGTCGAATTCGTGGTTAAATTCAATTCTGTCCGTGGGTCCGTCCGTTAGCACAATAACATTCGAAGGGATTATCCTAGAGACTTGAAATTTTCAGGATGAGTTCGCGTCCGAAATGGCTCGGTCAAATTCGTTAACCAGTCAAATCGTACAGGGTGTTCCATAAAATATGGCAATTCAAAATTTTCGTTCCTCGATATCTCAGAAAATACGAAACCAATCGGAATGAAATGTTACGGCCAAATGCAAGATGCTGAAAACAAGCCTCATGCTAAATTTGGTGGCCATGGTGTGAACAAAATCATATGAAATTCAATTGGAATATTGAAAGAAAGAAACTTCATATTTCCATAAAAAAATGTCCTATTCGAGAGAAGTTTTTCTTTTCTGAATCTTCGTCCAAAATTTCGTGGCCATAGTTCTAAAAGAACCATAAAAAATTCAATTGCAATATTGAAAAGAAAAGTCTTTATATTTCCATAACAGGATATCCGAATTTTTTTTTATTTTTTCTGTGAATAAAGACTAATATATAGTTCATTTCAAAATGATTGGCATCTCGGGCGGCTGTGAGAAGTCGAAAATATGTTGGTATCGGTCCGTTCGGTGAATTTCGATTTGCCGATTTTAGGTTGGTGTTGAAAATATCACTGACTTTGACTTTTCCAAATTTGTAAATAATCTAAGAGTTAACCTATTGAAAATATTTCGAATTTATTTGTTAATATCAGTTTATATACTTGATTTAATCGACAAGTGGATTTAAATATCTCTTAAATCTACTTTGATTTGATTACTGAATTGAAAGAGATTCCTCTCATCTTACTGCAAGGGAACGCCAGGCAGTGTATCGGTGTTAGCAGATATTTCTGCTAGTATTAATGGCATTGCGCTCGTTTTTCAGGTAAACGATCATGTACAATGTGTTTTCTGATTAAGTAAGTTTTAAAATTTCAGATTTCTCCTAGAACTGTCCGAAGAATTTCGGAGAAAAAAGTAGAAGGCAAGTTGCTAGAGCCAGAGTTAGCACTGGAAGGAAACCTATTCCACATGATTATACCTTCAAAGAGACATTAAACGACTTTATTTTTTCTAAAATCAAAAACAATGAGTGTATTTGATGGATTTTTACCTGGATGTGATCTAATTCTTGACAGTGGTATCAATGATACGGATTAGCATAAAACAATGAATGGGGAACTATTTCATTAATGGATTACTGAACAATTAATACCTTCTCTGCAGTTATTCGATACAAAGTGTGTCATTATCATGGGTAATGCACCATATCATTCAGAGTTGATTATATACCTACAACTGCTTCTCATAAAAAAGTAATTCGGCAAGGGCTACAAGAACATAAGTTTCCTATAAATGATAAACTTAAGAATACTTGAATCCTTTGTTGGATTTTATAGAAAGTTGAATTGTTAATACAATTTTGATGTTTACTCAAACAGTTATTTTACATGTTATGTTCGCTTCGGAGCACTGCATTCAGAAGATAATTCTAATATGTAAATAAATAGTAAAATGTATAAGTCTATAAGTATTCCACTGTACTTTTAATAATTATTTTCAATGAATCTATGATTGCATATAATATTTCTGTCTCCAATTAACAATAAAATTTTTGAATAATGTTCTGAATGAATTTTCTCAATTTTGTACCGAAGCTTATTTTAGTTTTTCACTGTAAATTGTCAGTTTTAAGCAATGTTAAGTGTGTTCCTTACCCATACGATAAGGATTGAAACAAAATTTTAACTTTTGCTTCCTCTGAATTCCAAACACTCAAAGGAACTTAATCAACTTTTATCTAAAATGACACCGACAAGACCTACAAAAGCTAAATTGACAATCGTTTCCAATAAAAGCCAAAATATTCACCATTTCTCTATTCTAGACTTAGGGAAAACTGTGTGTCATCTTTTGGGGATCTGAAGAAATAGTACTCAATTAAAATAATGGATATGTTAAATCAACAAACAAATACTCAATTATTCATATCAAACCTAACCAAGGCATATGAATGAATGAAATCATTATTTAATCTGTGCAATAGTATATTTTAAAACAAGTATGATTTTCATACAAAAATGATAACATCTTGTGGTCCACATGTTTCACTTTAATTTTAACACCTTTGCCACACACACTCGGTTCATATTTTGGCTATTCAATGAAATATTCCTCTTACTAAAACAGACAGAATCGGTGATAAGTTTATTAAAGTTATACAATGTGGTACAATTGATGTACATACTGAATAAATTCTTTAATTTGTGTTTTTGTCTTATTATGTATGACAAATTGGTCCACACCTTTCAAAGTATCAACAAGTTCTTTTTGTTTCGTTTCACCAGTTTGGCTATCTCAGTTGAATTTGAGTTGAACACACTCATTTTAAGTTATAATTACAAATAAATTTGTCAGAGAAAAGAAAATATATCTTAATTATCTTCAATAGAGTCTCAATCTTCATCGGTGAATTATATGAATGACATCTCATTAAAGTACTTTGATAGTTTATAGTTTTGTTTATTGAGGCACTGAGGCAGCGACATAGTAATAAAACCTGAATCCCATTGATTAAACTGGACTGAAATATAAATGACTGTGTTTATTTTTCATAATATTCACAAGTTTAGGGGCTATACCTATTCTTTCTTCGCTCTTTAGCTGCAAATGATGGTAAATACGAAAATTTGTCAATACAGTGTCAGAAATTATATACTGCTGGTAGGTTTAGAGATTTACACAATCCTAATGGTATTTAAGAATCAGGAACATTCTCAAGCTCGGGAATTTGCTTTGGAAAATAAAAATATTGTATTAAATATATTTCTAGGTTATGTTTATTCATTTCCCTTCTCTGACTGATGAACCCACAGAAATTTTTGGTGACTTTTTAGTAACTAGAAATAAAGCCCCGACTGGACTTTCATGGCTTGCTCTGATGACAATCATTTTGAAACGAACTATACTAAATTTTCATACAAAATTTTGTGATCATAGTGTTAACCGAGCCATAGAAAATTCAATTGGAATATTGAAAGAAGAATCTTTATATTTCCATAACAGAATATCAGTTTCGAGTGAAATTTATTTTGGAAATGAAAACTACTATACTGAATGTTTATGCAAAATTTCAGTTACATATTTCATTCTTGCAATAGTTTTCAGAATATATTTCCTCGATAGTGCTGAGATTCTGCATTTATATACTTAGTATTAATTTCGAATCCCATATAAAATTTTGAGATTAGAGTCTTATTGCTTCACCAAAGAACGAGCGCTCAAAAGCTCCTGCTCAAGGCTTATCTAAAATTTTTTAATTTATTCTGTTGCCAAAAAGTTATTGACTTTTGACTGAGATTGTCGGTTATTGACATTTAAGCTGTTTTTCCTAGAATTTTATACGTCACAGTTTTTTTTCATTTGATTTTGTGGAGGGTCATTCCATAAAAATAAAACTCTCTGATTTTCCTTGAAAGCATGTTGTACAAGCTTTTATTTATGAGTAGGGAACTGCAAAATCTCAACAGAAAGAAAGTGTTACTTTATTGTTTATTATTCTTCAATGGCCAAATCCCGGGAAATCATAAAAAGACATTAATTTCCATATCATTGCTTCAAATTTGGACTTGAATATTGAGTCACATAAAAAATTAGATCACAGGAAAGACATTCTAATAAATTTTGGAAGGATTTACTCGAGTAATAATAATAATAATAGCATTGTATAAAGATCATAATATATGATATTATACAATGCTATTATTCACGAGGTGAAGTTTAGGCAGCGAGCCGTAGGCGATTGGTCTAAATCACCAAGTGAATAACAGCCATTATACGCGAGTAGCACATCATACTTTATCCACAACTTCTGAATATATTTCCTAAAGATTTTAATATTTGGTGACCGTGACAAGACCCTTTTATTACAAGTGTGGAAAAAGTAAAGTTAATGCATGAGAAATTGTTGAAGGAAATTGCTTTAATTGATGTTATAAAAGTAGGTTTGGCCCCCGATTGACAAGGGATACCCATATTTATTAGTTTGAATCTTTTAGAATATTGTAGAAGCATCAATTCAAAGAATATAATATTAAAGATATGCTATTAGGCATCTGACAGCAATGAATAATAACTCATATTTAACTTGTGATTAATGGGTATTATTATGGCCGAGCAAACAAACGTATAATGAGTATATTACAATAGTCGTTGATAAAATAAGTTGATATTCCTGTTTATCCTATTGAAGTAGCAGTCATTTCAAATTTAGAGCCACTTTGCTTCGCCCTTCAATCAGTACAAACTTTTCAACTCTTCAAGCAGAATATACTAGAAAAATATAATATTGATTGTGCGGGAAGTGAGAGGAACACTTTGTATATCGAAATAGAATCAGGAGATGTTTCAGCATAGTTTGATTTCTGAGATGTAGATAGTGATAACGATATTTACTTTCATAACATGGCTACTGTCGATTGTAAGGATTTTCTCTCCAATTATTGTGATATCATGCAAATTCATTCTCCTTGTTAATTTCCATTCAGACAATGGAACACAAAAACAAAAGGATTAACCAATTAACGAAGTGGAAATACTATCAGGACGGTTATACAGTTACCGATTATTATTCCACTTCTTCGTCCCAAGCCGTGTGAATGTGAAATTTTTATGGCCGCTATTGCGAAACAGAATCAGGTGGTTTGTTTATGCTCAATTAACAGAGAATTCTGAAAATAAATTGTTATACCGTTTCTGCATTAGAATGTAAACCGTTAGGATCAGTTTTGTAGATCCACAATTATCAGATACCTATAGAAGATACTACAATAGCTATTTTCCTAACAAGAATGAAAGACACTTTTCGTACGAGTTAGGAACAATATTTTTGAGCTCTCGTTCTACTTAAACGAGTGCTATAATGTTTTGCCCGAATGTCTGTGACTTTGGAATTTTGTGCCGAAAATGGTTTCGAATGACAGGGCTTGACTTCTTCGTTGTCAAATTTAATTCTTTCTGTCTGACCATCGCCGTCGTTAAAAAATTAACAAACATTCTGAAAATCTCAATTTTAAGGAAAGTTAACCCTACATTGACTATATAACTTATTTTTTATGTTCTCTCTGGAAGGTTTTGAACGAAACAAGACACATTAAATGGAAAAAAATTCAGGATTTCACCGAATCTTATGCGAAAGAAGAGAAACAAACAACTTTCAAAATACTGAAATGCTGATAAGTGATTATATACTTGGTATTTCCACCCCTTGCGTTAATTACAGCTCGGCAACGAAGGTTCATACTCAAAATGAGTGATCTTAAAATGTTCTGATCTAATCCTTCCCAGATTTCTCTGAGTTGGATTGAGTAGCTGGATGATTTTCTGAACTTCTCAGCCATCTTTTGAGGTTGTCCCAAACCTGCTCAATCGGATTGAGATCTGGACTTCTTGCTGGACATTCCATTCGAAAGACTTCAACCTCTTCCAGGTACTCCTGAACGATGCCCACACGATGGGGTCTAACATTATCGTCCATAAAAATGAAATTTTCACCAATGTAGGGGGTGAATGGCACTACATGCTCTTCAAGAATGTTCCTTATATACCTATCAGCATTCATAGCTCCATTATCAACGACCACTAGGTCTGTGCGAACAGTCAAGGATATTCCACCCCATACCATAATCGATCCACCCCCGAAACCAGTAGTATTCAGGAAATTGCACTTAGCATTTCTTTCCTGCGGACGTCTGTATACAAGGAAACGTCGATCACAATGGTAAAGGCAGCATCTAGACTCATCTGTGAAGAGAACTCTTTCTCAATCAGCCTCTTCCCAATAGATATGCTCTTTCGCAAAATCCAAACGCGCCCTTCGATCGGCTGGGGTAAGAGCTGGGCCTCTTCTTGCCGCGACACGAAGCCTTAAATCATATTCTCTGAGGCGATTTATTATTGTCTGAGTGCTAATTTGCACCCCATGAGTTTGCTCAAGCTGATTTTGAAGGAGGAGAGCGGTTGCAAACCGTTGTCTCAACGAAGAAACTCTCATGTAACGTTCTTGAATGGCAGTTGTTACCCGTGGTCTACCCTGTCCTGGTCTTCGGACATTCATACCTGTCTCCCTGAATCGCTGCAACATTCTGGACACTCTTGTATGGAAAACTCCAAACCTTTCTGCAATTCTTGTGTATGTCCACCCTTCTTCTCGCAAAACTACCGCTTGGGCACATTCCTCTTAAGTTAAATTTCGTGTTTCGCGTTGCATAGCGATCGAGTGTAGAAAATCAAACGAAAGAAAAACTATTGATCACTAGAATTCATCGAGAACAACCGATTTCAGAATGGAGCCAATACATTCAAAATCTGATAATCTCATCTTTTTTTATTCCTGGTGGAAAAAAACATCTGTATTGAAGAAAAACGTTGAAAGTGGATAACAAATGCATGCATAATTCTGATAAAAATAATTATCATTGAGAACACCTTCAATTGTAGAATGAATTTGAGATTTCCATAATGAGCGTTAATTTTTTTGCGCAGTGTATTTTGGCCAATTATTTCAAAAACACCACATAAACACACCTTCACAATAAACTTCTTGGAAAAATTCGAAAATATCCGCCATAAACGCAATAGGGGGACGTTGAGGTTATAGGCACCATTTATTAACCCCACTGCGTGAGAAATAAGTAATTAGCGATTTGAATTTCAATCTGAAATGGAGTATGGAAGTACAGCAGGCCGATATGAGTGATGGCTCCTTTGTGTTATCGTATAAAACTCACGAATCAGAGTGAAGAGAGATTGAAATCAGTTATATTGTGAAAACGGCTTCCTCATTAATGCTGATTTTATTCAGATCCAGGGAAGTACTTATTCTCAGACTTACCGCATTGTTGAACTTGCTGCTAAAAGCATATATTCACCGTTTCTGAGATATTCAATTATTTATGGAAGATACTGATTATGAATTTCGAAGGATAATGGGCATTATAGTGATTTTCAGGAAAATTTAGAAATACTGGACCCTCAGAAGATTATAGCCATTAGATATCGGTTTTTTCGTTTCGTATTCATGTTTTCAAAAATAGTTATTTATAATAAAAGTATTTAAAGTGGGAACCAAACTCATCCTGAAATTTTCAAGTCTCTAGGACAATACCTTCGATAGATTTCGTGCTAAATGTGATGGCCGGCCCCACGGACAGAGTTGAATTTGACCACGTATTCTTCGTCAGGAAGTAGAACCTTATGGTTCTTTTAACACTACATGACTACAACCACGATATTTTTCATGACGATTCAGTATAGGTATCAATCTTTATTCACAGAAAAAATTTCACTCGAATCGGATATCCTGTTATTGAAATATAAAGATTTTTCTTTTTAAAATTCCAATTGAATTTTTTATGGTTCTGTTCAACATATGACCAAGAAATTTTTGACGAACATTTAGAATATCGATCTCCATTCACACAAATCGGATATCTTTTTATGCAAATATGAGGTTTCTTTTTTTTAACATTCCAATTGAATTTGCTATGGCTCTGTTCACACTATGGCCCCAACATTCCGCATGAGGCCTGTTATCAGCATTTGGCCGTAACATTTCATTCCGATTGGTTCCCTATTTTCTGAGATATTGAGGAACAAAAATTTTGAATAGCCATATTTTTTGGAATACTCTGCACGATTTGGCTGATTAGCAAACTTAACCGAGGCATTTGGGACCCGAACTCATCCTGAAAATTTCAAGTCTCCAGGACAATCCTTTTAATCTTAGGATTAAAAACGCTACTTTTAATCCTAGGACTAAAAGTAATTGCATTTGACGTCTACTTGACAACCAATATTCACCAACACTACCAGATATCCCTGACTACTGACTTGCTATCGCTGTTATGATTAGTAGATGTTTAAATTTATTACCGAAATATTAACGATTTTTGAAAACAACCAAATTGATTTTAACTTTGACTTGGTTGGGGAAAAAATAGTATAAATTATACGGACTAAAAGTGCCTTTTTTTACTCGCAATTTTGCATTCGCTCGGCTCCGCCTCGCAACTGTAAATATTGCTCGTAAAAAATATGTACTTTTAATCCTTATAATATAATATTCTATTTTCTTTGCCGGGAAAAAATGTGACATTTTATATCTCTTGACAGGTAACAAAATATGACTTTTTCTCCAACCATCCAAAAATGTTGACATTTTTGTACCTACTATTTTCAGGTGCAAAAGTCATAAATTCCCTTACCGTACAAAAATATTCTCGTTGCTTAGCAACACTTTTAATCCTAGCATTAAAAACGCTACTTTTACTCCTTGGATTAAAAGTAATTGCATTTGATATCTACTTGACAATCAATATTCACCAACAATACCAGATATCCCTGACTGCCAACTTGCTATCGCCAAATTTATTTTAATTTTGGCTTGGTTGGAGAAAAAATAGTATATATTATACGGACTAAAAGTGCCTATTTTTACTCGCATTCTTGCATTCGCTCGGTTCCTCTTCGCAACTGCAAATATTGCTCGTAAAAAAAATATGCACTTTTAATCCTTATAATATAATATACTATTTTACGAAATTACTTTTTTCCCTGTCAAAAAAAAGATTCTCTATGTAGCCGAGAAAAAAATACTCACTTTTTTCCCGGGGAAAAAAAGTAATTTCGTGAACAGTTCTTTTTCTTTCACTATTAAATGGTCTTTTTTCCTGTCAGAGAAAAAAATAGTGTATTATATACGGGAAAAATATTAGCTCTGGGCTTTGAATGCATAAAAAATAGAAGTTCTATTGCTAATACGTTCCTGTATAATTAAATGCTAATCAAATGCGAGAGGAAGGAAACACGATCCTTAGTCTCGCATTTAGCCAGTGAACACGCATGCGTGGTCTTCGCGTATCGTGAGCTTTCATTTCCTTGGCAACTTTCCTTTCCCCCTCATTTTCTTTCCACCGGGGCAATTAAAACTGCGCCGAGCGTTCCTAATGATATATGAATCGCCATTTTGCTCTCATTTCGAGTAGAAGCTATGGAAGTATGGAGTTATCAAATATACGGTTGAAATCACGGCATAGCTTCTTTATAATGAAATAAACATCTGATCATTTTTATTGAAAAATGGCATTTTTCTTTAAATATCAAAATAACACTTCTTTTTGGAAAACCCTTTACCATTCTGGTTTGATGTTCTCAGTCTGTCGACTACTAATCTGCGCCCTTCTCTTTCTTCAAATCTTCTGTATATTAGATTATTATTTTAAAATACGGTAATTGAAATGAAAAATCGACGTGTTTCAAGATTATTCCTTAAGTAGTCTATTAAGCTATAAATGAATTTGTTCCATACTTTACGGACATAATGTATAGTGAATGGATGTCTTGCAAGAGGCTCTACATATATACTACATTAAAATTCGATCACGAAGAGCTTCGAAATAGAGCAATTTTAGATTCGGAATTTTTTGACTTTTTCGTTGTTGTCAGGTTAGTCATGATATTATAGCGGGGAAAGAGCAGCTAGCACAAAAGTTGATGTGTCATTCGAAAGTACACTAAATGAGGTATCTTTTAATGGAAAGAAATCATGAGCATAATTATTAATATTTCATCGAAAAAACCATTGAAAAAATAGGACTGATTTTGTTAACTTCAGAATCGTGGTATTCTCCTCCTTACCACGCCTACAATAAGATTGTTTTCCGCATAAAAATTCTCTCATCTTGTAGCCTTTTCTGAATACGTGGTCAAATTTGATGAGACTACAAGAAAAACTGAATAATAATTTTTTCAGAGAAAAAACTCGAAATTTTTCCGATCAGCGTACGACTTAGGTATCGTTGAGGAAACTGGAAGAATTATGCGCAGAAAATGATATATTAGAATTGTACCTCATAAAGCTAGCTAGTAATGAAAAATTTTTGAACATGTTGACAAATTACAAAAAGGAAATTCTAGGAACATCGTTAAAGATTAATAGTCTAAGAGCTGACTACGGAGGGGTAAGGGTCACTAGGTGCAAGGGTAATTTTATCGTTCACAGGTTCGATTGTTACCGACATAGCGTAAGGCGGGCAGCCAGAAGGCACACTGGAAGAATAACGGAAGGGTAGGGGGTTAAACATGCAATTTTTTTACGAAAAAAAAGTCATAAGGTGCAAAGATGGCAATTTGTAGAATAAGAGAAGGTGGTATGAGTAAGCAGGAAAAACATTGCCAGAAGGCTGAATGGAAGAATAACGCGAAGGGAGGGGGTTAAACATGCATATTTTTTTCGAAAAAAAAGTCATAAGGTGCAAAGATGGCAATTTGTAGAATAATAGGAGGTAGTATGAGTAAGTAGAAAAAAACATTGCCAGAAGGCTAAGTGGAAGAGTACCGCGAAGGGAGGGGGTTGAACATGCAATTTGTACGAAAAAAAATCATGAGGTGCAAAGATGGCAATTTGTAGAATAATAGGGGTTAGTATGGGTAAGTCGGAAAAAACATTGCCAGAAGACCAAGTGGAAGAATAACGCGAGGGGAGGGGGTTAAACATGCAATTTTTTACGAAAAAAAAGTCATGAGGTGCAAAGATGGCAATTTGTAGCATAAGAGAAAGTAGTATGAGTAAGCAGGAAAAAACATTGCCAGAAGGCTGAGTGGAAGAATAACGCGAAGGGAGGGGGTTAAACATGCACATTTTTTTCGAAAAAAAAAGTCATAAGGTGCAAAGATGGCAATTTGTAGAATAATAGGGGGTAGTATGAGAAAGCAGGAAAAAAAAATTGCCAGGAGGCTAAGTGGAAGAATAACGCGTTAAAAAGTTGCTTGCTTAACCCCCTCCCTTCGCGTTATTCTTCCACTTAGCCTTCTGGCAATTTTTTTTCCTGCTTTCTCATACTACCCCCTATTATTCTACAAATTGCCATCTTTGCACCTTATGACTTTTTTTTCGAAAAAAATATGCATGTTTAACCCCCTCCCTTCGCGTTATTCTTCCACTCAGCCTTCTGGCAATGTTATTTCCTGCTTACTCATACTACCTTCTCTTATGCTACAAATTGCCATCTTTGCACCTTATGACTTTTTTTTCGTAAAAAAATTGCATGTTTAACCCCCTCCCCTCGCGTTATTCTTCCACTTGGTCTTCTGGCAATGTTTTTTCCGACTTACCCATACTAACCCCTATTATTCTACAAATTGCCATCTTTGCACCTCATGATTTTTTTTCGTACAAATTGCATGTTCAACCCCCTCCCTTCGCGTTACTCTTCCACTTAGCCTTCTGGCAATGTTTTTTTCTACTTACTCATACTACCTCCTATTATTATACAAATTGCCATCTTTGCACCTTATGACTTTTTTTTTCGAAAAAAATATGCATGTTTAACCCCCTCCCTTCGCGTTATTCTTCCATTCAGCCTTCTGGCAATGTTTTTTCCTGCTTACTCATACCACCTTCTCTTATTCTACAAATTGCCATCTTTGCACCTTATGACTTTTTTTCGTAAAAAAATTGCATGTTTAACCCCCTACCCTTCCGTTATTCTTCCAGTGTGCCTTCTGGCTGCCCGCCTTACGCTATGTCGGTAACAATCGAACCTGTGAACGATAAAATTACCCTTGCACCTAGTGACCCTTACCCCTCCGTAGCCAGCTCTCAGTCTATAACGTAATAAGAGATGTAACGCGAATCGAAGACAGAGAACTAAGGCAAATTATTCTGAACTATTTTCACATGCTTCCTACCGGTGGACATGCAGGTATCCAACGCATGTTTAATAATATTAAAAGAGAGTATTTTAGGAACGGCTTAAAATCCGATGTTGAAAAATTTGTAAAGAAGTGTGATGATTGTCATCGTCATAAACATCCGCTACCTAGGAAAGAAACTTTGCCAATCACTACCACAGCTTCGTCGGCATTTCAGAAAAATTTTCTTGATCTTGTAGGTCCTCTACCTACTGATGTGAAAAATAATAAATATATACTCACAATTCAATGTGACTTAACCCAATTCGTAGAGTGCTATCCACTTCCTAACAAAGAAGCAGAAGAAGTTTCAAAATCTTTTATTGAAAACTTTGTTTCAAGGTATGGTATACCTTCTGAAGTTGTTACAGACCAAGGCACAGAATTCTTATCAAGAATATTCAGTGAATCGTGTGATTTGCTCAAAATTAAACAATTCAATTCAACATGTTATCACCACGAAACACTGGGTGCACTTGAGAATTCGCATAAACACTTAGGTGCTTTCCTTCGAATGCACACAGCTAAGGAAAGTAACAACTGGAGTAATTGGGTTCCATATTGGTGCTTTTCATATAACAATACCGTGAACTCTTCAACTCGCTATACTCCATACGAATTAGTTTTCGGAAAACCTAGTAGATTGAAACGTTGACTTTGGGGAAAGCCGGTTTCAATGCAATAGTAAGCTCGCGGCCACACTCAGTGGAGAAGGGAGTGAGTTATATATGATAGAATAAAATGGGCGCCAGGTAGAGTAATGCCTGCCTACTCAAGGTAAATGAACTGCTTACTCCTCTACCAGAGTAACAGTTAACAAAAGCCCTCAAAATTCAAGTCACAAAAATTTACCACCAAAAACAAAAATGCATGTGCAGTGGTTGATTCAATACGAATAAAGATTATTCCCCCAAGGGGTAGTCAAAAGGAAAACACCAAATACACACTAAATCAGATAAGAACCAATGATCTAAACTAACCAACCAAACCCACTTAACAACTTACGTTCAGCTTAACGTTCGGGTTTAGGTTATCAGAACCTACTTTAAATAAATACTCTAAATTAAACAATGATTCCTGAAGGGAATACCGATCAATTATCCTATAATAAAATCCTGAAGGGATACACGATAACAAAATCCTGAAGGGATATACGAGTACCTTTGTTGATACCCAACGCAACTTATGAAGTGCACCTCACTATAATTGCTCACAGTTATATATAAAATTACCTTATAGAATAATATCACACATTATCAAAATAAAAGAAACCAATGATTTACAACTTTAAAGCCAGTGCTATGCACTGGTTACCTGCACAAACTATTACAAATGGTAAGTTGAACGTATGAAGCCAGGCACGTAGACCTCCAAGATGCCAATTGTTACCCCTCACTGACAGGTACGTAGTTGACTCAGGTACTCGGGACTCCGAACTACGTGGATAGCTGACATGTATGTGGAAACTGACCAGTACGTGGAATAACTCAGCTCGTGAAAACTCAGGCACCTACACCCAATACGTGGAACTACGTGGATAACCCTGGTGGGTGGAAATACACCCCAACACGTGGAACTACAGCCAGATACGTGAAGTACAGCCAGATACGTGGAATACAGCCAGATACGTGGATAGGTACACCCAGATACGTGGAGATACACCCAGATACATGGACCCTCTGTTGTTCGAGGGAGATAGGTTCAACCTCCAATTCAGTCGAGAATTTGTTCGAAATAATTCCAATAATATTCGCTACACAACAACCTAACGAATTTCCTGTGGAAGAGTTTATGATCACGTATGAAACGTATTTTTCCCAAAATATTCCAAAATACTCTCCAGGGAATAATGACACTCGAAGTTTTAATCCCTCAAAACGAGGATGAATCTAGATTCACAATTTTTCTTCGAAAAAATGTCTCAACGAATTTCACATTAACCAAAAATGTCCGCCTTGACAGTCCCACCGAAATTTCCAGAAAGTACACAGAGCCTATCAGTTGTCATGGTTGTCATAGCGAAGAAAAAGAAGAAAACACATCAAAAACCAAAACAATATAGAAATTAATACGGTACCGACAATCTACGCAGTTTATACCAGAGGAGAGTCTCTATAAATCCATTTCTATAATTCTTCCACGATTTTCCGAAGTACTTTACTGACGCCAAATAATAATGAACTAACCCAACAAATATGACAAACAACATTAACCTCACAATTTTCAAATAATAAACAAACCGTTTTCTGAAGGAAAACAATTCGAACAGGTAGGAAAACGAGGTGAATAATCACAAAAATAAGGAAATTTAGAAAATGAAACATCCCAATAAGTTTACTTAACTAATAATTTCTTTGGAAAGAGATGGCAAAACTACATTTCATGACAAGTTCAAAATAATAACGTTACAAGATTTCCACAGAATTCAAAAAGTCAAGTAGATCCTATCTACAATTAGATATAGGTATATATTTCAAGATATAGATTAGTCGAAAAAAAAATTTTTTACATTTTCATAGAAAACAAAAAAAATTTTCTCTCAAAGGGGGAAGGTGTAGTATGTGTCAGTACACACAGCCTGTATAATTACCATACGTGAGACGGCAAGGCCGGTCCAACCTCGCATCATCTTAAAATGTTAATGAAATAACGCGTAGCGTAATCTTTGAATGTATAACCATTGCCGACTATGTTTAATATTAAGTATAAACACTAACAATTAGATTGTATAAATAAACAAGTATCAATTGTTTAGAGGAGAGTCCGATTACATGTTACTATGGCCATTCAGTGAAATGTCCAATTAATTAAACACCTTTGATGAGTCTAAGTGTATCATTCCACCATCCCTCTACGGTATAGGCGATTGGCCGAACCTACCCTAGTTGGGTGCATTACAGTGAATTCAAGAAATGTTAAATTGAAGAATAACCGTTAGGCGTCAACATTTCGAGTGTGTTGCAAATCACTTGTGTAATCACCTCTCAAAGTTTGTCCACTTTAAAAGTAGACACCCTATATAAATTCATCTCATAGTAGATTCTTGAACCAGTGTAGTGAGATCCATTTTCATCCCGATCGTCGAGGAATTGTTTCATATCTGATATACCTACGAGTATTTGATCAGATATTGGAGAATAAATAATTCCACTTCAGTTTATTGTTTTTTATGCTTGCCAATAAGTATTGTAAGTTGACCTGAATTTCCTAATAACAGAGCATGCTAGTTGAATTATTGATATACCTACCTAGTTTGTTCACTAGATATTTGTAATTTCTTCATGTGATTTATTTATGAACAACAATTACCATACATTACTGCTAGTTTGTTGGTACTTATTTAAGGAAGTCTGATACGTTTATTGATGATATGCATGTTCAGCTTGTCCAGCAGAAAAATTATCTACAATTTTCTGGGAAAAATCTTCGAATCAATTATTTATAATATTTTGAATTTTTCATATCGCTTGGGAAGAAGCAATATGTATTGTTTTACATAACGAAAATTTATCTTCAATATCCACTGTTGATTTCTGATTGTTATTAAATTTTATTACAAGTTTCATCAATACGATTTAATAGAGTTTCAATCATTTTATTTTTCTGTTTCTTTGTCTGCTTCAATTTGTTTTGTTTCAGATTCAGAATTTCGAAGGCATCTTGAAGAGGATTATCGTATATTGTGTTGGGTTCAATAAGGAAGAAATCCTTCAATATTCAAATAGTTTTTGAGTTTTATTTTTGTAAGAACAGCGAGACAGGGTTTTTCCACTGAGGTTTTTCCCTGAGCACTGGTATCATACGAAAAAATGGTATGGTACCACGTTTTGCACTAACCTCAGTTAGGGATTTTTATTTTTGTTTTATGTATTGTATTATGTTAGCTCTTGATTTCAAAAGAATATATACATCAATATGATTTTCCTGCTCCATAAAAAATTGAACACTTCATAATCCATTGAAATATTTCTTGAGAATTATGATCTAATTTTTTAACGCTGAGGAAAAGGAAAAATGAATGGTACATCAGTGTTTAAATTTAAACATTTGAAAAGGAGAATGTAATGCACAAATGAAAGCTTTCAGCACGTTCAAATCTGAATGTTCATATTTATGATAAGAAAAGCGTCTTCGCTTCTGCACTAATCCACGTTTTGAAATACCCCATGTAGGTATGTTGATTTTCTTCTTTTAATTCTAGTGTCCGATTAATAAATCCAAAATGATTCATCAAGTTGTCAAAACTCCTGAATTAGGTTGCAAATAATAAATATACATAAAAATTCTTTATGATATGAGTGTTAAAAGTTACATTTTATTTTGTGAGTGAAGAAGTTTGTGAAATGAGGAGAGCCACAATGCTTTTGAGCGAATTTTGAGCCGAAAATGGTCTTGAACGATAGGGCTCGACTCTCTGTTGACGAATCCGTGGTCAAATTCAATTCTGTCCGTGGGGACGTCCGGATGGCCGTGAGCACGATAACTTTCGAAGGAATTGTCCTATAGACTTGATATTTTCAGAGTGCGCTTGGTTCACAAATGCAGCGGTTAAGTTCGTTAACCAGCCAAATCGTACAAAGTGTTCATAAAATTTGACCAATCAAAATTTTTGTTCCTCGATATCTCAGACAAAACGAAAACAGTCGAAATGAAATTTTGTGGCCTCATGCAAAATGCTCGTCAAAAGTCTCATGTAAAATTTTGTAGCTATAGTCCGTTCACGAAAGTTTGAGCCGTCGGTTGGCAATGATAATTTGGCATATTCCACTGTGTATATTAAAATTTTAGGTTATGTTGTTTATTTTCTTGTCAGATTGATACGCATTGTTGTCAATATTGCATGAAGTTCTCTGATAACGTTGACTTTATTTTAAGTTATAACAGTAAATACTGCCAATCTCAGATAAATAAACAAACGCTCACTATACGCTCAAACTTTCGTGAACGGACTATATGTATAGTGTTAAGAGAGCCATAAAAATTTCAATGGGAATATTGAAAAGAAAATTTTTTATATTTCCAAAACAAGATATCCGATAAGAGTGAAATTTATTTCGTGAATGAAGATTGATATACTGAATGTTCAAGAGGATCGCATCATCAGAACTATAGAAGTTAATTTTTTTAATTTTTGATTTTTTGGATATTTCATTTTTCGGATAATTTCCAGAATATAATTTCGATCGTGCTGAGATATTGCATTCATATACTTAGCATGAATCTCAAGTCCTATAACAAATTTTGAGGTAATAGCATTATTGTTAGTGAAGGATATCGTCCCAAAAATCAAAGATTCCCACTCATGAACAACTTGACAAGTTTATGGACGAGGCACCAGATGAGAAATACATACTTGATAGTCATAAGTAATGGGTTGGTTATTTTAAATCGATTTAATAGAGTTTTAATCATTTAATTCTTCTGTTTCTTTTTTCTGCTTTGATTTTTTCGTTTCAGATTCAGAACTCCGAAGGCATCCTGGAGAGGGTTATCGATCATTTGGATTAAGTAAAGAAGAAAACCTTCAATATTCTAATAGTTTTTAAGTGTTATTTTTGTTGAAACGGCGAGACAGGGTTTT
The DNA here is from genome assembly GCA_013421045.1 of Propylea japonica. Classification (NCBI taxonomy): domain Eukaryota; kingdom Metazoa; phylum Arthropoda; class Insecta; order Coleoptera; family Coccinellidae; genus Propylea; species Propylea japonica. The sequence goes on from CM024242.1 coordinate 26,696,173, forward strand.
TTCTACTGGTTTTTTTCCCTGATCTCTGGTATCATACGAAAAAATAGTATGGTACCCCGTTTTGAACCAACCCCAGTTAGGGATTTTCATTTTTGTTTCATTATAAGAAAATGTTTTTAACTCAGCGTCAAAAATATTTTTCCAGCTGACCTCGAAATAAAAGGTGATTTTAATGTATACGAAATCGTGCGTTAATGACCCATTTTAATGCTCAATTTTTTAGCCATTTTAATGTGCAATCCTTATGGCAACCGTAAACAAAGTATTCAAGAAATGTCAACACTCTACTGGAACAAAGAAACATAAAAATTCCATCATGTCAAATGTATGTATTGTGCAAAATGAGAATGTATTTCTATCAAGAATTTATACAAATTGAGGTTTTCGGAAAAATCTTGTAATCAACTAGGTTATCAATCTAGCGACTAATGGTCTCGAAGTGTTACCGCGTTCGCTCTGCTCACGCGTTGAAATGTCTTGACCATCAATTTAATAACCTAGTTGATTAAATAACTATTAACAAGCTTCCACGTAAACAGTAACTATAAACACTGTTGACTGTCATTGTCAGTGACACTTATTATGGCAATAGTAAGAATAGTATATTATATTATAAGGATTAAAAGTGCATCTTTTTTTACGAGCAATATTCGCAGTTGCGAGGCGCAGTCGAGCGAATGCAAAATTGCGAGTTAAAATAGGCACTTTTAATCCGAATAATATATACTATTTTTTCTCCAACCAAGTCAAAATTACAATAAAATTGATCCAAGGATTAAAAGTGTTGCTAAGCAACGAGCAAATTTTTGTACGGTAAGAGAATTTATGACTTTTGCACCTGAAAATAGTACAGAAAAGTCAACATTTTTTGATGGTTGGAGAAAAAATCCATTTTTTACACTTCGACGCAAAAAATTCGTGACTCTGTATTCTACGAAGCTCTCGATGCGTGAAACGATTTCATAAATTGAGGAAATTGAGGATTGAAACCTTGGTCATCTCGAATAACTGTAACAAAGTTTACAAAGGTTACACTGCAATTTGGCCCACAAAAGAAATTTTTACTTAAAGAAGTCCCAAACTTAAAGACATGCATGGGAACGTGGGACTCAAAATGATAACTAAACACAGTTATTGAAATCGAAGTCACGAATCTCCTTTAAAGCCCGAACTTCATTTATAAAACGGTCCAAAATTGCTGTTCGCAATCCCAAATAACTCTAACATTGTCATTTCAAGCCCGAAAAAAGTTCTTCCAAATATGAAATTAGCTCCGAAAGTATATTCAGAGTCAAAACGCACTGTTTATTAAATGGTTTCCATGCCTTTTATCCAGCCATTTACACCTGCGTGAGGAAAATAATAATTATACGTTTGACTAAGCGTCCCATTTGTGTTAGAAAACGAATCATGAGGGATCGCGGTATAAAAATATCGGAGATAATAACTCACGGTATACTTACTTAATTTCTGGTTTGTAGTATGTTATTTGACGTAAAACCACAAACTGTTTCCTGATGAAGAAAATCCATTAATGTACCGAGAAAAGATAGTTTGAACGAAACATTCTGATAACATTGAGTGACGTGGAAATTTATCTATCAATCATAATCTATTGATGCTTCGATCAGTTCGATCATTGATCTGACAGCTCCCATTATGGTTTTCATTGTTTGTGAAAATTGCGTGATCTGATACTGATATGATAATTGATTCCTTTCTCATATGTTTCATGAAGCTTCAGACATTGATGTTATTCATTTTGTACGTCTTTGTTGCAGAAAATTTCGATATTTATTCTTGAACAATAGATGTCTGTTTCAGAGAAATTTAGGAAATTTAATCTTAATTCAGGTGAATAATATCTCTACATCAGAAAATGCTTGTGAAGAGTAAATGATGTTTTTGTTCTTGAATCAAATACTGCGTTCGGCAATTACATCGGACGTGTCGGATTGCTCGGAATCGTTCGGTAATTGCATCTGGATGTAGGGGAGGTAAATCTGTTTCGTTCGGTAATTGACATCTGGACCGTCCGGATGAAATCTTTTTGCTCGGCCTCGAGAGACGGAGGGAAAAGATTAATCTGCTAACAGCTGTTAATGTTAGGTTACGTTTGTCTTTGGAAATTCCAGTTTTAGCCGTTACGTTAAGCAGGTTAAGCTTTGTTGTTTGGGTTACCGTTGTTTGTTTCACCATTTTGAGTTCTGGAAATATTAAGAGAAAAAATGTCTTATTGTCAATTACAATTGAGAGATGAGGAGACTCAGACAACTTATAATATCGATGTGACTGCAGATGAATACACGGAGATTGTCGAAAAAGGAAGTGAGTATTTAGATGATAGACGATTTTGAAGTGTGTTCAAGAACTTGGTTGGAATAATCATGCCTATGTATTAATTTTCAGACATTACACTCGCCACACATATCATGTTAAAGCAGAAGGAAAAGAAAATAATAATAAAGGCGTATATACGCCCCAAACTCCAGGTGAGGAATTTCTTAGATGCTATTGAACGATCGCTTTGTAGACTTTAGAGCAACAACAGGGTAACTCTTTATAATGCATCTATTTAATTGTACATTTTCTTGAAACACCTCATTTTGGCAGTGAGGAACTGTCAGAACCAAGGACTGTGCCCTTACCAGAGGCTACCTCGAGTCAAGGTAAGAATAATAAAAATATTTTCTAATATTCCATAACACCTTGCTTTGTCTCTTTTTTAGAGAACACCAGGCTTTGGACTCATGAGGCTACAGTAATGCTGATAAGCCTCTATAAAAAATATGAGATGATGTTTGAGTCTAGTGTAAAAAAGTGCGTGTGGCAGAAAATAGCCAAAGAGCTATCGGATCATTTCAAGCTGAATTTTGGTGTCCAGCAATGCGACACCAAATTCAAAGGTTTGAAAAATACATACAAAACTATAAAACGACACAATGACCAATCCGGAAATAGCCGGAAGCATTGGAAGTACTTTAATTTGATGGATGAATTGCTATTTTCACGACCTGAGATAAATTCTCCGGCAACATGTTCGAGCAGGGTGGGACTCCATGTTCTCGGGGAAAAAACAAATTTTATCGAAGAAAAAACACCTGGAGGTATTGTATTTTGGTAGCTCTTCCTTCAAAAAAATATAAAATATTTAACCAGAAAATTGAAAAAGAGTATAATGCAGGATTTCATAAAACTCAGATCCACTTGATTATTGAAATGTCATCATTTCTGTGCAATTTTCAGTTCATTTTTACGTAAAACATCGACTTAATTCAAAATCAACGATTTGATTGATCGATCAAGTTTTATGAAACCCTCTATTAATCATTTAAAAGTCCAGTGCCAATTCCTTTAATACGAGCCAGGTAATGTAACTATTGCCGTAATACGCCAGTGGCAGTATGTATTACCTTAATGTAGGTTTGGTTAGGTAATTGGGTTGTGAACTAGATATTCACATTTTATTCCTTAACACAAGACTAGAGTAATTATTAATTACATTTCACAATCTTTTTTTTCACTGTAAATGAAAATTTTTTGTTATTAGGGCATAATCTTGACTCAGAAAACACCGCAAGTTTTCAGTCTCCTTTTATAAGGAAAAGAAAATTTGCGGACAATGCAGTCGAAAGGAGGCACAGGGAAAAAATGGCCAGGCAAGATCGGTATTTAGATATACTAGAAAGGTTAACGGAAGCAGTGGAGAAATCTTGCCCAGCTACTCAAAACAATGTAAAATAATTTTATTTGCTTACCTATATTTATATAACTTATTTTTTTATTATGTTTATATTAGTATTAGTTTTATATTTTATTTGCAATACGTGTATCAAACTATATTTCTGTGTTCGATTTGTTACAAATCCAATGTTTTCAATAAGCTTACCTATATTTATATAACTTATTTTTTTTATTATGTTTTATTTACCAAACTATATTTCCTTGTTTAATTTGTTCCTAAGTTTTCAATAAGTTTTACAATAATAAATAACCTATTTTTTTATTATGTTTTATTTGTATAGTATTAGTTTTAAATTGTTTCAAAGTTTATAATAAGAAATAGTTATCATAAAAGACTGATACCACTAGTAAAAATAGTTTCTATAGTAACCTATTTTTTTATTATGTTTTATTTGTATATTAGTATTACTCGTATTTTTATATGGTTTCAAAGTTTATAATAAGAAATAGTTACCATAAAAGACTGATACCACTAGTTTATTTTATTTTGTTATATTGTTTCAAAGTTTTTATTATAGAAGTCTAAGTATTACAATAAAAATACCTTATTTTTTGAAATTATGTTTTATTTGTAGTTCTATAATTTATACCATCCTTGGACAATCTCAAAATCCTAACATTTCTATCAAACTATTAAAAACACAAATTTAATTATTTTAGACAAATTGCTCATTCAGCTCTAATGCATTCATAACATTCCTTTCAAACTAAAAAAAAACACGAATTTAATTATTTTAGACAAATTGCTCATCCAGCTCTAATGCATTCATAATTGATAGTCTCTCTGCTATTGCTGGCTTGCTATTTTCAAGTGAGTCATAGACGGTATTATTATTTAATCTTCTTTCTTCTTCGAGTTCCTCTTCTAGATTGATGATTTCCAAAGGATATTCTCCTTTTAAAATACAAATATTGTGTATTTGTGTAGTATACATGCCAGTACAGTTAACAATGCAATTAAATCTAATCTCACAGTCTCCATGTATTTTAATCGTCGAAACCGTCCCTTCAAAAGACCAAATACGTTTTCTATAACTACTCTTGCCTTCGAGAGTTTCAAATTATAATTTTTCTGCCTGTTACTTAAATTTCCGTTATTTTTAAAACCAACCATAAGGTAGCTTCTAAGTTTGTAAGCTAAGTCGCCTAGCATGTAGCTATCATGTGGAAAAACAAGTTCTCCATTTTCGATGCCAGTAAACAAGTCTGACTTTTCAAACAGTCTATTGTCATGGATTGACCCTGGCTCTCCAGCATAAACATGTGTGAAAAGTTTTCTATTATCACATACCCCTTGCAGCAAAATCGAATGGAAATTCTTCCTGTTGCAATAGGAGTTCGGGTGATTCTTAGGTGCCAAGATCCTTATATGGCTGCCATCAATGCAACCTAACACCCCTGAAAAGTAGCTATAAGGTAATTTTAGGACAAATAGTAGTTATTATACCACGAACATCAAAGAATGTTCATATAAAACATAACACATACCATTAAATCCACAGAGTTCTTGAAAAGACATGGATTGACAATGCTCTCTCCCCCGTTGGCCAACAGATTATTTTAAACTTTTCGTTCATTGCCAGTACTCTGTGGCATGTCCGATATAGCACCTCCCAGCAGGTAGATTTGGTCACCCCAAACCTATCTCCTACAGAGCTAAAATAAATATTAACATTGATATATAAATCAAATTATGTATGCAAATGAGCTCAGTGCATTCAAATGAATTTGTTTTTTTCTCACCGAAAACTTTCCATGTTGGCCAAACACCAAAGCGTGATCATAGCCTGCTTCTCAATCTCGATTGCTGGAGGCCCTGGACCAATAGGCTTATGAGACACGTGGCTTAATTTCATCAGAAAATCTTCGAATGTACTTGGTGCCATCCTAAAATGTTGCTGAAACTGTTTGTCAGAGTACCGGGGCACAACCAGTTCAGCAAAGTTCTGAGCCTTTTCTTGGATATTAACATCATCTTCGTCCTCATCCTCATCAAACAAAAAATTGCCATTTGCCACTGTTAGAATAGCAAGCCTTATAGACTTTCAGCCATAACACAAGAAAAAGTTGCTTCGTCTATGTTTTTCCGATTGCTCTCTTTCAAGAAAATTCAATTTCTTTTATAACACATCTGGAATTCAAATTTCATAGCACAATTATGGATTAATGCCTTAAATAACAAATACCTGCAAAATTATTTATTTTCGTTCTAAATCCATCAAACCGTCGCGTCGATGGAAAAGCTTTCAAAAATGTGTTTGTATTTGTAAACAAATATCAAAACAAACTATTTGTCAATTGTCAATCTTTTAGCTCTAGATCGTTCGACAATTCCAGATTTGTCAGACATATCTGAAGTCACGTGACAAAAAATCTGTCCGATCTGAGATGTAATTGCCGAACGCGTCTAAAATTCCATATTTTCATCGATTTCCTTTTTGAGCGCTCGTTCTACTTAAAAGAGCGCTGTACCGTTTATCACAAATGTCTGTAATTTTCTGATTTTGAGCCGAAAATGGTCTCAAACGATAGGGTTCGAGTGGTGGGGCCGTCCGGCTGTAAACACGATAACTTTCGGAGGGAATGTCCTAGATACTTGAGATTTTCGGGGTGAATTCAGTTCCCAAATGCCATGAATCATTAACCTGCCAAATTTTTGTTTTTTTATGTCTCAGACAAATCGAAACCAATCGAAATGCGGCTACATGAAAAATGCTCATAATAAGCCTCATGGAAATCAAATTTTGTGGCCATAGTGTCAACAGAACAATAAAAAAATCAATTGGAATATTGAAAAGAAGAATCTTTTTATTCATTTTGTGAATGAAGGTTGTTATACTGAATGTTCATTCAAAATTTCGAGAGAATAACATCATCAGAACACAGAACCATAGAATTTAATTTTTTCTAAATTGTGAACTTTTTTGAATAACTCCCAGTTCGTAGATTCGATCGAGCTGACAATTCACACAAAAATGTTCAATGGCAATTCAAAGCAGTACGCCAAAATGTGTGGAAGTTGCGTTAATACTAACTATTGAAAAGTTTATCGTTATATCAAAAAAAATCTAATATTGCCATAAAAGATAAATCGACTGAAAATAAATCGAGTTTGAGGATGATCATGCAAATTTTCAGAAGTATTGTGGAATCAAAACAACAGAATTTTGATATTATTAGTGATCAACTTTTTACATAGGTATTTAATTTTTTTCCGCCGATCTCAAAATAAAAGTTGATTTCAATTTGTACGAAATTGATCGTTAATGACCCATTTTAATACTCAATTTATGCTATTTTAATGTGCAATCTTCATGGAAACCGTTCACAAAGTATTCAGAAACACTACGAGAAATATAAAAACTTTACTGGACATAGATAATAAACATTTTATTATGTCAAATGTAAGTATTGTGCAAAATGGAAATGTATTTCAATCAAGAATGCATTCACGATTCATATTGAGATCGTCGGAAAAATCTTGTAATGAATTCGGTTATTAATCAAGCTACTAATGGTCTCGAACTATTGTAAAAATATCTTGACCATTAGTCGCTGTCTTTAATGATCTAGCTGATTAAATAACTATTAATTTCCAGAATATAATTCCGACCGTATTAACAATTTGCATTTGTATATTCAGTAGAGAAGGTAAGGTATAATGATCCCCTTGAGGGAAAAACTTAATTGTGGCTAAAGTCGCAAAACCGCAAGATTTCAATTGTTGAATGTAGTGAATTCACTGAACTTTGTATCTGCCTACTTATTTTTCATTTCATCTATTTAGTTTTTTTGTATTAGATATTTTTGTTGAAGTTTAGTAAAGGATCATTTTATACAGCCCTGTGGATAAAATGATCCCTGGAGTAGGGGCAAAATGATCCCAAGGATCATTTTGTACTATAAGTTAATAAATATCAAATAAAAATGAAACAAAAACTCTGCTGTTTATTTAAATGATAATATGTATTGTTCATAACAATTTGAGTATGAAAGCAAGTTACACAAAACAAAAATATTCGATGGGTTGAAAAATAATATTTTTCTTGGGCGTTTCTCAAAGTCGAGAGAAATTCATCCACATGTTTCTTATTAAAACCTCGCGCACGCATTGTAATGTCTGGATGTCTACGTCTAAATCCACGAAGCCATTCAAGTCCAGCTTTTCCTTTAGCTTCGGAAAATTGATGCGGTAAATTATTTCTTTCTGCCATTTTTGGTGAGCTGAGGTTAAGAAATCCTGAGTGGTCAGCCCGTATATTATTCTGGACTCCATGTCAACAGGTTCCAGATCTTGTTCCAGGTTGAACACTGTTTGTTTGCTACCTAACTTTTTAGCTGAACCTACAGCTATTTTATTTTTACCTTTGGCTCTTTTTTCTAATACCATCACAGGGACCTCAAATTCTCTTCTCGTGGTTTTGTAAGCCATACCATCTCTAATGCTTTTTGCATTTGTTCTTCAGGCCTCTTTTGGCGATTAGTTTTACGTTTATAAATTCTCGGCATAATCTGTAAACAAAAACTATTAATGGGGTAAAATGATTCCAGGGATCATTTTAGACACACAGAAGGGATCATTTCACCCCAAATACCAAATTACAAAATATCGATCAAAACAAAACCTTCACCTACCGCGTGCGATGATCGAACATTGCTCAAATATTAGCTAACTGCTACTAATACCCGCAAATAAAACAACATTTCAGTAAACACTTACATGTAAAAAAAACGAAAGTCCAAAAACATGCTTACCTTAGATCAGAGCCCCACTTTTTGATTATTTTTTGATAAAAGGACGCCAAGCACTCGCACCGCATTGACATTTTACAGATAACTCGCAGGGGCGCAGGGAAACATGTTTCATCTGTATTTGGATAGATGGTACAAGCTGTTTCTGATTTACGGCGGGGGATCATTTGACCCTTAGGGATCGTATTACCTCATTTTCCCCTATCAATCTCAATTCCTTTACAAAATTTTGAGCTAATAACTGTATTGCTCCACCAATGAAAGAAGGCTCAAAAGTTCCTGCTCAGGGCTTTTCTTAAAATTTTTCAGATAGCTCTTCCTCTCGAATCATCAAAGTATATTCACCAATTTCAAACAGTTCGTTCACTGATATAGCCACAGAACGGGTAAGAAATCCTAATGGAATTATTTTTACACCTGGAAAGTTCTTCGCGTTAATATTCATCAAGTGAGGTTTTCACACATGGCCGGTTTGATGGATAATATAAGTTGAATGGGAAGAGTAATTTACATAAGTGTTTTAATTTATCATCATTTTGTTTATCTTGTAATATATCAAAAAGTGTTATAGTGTCTATTAAATTGTTCTTGGGTTATCTGATTAAAATGGGCGTCTTTAAATTTCTGCAGTTTATATGTTATCGGTTATTACTTCGGAATAGTGCTCGAACTTTGTTTAGTATTATCGAAAATATGAGACATTTAAATAGGCTGAACATGCAAAATGGAAAAATAGAAATATTTCATACAATTTTCACAAAAAAATTGAAAATGATTTCACAAAATGACATAAATACAGAGTGGACAATATATTGTATTTTTTGTTGACTCTTTCTCAGTAGATCCCAAATACACAATGGGTAATTTAACGTGATCCTTTGAAGAAGATATACAAGACATCACTTGCAGCAAAATGCGTCTACTGAAACGTGGTTTGAAAATCTATGATTACGAAGATATGGCGATTTTTCAACTTTTTTGAAGATTTTCTGGATCGTTATCTAAAATAATGATTTTTGTGAGAAGCACTTGACTGTGAATATTCAATGATATTTTTTTCAAAGTTAATGAGATGATCCTCATTTTCTGCGAAAAAGTATTCACTAAAAGCTCTGATAACCCGAGATATAGAGGGTCATAAATAGCTGCATCTGTTTTACTCATAAAATCTTGATGAAAAAAATTTTAAATAGTTATTTTTGTATCTAGTGCGCGAAATGCTACTTTGGTGAGGCGCCTCGTTTATTTCGCGCATGAGATGCAAACAAAATTTTTTCTACAAACGCTTAGCTTAATATGAAAAAAAATATTGAACTGGTTTGAACTGTTTTTCCAAATCAAGTAATTAGGTATTATAACTATGGGCAATATATTCTATATTGAAAGCAACACTCAATGTTAAGGAAAACGTGGATTTCAAGAAATTTACCACGTTAAAATCCCATATAGTTTACATGCAGTGTGCGAAGTAAGTATTTCGCACACTACTTCGCGCACGGTGTCATAGTAACAAAGGAAAATGAAAAAAAGGGTCACTTCGCATATTCTTGCCAATGCGCGAACCTTGTCATTTTTTGACGTTTGTAGAAAAATTATATTATTCTATAGTCCATTCACGAAAGGTTGAGCCGTCGGTTGGCCATGAAAATTTGGCATATTCCACTGTGTATATTAAAATTTTAGGTTATGTTCTTTATTTTCTTGTCAGATTGATACGCAATGTTGTCAAAATTGCATAGAGTTGTCTGACAACTCGCAAGCTCGTCGGACGAGGCCGGGTACATTCGGCAACGTTGACTTTATTTTACGTTATGACAGCAAATACTGCCAACTTCAGATAAATAAAGAAACGCCTACTATGTGCTCAACCTTTCTTGAACGGAGTATACGTGTGTTGAAATTTGATAGGATCAGAAGTCAGACAACCACAAATCGAAAAATATAACTGAAAACAATACTGTAATGAGTTCATTACATAACTATTTCAAGAACTGTAATAAACTCATCACGATACTGAAATAGAGAAAATGAACTACGGGTCATATTTTGTAGTTAGTAGAAAATTTTGCTTTCTATTCCGAATGGCTCTGTAATGAAAGTTTAGTAAAGGGTTTTCTAATAAGAGGTATTATTTTGATATTCAAATAAAAATGCAATTTTTCAACATGAATGATCGGATGTTAATTTCATTATAAAAAAGAACTATGCCTTTAATATTGGCAAAATCAGGCAAATGACCACCACGACTACGCTTACAGGACTATATCCTTTTAATGAAATTTTCCATAACTAAATAGCAAAATGGCTGCACCTATGTCCTCGATAGCCTCACGAATTCCATCTTTGAGATCTTGAATCGACGTTGGGCTATAGGTATAAACCTTCTCTTTCACGTGGCCCCAAAGGAAGAAGTCACAAGGTGTTAAATCACAATATCTCGGATACCAATTGTGGTCAACTTTTCGAGAGATAGAACGGTCCGGAAACTTTTCCCGCAAAAGATCAATTGTTTCGTTGCTTGTGTGGCACGTAGCGCAGTCTTGATGAAAGTAAACGTTGTCCAGATCAAAACTATCCAATTTTTTTAATTTTCATTAATCGTCTCTCGATAGCGCAATCCATTCACCTTAATTGTTGCTCCAGCCTCATTTTCGAAAAAGTAAGGTCCAATGACTCCGCCGCACCAAACAGTCACACGTTGAGGATAGAGAGGCCACCGAGGTGGAAATGGGCCTCATCACTCCAGATGATTTTTCGATGGAATTCCGGATCATTTTCATGCATTTGAACGACCCAATCAGCAGAGACTTGATGATCGGCTGGTTTGAGTTCTTATGTTAACTGAACTTTATAAGCCTTAAGACCGAAATCATCATGCAAAATACAATGTGATGACTTTTGTGTTATGCCTTATTCCAAAGAACGATGAGGAATGGACAAATCTGGGTTTTCTTCAATTCTTTCGGCTACGGTAGCAATATTCTCTGCTGTTATTGAGCAATGTGCACGGATTTCATTCTTCACATCACTAACTTATCCTAACGTCTCGAAGTTTTCCATCAATTTCTTTATTGCGGTCCGACAAGGTGCTTCACGACGACCCAAAAATGTTCGAGTTTTACGAACCGTCTCTGCCAAATTTTCATCATTTTTATAGTGAATTTTGATAATTTCAATTCGTTCTTGGAGCGTTTATCGTTCTATTTTGATTAATGGTGTAGTTTCTACTAGTCAAATGTCAAAAATAGACAGCTTCAGACGTGACATCTACCGAAATAGCAGGCTATTCGAATAAAATCCTCTTATTGGAAAACCCTTTAGATAATTTACATCAGGAAAACCGAAATGGTCGATAAAAACGAACATCTATTTTCACACCAATCTGAATGAAAAATACCAGAACCCTAATCGATTGACCGCAGCCCTAGATCTATGAAAACGTTACTTTAAAAGCAAATTAGGGGCACCTTTCAAACTAATTTATAATTACGAAATCCGAAGCTGTCGTACCACAGATAACCGTAGTGAAATGTCGATGGTTCGACAAAGATTTACGTCCTAGGTAGGAATAATCTCACCCTACCGATGTTGGTCGGCAAATAACGACTTTCTGACGAGTGGACCTTCAGGCCAAAGTTGGGGAAAAGAAGCAAGCATGAAGCCACTGACGGACTTCTTGGTGAACTTGGAGAGTCCTTCCGAAGACTGGTTTACACCGCTCAAATTGATGGAAGAAACATTTGTCGGAATGTTTCAGTGGGATTGAATTCCTTCGGAAAATTACTATTGACTATAAGTATTGCAATGATCATTATTCGAACGAAATTCATAAACTCATGATTACAAATGGACTTGATATTGATATACAGGGTGTTTGGCAATTCGACGTGATCTTTCGAAGGAGGATATACTATACAGTGTGCAACAGGCAAATGGAATAAATTCTATAAGGAATAAAAGAGAGAGTATTGGGAAAAACGCTTGGACATGTCGATTTGTATTTCTAGATGCGCATTTTTTTTCAAGAACAAATAATTATATAGGGTGTGTCATGTGACAACTTTCTTATTTTAAATACAACCCCCTGTATATTATTAGTTTCTTGGATTCTGCAGCAAATTCTAGACATAATTCATGTACAGTGTCCCATACCTATATCATCAATTGTTTCGGAAATATAAAGTGTTTCCAGGTGAAATACAAAAATTAAGAAAAAAAAGTTATTTTATTTCACATTTTGAATATCTCTTACATTGAAATCAATGTTTTTGTTTACTTTTACATTATTTGTGAAATAAATTATTTTCTTTAAGTAAATTTCTGTAATACATTTGAGAACACTTGATATTTCCGAAACAGTTGTTACTTGAAGTATGGGACATTGTACTAGAATTATGTCTAAAAAACTAATAATATACAGAGGGTTGTATTCAAAATAAGAAAGTTGATATCGGCCACTGTCACATGACACATCCCATATAATTATTTGTTTTTGTTTTGTCCAAGCGTTTTTCCCAAGAAGCTCTCATTTATTAGTTATCGAATTCATTCCATTTGGCTGTTGTTTGCAGCGAATTGCGTCTAGTGAAGTATGGTCTGAAAAACTATATATACGAAGATATGACGATTTTTAAACTTTTTCGAAATTTTCTGCTTCGTTATCGAAAATACTGGGTGGTCAACTAAGGAATTCCGATTTAAAAGAGAAATAAAACAAAAATCTATCGAGTCAAGTTTAATTCTTTTTCTACAAATAATGCTTATCTCTTTCAGAATTCATTCCTTAAAAATTACGCTGTCCAAATGTCCACCGTTTTTCTGCTGGCACTCCACGAGTCGAAGCCCCAAATTCAAAAAAACACGTCGCAAAGTTGGAGACTGTTGAGGCAGACAACACTTTTGAGGTTTCTGAGGTTTTGAGGCTTCTGGGGAGCCATGTACGGTCTCTACGCCGAGAAATCAAATTTTCAGGAAAAAGCGCCTATTTGAAGTGTGACAAGTCTTTCTGAAACCAAGTGTCTCGATTGTATTCATCAAAGTCTTGAAGGGCTGGTTCAAATAAATTGTTCAGCATGTCAACATAACGATCGGAATCCACTGTTACTGCTCGGCTGCATCCGTTTTCGAAAAAGTAGGGGCCAATTATGCCTTGTGCGTGTATTGCACCATTGTATATAACCTTATACAATGATTGCATACCAAACTGTGACCTTCAGACTATGCAATTGTGTTTCATGTTTCTCTTTGGGGTTTTCTGAAGACCAATATGGGCAAATTTTTTGATTAACTTGACCGTTGAGATAAAAATGGGCTTCATCAGAAAAAATGTAGATTTTGGTAATAAGCACGCTCCCAAAACGAAGTCTCATCACCCGTCCAGCGAACCATAGCGACTGAATTTCCATGAATCCCTCCTTTGTTTGAGACCAACCCCACTTCTCCATTCCTATTCAAGTTGACTACCCAGTAATTAATTTTTTGAAAACAACTCGACTCTGTTTTTTTTCAAAGCTTAGGAGATGATTTTTTTTCATGTGAAAAATTATCCAACAAAAATTCTGATTAGATAACCCTTAATATTCTGGATCGTAAATAGCTGCTTCTCTATTTTTCTCATAAAATCGTGATGAAAAAATCGAGTTGTAAGAATGTTAGAAAAAACCCTTTTTTGTTATTTTTTCAAAAGGGTACAGACAGACATTCTCAAGTTATTCAGATATCTTCTATTTCATTCGTGATTCGTAAGCGGGCCATGGTTCGAGTGGAATAGGGGAGAATAGGATATCTGAATGACTCGAAAAAGTCCACTACATAATCGATTTTCTGGCCATAGTTTTTGACAGCATGAAGGAATTAGTGACGAATGCATATTTTTGGAAAGATTACAAGACTGGAAATTTTCTCTTTACATTTGTACACCAACTTCATATCACTTGTCTCCAGTAATTCCCAATTCTTTTATCAAGATTTTATGAGGAAAGCAGATGCAGCTATTTATGACCCTGTATATCTAGGGGTTATCAGAATTTTTGCAAGAAATGAGGATCATGTTCTTATCTTTGAAAAAAATATTAATTAAATATTCAGAGTCAAATAGTTTTCACATAATCAATTATGCAGAAAATTTCAAAAAAGTTGAAAAATCGCCAAACCATAGATTTTCAAACCATGCTTAACTAGATGCATTTTGCTGCAAATGACGTCTAGAATTTTCCCTTCGAAGAATCGAGTCGAATTACCTTACTCCCTGTTTACCTGTAAGTAGGCATAACAACTGGAAAAATCTACCTAAAGGAACTGGAGCGTTAGGTTTCGTGCCGTGTGCGTTGGGCCCCCTTGTCTCCGGTGATTTACTTTCAGGTCGCGGACAGCGATTAGGTCAAATACGCCGGAGCGTTCTCCTTATCGGCACGTATCTTCGAAAAAGACGTCCACAACACCCTCGGACACGTCCGACATTTTCAACTTGACGATTATATTAGTTTGCCGTCCGGTTTCACTGATTTTATGGCATTATCGGTTTTGTTTCCTTAATTGGATGGCCACAGGGTCAGTGGCGGAGGCCATGATATACTTTTGGAAGGATTGGAATAGGGTATATGCATGATTTGTGAAAATACGTTAATATGATAGCTTAGCTTCTGAAATTATTAAAGACATTACTCTATTTTTTATAACAGCTCATTATTATCAAAAAAACATTCTTTCGGATCAATTATTTTGGTTATTCAAACACACCATATTTTCGCGGGCGTTCATGACGTAGATTTTAATGAACTGGACATGTAATTCTGACGTCATCTATACGCCACCAATAGCCATTCGTTTGAGTGTTTTGAATTTCGCGAGTATTTTTTGCATTTTCGTTTAATTATTTTTAATTAGGGAATGAATATTTTAGATCAATGACTATTAACATGTCAAGTAGTAAAAAAGTAGATTTAAAAAAATAACACTTGAACTAAAAAAATTTTTATGCATATGCCCTATTCATGGGCATCTTTATGCATATACCATATTCATGGACATCAATTTCTATAGAAAAAGATAGTTGCCCTATTTTTCGAAGAAGGTACATGTGCCCTTTGAGGCATTTATCCCTCCACACATACTCATTTATGGTCTGAGTGTTTTTTTGAAATATTTTGTGTACTGACTGTCTTCAGTAATAGTAGCAGGACCACAGAACCATGCGCGATTTTCAGCAAAACGGTAAGTTTTATCATAAAAGTACCTCAGACAAAAATTGTAGATCATAAAATTATCTATAAAAAAATGTATCAATACTTTTTTTCTTACGAGCCACCCTTTCTGAGATAAAACGATTCAAAAAGTTATAACTACGCACGCGCTAAGTACACTACCTCATAGGTGGCGTGAAAACGTGTGCATATTATGACGATAACGATTTTTATAAACTTTTTGAATCGTTATATCTCAGAAACGGTGGCTCGTAAGAAAAAAAGTATTGAGAAATTTTTTATAGATAATTTTATGATCTACAATTTTTGTCTGAGGTACTTTTATGATAAAACTTACCGTTTTGCTGAAAATCGCGAAAAACTCATTTTTTTGGCATTTGACCTCGAATAAAATTTTTTCCTCACAGGGGAATGATGAGGAACTTTTAGACATTGTTTATAATTATGTTTTGAACAACTTCACAGAAATTCAGCTTGTTGGGACTTTATGTAACTTCGAATGTCTAAATAGACCGGACTATTAGAATATGAATGTAGAAACTCAGCACGATCGGAATTATATTCTAAAAATTATTTGAATGATGAAATATGTGGAAAATAAATAATTAAAAATAAATTAAATTCTTCAGTTCAAATGATGCAATTCTTTCGAAAATTTTTATGAACATTCAGTATATCAATCTCCATTAAAAAATAAATTTCACTCGAATCGGATGTCTTGTTATGGAAATATAAAGATTCTTCTATTCACTATTCCAGTCGAATTTTCTATGCTTCCATTCAAAAAATTCTGTATGAAGCCTACTATGATCATCTTGCATGTGGCCGCAAAATTTCAGTTCGATTTCGTTTTTTCTGAGATTTTGAGGAACAACAATTTTGAATGGCCATATTGTATGGAACATGCGGTACGATTTGGCTGGTTTACGAAGTTCTGAATTAAGTATTGAACTCACCCTGAAAATCTCAACTCAAATCCCTAGAACAATCCATTCGAAAGTAATCGTGCCAACGGCCGGACGGACGGCCAAGACCCACGGCCAGAATCGAATTTGACCACGAATTCGTCATCGTTTGATAATATTTTCGGCTCAAAATTCGAAAACTGAAGACATTTGGGCAAAACAATATAGCACTCGTTTAAGTAGAACGAGAGCTCAAAAACACAAGATGGTCAACATGGTCAAATGGTTAATGGTTGAACTTTTCTAGCTTAAGAGTTTCCAAGCAACTATAACGATTAAATTACAATGTAACGGGCGAGACTGTAGGTAGTTACGACTGCTGATATCCACTTAGTGATATCCTTCAGGTCAAAAATATTTTCTTTTCAGCATATAATTATGAAGGTACACAGTTGATATGTAATCTATACACACTGCATCAACAGAAACTTAATAATTGAATTATTGAGCATCTGAAGTGGTCGCATAGTTTTGTCATAACTCAAAATACACTTTTTTGAAAGAAACATATTAGTGATATATTTTCTGAAGAAGATGTCGGCAATGGTATGCATGAACGAAGTTTTTTCAATTTTTTATAGAGAAATCCTACGGTCCTCTCTAGGCACGATTTCTAACAAAAGAAACTACAGTGGAACTCCCCTATAACGAAAGCGCTAAATCAGCAAAAAAAATTCGTTATAAAGTATATTCGTTATACAGAAAATTTGTTTTTATAGTCGGCAATGTCGCGGTCGACTTCACTGATAAATTTAAGTTTATCATTCAAACTTAAGCACTTCCTATTCGACTTTTTCGCACAACTTTCACATTAGTAATGGTAAGATTGATACCAAATAGCCAATGGTTTATTTAAAACCATATTTCAGAAGGATCTCTCTGCTAGCCGTAATGATTTAGTCGGGATTTATTACGTACGTCCGAAGAAATTTCGCAAAAAATCCATTCTTATACCTTCTTACTTATACCCATTCAAAGAGTGATGTTCTTTGAATATTTCGTTATAGAGAGAATTTGCTTCGTTTCAGAGGGTGCTTTTAATGAAATTTTGACTCAAGTTGCAATGTATTGTACGAAATTTGTTACACAGAGAAATTCGTTATACAGATGTTCGTTATAGGGAAGTTCCACTGTATTTCAAAACTTCAAACATTCAAGAAAAATTTGTAATTTTACTGAAAAAGTTGAATTCATAAATGAAAAGAACTGATTCTCACAATATGTTAGTGATAGTGGCGTAGCTAGATAGTCAGAGGCCCTGGTGCAAAAATCGAAGAAATGAATTGAAATGAATCTGTCATCAAGGAATGAACGGATGCGATGTTTTTCTTCAAATAGAATTTTTCTAGTACGCCAGTGAACTCACCACAAATGCCCGTAAAAGATGGCTTATTTCGACACCTCAAATTATAAAAAACCCACTATCATGGTGAGAAATCAGACTCCGAAACTTCCGACATATCTACGGTTTTCGAATTTACGGCCACTAAAGTGGTTAACATGATCTTTCACTCCCGTCAATGAGCTTTCGAAGGAATTTTGATCAATAACTTCAGTAAAAGAGACGTTTCGGAAGATAATATCTAAATTAGAACGCATAATTTGAATTTTTTCACTAGCTTTCAAAATTTTTTGGTGTTTTGAAAAATGAAATGATAGAGTTTGATTAGAAAAGCAGCTCATATCAAGAAAATCTTGGCAATTACGAGAACAAAACAAAGAAAAAATGAAAGAGGTGATTCCTCAGATCATTTAATGAAAAAAGGTTTCCATAAATGTAGGTCCAGAAATGCATTGTTTCCAAGAAACAGGGTGTTCAAGTTTCATTTGAAAAGTTACTTAAAAAGTGATATGACACTGAGATATTTCAAACTAACAATTAATTTTAAATTCATCGTTCGATTTGTGCATTTTTTCATGTGGGGTGCCGTTTTTAGGTAAAAAAATAAAACATTTCAACGTAACGTTCTACCAAAAAAATGCCTTGAGATGTTTCATTTTCTACACAAAAATTTGTTTACCCTGAGCAGGAGCTTTTGAGCGGTCGTTCTTTGGTGGAGCAATAAGACTATTACCTCAAAATTTTATATGGGATTTGAGATTGATACCAAATATATAAATGCAGTATCTCAGCACAATCGAAATTCTATTCTGAAAATTATTCAAAAAATGAAATATGTAAAAAATGAATAATTACAGAAATTAAATTCTATGGTTCTGATGATTCTATCCTCTTGAAATTTTGCATGAACATTCAGTATGATTGTTTTCGATCTCAAAATAAATTTCACTCGAATCGGATATTCTGTTATGGAAGTATAAAGATTCTTCTTTCAATATAATAATATTCCAATTGAGTTTTCTATGATTCTGTTCACAAAATTTTTCATGAAGATTGTTATCAGCATCTTGCATTTGGCCGTAACATTTCATTCCGATTGGTTTCGTATTTTTGAGTATATTGTGTAACAAAAAGTTTGAATGGCCATATTTTATGAAACACGCTGTACGATTTGGCTGGTTAACGAACTCAACTGAGCCAGTTGGGCCTTGAACTTATCCTGAAAATTTCAAGTCTCTAGGACAATTCCTTCGAAAGTTATTGTGCTAACGGACGGCCGGACAGCCCCACCGACAGAATTGAATTTGACCACGAATTCGTCATCAGGGAGTCTAACACTATCGTTTGAGACCATTTTCGACACAAAATTAAATAATTACAGACATCTTGCTAAGCGAAGAATTTGCAGAATTTAAAAGTAATAGTTAGTTTGAAATATCTCAGTCTCGTACCACTTTTCTAGTCAATTTTCAAATAAAACTTCAACACCCTGTATCTTGGAAGCAATGTAATTGCGTACCGGGTTTTTCACTATAATTTGACCCCCCCTTTAACTTTGTTACTAAAGGAGATACAAAAAAAATGTTTCGTATAAAAGTTTCACGAAATCACCTGAGGTTTTTATATGAGTCCAGAAACTGAAATATATACAGGGTGGCCAACATATTGAAAGCAACTTCATTTTTTCAAATGGAACACCCTGTATATTTTTCCATGTTTGGATAGCTCTTTTTCCCCTGATTTCGAATATGTAACATACTTTGGTCTATCTCTTTTATTCTGAGAACCACAGAGTTTCAAATTTTAAGAACCACCTCCCAAGATCTGTAATCGTTTACTGAAAATGCTCATTTTTGGAATTATAATAACGTCAATGGGAAGATATACGTGGTAAACAACATTGAATGCAACTATATTTTTTCAAATACGACACCCTGTCCTGTATATTCTTCCTTTTTTGATAGGCTATTTCCTCCTGATCTCGAATATAAATGCGTACTTATGTGGATGTGTCTCTTCAATTTTCAGAGTTTCAAAGTTTTGAAATGATGACACCGAAAAAAAATATGTGAAATACCTACGAAATTCTTTATATCCATTTTTTGGATATAAAGAATTTCGTAGGTATTATTTTGGAGTGAATACTTAACAATTACTTAACCAATGAAAAATGATAAACTATGTTAGTATGGTAAGAATGACATCAACTAAAGAAATTGCTCAAAATGACCACCTTCATTCAATACACATAGTTCATATAGTTGTCTCAAGTTGTTTAGGGTTTAATATTGGTTGATTTTATATCATTAATATTATAATATTATTCTCCGCTTTCATTGATTGTCATTTTTGCTGAAGTAATTTTTTCCCTTCAGGAACGGCTATAAAAACGTGACCAACGATGTTAAATCGGGACTATTTGGTGGCCATAAAATGGGTGTGCCATTACCAAACCAAAGATCAAATTGGCCACTTAAATATTCACGAACTTCCAAAATGCTATGCCAGATGATTATTGAAATTTGAAACTCTGTGGTGCTCAGAATAAAAGAGATAGACCAACATATGTTACATATTCGAAATCAGGGGAAAAAGAGCTAACCAAATATGGAAAAATATACAGGGTGTTCCATTTGAAAAAATGAAGTTGCCATCAATATGTTAGTCACCCTGTATATATTTCAGTTTCTGGCCAAAAAATCAGAAAACCTTAGTTGATTTTGTGATACTTTTATACGAAACATTTTTTTGTATCTCTTTCAGTTACAAAGTTAAAGGGGGGGTCAAATTATAGTGAAAAACCCGGTACCTACACCAGTGGGTTTCACAAAGCTTGATCGGGCAATCAAATCGTTGATTTTGAATCAAATCGATGGTTTATGTCTAAAATGAACTGAAAATTGCACAAAAAATATGACATATCATTATAATCAACGTGATTGGAGTTTCGTGAAACAGGGTCTACTATACTTCATGAAAACCTTTTTTTCATGAGGCATTACTTCTCTCATTTTTTGGGGTTATTCAGATGCTCTGTATAAGTAGGTATAAGTATTCGTAATTTAAACATGCGTTTTCCTGAGAATACAACTACTAGTAGAAGAATGTGATTGATGATTTTTTTTCGAAAATTTGATGTCCAGTAGCACATCTGGTAAAACATTCTCAAGTTGAACCGTTGAAAAATATAATTTGATCTATTTCGTTGAAGAGAATACAACTACTAGTAGAAGAATGTGATTGATGATTTTTTTTCGAAAATTTGATGTCCAGTAGCACATCTGGTAAAACATTCTCAAGTTGAACCGTTGAAAAATATAATTTGATCTATTTCGTTGAAGAGTTTCGGTTACACCACTCGCTCGAGGTGGAAATCAGCAGAACGTTCAGCCTAATGTAGACTTAAGTGTTTTTAAACTAGCCTCCAATAGATTATATATAATGTTAACTTCATATTTTATTACTATAATCATTTACATCAGCGTAATATTCAATAATGCTACGTTAAAGGATCTGATAAGCGTTACGCTGTATCGCATAAAGTGATTTTAATGACTTGATAATATTGAATATTACCTCACGGACGTATTCACCAGATCGCTCAGACAGCATTCTTCTTAATTAATTGACTGGGAATGGTACGGATTCCCAGAATGGATGATTTGAACGCCTCTCGGATAAGCTGATTGATGGATTTTGTTTTGTTATGAGAATAAAGTGTAAAATTAATAATCTTAGTTGTAGCAGCAAACTGTTTTTAGCTGTTTAACCTACTCATCGTTCACAGATGATTTTTAACAATATTTGTATGATGCAAGGGTACATTAATAAAACTAAAGGATTAAATCTAGTTTTCTATTTAGCAAGAATACAAGCGTGGCTTCACTATAGGCCATTCTTCTAATAATAATTGACATTGACATATGACGTGACCATAGATTTAATTGACATAATAATCATAGAGGCACATTCATATAATACATCTCCCCTTTCAAAGATTAAGTCTATCAGGTCTTTTAACAGTACGACCTGAACGGGTAACTCTTGAAGTACTATCACTATTACTAGGTAACCTAACACTAGTATCAAATGACACATCAGAACTCAGATTGTTATTCACTGATGAATGATTAGAATAACTTGCTGTTTTACAAGGCTCCTGATTGGGCAATTTTTCAATTAATACATCAGTGAAATCTTGATTATGTTGCGCCATATAAGGGTTATTAGATAGCCTTATGTCATGACGATTTCGTCTAATGCTATTTCCATACCTATCCTCAATAATGTAAGACCTAGGAGCCTCATGTTTATTTATTACAATTCCTGGTTCCCATGTCTTATGATGATGATTATAAACAGTGACATCAGCATCTTTATCAATTGGATGCAAATCTTTACCACAATTTTTATTAAAATTGAAAAGATTAATTTCCCTCTTTCTCTTTAATTTTTCACAAACATTTTTAAACAACTCAGGATGCAGCAACCTGTCAGAAATAGGCACCTTCGTTTTACACCTACGGCTAAACAATAATTGGGCTGGGGAGTAGTCCATATATTTGAGAGGAGCATTTCTATAACTCAACAGAGCGCTATCAATACCCTCTATACTATCTTTTCCTTCCGTTTTTTTATAGAATATTTTTCACAATCGATACAGCCTTTTCTGCTAAACCGTTTGATCGGGCAAAATGTGGACTTCTGAACAATATTTTGAAGTTCCAGGAATCAGCAAAGTTTCTGAACTGCCAACTATTAAATGGTACATTATCTGCCAGCAAAAACTCTGGGGAACCAAACCTTGCCAATATAGGTCTCATCACTTTGATAGCAGCATGAGCGCTTTTATCAGTTATTGGCAACATTTCCAACCAATTTGAGTATGCATCAAATAGTACCAGATAACTTTGGTTACCATACGTAAATATATCAGTACCTACACGTTCCCAGGGTCTTTGCGGTAACGGATACTGTAACAAGGGCTGTTTTGGATTTTGACGAGCGAATTTTTCACAAATCTTACAAGACTTCACAAACATTTCTATATCTTTCGCTTGTCTTGGCCAATAAAATATGCTTCTTGCTAAGGCTTTTGTTTTTTCTATTCCGAAATGTCCTTGATGAAGCAATTGTAGCATTTCAGTTTTCAATTGTGACGGAAGCACTAATCTATTTTTGAAGAGTATTAAATTGCATTCAACAATAAGATCTTCTCTGAGTTTATAAAAATATTTGAGATCAACTTTTATATTTTTCTGATCAGGCCAACAAGTATCAATGAATAATTTAACTTGCTGTAGCACTGGATCTTTTTCAATTTCCTCAGCAATCTGAATTTTACGTTTATCCGATATTGGAAGATTTTTCACTAGACAATGCACTGCAAAATCAATCTCTTCACCGGAATAGTTCTCTTGATCATTTAGAAAAGCTCTTGATAAAGTATCAGCTACATATAAATATATACCAGGTTTATATCTGACTGTAATATTGTATCTCAACAACTTTAATCTCATTCTCTGAATTCTTGGAGTTGCTGACGATAACTACTTTTTAAATATTGATTCGAGTGGTTTATGATCACTATTGACCAACACTGGTAAACCATATATGAAAAAATGAAATTTCTGTACAGCAAATAGTATTGCCAGACATTCTTTTTGAATCTGACTGAATTTTATTTCATTTTTTGCTAGACTTCTTGAAGCGAATGCGATAGGATGACCATCTTGAATAAGATAGGATCAAAGAAAGATAATACAGGTGCATTAACCAATAATTTTTTTAGATTGTCAACTGCTTCTTGATGCGTTGTTGACCATTGCCAGTTTACATCATTTCTGGTTAAAGTCCTCAGAGGAGCACTTATTATTGACATGTTCGGTATAAAATTACTAACCATTCCCAAAAATCTTAATAATTCAGTTTTGTTTTGGGGACATGGCATTTTAATAATAGCATCTGTATAACTCTTGTTCGTAGAAATTCCACTTTTTGAGAAAATCTGACCCATGTATCTGACACTTTCTTTTTTGAACTGAATTTTTGAAAAATTGAACTTCAAATTGCATTTAATTGCTCGATCAAGAACTTCTTTTAAATTTTTATCATGTTTTTCTTCTGTTTCTCCTGTTATAATGAGGTCATCAAAATATAATCCTACAGCTTCAATATCACCAAAAACTTCATAATTTTTCTTTTGAAAAGCCTCTGGCGCAGAATTAATGCCAAAAGCTAATCTTGTGAATATTAACTATAATTTTTATTATCATATAACAACTGGTTCGGCTTACGTTGTTTTGCAATTAGTCTACATTATTCATAGAAAACACTTTTGTCTTTTTCTAGTTTGATATTCTGCGTCTGTCGGTCTGTATCTCGACTACTAATTTGCGCTCTTCTGTTCGTTCGATTTCTTTCATTTATTGCCTCTTGCCATTGTGTTGCACGTAACTGAGTCATGTTAACACGCAAATCTGCATTTTTCTGTTTGATTTGTGCTAAAAGTACTTACAAGAAAATAATCAACAACTGTACGAAATGTGGCAGAAATCACCCAATAAATGAATGTCCAGCTTTCGGAAAGGAGTGTTTCAAATGCAAGAAACAGAAACATTTTGGAAACATGTGCAGAAATTCAAGTAATAGGGAAAAGACCGACCGTCAACGTCGAGAAGTGAAGGAAGTAAGACAAGATACCAATCAAGAGGAAGAAGATGAGACTCAAGAGTTCTTCTTGGGAGCAGTGGAGAAAACCATGAGTACAGATCAAGATTGGAAAGAGACATTAGAACTAAAGGAGGGTATTTTCATGGAGTTCAAATTGAATACTGGTGCACAGGCCAGTATAATTCCTAAACATTTATTTGAAGACATTCCTGATACTCAATTGATTAAATCAAATATTAAATTAATTAGTTACAATGAAACAACTATTGATAATGTAGGAAAAATAGTTTTTGCATATAGAGTAAGAGGTAGAAAGGAAAAAATTAATTTAGAATTTCATATTGTGGACACTTTTCCAAATCCACCTGCAATAGTATAACGGAAAAAGAAACGAATTCAAGAATTGATAACCGGAGACGGAGAACTCCGTCGATCAGTATCATAGTGACTGACCACGGAAACATACCACCAACAAGACACGTAAACAAAGACGAATAGGGTAAAGTGGGGGAAGGCCGGCCGCTTAAGGATATTTGGTTATAAAATCATTGTCGAAGATATTTTAGGGCCCTCATAGGAAAAAAATGAAACAATACAATATGCTTGACT
Organism: Propylea japonica; assembly: GCA_013421045.1. Classification (NCBI taxonomy): domain Eukaryota; kingdom Metazoa; phylum Arthropoda; class Insecta; order Coleoptera; family Coccinellidae; genus Propylea; species Propylea japonica. The sequence continues at coordinate 26,721,459 of CM024242.1, forward strand.
CATTTAAGTAGTAAAAAACATTAGAAAACAAAACATTTAATTATAAAAAAATAAAAAATAAAAGGCTGAAATGGCCGGGATTCCCCGCACACATGGGGTAATACCGGCTTTCATTTACGAACAAAAATCGCATATAAATTTCTTTTCCTTCGATGAATTTGAGCAGGCTTTGTGTGCCCATTGACCACAAATAACACACCTTAGCCAAATTTCTCCATTTTTACCAAATTCTCCGCACACAATACAAATATCTTCATTGACGTCCTTGTCCGAGTCATCGTCTTCTGTTTCTATTTCTTCATTTTCTTTATCTTCTTCATAATTTATCAATGGTGCTGATCTCCTAGACTTTTTTCTTGGTGCAGATATTTGAATTTTTTCCTGAAACACATTCCTTTTCGCGTTTTTAGTAGGTTTTGTATTCTTTTTCGATTGTTTCAATTCTAATGCTTCTTTCAAAGGCGTGGAAGTAAAAATAACAGAATGCTGTTTAGAAGACTTTCTTTTAGATTTTGCCGTTTTAATTTTGTAACATGATGGAACAGTGATAATTTCTGTAAAAGAAACAGTTTTGTTGACTTCATTATCCAATGAAGTAACTTTTTCAGGGGTAGTCTCATTCACTCTCACTTCTGAATTTTCGAAATCCCTGTGTTCACTGTTTCTTTGAAGATTTTCTGCTGGTGCAAAGTCTTCCTCTGTAAAGACGTCTGGATTAAAGGGAAACAATCCAGTAACACTAAAACCCTTGATTGCTTTTTCAGGTGTAGCTACTCTACTGTACGCTTTACTAAATAACTCAGCTACTTCATTGGGGGTTATTTTCTCTCCTGGATGACTGGTCAAAAATTTGTCACATTCATTATGATAGGCAGACTTTAGGGAGGAATAAAAAGACACATCTAAAGGCTGAAGGCGATGAGAAGTGTGGGGTGGGATGGTCAAAACGATGATACCGTTTTCTTTACAAAAACTATACGCCTGTAACGTACAGTGGCTAACGTGGTTATCCAGGACCAGAAGCACAGGATCATCCTGGGATGACTTTACAGTTGACTGAAAATGTTTCAACCATGTTACGAAGAGTTCCTCTGTGATCCAACCATTGTCCGAACATTCATAGACTGCGCCAGGAGGGCCATTTCGCGTCAATTGTGGCGCCATTCTTTTTCGGGCATAAATAAACATAGGGGGCACATATGTGCCGGATGCACTGAAAGCGCACATTACCGTTGTTGTTTTTTCCCTTTCCCAGCTGGCCTTTTGCTGCAAAATCTTGCTTGGGCGCTGGACTGTCGTAATCCCAGTTTCATCACAGTTAAAAATTCTCTGTGGCGAAAATCTATACTTTTCCATAAGAAATCGAAGATTTTTCCAGAGAATCGAAACCTCCTCCCGATTGAAGGCAGTTATTCTATTAATGCTCGTTCCTTCAGGTTTTCGTAGAACAATACTATGGCGTGACATGAATCCGGCTACCCAGTCCTTGCCAGCCTCTTCTTTTTCTTGGTTGAAAGGAGTTTGAATATTATTTGACTTGGCATAAATGAAAGCACACCGTTTTACTTCCTTCATAGTCAAACCAAAGTAAAGGTTAGCCAACTTTTTAACTTGACCTGCAAGTTCGTTTTCGGCCTGGGGCGAAAAAATTGGGTTGCGTCCTAATGAAGGTGTTGAAATATTCTTATTTTTTCGCCTGTCTTGTAAAGTAGACCTAGGAATGTTGAATTTTGTTGCAGCCTGCCTCTCGGGTAACCCGTTTGCAATTGCATTCCTTAGTCCAAGAAGCTTTGGTTGTTTTTCTTGTATACTTTCGTGGCATCTGTGAAAGAATTAAATAACCCCCTTCATTTCATTATAAAATTCATTTATTCATGGGGTAATACCGGCCGGCCGGAATTCCCCGCCTTAGACTGGCCGGTATTACCCCATATGTACGCTATTTCTGTTTTGTTTGCCTAAAGTTTTTGGTTGAGGTTAGGATGAAGAGATGTGTAACAATTCGAAGATTAACATTGATATTATAAACTAGACCAACAACACAGAATTAACTGAATAAAAATATCAATTTACATACCTTTAAAAATACCCAATTCTTATAAGTAATAGCACAAAAAACTCTTTTCACTCACAAAACGGGTAACCTCCACATTCGATATTCGAAACATATATGGATATGTTCTAGGGCCACCTATATGCAACCCACAATAAAAATAAAAGTTGTATGGTTGCCAATACACGAGAAACCGTCCGGTAGGTATTACCCCGCTGGCCGGGATTCCCCGACTTTACCCTAAATGAAACTAAACATCCACCGTGTCCAAATACACCAGACCAAATTGGTAAGAATTGAAATGCAATTGTGTGATCAATAATGGGGAATGAGTTTGTATGATACAAAAATATAAACAAAATTATAAAGGAAAAAAAATTTAATAAAACAATACAATAATACAAAACCAAAAAAAAATTTTATAATTGCAAATTCCACCTGAATGTCGGTCTCTTTCTAATCTGTGTCCATGTAGCTTGTTTGTAATAGTGTCTCATATACCTAATTGAGTTCGTGAATCGTAAAGTTTAAATTGTATTTCACACATATTTGTAAACTCTTTCAAGAATAAGAAATACATATTCTTGCAGACCTGAAGAAGATCCATCCAAAAAAGGATCGAAACGTCGGCGATTTAAAAAAGTGTGTATAATTCACCCCACAGTCCTGAAGCCAAGAAATATTCCCTCATCAGATATGGAATATTAGGACTAGAAGCATGCAAATCTTTGAAACTTATCAGGAGAATTCGGGAAATCTCCTCTAATAATTCAATACTGAAAGAATATGATGATGTTTTCAGAGGAATAGGATTTATGAAACAAAATCATAAAATTAAAATCAGAAAAGAAGCCATACCTAGAGTTAAAAAAAATAATTTTGAACGTAGTGTAGAAGTATTGTTGTAAAAATCATTTTGTTAATGTTCGTTGATGACTTTAAGTTTCACTTCTCATTGTGTAAAGAAAAGAGATGTAGTATGATATAAAAGTGGTCTATGATATTGATAATTGATAGAAGTCAGTATTGTCATTACTAATTGTCAAGGTCAAATAAGGAAGTTATACAAATACTTTCATAAATAAAATAATCTAAAACTAATAAGTGATCGAATACAAATTAATAAATTATAATATTACACCATTAACGTATACGTCAATGATTATGGACAACATTGTGGTTTCTGTGGACGAGAATGATTTTTTCTCACCTTCCCTAGACCCCCACTAACATTATCGTGCTTACGGCCGGACGGTTCCACAGACAGAATTGAATTTGACCATGGATTCGTCATCAGGGAGTCGAACCCTATACAGGTTTGGAAATTCACATCTGAAACATACGATATACAATGCATCAGACAGAGAATTTTTCCCTCCAGTTGCACAGATGAATAGTCGAGACAATCACTTGCTGTAACACACTGAGTTCAGTTGTCTTACTTCTTTATTCTAGTCTTGTCTCTCTCTTATCGTTTAGAGGAGCGTAATTCTTTAGTATGGTAGGCAACAGTAAATACTTGAATCGAGTATTACGGGCAGCCTGACAAATTAAAAATTCTATACGTGTAGTTCGGGTTCCCTACTATACTGCGATAAGAGAAAGACGAGACTAGATTATCGCAGTAAGACAGTTGAATTCATTCAGTTGTCGCACTTTATTATCTCTCCTATTCATCTGTGCAACTGTAGGGAAGAATTCTCTGTCTGATGCCTTGTATATCGTATGTTCTCGATGTGAATTTCCAAATCGGTATATCGTTCAAAAGCATTTTCGGTACGAAATTCTTGAATAACAGACATATGGGCAAAGCGATATAGTACTCTTTTAAGTAGAACGAGCGCTCAAAAATTAACAACATTATAGATATGAGTTTTTTTCTATATGGAAAACGATTATTCAAAATAAAGTATCCTGAGAACAATTGGTTTCATTCTAATCATTTATAATTTGAAGTCTACCTTTATACCAGTTTTTTAAACCGTACCTACTTAATAGCGGCTTCGAAATTCGAAAATTTCATGATACTAATAGTGATTGTAGGCTGCAGCTCCTATACACCAGCCGCCACTGGGCTATTCTAATTTTAATAAATAATTATTATTAATAATTATTTACTTTGTCTCCGGGCTTTATTAAATTTGTTAGAACTTCTTATTTCAAAAAATCGTTTTTCCAAAGAGCTAAACGAATTCCCTACTGTTTTCTCGAAGACAATGGGGGAAGCCAATTCTTTTTTTAAGTTGATTGAAATGCAGTTCAACGTTTTTTCAGCGAAACATAGCAGACGTTGAGAAATGAATTCAACATGTTGAACATAGTAATTTTTGAAAAAGTTAAATTTCGTGTACCTTTTGTCACGACAAAAATACATGGATGAATCATAATTACCTATAATAATAATGAAACGCTTCAAGTGTTCGAAATGTATCCTTGCCGGAAAATATTCAACAATAACCAAATCTTTTGAACTGTTTTTTTGCAAAAGAAAAAATTCAATTGATTCCAATCGTGGCGTCGATACAAAGAAACAAGAAAACCTCCAGACTGAAGGGATTCGTAAGGCATATGCCAATAACTACTTAATACCGTGTTAGATTACATTAATTCGAAATACAAGAATACACAAAAGCAGATAAAGAGGTGGTGCAAATGTTACATCTGCTCCATATGAAAGAGGTTAGGTATTTAATTATACATCAACGTCAGGGTCTGCGGTATTATTGTGATAATATCCCTATAATCTGTTAAACACACCGCTTGGGAGGATACACTATTATTTGATACTTAATTTGGGTTTTATAGTTTTTCTGAGGGAACAAGGCTGTGCGGCTATATTTTTTCTGGAAATAACATGGAAAACTATGTTTTCATTCAGACCAAAGTCGATATAGATGTTCAAAGGTGATATACGGGGTGTTTGGTAATACTACGTGATCCTTCGAAGAAGATAATTATATTAGACGTCATATGACGATTTTTCAACTTTTTTGAAATTTTCTGCTTCTTTATCGAAAATTATTAATATTGTGAAAACTACTGGAACTACACAAATATTTTGATTACGGAACCTGATAATTATCAAAAAATAAGGAATCCATATTATGTATTTTGTTAGGTGAAGCAGATAATTTGGCTGATTGTTCTGTTGGAATAGAATGTATCTGGATTGATTTATTGAAAAAAAAATGACATCGAGAAATTTCGAAATTAAGTGAATCAACATTTCTATGTATTGACAACTTTCAATGACAATTAGAATACAAACGATACATTCGGAAAGTACAGATACGTTTCCTGAAAGCAAAAAAATACTGGAACATTTTGAAAGAATAATCGTTTGGTTTTATAGGGAGATAGATAATAGTTTTTATCCACTCCTATAGAGTACCTAATATGTCAATTATTAAACTAATTTCTATGTGTAATAGTAGCTATAACACAACCGTAGACATGTCTATGAACCGAAAAGTGAGTGTTATAATAACACCCGCCCATAACACCCGCTAAAAAAAATACCTAGGAAAAATGAAATTGCTTACAAAAAAATGAATAAAAAGTAGGATCGATCCGGAAATCTATTTCTGCCATCAAGATAACGTTCTAGCGATTCATTCCAAATTTATTTTTAGAAAACGTAAATTTTTAAAGTTGCGAAAGTACTTGATTTGATTAGTTAGAGACTCTGATTTGATTCCCGACCACAGAGTACAGAGGTTTGACGGTTGGACGAAATGTTGTCAACGCTTTTGACAATTGTTCGAATTTGTTTAAATGCAGATTAATTCGAATTTTACTGAATAAGTCGTGGATAAAGTATAGTATTCAATTCGCGGTAATGCTCAAAACACACTTGATGAATTACACCACTCGCCTGACGGCTCGTGGTGCAAAATTCATCTGCGTGTGTTTTGACCTGCATTACCGCTCATCGAATAATATACTATTATCCACTCCTATAGAGTAATATGTCATTCATTAAACTAATTTCTATGTGTAATAGTAGCTATAACACAACCGTAGACACGTCTATGAACCGAAAAGCGAGTGTTATAATAACACTCGCCCATAACACCCGCTAATAAAAATACCTAGGAAAAATGAAATTGCTTACAAAAAAATGAATAAAAAGTAGGATCGATCCGGAAATCTATTTCAGCCATCAAGATAACGTTCTATCGATTCATTCCAGATTTATTTTTGGAAAACGTAAATTGTTTAAGTTGCGAAAGTACTTGATTTGATTAGTTAAAGACTCTGATTTGATTCCCGACCACAGAGTACAGAGGTTTGACGGTTGGACGAGATGTTGTCAACGCTTTTGATAACTGAATACTGAATAAGTCGTGGATAAAGTATAGTATTCAATTCGCGGTAATGCTCAAAAAACACACTTGATGAATTACACCACTCGCCTAACGGCTCGTGGTGCAAAACTCATCTGCGTGTGTTTTGACCTGCATTACCGCTCATTGAGTAATATCCTATTTGATCTCCATTTTTCTTTGATTAGATATTTCTTTCAATATGTGAAGTATACATCAATGGCCATAGTAGAGTGCGCTACAATAAATGCCAATTCAATAATCTTGACGGTTTGAATCATTCTTGTCAAATTTGAAATTTAGAATTCTCCGAGAGAACCCGTAGATGAAGTAAAGTATAGACGCAAACGTAGATAAAAAGTATTGATTTAATAGTACAGTCAAAATGCCGGCAAGACACAGAAGGGGAACATTTGAGTCGTAGAACAAACCATTCTAGAGTCTTGCAAGATGGAATAGCAGAAAGATCAGGAGCACAAATATAACAGGAGAATGCAGATTTGCGTGTTAACATGACTCAGTTACGTGCAACACAATTGCAAGAGGCAAGAAATGAAAGAAATCGAACGAACAGAAGGGCGAAAATTAAAGTTTATAAAAATCAACTGTAAACGATGAGTAGGTAAACAGCTGAAAACAGTTTGCTGCTACAACTAAGATTATTAATTCAATACTTTTTAAATTCTTTTATAGAATGAATATTCTAAGATAATGTAGGTATATCTATGACAGGAGACAGTGATGTTCTATATTTCTGAAGGTTTATTCACTATAATTTCCGGAAGAAAATTATATCCGTAATATTTTAAATCCACAAATAGAACTTTCGATTAATGAACATAATTGACAAAACCAAATTTGATCATAAACAATATCTTAGAATATTCATTCAATGGAACATACGATGAAATGGATGAACAATGATCATAACTGCTTGTAAGTTTTGATTTTTTCGGAGAAAAGTATCGACTGCATTTAAATTTTGCATGAGACGTTTTTTCTCCAGAATTGAATGGGAAACTATGAGAGTATTTTTTTTTCGTAACTCTATCCCACGAAAACAAGTTTTGAAGAAAAACCTTAGGGTTGTTATTTTCAAACCCTAATAATAAAGTTATGGGACCAAAAAAAATTGGCGAAGTAACATCTGCTTACCGAATTATCTTATGTATAGTTTAATGACTCAAGCTGGGTTTCACAAAAACCCTGATCAAGTTGATTGATGAAGTGTCATTATTTCTGTGCAAATTTCAGTTCATTTTTGACGTAAACCATCGAACTTTTCTCAAAATCAACGATTTGATTGCCAATCAAGCTTTGTGAAACCCGCGGTCAGTGTTTTTCAGGAATCCTAAAAGAAGGTTAAAAACTGTCAACTCGTCATCGCCTTCCAAAGGATGGTCGATTTCGAAAAAAATATATAAAAAAACCCTTGCTTATTTTAATTTTCCATCTGAGATATAGGGATTCTATATTGCATTTCCGCGTTTGCGCATTGATTAAAGTCAACTAAAGCCATAATCAAGTAAGCGCATCATCAAGAAGTAATAAAAAATGAACGTCGTTCCATTTGAATAATTGTAGTCGTCCAAGTCTACAATAACGCATTTAGGAAACGGGAATGTTATTAAGAAGCGATTTCGTGCCCTGCTTTCCAGATTTTCAACCCCTCTTCGTGTTTTCACGGCGGACACAAGATGGCCGCCCAATATATCATAACGCTCATAACGGCGAATGAGCGCCTGGTGCAGTAACATTATTTTAAAATTTGAATATAAGAAATGGATAAGAAATCCACATTTGCATAATAATATAAATCGGGGTTAATGTTAGGTGCGTGATCAACTCGGTCGGTAAGGTAGGCAGTGTATGGAATCAAAGATAAGCTTGCAAGTTTTAGTGATTTGCATAGTTATGAATATTATCGTGACCAATAACCTTGGAACAATTTGTATACCGTGTTCTGCAGGGGTGACGTCGAATTTTCATGCTCGAAAAAGTTGGTGGAGAACTTGTTTCAAGGTTAGATGAAAACTAAATAAGAAAATACCAACTTGAGTTCATCATTTTTTTTAATATTGTTCGAATAATTAAAAATTGTTTGAGGTGATTTTTTTCCTACCATTCTTTGTCTAAGACCATTACGAATGAAGTAAAGACCTTGCGAAATAAACGAATATACAAGGTATTTGACATCTTTCACCTTTGGTATTTATTCCCCTTTCTGTTTGTGCTATACTGACACCTTTTTAGTAGGAATTCAGTATGGCAACATAGGTACATGGTGAGAAAAAGAAAAAAACTCTCATTCTTGAGGTACCTTATGAATGTTTCTCAACTTCTGACGGTTATTCTTCAATTTAAGATTTCTTGATTTCACGAAAATTTTCTATTTTTTTCTCTAAAAAGATCATTATTCAGTTTTCCTCGTAGTATCATCAAATTTAACCACATATTCGGAAAGGGCAATGAATTCGCTACAATATGAGAGAGTCTTTGTGCAGAAAACACTCTTATTGTTATTGCAGGCGTGGTTAAGAGAAGAATATCACGATTCTGAAGTTAAAATCAGTCCTATTTTTTTTACACGGAATATTAATAATTATGCACATTCTTTCTTTTCAGAAAAAAATACCTCATTTAATGTGCTTTCGAATGACATATCACTTTTTGTGCTATAGTGTGTTCAAATGTAAGAAGGAGCAATAACAACAAGTTTGGCGCAGCGGTAGGTGGGCCTTCGGATAGGTACTTTCCGTCCAGAGTCGAATCGAGGAGATTTCATACAATCTTTCAGTTTTAACTGAATATTATTATACGAATGCAATTCTTAAACCACATCTAAGTGAAATATACAGGGTATCCCGAAAATAATGGATAAGCTTGCAACTATAGATAGACACTGTCGTGGTCTAACTTATTCCAAATTTTGACCTCAATAAAAATTCCATGGTTTCGAAAATATTCATGGTTTTCGTATTTTTAGAAAATTTCCAAATGCGATTAGTTTTTCTAGTGCCATTTCTACAAATGTAGAGGTATTTCGATATGGTTTTTTTAAATTTCACATGAGATAGTTCAGCTATCGGAAACAAAGACTTAAATTCATTAAACTAGTGTAAAAAGTTAGAAACTCGCGAATTACAAAGAAAAATTTAAAACTACATGAAATTTCCTTCAAGTTTGATGAGCTACAGTGTGACAAAAATGTAGGACGCCCCTGGTACACATCATCTTAAAAACTTGCTCAGTTATTGCAGATTCCAAAAAGGTATCCTAAGCCTAGGCATTCTGTAGTTTTTCATTCTCGTAACTACTTGATTACCAAATAGTCGAAATATTTCGAAAAACCGTTTTTGTTGTATTCGTTATTCTGAGCTCATGTGTTAATGTAAATGTATGATTATACCTAGCTATTCCGATTTGTTTAACCTTATGGTTATTTTTCAATAGCAAAAGTATGAATCTTTCAAAGAACTTCAATACTATTACCAAATTCATTGGAAATGAATGAAGAATGCAAAATAAAACAATAAGTTCATTATTCATATCGAACATTTATTCATAATAAATGTTCAAATGGAGCCGCTGCATTTTGGATACGAGCCCGTAACTCCTCAATCGAAGATATTGACTTGGAGTAGACTAGATCATTTAGGCACCCCCAATAAAAAAAATCCAGGGGGTTTAAGTCCGGTGATCTCGGGGGCCATGAAATAGGGTCAAGCCGGTCTATCCACCTTTGAGGGTATTTTGCATTCAGGTGATTTCTCACTCTTACTGCGTAATGAGCTGGGCACCCATCATTCTGGAGCCACATATTCCGCCTTGTAGCCAAGGAAACATCTTGTGATAGGTCGCTTAATTGATTTTCTGAAAAATCGAGATAAATCTCACTATTTAGTGTGGCGGAAAGTTCATAAGGCCCGATCAACCGGCCATCAATAATTCCAGTCCACAAGTTGGATATAAATTGATTTTGTGATCGATTTTCCCTCATGATATGCGGGTTTTCAGTTTCCCAGCTATGCAAATTATGGTTATTTAAATATCCATCTTTTCGGCAAGAGGATTCGTCAGTCCATAAATTTTATTAAAAAATTGTGAATCCACCCGCATTTTATGCAGCATTATTCTGCAAAATGAAACCCTGCGTGCATAGTCAGCACTTTGGGGTAATAATTCGTTTTATTTTATTTGTGATGAATATTCCACATACCTCTACTGTAGCAACACAGGGTATTTTTTAAGTTGATACTTTTCTTTTAACACTGTACAGAATGTAAAAAATAAGACATTTTGTCAAATACAATTAGGTCCGGTAGGGTTGTTGAATGCAAATTATGCCATATTTCTATTCAACCAGAGAAACGATACGCTACTGCTTTTTTCAAAATAAAATAGTTTTCGTAATGTTCCACTAGATTCCAACAAAAATGGCCTCCTGACCTTAACACATAAGCTCAGAATAACGATTACAACAAAAACAGTTTTTCGAAATTTTTCGACTATTTGGTAATCAAGTAGTTACGAGAATGAAAAACTACAGAATGCCTAGGCTTATGATAACTTTTTGGAATCTGCAATAACTGAGCAAGTTTTCAAGATGATGTGTACCAGGGGCGTCCTACATTTTTTTACACTGTAGCTCATCAAATTCGAAGGAAATTTCATTTAGTTTTAAATTTTTCTTTGTAATACGCGAGTTCCTAACTTTCTACACTAGTTTGATGAATTAAAATCTTTGTTTCCGATAGCTGAACTATCTCATGTGAAATTAAAAAAAAAACCATATCGAAATACCTCTCTATTTGTAGACATGGCACTAGAAAAACTTATTGCACTTGGAAACTTTCTAAAAATACTAAAACCATTAATATCTCCGAAACCGTGGAATTTTCATTAAGGTCAAAGGAATAAGTTAGACCACGACAGTGTCTATCTATAGTTGCAGGCTTATCCATTGTTTTCAGGACACCCTGTATATACACGCTGTCATTCATTCCTTATCGAATTTATTTCATTTGGAGGTTCCACACTGTATACACTTAGTCAAAAGATTTTCTCTATCCAGTACCATCCACAGTCCGTTCCGAGTACAATCCTGTCAGTCTCTTAGGGCGGTCGAAGAGAGCGTTTTTATGATATTTTGACCTATACGAGCTTTATTGTGCGCAAACCAGACGATTCTGTTTATTTACAAAGCTCCTTTTTATACAGGGTCTCTATAAATGATTATAACAGTTCAGTTGGCGTTGAACTATTATTAATATTTATATTCTGATGTAAACTTTAATTTGAACAAACGATACTATGAGTTTAGGCTGGGGATTCTGAAAGAAATTGAATAATGTGACTGGAATTATAAATTTCTACACTTTGCATAAGAAAAGATAAGATCAAAATTTTCCAAAGCATCCTACGATGTTACAATCATTTTTAAAGACCCCGTATTTGAACGACTATAGCTGTGAATTCTGCTCCCTAAAATCATGGCCAAGGCCAACTTGATAATAACGAAATAGTCTAAAAATTCCTAACCTAAATTTGCTCTGTTACGAAGCTCTTCGTGATCGAATCTAATGTTTCTTTTATGAAAATGATCAATTAATCCTGAATCAAATTAATAACGAAGAAATGAACCTTCTTCGTAAATACATTTGACACATCCTTTTCTTACTGAATCTACCTACAACTCTACAAAGTTCATAACCTTCTTGACGCATTTCTGCACAAAACAATTTCATTCTGTTGATGAGATCCTTCCGAGTCTGAAATCGAATTAGATATACTTTCTCTTTCAAAGTATTTTAGACATAAAAATCCAAAGGCGTAAGATCGGGGCTCCTCGGTGGCCATCCGAACGTATCTTCCAATCTATTGTATCGCAATATATTCATTAAATAGATTTTGACATTACGACAATTTTGTGCTGGGCAGCCATTCATTTGAAACTAGACATTTACCTGTTAGACAGGTGCATTTCATCGAATATGTCTGTCAAGTTGCTCTGGATTAATCTGATGAATTCTTCAGCATCAAAGTGATCGGTAAGTATAACTGGTCTGAAAAGTTCTCCTCTCATGTTAACTTATGTTGGGAATGAGGAGCAAAAGTCACATGATGGTTTTTTCTCTGTCATACATGGTTGTTTCATAACTTAATCTCACACCTGATTTTGTGAAAGTGGCCATATCAGTCCTTGATATGGCCCCCACTCTCCTGAATTGTTCTGGTATCAACTACAAAATGTAAGTGTGGTCTGAAATTACAGATGAATTGATGATTTCCATAAAATTACACTAAGATTCAATCACGAATAGCAAAGGACCCCGCACATTTTGTATGGGAATTGGCTCCCGGTGGATTTGGCTGAAAATTTGATATGATGTTCTACTAATCCTTCTGATCAAATGTCTAAACAGTCACGAAGCTGACAAATGCATACTTCTAGGAGTTTTTAGCGATTTTTTGTATCCATTATGGCTTACGTATTATGGGAATTGGCTCCTGGTGGATTTGGCTGAAAATTTGATATGATGTTCTACTAATCCTTCTGATCAAATGTCTCCGTAGTCACGAAGCTGAAAAATGCATACTTCTAGGAGTTTTTAGCGATTTTTTGTATCCATTATGACTACCGTATTACCGTTCACACAGAAATGTTTGAAAATATTTCGAATTGACAGAATCTGCTTTCAATAATCACGAAATATTCTCAAACATTCCTGTGTGAACGGTAATATACGTAAGTCATAATGGATACAAAAAATCGCTAAAAACTCCTAGAAGTATGCATTTTTCAGCGTCGTGACTGTAGAGACATTTGATCAGAGGGATTAGTAGAACATCATATCAAATTTTCAGCCAAATCCACCGGGAGCCAATTCTCATACAAAATGTGCGGGGTTCCTTTAGGTTCTGAATTTTTAGACTTTTTCATTGTTATCCAAGTTAGCCATGATATTATAGCGAAGAATGATCAACTAGCACAAAAGTTGATATATCATTCAAGAGTTCACCAAATAAGGTATTTTTCATTGAAGAGAAAGCGTGTGCATAATTATTGATATTTCATCGAAAAAACAATTGGAAACATAGGACTCATTTTGTTAACTTCAGAATCGTGATATTTTTCTCCTTTCCACGCCTGCAGTAAGAGTGTTTTCTGCACACAAACTCTCTTATCCTGTAGCAATTTCATTGCCTTTCCGAATATGTGGTCACATTTTATGAGAGTACAAGGAAAACTGAATGATCTTTTAAGAGGAAAAACTTAAAATTTTTCGTGAAATCGAGAAATGTTAAATTGAAGAATAACCGTCAACATTTCGACCATGTGTTGTATGACATTTTTTGTTGCCAATCACTTGTAAAATCACTCCTCGCAGTTTGTCCACTTTAAAAGCAGTCACCCTGTAGGGTAAAACCCGGATAGATGCCTCAGTTGGATAGATGCCCCATTTTCAAAATACCTAACTTCCGAAACTTGTATCAAAAAATTAATTTTATAAGTAGCTGCTACAGTCACCCTGGACCTTAGTTTTGTAAGGGTTATTGTAAAGTGAAGCCGTTTTTCGCTAGTGTGTGCGATCATCTCAGCAGCGAACTTCATAAACATGCCAAACTTTTAGAGGTAGGTATATGCCGCTGTATAACTTTTGAAGTGGTAATAAATTCAGTAATTTTTTTCATTGCGCCAATACAGTGTTTCATTGAGTGTACATCTGACTTCTGAGTACAAATAGTTTTTGTTTTCTTCTTAATTTATTAAAAAAATTCATGGGCATCTATCCCTATCGAAAAGGATAGTTGCCCTGATGTGGAATAATCTTTTTTGTTAATATGAAGAATCAGGCCCGCCGTAAGCGGGCGTGCAAGGCGTGCCCGGCACAAGGGCGGCGCGTCCAGGGGGCGGCAAATCTAGTGAAATTGAAATTTTTTTTGGAGAAGGCAAACAACGTGGTGAGCAGGGGGGGAGAAAAAAGGCGGGCGGTTGTCCAACTCCAACTGCTTCAAAATTTTGCCAACTGTCATAGAAACATAGAAATTTTGCCATATGGGATCGAAACTTTGCCAACTGCTTTGAAATTTCTCCAACTCCGTTCAACATTGGGGGCGGCAAGGTCTCCCCATCCGCCTTAGAGAGACTTTTTCTCTGAAGGATCGGAAGGACAGGCGGCCAACATCGATAATTTCCGTATATCCACGAAATTCAGTGAATTCACTGCAGTGTTTCTTTTAGGTATATTTCCGGGAGGGGCACTGCCGCCCCCCGAAGTTCCGCAGGTGCCCCCACCCCCCCTCGGCGAAATACTGAGAACGCCTAGATTCAGTTATGGCGTAAAACTTCAAGATCGAAAAATTCACATAATCCGATAAATTGCTCTCCCGGAACTTCGAATTGCGCCCTCGAGAAAAATTTTCTGAAAGAAACATCGATTCAGAAAGTTCCTACGGCATCTCTGATTTTGTTGAATATTCTACGAGAAAAATTTTGCAGATGTTCTTTTTCCCAATATTACAACCATTTAGTAGTAGTTGAATATTTTCAGTGTCGCCGTATCGTTTATGCCAATTATTGCTTGTCATAAAAAACCATCTGTTACCAAATTGCGCCCTTTCTAAAACCCTCGCTAAAACTTGGCACTACCCCCCCCTCCGAATTACTCTCTGGATACGCCCTTGATTTAGCATGTAGCGCTCTATTGGGGGCGGCATAACAGTATTTGCACGCGGGCGCTCAGACAGCTAGCGGCGGGCCTGTGAAGAATTCAACTTTTCGTTTAATATATGCTTTTGAAATTCAATTAAAAATGCACAATTGTTGTTAATTCGATCCATGTTGCGTAGAAAAAGTTGCTGTGTTTAGCATAGAAATTTTCATTTTATATAGTTGGGTTTTTGGTGTACGCAGTATGAAGGGCATCTATCCCTCCCAGTATTTTCATGGTGGGGCAACTATCCATACTTGTAGGCAACTATCCCCAAAAAAGGGTTCTACGAAAGTCAAATTTTTGTGGAATTTGGGATTGCTATATCATAGAAAAGTCTGAGTATTACAAATCAAATAATGGAGCTTCCTTCACTAATAGAAATCACACATATAAAGTCAATATTTTAAAAAAATATGAGGCAAATTCAAAAAGTGGGGCATCTATCCGGGTTTTCCCCTATAGAATCATGGTTTAGAGAATATGTACTTAATTATCTTCATTAAATCTTGAGTTTCCTTCAGTTACATAAAAATGATGGAAATGAAGGCAATAACTGAAAATATCTTCTTCAGTTTGGCTGTATGCACTCACGAAGACACGAGAACAGGTCCCAAGTGTGAGGAAGAATAACTCTTTCACGTCTACTTATCTAAATAATCCCATCGGCCTGCTTCCAACTGCGGGCTCAGTAGTTATCCTTTTATTCTCTGGACTTAATGTGTAAAAAATAAGGTTATTCCCCACATTATTGGTAAATTGTCATTTAGCCCCCCTTTCCCAGTCATCAAACCACGCCTATGTGCGCTGAAGCTTGGGCCAGAGGCGGAGCCACAGGGGTCTAGTCTCCGCCCCATTTGCACCTAAATAACTTGTTCTCGGCGATCAAGTCACATCTGAGCTATTGGTTACATTTTGCTGCATTACAGAGGTACAAGAAGTGTCTTCCTTGGTAAATTGATGGTAGCCGAAGAAACCAGAAAATGTATCTGGAATGAATTTGTCATCGACGCGGCAAAGATTTATGAATGAGGCTGCCAGAATGTTACCAGGTGCCAAGCCCAAATGAAGTTCTCTCTAAGTGGTTGTAGCTCTTGACCGTTACAGGGACTATGGTTCTGTATTTCCTTGTGTTATACTCTATACTCCTTTTCCTGACGGTATGGTGCCTAATGTGACAATTCTATGTTTTTCGCGAAAAATGGACTATTTATTTCTCGAAATAATGGATTATCTCTCAGAATGACAGATGAAGTGCCTGAAGGTGCCAGATATTGGTTCCATATACCAAATATATCTTTTCAATAATACAATTTGGTTTCTACACCTTTTCCGATTGTAATTCAGAAAACCTAAAATGTTATTCAGAAATTCAAACATAACTTTAGAATATGGAAATTGTAATTCAGAACAGTGAATTGATATTCAGAAACGGTAATTCGAAATTCAGAATATTAATATGTTATTCACAAAACAAAAATTTCAATTCTGAAATAGAAAATTGTAATTCAAAATTCGAAATTCAGAATGGTTGGCGCAAAATAATAATAATGGTTCTCGTGGGCATTGTAGACTCTCGAAGTACGTAGTAACTTCCAAATATTATGTTCTATGCTTACTACCTATGTACACTTTCATAAATTGAATTGATAACTTCTGAGATACATATTTGCTTTTCTGAAATTTAATTCGCCTTTTCTGAATTACAACTTTGTTTTGTAAATTCCAACTTCTTAAACTGACATACAATTTCTTTTTTCTGAAATTGAATTAACTATTCTCAAATTCAATTCCTATTTTCTGAATTACAAACCTATTAGTATTCTGCAATACATGTTTTCTGTTCTGAAATTGAACTTTGAATTCCAATTTCCCAATTTGAATTACAATTTGTTTCTTCTGAAATACCTATACATGTTTTCTTGTCTGAAATTGAACTTTGTTTTTCTGAATTCCAACTTCCCAATGTGAATTTCAATTTGTTTCTTATGAAATTAAATTAACAATTCTCAAATTCAATTTCTATTTTCTGAATTACATACCTATTCCTATTCTGGAATACATTTTTTTTCTGAAATTGAACAATCAAAGGTGATTCCTATACATAAAATGATAATTGTATTGTGAAAAGTTCATATCTAGCTCAATCTAAGTTGATCCAATACAAATTCGAAAAGATCTCATCAAGTGAAAGCACTTGTGAAGTTAATCGTATAAAGACAAAAACATAGTAATTCACGCAGGATAAAGATGGACAAATTGAATCATTTTATTTTTTATTATATTCGGTTATGATACTGATATAGTTTTGATTGGGATATAGGTAGGTATAAAAATAATATGTGAAATAGAATTCAACCAGTGTGTAAAAATCTGCGTTAACATCTGACGATGACCCTCCCTCAGAAATATTACAGCATCTTATGAAGCCAGTTTGAGATTGCAAATATCAAAGTCAAAGAAGAAATATGAGAAGCAATATTCTGATTTCATTGATTGGTGTAATTCCAACTTTTTTCATAGAATGACCTGAGAAATGATCCTCTCCATTTTTTCGTAGTGTTTTTTTGTTTAGCAATTATAAGTTATTTTCAGGACCCTTGACAATTTTAAGGTTCTGTCTGGTACTCCTATGGGTAGTCGGTTTTGTCTGTATAACATCATGTCTTTGGTTAGCAACTCGTCACATGATGGACATCTCTTAGGACTTTCTTTTCTGTGGAGATGTTGGTGGGTGTATCTTCTATGATTCTACAAATCTACAATTCTAAAGCCGGTCCCAGACAATGCGTGCATTCGACGAATATTCGGCATTGGCGGTGCTTCGCGTAGTGTGTGGGAGCTCAACTTCGTGTATCATTCGGCATTGGCCTTCTATCCGAAGCCTTGTCGGTACGGGCTGCACGAACCAAAGGAAGACGAAGTACATTCGCGCACATTCGTGTTAGCTCCCAGACAATGTGTTTATCTACGCGTACTATACGGCCTATTCTGTCTTCAGTCAGAGTCGTGCGACGTGATTACACGGTGTTTTTAGGTATTATTCGTTTAGCCTCTCCGCTACTGTTCTATACTGAGGCCGTTTGGCGAACGTTTGTCAACAGAATGTCGAATGTCGAACATTTCGCGATTGGCGCAGTGTCTGGGAGGGTACCCGAAGGCGAACTACGAAGGCACATTGGCCGAATGCACGCATTGTCTGGGACCGGCTTAAGTCGGGTGGAAATGACCTTGTGATTTCATGGCGTGAAAATGTTATGTTCACTGGTGATTATGAAAATTTTTTGAGGTACATGATAATCGAATAAAATGAAAGTTGGGTATACAATTCTTCAAAAGATAACAATTCACGAAAGCGCTTCAGTTTATTCGATTTTTATCGAGAAATTGATAGAAAACTATCAGACCTCTTACAGTTGTAATTCAGAGAATTAAAGTTGAATTGCAGAAAAGGAAACATGTATTTCAGAATAGGAATAGGTAGGTATTTGATTCAGAAATCCAAATTGAATTTCTGAATACGGAAATAGTGAATTTGAATTTCATAATAAGAAATTGATATTCAGAAACGGTAATTTGAAATTCAAAATAGGAATATATAATTCAGAAAAAAAAATGTAATTCAGAAAAACAATTAAATCAGAAAAAGCAAATTGAATTTCAGAGAAGCAAAATAATATTTCAGAGGTTATCAATTCAATTTCCGAAAATGTATTACATATGTAGTAAGCAGCTTGATGAAGTATTTACATACCTACTTCAAGATTCGACAAAGCCCACCATTATTATTATTTTGAGCCATTTTGAATGAAATCATGTCTCAATTTGCATAACATACATAATACTTATTAGGTCAACACATATGTAACTATTCATAAATATTTATTGGTTCTGAAATAAAAATATTCAATCACTTCTGAATTACAATATTTTAGTTCTGAGTTACAATTTTCTTTCTCTGAATTATAATTTCTGTTTTCTGAATTACATTATTCCCATTCTCAATTTCAAATGATCGTTTCTGAATATCACGTTCTAATCATGAAATTCAAATTCACTATTCTGGTATAAGTACAATTTAAATATTCTGAAATTAAATTTGCATTTTTGAATAACATTTCACGTTTTCTGAGTTACAATGGGAAAAGGTATAGCTTCAACACATCAGTTTGAGCAAATCCATACCCATGCAATGGTACGATATATCGTTCAAATGTTTCTATGTTGAGTGACTAAATAGCCGTAGATAACGCGGCTCAGATAATTCAGTCCACCCTCAGTTTCGAAGATAGAAATTTTAATGGACACAATAACTTCCAAATTTTTCCGAAGGCGCAAATGGCACCGAAACACAGTCTTTGTGCACAATCCTCGATAAATTGTCCGTTCGTTACCTACATCAAATATCAATACATATAAATCGAACGCCTTTAACCCCCGTCTAATGGAAATAACACAGAGGCAGCTAATACATCAATAAATCTATGGTTACACTATCAAGCATCGAATGCGGTTTTCTTTCTCTGTTCCTGCAAATGAAAAAACACTCAATTCCGAAGATTTTACAAATTTGTTTGAAGAAGGTGTCTGCTATAAACACCGAGACGTTACATTATCCTTTTCATTTGATTCCTTTTTTAGTTTTACTGTTGGGCAACAATTTTTTCAAAACCAATTTGCTGCTGACAAATTAGTGCAAAGATTTTTACCGGAGCATTTCATCTTAATTAAACGTTTTTTAATTATTTGTGTTTCAGAGACTGGGAGTGAGAACCTTAAAAGTTTTTCAGAAATGCAGAATCCTCCCAGATTATATTTCAATCGATATCTGAGTCATATGTATTTTTATGTAAATTTACTCCCTTTTTTGATAGCGTTTTTTTCCGAAGGCTCAACAAATGTTCGCGAAACAGAAGAGTCTTTGTGAATCCTCAATAAATTGACTGTTCATTATATCAAATATCAAGGAAATTTTTGTGAATTCTTGTAATATTTTGAAAAGTCTTGTGAATCTCCGTAAAAACTTGTTAATTTTTGTAAGGTTCGGAAATATAACATAATAAGAAATGCCGCACACAATTCAATTCACATGTTACGGTAGGTAAAATTACCGTATGATCAATAGTGACTGCTTTCGGCAATTACATCCCAGATGGTCGAACGATCTAGAGCTGAAAGATTGACAACTGACAAATCGACGTCTTAAGATTATTTTGGTATTTGTTTACAACTACAAACCACATTTTCCAAGATTTTCCAGAATGGTTTGAAATGAAAAAAATCATTTTGCAGATGTTAGTAATTGATTTGATGTATTCGTTTATGATTATTGTGCTATCAAATTTGAATTCCAGATCTGTTGTGATAAGAATAAGAATACCTATAAAATTAGTTCGAAAGAGAGAAATTCACAGTTTGTATAAATTGAATTTGATAAAAATGTCAGGATTTTGAGATGATCCAGGGAAATAATAATAGAACATAATAAAACATAAATTTAGCAAAATGAGGTATTTTTATTGCAATTTTGTCACAATCTTACATAGGAACTACAAGTTTCTTAATACATATTTCAAAACAATATGAAAATTACGTCAGATTATCTTTTTTCTATATACTTACTTCCTTTATCAACTATTCGAGTAAATTTATCTCCACTTACGCAGATTTTGTATATTTTTTGATGCTGTGTATGTTATGTAAATTTACCCCATTTTTAGCGGTGTTTTTTTTCCGAAGGCGCAACAAATGGCACCGAAACCATATAATTCTGAGTAATTCTGAGCAAAAGGCTATATATTCAAACATGATGAATAATAATAATTATTCATGTTTCGTCAAGAGACAAGGGATATTTAAAATGATGGCATTCTCGAAAAAGTATGATACCAAAAAATTTTTTTATCTTTGTTCGAAATCTGTTCTGAATAAAAACGATGTATTATTCACTTTTTTCATCTTTTAGGTTCCTCAACTCTCGATTTTCCCACTATACCCTTCTTTGTTGATTTTGATTTACGTTTCGATACTTGGAGATCCAGAAAAACACCTGATGTATAGTAAAGGTACATGAAATCCTATGTAAATATCTGTTTACTTACCTATTACATCGAAATAACTGTAAAACTACATATAATTTTGTGTGAATCTTATGTAAAATTATCCCCATTTTTCGTAGTGTAGTGAAACATATGTATTTTTTGAAAATCTACCTCCATTTTCAACAATGTTTTTTTCCGAAGGCGCAACAAATGGCACCGAAACAACAGTCTTTGTGAACAATCCTCGATAAATTGTCCGTTCATTATATCAAATATCAATACGTATAAATCGAACGCCCCGTCTAATGGAAATAACACAGAGGCAGCTAATACATCAATAAATCTATGGTTACACTATCAAGTATCGAATGCGGTTTTCTTTCTCTATTCCTTGTGGCCGCCGACTATTCCCGTCCTTGTCCAGCGTCGTGCAAGTGTGAGCAGACTGTGGGCAGGAAGCAGGAGGGTGTGTAAGGCCGCGAAAGAGCGAGCAAAGTAGCCAACCCAAGCAGAGGTAGCGCGCTTACTGCTTACCTGGCAGGTAGTTAGGTTCATTCAGTGTATTGCTTGCCACTGTTGAGCTTGAAGCTTCAACTGCCGGACTCGCTGAAGACTCACCCCGTGAACCCTCGCAGTCAGTGCTCCTGCAATCGATTACCATTGAACATCTCGTCCAAGTGTTTTTGTGACTCTCGTGTGTCCTCGATGAGAACTCTTTCTTCGCGATGTTGATTTCAAGCGGAAGTCCATTGACGGGTGGTAGCGATTTTTCTAGTGTTACCGGACTATCGGGCTGTTGTCCTGTGCCTGTCACTCCTTCTAGGGGAGCCATCGTTAATTGGAAAATGGACCCTGTTGGCCTGCCGACGCCAAACTCCGCGCCTATTTCCACACAGATTTCAATGCCTCCTACAGGTAGGTTTTTTTTTGTGAGTTTTTGTTGCTAGAAATCGAAAACGTTTCGGTTTTGACAAAAAATCTGTGTATAGGATATATATTTTTTAATTAAAACCTAACAAAAAACAATTTATAGAACAGAAAAGTCCCTAGCTGAGGTTAGAGCAAAACTGGGTACCATACTAGCTTGCGTATGATACGAGAGCTCAGGGAAAAACCTCAGTAAAAAAAATAGAAACTTAAAGCTACTATTTGAATAAATACCTTCCATATTCAGATTCGAAATACAGTGAAACTTTTATATAACGAACGTCTATATAACGAATTTCGTACAAGACATTGTACCTTGAATCCAAATTCCATGTTAAAAACACCCTCTAAAACGAAGTAAATTCTCTCTATAACGAAATATTCAAAGAACATCACTCTTTGAATGGGTATTGGTAAGAAGGTATGAGGGTGGGTTTTTTTCGGACGCACGTAATAAATCCGACCGTAAACTAAATCATTACGGCGGGCAGATAGATCCTTCTGAAACAGTTTCAAATATACCCCTGGCTGTTTGGTTTGAATTTAACCATTACGCTAGTGTGAAAAGTTGTGCAAAAATGTCTAAAAGAAAGTGCTTAAGTTTGAATGATAAACTCAAATTTATCAGTGGAGTCGACCGCGACATTGCCGACTATAGAAACAAATTTTCTGTATACCTAACGAAATTTCTTTATAACGATTTTTTTGTGGATTTAGCTCTTTCGTTATAGGGAAGTTTCACTGTATATTTTTTCGAATTAAGAACTAACAGAATACAATGCATGGAACAAAAAGGTCCCTAGCTGAGGTTAGAGCAAAATCGGTTACCATACTAGCTTGCGTATGAAAAACATCAGTAGAAAAAATCATGTCTCGCCGTCCTTACAAAATTGAAAATTAAAGCTACTATTTGAATAAATACCTTCCATATTCAGATACAAAATACTTAATTCTTGCTCTTTGGTCACGACATTGGGGAACCGAATTTACCCTTAAAATCTCAAGTCTCTGAGACAATTTCTTCGAAAGTTATCGTGCTTACGGCCGGACGGACCCACGGACAGAATTGAATTTGACCACGAGTTCGTCAACAGGAAGCGAACCCTATCGTTTGAGACCATTTTCTACTCAAAATTCAAAATTACACACATTTGGGCAGAACGATATAGTACTCGTCTAAATAGAACGAGCGCTGAAAAACGATTTTATTCGCCATTGAAGAGTTTTACGACTTGTCAAAAACTGGTGAGACAATAATAAATAATACAATGAAGTTGAAACATGAATACATGCATCACTGATATTTGGATGTATAATTCAAGATTTATCGCGAACGTTAACTTCATAAAGGTCATCAAGTTCTGAAACCATATCTCACCTGTTCGAAAATATCACTGCAACTTGTTTTTTCAGAGGAAAACTATACACTACACGGCTAAAATCTGTGATAATCAATTTTTCTAAGTTTTTCTTATAGTTTCTTCATGATTCTAAAAAGTCGTGAATAGAGATTAATTGGGCTATTCTTATTAGGTATAGATGAATGAAAATGGTCTCAATTCAATGTTTTTCAGGATTTTAACCATTGGCTCGATTTCATTCTCAGTAAGTGGTAACGCATCTATTGCAAAAATGAAGTATAATGTTGAAATAAAACCTGCCCTGAAGATAAATTAAGATATTTTTGGTGAAAAGATGCATACTCAATAAATGTATGTGCAAGCAAAGTATCTGTAAGGGATGACAACCAATCTATACTGAAAGTAAAGTAGGAATACATTATTCTATATCTATACGTTTACTGAATATTGATACAGGGATGGTTTTCTTTCCTTTATTCCCGTAGTTTGATATTTCAAGAGGATGGTTCTAAAAATTACTGAATTGAAAGTATGAATTTCAGCTTGAACCTACTTGAAGGAACTACTTAGGGGAAAACCCGGATAGATGCCCCACTTTTTGAATTTGCCTCATATTTTTGAAAATATTGATTTTATATGTGTAATTTCTATGAGTGTAGGAAGCCTCATTATTTGATTTTGGAATACTGAGACTTTCCTCTGACATAGCAATCCCAAATTGCACAATAATTTGATTTTTGTAGAACCCCTTTTTGGGGATAGTTGCCTACAAGTATGGATAGTTGCCCCACCATGAAAATACTCGGAGGGATAGATGCCCTTCATACTGTGTGAACCAAAAACCCAACTAAATACAATCAGATTTTCTATGCTTAAAACAGCAACTTCATGTACGTAACATGGATCGAATCGAATTAACAACAATTGTGCATTTTTAATTGAATTTCAAAAGCATATATTAAACGAAAAGTTGCATTCTTCATACTAACATGAAGCATTATTCCACACATTCATGATAAATTTATTAAATAATAAGTCTCAACAAAAATGATCAGGAATCAAGTTTAAAATCAAAATAACACAATGAATCGAAAATCTGCTAAGAAGATATGGTTTTAGTTTAGATGTCCTAAGGGGCACCTATACCTCAAAAAATCAGTGCAACTATCCTTTTCGATAGGGATAGATGCCCATGAATGTTTTTAATAAATTAAAAAGAAAACAAAAACTATTTGTACTCAGATGTACACTCAATGAAACACTGTATTGGCGTAATAAAAAAAAACTAATGAATTTATTACCACTTCAAAAGTTATACAGCGGCAAATACCTACCTCTAAAAGTTTGGCATGTTTGTGAAGTTCGCTGCTGAGATGATCGCACACACTAGCGAAAAACGGCTTCACTTTACAACAACCCTTACAAAACTAAGGTCCAGGGTGACCGTAGCAGCTACTTATAAAATTAATTTTTTGATACGTGTTTCGGAAGTTAGGTATTTTGAAAATGGAGCATCTATCCAACTGAGGCATCTATCCGGGTTTTACCCTACATAATTTAAGATATTTTTGCTACATTTTATTGTTTGTTTTTGAACATACGTTCTTATTTTTCTGAATATTTAAATAATTCTGGACCGAGGTTGGCACCGAACCTTTCTGGTTAAACTCAAATGCAAAAATGTTTAATCAACTTTAATTTTGTTCATTCCGGCCTGCCGTCGGTATATTCACTAACAATCGAAAGTAAACATCTTAAAACGTTTTTTTCATGTAAACAATTAGTTGAATATTAGCATCATTCGTCTGATAGGATCATCAGTTTCCAAAATGTAGGATGTTTTTCTCCATAAATATTCATGTTAGGTAATAATACAAGATATCACTTCGCCATACTGTGACATTTTCTGGAAAATACACCAGAGAAAACAGATTAAATCAGATATTTGAAACTTAATACCGAACAACTAAACGAGCAAGCTCATACCCAAATTCGAAGGGAATTTTTCAGTGAAATATTAGTAGTCCGGTCTATTTAGACCAAAAAATGAGAATGAAGTTACATAAAGTCCCAACAAGCTGAATTTCAGTGAAATTGTTCAAAATATGATTATAAACAATGTCTAGAAGTTCCCCATCATTCCCCTGTAAGGAAAAAATTTAATTCAGGGTCAAAGGTCAAAAAAATTAGTTTTTCCCGATTTTCAGCAGAACGGTAAGTTTTATTATAAAAGTACCTCAGACAAAAATTGTAGATCATAAAATTATCTATAAAAAAATGTATGAATACTTTTTTCTTACGAGCCACCGTTTCTGAGATATAACGATTTAAAAAGTTATAAAAACGCGCTAAGTACACTACCTCATAGGTGGCTTGGAAACGTGTGCATATTATGACGATAACGACTTTTATAACTTTTTGAATCGTTATATCTCAGAAACGGTGGCTCGTAAGAAAAAAAGTATTGATACATTTCTTATAGATAATTTTATGATCTACAATTTTTGTCTGGGGTACTTTTATGATAAAACTTACCGTTTGGCTGAAAATCGGGAAAAACTTTTTTTTTGACCTTTGACCTTGAATTAAATTTTTTCCTTACATGGGAATGATGGGGAACTTTTAGACATTGTTTATAATTATGTTTTGAACAACTTCACAGAAATTCAGTTTGTTGGGACTTTATGTAACTTCGAATGTCTAAATAGACCGGACTATAATTTTACTCGAAATCATCTAGATGAGTGACTATTTTGTATGAACTTTTAGAGGTACGAATAATCATACCTCTGTTTCTTCTTTTTCATGAAAATTTTGAACTTTTCTGATATACTTTTTGACATTGAATGTTAACTCATAAATACAATTAGGTATCGTTTCTGAAATTCAATGTGGCGTTACATTACAAAATATCAACTTTGTTTTTACGAATCCCAACTTTCTAGTCTAAATTCTTTTATTTTTGTTCTTCTGAAATTCAACTTACTATTCTCAATTTCTGTTTTCTGAATTGCATATTCCTAGTCTGAAATACATGTTCCTTTTTCTGAAATTGAACTTTGGTTTTTTGAATTACAATTGTAAAAGGTGTAGATGGACAAATATTCAAATTTCAAACGGTCCTGGTGTCAAGTCTTTTTTCAATATAGTATTTTCCAAATTTCGAATGGAAAATTCGATAACTTGAACTTTTGTCCTGAACCAATGATGCGATATCCGATTCTGGGCAACACGATATTCTTGATTTTGTCGAAAAACGTGTCGGATTACGAATATCCAGCATGCTGGACACGTCCAATTCTTCTTCACGAAAGGGACTACTGTTGACAAGTATCAAAAATAGTGGCCCGAATGGGATCAATCCAAGCGGTAAATTGTAACATTTTTCATAATGTCGCTCCCGGACTTGGGATGACGTTCGTCGCTTGTTCGGACGTTGGGGTCTCCATGGTATTCATTGCTTTTTAGACTTGATGGCACTCCTAAGTGGGTGAAATGGTTGAAGATGATGAAAAATAATACAAATTCATCTCAAACATTCACATTCAGAGTTAGTTATTCATTAGAAATGCATATGCTATGAATTATGCAGTCTGAAGAGAAATAGTGCAATGATACAGAAAAAAGACGGACTCTCGTTTTTGTGCATGATCAATGATTCATTTGTTGTCATTTCAATATACCATTTACTGATAAATTGTAGAATTCTTTTTCGTTAGCCATGATATTATAGCGGAGAATGAGCAGCTAGCATAAAATTTGATATCACTGGCGCAGCTAGGGGGGGGGCTTTGGGGCTGCAGCCCCCAAAGATTAATTTCTTCGTTATATTACTTTCTTCCTCATTTTTTGCATCTTTCGTTTTTTGTTGTATCATCGAAAATTTTTCAGTTCAGCACCCCCCCCAAAAAAATCCTGGCTGTGCCACTGGTTGATATGTCATTCAAAAGTACACTAAATGAGGTATATTTTACTGAGGAGAAAGCGTGTGCATAATTATTGATATTTCATCGAAAATACCATTTGAAGAATAGAAAAGACTTTGTTAACATCAGAATCGTAATATTCTTCTCCTTACCACGCCTGGTAGAGCAAAAAATTCAAATTTTTCGTGAAATCAAGAAATGTTAAATTGAAGAGTAACCGTCAACATTTCGACCATGTGTTATACGATATTTCTTGTTGAAAATCACTTTTATAATCACCTCTCGAAGTTTGTCCACTTTAAAAGTAGACACCCTGTATAGATGCTCAGAAATCATGATTCAACATAGAATGAAGGTATTTTGTGATATTCGTAAAAAAAACATTGTATGATATTTATGATAAAGGTGTTTTTATTTTGTTTGTAAAATTGTTCAATTCGCTCTGCTCATTTCAAAATATGATTTGTAAATTTAAATAGTCATATTATAAATAACTATTTTTTCGTCGATCTCGGAATGAAAGGTGATTTTAATGTGTTCGAAATTGACCATTAATGACCCATTTCAATGTTCAATTTCTTCTATTTTAATGTGCAATCCTCATGGCAACCGTTCACAAAGTATTCAGAAGCACTACAAGAAATGTTAAAACTCTACTTGGACATAGAAACATATAGATTTGTGTGAAAAACGAGAATGTATTTCAATCGCTTATTCATACACAATTCATTTTGAGATCGTCAGAAAAATCTTGTAATCGACTCGGTTATTAATCGATCGAACTATTAATAATATCTTGACCATTAGGGTAAAACCCGGATAGATGCCTCAGTTGGATAGATGCCCCATTTTCAAAATACCTAACTTCCGAAACACGTATCAAAAAATTAATTTTATAAGTAGCTGCTACAGTCACCCTGGACCTTAGTTTTGTGAGGGTTATTGTAAAGTGAAGCCGTTTTTCGCTAGTGTGTGCGATCATCTCAGCAGCGAACTTCACATACATGCCAAACTTTTAGAGGTACCTATTTGCCGCTGTATAACTTTTGAAGTGGTGATAAATTCATTAATTTTTTTTATTACGCTAATACAGTGTTTCATTGAGTGTACATCTGAGTACAAATAGTTCTTGTTTTCTTCTTAATTTATTGAAAAAATTCATGGGCATCTATCCCTATCGAAAAGGATAGTTGCCCTGATTTTTTGAGGTATAGGTGCCCCTTAGGACATCTAAACTAAAACCATATCTTCTTAGCAGATTTTCGATTCATTGTGTTATTTTGATTTTAAACTTAATTCCTGATCATTTTTGTTGAGACTTAATATTTAATTAATTTATCATGAATGTGTGAAATAATGCTTTATGTTAATATGAAGAATGCAACTTTTCGTTTAATATATGCTTTTGAAATTCAATTAAAAATGCACAATTGTTGTTAATTCGATCCATGTTACGTACATGAAGTTGCTGTTTTAAGCATAGAAAATCTCATTGTATTTAGTTGGGTTTTTGGGTCACACAGTATGAAGGGCATCTATTCCTCCCAGTATTTTCATGGTGGGGCAACTATCCATACTTGTAGGCAACTATCCCCAAGAAAAGGGTTCTACAAAAATCGAATTATTGTGAAATTTGGGATTGCTATGTCAAAGAAAAGTCTCAGTATTCCAAATCAAATAATGGGGCTTCCTACACTCATAGAAATTACACATATAAAATCAATATTTTCAAAAATATGAGGCAAATTCAAAAAGTGGGGCATCTATCCGGGTTCTCCCCTAGTAGCTGTCTTTAAAAATAAATTAAATGAAAATTTTCATGAAATCTCATCAGCGAATAAATCTGTTTATTCTTCTTCTTCATACGACACCAAAACCTTAATTAGCAATAATATGAAGTTCCGTCCATGGACAGCAGAGAGCACACAGGTGCGCTTCTTTATCCTACATTCTTCCGGTGAATCCATCGCAAGATATTATCGGTGCCTACTACAAATTAACACAAGGGTAAGCATGTGTTGATTGCTACCTATTACAATTCTTTTGGACTGATTTTATGAAAAATCAGTATTCGCAGATGGCCACGTTGATTAATTCGAAATTTGTCAACGATGAAGGCTACCATTCAATTGGAATATTTAAGGAACGATATTTCATATCGACGCTGAGAAGAATATTGAGTAGATAAATACAGGTTTAAGGAGGTCCTCAGAACAGATTCCTCATTAAAAGTGTTCCTTGTCAATTTGAGTGAGCATTGTATGCACCATGGATTCCCAAAAACCTGACATCTTTTCTCCGAGATTCTCGGTTCGAAAGTAAAAGGTTTTCCACTAAGAGGTGTTATTTTGATATTCAAAGAAAAATGCCATTTCTAAATTAAAATAATCGGATGTTTATTTTATTATAAAGAAGAAGCTATGCCGTTAATAGTGGAAAACAACATCAGGCAAATTACCACCACGATCACGCTTACAGGACCATATCCTTTTAATGAAATTTTCCATAACCAAACCGCAAAGTGGCTGCCCTACATCCTCGATAGTCTCACAAATTCCATCTTTGAGGTCTTGATTCTACTCTGGGCTATTGACGTAGATCTTTTCTTTCACGTCGCCCCAAAGGTAGAAGTCGCAATGTGTTGAATCACAAGATCTCGGTGGCCAATTGTGATCACCTAGACGAGAGATAATATGGTCCAAAAACTTTTCCCGCAAAAGATCATTGGTTTCGTTGCTTGTGTGGTACATAGCGCCATCTTGTTTAAAGTTGTCCAGATCAATACTTTCCAATTTCGGCCATGAAAAATCATTAATCATCTCTCGACAGCGCAATCCATTCACCATAACTGTACCTCCAGCCTCATTTTCGAAAAAGTAAGGTCCAGTAACTCCGCCAGATCATAAACCGCACCAAAGAATCACTCGTTGAGGATAGAGAGGCTTTTCAACAATAATTCTTGGGTTTTCCGAGCCCCAGATGAGACAATTTTGCTTGTTGGCGAAGCAACCGAGGTGGAAATGGGCCTCGTCACTCAAAAGGATTTTTCGATGGAATTCCGGATCATGTTCATGCATTTCAACGACCCAATCAGCAAAGACACGACGTTGTTGATGAACGGCCGGATTGAGTTTTTGTGTTAACTGGACCTTATAAGCCTTAAGACACAAATCTTTAAGCAAAATACGTTGTAATAACGTTTGTGGAATGCCTAATTCCAAAGGACGACGAGGAATGGACAAACCTGGGTTTTCTTCAACACTTTCTGCTACAGCAGCAATATTCTCGGCTGTTCTTGAACGACGTGCACGGGTTTTATTCTTCACATCACTAACTTGTTCCACCAGCTCGAATTTTTCCACCAATTTCTTTATTGCGGTTTGACAAGGTGCTTCACGACCACGCAAACATGTTCGAGTTTTACAAACCGTCTCTGCCAGATTTTCACCATTTTTATAGTGAATTTGAATGATTACAATGCGTTCTTAAAGCGTGTATCGTTCCATTTTAATTAATGGCGTAGTTCCTACTTGTCAAATGTCAAAAAATGACAGCTTCAAACGAGACATCTACTGAAAAAGCGAGCTATTCAAAATAACGTTTCTTATTGGAAAACCCTTCACTAGCTACTTTGTCTTCTTATCATTAACGCACAGGGCAGTACCCGTAAACCATTCACAGACTTCCGCCTTCATTTACCCGAAAAATATCCTCAACATCTAATAGGCTGTCATAAGCTGTCAATATCGTGAAATCATCGAGGAACAACATCAGTCTTAAATTCTTCCTCTTGTAATAAGGGAAGTGATTGATGAATATAAGAAAGCAAAGGACCCTAAGATGGAACCCTGAGATACACCACGGCCTTCTAAAGAGTTTTAGAAAGCCGTGGATACATCCACTGTAACCGGTACCTTTGCTGATCTAAAATTATTCACCGAAACCACCCAACATCTATTGGAAAAAAAATTAAATATCATAAATAACTGATCTCTTCATGAAATTTTAACCATCTTTTCCGTTATTCTTCCTTAATCAATCAGCAATAATATAAAGTTCCGTCCATGAACAGCAAAGAGCACACAGGTGCGTTTCCTTATCCTTTACTCTTCCTCAAGATATTTTCGGAAACTTCCACAAATTAACACAAGGGTAAGCATGTGTTGATTGCTACCTATTACAGGTCTTTTAAACTGATTTTTTGAGAAATCAGTATTCGCAGATGGCCACGTTGATTAATTCAAAATTTGTCAACGGTGAAGGCTACCATTTAATTGGAATATTTAACGCTGAAAAGAATGATGAATAGATAAAGTGTTAGGCTGTCCTCAAAACAGTTTTCTCATCACGAAAGTGTTCCTAGTCAATTTACCACACAGAACATCAACCTGAGCCGCCCAGGTGAGCCAACTTGACATCTTTTCTCACCGATTTTCTGTTCGACAACACTAGCTTCTTCATTTTCTCATCATTAACGCACATGGCATTACCCGTGAACAATTCATGGGCTTTCGCCTGCATAGCCCCAAAAATACCCTGAACATCTGAAAGGTTGTTACAAGCTATCAATATCGTGCTATCATCGACGAACAACATCAGTCTTGAATACTTCTTCATGTAATGAGGGAAGTCATTGATTAATATAAGAAAAAGCAAAGGACCTAAGATGTAACCCTGAGATACACCAACTGTAACCGGTACCTTTGCTGATCTAAAATTATTCACCGAAACCATCCGACATCTATAGGACAAAAAAAAATGAACATTCAAATCATAAATAACTAATCTCTTCATGAAATTTCAACCATCTCTTCTGTTTATTATTCTTCCTTAATCAGCAATAATATAAAGTTCCTCCATGGACAGCAAAGAGCACACAGGTGCGTTTCCTTATCCTTCACTCTTCCGCAAGATATTATCGAAACCTACCACAAATTAATACGAAGGTAAGCATGTGTTGATTGCTACCTATTACAAGTCTTTTGAACTAATTTCATGAAAAATCAGTATTCGCAGATGGATACGTTGATTAATTCGAAATTTGTCAACGGTGAAGGCTACCATTTAATTGGAATATTTAAGGAACGATATTTCATATCGACGCTGAAAAGAATATTGAGTAGATACAGGTTTTTGCTCGAATTTTATGCAGGAATGAGGACCAAGAAAGTTTATTCACGTTGAAATATTGATGGTAGATTCTTCTAGCGAATATTTGAATGAGAATAGGATTTATTCTTATTTCCACTTCATTCATTTTTGGATAATTGGTTTTGGGTTAACGCGTGCTATGGTTTGTCTGTGATTCTCGAATTTGGACCCAAAAATCCATAAAATCACCAAAATATGTTTAGCTGAATCCAAGAACAATGTAAATAACTGACAACTTCGAACACAATAACTTCTTATGGTGATTACTTCAAAACTTAATATTTCCAGAGTAGGTTTATCGAACTGTGAACCCGTTCGCTCCGCTCACGAATTAGACCATTAATCGCTGTCATTAATGAATTCGGTGATTAAATAACTATTTAATTGTGTGATTTCTTCTATTCTGATGTTTAATTGTCATCATCAAACGAACATGAATTATTCAGAAGCAATACGAGTGATATTATAACTTTACTGAATCATGGAAATTTATATTATGTCATATGTCACTAGTTCATTAATCTAGCGATCAATGAACTAGTTGATTAAATAACTAATACCTACGTTTAACAATTTTCGCATTTCGAGAAAAAGTTCCTCTCAAATTGTAGTTATTCCCCAATTTGAATCTGAAAATTAACTCCGAACTATGCATTGAAAAATCTTAGTTGGTACAATTATCTTCTGTATGAATCATAAATTCACCATATTCATGAGGTTTTCCCTGAAACTATTAAAAGTTATTTATCTTTCAATCTGTATCACAAATTCTTTCCAATAACTGATATTGTACACAATACTGTTGAGCATAAAATATTTCTAGATATTTATTTATTGAATCTATAAACAGGTTGGTTTGGTCATACCATAACTTTCGAGATTAGGACCCTCCAAATTCCGAATTCAAATTCTGTTATACCTACACGTTTGAATAGTTTTTGAGTGTTTCCTGACAACGTTGAATAGGTTCAAGAAATGGTGAAAAAATAACAATAATTCAATAATATGTGGAAAGTAGCAAAATAAATTTCAATATTACATTGGAACTTTCCTATAACGAACGTCTGTATTACGAGTTTCTCTGAATAACGAATTTCGTACAAGATAATACACTTTGAATTCAAATTCCATATTAAAAACACCCTCTGAAACGAAGTGAATTCTCTTTATAACGAAATATTCAAGAACATCACTCTTTGAATGGGTTTTGGTAAAAAGGTATAAGGGTGGATTTTTTCCGAAATTGTTCCAGACGATGTAATAAATTCCGACCTCAAACTAAATCATTACGGCGGGCAGAGAGATCCTTCTGAAACAGTTTTAAATACACCCCTGGCAGCTTGGTTTCAATCTTACCAGCACGGTAGTGTGAAAGTTGTGCGAAAATGTTTAAAAGGAAGTGCTTAAGTTTGAATGATAAACTTAAATTTATCAGTGAAGTCGACCGCTTCATTGCCAACTATAGAAACGAATTTTCTGTATAACGAAATTTCTTCATAACGATTTTTTTGCGGATTTAGCAATTTCGTTATAGGGAAGTTCCACTGTATTTCTAAACTTTTATTTACCAAACCAGATGTTGTGATTTCGATGAAATATCATGGCCAAATTGTTCTCCATTGACTGCCATGCAAGTTAATTCAGCATAATTGGAGTCATTTGACAAAACTAATTTACAATTCTTTGGCGTATTAGTTTGTACAAATTTTCAGTCAGAAAAATCTTGGACTTAAGATGACAAGAAGAAGTCCAGAAGGTTCAGATCAGGACTTCAAATATTAGACAAAAAATGTACCCCAAACAAAATCCTCCGTTGCATTTCGGAAAGTTTTTCCAAAAACCATGAGATGAAACTGCCCATATACAGATACGAAGATTTGATGTATAGTCATGTCCTTGATTTTCAAAAAATACAGTTTTGATGAAATCACTGATAATGCTAACACAACACAAGAAATAGAACAAAATTAACCTTCCGATCACCAGTAACACTTGCCCACAGTTGTTTTTTTCGTTTAAGCATGGTAGAAACATTTATATTCCATTTTTCGTCCGTTGCTCATTCATTTCAACTCATGATAATCGCTGAACGAATAATGAAAGAGAAATTATGAAGAATTGTTCTCGAGACAGGAGTCTTCCAGAGGAAATGAGAGCAGTCTCTCATTGAAAATGCACAGGGCGAATCTTCTCCGAAAAAAAAAACTGGTTGTTATAATTGATCATTGCTGGTCTTGCCAATAATTAATATTTTATATTTATTTTCACTCACCTATTAATATTCAGTCGACTTATTTTGTAAGCTGTTTTTTTATTCTTACATAAAGTCGAATTCGAAAGAGGTGTAGAGTGATTCTTTATTTGGAAAGTCTTGAAAACCAAAGAATAAAATTGTGTTATCCTGCTCAAAATCAAAAGAATTAAATCAACTTTCTAGAATCAACTGTTCAAATTGTTCCCCTTTGACTTCCATACAATACATTTCTGTCTCTTACATGGTTAAGCATAATTGATCATTGGAGTTATTTGACGGTACTCATTTACAATTTTTTGGCGTACCTATTGGTTTGTCCAACTTTTCAGAACGAGTCACAAAAATCTTTGACTCAAGATGTTCCCACAAAAAGAAAAACAAGAAATTTCGAAATATTTCACCATGGGATGGAACAACTTCTATACCGATGCAAAGATTCGATGTATAGTTATGTCATAGCTTACAAAAATACAGTTTTGTTGAAATCTTTGATCATGCTGAGCACAACCCATCAAATAAAGGGTTTTCCAATAAGAATTTTGATATTAAAAGAAAAATGCCATTTTTCAATATAAATGATCGGATGTTTATTTCATTATAAAGAAGAAGCTATGCCGTCAATAGTGGAAAATAACATCAGGCAAATGGCCGCCACAACCACGCTTACAGGAACATATCCTTTTAATGAAATTTTCCATAACCAAATCGCAAAGTGGCTGCCCTATGTCCTCCATAGCCTCACGAATTCCATGTTTGAGGTCTTGAACTCTTGGGTTTTCCGAGCCCCAGATGCGACAATTTTGCTTGTTGACAAAGCCACCGAGGTGGAAATGGGCCTCTTCACTCAAGATGTTTTTTCGATGTAATTCCGGATCATTTTCATGCATTTCAACGACCCGATCAGCAAAGACACGACGTTATTGATGATCGGCCGGCTTGAGTTCTTGTGTTAACTGAACATTATAAGACTTAAGACCTGAATCTTTATGCCAAAAATGGCATAATGATGTTTGTGGAATGCCTAATTCCAAAGAACGACTAGGAATGGACAAACCTGGGCTTTCCTCAACACTTTCGGCTACAGCCGCAATGTTCTTAAGCGACGTGCACGGGTTTTATTTTTCACATCACCAACTTGTCCCAACAGCTCGAATTTTCCCACCAATTTCTTTATTGCGGTGCGGCAAGGTGCTTCACGACGACCCAAAAATGTTCGAGTTTTTCGAACCGTCTCATCAAATTTTTCACTATATTTATTGTGGATTTTAATAATTTCAATGCGTTCTTGAAGAGTGTATCCTTCCATTTTTATTAATGGCGTAGTTTCTGCTCGTTAAATGTAAAAAAACAGCTTCAAACGTGACATCTACCGAAATAGCTGGCTATTCAAAATAACACTTCTTATTGAAAAACCCTTCAGAACAAAAGGAACCCTACAGATGATTTCTTGGTTTCAGCGTGGTAGAAACATTTATATTCCATTTTTTCTTTCGTTGCTCATTCATTTGAACTCATGATAATCGCTGAACGAATAATAAAAGAGAAATTATGAAGAATTGTTCTCGAGACAGGAGTCTTCCAGAGGAAATGAGAGCAGTCTCTCATTGAGAATGCACAGGGCGAATCTTCTCCGAAAAAAAAACTGGTTGTTATAATTGATCATTGCTGGTCTTGCCAATAATTAATATTTTATATTTATTTTCACTCACCTGTTTATATTCAGTCGACTTATTTTGTAAGTTGTTTTTTTATTCTTACATAAAGTCGAATTGGAAAGAGGTGTAGAGTGATTCTTCATTTGGAAAGTCTTGAAAACCAAAAACTAAATTGTGTTATCCTGCTCAAAATCAAAAGAATTAAATCAACTTTTTAGAATCAACTGTTCAAATTGTTCCCCATTGACTTCCATACAATACATTTCTGTCTCTTACATGGTTAAGCACAATTGATCATTGGAGTTATTTGACGGTACTCATTTACAATTTTTTGGCGTATTGGTTTGTCCAACTTTCCATGGTGAGTCACAAAAATCTTTGACTGAAGATGTTCCCACAAAAAAGAAAACAAGAAATTTCGAAATATTTCACCATGGGATGGAACAACTTCTATACCGATGCAAAGATTGGATGTATAGTTATGTCATAGCTTACAAAAATACAGTTTTGTTGAAATCTTTGATCATGCTGAGCACAACCCATCAAATAAAGGGTTTTCCAATAAGAATTTTGAATTTTGATATTCAAAGAAAAATGCCATTTTTCAATATAAATGATCGGATGTTTATTTCATTATAAAGAAGAAGCTATGCCGTCAATAGCGGAAAATAACATCAGGCAAATGACCGCCACAACCACGCTTACAGGACCATATCCTTTTAATGAAATTTTCCATAACCAAATCGCAAAGTGGCTGCCCTATTTCCTCGATAGCCTCACGAATTCCATCTTTGAGGTCTTGAACTCTTGGGTTTTCCGAGCCCCAGATGCGACAATTTTGCTTGTTGACGAAGCCACCAAGGTGGAAATGGGCCTCTTCACTCAAGATGATTTTTCGATGGAATTCCGAATCATTTTCATACATTTCAACGACCCGATGAGCAAAAACACGACGTTTTTGATGATCGGCCGGCTTGAGTTCTTGTGTTAACTGAACTTTATAAGACTTGAGACCTAAATCTTTATTCCAAATATGCCTAATTCCAAAGAACGACGAAGAATGGACAAACCTGGGTTTACTTCAACACTTTCGGCTACAGTGGCAATATTCTCGGCTGTTCTTCTTAAGCAACGTGCACGGATTTTATTCTCCACATCACTAGCTTGTCCCAACAGCTCGGAATTTTTTCACTTATTTCTTCATTCCGACAAGGTGCTTCACGACGACCCAAAAATGTTCGAGTTTCACGAACCGTCTCAGCAAAATTTTTACTATTTTTATAGCGGATTTTAATAATTTCAATGGGTTCTTGAAGCGTGTATCGTCCACTTTTTATTAATGACGTAGTACGTAGTTTCTATTTGCCAAATGTCAAAAAATTACAGCATCAAACGTGACATCTACCGAAATAGCTGTCTGTTCAAAATAATACTTCTTATTGGAAAACCCTTCAGAACAAAAGGAACCCTACAGATGATTTCTTGGTTTCAGCATGGTAGAAACATTTATATTCCATTTTTTCTTTCGTTGCTCATTGATTTGAACTCATGATAATCGCTGAACGAATAATAAAAGAGAAATTATGAAGAATTGTTCTCGAGACAGGGGTCTTCCACCAGAGAATGAGAGCAGTCTCTCATTGAGAATGCACAGGGCAAATCTTCTCCGAAAAAAAAAACTGGTTGTTATAATTGATCATTGCTGGTCTTGCCAATAATGAATATTTTATATTTATTTTCACTCACCTATTAATATTCAGTCGACTTATTTTGTAAGCTGTTTTTTTATTCTTACATAAAGTCGAATTGGAAAGAGGTGTAGAGTGATTCTTCATTTGGAAAGTCTTGAAAACCAAAAAATTAAATTGTGTTATCCTGCTCAAAATCAAAAGAATTAAATCAACTTTTTAGAATCAACTGTTCAAATTTTTCCCCATTGACTTCCATACAATACATTTCTGTCTCTTACATGGTTAAGCATAATTGATCATTGGAGTTATTTGACGGTACTCATTTACAATTTTTCGGCGTATTGGTTTGTAAACCTTTTCAGAGTGAGTCACAAAAATCTTTGACTCAAGATGTTCCCACAAAAAGAAAAACAAGAAATTTCAAAATATTTCACCATGGGATGGAACAACTTCTATACCGATGCAAAGATTCGATGTATAGTTATGTCATAGCTTACAAAAATACAGTTTTGTTGAAATCTTTGATCATGCTGATCACAACCATCAAATAAAGGGTTTTCCAATAAGAATTTTGAATTTTGATATTCAAAGAAAAATGCCATTTTTCAATATAAATGATCGGATGTTTATTTCATTATAGAGAAGAAGCTATGCCGTCAATAGTGGAAAATAACGTCAGGCAAATGACCGCCACAACCACTCTCACAGGACCATATACTTTTAATGAAATTTTCCATAACCAAATCGCAAAGTGGCTGCCCTATTTCCTCGATAGCCTCACGAATTCCATCTTTGAGGTCTTGAACTCTTGGGTTTTCCGAGCCCCAGATGCGACAATTTTGCTTGTTGACGAAGCCACCGAGGTGGAAATGGACCTCTTCACTCAAGATGATTTTTCGATGTAATTCCGGATCATTTTCATGCATTTCAAAGCACGAAGTTATTGATGATCGGCCGGCTTGAGTTCTTGTGTTAACTGAACTTTATAAGACTTAAGACCTAAATCTTTATGCCAAATATGCCTAATTCCAAAGAACGACGAAGAATGGACAAACCTGGGTTTTCTTCAACACTTTCGGCTACAGCAGCAATATTCTCGGCTGTTCTTCTTAAGCAACGTGCACGGATTTTATTCTCCACATCACTAACTTGTCCCAACAGCTCGGATTTTTTTCACTTATTTCTTCATTCCGACAAGGTGCTTCACGACGACCCAAAAATGTTCGAGTTTTTTGAACCGTCTCAGCAAAATTTTCACTATTTTTATAGTGGATTTTAATAATTTCAAAGGGTTCTTGAAGCGTGTATCGTTCACTTTTTATTAATGACGTAGTACGTAGTTTCTATTTGCCAAATGTCAAAAAATGACAGCTTCAAACGTGACATCTACCTGAATAGCGGGCTATTCAAAATAGCACCTCTTATCGGAAAACCCTTCAGAACAAAATGAACCCTACAGATAATTTCTTGGTTTCAGTATGGTAGAAACATTTATATTCCATTTTTCTTCCGTTGCTCATTCATTTCAACTCATGATAATCGCTGAACGAATAATGAAAGAGAAATTATGAAGAATTGTTCTCGAGACAGGGGTCTTCCAGAAGGAATGAGAGCAGTCTCTCATTGAGAATGCACAGGGCGAATCTTCCCCGAAAAAAAACTGGTTGATATAATTGATCATTGCTGGCCTTGCCAATAAGTAGATTCTCAATCTATCCCTGAAATGAATATTTTTTTATTTATTTTATTTGCACTCAACTATTACTATTGAGTCGACTTATCGTGTAAGCTGTGTTGTGTGATTCCTCATTTGGAACGTTTCAAAAACCAAAGAATTAAATTGTTTTATCCTGCTCAAAATCAAAAGAATTAAATCTACCTACGTTTTTGAATCAACTGTTCAAATTGTTCCCAATTGACTTCCATACAACACATTTTTGTCTCTTACATGTTTCAGAATAATGGATCATTAGAGTTCTTTGACGACACTCATACAACATACAATTTTTTGACGTATTAGTTTGTCCAACCTTTCAAGCTGGGTCACAAAAATCTTAGACTAAAGATGTTCCCACAAGAAGAAAACAAGAAATGTATCCTAATCAAAATGCCATTTTCAATGTAAATGATCGGATGTTTATTTCATTATAAAGAAGAAGCTATGCCGTTAATAGTGGAAAATAACATCAGGCAAATGACCACGCGTACAAGGACTATGTCCTTTCAATGAAATTTTCTATAACCAAATCGCAAAGTTTCCATCTTGGGTTTTCCGAGCCACAGATGCGACAATTTTGCTTGTTGACAAAGCCACCGAGGTGAAAATGAGTCTCTTCACTCAAGATGATTTTCGATGTAATTCCGGATCATTTTCATGCATTTCAACGACCCGATTAGCAAAGACACGACGTTGTTGATGATCGGCCGGCTTGAGTTCTTGTGTTAACTGAACTTTATAAGCTTTAAGACTAAATCTTCATGCAGAATATGGTAAAATGATGTTTGTGGAATGCCTAATTCCAAATAACGACTAGGAATGGACAAACCTGGGTTTTCTTCAACA
Organism: Propylea japonica; assembly: GCA_013421045.1. Taxonomy (NCBI): domain Eukaryota; kingdom Metazoa; phylum Arthropoda; class Insecta; order Coleoptera; family Coccinellidae; genus Propylea; species Propylea japonica. The sequence continues at coordinate 26,762,120 of CM024242.1, forward strand.
CTTTCGGCTACAGCAGCAATGTTCTCGGCTGTTCTTAAGCGACGTGCACGGGTTTTATTCCTCACATCACTAACTTGTACCAACAGCTCGAATTTTTCCACCAATTTCTTTATTGCGGTGCGGCAAGGTGCTTCAAGATGACCCAAAAATGTTTTTTGAGTTTTGAGTTTTTCGAACCGTCTCTGTCAAATTTTCATTATTTTTATAGTGAATTTTAATAAATTCAATGCGTTCTTGAAGCGTGTATCGTTCCATTTTTATCAATGGCGTAGTTTTTACTTGTCAAATGTCAAAAAATGACAGCTGCAAACGTGACATCTACCGAAATAGCTGGCTATTCAAAATAACACTTCTTATTGGAAAACCCTTCAGAACAAAAGGAACTCTACAGATGATTTCTTGGTTTCAGCATGGTAGAAACATTGATATTCCATTTTTTCTTCTGTTGCTCATTCATTTGAACTCATGATAATCGCTGAACGAATAATAAAAGAGAAATTATGAAGAATTGTTCTCGAGACCGGGGTCTTCCAGAGGAAATGAGAGCAGTCTCTCATTGAGAATTCACAGGGCGAATCTTCTCCGAAAAAAAAACTGGTTGTTATAATTGATCATTGCTGGTCTTGCCTAGAGATACATATATTTCGGCATCGAGCCCTGACTGACAATCGACAAAGAACATTAATTAAAGCTTTTAATTTGCACCAACGGGTAATTTTTAAATGGACTCTGCTTATATGGATAGGCAATTTGTCATTCCATTTTTGTATTTGGATCGACATTTTAATTGTGTCGGTTTTTGCAGGGATCGTAATAACTTTAATTGATATCAATTATCAAGATTTACAGGTTTGCCAGTCTTGATTCACAGTGTGTATCATATAGTTGTATAAATATGAAACGCTCTATAAATATTAATTAATATAATAAACATTGCGCAAGCTCCTGGATCCGCAAAAACTTCATAAATCCAATGCTACTTATTGATTGATTTATATACTGAATACATTATTGAGGATCTGATGATTTTATCTGTCTTTTATGCTAATTTATACACGGAATAGATTAACAGTTCGATAACTCGGTGAATATTACTATTTTTTCCGTCTAGACTGCGCCGCAGCTTTATTGATTTCCATTTTATTGACCAACTGAAATTCATGAAGGAATATTGTGCTTATATTTTTTCTCACTGAAGAATGAATGATATTTCTGCAGTAAATGAAAGATGGTGATTTGAATGCATTAGCTAGTTATAGTCGTTTTTGACGTGATATTCTCGGTGGTGGAACATTCATTGATTTTGGCTATTTCCATAATATTAACTTCTTCTGTTCAGAACAAACTGTTCTGTATTCAGAAACGGTACCGAATTTTTCATTTTACTGCTATTTTGGCAAATGAGAAAACAATGCATTCAAGCTATCCACTCACAATTGCTGGTAACCAAAAGATATTCATATTTTCCGTAGAATTATTAGTTTTAGCAGAAATATATAAAAATGAAAAACTAAGGAAAATCTCTGAGCAGGAGTTTTTGAGCTCTCGTTCTTTGGTGGAGCTATAAGAATATTACCTCAAAATTTTATATGGGATTTCAGATTGAAACCAAATATGCAGAATCCTAGCACAATTATTCAAAAAATGAAATATGTAAGTAATAAATAATTACAACAATTAAATTCTATGGTTCTAATGATGCAATCCTCTTAAAATTTTGCATGAACATTCAGTACGTCAGTTTTAATTCAAAAAATTTCAATGGAATCGGTTATCCTGTCATGAAAATATAGAAATTCTTCTTTTCAATTTTCCAATTCAATTTAATATGGTTTTGTTGTTACTATGTGCACAAAATTCTGCATGAGAATTCAGTATAACAGTCTTCATTCACAAAAAAAATTTTACTTGAATCGGATATCTAGTTATGGAAATATAAGGATTCTTCTTTTGAATATTGCAATTCAATTTTCGATGGTTCTGTTAACACTATGGCCACAAAATTCTACATGAACATTCAGTGTATCAAACTTTATTCATCCAATAAATTTCATTCGCAGCAGATATTTTTTTTTAAATGCGGAGTTTCTTCTTTTCAATATTCCAATTGAATATTCTATGGTTTTGTTCACGCTATGGTCACAAAATTTTGCATGAAGCTTACTATGAGCATCTTGCATATGGCCGCAACATTTCATTTCGATTCGTTTCGTTTTGTCTGAGATATTGAGGAACAAAAATTTTTAATGGCCATATTTTATGGAACACGAGTCATTTGGGAACCGAACTCACCCTGAAAATTTTAGAACTCTAGGACAATTCCTTCGAAAGTTATTGTGCTAACGGCTGGCCCCATAGGCAGAATTTAATTTTAGCACGGGTTCGTCATCAGGGAGTCGAACCCTATCGTTTGAGACCATTTTCGGTTCAGAATTCGAAAAGATGTATCACTTCTTAAGAACTTTTTAGGTTTTCATCCCCAGTCTCTGAAACAGAAATAATTAAAAAATTTAGAATTAAGTGCTCCTTCGAAAAGCTTTGCACTAAATTGTCATGAGCAAATTGGTTTTGGAAAAATTGTTGTCGAACAGTAAAACTAAAAAAGGAAATAAATGAAATGAATAATGTAACGTTTCGGTGTCTACACCAGACACCTTCTTCAGACAAACTTATGAAATCTTCGGTATTGTGTGTTTTTTTCATTTGCAGTCTAATTGACAAAAAAACCAATTTGCTCCTGATAAATTAGTGCAAAGATTTTCGGAGGAGCTCTTCATCTTAAAATTTTTAATTATTTCTGTTTCAGAGGCTGGGAGTGAAAACCTTAAAATTTTTTCAGAAATGCAGAATCCTCCCAGATTATAATTCAATCGATATCTGATAGATGTAGCACTTGTTTAAGTAGAAAGAGCATTCAAAAATAGTTATTCATTATACAAGGGAAAAAAGTATTAGATTTTAGCTCGAGGTTATGTTAATAGAGAGCTGAAATCCAATATTTTTCCCGTGTATAATACACTATTTTTTCTGTGACAGGAAAAACGAACAGTTAATAGTGGAAGAAATATAACTCCTCACGAAATTACTTTTTTCCCTGGGAAAAAAGTGAGTAGGTACTTTTTTCCCGGATACGACTCTCACTTTTTTAACAGGAAAAAAGTAATTTCTTAAAAAGTTATATTTTGTTATCTGTCAAGAGATATAAAGTGTCAATTGTTTCCCGTTACAGAAAAATAAGTGCTTATCTCTGCCCAATGATATTGGAGTTGAAAATTTACGGTACAAATGATCATATTTTTTCGTTGCAGTGGCTTCATCACCCTCGATATCTAGTTCCGTAGCTTCATCTACTCCTACAGGACCAAGTTCACTTGGGGCTACATCTCTGAGAGATTTATATGGCACCGCTGTGTCCACGCCAGGTCATCCATTGGCTTCGCTTGTGTCACAACAGAGATTTTTAGAACTTTCCCGATTTGGACTGAGGCATTATGACCTCGCGCAACATATGTTATCGCAACAGGGTGCTGTTACTAAGTTATTGGGTAAGTGTTTTTCTTGATATTTCCATAAGATTCGAAGTTATGGTTGAGTAAATTATATTGTTAAGCCTTCCATGTTCAATGTTAATTTGGAGTTAGGGATCGAATGAGTAAACCTAAGTAGGGGAAGGTGAGGTATAATGATCCCCTTAAGGGAAAATTTTAATTGTGGATAAATTTGAAGGCAAAAACCGCAAGATTTCAATTGTTGAAGGTAGTGAATTTACTTCACTTTGTATCTGCCTACTTATTTTTCATTTCACCTATGTAGTTTTTTTGTATTAGATATTTTTGTTAAAGTTTAGTAAAGGATCATTTCATACACCCCTGTGGATAAAATGATCCCTGGGGTAGGGGCAAAATGATCCAAGGGAATAAAAAACTCTGCTGTTTATTTAAATGATAATATGTATTGTTAATAACAATTTAAGTATATAAGCAAGTTACACAAAACAAAAATATTCGATGGGTTGAAAAATAATATTTTTCTTGGGCGTTTCTCAAAGTCGAGAGAAATTCATCCACCACATTCTTATGAAAACCTCGCGCACGCATTGTAATGTCTGGATGTCTACGTCTAAATCCACGAAGTCATTCAAGTCCAGCTTTTTCTTTAGCTTCGGAAAATTGATGCGGTAAATTATTTCTTTCTACCATTCTTGGTGAGCTGAGGTTGAGAAATCCTGAGTGGTCAGCCCGTATATTATTCTGGACTCCATGTCAACAAGTTCCAGTTCTTGTTCCAGGTTGAACACTGTTTGTTTGATACCTAACTTTTTAGCTGAGTCTACAGCTATTTTATTTTTACCTTTGGCTCTTCTTTCTAATACCATCACAGGGACCTCAAATTCTCTTCTCGCGGTTTTGTAAGACATACCATCTCTATTGTCTTTTGCATTTGTTCTTCAGGCCTCTTTTGGCGATTAGTTTTACGTTTATAAATTCTCTGCATGATCTGCAAACAAAAACTATTTATGGGGTAAAATGATTCCAGAGATCATTTTAGAAAAGCAGAAGGGATCATTTCACCAATAACAAATTACAAAATATCGATCAAAACAAAACCTTCACATACCGCGTGCGATGATCGAACATTACTTAAATATTAGCTAACTGCTACTAAAACCCGCAAATAAATCAATATTTCAGTCTCGATTTCAGTAAACACTTACATGTAAAAAAAACGAAAGTCCACAAACATGCCTAGCTTAGATCAGAGCCACACTTTTTGATTTTTTTTCATAAAATCACGCCAAGCACTCGCACCGCATTGTAATTTTACAGGTAACTCGCAGGGGCGCAGGGGAACATGTTTCATCTGTATTTGGATAGATAACACAAGCTGTTTCTGATTTACGGCGGGGGATCATTTGACCCTCAGGGATCGTATTACCTCACTTTCCCCTAATGGTGGCATTCTGATTTTCATCTGTAAGTTACGATACTGAAGCGTACGATTGATCTGTAATTGGCCGACTTACAGATTCGTAAATAATGTGATTCTGGAACGGTTCCTGTAACTTTCTCATTAACAGTGTCACTTTTGAACTACACATTGGAAAACATAACCTTCAATCGTAAGATTTGATCATGGAACTTTATGTATTATGAGTAAATGGTTCTGATTTGTATTTGAAAATACATTTATCTGAATGTAGTTTGCGTTTGTTTCTTTCATCTAATGATTTGAAAACAGGAAAGAAAAAATTTCTTGGTTAAAACTGCTGTAGATCATTTATTGAGTTTATAGTACACTGGTTCTTCAATCTGAACATTTTCTGGACATCCAGCATTTCAAATGGATTCATTTGATCACGCAACCTTTTCCTTCCAATTCTCATAAAGTTACTTAAAAAAAATATTTTCAGGTCATGTATATTATTGAACAATATTTAACCTTATTCCTATAACAATCCAATAAACAAAGCCATATCATTTTTATGCATCATGATTTTTTTTTATTAAAACATAATAAACAAGCCATTCAACGTAACCTCACAATATGTCATTCGATAATGCTTCCGATCACCTGTCGAGTACTCGTAAATATTTAACGATTTCTGTAAGCTACAGATCCCTTAAAAAGGTCCAGAATTGCAATTTTCATTTAATCTTATGAAAAGTTACAGATTGTCTTACAGATGAAAGCAGAATACCACCATGAACTTATCATATATCGCTTTTAGATCAGTGGCGAATCTGATAGGGACAGTTGGGGCCCAGAATTTTCAGTGAGGGTAGTATTGAATTAATTAGTACAATTTGATTCTGCATAGGCCTTAAAAAATTAGGGGGAGCTAGGCCAACTCTTGCCCCCCTAAGCGTAGCCACTGATTGAAGAGCGATAAATGACATGTTACATATTTTTGAAACGAGAGAAAAAAGGTTTTCATTTTTAAGTGAATTTAAATTATTGTTGGCCATAAGAATAAGAACACAAGTTCATGTGATAAATTATCAAGGAACCCCCTCAGCGAAAATTTGATTGAGTCGCTAGATTCCTATCGAAAAGTATGTGCATAAGTTTTGTGTTTCGAGTATAGCACAAACAGAAACGGAAATAATGACCAAAGTTGAAATTGCCCAAATGTCAATTTTTTCTTATAACTGGAAGACAAAAAAAGATATTGCAATACGGTTGACGGCAAAATGAGTTTCTCAAAAAAAGTTCGTTAAAAGCAAGGCAAGGAGTAAAAGGAAATATTTCTTAATTGCACTTCTTCCAATTTGAATGGTCAATGCCGGAGTAGTTCTTCATTCTCTTTTCTTCATCTCATAGTGTTAAAAAGTAGTTCAGGGATCAACAATTCTGGCTACCTAGTACAGAGATCGAATGAAGAAATTATTTGATCTGTATAGGTTTTGAAATTCAACTAAAACCCAAGAGCTCTTAAGGACTGTGAATATAGGTAGATACCGTTCGTATGATCTCCGGAATCTTTGTTTTCTCAGTGTTAACGCCCTGTATGGATTCACCTTCAGCATGAACAGATAAACGAGGTTGAAAAGTACCTTAACCCTTCTTATAATCAAGTATTATACTTTTCCGCAAATCGCCAGGAAATTTTGACATTCCTGTCAAAATTTCTTGAAGAAAAAGTCAGGACTTACTGTAAGGGAATGTCATTTCCTTACTGTAAGGAAATGATATTTCCGTACAGTTGTTAGTGTTCTACATAAATGATAGAAAACACATTGCTTATAAGGAATTAATTCATAAATATTTTGAAAACGTCAAGTCATTGCTGAATACATTTTTAAGATCAATTTGTTATATTTACAGTAATTTGACAGTTAGTACAATTATTGAACATTGGAGGAACACTCTTAGAATTATGAGAAACATTTTGGACAACATGCAGGGTGGAAGGGTCATTTTGTTGAATATTTTGTACTGTGAAAATTTTATTTGCCACCTCAACCTTATTGTTAAGCGATTCTTCGATATATCCTTCAGCAACGTTTGATGACTTCCATCCGCCATGCCTCTTTAAACTAGTTATGTCGGCACCAGAGTCAACCAATATTGTTGCAGAAGACCGACGAAAGCAGTGACCAGTATATTCTGTCGGATTTACCAAGTTCAAATAAGTAGCAACTATTTTGGGCATTTTTCTAAATTGATGAATTCCTACCACTTGTCTACAGCCCTTTCCGCTTTGATATTTAAAGAAAAATCGGCCACTGTTCATATTTTCTGGTCTTAACGAAACATAGGTACTTTCGATAAACATTCAAGTAGATCTGATTAATTACAAATGATCTTGGTTTGTTGGTTTTCGAATCAGGTATGCTGATTAAAAGCTTAGATTCTAAAGTCTTCTATATCGTGTACACTCATTCGGACTAACTCATCCATTCTACAGGCCCCAGAAATACCAAATATTACAGCCACCTAAAAAATAAATAAAGCTATAATCTAAATAGAAATGAAAACCTTGTAAATTACCTTAATCATTAAATTTTCTTCATCTGGAGCTTCCTGGATGAATTTTTCAATTTCTTCCTTCGTTAAAATCTTAGATTTCTTTGCCCTATAACCTTGAGCTTGCCGTTTCAATAAAGAACGAAGTTTTGAGTATGTAGATATATCTACATTGTGTTTGAGTGCAAGGGTTGACTCCAGCATTGAATAATTGGCCCATAATGTTGAAGATTTCATCTTTAAACAAAGGTCTAGGAAGTATGCCATTACAACATTTTCTGAGAAAGAACTCGTATTTTTACTCATGCGATAATCCATAAAACGTCTGTATGCATTTTCGTACTTTTCTCTTGATTTCTTTGGCAATAATTCTAATGAAGTAGTATTCACTGCCTCAACCAGCTCTGGAGGAGTCCCAGGAATGGAAATTTCATCATCACTTATCATTTTACTTTCAAGAACACCAGCAGTTAAATTTATAAGCGTCAAGTTTGACAATTCAACCTCAATACGTTTCCATGGTAACCCAAGTAATTTTATTAGGAATTTCAAAGCACCATTTATTTGGGAATAAAATTATCGCGTTTTTTTAAATCAATCAATATCTGTCGAATTTTAAACGATTTGTGGAAAAAAAGGTATGTTTACCTCGTAGAAAAAGCCTCATTCCTGGACTCTGTGTTGCTAAGTCTCAACTTGCGCCTCGACTTAGCAATCTTCACAGTCGTCCAGGAATGTTAAGCTTTTCCTACCCGGTAAACAATGTACTATTATTCATTTTCAAGTTCGGCGAAAATTATCATATCAGATATTGCGACAATCATTTCCTTCGACATGTCCAACAGTTGGTAGCCCTGCACAAGTTTCCTTTATTCTTGTAATGATCTGCTCGGATCGGCCTCATTGTTATCAGTCGCAGAAACGACCGACCATCATAAATCTCCGCTTGATTATTGGTGAAAAGTAGACGCGATTTATACAACCCAATGGGATTATTTATATCTATAATTCGTAATGAATTATGGGAGTTCTGATGATAATCCGAAGATCTGTTAAAGAAACATAAAATATTTTTTTTATCTTCATTCAATTGTATGAAAATATTTTCTTGAATAAACCTTGTTCCGCTGAAAAAATAATTCGACTAAAAATAATCAATTTTGTTTCAATCGTTTGAATGAAATACGCTAACATAAAAGTGATAGATTCTCTATTATTCGCGATAATCGAAAAAGTTTGATTTTACATAATTTTTCATTTCTCCTATTAGACGAATAATTCTGAATAATTTTGGATGTCAGGGTCTTTCATCCAAATGTCCAACCCAACCGGTTGGTCTTTCGAAGGGATTGTCCTAGAGACTTGAGATTTTCAGGGTGAGTTCGGGTCCCTTATGCATCGTTAACTAGCCAAATCGTACAGGATGTTCCATAAAATATGACCATTCCAATTTTTTTTCACAATATCTCTGACAAAACGAAACCAATCGAAAGGAAATTTTGCTACCACGTGCAAAATGGTCATAATAAGCCTCATGCAAAATTTTGTGGCCATAGCATAAACAGAACCATAGAAAATTCAATTGGAATATCGAAAAAAAGAATTCCTGTATTTCCATAACAAGACATCCGACTCGATTAAAATTTATTTTGTGCGTGGAGATTGATATAGGTACTGAATGTTCATGCAAAATTTCAAGAGGATAGCATCATCGGAACCATTGAATTCGTTTTAATACAGGGTTTTCCTTTTAAGTTGGCCTATTAGACGTTTTAGGAGAACTAGTGACAGTGTTGCCACGTCTATCTCAAACCTATATCTACTTTCTTATTTCAAATGGAACTACCTATATTTTCATTTTTGTATCGATTCAATACCAAATTAGCAGTATAACACACTAAAAAAAATTTCTCTGCTATGCACTGTTGCCAAGTTTTTCACAAATTCCTGAAAATTTTGACATTTGCATTGCCAGTTTGGAAATGCAATATCTCGATTATTTTTTATGCGAACGGAACCAAACTCAGCAGTCTCATAGTAAAGACTCCATGCATTCATGTGGTATATTCAGTATTTTGATACATCGTAAGGTTTTTTAGAAATATTGCTCCGAAAATGTGAAACTCAAAATTGAAATATTTCGAGATTTTCAAATGGCAACCCCATATTTATTTTACAGCATTCAATTCGAAATGAAAAATGAATGGCAGTCTCCTCTTACACTAATTATTTATTTCGAATAGTTTTCGAATGAGATGAAAAATACTGAAATTTTTTTTAGGTCATGATCTATGGTCCTGTTTACGATGAAATGGTTCTATGATTATGGGGTGAATTATTGAAGTAGATTCTATGGTTGAAATCATAAAAAAATTCGATAATTATGGATGTCATAGAAAAAAGTTTACCAATATTATTCAAACACGATTAGGGTTGTTTCACAATTCACGGGGAATGCCAAAAAATTATTGAAAGGACCTGTAGGACCTTCAACAATCGTTATTCACATTTAGCATGAACGACTCGAAAGAAATTTCGAAAATTGTTTAGGCTTTCTGTAATCCTGGTCCTATGTTCATGACCTCAACAATATGATTCATTCCGATAATTCACTTTCTAATCACACAGCATTATGTTCATTGAACATGACTATAAATACCGAAAAATTTCAGTATTTTCTTCTCATTTGAAAACTGTCCAAAATAAATAATTAGTGAACATAAGGCCAGAAGTAGAGAAAGCCTAAACAATTTTCGGAATTTCTTTCAAGTCATTCTTGCTAAATGTGAATAACGATTGTTAAAGGTCCTACATATAATATGGGTAAACTTTCTTCTATGACATCAATGATCATGGAATACTTTTTATGATTTGAACCATAGAATCTACTTCAACAATTCACGCCATAATCATAGAACCATTTCATCGTAAACAGGACCATAGATCATGGACTATAAATACTGAAATATTTCAGTATTTTTTGTCTCATTCGAAAACTATCTGATATAAATAATTAGTGTAAAAGGAGGCTGCCATTCATTTTTTATTTCGAATCGAATGCTGTAAAATAAAGATGGGTTGCCAATTGAAAACATCGAAATATTTCAATTTTGAGTTTCACATTTTCGGAACAATATCTTCGAAAAACCTTACGATGTATCAAAATACTGAATATACTACATGAATGCATGGAGTCTTTACTATGAGACTGCTGAGTTTGGTTCCGTTCGCATAAAAAATAATCGAGATATTGCATTTCCAAACTGGCAATGCAAATGTCAAAAGTTTCAGGAATTTGTGAATAACTTGGCAACAGTGCATAACAGAGAAATTTTTTTTAGTGGGTTATACTGCGAATTTGGTATTGAATCGATACATAAATGAAAATATAGGTAGTTCCATTTGAAATAAGAAAGTAGATATCCGTTTGAGATAGTCGTGGCAACACTGTCGACTTGAAAATATTTTAGGCGAAGAGTTCCTTCACCCTCAAGGCTGCACCTAAAGTTTCAGAACGAAATATTCACTAGTTCTCCTAAAACGTCTAATAGGCCAACCTAAAAGGAATCATTTTCAGAATGTTATTCTGATCGTGCAGATATTTTGCATTCACAATATTCAGCATGAATCTGAAGTCCTATACAAAATTTTGAGGAAATAACATTATTGAAAAATGATCGAGCGCTCAAAAGCACCTGCTCAGGGTTTTTCTTAGATTTGTCAGAAATAGAACTTTCCTTTCAGAAGTATTGATGTTCTGAGCTTTAATTATAATGCAAGAGCTCAGGACAGGGAATATACCCTATGATCACCGGAGGCATTGTTTTTTCAGTTTTACCCTGTATGGATTCACCTTCAGCATGGACAGAAAAGCGAGGTACCATAACCCTTCTTATAATTAAGTACAACTTTATTCATTTCGGCGGAAATTAGCATATCAGATATTGCGATAGTCATCGACTGGCCAACAGTTGGTAGCCCTGCACAAGTCTCCTTTTCTCTGTTAATGATCTCTTCGGATCGGCCTTATTGTTATCAGTCCCAGAAACGACCGAACATCATAAATTTCCGCTTAATTATTGGTGAAAAGTCAACGCGATTTATACAGCCCAATGGGATTATTTATATCTATAATTCGTAATAAATGATGGGAGTTCTGGTGGTAATCCGAAGATTTGTTACAGATTTTAATTATACGGCTGGCCGTCGATTAAGATCTTTATTTTTTTACAAGCGCGTCCTCCGATAACCATCAACGTAATCATATGGATACTAAGAGGAAGCCATAACATTATCTGAACAAGAGTGGTAATTATATCGAAAGGCCGAGGAAATCTTGGACTGTTGATTGATGTTGCCGTTTTCCGATCCAATTCGTCGATGAAAGACGAATATCGTCGAGATATTTGTATTATATATCGATCAGATTCGTTTGTCAGTAGATCATCTTTAATTCTATCTATATAATTATGTTCTGCTTGGTTTCTTATTTATTGTTTTTTTAATCAGTAGCCGATTAACTCTGAATACTCAGGAAATAGGGATCTTGGCTTCAGGACTACTAGTAGGGTGAATAATACACTCCTTTTAAACTGTCAACGTTTCGATCCTATTTGGGATCTTCTTCAGGACTGAAAAATATTTATTGAGAATCTTTTAGACAAATGGACAATCTGGTTAAATTAACACAAAAAACAATACACAAAATCATTAAAACACGGTCTTATACACTTATACTCTACTTGTATATAAAATCATAAATAACAGCAAATAAAAAACAGAAATGACTAGAATTCAGGTGGAATTTTGTTATTTTCTTCATTATTTTATTTTATAGCATTATTGTTATTTTATTTAATTTTTTCCCATTCCTATTTCATTTATGAACTGAATTATATAAATATATATATATTTTTTTTTCTCCCTCCCAGGGTACCAATCAACATAAACACTCACCAATTTAGTCTTATGTATTACAATGTGGTTGTTGAAGCTGCTGAATTCCATTCGACCTATGCTGAGATATTAGATTTCGCCAATGGTATTATCTTTGATGGTTGTATTTTGTCACGAAACGTATGAGGTAGTTCTCTTTGTTTGGATGATATATTACCGGACGGTGGTGTTTTGTACTCGAGTCTAAATATGTTATCATTAGAGTTTCAAACACGTTCTTATGATATTCTCACTGACACGAATTCATTATATTTATTTGATCTCTCGTAATAGGTTGTTGTAAATTAAACTTAATTTTTGAGTATCTGTTCTGACATTCATTGTTTCATGTATGGAAATGTGTATCATTTCACTGATACATCTTTTATAATAATTACATTCTTTATCCAAGATTTTCACTTCATTAAAGTCCAAATTATGATTTTCTTGGAAGTGGTGTACAGCTAGAGCGGTTTTTTCATTTTTGTCTATGTTCTTTTCTTGGCAATCATATTGATGTTGACGTAAACGATTTTTCAGATATTGTTTGGTCATGCCCACATACGATAGGTTACAATCCTTACAAGGAATTTGGTATACCAAATTAGATGTCATTAATTTCGGAAAAGGGTCTTTTATCTTTGTCCATTTGTCTAAAAGATTCTCAATAAATATTTTTCAGTCCTGAAGAAGATCCCAAATAGGATCGAAACGTTGACAGTTTAAAATGAGTGTATTATTCACCCTACTAGTAGTCCTGAAGCCAAGATCCCTATTTCCTGATTTGAAAGCAAGGACGAGATTTTTTGGATATGGGACTCTGAATACTGTTATTCGAAATCCTACCTATGTTCAATTATTAAACAAAATGTCTTGTTTTTGTGCGCTTGTTTGTAAGGGAACAATCTGACATAGTTTTTCCAGAATATTTGTAAGTTTAGAGTGTTGACGCGGGAGTTATCTAAACTTTTGAATGAAATAATCTTGTAATTAATGATTCACATCATGTAAGAAAGTGAGGCAACTTCTCGATGTTCGATATTCAATAATTGTGCATGTATGAAAATGAAAATCATTCAAGTTTTTCCAAAGAATATCAGTTAAACACATAACATATGAAAGCAGAAAATATTAGTAGAAAATGAGAAAATTTCATTCACAAAGAGAACCCCGTTGATGAGAATATCATTCGAGGAAAGCCTGGAATGTTGATAATCAACCGTCAAAGTAATCATATGGAATCTAAGAGGAAGCTATAACAATTATCTGAACAAGAGTGGTGAGCCAATACTTTTTTCAAATTAAATATTATTTCTGTAAACACCACATAATTCAAAGTGAGAATGGTATCCTGGGGTATTTACTTGCGACGAATAATTTCTGAGATAAAAAATCAAATGCTGTTTTATGAAGAAGGTTGCGAGGTTCTTTGATTACTTCCAAAATCATCTAGAGACGAATGGAAGCAGCTCAGTCTCTTCATTTAAATTTTTTTTGGCAGAGGATGATCCACAAAAGATCAAAAAACTGATTACTAGTATCAATTTTCTGTTAATGTATGAATTGAAATAATTGGTGATTATTTGATTAGGCCTACCCAGTAGATAAAAGGAGAGACATAATATCATCGCTTATCGGATGAAACTTCACTAACTTTGTTGGAAGATGCCCCCATTTGTATTCGATGTCGATATATGAAAAAAGTTTCCGAAGTCGATAATTTAGTTCCGGATTCTTTGAAAATATTTTTTCGTTTGAAGTAAGAAAAATGATATGATATACATAATTTTATAATTCACTAAACTTATGGTGGTATTCTGCTTTCATCCATAAGCCAATCTGTAACTTTTCATAAGCTTACAGGAAAATTGAAATTCTGTATACATCTTTAAGGAATCTGTAGCTTACAGAAATCGTTAAATATTCACGAGTAGATACTCTACGGGTGATTGGAAGCATGATCGAATGACATATTGTACGGTTACGTTGAATGGTTTGTTTATTTTAGGACGCACACCAACGTTTTAATATAAGAAATTCATGAGGTATAGAAATAAGATGGCTTTGTTTATTGGATTGTTATCGGAAGAATATCATAACAGGTAAAACATTGTCCAATAAAATACATGCCCTGAAAATCGTTCTTTCTTAAAGTAGGAACTTTATAAGAATTGGAAGGAAAAGGTTACGTGATCAAATGAATCCATTTGAAATGCCGGATGCATAGAAATTCATAGAATTCAGATTGAAGAAATGCCGAATGCCCAGTTTGTGAACATGTTCAGATTGAATAACCAATGTACCATAAACTTAATGAATGCTCTACAGCAGTTTTGACCAAGAAATTTTTTTCTTTTCCGCTTTCAATTCATTAGATGAAAGAAACAAACGCAAACTTCATTCAGATAAATGTATTTTCAAATTCAAGTCAAAACCATTTACTCATAATACATAAAGTTCCATGATTAAATTTACGATAGAAGGTTATGTTTTCGATGAGTAGTTCAAAGGTGACACCGTAAATAAGAAAATTACAGGAACCATTCCAGAATTACATTATTTACGAATCTATAAGTCGGCCAGTTCAATCAATCGTACGCTACAGTATCGTAACTTACAAATGAAAAGAATACCAACATATAGATATCTTTTTGTAATAAATGTATGTTATAAACCAGAAAGCAAACCCCTCAGCAAAAATGAGAGTAAGCCACTACTTTTTTTATCTCAAAAGTGTCTCTATAATGTCAAATTTATAGCACGAACGGAAACAGAGGTATCGACCAAAGTTGAAATTGCCCAAAAGTAAATTTTGAAGAAAAGAAAAAGGAAATATTCCTTAATTACACTTCCTCCAAATTGAGTGATCAATGCAGTGTAGTTCTTAAATTCTTTTCAAAGTTCAGGGGCAAAGTTGAACAAACGATCATTATCCTTGCTGAAACCCTGAAACTCAGTATACAGCTAGAAGTAGTAATAACCGATGTCACTTCGAGTCGAATGTATATTCCAGTTCCACAAATTGACGGTTTAGAAGCGTTGTAAAACATATGTTACGCACAACATGCAACTCTGTGCATTTCCTTGAAATTTTGTCACTGGAAAGTTCTAAATAATAATAATTTCGTAATTGCTGAAAATTATATCACGTAATTGCACCAACCAGATCATATCGTGCCTTCAAATTCAATATAATTATCCTCTCCATGGGGGAGACCAGTATGAT
This sequence comes from Propylea japonica, assembly GCA_013421045.1. Taxonomy (NCBI): domain Eukaryota; kingdom Metazoa; phylum Arthropoda; class Insecta; order Coleoptera; family Coccinellidae; genus Propylea; species Propylea japonica. The sequence continues at coordinate 26,777,748 of CM024242.1, forward strand.
ATGAAGGAAATCTCGAATGTTCCTTTCTTGGCACGAACAATGCTAATTGCAGATCGAAATTCTCGCATCGCGATTACCGAGAATTCTAGAACGCAAAAAATTGTATCGCGAGTAAACTGGTCTTCATTGAATTTGTAACACGAGCCATATTTCATTGAGAATTATTATTGATGCTGAGACAGCTGTAAGGCTGCTCAATTTCATCTACACACCCAAATACTTCGAATATGAGACTTTATTGAAAAAAAGTTCCTTTTATGTACAAAATGGTCAAACCGTGTGCTGGTTCGCTATAGTCGATTTTCAAATAGCAGGTCATGTTCGTTTTTATTCTGGGTATTTGTAAAACAAAAGTAGATATGGAAAAATCTTTGGTCGAAACTGTAGAGTGATTGGAAGATTCTATAGGTGAAGGGTTTTCCAATAAGAGGTGTTATTTTTATATTCAAAGAATAATGCATTTTTCAATATAAATGATCGGATGTTTATTTCATTATAAAGAAGAAGCTATGCCTTTAATAGTGGAAAATATCATCATGCAAATGACCACCACGACCACGCTCACAGAATCATATCCTTTTAATTAAATTTTCCATAACCAAATCGCAAAGTGGATGCCCTATGTCCTGGATAGCCTCTCGAATTCCATCTTTGGAAAGAAAGAAGTCGCAAGGTGATAAATCACAAGATCTCGTTGGCCAATTCGAGAGGTAACACGGTCCGGAAACTTTTCCCGCAAAAGATCAATGGTTTCCTTTGTTGAGCACGTAGCGTCGTCTCGTTGAAAGTAAACGTTATCCAGATCAAAATTTTCCAATTGCGGCTATGAAAAATCATTAATCATCTCTCGATAGCGCAATCCATTCACCGTAACTATTGCTCCAGCCTCATTTCCGAAAAAGTAAGGTCCAATGACTCCGCCGGACCATAAACCGCACCAAACAGTCACACGTGAGGCTTTTCAACAATAAATCTTGAATTTTCCGAGACCCAGATGCGCCAATTTTGCTTTCGATGGAGTTTCGGATCATTTTCATGCATTTCAACAACAACAACAATCAGCAAAGACACGATGTTGTTGATGATCGGCCGGCTTGAATTCTTGTGTTAACTGAATTTTATAAGCCTTAAGATCCAGATCTTTATGTAAAATACGATGTAATGACGTTTGTGGAACGCCTAATTCCAAAAAACGACGAGGATTGAGTTTCCTTCAACACTTTCGGCTACAGCAGCAATATTCTCAGCTGTTCATAAGCGACGTGCACGGGTTTTATTCTTCACATCATTGACTCGTCACAACAGCTCGAATTTTTGCACCAATTTCTTTATTGCGGTCCGATAAGGTGCTTCACGACGACCCAAAAATGTTCGAGTTTTACGAACCGTCACTGCTGCTAAATTCGCGTTCAAATTTGAAAAACACCCTGTATCTCAGAATCTAGAACTCCTGGATACTACAAATGGGGGTTTTCCGGGATCCTTGAGGTGTTTTCTGTCTTCCCTGTATATAAAATTCTACTTGAAGTGTGTTAAAGGTTATAAACATTTAATTGCCAATTACCCTTTTTGAACGCCCGTTTTACTTTAACGAGTGCTATATAGTTTTGCCCAAATGTCTGTGATTTTCGAGTTTTTAGCCTAAAATTGCCTCAAAAGATAATACTCGACTGCCTAATGACGAATCCATCGTCATAATCAATTCTGTTCATGGGGCCGTAACATAGAGATAGAATAGTATAGAGTTGCTATCAATAAAATGAAAGTGGTATCAGATCCGCCATATACTGCGATACGTCGAATTTTGACAATCATTGAATTTTTTCTAAAAATAGTGATTTTTGTACATTTTTCAAGTTAAATTAAGATTTCTTGTGCTTAATAAACAATAATAAAATGGTATCGTGTGCTGTATGGCTTTCTACAAGCAGAGAAGGGACAGATAAGAAAATTAGAAGAAAAACATATCACAGGTAGGGATGAGTACTGAACAGATCCGCATTCGAAATTTTTGCTAGTATGTCTTGGTAATCTGATATCTTTTTATATGTGCATATTATCGCCTGAAGAAAAATTGTTTATTTGATATTCAATTGACCTTATTTGAACAGGATTCCTAAAGACCCAACTAGTCGTATTTTTTGGGTGAAATTCGTAAACAGAAAAAACTGGCAACTTAATTCAACCCTGAACTTTCAGCCATATTGGTAATATATAAGCCCCGCCCAGTGGTTCCATTTTTCCTTACACAATTGTATGTTATAGCGTCTCTTCTCTATTCTATCTCTATGGGCCGTAAGCAAGATATCTTTTGAAGAGATTGTCCAATTGAAATGAACATTTCTTAAACAAATTGGGGTATTTGGTAACGAAAATTTGAGCCGTCGGTTGGCCATGGAAATTTGGCATATTCCACTGTCTATATTGAAATTTTAGGTTATGTTGTTGATTTTCTTATCAGATTGATACGCAATGTTATCAATATTACATATAGTTCTCTGATAACTCGAAAGCTCGTCGGACGAGGCCGGGTAAATTCGGCAACTTTGACTTTATTTTACGTTATGACAGCAAATACTTTCAACTTCAGATAAATAAACAAATGCCTATGGGCTCGAACTTTCGTGAACGGACAATTTCCAAGTTATATTTCATTGTCAGTTCAAATAATTGAAGACTAAAGTCCGTTCACGAAAGTTTGAGCGCATAGTAGGCGTTTGTTTGTTTATCTGAAGTTGGCAGTTTTTGCTGTCATAACCTAAAATAAAGTCAACGTTGCCGAATGTACCCGGCCTCGTTCGATGAGCTTACGAGTTATCAGAGAACTCTATGCAATATTGACAACATTGCGTATCAATCTGAGAAGAAAATGAACAACATAACCTAAAATTTTAATATACACAGTGGAATATACCAAACTTCTACGGCCAACCGACGGCTCAAACAGACTATAAATATCTTCAATAGCATAATTTCCAGGCTATATCTTACGTAAATTGTCAGTTCAAATAATTGAAGACTAGTTGACAGCACACAAACCAACTCCTCATTTGATCATTCAACTTTTGTACTTCAATTGTCGTAAAATGTTTTATCTTGCACGAACCCAGCCAGGTTTCTTTCTCTTCATATTCAAATTAGTAACTTCCAGAAATCCACTTCCGATTCAAGCCTATAATTAGGGCAATTCACCAAAACGACACCACCCTATCATTTATCAAAACGACCGGCAAAATACGAAGAATATGGAAAAAAGATTACAACTCCCCACTTTCCAGAACTGCTATTAACTACAAGCATGACTTATTTGATCATGGATGAACGATTTTCTCGAGTTATTCAATCCTTCAAGACGCGGACGGACATGTGCCGTGGTTTTCATAGTTTATGCATTGCAATTATCATTGTTTGATAAGTAGTTTGATCATGCATCATAGGCATAAATGTATGTAAAACGTGGGAAACTCTAAGACCCAGGTTCGATTTGTGGGAGATTTATATCAAACGGAATAGGTATTAGGAATGACAGTTCCGTCACGCATTTTTGACAGTGAATAATTTGTTCGGAGGCAAAAGAAGACATGACAGTTCAATAACGGTTTTATTAAGTTTTGGTTGATAGGGCGCATGAAATATCTACAGTATAAGTACACATTACGGCCGGATTCATGATTCGCCCTTGAGGGTGAGTGTGAGATTGACCTTAAGTAGCTGTCAATGTCAATGTTTCAGTGAGTGGACTGTCAGTCTCAAATTGAGGAAAGGCGCTAGCACCCTTGATATGATTATACGGTCCTTCTGTCAGGCTGTCTTCTGACGTTCCGGATAGTTTTTGGTTTTATTTTGTTTACATTAACATGGCGTTGTGAACTGACGAAGAAGTAAAGATACAGCCTTTGGAAGGCGATGACGAGTTGACAGTTTTTTGATTTTTTAGGAGTACTTAAATACACTGAGTCATAAAACTGTACATAATATGATTCATTAAGTAGATGTAGACTTATACACATTTTTTTATCCCATAACTTTATTGTTAGATGTTGAAAACAACCTCATGATTTTCCTTCGGAAATTGTTTTAGTGGAATAGATTTTCGATAAATTAGATTTTTATAACGGTTTCGCATTCAATTTTGCCAAGTCAACTTCTCAACAAGACCTTTAAGGATCAAGTACACAGGGCTACTTTACAAGCTAAGAAGCCGGATCATAAAAAGCCGGCGAATTGGCGAATTGGCTTCTAGCCGAGTACACAGGGAGTTCTCACTCGCTCAGTCGCTCAATAGCGTAATAACAGCCGTAATAGGAACGTATAGGCGCAGAACAAGAATAAGCTCAAGTACACGGGGCGAATTTACAAGCTAATTCGCTCAAAAGCCGGCTTGTGGCGTGTAAAGTCGCCGGCAGTTCAACTTTTTCCAGAGCGAATTTGCAAGCAGCTAACGGAGCGACTGCGTCGAGTACACGGGGCTACTCACAAGCTCAAAAGCCACTTCTTAGCTTGTAAAGTCGTCCCGTGTACTTGACCCTTTACCCACATAAGGATTCTTGGAGTAGGCTTTATGGATGGTCGCTAGGAATGAGTGCTGAGTTGCCCTTACCGAAGTTACACTTGGACCCTCATCTTGAGGGATGACTATGAAAAAGTCCCAAAAAAGATCAAGATGACATTTTAATTTCAGTTTCCCTTTATCTGCGTCTGCTTCAAATTTTCTCGAAAGTGAAGCATAATATTTTTGCTGAAAAAATTATAATTTTTTAATTTATTGATTTCATCTGACGACTGAAATAGTTTCAACTACATACTACTACTGCCAATCGACAGCTATCTAATCGTATCTAAGGCTTCAACAGGTTAGTTGAATTCATAAATGAACATGTCATGAGACTAAAAAAGGGTTTTCCAATAAGAGGTGTTATTTTGAAACTTAAAGAAAATGCCATTTTTCAATATAAATAATCGGATGTTTTTTTCATTATAAAGAGAAAGCTATTTCGTTAATAGTGGAAAATAACATCAGGCAAATGACCACCACGACCACGCTTACAGGACCATATCCTTTTAATGAAATGTTTCATAACATTCGCAAAGTGGCTGCCCCATGTCCTCTTTAGCTTCAAGAGTTCAATCTTTGAGGTCTTCAATCGACGTTGTTGGCGTAGACGTTCACGTGGCCCCAAAGGAAGAAGTCGCAAGGTGTTGAATCACAAGATCTCGGTGGCCAATTGTGATCACCTCTTCGAGAGATAACACGGCCCGGAAACTTTTCCCGCAAAAAAACAATGGTTTCGTTGCTCGTGTGGCACGTAGCGCCGTTTTGTTGAAAGTGAACGTTGTCCAGAATAATACTATCCAATTTCGGCCATAAAATCGTTAATCATCTCTCAGCTACAACAGCAATATTCTGGACTGTTCTGGAGCCACGTGCAAGGGTTTTATTCTTCACATCACCAACTTGTCCTAACAGCTTGAATTTTTCCACCAATTTCTTTATTGCGGTCCGACAAAGTGCTTCACGACGACCCAAAAATATTCGAGTTTTACGAACCGTCTCTGCCAAATTTTCACCATTTTTATAGTGAATTTTAATTATTTAAATGCGTTTTTGCAGCGTGTATCGTTCCATTTTTATCAATGGCGTAGTTTCTACTTGTCAAATGTCCAAAAACTTCAAACGTGACATCTACCGAGAGCGGGCTATTCAAAATAAAACCTCTTATGGGAAAACTCTTTACCTGTCTTGATGTTCGTCTTTCCTAATTATGTTCTTCATAATCACCAGTGTCGTACCCACAAAAACAAAACAAAAAGTCAGAAACAGTGATCTTCAGATAAATAATTGGCATTTCAAAGTCATTGTTGCAAACACAGAAGTATCACTGTTCCAGGCAAGCAGCAACGTATCATTATTGAGATAACTGAAAGAAGATTGCAGTCGCAGAGGAAGAAAACCGAGAGGAATATTAAACGTTACAGTTTAAATATCACATATATAATTACGGTTGCAGTACCATGGAAGTTGGTAGGAATGGTTCGAGAAGCCGCAAAGCGCGTCATGGTTTGATTCCGAACAAACAACGGAAGGAACACGGACGGTACCTCTCTCGCCAAAAGGATTAAAATGCATAATGGTCTATTATTATTTGTAATATTTCATATTCCGATACAGATTACTCGGGTACCATTCATTTCGATTTCGAAACAGTTAAATGTAAATTCACATATCTAGAGATTGGTTACAGCGTGAAACGTTCGAAATATCAGGATGCCATCTACCATGTACCGGATTTAATGTTGCGAAACAAAATGCTCCATTTATTATTGAGAGGTAATTGTTATCGTTCTTTCTTCGCTGCTTTCTTCGCACCCGATGGGAAAATGGACTTTTTTATTCGCGTTCTGCAGATTGAGCTTAGAATGGATCTATCTTCTTTCATCGTATTCGTGGGAAATCTTCTGAACAATAACTAACGCTAAAAATGATCGAAAATGGAAAAAATATTCACGCTTTGGTCCAGCGTGAAGAATTTTTGGCCTACTTTTTGAATTTTTATTGGTTTAAGTTGATAACGTTGGAAAATCATTACAAGCTCTACTTCTTCGACGTATATGAACGATTAGCATTAGAACGTTCCATTTTTTTTACAGAAAAATAACAGAACCGAACTTAGAAATTGGATTGATGAATAGAATAGAACTTATATTTATCTTCGAAAAAATTAATATTATTATAACTGCTAGGCTTGACCTGTAAACATTTCCAGTCTTCATTTACAGTGAAACTTTCCTATAACGCAAGCGCTAAATCCGCAAAAAAAATTGTTATAAAGAATTTTCGTTTAACTGAAATTTTGTTTCTATAGTCGGCAATGTCGCGGTCGACTTCACTGATAAATTCAAGTTATCATTCAACCTTAAGTACTTGCTTTCAGATATTTTCGCACAACTTTTCACACTAGCGTAATGGTTAGATTGAGACCAAACAGCCAGGGGTGTATTTAAAACTGTTTCGGAAGGATCTCTCTGCCCACCCTAATGATTTAGTTCAAGGTCGGGATTTATTACGTACCTACGTCCGAAAAAAACTCACCCTTACACCTTCTAACCAATACCCATTCAAAGAGTGTTGTTCTTTGAATATTTCATTATAGATAGAATTTACTTCGTTTTAACATTGAATTTAGATTCAAGGTGCAATGTCTTGTACGATTCGTTATACAGAGAAATTCGTTATACAGGCGTTCGTCATGGGGAAGCTCCACTGTATTTTCAGAAGCAGTCTGACTGAATTTGATTTTGGTTCCTTGTTTCAGCTCCAAATTGCTATATATCAGATATTCGGATTGAATTGTTGTTCACATGCCAGTATAAACTACCAACTGCATAATTTGCCAGCTATAAATCTTTAACAACAATAGACCTCAGACGATCTCAAAAATCAATATCATGTTCATTGATTGACCTTCCATTATAATTACGAGTTAACAGAGAAATATTCTTTGTGGAATCGTACAGTGGTTCCTGCAAGCCGCGTGTCTGTAGTAAATATGGTCAACAGTACCTACACAAGGAGTCTTAACTCTCCAATCAGCCTAATCAATGATTCAACTAGTTATCCAGCTAGATAACTTGACATGGAACATTTAAATCAAACAAGTCTTCACCTCAGGACAGCCTAGCTCCATATATAGGAGCATGTAAGCGTGCAAGAAAGACAGACCCAGCCACGTCTGTCGATATGTTGTTTAATGACATAAGCTTGTTCTTAGCTGCTAAGTACCAGTACCAGGGTTATGGAAGATATCATTGTGCGAGCATCATGCATATTATTTACGTCCAAGGCTTTCAGGACATGCGATTCACAAAATGGCCGTCCACCAACCAGATTCATTTGATATTCTTTACTTCTAATCACTGGAATTATCATACCGGCTGTATTATTTATTTAAGCTGACTCAAGTATCTGAACATGCCTCTGTAATTTGGGTACCCCTGTATAATTGGTATTGTCTATAAATTATTCATTACTTCGCCGTCGGGTAGTACAATTCTGTGTTATACAGCGTTACTGTAATTGGTGGTAATTATAGATTCGACTTGCCGTATTTGAGTTAGACTGATTGAAATATTATTGAGTGTCAATAAGACTGAGAAATTAACTTTATTTTTGTATTTCAAGGCGTGGTCAATTTATCGACGATCATGGGCATCCACTACAAGCAACCTCACTCTACGCATTTAACACAATTCTGTATTTTTCTAAACTTTCTTTTTATTTTTTTACTTTTTCGTCTGGTTTTGTGGAAGTGGGCAGTGATGGTGATACTAAAGTGGTCAATGTGATTTAAAAAGAACTTAAATGTAAAATTTTTCATCCAGCAATATGCATTTATTCTATTTGAGCGCTCGTTCTACTTTTAAACCAGTGCTATATCGTATTGTCCAAATGTCTGTAATTTTCAAATTTTGAGACGAAAATGGTCTCAAACGATAACTTACGAAGGGATTATCCCTGAGACTTTAAGATGATTTTGGTTCCGAAATTTCGCGGTTAGGTTCGTTAACTAGTCAAATCGTACCTACAAGGTGTTTCATAAAATATGACCATTCCAAATTTTTGTTCATCAATGTCTCACACAAAACTTAATATCAAATTCAATATCAATATGATTATTAATTTTAGACCAAAATTATTTGTTGTAAAAATATGGATTATACAGGGTGTCCCAAAACTCGACGTCAACCCAGAACCGGGTGGAAAGGCAGGTAATGCTGGTTGTCAGAAAAATATAAAAAAAAATCTAAGTTGCATGATTTCAAAATAATGGGCATTAAAAAAAACACGCCAAGTTCCACACCCTGTGACAGTCTTTTCGCTCCTGTTGCCACAAATATCAACTTTTTCCAAATTTTTTTTTGCTGTGTAACCTTGAATAATGCTTGTCTGAACTGTAATCAAAATTTGGATACCAGCTGCTCTAGGTTTCATGAAAATAGGGCTTGCTTCTCAGAAAAAAAATCAAAATAAACAATTGTCCAGTTTCAACTGACTGTATTGAAAAAAAAATGTACTACGCAAGTTTGGCAAGTTTTGTCAAAAGTTGGCGCATTTAGTAAGGATTCCAAAATGGTATAATACTCGTCAAACTGTAGCTGCCGTAGAAATTTATTCTCGATTGCCTTTGAATACACTTTTTCTTAAACTGCTTCCCAGTAAAAAAGTCCAATGGATTCAAGTCCGGTGAACGGGCCGGTCATCAGATTGAACCAGAACGTCCGATACATCTTCCGGGAAAAAATGTTACCAGAAAAAAAATTTCCAAAGAAATTTCTCAGGAAAAATTTTTTCTGGAAAAATTATTTTCTCTGGAAATTTTTTTTTCTGGTAACATTTTTTTCTGGAAGATGTATCGGACGTTCTAGTCCAATCTGGTGACCGGACCGTTCACCGGACTTGAATTTCATCCCAAACTGCAAATGGCGGCCCTTGCCTCACTTTTTTCTACGTGACAGTTAGGAAGTTCGACGTCCAGTTAGTATGATAGGTCCACGTAGTCATATAAATTTGGATTTCAAAAACAATTGATCCAACATATACATATTTGTACCTACCATGTCATTTTGACATAAGTTTCTCATACGTTTTTTTTCATTATTCCGAAATTGAATTAGATATTTAGAATGAAATACCACTATTTAAATCTGAAGGAGATGATTACCCTTTAATAGGGTCCTGTAGCGGTCTTAGAAGAACAGGAGATTCGAAAAATCATCACCTGGAATGCCAGACCTGTTTTAAAGAACTCTCCTGGCCTAAGAGCATGAATTGAATATTTTGTATCTGAATATTGAATATTTATTCGAATATTTTCAAGTTTCAATTTTGTAAATACGGCAAAACAGGGTTTTTTCTACTGAGGTTTTTCCCTGTGCTCTGGTATCATACGCCAGAATAGTACCTATGGTACCCCGTTTTGCACCAACCTCAGCTTTGTTTCCTGTATTTTATTTTGTGAACTTTCAATTCATAAGTATATATATATACCTACTAACAATTATGAAGTGCCCAATTTATATACTAAAATCTCACGTTTATTGGTTGTTTTTTGAGGACATCTGATCTGTCTTCCAGCAAGCCAAAAATTCAGAAGTCGGAAAACTAAGCAGCATCACAGTCTTCGTGACGAATCTCATTAGATATGCTTATTTAATCAGGAAAAAAAATATTTTATAAATTTTTTAATGTCTCATTCGAGATGCCTATTTTCCAATGGTGCGGAATTTCCCATTTCACACTTGGTGAAAAAAGGTTTATGATTTCCATAGGAGTTGAAAAACCGATGATGGAAATTTTATAGCCAATTTATTTCCTAGATACAAGTCGTTCTAATTCATATATCAATAAAATATTTTCGTAATCCATCTGGTAGTTTGCCATATGATTTCTGCTGTTTATATATAATTTTCAGAAAAAGTTCACTAAACAACGAAATTGTTGCACTTCCTTTCAATCTATCGAATCGCTGTCTTTACATAACATGCCAAATCTTCACTGATCTTCTTCAACCATTCCAAAAATATATACTGGGTGTCCTAATCATGTATACATCAAATCGGGTCGGTAAATATTTTGATTTATGTGAGTAAAAAAAAATTAGACGGTCTCGAATTATACCTATACGGCAAAAGAATACAAGAAAAACAACTTTTTGATAAAGTTCGGACGCTTGAAGTAGAACAAATATCATTTAGGATTTTCAGGGATGAACTATCCTGTGTGTTTGATCACGAGGATTTCAACTGAACGAAATTATACCGAACTTAAATCTCAATAACGAACAATAATACCTTTAGATATGTCATATTACTAGCAGTACATTACTAGAACATATTTTCTCGAACCTATAATTTCGTAGAATTATACCTATTGTTGACTCATGAATATCACTACTGAACTGAAACTGACAGTTAAGTCCATAAACAATGATATATCGCTGGTAATTTCCTCTTGTATAAATTTTCTAATGATATCTCAGTACGTAATTAATATTTCTTTTTACCTATCTATTGAAAATGTCAGCTACTGCTGACATTTTGCATGAAAATATCTTTATACTTTCACTCCGGTTGTGAAAAACTAAGAATTCAGTCAAAGGGGTCTGTTTTCATCCGTGATTGTTTTTAAAATGTAACTTTTTTGTTCCTTTTATTAAATTTTACCTCTTGACTTTTAGCTGACTTCATGATTTTATTCATTTATTGTATGACTAAGGAACCTGTAATCATTGTTTATTTGGGAATGGCAGTGTAAAGGTTGACGCTCACTTGGACGAAACGAAGCGAAGAGTTGTTTTCCGCAGGCACGATTTGCACTGAATCAAATGGGTAGACGCTCACTTGGGAGGCGCGAAGCGAAGATCAGAATCGTTTGATTCAGTGCAAATCGTGCCTGCGGAAAACAACTCTTCGCTTCGTCTCATCTCGTCTCGTCCAAGTGAGCGTCAACCTTAATGCCGAAATATCTCACTTAGATGTTTACAATAATGTTCAATATAAACTTGAAGTTTCAAGACTGTAATTCTTCTACATTATTGCATTTGAAGAGAGCAGTAAGGTTTTGCTATTAAATTTGTGGCTTTTGTGTTGTTTCGTCCTTTTTGTTCGTCTTATTGCTGGTTTTAACGTTTTTACACATTCTCGATGAATTTTGAGTCTATTTCATTAATAGTTAATTTAATTTCACATCATATGTATACCAGGCACTCACATCAAGCAGTCATCTACATCATGAGTACATTTCTGCCCATCGACACATACTAATGATTCAAAGAATGATGTTCTTGTTATATTTCGTTATAGAGAAATGATAATAATCGATATCATTTACAGTATAACTTCCCTATAGCGAACGTCTGTATAACGAATTTCTCTGTATAACGAATTTCGATATGGCACCTTGAATCCAAATTCCATGTTGAAAACACCCTCTAAAGCGTAGCAAATTCTCTCTATAACGAAATATAATAATAATAATAATAAATGTCTTTATTGAACCACCTAATTACAAAAGCCATTACATAAGAAGTAAATTTATATAGGGCGAGATTCAGTTTGCACACCACGAGTGATATGCATCTGCTCTTCCACCTAACCTTTAAATATTCAGACGGAACCAAAGATTGTATTCTCTAACTCAAACCATCATTGTTGACTTGCACACTGATATTGTCTCTTAGTTATTATTACATGATTGCTGATCCATCAGATCCAAAGTAACCATCCTCTTGAAAGTTAATTTTGACAATGTCCGAACCGCGTAGGGCAAAGTGTTGATAGTTTTCACTACACAGTATGAAATTGAGCGCTTGCACAACTGTGAAGAGTGTTCAGGTACGGTGAGGCAATTTCGATGCTTGAGATTGAGAGAGTGAACATCGATTCTGAAAGATATATTATTATATAAATACGGTGGAGTCTTTTCGTTGATCAAATTGTGGTAAAAACAACACGAATGCAGTCTACGACGATTTTTCATGTTCAGCCATTTGAGAGCTTTGAAGTTATGTCGAATACTCTGATATTTCCGTACCCCGAATATAAACCGCACACATGAGTTCTGTAATCTCTGTACACGATTCTGGTCTGGGCACGTTGGATTCAGCTGGAAATGTTGATAATGACGGTTACTTCAAATGATTTTCGTTAATGTCGATGTAGATATTGTAACAAATCAACTTCCAACTGAAAAGGACAGTTGGACAGTGTCAAATGCGGTATTCGAGATCACAACTATAGCAGTGATGATACCGACAGCGTTGATTTGAAGGAGCAACCGGCCGAAAAACCAAATTGTGAAGAAGTACTTCAAGCCTTCAAAACGTGTTATCTCGCTTTCCGGTCCATTGAAGGGGTTCCGGAAAATATTTTTGAATCTTTGAGAAAATGTAAAGTTTTTATGAGAATGAAATGTTTTTTAGTTGTACCACTCAGACAAAATTACGAACTATTTGCCCAAATAATGAATAGCTTTGTATTGTAAACGTACCTATATAAAATGCCTATAAGCTATTAGAAATACACTTACAGTCCTTTTTGAGTTTGTATATGAACTATTTCGTTATATAGTCCGGTCTATTTAGACCAAAAATGAGAGTGAAGTTACATAAAGTCCCAACAAGCTGAATTTCAGTGAAATCGTTCAAAATATATTTATAAACAATGTCTAGAAGTTCCTCATCATTCCCCTGTAAAGAAAAAATTTAATTCATGGTCAAAGGTCAAAAAATGAGTTTTTCGCGATTTTCAGCAAAACGGTAAGTTTCATCATGAAAGTACCCCAAACAAAAATTGTAGATCATAAAATTATCTATAAAAAATGTATCAATACTTTTTTTCTTACGAGCCACCGTTTCTGAGATATAACGATTCAAAAAGTTATAACTACGCGCTAAGTACACTACCTCCTAGGTGCCGTGGAAACGAGTGCATATTATGACGATAACGACTTTTATAACTTTTTGAATCGTTATATCTCACAAACGGTGGTTCGTAAGAAAAAAAGTATTGATACATTTTTTATAGATAATTTTATGATCTACAATTTTTGTCTGAGGTACTTACCGTTTTGCTGGAAATCGCGAAAAACTTATTTTTTTGACCTTTGACCTTGAATGAAATTTTTTCCTTACAGGGGAATGATGAGGAACTTTTAGACATTGTTTATAATTATGTTTTGAACAACTTCACAGAAATTCAGCTTGTTGGGACTTTATGTAACTTCGAATGTCTAAACAGACCGGACTATATAGGGAAGTTTCACTGTATTTGAAATTTCATAATTGAAATTATTGTTATTATCATTATATATGATGATATCAATTAATTCACTTCAGTTAATGTAAGATAAGATCGACCTGTTCCAATTGCACCGTTTCACCGTAACCTATTTATCTTCTGTTGAAGAAGCCCATTAAATTTCGTACCAACGAATGCCGAGTAGCCCATAAAAATATCGTCGTTTATTGAGTCACCTCCATCAAAATTCCGAATTTATTTGATTGACAGAAAAAAATCGATGGGAAGATGCACCTTGCGATGAAATACTGAAGTGGCCGAAAATATAATAGAAAACTCCGCGGAAACGTCGTTACTGAATAATGGCGGACAGATGCTCGGCACACGGCGGAACGATTGATTCCGGAAAAAAAAACGCTGAAAAAGACCTTAAAGGCTTAAAATATAAACTTGAAGTTTTAATACTTTTATTCATCTACATTCAATATTCCGTTAAAAAAGAGCTGATAGCAAAATGAGTCGATTTTCTTGTAATGCCTTTCATTAATATATTTCTGCCCATCGACTGATATTAATAATTTTATCATTATCATTTGAAATTTAATAAATGAAATTATTATCATCATTATTACGTATCTTGCTGATATTAATCAATTCACTTAATTCAGTTAAAGTAAGAAAAGATTCTTCATCTGTCTTTAGCTATTTCAGAATGTTTTTTTTTCTATTTGAGCCAAGTTTAATTCCCTCATCCTGAAACGGAAACATTTGATATTTATCGTGAGATTTTGCATCAGTAGTGTCAATAAGTGTAGATGTTAGACTTTTTCATGGTTCATATTCATTAGAAGTTTTCTATTGTTTGGAAGGTTCCAAGGAATATTAAATTGATGTAAGTAAACCTTTCAATGATTAATATATTAAGTTTAAACCATATGCCGATAACTGTGTCGATAATATTACATCGAACAGTGATTGACATAGGCTTCAACCTTAATATATAAATCAGTGAAGGGTTTCCTTACATCAATTGAATATTCCTTGGAACCTTTCAACCAATTGAAAATTTCTGAACGAATATGAAACAGAAGAAAATCTGAGAGATCTAGGAAAGCAGGATGATAGTATAATCAAAATCGATGCAAAAGTGAGATGAAATTATGTCAATGACTACCGAAGGAATACTGAGTAGCCCATAAAAATATCGTCCTTTATTGAGTCACCTCCATCAAAATTCCGAATTTATTTGATTGACAGAAAAAAATCGATGGGACGATGCACCTTGCGATGAAATATCGAAGTGGCCGAAAATATAATAGAAAACTCCGCGGAAACGTCGTTACTGAATAATGACAGATGCTCGGCACACGGCGGAACGATTGATTCCGGAATAAAACGCTGAAAAGACCTTAAAGGCTCCAATATAAACTTGAAGTTTTAAGACTTTTATTCTTCTACATTCAATATTCCGTTAAAAAAGAGCTGATAGCAAAATGAGTCGATTTTCTTGTAATGCCTTTCATTAATATATTTCTGCCCATCGACTCATATTAATAATTTTATCATTATCATTTGAAATTTAATGAATGAAATTATTATCATTATTATTACGTATCTTGATGATATTAATCAATTCACTTAATTCAGTTAAAGTAAGAAAAGATTCTTCATCTGTCTTTAGCTATTTCAGAATGTTTTTTTTTTCTATTTGAGTCAAGTTCAATTCCCTCATCCTGAAAACGGAAACATTAGATATTTATCGTGAGATTTTGCAGTAGTGTCAATAAGTGTAGATGTTAGATTTTTTCATGGTTCATATTCATTAGAAGTTTTTTATTGTTTGGAAGGTTCCAAGGAATATCAAATTGATGTAAGTAAACCTTTCAATGATTAATATATTAAGTTTAAACCATATGTCGAAAACTGTGTCGATAATATTACATCGAACAGTGATTGACATAGGCTTCAACCTTAATATATAAATCAGTGAAGGGTTTCCTTACATCAATTGAATATTCCTTGGAACCTTTCAACCAATTGAAAATTTCTGAACGAATATGAAACAAAAGAAAATCTGAGAGATCTAGGAAAGCAGGATGAATAGTATAATCAAAATCGATGCAAAAGTGAGATGAAATTATGTCAATGACTAACGAATGAATACTGAGTAGCCCATAAAAATATCGTCCTTTATTGAGTCACCTCCATCAAAATTCCGAATTTATTTGATTGACAGAAAAAAATCGATGGGACGATGCACCTTGCGATGAAATATCGAAGTGGCCGAAAATATAATAGAAAACTCCGCGGAAACGTCGTTACTGAATAATGGCGGACAGATGCTCGGCACACGGCGGAACGATTGATTCCGGAAAAAAACGCTGAAAAAGGCCCTAAAGCTGTAAATCGACGACCACGTTCGGTTCAGTTGTCTATAAATTTGTTCCTGTGGTAGCGATATTTATCGGCGGTGACATTCTTTGGCGTTCGCCATCAACGGATGCCTGCTTTTTGCCCAGTCTCCTCAGATTTCTTGATGTATTCTGTGTGCAAAGGTCTTATTAGTGCTGTTTAAGGAGTCCATTGTGTCAAAGCTCAGTTTTTTGCGATTTACGCTAAAACAACAATGATCAACTTGCCAATAAAGTTGTTGCCTTTTTGGGTTGAAGTATTCGCTGTTTCAGGAAATGCGTAACCATACTCAGATTTTCAGTGGGATCGTGATGAAAATCCTTTTACAGATTTGGCAATGAACGAAAATAATCTTTCACCAGTTGTGGCCTATCGGTCACGTAGTGACTGCTGATGTACCCAGCTAGGGTA
Organism: Propylea japonica; assembly: GCA_013421045.1. Lineage (NCBI taxonomy): Eukaryota > Metazoa > Arthropoda > Insecta > Coleoptera > Coccinellidae > Propylea > Propylea japonica. The sequence continues at coordinate 26,794,365 of CM024242.1, forward strand.
GGTTCGGCCAAATCGTCTATACCTACAGACTCATCGAAAGTGTTAATACAAAGTGCGGTAGAGAGGACGCACGGTTTTCAAAAAGTCATAAAACAGTCGATTTTCACTCAAAAACAAATTTATTGATGCAATAAGGCTCCCAAGGAAATAGCAGTTGAGACAGTCAAGTGTGGAAAATAACCTCAGGTATGTGGTGGCGAAATCGTTGATGCAGTGCTGGAGGCGTTCTTGGAAGTTCGCATAAACTCTCTCCAACATTGCTCACTCAACTTTTTTTTTCTTGTGGAGGACACCTCAAGGCTAGAGTATACGGACACAAGCCCCAAACTCTGGACGAAATGAAGGACGCAATTCGCGTGGAAGTCGTCAAAGTTGAGAGAGCAATGTTGGAGAGAGTCTATGCGAACAAGAACGTCTTCAGCACTGCATCAACGATTTCGGCCACTAAATGCCTGAGGTTATTTTCCACAGTTGACTGTCCCAAATGTTATTTTCTTGTGAACCTTATTGCATCAATAAATTTGTTTTTGAGTTAAAATCAACTGTTTCATGACTTTTTAAAAACCGTCCGTTCTTTTCGCCGCACCCAGTACTTCTTCGAAGATTATATCGTTCCAAAAAATACCACAATTCAGTGATATATTAATCGGCACAAGGAATCAAAAGAAATACTTATTATCCTTTCAGCTTCGTTTCGAAAACTTTTATTCCCTTCTTCAGACACATCAGAATAATAATTATAAACATGATATAATTTATGAATACATAATTTATAGGGTTTTAACGCAAAAGAATAATTACATCGTGATATAAACAACAACATGAGAAATCAAAGCTTGTGTTATTTACCGCTTTTTTTCTCATATTGTTGTTTGTATCACGATGTAAATATGCATTTGCGTTAGAAGCCTATTTTCCCTCTAAATTATATAAGATTTGCGTCAAAAATGAACTGAAATTTGCACAGAAATGATGACATTTCATTAATCACCGTGATTGGAGTTTTGTGAAACCTGGCGTGAATTTTCCAAATGTAAATTTTGAGGAATAACTCGAAAACCAGAAGATACAGCGATGTGGTTGAGAGCCACTATAAGTTTCTTGACAAAGGATAATATCAATGTGCTATTCATTTCCTCTTTCTCCTAGGGTTGAAAACTAATTAGAGATCACCAATTCTGATCTCCCTGTAGGTATTATTAATGTATTTTTCCGTCGACCTCGAAATAAAAGGTGATTTTAATGTATACGAAATTGAGCATTAATCACCCATTTCAATGCTTAATTTTTTTTAGCCATTTCACTGTGCAATCCTCATGGCAAACGTTCACAAAGTATTCAGAAGCACTACGAGAAATGTCAAAACTCTACTGGAACATAGATACATAGAAGTTTTATTATGTCAAATGTAATTCTTGTGCAAAATGATGAAGTATTTCAATCCAGAGTTTATAGACAATTCGTATTGAGATCGTCAGAAAAATCTTGTAATCAACTAGGATATCAATTGAGCTGTCTTTAACCCTCGAATAGTCGCGTCAAAACTTTTTACATAGGTAGTCGCGCCGGTCTCACAGACCGTGCATACTCATTGAGCTCTGAATGCTAAGTGAAAAGAGTTTCTGCCTAAAAATTCAAATGGATGTCTTTCAAAACATAACTGAGTGACAAGAAAATGCAAGATTGGTACATATTTCGAATTGATGCTAATATATTGGGGAAATTCCAAAAAAATCAATTTTATTCATACACCTTACTTTATTCAGTCATAAAAAGAAAAAATCAAACTCTAAGGATTTGAAGACTAGAAATAACAAAAAGTTACACCTTTCATCAAATAAAAATGATTCTACAAACATATTTTAGCTCAATGAAGGCCATTTTCTAGGCAGTTTTTTGTTGGGGGGGGAATTTTTTCCAACGCATCACTGTATCTTTGCCAAAAAAACGACAGTGTATTACTTTGATTTTATTCCTCATCATCATCAGAAATATTCTGCTCTGAGTCATCACTCGCAAGTTGTTGTTCTAAATATTCAAATTTTTCTTCAGACTGATCAATATCTGAATGTTCGTCATTTGCGATTTGATCCTCTTCCTCATCTAAAACCTCTAGTAATTTCTGCAGTCGAGCTTGTTCTTTTTCGTAAGACCACATGGCTAAAAAACAATGAATTTACCTCGTTATAAGTTATACGGAACAAACACACCTGAAACTCAGCGCACAATCGAACTATCAAGATATAAAAAAATAGGGTACGAGCGTAGTCGCGCCGGTCTCCCACACCGTGTCACGATATATTTTTTTCGTACTAGCACGTTTCACGATGAGATTCGCAAGGACTCTCTGTCGCATCCTTACGGAAAGATAGACGGAGCCGGAGATGCCATGCCCCCTGAATTTCTGAAAATTAGGATAAAAAGTGTCTGGTCGGTTTCACCACAGCCGTCTATAGAGTACTTTAGACGGCTGTGGTTTCACAGACCGTGCGCGACTAACGGAGGGTTAATAATCTAGTTGATTAAATAACTATTTCCGCCAACCTCGAAATAAAAGGTGATTTTAATGTGCACGAAAATGATCATTAATGACCCATTTAAATGATCAAATGATCAATTTAGGCTATTTTAATATGCAATCCTCGTGGAAACCGTTCACAAAGTATTCAGAAGCACTACGAGAACTGTCAAAACTCTACTGGAACATAGATACATAGAAATTTTATTATGTCGAATGTAAGTCTTGTGCAGAATAAGAATGTATTTCGATCAAGAATTCATACACAATTCATATTAAGATCGTCGGAAAAATCTTGTAATCAACCCGGTTGTTAATCGAGCTACTTATTATCGCTCATTTGACCATTATATTAGTCGCTGTCTTTAATAACCCAGTTGATTAATTAACTATTACGGCATTTGGTCAAAAAGAACCAGCATGTCTCAGTTTGTCTCTTATTTTCGAATTCCAAGTTGATAATGATCAGAAAAAAACATAGCTAAGTCTGGAATTGTCAAAGCGGATATGTGCCCACCTCTGACTAGCCCAATTCGGAAGCTGAATGCATATAACTGTATGGATATCTCCCATCTAAGATCTTTATCAATCGATTAATGCATAGGAGGAAATTGGCGGATATTGCTCTTATTTCCTTCATTTGCATTAAAACCTTGAACACTTGTGAAAAAACCATGGCTACCTATAGTTATAGAGAAACACGTAACTCGGATCAATTTAACTTAATTTATATCACTTCTCAATAAGAATGCATAATTCTCTTGAGCATTGCATGACCTGATTACAAATGAAAGATAATGGAATCATATCTGACATATCAAATGACAAGCAATTTTTTTGTTTCGGTTTATTGTTCGAAATGTCAATATTTTTCCAGAAGAGCAGGGGCTAGAATGGGAGCAATTTCATAATTTACATATTACTATTACGTATGTTGCAATACTTTTTGTTGGTAATGAATAACAAAGATCTCCAATCATCTCTAAGGGAATAGATATAAGGAAATATCGATTTCAACAAAATCTTGAAACAGGTCAATTTTTGTTTCACTCTTACCAAATTTTTATTCATTTTTGAAGGATTTTTGTTGCACCCTGTGCAATTCCCATCAACCCTACAAAATTCTTGTAGGGAAATTGGGTCACATGGTACTGTTTTGGCAAGGTCTTTGTATCTTTTTATTTTTCTTCATTAAAGTGTTTCTACTAGATGATAAATTCCCACCAAAATTTTATAGAAAGAACAATTTCAAAAGAACGGAAAATATCTAATCAAAATTTTAATGATGATCAGGTACAAACAGAAAACCCTTAAGAACAACCAAATTTGTTGAACGTCATTCCTTATATTCCTGGCGTTTCAGAAAAAATAAGAAGAATTGGTTCCGAATTCATTATAAGAACAGTTTTCAAAACACAAAATAATTTAAGAACCATTCTAACCAGAACGAAACCAATGAATGAGACACAAAAATCAAAAAATTGTGTTTACAATATTCCCTGTATATGTGGAAAATCTTATACAGGAGAGACATCAAGACCTTTAGAGATAAGAAAACGGGAACATAAGAACAACATCAAAAATAGAGACATTACAAACATGGACCTATAATACTAACTGGACGTCGAACTTCCTAACTGTCACGTAGAAAAAAGTGAGGCAAATCGCCGACATTTGCAGTTTGGAGTGAACCACAAATATTTTGATGTTTTATGCCATATGTGCTCGAATTTTGATTGAAACATAGACGTTCCTTCGAAAGAAATGATGAAAAACGAACTCTGTATAGATATTAGTGTTCTGTGAACACTGACATTTCGGTCTATATCAAATAATAATTTTTTTCGATTCGTGTGATTAGTTATTAAAATAATGTACCATTATGATGATTATACACAATAGATTCCTCAAAAACGGTATAACCTCGCTAATTCTAATATTTCAGTTCGTTGAAAAATTGACAACTCTCAAATTAGTCAATTTCACTCCAAACTGCAAATGGCCGCCGTTTGCCTCAAAATTTTTGACATGTTCGCTATCTAGTTAGTATTATAAATCTATGATTACAAAATCACAGATCATGTATGTTCAAATAGCGGAGATCATATGATGAACTGGAACAACAAAAAGATTTTAATGTCGGAACCTGATAATTATACAAGCAAAATTAAGAAATCCACATGTATTTTGTTAGATAAAGTAGGTAATTTGGTCAATTGTTCTGTTGGAATAGATCGTATTTGGATTGATTTTTTGAAGTAAGAAATGACACCAGGAAATTTCAACATTAAATAAATCAACATTTCTATATATTGACAACTTTCAATGTCAATCAGATTGCAAATGAAAAAACATACAATTCTGAAGATTTTAAAAGTTAGTCTAAAGAAGGTCTCTGGTAAAGACACCGAAACGTTAAATCGTCTTTTTCATTGATTCTCTTTTTCAGTTTTAGAGTTAGGCAACAATTTTTTCAAGACCAATTTGCTGCTGACAAATGAGTGCAAAGATTCTCGCAGGAGCACTTCATCTTAATTAATTTTTTTTGATTATTTCTGTTTCAGAGACTGGGAGTAAAAACGTATAAAGTTTTTCAGAAATGCAGAATCCTCCCAAAATATATTTCAATCGATATCTTTGTATCTTCTTTACAGGCGCACAGAAATTTTCAAAAAAATTGTTTTTTTTAAATTAGTTATTCCGAAGAGGTTTTCAGTATGTGCACTTTTTCTTTTCTTTGAGCCGTTGGTACCTGATGAAATTTGTCACCGAATGAAAGTCGATCATAACATAACCCCATTCAACGCCCTCATGTTCAGTAGATGAACAAAACTGTAATGGTTGACTCTTATGAAAAATAAAAAAAAATTCTTGAACATTTCTGCACTCCTGTGAAGATACAAAAACCTTACCAAAAAAGTTCCACATGACCCACTTTTCCTATTCAAAAAGTTTAGTTGATGGGGATAGCACAGGGTGAAACAAAAATCTTTCAAAAATGTATGATTTGATAAAAGTGGAACAAATATTGACCTGTTTCAGGATTTTGTTGCCAAATATTTTTCTTTCGAGGAAATGAGTTCGTTCCATAGTTTTGTCGCGCACTGTATAATAGAAATAGCCCAAATATAATATCACTTGATGATGATGTGAAACTATCTAGGAAATTTTGATGGTTCAAAATATTATAGTTGAGATTGTGATGAGTCATAGAAGATAATGCATTTTAATCGATTACAAGAGCATGCAAATACAAATAAACGAAAAGCTCAAACTACTCCGTTTTCTCTCGACATTGCCTCTAGGTTTCGAACCATATTCGGCTTGAAATATCTGCCTATCCAATGAATATCAATGAGTATAAAATATTTCTGCGATATCAAAAAAAATATGCATACAAAGACGTGAGGAGCCGACGGCTTGTCATCGACATGTGACAGCGAAAAAATTGAGGCATTATATTGTGTCCCTATCAGGAATTGGCAGCAACTCGCTATGAATAAAGATAGACAGCAGCAGGTAAGTATCTATCAGTGGAGGCGTCTTCGGGTGATAAATCAAGGAAAGCTCCCAACCGATTAGCTGACGATGAAGACAACAATCCTGCCTCACTCCGCAGGCCCTCATATGAATAATTCAATAGTGACATTTGCAATCTCGCTGTTACAAATAGTTCTTGCAGATCGACTCTCTCACACACTCGACCAATTAAGATAAAATCAAATATTTACAAATAACATGATTTTGAAGTAACACATAAATATTTAGATAATTGACCGAGATACAGTACGTCTAATAACATAATGCGACTGTATGGAGAGGCGAAATGTCCTCAGGAAACATATTATAATGAATACTAAAGGATTACGAGAAATTCCGATAATTGAGGCTCATTGCGTGTGCCGTATTTTCCAAGTAGCTGGACCCTTGGGCGAAAGCATCGGCAGCGCCACTGCATGCAAAGCGGCTCTCACGAGTACCTGCAGACTTGGTCATTATCAGATTTCACATTATTGACCGTACCATTCGAAGTAAATGGATTTTGTCACTATTAAATATACGGATTTGAAGGACCTATTTTTTGAGCGCTTGTTCTACTTATATTAAACGAGTGCTACATCGTTTTGACCAAATATCTGTATTTTTAGAATTATGAGCCGTGAATGGAATCAAAAGATAGGGTTAGACTACCTGATGACGAATTCGTAGTCAAATTTAATTCTCTCCGTAGGGCCATCCGTTAGCCCAATAATTTCCGAAGGGTCCTAGAGACTTGAAATTTCCAGGATGAGTTCAGGTCCCAAAATGACTCGGTTAAGTTCGTTTACCAGCCAAATCGTACATGATGTTCTATAAAATATGGCCATTCAATACGAGATCATTAGGCGTTTTCGGATACTTACTCGCCCCAACTTTCGCGTTCGTTCACCTAACCCGAACATTCAACCCTTCATCGGAAAGTCTAGTGCTATTAACTCGATCACTGACTCAGGTTGATCTATCGTAACCCTACACGAGAGCAGGTTCGTAGAATCACCGCATGCGCGCTGTGTTTGAAAAATGTGATAATAAGTTTCTTTTTTTAGTAATTTCATATATTCTATTCCCAAAAATTATGGAAAGTCAAGAGAATTTGGCTCTGTGTAAAATGTGTAGTTCCATGAGCCGAGAAAATGATGTTTGCGTTAAAGCCTTCTTTACTTCTTTAACATAGGTACTCAAAGATAACATTGAACATGCGAGGGCACACCAGGAATTATTATAAAGATTTCACAGAAGCCAATAAATCCATGCAAAGCTAGTGACAAGCAGTAAATAAACCGGAACTGAAAACATAAGTTCTCTACTTCTTCAACATAGGTTTTCAAAGATAACATTAAACATGGAAGGGCACACAAGAAATCATAGAAAATATTTGGCAAAAGCCAATAAATACAAGCAAAACTATAGACAATCCGAAAATAAACTGGGACTGAAAAAATAAATCCATAAAATATTTGGTTATGTTATTGATACGACTATCACTTCAAATCCTAAACCTGATGTGTTCGTAAACTTAAAACCCGGGTCCGTGATCCAAGTAGATCCGTCACGTGACCCAATGGATCGAGTTAGTAACCCTGAGTAAGTTTCCGAAAACGCCTATTGAGATCAATATAACTTACTCATACGGTCATCAAATCTCAACCTTGCGAGAAATTTTTGTTTGATATGCTATTCAGATTGTTGCAATTCTGATCAATTATGAACATTTTCATTCAATTTCATCGACACTCGTAGGATTCGAAGGTGGAAAAACATCTTTGGTATTCTCCGAATAGTCACACTGGAACCATCTTGTCGTAGGAAACAAGGCGTTGGTGTGAGCTTTCATGTTAAAAACTCCAATTAAATTTGAAAGGTATGTTAAGAGATGCTGTGGGATAAATTATTCGTGATATTTATTACCCACCGTTTTCGAATAGAATTGGTAAATGCTCTTTCCAGAAAACCGAACAGGTAACAGGCTTTTTCGACTCATTCAGATATTCTCTACTTCACTCTTAATCGAGTCATGGTTCTAGTGAAATAGGGGAAAATAAGATATCTGAATAACCCTAAAAAGTCTGTTTCCCTTCGTATGTATAAACTTTTTTCCTTAAAATTACATACCCGCTCAGTTGTGACATGCTATTTTGTAACAACCTGTTTACTATTGTTGCATGCGAAGAGAAATAAATATACAGTGGAACTTCCCTATAACGAAAGCACTAAATCCGCAAAAATTTCGTTATACAGAAAGTTTGTTTCTATAGTCGGCAATGTCGCGGTAGACTTCACTGATAAATTTAAGTTTATCATTCAAACTCAAGCACTTCCTTTTGTAAATTTTTGCACAACTTTCACACTAGCATTGGTTAGATTGAAACCAAACAGCCAGGGGTGTATTTATGTCAGTATCAACAAGACAACTATATTCTCTGTTCATAAAAAAATGATTTTCCATATCAGAGATATCTGGGATAACATATGAAAAAGTGTCAATGAATAAATTAATATATCAAAATAGAAACTTCAAATAATTGGTGAAATTCTGCAATCTTGCAATGATCCAATTCGATTATAAACTTTATCCACTCCTACTAACTAATTTCTATGTGTAATAGTAGCTATAACACAACCGTAGACATGTCTATGAACCGAAAAGCGAGTGTTATAATAACACCCGCCCATAACACCCGCTAATAAAAATACCTAGGGAAAATACAATTGCTTACAAAAAAAATGAATAAAAAGTAGGATCGATCCGAAAATCTATTTCAGCCATCAAGATAACGTTCTAGCGATTCATTCCAGATTTATTTTTGGAAAACGTAAATTTTTGAAGTTGCGTAAGTACTTGATTTGATTAGTGAGAGTCTGATTTGATTTCCGACCACAGAGTACAGAGGTTTGACAGTTGGACGAAATGTTGTCAACACTTTTGACAACTGTTCAACATTTTTTAAATGCAGATTAAAACGAATTTTACTGAAGAAGTCGTGGATAAAGTATAGTATTCAATTCGCGGTAATGCTCAAAACACACTTGATGAATTACACCACTCGCCTGACGGCTCGTGGTGCAAAACTCATCTGCGTATGTTTTGACCTGCATTACCGCTCATCGAATAATATACTATTAAATACAAAATATAAAACAAGAATAAATACAAAAACTGTCAATTCAAAACTGTTTCAGAAGGATCTCTCTGCCCGCCGTAATGATTTAGTTCGAGGTCTGGATTTATTACGTACGTCCGGAAAATTTTTCAGAAAAACCCACCCTTATATCATCTTACCAATACCCATTCAAAGAGTGATGTTCTTTGAATATTTCGTTATAGAGAGAATTTGCTTCGTTGTAGAGGGTGTTTTTAACATGGAATTTGGATTCAAGGTGTCATGTCTTGTACGAAATTCGTTATAGGGAAGTTCCACTGTAATTCAATATTACCGAAGTAGATTCTATTCAGAAAACATTGAATATACTGACCATATGGAACATCTGGAACCTGAAGCGAACACCGAAAAATTCCAATCGATTAAAAGAATCAAGAATCGCAACCTCACCATTCAAATTCAATGGCAATCCTTCTTCGGCAGTTACAATTACAGAGGCGCGCGTCACAAAAAGCCAGAACTGTTTCCGAGATTCGTCATCGGCACCTCGAATACTTAGCAGCATTGCTTGTTGTAATTGCCGTGATAGCTGCAGAGGACCACAAACCGCTCACATTAGAGTCAATCATATAGACATGTTAAATCTTTAACGGCTGCGTGCCATCACGAGCTGCAAAACAAATCAGAGTGGGCTTCAATAGCTATCATTGCGTCCGTCGGGTACAAAAGAATAAGACCTGTCCGCATGCTATGGCCATAAACGATTTTATATCACTTTAATGACTCAAGTTTTTCCAATCCGAAATTTATAAGACCGGCCAATGTGTCGTGAATTTATAAACAGACACTCGGTACAAAATGACGTGTGTAGATGGATGTACCCTTCGTATGGATCTGGATTGCCAGTGGCGGATTCTACCTTCAGGGTGTTTGGTAATTCGTGGTGATCCTTTGAAGGGGATATAACGACAACAACAACAACAAACAGTCTTTATTTCAAATCAATGGTAACAATAATAATACTGATAGCAAATGAAATGAAATAGTGTCAAATAAGCAATTTCAATTCGGGAAATCATAAAGACAGTAAGGTTCCAGACTCAGAAGAAGCTTGAAAATTTTCTTCTTGAACAAGTTGAAGTTGTTTTCCCTCTGTATTACCTCAGGTAGACTATTGAAAAGTTTTAGGCATCTGTATTGAATTTGATTTCGACTTGTCGTCAATCTATATTTAGGAAGATTATATGATGCGGTTCGGGTGTTATATCTTTTCTTAAGGTTCCTATACTTGCTGAACAGTTCTTGATTCTTTTGAAAAAAAGGAGGCATTCCTGAATATATATCCCATAGATCGTCAAAACTTCTTTTTGTCTGAAATAGCCGCTACATGATTCCCTATACTTCAGGTTACACATTATTCTGAGTGCCTTTTTCTGCAGGACAAATAGAGATGAAACATTACCACTGCCGTAAAAAGTTATTCCGAATCTAAGTTGTGATTCAATTGTTCCATAATATGCAGTTCTTAGTGTTGTGGAGTAAAAATACTTTGAGAGAATCCTTAGAGCGTATACTGAAGAACTAGCCTCATTGCAAAGTTGTTGTATGTGAGTGTCAGTTCAGTTCTTCATCTACATGGAGGCCGAGGAATTCAACAGATCCTGATAGAGCGTATTGTTCATTTTCTAACGAAATACTCTCTGGTGGTTGTATTCCAGAATTTGCAGGATGCAACAGTACAATACATGTTTTAATTTTATTCAAAATGAGGTTATTTCGGTCGAACCACATCTGAGCTTGAAGGAATACACCCTCAAGCAGCTGCCTCAGCCACAAGGACTTTATCAGTAGGAGGTTTGAGTCATCTGCATTATTTACTGTATTCACTTCATTCGTGTACCATTGTGAATTCTGTATATCATTTATGTAAATAATGATAAAAATAGGACCAGCAATACTTCCCTGCGGAACTCCTAATTTCAATTCGGTGTATTTTCGACTGAGAATTTTAAATTCAAGAACTTTATTTAGGTCAGCAGTCGAGGTCAGTTCAATAAGTACTCTCTTTTTTCCTTTTAACTCGAGCTTTTAGCATTATTTTAAGCCTTAATCAGGAGACGGAAGGTGAGGTTGTTGACTTGTTAACCGAGTTAACGTATGAAAGGGCCAAAAGGACTATTTTTCTTTCTGTTATCGCCAGAAGAGCAGAAAGATTCTGGTTTGTCAATTGAAAAACCAGAACGTTTCTGCTCTTCTGACGATAAAAAAAAAGAAAAAATAGTCCTCATTGCCTCGAGTTAAAAGGAAAAAAGAGAATACTTATTGAATTGACCTAAACTGCTGACCTAAATAAAGTCCTGGAATATGAAATATTATATATTTCTCTAATAATTATAATGAAAAACCAAATAAGAAAGGAACTCTACGAATAGTTCAAAGAAGAAAATGAAAAATGATCGTAAATGATAAAAATGGGTTCAGTGTATCCATAAATAGATAGGTATAGCCTTCGGAGTATGTACTACATAAAACAATGAAAAATTAAATCAAGTATATTGAATAATTTCAATCTTCGAAATAACTGATTTCCGTATACTTAAATTTTAATGGCAATATTTTCATCCGAATCATTCATACCTAATTTTGTTTCAAGTTTCCCGTACATCCAATTAAATGACTTATTATAGGACGGGCGCCATTTTGACTAGGGTAATCTACACAAATTACCCAATTTCCATTATGAAAACGCGAACAACAAACATAGAGATACGTGGAGTCACGCTCGAAGAACCTTGGGCAGTATGTAACCAAATAAACAATGTCTGGTTTCATGACAGAAAGAATTAAGCGACATTAAAGTAGAATTGTTTGATCTGTGGGCGACCATACAACGTGGTACAATAGCGTGAGAGCTATCAAGCATGCGATAAAGCTCATGGAGGCTCAGATCCCTCCTGAATGGGAGGACAAACAAGGACCATGTGTGTATTCCGACATGAAATGAAACATTTCAATTTCTAGAAATGGCTGAGTCACTAGGCTCAAATCTCGGACACTCGTATTCAGAATATTTGTTTTGTTTCTCATCAACATTTTGAGTGTCTAAATGGTTAATCTCGGAATAAATCTCGGATAAATACAAATTTCAGGTATACAGTGGAACTTCACTATAACGAACGTCTGTATAACGAATTTCTCCCGCACACTTACTTAGGAAAAGCGGGTCCAGTGAATTTTTCTAATTTTTACATATTATATTTTTACCAACCTTAAGAACAATATATCAAATTTTCACGAAGGTCTTACATCTGGTTTGTTCTATAGCGCGTTCCAAAATTGCAGCTACGGAAAAATGAATCTTTAAATTTTGATGATAACTCTTCTAATTTTCAAAATTTTATCATGATGCTTTGGGTTCTGAATAACAAGATGTGACAGATATCCAAACACCGCCCTACACGTTAAGGTTCGTTATACAGGCTGTTCCATGAAGTTGTATAAGTAACTGAATGTAACTTTGTTAGTGACTTTGGGACCACCCTGAGTTTTTCAAAATATGATACCATGATGTATGTCCACTTCTGTAGGAAGTTTCATTAATGTACAAAGAACAGTTGTAAAATTATTCAGGTTTAAACTCGGGTTTCATACAATTTTTCTTTAAAACTTATCTGTAGTTGAGATTGCTGTCAAGGAATATAGGTTTTCATTAGTATAATTATTATGATAGGTCGGTCCAAAGGTGTTTTTTCAGGAATGCACAGGATGGACATAATGTGGTGTCACTAATCTCCTCATATACAGGGTGTTTATTCATAAACTGGACAAACATATATTTTTGTGTAGAGTAGAGGACATCGGGAGAATAATTTTTTCCTTATACAATATATCCCGTTTTCGAAGCATAAGCGAGATACAGGGTGTCAAACGTCATTTTTGAGCAAGATTATTATGAGTGTGGTCAGTTATGTATAACACTTAAAGTGACGGTTTTGGTCAAATCTCAGTATTTTCTTCCTACAGAAGTGGACATACATCATGGTATCATATTTTGAAAAACTCAGGGTGGTCCCAAAGTCACTAACAAAGTTACATTCAGTTACTTATACAGCTTCATGGAAAAGCCTGTATAACGAACCTTAACGTGGTGGGCGGTGTTTGGATATCTGTCACATGTTGTTATTCAGAACCCAAAGCATCATGATAAAATTTTAAAAAGTAGAAGAGTTATCATCAAAATTTGAAGATTCATTTTTCCGTAGCTGCAATTTTGGAACGCCCTATAGAACAAACCAGATGTAAGACCTTCGTGAAAATCTGATATATTGTTCTTAAGGTTGGTATAAATATAATATGTAGAAATGGGGAAAATTCACTGGACCCGCTTTTCCTAAGTAAGTGTGCGGGGTCCTTTCGTACAAGACACTTTGAATCCAAATTCCATGTTAAAAACACCCTCTAAGACGGAGTAAATTCTCTCTATAACGAAATATTCAAAGAATATCACTCTTTGAATGGGTATTGGTTAAGGTTTGAGGATGAGTTTTTTCCGAAATCTTTTCGGACATACGTAAAAAATCGCGACCTCAAACTAAATCATTACGGCGGGCAGAGAGATCCTTCTGAAACAGTTTCAATCTAACCATTACGCTAGTGGGAAAAGTTGTGCGAAAATGTGTAAAAGCAAGTGCTTAAGTTTGAATGATAAACTTATATTTATTAGTGAAGTCGACCGCAACACTACCGACTATAGAAACAAATTTTCTGTGTAACGAAATTTCTTTATAACGAATTTTTTTGCGGATTTAGCGCTTTCGTTATAGGAAAGTTCCATTCATATAGAGGACGTATCTGAATAACACCAAAAAAATGAAAGCGGTGATTCCTCATTGTTTCCAAGTCAAAAACTGACTCAAACAGTGGTACGCCACTGAGATATTTCGAACTATTTTTTTTAGTTCTTCGTTCCATTTAGGAGGAAAAATCTCATCTGCTTTTCTTTCGTGTTGGTCATCGTTTTTGCGTTTTTGAGTAAAAAAAGTAAACATTTCAACGTAACTTTCAACTACAAATACGTGTAAACATGTTTCATTTTCTCATATAAAAACACCACTTCGCTCCTGAAAAAGGCAGAAGAGATTTTTTGTCACAAATTAATCCAAGAATTTAAGAATAAAGGTCAGTTTCAGAGTAAAACTTCAACACCCTGTATCTTGAAAACAAGGCATTTCCGGACCTACATTTATGCGGGAAGTTTTTATCATAGAATGATCTAAGGAATCGCCTCTTTCTTTTTTCCGGTATATTTCAGATACAACTTGTATAGTGTAGCAGAATTCCTAAAGAAATTTTTCGATGTTCTCAAAAACCTGTGTGAATTGTCACCAAAGAACTATTCATAGACTGAATCAACTAATCAATTCATTAGTTTCAATAAGCCAGAGTTATTTTGAAAGTTTTTTCATGTTGTATATACCGTCACTTACACCGAGATCATACAATTTTCTCCAAAAGACTTGGTATAGACAAAGTCAAATTCATACAGGGTGTCATTGTCAGATCGCTCTCGAGCAGCTGTAGCCTACTCAGTGAGTGGAGTGCGATTTCTGCTAGCCTCAACTTGAGGGAAGGCTCTAGCACCCATGAAATTAGTATGCTTCATGAAACGGCTACAGCTACTCAAGGACGATCTAACACTCACACTCACCCTCACCTTGAGGGATGACTATGAATACGACGATGAATTTCGCTTTTTAAAATTTGGATGTAAGAAGCTATAACTACGAAATCCATTAAATTCACTATAAATCTTCATGTTCTCTGAAAAAATTAAGTACTTATTATTTCGATTCATTTCAGGTACTCTAAGGCCGCCTGGTCTAATCGGAGGAAGTAAGCCGAAGGTAGCAACTCCTGCTGTCGTATCGAAAATCGAACAATACAAGAGAGAAAATCCTACTATATTCGCCTGGGAAATTAGAGAAAGGTTGATCTCAGAAGGTGAGTTTATTGAGTCCTGATAAACCAATTTATTATTAAAGCCCAGAATTTTGTAGCCAAAGTGTAAACACAACCATATAAAATTCAATTGAAATATTGAAGAGGAGGATCTTTATATTTCCATAATTAGATATCCGATTCGAGTGAAATTTATTTTGTGAATGAAGTTCATGCAAATTCTCAAGAGGACCTACTTGAATGTCAATCATTCTTGGCTTGATATTGACTATTCAAAAATAATGAAAGCAGAGAATAATATTAATCGATCGAAATCAACCAATTAAACTCAGAGTTCGGAGCTAATCTCGTCCTCGTTCAAAGCAAAATGCAAGGAAGTGTTATCAGCATCTATGGATTGCCATTTCGTCCTTATTAGAACTCATCAGCACAGGACAGCTCCGAATGATACAAGGTATTTCTTGGAACGTTACCCTGAGTGCTCCGCGTAGACTGAAGACGTAAAATTTGCAAACTGCATGTAGTTTTCGGTCAATGCGACAAATGGTAAACATCTCGCTACTTCGTTCAGGGTTCTTGCTTCGGAAGAAGGTTGTTTGTATGGATCTGGAGATGGCGTCTTCGGTATATTTATACCCGAAAGAAGATGCCATTTCATTTTTAAGTTCTAATAAGGACGAAATGGCCATCCATAGGTGCTCTGTTTGAAACCACTTTCTTGCATTTTGACTTTAACGAGGACGAGATTAGCTCCGAAGTCTGAGTTTAATATTGATTGTTTTCAATCGATTAATATTATTCTCTGCTTTCATTATTTTTGTATGCATAGCGATGTTACGCGTTGAACCTCTGCTTATTATTGACTATACATTCAAATGTGTAAGCGACTTATGTATGTCGAACAGTTTCTGAGAACCAAAGTATAATTTTTTTAATTGATTTGAATTTGCCGATATTTAGGTACGTAATGATGTCTTGACACCTTTATGAACACAAATCGACAGTTGGCAGTTTAGTGTTAGTAAAAATGGCGCACAGCAAGGACAAGATTCCATTATCAAAAAATATTTCATCTAATTACATTCAACTTCTATTCTTAGACGAAACTAAGGAAATTATAAACTTCCTTCGCAACAAATAAAAACCGTCGTCTGTGCGTGTTCACTGTCACCCACCACAGAACTGTAACATAATTGAATAAAATTAAAAGAAACGTTCTCGTAACGTGAACATGAGCTTGTAAACGATCCGTGTGAAATGAGCACTTTTTTCGAGAAGAACATGTAGAACCGGCGAAGCCCTAGGGTCAAATTCCTAACCGAAGAATGACAATGTTTAGTTCGGAATTGTTAGGCATAGTTACCTCGGTTACATTTCCCGTTGTGCCACTCTAGTATTATTAGCAAAACCACAGAAAATTACAGGTGTTTAAATTTCGGTTGGTGGTACGAATTATGGTTTGGTAAAAGGTCTATTAGGGGACAACGCTATGGTTATTAGTTTTTGCAATTCATAGTCGTGAGTACTCATCACTGGTATACAGGGTATTCCAAGCTGCCCTATTTTGATAATAAGATAGGTGAAATTGGGATGACATTAAACATGGAAATGCATTTTAATTTTAATTCGAATAATCATAATGCTGTTGTGAATAGCGTTGCCAACGCCATGCTTCTTTGCTTTAAAAATTTAGGAAAAGCCCTGAGCAGGAGCTTTTGAGCTCTCGTTCTTTGGAGAAGCAATAAGACTATTACCTCAAATTTTCATACGGAACTTGGGATTGATAACAAATAAATAAATGCAGAATAATATTCTGAAAATTATTCAAAAAATTAAATTATAGAAATAAATAATTACAAAAATTAATTTCTGATTCTCATGATGCGATCCTCTTGAAATTTGGCATGAACATTCAGTATATCAGTTTTGATTCACAAAATAAAATTCACTTGAATCAGTTATCCTGTTATGGAAATATAAGTAGACATTCTCCTTTTCAATATTCCAATTAAATGGACTCTATGGCCACAAAATTATGCATAAAGATTTAGTATAACATTCTTCATTAAAAAAAATTCACTTGAATCGATTATTCTGTTATGGAAATATGAAAATTGTTTTTTTCAATATTCCAATTGAATATTCTATGACCACAAAATTCTGCGTAAACATTCAGTGTATCAATCTTTATTTATAAAACAAATTTCATCCGAATTGAATGTTTTTTCACGGAAATATGAAGTTTCTTCTTTTCAATATTCCAATTGAATTTTCTATGGTTCTGTTCACACTATGACCACAAAATTATGCATGAAGCTTATTATGACCATCTTGCATATGGCCGCAACATTTTATTTCAATGGGTTTCGTTTTGTCTGAGATACTCAGGAACAAAAATTGAATGGCCATATTTTACGGAACACCCTGAAAATTTCAAGTCTCCAGGACAATCCCTTCGAAAGTTATTGTGCTAACGAACGGCCGCACTGTCCCAGGGACAGAATTGAATTTGACCACGAATTCGTCATCAGGGAGTCTAACCCTATCGTTTGACACCATTTTCGGCTCTAAATTCGAAAATTACAGACACTTGGGCAAAACGATAAAGAAATCGTTTAAGTAGAACGAGCGCTCAAAAATTACAAAAATCTGATTTAATTATAAGAAAATGCTTTTAACACTGTGTCAATTGGTTTTTAACACGCTTCCACGTAAAAAATCACTTTCAACGTTATTTATTATCAAAAGGGTCACTTTCAATGGCAGTTGTCCAAAGTAGCTATTTATGATATGAGTGTTAAAAATGACGCTTTATTTTGTGAGTGAAAAAGTTTGTGAAATGAGTGGAACGCATTGAACAACTTCGCGAACAAAATAAAATCACTTGTAACACAAATACTGTTTGAATTTCACTATTATAATTTATTTCATTAAGATTTATTCAAACAAATCAGCGCATGCACTTGACCCCCACTTTCCCTGTCAAGTGCAGGCGCTGAAAGTGAACACATTTACCAATCCCATAAATTTCTCCGTCGAGCTAAGATATTTAAAAAGGTTATACACACACAAAATAAAAACTCTTCGCGTAAAGATAAAAAAATCTCTTCCATCTCTCTCAAGTCTGCAGTTGTTTATTGTAACTGAGAAAGAAAAATAAAGTTTTTAAAAAGAAATACGCTTTATGTGCGGAAACGAAAATCCGTAACAAATACCATACAATGTTTTTTGTACAACTGCCCTATTTTGATAATGAAATGGGAAAATTCGCAATGACAATAAACTTCAAAATGATATGAATGTTAATTACGTGGAAGCGTGTTGAAAATATTTTTAACCTAACTTATTTTCCACGTAAACAATCAATTTTTACATTGGTTGCTGTCATTAAAAGTGTCACTTTTAATGGCAGTTGTACAAGAACCATTTTTTGAAATCGTAAATGAAGCGACTGATTTGGAAAATATCAAAACCGACCAAAATTATGAATCAACAATATTTCTTAGAACAAAAAGCAAAACGAGCAATATACCAACTTCCTCAGCTCATCTAATTAACAATGGCCAACAATGAAACCAGTATCCCAATTGATCAGCAGCACGCTTGGCAGCGGTCTTTTTTTCCGTTTGAGCGCTCCCTGTGTATATAAATCCGAAACGGATGCTGCAGATAATCATTGGCACGACACAATGTCCGCGAGATGCCATGAAGAAAACGAACGGTCGGTTGAGCAATCTAGTTAACCTGGAAATCGTCTTCTTATTTCACTGCGGAATCATTCTATCTGGACCTAAAGGTGGAGCTCCATAAATGGTTTGCATCAACAGGCAAAATGGATATCGACTTGAGCCTATTAGCGTAGAAAGGGTGTGATTTTTAACACTCCCTAGCGATCTGCTATCACACTCACTACTAAGGGGACATTCACTCATCCCGGATAGCAAGTATCAGAGGGATTGAGCTCTGAGGTCTTCGGTGTTCTTCTTCTCTTGGGCCTTGGGTTGTTCGTCCTTCGTTGCTTGGTCCTGGATTTCTTGGTTGATGCCCTGGTAGTCGATCTTGCAATATTTTCCTCCGTGGTTTTTCCTGGTGTCCATCGTGACCTACAAACTTCCTTACCGTTCTAGCAGTACCGAGAAGTACTGCTTTTTGCATTACTTTGTAAAGTTTTTCATCCAAATCTAGCGCCTTAAGGTTGGACTTGAGGCTCTTAGGTATAATTTCTGTGGTAGATATGAGAATGGAAATGGTTCTGGTACTAGACATTCCCCCCTGCCTTTTGATCTGAAGTTGCAGTTCTCGATATTTCGATATTTTTTCAGTGTATTTTTGACGAAGATTGTTGTTATTCGTGATGGCTACGTCTATAAGTATTGCTCTCTTCTTTTTTTCTGCACTAGAATTATGTCTGGCCTGCTATTATCAAGTGATAAATTTGTAAGTACTATGCCAGTACAGCCTGTAATGGTGGTTCTCCAGTATTACTTCAGGCTGTTACTTATAATATGTAATTGTTTCGGACTGCAGAATCTTCAGCTGGATGGCGAGTTCCTGAAGAAGTAATTATTAATATTATTATTTTTGACTTGAGCCTACTGACGTAAAAAGGTATGATTTCTCATAACCCTAGTGATCGGCTATCACACTCACACTGGCAAGTATCAATGGGGTTGAGCTCTGAGGTGTTCGGTGTCCTTCTTCTCCTGGGTGTAGGGTTGTTCGTCCTACGTTGCTTGGTCCTGGATCCCTCAGTTGATATCGTGGTAGTTGGTCTCCTTCCATGATTTTCCCTGGTGTTCATCGTGTTCTACAAACTTCCTTACCGGTCTAGCAGTACCGAGAAGCACAGCTTTTTGCATTACTTTATAAAGATTTTCAGCCAAATATAGCTCATAGGAATAATTCCTGTGGTTTATATGAGAATATGAATTGTTTTGGTACTGGATGTAATTATCGGCCTGAGTCTATTAGAGTAGAAGGATGTGATTTTTCATGCCCCCTAGCCATCAGCTGTCACACTCCCTCCAAAGGAATAGCGCGGATAGTATTAAGGGGATTATGCTCTGAGATGTTCGGTGTTCGTGGTTCTTCTTCTCTTTGGTCCTGGGTTGTTGTCCTTCGTTGCTTGCTCCTGGGTTTCTTTTTTGATGTCCTAGTAGTCGCTCTTGCAATATTTACGTCCATGGTTGTTCCTGGTGTCCATCGTGACCTACAAACTTCCTGACCGTTCTGACAGTACCGAGAAATAGTGCTCTTTGAATAACGTAGTAATGATTTTCTTCATCCAAATCTAGATCCTTCAGGTTGGACTTAGGACTCTTAGGAATAACTCCTGTGGTTGATATGAGAATGGGAATGGCTCTGGTACTAGACATTCCCACGGCCTTTGGATCTGAAGTTCTAGATCCCCATATTTTGATATTTTCTCATCGTATTTTTGACGTAGATTGTTGTTATTTTGATGGCTACGTCTATAAGGATTGGTCTCCTCTCTTTTTTGAGCGCTCGTTCTATTAAACGAGTGCTTTATCGTTTGGCCCAAATTTTGAGGCGAAAATGGTCTCAACGATGCGATACGAATAAGTGGTCAAATTCACTTCTGTTCGAGAGGCCGTCCGGCCGTCGGCCGTAAGCACGATAACTTTCGAAGGGATTGTCCTAGAATCTTGAAATTTTCAGGGTGAGTTCGGTTTTCAAATGCCGTGGTCAGGTTCGTTAACCAGCCACATCGTACAGGCTGCTCCATGAAATAGGCTCATTCAAAATGTTTGTTCCTCAATATCTCAGACAAAACGAAACCAATCAAAATGAAATATTATGGAGGATAAAAAATATGAACGCCTGGTATAGTCGAAAGCATGAATATCTTAAACTCTACTTAAAAGCCCTCAACTATCACAATCACTTAATCAAACTTTCAAACACAATTATAATTAAAACAGAGATAAATTGAAAATAGTAATCATCGAAATGAATACAATCTTCAATTTATAGGCTCACAGAACCTTCTTCAGGCGGACTGGGATGATTATTCAAGATGTTGTCAATGAGGGAAGAGACAGACCGGTTTCGGCCTCATTAGGCCGCGTGTCCCATATCCCTCAGAGACAACATCCTATTGAAAAACTTCTACATTTAACACTAATTGTAAGAAGCTATCGAGTAGCAACTAACAGATGGTGACATCTAGTAGTGAGTAGTGTCAAATGAGAAGTTCAATCATCACAGATCGCATGCTGAAAGCACTGATTACTTTCTCTTCACTCTTTGAGATGTTAGCAGTGGCCCTACATCAGGGCCGCAATGCAAGTTTCTCCGAGTGATGGAAACACCCAATATTTTTGGCGACTGTGAAGCCAAGTGATTTTAAGATAAAGAAAAAATGAGAAAAAAAAATAATATAATAATATAATTATTTAATAATAAGAAGAGGTTTAACCAGGTCATTTACTACGGTGGCAACTGACTTTACCCTGAGCGCACCGCGTCGTTGACTGAAAACGTTAAATTTGCGAAATTCAAGTACGCTTCAGTAAATGCGTCAAATGGTAAACATCTCGCTACTTCGTGCAAGGTTCATGCTATGGAAGAACGTTTTCGTATGGAACTAGAGATGATGTCTTCGGTATATTGATACCTTAAAGAAGATGCCATTTTGCTATAAGTTCCAAGAAATATTTTGTATCATTCAGAGCTATCCTGTGCTGATTATTATATGATTATTATATATATTAATATATATAATATATATTATTAATATGATCCTGTGCACAAAAACCTCACGTCTAGATTTCATCAATTTTTTCCTTCAGGTATCATCGCGAATCTCGATGTCAAGATCTTTCTTTACAAATTTTCTTCTGGATCAATTCAGCGGCTGCAATAAAATCACCTGCTGCGTTGCCGATCGCCATGAAGGGTAGCAATGGCAGATAAATCCCCAGGTGGTCAATTCTAGGCGGACATCGCGTAGTTCCGTTCGAACTTTTTCTTAGAAACCCTGGCATTCCTGGTATTGGACCAAATAACTTAATTACTAAATTGGCTAGAAAATCTACCGTAAACTTGGAGGTATAATCATTGGTTGAAATACACCGGTTGAAATTATGTTTCGGCACAACTCAGCGGCTACTGAATCGTATGAATCATTCTGGATTGACAGAAATAGATTCCTACCTAAGTGGAAAAATAATTCATATGTTTGTGCTAGGGATGATGACATCTTTTACGATATACAGGAACCTACTTCGGCTGTAATAATAAAATATATTTTTTGTTGAAATAATTTTTCTTATAAGATAATCACATAGTCTCTTCATTACACTGTTTTCAATGAATTATAATGATGAAATAATCAGTCTAAATAATTCAAGAAAAACCCTGAGCAGGTCCTTTTGAGCGCTCGTTCATTGGTAGGGCAATAATGCTATCACCTAAAAGCAGACTTGAGAATTATGCTAAGTTGGTATATGGATGCACAATTTCAGCATGATCGGATGTACAGGGGTTCTGAATTGATGCGAAATATTTAACGGGTTGATTCTTCAGAATATTTTATGAAAGAAAGTTTCCATAAATGTAGTTCCGGAAATGCATTGTTTCCAAGATACAGGGTGTTGAAGTTTTACTTAAAACTGACTAAAATGTGGTACGCCACTGAGATTTTTTGAACTTTCAATTATTTTTTAATTATTCATTCAATTTATCACGAGAAATCGCTCAAGCGTTTTTTTTCCGTTTGGGGCTCCGTTTTCATGTAAAAAAATAAAATATCTTGACGTACTATCTCTTCTACATAATGTGTTAAAGTAACGACAAATATGCGTTAAGATGTTAAATTTTATTGAATGAAAACAACACCCCACACGAAAAGAAAACAGAAGAGATTCTTTTATCACAAATTGAACGAAGAATTCAAAAATAATTGTTAGTTTAAAATATCTCCGTGTCGTACTTTTTCAGTCAGTTTTTAAGAAAAACTTCAACACCCTGTATCTTGGAAACAATGCATTTCCGGAACTACACATATGGAAACTTTTTTTCACAAAATATTCTGAGGAATCACTCCCTTAAATCTTTCGCATCTATTCAGAAACACTCTGTATATATTCTGGAAATTATTCGAGAAAAGAAAAATCTGAAACACGAACACTTAATATATCAAACTTCATTCACAAAATAAATTTCACTCGAATCGGATGTCTTGTTAGGGAAATGTCGAGATCCTGCTTTTCAAGATTCCAATTGAATTTTCAATGGTTCTGTTAAGGCTATGGCTACAATTTTTCATGAAGCTGCTGCCCCAAAGCCCCCCCCTAGCTTCGCTGATGGGTAGGTTAAAAATAATTGTTGAACTGACGTTCTTCCTTATACAGTGGAACTTCCCTATAACGAAAGTGCTAAATCCGCAAAAAAATCGTTATTAAGAAATTTCGTTATACAGAAAATTTGTTTCTATGGTCGGCTATGTCGCGGTCGACTTCACTTCCCTTTCGACATTTTCGCACAACTTTCACAAAAGCGTAATGGTTTGATTGAAACCAAACAGCCAGGGGTGTCTTCAAAACTGTCTCAGAAGGATATTTCTGCCCACCGTAATGATTTAGTTTGAGCTGGATTTATTACGTACGTCCGGAAAAGTTTCGGAAAAAACCCACCCATACATCTTCTTACCAATACCCATTCAAAGAATGATGTTCGTTGAATATTTCGTTATAGAGAGAATTTACTTCGTTTTAGAGGGTATTTTTAACAATGCAAGTCTTGTACGAAATTCGTTATACAGAGAAATTCGTTATACAGCCTTCCGTTATACGGAAGTTCCACTGTAATTAAATTTGACCCCGGATTCGTCATCAGGGAGTAGTTTGAGACCATTTCCGGCTCAAAATTAGAAAATTACAGGCATTTGGTTGAAACGATTTAGCACTAGTTCAAGTAGAATGAGCGCTCAAAAAACAACGATCTAATAGTGGAAGTAATTATTCGAGAATTTGTCGAAGATCGGCGGGTTGAAAATATTTGGTGAATTGACGTTCTCCCTTATATTTCATATGTTGAAAAGCTAAAAGTCCATTTTTTTTCAGGTGTATGCACCAACGCAACAGCGCCCTCTGTAAGCAGCATAAATCGAATTCTTCGCAACAGAGCAGCAGAAAGAGCGGCCGCTGAATTTGCAAGAGCTGCTGGTTATGGACTGTACCACCCTCACCCATACGCTGCAGCAGCTGCATTTCCATGGCATTCCCCTCTTTGGCCAGCTGCTCCTCTAGCCCTCCAACCCACTGGTCATGGCTCAAATACCATGACTGGTTCCCCTGGTTCTTCAGGATCACCTCATCAAGACCACAGCTTATTGAGCTCATCCCCGGGCAACATGGTTGACAGTAAAGACGATTCCAGCATGGACAGTTCGGAACAACCTAAATTTAGAAGAAACAGGACAACTTTCAGTCCTGACCAGTTAGAAGAGCTTGAGAAGGAGTTTGAGAAGAGTCATTACCCTTGTGTGTCTACCAGAGAAAGGCTCGCATCGAAAACGTCGTTGTCAGAGGCAAGAGTTCAGGTAGGTGTTTTAATTAATTTCTCATAAGTAGATTTTTGAGGTGGACGATGACCATGTAATTTGTTCACGTTTCCTCTTCCTTAGATTATTAAACCTCATTCCATTATAGACTCAAAGTTTGTTGTTTTTATATTCTTATTCGGCCGAATAAAAATAGTCATAGGTACACACACCAAGGGCGTAGCCAGGATTTAATTTTGGGGGGGGGGTTTGACATTTTGGCAATTGACTTCGTAGGTGCCGGGAATTGTGAGGGTCGCTTTCTGTAGCAAGTATTTGTTGTTTTTTAGAATTCAATAATCCTTTTTCTACTTCGGAAACAATATTCAACATAGATATTCCTGGTTAGGTTAGGTAAACCTATTTTTCGAATATGCCCCAGAATTTAAATTTTATACACTCGAACAAAAACTTATATATATATAATCGATAATCCCTTTTACCATGTAATGGTGTAGGGTACTACATTAAATTTCATTTTTCCTGATATACAAACTTCGACCACTGCTTCTTGTCTGATGCCATATTCTTCGCCTCTCTCCAGGTCTGTCCCCGTCCAACAATTATCTCCTCCATTTGTTTATTCCAAGTTTTTTCAGGTCTCCCACGTCTTCTTCTACTTATAGTTTTTGCCTCCCATATTTTTCTAACAGGTCTGTCATGATTCATTCTATTCAGATGCCCCCACCAGCTCAACTGTCTCTTTTCTATGAAAGAATGAAGAGGTTCTGTTCCAATGTCTTCCCTGATTCTTTCATTTCTCAACTTTTGCATTCGTGTTACACCTCTTACTTTTCTTAGATATTTCATTTCCATTGCCTGTATTTTACTTTTCTGTCTTCTATCTAGGACCCACGATTCGCATGCAAATGTCAGTATTGGCCTATAGATCGCCTTGTATACAACAAAAACTTAAAGAACAATATTTATTGCCCAAACAATACTTACAGGATGAATCAATATGAATTCCTTCAGTTAAGGTCTATCCGTCATTTTTTCTAGCGAATTGGTCAGCCACTTCATTTTCATCAATATTCACACTATAATGAATATTCATAAGCGCCAACCCATTCAATCTAGTTTCGCTAGAAGAATTGCGCAGGTAATTTTTAATTCTCCTCAAGCTGGAAAAACTTCATTCTGGAGTAACAGTAGATACTGGAATCGTAGCTAAAATTTGCATGTAGATGTTCGGATACATATTCTGATTGCACTCATTTAAGCATTCTAATACCGATTTCCACCAGAACAAATATAAACATAAATAAGGAATTGTTGGTTCGACGGATCCATTTGTGTGCGATGTTATGAAACTTTAATATCATCCATATTGCTGATATGAATTGATAATTTTAACTAGATTTTCGGAGATGAGTTGGTTTAAGTGCAAAATGAAAGATTATTTAGCAACAAAAAATAACTCTGAAACATTTCGGGGGGAGGGGGTGTTTTGAACCCCCAAACCCCTCCTGGCTACGCCCTTGACACACACCGATTCATTTATATCAATTCCAATTTGTGTTCAAATGAAATAAAACTGCCCTGTGGATTTTCTGAAGCGATAATTGGTATTAACAATTACAGGGCTTTGTTCGTATAGAAATTTTATACGGGTCCATTTTCTAAAAATGAAAAAATCTGTGAAATTGTTTCAATGCATCAGACAGAGCATTTTTCGGTCCAATTGAAGAGTGTGATATTCGAGAGATTTACGTGCTTAATAACTTACTGAATAAATGACGGATTGTATTGATGTACTGTTATCCCTCTCTTATCGTTGGAAGAGGCACAATTCAAGCAATATGGTAGGCAACCGACAGTACTCGAATCGAGTGGCCTGACACACTAAATATTTCGATGCGAGTACTGCAGGTTCCACATCATATTGCTTGAATTAAGCCACTCCCAACGATAAGAGAGAGACAACACTACATTACTGCAATCCGTCATTTATTCAGTCAGTTATTAAGCACGTCAACCTCTCGAATATATAACTAGATGGCAAAATTATCTGTGTTATTCTTCAATGTGAATGTTCAAACCTGTACCAGGTCTCTTAATTCGTTGTCTAGTGAGGGGATCTCAGAAACGCGATGAGCTAGAACAAAATGTAATAGAGAAAAATTGATAACTTCAATAATTTCTACCGAAAAAAGTGCCTTTATAATGTTTTAGTTTCATGTTTATAACTTTAGTAATAAAGAAGTTAGAAGAACTTTTCGTTTGACGCCATTTTCCAATTTTCTCTAATAACTCGAAAACAATTTGACTCAGACGGTTGCGGCTTCCACCAAATGAATTCTCTCAGAAATCGAGCCCGAAAATATGCCACTCATTTTGTTCTAGCTCATCGGGTTTTCTGAGATCCTCTCACTAGACAACGAATTCAGGTCACCCGGTACATTGGAGTTTGAAAAAAACCGATGGAAATATTGTAAATTTCCTTTTTTATTGTCCCAACAATGCGGTATTGCGGAACACAATATCCACTCTAATAGTGAAGGGTCTTTCAATAAGAAGAGTTATTTTGATATTCTATGGAAAATACCATTTTCAACATAAATGATCGGATGTTTATTTCATTACAAAGAAGGAACTATGCCGTTAATAGTGGAAAATAATATCAGGCAAATGATCACCACGATCACGCTTACAGGACCATATCCTTTTGATGGAAATTTCCATAATAACGCAAAGTGGCTGACCTATGTCCTCGATAGCCTCACGAATTCTATCTTTGAGGTCTTGAATCGACGTTGGGCTATTGGTATAGACCTTCTCTTTCACGTGGTCCCAAAGGAAGAAGTCGCAAGGTGTTGAATCACAAGATCTCGGTGGCCAATTGTGATCACCTCTTCGAGAGATAACACGGTCCGGAAACTTTTCCCGCAAAAGATCAATGGTTTCGTTGCTTGTGTGGCAGCAATATTCTCGGCTGTTCGAGTTTTACGAACCGTGTCTGCCAAGTTTTCGCCATTTTTAAAGTGAATAACTTCAATGCGTTCTTGAAGCATGTATCGTTTTATTTTTAATAATGGCGTAGTTTCTATTTGTCAAATGTCAAAAATTGACAGCTTCAAACGTGATATCTACCGAAATAACGGGCTATTCAAAATCACACCTCTTATTGGAAAACCCTTTATAAAGCCACAAAAATCGCTATTTCAAATAATTGATCAAATTCAGCCTGATGACTAAGCATTCTATATGTTGTAGTCGTAGTTTCTACATGGTCTCCCTTCATACACCCCTCAAAAATATATTCCTTTAAGATTAGTTTTAGGTGAATGTTTGAACTAATAGTAAATATTGTAACTAGGTTTGGTTTTCCAACAGACGAGCCAAATGGAGACGTCACCAGCGTATGAATCTCCTCAAAAGGTCATCTCCCAATACCCAAGGAAATCAGTCCTCGATGTACACAGGTCGGCTGACACCCTCTCCAATCTACACAGGAGGTTCCACCCCTGGCTCACCCCACTCCACATTGGTTCGATCGAATGCACCCGTTACTTCCCTTCTCCACCAAATGGGAGGGGAGAATAGTGCTTTCAAGGCTCTTGTACCCAACAGTGTGAAAGAAGACACAAGGCCTTTGAGCGATTATTTATCCGATTCCGAAGAAGAAATCAATGTCCATGATGAATCAGATCTGGAGGATAGAGAATCGAGGTTTTCCAGTCCAGTTGAAGTTGTAGATTTACCTGCTAAAGAACAACCACCTTGTCAGCCACTGCAGCTCACTATGCACGACAGGGAATAGCAAAAACCTGTTTTTCAATAGTTTTCCACTACCAAAGCAATATAATATAAGTACTAATTTATATTTAAAACTGTAAATAGTTTATTATAATTAACTGTTTAAGATATTCCGACTGATGTCAACTTGTTCCTTCGTCACCGTACTCTGTAAAAATCGGTTCGATTCTCTACCTACTTATATTTTCTTCTACACGAAATTTCAGGTTGAGATAATATTTAAAGTCACCTATTTGTGTGTTTTTGCGCACAAAATGTTCAAATACAATGTAAATACTCACGCTCTTCTGGGAGAAATTGTAAAAATATGTTCCTTTGTTATAAAAGTTTGCAAATAAATCAGTTAATGTATTGTTAAGATGAATAGTTCTAGGAAAAGTGTCTCAGAAGAGAAAATATTGTTAAACATATTAAAAAAACATAGCTATTTACTAGTGTTTCAATTGCCTTATCCCATCCCATATGGAAACAAGTGTTTTTTGGTACATTCCATCCCAAAAATTATTGCAGATTGAGTTTTCAGGATGAAGTATCTGAAAGATATGGTTCGATAAATCTTATGTTTTGAGTCTCCAAACAATTCAATATGAAGGGGTAGAAATTTTTCCAAATGAAAATTTATAAAATATAAGAAGATTTTTTAAAATTTATACTCTACGAAGAGAATTGAGTTCTCGAATCTCGATATAACAATATTTCAAAGATAGACATATATGTACAGGTTTTTTCTTATAATAATTTACCTGTCAGTTTTTATGACTACCTATAGGCTGATAAAACTACCAGTCACCAACTTTCAATACTTAGGTAAGTGAGGTCATCTTCCTTTATGAAATTAGGAATTGAATCTTTCGTAGCATGTGAAAACATAATAATTTGTCATGGAAGTTCAATTCATTTCACTCAGTATAAGTTCCCTTCTGCATCAAATGGGAGGGGAGAAAAGTGCTTTTAAGGCTCTTGTACCCAACAGTGTGAAAGAAGATACAAGGCCTTTAAGCGATTATTTATCCGATTCCAAAGAAGAAATCAGTGTCCATGATGAATCAGATCTGGAGGATAGAGAATCGAGGTTTTCCAGTCCAGTTGAAGTTGTAGATTTACCTGCTAAAAAACAACCACCTTGTTAGCCACTGCAGCTCACTATGCACGACAGGGAATAGTAAAAACCTGTTTTTCAATAGTTTTCCACTACAAAAGCAATATAATATAGGTACTTATTTATATTTAAAACTGTAAATAGTCTATTATAATTAACTGTTTAAGATATTCCGACTGATGTCAATTTGTTCCTTCATCACCGTACTCTGTAAAAATCGGTTCAATTCAATATTGATATTATATTTTCTTCTACACGAAAAAATTTCAGGTTTGAATAATATTTAAAGTCACCTATTTGTGTGTTTTTGCGCACAAAATGTTCAAATGAAATGTAAATACTCACGCTCTTCTGGGAGAAATTGTAAAAAAATGTTCCTTTGTTATAAAAGTTTGCAAATAAATCAGTTAATGTATTGTTAAGATGAATAGTTCTAAGAAAAATGTCTCAGAAGAGAAAATATTGTTAAACATATTAGAAAAACATAGCTATTTACTAGTGTTTTAATTGCCTTATCCCATATGGAAACACGTGTTTTCTGGTCCATTCTTAACATCCCAATAATTATTGCAGATTGTGTTTTCAGGATGAAGTATCTGAAAGAGATGGTTCTATAAATATTATGTTCTGAGTCTCAAAGCAATTTAAGATAAAGGGGTAAGAATTTTTCCAGAAAAAAATTCATACAATATAAGAAGATTTTTGAAAATTTATTCCCTACGAAGAGAATTGAGTTCTCGATATAATAGCACTTCAAAGATAGACATATATGTACAGGGTTCTTCTTATAATAATTTACCTGTCACTTTTTATGATTACCTAAACTACGAGTCACCAACTTTCATTACTCAGGTAAGTGATGTCATTTTCCTCTATGAAATTAGGAATTGGATCTTTCATAGCATGTGAACACATAATAATTTGTCATGGAAGTTCAATTCATTTCACTCAGTATAAGTTACTTCCCTTCTGCACCAAATGGGAGGGGAGGATAGTGCTTTTAAGGCTCTCGTGCCCAACAGTGCGAAAAAAGACACAAGGCCTTTGAGCGATTATTTATCCGATTTCGAAGAAGAAATCAACGTCCATGATGAATCAGATCTGGAGGATAGAGAATCGAGGTTTTCCAGTCCAGTTGAAGTTGTAGATTTACCTGCTAAAGAACAACCACCTTGTCAGCCTCTTCAGCTCACTATGCATGACAGGGAATAGCAAAAACCTGTTTTTCAATAGTTCTCCACTACCAAAGCAATATAATATAGGTACTAATTTATATTTAAAAATGTAAATAGTCTATTATAATTAACTGTTTAAGATATTCCGACTGATGTCAATTTGTTCCTTCATCACCGTACTCAGTAAAAATCGGTTCAATTCAATACCTACTTATATTTTTTCTACACGAAAAAATTTCAGGTTGAGATAATATTTAAATTAACCATTTTTTGTGTGTTTTGCGCACAAAATGTTCACGCTCTTCTGGGAGATCTTGTAAAAAATAGTTCTAAGGAAAGTTTCTCAGAAAAGAAAATATTGTTAAACATATTAAAAAAAACATTGACTAGTGTTTTATTTGTCTCATCCCATATGGAGAAGTGTTTTTTGGTCCATTCCGTCCCAAAAAACATTTTTATTATAATGATTGTACCCTACGAAGAGAATTGAGTTCTCGATATAATTACATTTCAAAGATAGACATATATGTACAGAGTTTTGGGTTTTTCTTATAATAATTTACCTGTCAATTTTCATGACCACTGATCAGACTACCAGTCACCAACTTTCATTTTCTGAACTTTTCTTAGGTAAGTGAGGTCATCTCCCTATATGAAATTAAGAATTGAATCTATCGTAGCATGTGAAGACATAACAATTTGTCATGGAAGTTTAATTCATGTCACTCAAAATAAGTCTGAGTATTTTTGGCGTCAGCTAATACGAAATCGTTACAAATAAACTCCGCGAGCTGTATTCTCTTGAAATAGCCAGAAAAATTTGAATTTTCGTAAAAATTCAGTTTGACATATCCAATTTAACTTCAATGTTTTGAGACGTAAAGCTGGAGGCATTTTAATATCAAATGCCGAAGTTCACCAATTCCGTTTTTATTTTTTGCCAAGAGAATAGAGAGATGGAATCTGTATTATTGATATGAACAAATAGTGATGCAAAAAATAAAAGATTATAAAATAAATTGTTATGGCAATTAGGTGTATACTTCTGAAAATGAAAAAAAGGATTTTACAGAAGATAGAAGTTAAAGACTTGGATAAACCAAAAATCAGGCGATAAAAACCGTGAGTTCATACAAAGGTGAAACACACTATATTGTCACTTCATTTACTTGTTAATTATGAAATGCCTATCCATTAAATCTTTAAATGAAGAAAAAGAGTGATAAATATATTTATTACTGAGCAATTCAAGAGAAAAATATATTACGTCAAGATATCAGATCAGACAGAAAAATGTTCTCTTTGTGGACCCGACTCGAGAAGGCTCAAAATTCCTTCGATTCAGGGGTGAAAGATAGAAACAGTTAATTCTATTCATTTTTAAGCACGAAATAGTCACCAAAATAGTCTAAGGCGCATGCGCATTTCGTTGAAGTTGCATTTCTCAATGACGAATAAAAGCAAATATGAGTTTTAGAAGAAGAGGATCGGTCGTTCTCGTATGCAGAGACGGAGAGAGAAAAGATCACAGATTAAAATCTGTCAATTAACAGATCAATGTGTAAATTGACAGATTATAGTTATTTGATCAACTTGGTTATTAAAGACAGCGACTAATCGTCAAGATATTTTTTTACTCGTGAGCAAAGCGAACGCGTAGTTCGAAATCATAGCTAGATTTATAACAGAGTTGACTACAAGATTTTTCCGACAATCTCAACATGAATTGTGAATAAATTCTTGATTGAAATACATTCTCATTTTATACAAGACATACATTTGACCTAATGGAATTTCTATATTCCAGTAGAGTTGTGACATTTCTCGTAGTGCTTATGGATACTTTGTGTACGGTTGCCATGAGGATTGCACATTAAAATAGCATAAAATTAGGCATTAAAATGGGTCATAAATATTCAATTTTGTACACATTAAAATCATCTTTTATTTCGGATTCGGCTGCAAAAATTGTAGATTGACAGATTTTCATTTCATCGCAGTGGCACTAATACGCCGTCGTTATTTTTGGGACAATCTGTTGGAGAAATTTTCCCAAATGAGCGCTATTTTACCGTGCCTTTCCAGGCCGTCGATTCAGAGCTGAGAATTTTGAAGAATATTGTCATACGTTTCAAGTTCAAGTTGTAGTTTTGTTCGAACTCATTCAAAAAATTCCATCTGTATTAAAAATCAGCAGGTTTTCTTCTCCCCCATCAATTAATCTTTTTCTGGACTTTTATGAAATGCCACAATGAAAATATCTCGCAGTAACACCTTCAGTTCGTCCACTTGAAACTCACATGGTGGCACTAAACTTTTCAATCTTGCGGCCCATTCTTTAGGTGATTCATTTTGAGATTTTTAAGCATTGCAAAATTTGAATCTTGCACCGAAAACACTGTCGCTCGGTATGTAATTCGTCGCCATATTTTTTGTCTTTGACACAACACTTTACGATTCATTTTCTGAAGTAAAACTTGCAAGGTGCAGCTGAAAATCCTCGTCGCCATTTGTAATATACTGTGTAAGGATTTAGATTATTTTCTTCAATAAATTACTAATATATTAACTCAAATTTTTCTCTTTATAACAAACACACTTCTTGCCATGTGGTATAAATTGATACTGATAATTTTAAATTTAAGCGGGATACACTACTGGCATGATGTCATCGGGGTTTTGAAAAAATCAGTTAAAGTATGGTAATGAGCAATGCTCATTACCGAGCCAAAGACTCAATGCAAAAAGGATGTTACTGAGCCAATCGATTACAATCAACTTTAATGTTGTGTCGACTATTATTGAATTTCAAATTATTTCGTCCCATGTGTAGTTTATTCAGTTTTTTCCTTATAATTATGTCCAGGCGGCTTTCCTGGTATAAAACTACCCCGAGCCAAAAAAGGTGTATTTTTTTTCAGAAGTTCGATCGGTCAGAAACAACACCAATTTATTTCAAACATGCTACCTCTATAATGATTCATATTCACTGGGAATTAGATAAAATATCGAAATTCCGACATTCGTGACTGAATTTGTATCGCGTGAGGGTCTTCGATAATTTGTCGATAATTTTTCAGTAGGTCAACTAGAAGACAAAAAATTTCAATATCATAGGGTTAAAAATTGTTTTTGATCCAGGGTCGATTGCGTTATTATTCTAATTATATACATTTTTGGGATATCGTAAGAATTATCTCTATAAATTTAATGATTTCGAGAAATGAACGAAACGTGCCGCCGAATGAAAATTTCATCCAAATTATACAGGAATTCAGGGCCTTTTGGAGTCGAAAATATCCAGCAATTTCAGCTTTTCGAGGTTACTATAGAAACTTCGTTGAAGTTGCACCTTATTAAGTAAGAAAAATGTATTCTTATAAAACGACCGCTCGCAAAAATCAAGCCAAAGCATCACGTATTTTTATTTTTCTGATATTAACTAACCATCATTTTTATGATTTACGTATGAAGCTGAAAACAAGAAATAATATACATAATTCAAAAACTTGCCGGTACTTCATGGGGTGCGGACGCAACAACTCTTCGTACGGCAGCTCTAGCCTTAGTGTACTCTACTGCTGAATATTGTTGCCCTGTTTGGCTCAATAGTGCACATGTACAAAAGTTAGATGCACAATTAAATTTTTTCATGAGAATAGTAACTGGAACAATAAAATCAACACCAACTCCATGATTACTAGTTCTTTCAAACATTGCTCCTCCACATATCCGCAGGCAGGCCATTACTTCGAAAATTTGGAACAAATTCAATTCTTCGATAAATTCATATCAAATACTCTCCTATATTCCAGACAATAAGATTCCTCGATTAAAATCACGTAAACCTTCTTGGTTAAATCATTTACTGAACTCAAATGAAAGTGATAAAGCAATTTGGCAATCCGAGTGGAACTCATGTAATATACAGAACAAAGATTTAATAACTGATCCCTCGAATAAAGTTCCTGGATTTGATCATCCAAGGAAAATATGGACTGTTCTTAATCGTATAAGACGTTGCAATAGTATGCTTTTCAAATGGAATTCAGTTGAGAGTCCTAGTTGCGAATGCGGAGAATCAGAGGAGACAATTGAACACCTGATAAATAATTGTTCCATATATAAATTTCAGGATGGCTTAAGAGATATACTTACATGAAATTACCGGGTCGTTTTTGAATTGGGTTGTTATAATTTTAAATCGATTTAATAGAGTTTCAATCATTTCATTTTTCTGTTCCTTTTTTCTGCTTTGATTTTTTCGTTTCAGATTCAGAATTCCGAAGGCATCCTGGAGAGGGTTATCGTTCGTTTGGACTAAATAAAGAAGAAATCCTTCAATATTCTAATAGTTTTTAAGTGTTATTTTTGTTGAAACGGCGAGACAGGGTTTTTTTTTCTGAGGTTTTTCCCTGAGCTCTGGTATCATACGAAAAAATAGTATGGTACCCCGTTTTGCACCAACCTCAGTTAGAGATTTTTATTTTTGTTTTATGTATTGTATTATGTTAGCTCTTGATTTCAAAAGAATATATATATGGAGTTTTAAATCGATAAGAGTTCAAAAGTCACTTCTAATTGGATGGATAGTTCCATTCCCATTGATGAAATAATTTGTCGGAGTTAAAATGATCCTCATTCTATCTGTGCACACAATCTTTAACTTTCAAACGATAACCACAGAAGAACAAAGTTGTTTCGCTTTCGTTCCAAAATGAAAATAAACATAATTATGCCATAAATCTTGTTCAGTTAATTATATTGAAAAAGATTTTACCTCAGTCGAATATAATTGAATCAGATTAAAAGTGTCCAATTCAGCTATTTGGTGTTAATTAATGTAAATCGATGTTAGATATGCGAGAAAATGCATGTTGAACGATGTACATTTTTTGGTTGAGGGGCTAATTGTTGTGTTTTTAATGAGATATTGTTTTTGGAATTTCTTTGCGAATATTTCCCTAGCTACAGATGGGATACCAGAAAAATTTTCAATGCAATTGCTACACAAAAACACACAGACCTGGGCTTTGTATCGTGAGAATTACTTCTTCAAAATATTAAAAAAAAAGTAAGCCCTGAGCAGGTGCTTTAAACCGCTCGTTCATTGGTAGAACAATGAGGCTATTACAGTATTACCTCAAAATATGATACTAAATATATAATTGCTAAATCTCATCACGATCGGAATAATATTATGGAAATTATTTAAATACTGAAATATATAAAAACTTGACCATTAAAAAAATTCAATTCTATGTTTCCGATTATGAGATTTTCTTGAAAGTCGGCATGAACAAAATTTTTCCGAGGATCTTAAGAAGTATTGTGTAAAACTTGATAGAAATACATATTTTTTTTGCACAAGACTTAAATTTGACATAAAATTGACAATAAAATTTCTATGTATCCATATTCCAGAAGAGTTTTGACATTTCTCGTAGTGCTTCTGAATACTTTGTAAACGGTTGCCATGAGGATTGCACATTAAAATAGCATAAATTAAGCATTAAAATGGGTCATTGATGATCAATTTCGTACACGTTAAAATCACCTTTTATTTTGAGATTGACGGAAATAGTTATTTGATCAACTAGACAGCGACTAATGGTCAAGATATTTTAACGCGTTCGCTCCGTTCACGCGTTAATAGTTCGAGACCATTAGTCGCTCGATTAATAACCGAGTTGATTACAAGATTTTTCCGACGATCTGAATATAAATTGTGCATGAATTCTTGATTGAAATACATTCTCATTTTGCACAAGACTTACATTCGACATAATAAAATTTCTATGTATCCATATTCCAGAAGAGTTTTGACATTTCTCGTAGTGCTTCTGAATACTTTGTGAACGGTTGCCATGAGGATTGCACATTAAAATAGCATAAATTAAGCATTAAAATGGGTCATTGATGATCAATTTCGTACACGTTAAAATCACCTTTTATTTTGAGATTGACGGAAATAGTTATTTGATCAACTAGGTTATTAAAGACAGCGACTAATGGTCAAGATATTTTAACGCGTTCGCTCCGTTCACGCGTTAATAGTTCGAGACCATTAGTCGCTCGATTAATAACCGAGTTGATTACAAGATTTTTCCGACGATCTGAATATAAAAAATGTGCATGAATTCTTGATTGAAATACATTCTCATTTTGCACAAGACTTACATTCGACATAATAAAATTTCTATGTATCCATATTCCAGTAGAGTTTTGACATTTCTCGTAGTGCTTCTAAAGTCTTTGTGAATGGTTGCCAAGAGGATTGCACATTAAAATAGCAGAAATATAGCACTAAAATGAGTCATTATTGATCGTCGGAAATAGTTATTTAATCAACTATGTTATTGAAGACAGCGACTAATTGTCAAAATATTCGAGACCATTAGTCGCTCGATTAATAACCGAGTTTATCACAAGATTTTCCCTACGATCTCAATATGTATTGTGTATGAATTCTTGATTGAAATACATTGTCCTTTTGCTCAAGACTTACATTGGACATAATAAAATTTCTATGTACCATAAGGATTGCACATTAAAATGGCAGAAATTGAGCATTAAAATGGGTCACTAATGATCAATTTCGTACACATTAAAATCACCTTTTATTCTGAAATCGACGGAAAACATTTCTGATGGTCATATTTTATGGAAAACCCTGTACGATTTGGCTGGTTAACGAACTTACCGCAGCATTTGGGAACCGAACTCAACCTGAAAATCTCAAGTCTATAGGACATCCCTTGGAAAGTTATCGTGCTAACGGTCGACCGGCCCCACGGACAGAATTATGTTCACAGATTCGTCATCAGGAAGTCTAACCCTATCTTTTGAGACCATTTTCGGCTCCAAATTTCAGACATTTGGGCAAAACGATATAGCACTAGTTTAAGTAGAACGAGCGCTCAAAGAGAGTTCCCACTTATGTTTATGAATTCTTATTGTTATTCTTTCTCTCACAATTACTTTATTTCAGTAAACTTATAAAGGAATTCCCATTACTTGAAGGAAAACATGGAATCCTACGAAACATCGGTGGACAGACAATCCGGTCAATGTTTATAGTAGTGATCGGGTCATGAATTTAAAACAAGCAGTCAATAAAGAACCACATTATATATTTTACACCTTCGGCATCGGTATCCTTAATGTTTGGGAGTGAAAAAAATCCAGATTAAAATTAAGGTAGAGATTTAGTCCATTCTCCCGTCTTGTATACGCTCTAAAACGTGTTACCTAATCACTACTGAATATAGTTGCTTTAAATCAATCCGCCTTATCGAAACGTGGACGGTTTTATTGTTACCTTTTCTTTAATTACTTGCGAGAGGTCTGGACCATTGGCAGGGAAGATGGGAGGGAGTTGATTTTGTAAATATTTACATTGTTTTTGATACTACCTTGGTTATCGAGTTGAAAATGGTAGATGTCGCAACAGAGTTATCGGAGTGTTATACAGGGTGTTTGGTAATTCGACGTGATCCTTCCAAAGGGATATACTATAGACGTCATTTGTAGCAACATGAGTATAGAAAAGCATGGACGAAAATCTAAGGTTTCAAAGATATGGCCATTTTTTGAGATGTTCTACTTCGTTATCGATATTAGTTAAATAAAGTTAAATATAGTCTTGATTAAAGAATTCAGAATTACTCGAAAAATTATTACGAACATGATGTACAGTGAGGCAAGCGGAATGTAAACGACTCTACATGACAATTTGGCATATTCCACTGTGAATATTAAAATTTTAGGTTATGTTGTTTATTTTCTTGTCAGATTGATACGCAAGGTGGTCAATATAACATAGAGTTCTCAGATAACTCGGAAGCTCGTCGGACGAGGCCGGGTACATTGGGCAAAGTTGCCTTTATTTTACATTATGGCAGCAAATACTGCCAACTTCAGATAAATAAACAAACGATTACTATGAGCTCAAACTTTCGTGAACGGACTACATGTGGCTTTTTTTAGTTGATTAAATGAGACTTTGACACAGATTGGTTATATTCAGAAAATTTACATTGCTAGTAATTTTAAGTGGAGCCCGAATACCATGGATATACACAGTGGCACACATAACTTTCCACCCCGAATTTTGGGCCTTGGGATGGAATAACGAAAAAACGCTCGGACAGGTCAAATTTTTTTGAGAGTAGAAGAAATAAGGGTGTTCAAATTAAATTGATATCACTACACCTTTTAGCTCTCATTTTCTAATAATAAAGGGTCGAGCAGCACCTTGTTGGAAAGGCAATTCCATTTTTTCGATGAGTGTATTTTTTTACAAAGTAAATCGTGCGCTTTCGTTTGAATTAAAACAATGGCTGTTAGGGCAGCGGCTAGAGAGTTAGTAGAGTATTAAACTCAATTCAACACACTAACATATCTTTCTGTACACAAAATTACTCGAGTGTTTTCCCATCTCAAATATCCAAATTCGGCGTGTGAAAGTTATTGATGGAATGCTGAGTCACTCTGTGAATAAGGCAATGAAAAAAATACATTCGTGCAGGAAATTGCATTGCCTTTCCAACAAGGTGCTGCTCGACCCATTTTCCCTATTCAAAAATGAGAGCAGTTGGGGTTGTAGCTAGAGTGGTAGTGATATCAAACTCATTTGAACACCCTTATTTGTCCCCATTCCAACAAAATTTGACCTGTCCGAGCGTTTTTTCGTTATTCCATTCCAAAGCTCAAAATTAAGGGTGGAAAGTTATGGATGGCTCACCATGAATACATGGACATATATTAATGGTGCCGGAAGTACAATATGAAAGAAATCGTGCACATTTCGCTTGCCGCCACTGTATATAATATGTAAGAAAAGTCTTCCCTGGATCACGTCGTATTACCAAACGCTCGGTATATTTATCGACACAAAAAATAAAAGACTTGAATAATAATCACAAAAAATCTACACAGGTGTTTGATGATCAAGAAATTAGACCTTCTGTACTTTTTCATAAAATGACCTTTAAGCATCTGAAAATAAGAATGCAGCGCCACGGCGGGCATTCGTAGAACTATCAATATTGACATGGAAGGATTTGGTTGTATGGTTCATGTGTATATCTGCTTCATTTAAATTTGGATTTTTATCAATATATCGAAATTTCAAAAATCTATAGTGAACGCGTGTATTACTGTGAAACTTGTATATTATGTTTTAATTTTCTGTAAAGACGGTGGGTGTCATCATTCGTTTCAATTTATTTCAACCATAGTGAAAGATAAATGATGTTGAAAGGCTGTTGAGGAAATTAAAGAAAACAATTTTGTTGTTGAACATTTGAATTAACTTCATTTTATTTGATTCAAACAGCATTCTTCAGTGGGTTTTTCTTTGTTTAGACTTCCTTGTCTCAACTTTTCAGTCCGGCTGTTCCACTGTTCTGGTAGTACAGCAGTATTTTTCAAAATGTACCTCTGTTTTAAACTGGGATCTGTGAACTATTAAGCTCATGTATCTTATCTCACCTACAAGTTTTGTGTAATCCGTACTTACCTCGATAAAAATAATCGTCTTCTACGAAATGCAAGGAGCAAACTTTCATATTTCCTGTGACTGGTGTACCGATTTTGAGTTTCAGTTGCCAGGATTTTCGTCGACCCTCAACACTTTGTCACTTTACTCCTCGATTTCCCTTTTGCCCAAACACGAATTTTATCCCAATCTTGAAGAAAGGCATGGAAATGTATATTATTTGGAATTCTCTTTTCTAAGGAAGAATACCGAGGAACTGAACAATAGCGATTTGAATTAATTAGACTTAAAAAGTTATAAATAATGTTGAATATTCACATAAATCACGACAACACAATGCAAAATGAAAGAATCATGTCAATATTAAAGGTTACTCAGATCGTCACCAGAGGACGTATCGCTTAGCTTGATTTGCCTATACACGATGATCTGAGAGTTACTAGTGTGACGCCACTGGAATGAATCCCAGATACTTGTTTCTTTATTTTCTCGTGAAGTTCAGGTATCGGAGTTTTATAATCGAATACCAGAATTTAATTGGACAGCAATAATGGCAATAAAGTCAAGTTTAACATTTTATAGAAAACTCGACACCCGCCGATTTATAAAAATGGCTTTTTGGTGTAGATTTTACAGTTTTGAGAACGCGATAAATAGAAATGTAGCGAGTTTTCGACAACATCGAAGTTCGAACAGATTGAGCAATATAAAACGATCGTAAAAATGGAAATGAGGTGTCAACTATGGGAAAGAGAAAGGTGTAAAAGGTTTGCTTGATAAGGAAAAATATATACTTCGAAAAATTTGGAGTAATTTGATGTTATTGAGATAATATGAAAAAAATTTGCTTGGCTTATGGACCAGAGCATCATAAGTTCTCGTCTTGGCGTTTACGAGAACCCAAATTGTTCAGCTTTCTGGCAATAAGCGGTGTTATTTCGATATTCAAAGAAAAATGCCATTTTTCAATATGAATGATCGGATGTTTATTTCATTATAAGGAAGAAGCTATGCCGTTAATAGTGGAAAATAACATCAGGCAAATGATCATCACGACCATGCTTACAGAACCATATCCTTAATGAAATTTTTCATAACCAAATCGCAAA
This sequence comes from Propylea japonica, assembly GCA_013421045.1. NCBI lineage: Eukaryota > Metazoa > Arthropoda > Insecta > Coleoptera > Coccinellidae > Propylea > Propylea japonica. Next base: position 26,835,691 of record CM024242.1, read on the forward strand.
GTGGCTGCCCTATGTCCTCGATAGCCTCACGAATTTTTGAGGTCTTAAATCGACGCTGGGCTATTGGCGTAGACCTTCCTCTTCACGTAGCCCCAAAAGGAAGAAGTCGCAAGGTGTTAGATCACAAGATCTCGGTGCTCAATTGTGATCACTTCTTCGAGAGATAACACGGTCCGGAAACTTTTCCCGCAAAAGATCAATGGTTTCGTTGCTTGTGTGGCACGTAGCGGCGTCTTGTTGAAAGTCGGCCATAAAAAATCATTAATCATCTCTCGATAGCGCAATCCATTCACCGTAAATGTTGCTCCAGCCTCATTTTCGGAAAAGTGAGGTCCAATGACTCCGCCGGACCATAAACCGCACCAAACAGTAACACGTTGAGAATAGAGAGGCTTTTCAACAATAACTCTTGGGTTTTCCGAGCTCCAGATGCGACAATTTTGCTTGTTGACGAAGCCATAGAGGTGGAAATGGGCTTCATCACTCAAGATGATTTTTCGATGGAATTCCGGATCATTTTAAATAGCTAATCAGCAAAGACACATTGTTGATGATCGGCCGATCATCAACAACGGCTTGAGTTCTTGTGTTAACTGAACTTTATAAGCCTTAAGACTCAAATTTTTATGCAAAATACGGTGTAATGTCGTTTGTGGAATTCCTCATTTCTAAGAACGACGAGGAATAGACAAACCTTTATTTTCTTCAACACTTTCGGCTACAACAGCAAAATTCTCGGCTGTTCTTGAGCGACGTGCATGGGTTTTATTCTTCACATCACTAACTTGTTCCAGCAGCTAGTATTTTTCCACCAATTTCTTTATTGCGGTCTGACAAGGTGCTTCACGTCGACCCAAAAATGTTCGAGTTTTACCGTCTCTGCCAAATTTTCACCATTTATATAGTGAATTTTAATAATTTCATCACGTTTTCGAAGCGTGTAGCTTTCCATTTTTATTAATGGCGTAATTTCTGCTAGTCAAATGTAAAAAAAATGACAGCTTCAAACGTGACATCTACCGAAATAGCGGGCTATTCAAAATAACACCTCTTAGTGGAAGACCTTCTTAGAAACGCTAGGACATAATGTATTGAGTCGAGCTGAAGCTAATCTGCGAATGTATCATAGAAAATTCATGAATAACAGCATATATATTTTGATGAATGTGCTATTAAGTATTCTGAAGATGAAACCTCAAAAAATTGTACAAAATGAAAAAATTTAAAGAATAAATTGAAGAGTTTTCGAACAAGCTATTTTAAGTTTGGAGATCCCAGAAACTGTTTGTATCATTCTGTCGATTCATTTCACTTTCTTTTCCCTATGAAACATAAAATAAAGGGTGTCCCAACATTAACGCAATATTCGAATTTGCCGCCATTTGTGCAGTGAAGTGTTGGCAACCCTGAAAAAAAAGCAATTTGACAGCTAACAGTATAGGGTTATTAAAAATGGAGCGTTACACGTTAGAACAACGTGTCTTCATTATTAAAGAATATTTCAAAAATAGTGAAAGCTTGGCTGCAGTTCGAAAATTTCATACAAAATATGGTCGGAATAGTGTTTTAACTTCGTCAACTGTGAAGAGATTAATTGAAAAATTCATGGAGACTGGACTCGTTGGAGACGCCAAACACACTGGTCGTCCAAAAACAAGCCGAAGTTAAAACACTATTCCGACCATATTTTGTATGAAATTTTCGAACTGCAGCCGCCAAGCTTTCACTATTTTTGAAATATTCTTTAATAATGAAGACACGTTGTTCTATCGTGTAACGCTCCATTTTTAATAAGCCTATACTGTTAGCTGTCAAATTGCTTTTTTTTCAGGGTTGCCAACACTTCACTGCACAAATGGCGGCAAATTCAAATCTTGCGTTAATTTTGGGACACCCTCTACTTCATGAATTTATCAAGCTTTCAATTCATTTCGTGGAACTTTCGTGAACGGACTACAGAGGCATCTGTATATTTACTTCGTACTCTGAAGTTGACACCCTGTACTTGGTATGAAAGTGTTATTATCAACAACCAACGTGTAAAAATAATAACGAGAACGGCAGTCGTGGTTGTTTTCAGAGCAAATTTCTCGCCCAAACTTACCGGATTTCAGGTCTTTGTCGCGGATTCCAGAGCAGCAGCTTCAATAAATTCTCGAGATAAATCCGGCCATATAAGTCGATAACGGAACATATTAATTTTTGATGGGACGTTGTGGGCGTTTATTCTCCAATTACTTCTCTACGACCGGCCAGTTTCTTTGGCTTTTATTGCTGTGTTGGTTTTTCAAAAGTGCGAATATATCGATTTAAATTTATATCAATTTACACGTACCATCTTTGAGGGGTTTAATGACCGATCGAATGATTTCATTGGGTACCATTTATATACTGAAATAATTAGACATTATTGGGCATTCGGATCGGAAGATTTTTATGGTTGGTTTCATTAGTACTTATGCAGTGGCGCCGGAAAACTTAGATGCTCGAATTCAATTTTTCTGAATATAGTGGAACTTCCCTCTAACGAACGTCTGTATAATGAATTACTCTGTATAACGAATTTCGTACAAGACATTGCACCTTGAATTCAAAAACCATGTCTTTTAATGGGTATTGGTAAGAAGGTATAAAGGAGGGTTTTTTCGAATAAATCCCGACGTTACGGCGCGGCGGGCAGACAGATCCTTTTGAAACAGTTTTAAATACTCCCCTGGCTGTTTGGTTTTTATCTAACCATTACGTTAGTGTGAAAAGTTGTGCGAAAATGTCTAAAAGGAAGTGCTTAAGTTTGAATGATAAACTTAAATTTATCAGTGAAGTCGACCGCGACATCCGACTGTAGAAACAAATTTTCTATATAACGAAATTTTTTGATAACGAATTTTTTTTGCGGATTTAGCGCTTCTGCTAAAGGGAAGTTCCACTGTATTTCGAGATTTCTAATAACATTTTATGAGACTCTAAATCACCTTTTGCTATATTAAAACTACCAAGGGAAAGAGAAGGTGTAGAAGGTTTGCTTGATAAGGAAAAATATACCGATTTGGAAATTCACATCGAAAACATACGATATACAAGGCATCAGACAGAGAATTCTTTCGTCCAGTTGCACAGATGAATAGGCGAGATAATCAAGTGCGATAACTGAATGAATTCAACTGTCTCACTGCATTAATCTAGTCTTGTCTCTCTCTTATCGCAGTATGGTAGGGAACCCGCACTGCACGTAAAGAATTTTTAATTTGTCAGGCTGCCCGTAATACGCGATTCAAGTATTTACTGTTGCCTACCATACTAGAGAATTACGCTCCTCTAAACGATAAGAGAGAGACAAGACTAGAATAATGAAGTGAGACAATTGAATTCAGTGTGTTACAGCTAGTGATTGTCTCGACTATTCATCTGTGCAACTGGAGGGAAGAATTCTCTGTCTGATGCATTGTATATCGTATATTTCAGATGTGAATTTCCAAACCTGTATACTTTTAAATGTCTAGACTCTAGAGTGATTAAGATAATATAATAAACTCTGCATGGCTTATACAGGCTGTCAAGGAAAAAAGTACCATGCATGGTGCCATGCGATAGAAGGCCACAAAATATGAAAAAAAGGTTCTATTGACATAAATCCGAAACTGCTTTCTTTAAAAAACACAGGGTGCTAAAGTTTGTATTTTATTTGTTTTTTTAGTAACTTCGGACAAAAAGGTAAGAATTGAAAAAATGTAATATGCGTGGGTTTTCTATGATGCAGAAGCCAAACATCCTGTTTTTAAATTACTAATGAAGGGCGCCCCATATCGGATTTTTTCTCATTTGAATCTACCCTAACTTTTTTGGTTTAAACTGTTTGTCATTCTAAACTAGAAAGAGTTTTTCGAAGTAAAGACAATCCCTTCGAAAGTTATTCTGCTAACAGAAGAGACTTGAAATTTTCAGAATCAGTTCGGGTTCGAAATGGCTCGGTAAAGTTCGTTTACCAGCCAAATCGTACAGGGTCTTCCATAAAATATGGCCATTCAAAATTTTTGTTCCTCTATATTTCAGAAAGTACGAAACCAATCGGAATGAAATGCTACGGCCTAATGCAAGATGCTGATAACAAGCCTCATGCAAGTTTTTGTGTTCAGAGTGTGAACATGACCATAAAAAATTGAATTGTAATATTGAAAAGAAGAAACTTCATATTTCCATAAAAAGATATCCCATTCGAGTAAAAATTTTTTTGTGAATGGAGATCGATATGCTGAATGTTCATCCAAAACCATAGTTTTAACAGAACCATAGAAAATACAATTGGAATATTGAAAAGAAAAATCTATATATTTCCATAACAGGATATCCGATTCGAGTTAATTTTTTTTGTGAATGAAGATTGATAAACTGAATTTTTCTGCAAAATTCGAGTAAAATTTAGTGCCGTTTCACATGGGGCGTATCATCAGCGCTGACTGTCAGCATAGGAATTCAGCGCTGATGATCCGTTTCCATGTCTTGACTTCACATGCAGCGGATCCTCCGTTGTCAGTTGTAACTTTACCTAACCTAATCTGCCGGCAATCGGCAATACAGAAAGCAATATAAGCTCGTACGCAACTGATCGTCAGTGAATCATGTGAAATCCCTCATAACAATAATGGCTCGTGCGTTAACTGACATACGCCGAGAGCAAGGGCTCGTCGTATGGCCGTCGTATGGAATCAACCGCTCCGATCATCCGCCCTTCATGTGAACTGCTACATTTATTGCATGGTACTTGGTTATTCGTCCGGAAGGTCAGCACTGATGATGCGCTCCATGTGAAACGGCACTTATTTTTAAAATGAAAACTTTTATACTGAATGTTCTTTCAGAATTTCGAGGGGATTGCATCATCAGAATCATAGAATTTATCTTTTGTAATTATGTATTTATTTTTTACATATTTCAGTTTTTTAATAATTTCCAGAATATAATTCCGATTAGGCTGTGATTTTGCATTTATACAGGGTGAATCCTGTTGAACTGTACATACTTCACACAGAGATAGAGGACATTTTGCTGGTTTCAAAAAGACCCCACATGAAAGGTCTCAAACGATTCGTTTTAATTATACAGGGTAATTTCCAGTTTTGGGTCATATTTTCAAAATGCTCTATTGGACGAACGAATAATCACAAATTCATCAAATTTGGTACGTAGGAGGACTGTATCAATCTCCATACAGCTGAGTAAACAGATTATCAGTTTCCAGGACCGGACTCTATTTTTCTGATATTATCGGAATTTATGAAAAAAAAACACCCTGTAGATGAAAAAGTCAATAAACCTGTCATGACAGTTCAAACTACACTAAAAACTCTACAATGAAGAGTAATAAAATCACGTGGCACACCTACAAATTTAGAGAAAAAAAATATTGAATATGCGTACTCGAAGATAAATTTTTTGGACGGGCCTAATTCACATGGAAAACCATGTTCGCTCTCCCGTAACAGTTTTTTGGGGTGTTCCAAATTCAGGGCGAATCTTTCGACCTATCATCTATTGAAAAACCCACCGTCCCTGAATATTGGAATACTTGAATGCGTAAAAGATCTTAACCATTTATATTCAACTTTTGATACATTTAGGTATGTTGTTTTTTTTGTGAATTAGGCCGCACAAAAAAAATTATCTCCGAGTACCCATATTCAATTTTTTTTTCTCTGAATCTGTACGTGTGCCACGTGATTTTATTACTCTGTATTGAAGAGTATTTTGTGTAGTTTGAACTGCCATGACAGGTTTATTTACTTTTTCATCTACAGGGTGATTTTCTTTATAAATTCCGATAATATCAGAAAAATAGAGTCCGGTCCTGGAATTCTCCTGTCTTCAACTTTTGATACATTTGGGTATGGTTTTCTATGTGAATTAGGCCCGTCCAAAAAATTTATCTTCGAGTACTCATATTCAATATTTTTTTTCTCTAAATTTGTAGGTGTGCCACGCGATTTTATAACTCTTTATTGTAGAGTTTTTAGTGTAGTTTGAACTGTCATGACAGGTTTATTGACTTTTTCATCTACAGAGTGTTTTTTTTTATAAATTCCGATAATATCAGAAAAATAGAGTCCGGTCCTGGAAACTGATAATCTGTTTACTCAGCTGTATGGAGATTGATACAGTCCTCCTACGTACCAAATTTGATGAATTTGTGATTGTTCGTTCGTCCAATAGAGCATTTTGAAAATATGACCCAAAACTGGAAATCACCCTGTATAATTCAAACGAATCGTTTGAGACCTTTCATGTGGGGTCTTTTTGAAACCAGCAAAGTGTCCTCTATCTCTGTGTGAAGTATGTACAGTTTAACAGGATTCACCCTGTATATTTGATCTCAATCTCAAATCCCATATGAAATTTTGAGGTAATAGTATTTGCTCCACCAAAGAACGAGCGCTCAAAAGCTCCTGCTCAGGGTTTTTCTCAAAATTTTCTAAATTAAAAGAACTTCAATATCACTGCAAGGCACATTGAAATTAAAAAAAAAGGAAAACTGGCGCAAATATCTCGAAAATCATAAGAATATTCAAAGTTAGGCTAATGTTTATGCTAACAGCCGGGGGAAATACAGTGGAACTTCCCTATAACAAACGTCTATATAACGAATTTCTCTTTATAACGAATTTTGTACAAGACATTGCACCTTGAATCCAAATTCCATGTTAAAAACACCCTCTGAAACGAAGTAAATTCTCTCTATAACGAAATATTCAAAGAACATCACTCTATGAATGCGTTTTGGTAAGAAGGTGTAAGGGTCGGTTTTTTTCGAAATTTATTCGGACGTAGCTAATAAATCCGCACCTTAAATTAAATCATTACGGTGGGCAAAGAGATCCTTCTGAAACAGTTACGCTAGTGTGGAAGTTGTGAGAAAATATTTAAAAAGAAGTGCTTAAGTATGAATGATAAACTTAAATTTATCATTGAAGTCGATCGCGAAATTGCCTACAATAGAAACAAATTTCTTTATAACGAATTGTTTTTGCGGATACAGCGCTTTCGTAATAGAGAAGTTCCACTGTATAAACAAAGAGATATTTCCCCCATTTTCTCCTCTGTTCACATCTGACAGGGTCTATCTATTTTCCTTTTATGATCTGAGACGGTAACTATTGATCTATCTATCTCGATGGTGAGGAACATCAGTCACAAAGAACAGTTGTATACAATTTATTCAATGGCAACGTTTCTGAGCATTTAGCTCCTTCATCAGGCTAAAAACAAAAACCAATTTACAAACAACGGCATGGATCATACAATTGGTGTAGCAATAAAGATAAAAAATAGATAAAATGACGTCGCTATACAATAATAAATATGAAATATAAATAGATGACAAAATAACAACAAATATAGACATAAATATATAAAGCAAAACAACATGAACAATTCACGCCAGGTCGGCCAAGGAAACAATAAGATTAAAATAAAAAGCGATCTCACCCTATGAATAGCGGTCATAAATCATTCGAATACATCGAAATCATCAAATAAATGTTCATACAATAAAATGGCATTCTCAGGATAGCATTAAAACCACATCAAAAAAGACGTATCAGTATAAACAAATGCATCGGGCAAGACAGACTGCATTAAAATGTGTGAGGCATACAAAACATCAAATTCAAACGAAAACACGAACTACCGCGCAACAAAATTATCTACATTTACCTTATTAATCAAGTTAAAATACACCGAACTCAAACTACCAATATCGGTGCGTGTATTCACGGAATCTTTTATTCTCTTAATAAAAACCATTTCTTTAAAAGTTCGTTTAAACCAATTCTTTTCTTTATTTAAAATTTTCACATTATTAAAATCAAAGGAGTGGTCATTAATTTTTGCGTGCTGTGATAATGCTGTTGCTTCACTACGATTTTTGCAATCTCTCTCATGTTGTTTCAACCTCGACCCTATATACTGTTTTGTTTGACCAATGTAACTGCCAACACAATCTAAACAATCTATTTTTTATACTAAATTAGAATGTCTCTTCAATGGATTGCCATCCTTTAGTCGACTGAACAATTTGCTCACAGTTTTATTATAATAAAAAATTACTTTGGTAGAGAGATTGCTCATTATTCTCGCCAATTGCTGAGAACATCCCGGTATATAAACTAATTTACAATAATGTGTCTTTTTGTCAACTTCACTGGATGATCGAGAATCACTTGCACTAATAGGTGAATAAAAAATCTTATATATTAAATTACTGGGATAACCATTCTTGACAAGCAGAGCAGCCTGATCACGGAAATTTTTTTCATGGAATGACTGATGAGAGAGATTTAGAATTTTATATTTTACATTCTTTATTATTAGCGATTTTTTGTGTGAGTGAATGCAAAGAATTAAAATGTAACAATCGCTCAGAAGAAACTGGCTTCGAGTACAAATCAGTTATTAGATCTATCTATCCGCCACTGTGTTATCGGATCAAAAACATTAGAGCGCGCCCGTCAAAGTGACACGTTTTCCAGACCTGACTAATTCGGTTTCTCAGTGGCCAAGATTGAGTCGCCATTGTAATATATGGCAGCGATAGCGAACGTTATTCCTCGCTAACAACACCTAAAAGTGTACGACATTTACCGCATTTGCATAACCAGATTGTTTCTACTTTAATCGTGATCTTTATAACTTTATTTACTGAACTTGAGGGACCCTTCGATCGGGAATGCACATCTTCAGAAGGATTTAAAACCAGGTCGTTGGTATGATGCTTGACATAGTTCAATAAAGATGTCAAAATTGTTCCCAACTGGAGTGGTTTTTGTTTCAGGTGTAATTTAGGAAGATTAATGGAAAATTGGACAATAGTATATTCTAAAACAAGTCGCAAAATGGCACCTATTCCAATACGAATGCGGAATTCGAAAATGAGCAAATTCTCGAAAGCCGAGTGTTGGAATAATTGCCTTGTGCAAGGAATATTAGACTCTCATATTCGTTGCACAAGGCAATTATTTCCAAATGAAATTTGAAATAGAAAAAATATAGTCTAATAATTAGAGGATATTTTTTCTATTTCATTTAAGTTTTGGAAATACTGTCTTAATTCATTGAACAATTTATATTATAAATCTAAATTCTAATAAATAAATTTAGATATAATCATAGACAAACTAATGAAATAGATGAGCCACTCGTATATTCCGCGACATCTGTCGGAGGAGGAGACTAATACACGAAAAAATTATTTTCAATTTGATAGTTAGATGTCGTTGCATTCATGGAAATCCTATCGATAAAATAGTAAGTATGTAAAATGATTATTATCAAAAAACCTTTGAATTGTCAACTGACACAAGGAGTGGTTTGACACGTTCTTTTTGAAATATCATAAATTTCGATATGCCTGCAAGAGTGAAGGCGTGCTGTGTTATTGGATGTGAAAATCGAGATGCAAGAAGGTAATTATAAAATTTACATGTATATTCTGTTAACTATAAGAATTAAGATACTCGTAGTTTTCAAAAAAGTTTTTCATGTATTAATGAGTTTAGTCGGTAAATACTCATATTTTGTATTATTGAATTCATTATTTTTAGTTTTTGAGAATGTTTTCAATGCAATTATTAGTTTATTGATTAGATATTTATGAAATAAATCTGTATTTTCAATTGGTGATACCTATTTCAGTTAATAAATTTTTATTCTATCCAGAATTTGATTATTGATCCTCATTTCTCGATTCCAAAAGAAAATCAGATGAAAGTTCGTTGCAGGTATTATTTTCATGAAAATAAATTTCCTCACTCATCGATAACTTGCACGAATCCATTTCTGATTTCCTTTTGGAAATTGAATTTCAAAAAACTTTTTGCCTCTTGTATATGGGTGTACCTACCTATTCAAAATGTGCACTACAGAATTCTTTTTGAGGCAGCTTTACGATACAGATTCCTTTTTCAATTGAGCTTTTTTCACGAATTAGTAATGTTGTACAAAAAAAGATGGCGTTGAAGCTTGTTCTACTAGTGTCTCATCTATTCTCCGTTTAGTTAGTCTATGGATATAATCCTTATACAACCTATACAGGGTGGTCCAGATCGTAACCAAGAAATTTTAACCACGTATTCTACATCAAAAATAAGCCCTAGTTTGTCATATGTTGAAAAATGTTTCCTCTCCGAGATAAGGGGTGTTGAAATTATAGAAGAAAAAATGTTTTTTATTGATTACTTTCACACTGCTTGAAATATTTTTATGAAATTTGAGACATAGGTTTTGAGCGTCAAGGAGCACTTTTTGTGTAATATCATTTCTTTTCTATTCTACCTGTGGCGTCCGTACTGCAGCGAGAGTGAATATTTTCAGACCAAAAAAATTATACGCCACTGGTTTTTCGACAAAAAAAATACTATTTGAATCCTTAATTAATTTGGAGCGAGGCACAGTTTCCGGTTGAAAAATAAAACACATTTTCGTGCATGAAGAAATCGCCACGTTTCTTTCACAAAAATAGTCTTATTATTATTATGTACTTACCTTATCAAATTTTGGCGATTTCTTCATACAGGGTGTCTCATTACTCGACGTCAACCCGGAACCGGGTGAAAAGGCAAGTAATACTGGTTGTCAGAAAAATATAAAAAAAATATAAGTTGCATGATTTTAAAATAATGCGCATTTAAAAAAACACGCAAAATTCCACACCCTGTGACAGTCTTTTCGCTCCTGTTGCCACAATTATCAACTTTTTCCAACTTTTTTCTTTGCTGTGTAACCTTGAATAATGCTTGTCTAAACTGTAATCAAAATTTTGATACCAGCTGATCTAGGTTTCATAAAAATAGGGCTTACTTCTCAGAAAAAAAATTCGAAATAAACAGTTGCCTAGTTTCAACTGACTGTATTGAAAAAAAAATGTACTACGTAGGTTTGGCATGTTTTTTCAAAAGTTGGCGCATTTAGTAAGGATTCCATAATGGCATAATACTTGTTTAATTGTAGCTGCCGTAGTTCAAATTTATTTTCGATTGCCTTTGAATACACTTTTTCGTTAACTGCTTTCCAGTAATAAAGTCCAATGGATTCAAGTCCGGTGAACGGGCCGGCCACGAGATTGGACCAGAAAGTCCGATCCATCTTCCGGTAAAAAAATGTTATCAGAAAAAAAATTTCCAGAGAAAATAATTTTTCCAGAAAAAATTTCTTCGGAGAAATTTCTCTGAAATTTTTTTTTCTGGTAACATTTTTTCCCGGAAGATGGATCGGACGTTCTGGTCCAATCTCGTGGCCGGCCCGTTCACCGGACTTGAATCCATTGGACTTTATTACTGGAAAGCAGTTAACGAAAAAGTGTATTCAAAGGCAATCGAAAATAAATTTGAACTACGGCAGCTACAATTAAACAAGTATTATACCATTATGGAATCCTTACTAAATGCGCCAACTTTTGAAAAAACATGCCAAACCTACGTAGTACATTTTTTTTTCAATACAGTCAGTTGAAACTAGGCAACTGTTTATTTCGAATTTTTTTTCTGAGAAGTAAGCCCTATTTTTATGAAACCTAGATCAGCTGGTATCAAAATTTTGATAACAGTTTAGACAAGCATTATTCAAGGTTACACAGCAAAGAAAAAAGTTGGAAAAAGTTGATAATTGTGGCAACAGGAGCGAAAAGACTGTCACAGGGTGTGGAATTTTGCGTGTTTTTTTAAATGCGCATTATTTTAAAATCATGCAACTTAGATTTTTTTTATATTTTTCTGACAACCAGTATTACTTGCCTTTTCACCCGGTTCCGGGTTGACGTCGAGTAATGGGACACCCTGTATATGACAATGTGTTTTTCTTTGAACCGGAAACGGTGCCTCGTACAGCAAAAAGTGAAAAGATCAAATTTGCTCCAAATTAAATAAGGATTTAAATAGAAACTTTTATTGTCGGAAAAAACAGTGGCGTATCATTTTTTTACCTGAAAATATTCAGTCTCGCTGCAGTACGGACGCCACTGGTAGAAAAGAAAAGAAATTATATTATGTAAAAAGCGCTCAAAATCTATGTCTCAAATTTCATGAAAATATTTCAAGCAGTGTAAATGTCATTAATAAACAACATTTTTTCTTCTATATTTTCAACACTTCATATCTCGGAGAGGAAACATTTCCCGACATAGGTTTATATGACAAAGTTGGACTTATTTTTGATGTATAATGCGTGGTTAAAATTTCTTGGTTACGATCTGGACCACCCTGTATAAATGACATGCAGCTAAAAATATTTACCATCTGAGCATACTTGTTATGTAACTCACAATTCTTCTGATTTTGCATCATTCATTGAGTATAACTTTTAGGGGATTCTTTGATCGGGAATGTAAATCTTCAGAAGTATATAAAACAAGGTTGTTTGGCATTGTTAAAATATAAGTATATATTCTTTTGAATCGAGAGCTTACAAAATATAATGCATGAAACAAAAAGTCCTTAGCTTAGATAAGTGCTAAACGTGGTACCATACTATTCGGTCGTATGATACCAGAGCACAGGAAAAAACCTCAGTAGAAAAAACCCTGCATCGCCGTTTTTACAAAATTAATAAATTAAAACTATTCGAATAAATACCTCCAATATGCAGATAAAAAATACTTATTAACTCAAAATAATTCTTGCCCTCCGGCCAGGATGGTGTTTTAAACCAGGACTGGCATTCCAAGTGATGAGTTTTCGAATCTCCTGTTTTTCTAAGACCGTTACAGGACCTTATTGAAGGGTTATCATCTCCCATATATTTGAATAGTGGTATTTCATCTTGAATATCGAATTCAATAATAATAAATTATTGTTAAAATAAAGATGTCAAAATTGTTCTCCACTGGAGTGGTTTTCGTTTCAGGTGGAATTGAAGGAGCTTCATGAAAAATTAGACAATAATACAGTGGAACTTTCCTATAGCGAACGTCTATGTAACGAATTTTTCTGTAAAACGAATTATGTACAAGACGTTGCTCCTTGAATCCAAATTCCATGTTTAAAACACCCTCTAAAACGAAGTTAATTCTCACTATAACGAAATATTCAAAGAAGATCGCTCTTTGAATGGGTTTTGGTAAGAAGGTGTAAGGGTAGGTTTCTTCCAAAATTTTCCGGACGTACGTAATAAATCTCGCTTAAACTAAATCACTACGGCGGGCAGAGAGATCCTTCTGAGACAGTTTTGAGTGCACCTCTGGCTGTTTGGTTTCAATCTAACCTTTACGCTGTGTGAGAAGTTGTGCAAAAGTGTCTGAAAGGAAGTGCTTAAGTTTGAATGATAAACTTGAATTTATCAGTGAAGTCGACGGCGACATTTCTGACTATAGAAACAAAATATGTTCTGTATAACGAAATTCCTTTATATCGAATTTTTTTGCGGATTTAGCGCTTTCCTTATAGGGAAGTTCCACTGTATTTGGGAAAAATGTTAACCAACTGAGTTCTCCCAGATGGAAATGTGCTTCCAATGTCGATAAGAAAATATGCTTATCAACAAGAAAAAGAATAACAACAATTAATTGAAATGAATGAATAATTGACACAGTATAACTCAATAAATCATCATTACATGGAATGCTCGATTCAGGGGCGTTCCTAATCAAATCTTTACCCACACAGAAGCCCCCGGCTCATTAGGCGGCATCTTACTCAGTGCTAATGCGTAATTTGATAATTATTAAACTGGCGGTCGCTTTGATCCGGTGCCATCTAAATTATGAACGGTTACTTCTTGGGCGACATTGGAAATTAATTTTAAAACCCACGGACTCGATGATTTAATATACTCTCTCTCTGCACTGGATCGATGTCCGGAGAGAAATTGAATATTTGAAATGAATGATGCAGTATTTATATGAGTATATGTATCAAATTGTACATAATGAAGTCAGATTAGCATTGACATAGGAACTTTTTGAATTAGCGACTGTTCTTAAGCGTATTCGTTCAATTGGTCTTTTCGTGAACAGAAATGTGGGTAGGTAGTTTCTATCGTGTTTTTCTGGAGAAAATTACAATTTATTTATTTAGCAGTTCTCTTGAGGAAACAAACTTTACTTTATTCCACTAAAGTAGAGGGTTTTCCAATAAGAGGTGTTATTTTGATATTCGAAGAAAAATACCATATTTCAACATAAATGATGAAATGATGTTTATTACTTTATGAAGAAGAAGCTATGCCGTTAATAGTGGAAAATAACAGCAGGAAAATGGCCACCGCGATCACGCTTACAGGACAATATTCTTTTAATGAAATTTTCCATAACCAAATCACAAAGTGGCTGCCCTATGTCCTCGATAGCTTCACAAAATCCATCTTTGAGGTCTTGAATCGACGCAGGGCTATTGGAGTAGATCTCTTTCACGTGGCCCCAAAGGAAGGAGTTGCAAGGTGTTGAATCACAAGATCTCGATGGCCAATTGTGATCACCTTTTCGAGAGATTACACTGTCCGGAAACTTTTCCCGTTGTTGATGATCGGCCGGCTTGATTTCTTATGTTAACTGAACTTTATAAGCCTTAAAACCCTAATCTTTATGCAAAATACGGTGTAATGACGTTTATGGAATTCCTTATTCCAAAGAACTACGAGGAATGGACAAACCTGAGTTTTCTTCAACATCCAGAACCCGTGCGCGTTCTTGAGCGACGCACATAGGTTTTATTCTTCACATCACTAACTTGTCCCAACAGCTCAATTTTTTCCACTGATTTCTTTATTGAGGTCCGACAAGGTGCTTCACGAGGACCCAAAAATGTTCGAGTTTTACGAACCGTCTGTGCCAAATTGTCATAATTTTTATAGTGAATTTCATTAATTTCAATGCGTTCTTGAAGCGTGTATCGTTCCATTTTTATTAATGGCGTAGTTTCTACTTGTCAAATGTCAAAAAATGACAGCTTCAAACCTGACATCTACCGAAATAGTGGGCTATTAGAAATAACACCTCTTATTGGAAAACCCTTTATGAAGTGAGTGTAAATCAACCAAGAAAATAGGTTAACTTCAAATTTATGTAATCAGGTTTCGGGGATGTAGAGTCTGAGGTGAGACAACAGGTAAATAAGGCAATGAAAACAGCTGGATGCATGGACGACACCATATGGAGCAACAAACACTTGCGAACCGAGACGTGGGCAAGAATATACAAAGCTACCATAAGACCAATAATGACGTACACAGCAGAAACACGACCAGACACAACAAAATCTAAGAGGTTGTTGGAAACATGCGAAATGAAAATCCTAAGGAAAATAGCTGGAAAAACGCTATTAGATAGAGAGCGCAGTGACAACATAAGGAAAATGTGCGGGGTGGAAGAGGTGAATTAGTGGATCCTGGGGAGAAAGCACGAGTGGAATGCATACATACAATGTGTGTGAAGTTGGCCCAGCACTTTTTGATTTTCGAAAAAAAAATTGTTGTGCTGAATTGTGCTAGGTTTGTGCTGCTTTGTGCTGATAATTTTTTTCCTAATTCT
Source organism: Propylea japonica (assembly GCA_013421045.1). Lineage (NCBI taxonomy): Eukaryota > Metazoa > Arthropoda > Insecta > Coleoptera > Coccinellidae > Propylea > Propylea japonica. Next base: position 26,851,196 of record CM024242.1, read on the forward strand.
AAGTGGTTTTCGAAATATTTCAAAAACCGAAAAAATTAGCCAGACCAGCACTTTTCGAAAAATGGGATTTAAATGATTGATAAAAATTGTGCTACACATGTACTGAGATGTGCCGTTCGAATTTTCTCGAAAGTCCCTCCCGTTTCCTGAAAAATCGAAATTTAAGAAAAAAGATAGCCCAGCACTTTCGTTTTTTTTCTCACAAAAGAATGTAAAAATTTGTGCTACATTTGTGCTGATTTGTGCCGTAAATATTTTCACGAAAATCCTTTCTGTTTTCTTGCAAACTACGAAAATAAAAAAAAAGTTATCCCAGCACTTTTGGTTTTTTTTTAGAAAAAACATGCTCAAAAAATTGTGCTACTCTCAGGCAAAGTTGTGCTGTTGTTATTTTCACAAATATCCTGCTAATTCACCCAAAAAATGAAGAAATTAAAAAAAAGTTAGCCCAGCACTTTCATTTTTTTCGACGAAAATTGTTTCATATGATTGTACTCTATTTGTGCCAACTTGTGCTGATCAAAGTTTCAGAAAAATCATGAGTTTTCTTCTTATATGGGTTAAAATAAGAAAAATCTGTAGGGTGGAGGAAGAACCAGTATACCTGGCAACAGTGAGTGTGAAGTTGGCCCAGCACTTTTTGATTTTCGAAAAAAAAATTGTTGGGCTGAATTGTGCTAGATTTGTGCTGCTTTGTGCCGCTGAAATTTTTTTTTTATTTTATTCGGTTTTTGAGATATTCAACGAAATGCTGGCTCATTTTTTCGGTTTTTGAAATATTTCGAGAACCACTTGGAATTAGGAAAAAAAATTATCAGCACAAAGCAGCACAAACCTAGCACAATTCAGCACAACAATTTGTTTTTCGAAAATCAAAAAGTGCTGGACCAACTTCACACACATATACATATAGACCGAATGGATCATGAGAGAATGGTCAGAATCGCACGTGATAAATCACCAACGGGAAGAAGAAGTATAGGAAGACCGCGGAAAAGGTGGAGCGATAACCTGACTGCCAACTGAACATATGACAAGTTAAGAAGAAGGAACAGGCAAAAATGCCTATAATGAAGAAGGAAGAAGAAGAAGAAGAAGATGTTGAATTTCCACATTCTTTCCATGAAACGAAATAAGGAATTTCATCATAATAATAATTAATTTTATTGGTATGCTTGATAACAATTATTGCATCTGTAAATTAAAAGAAAACAGTATATTCTAAAACAATTTGCAGAATAGGATCCTATTTTGACACGAATGCGGAATTGCATGAGTGTTAGAATCTCTAATACCTATCTTATTTTCTCGATGAAAATACTTTTCCTTTCAATAATCATTACTAAATAATGTTATTTGGCGTGTGTCGAAATTTGATAGGATCGGAAGTCAGTGTTGACAACCACAAAAATATAACTGAAAAAAATGCTGCAATGAGTTCATACAGAACATAGACTAACTAAACGGAGAATAGATGAGACACTAGTAGAACAAACTTCAATGACATCTATTTTTGTACAACATTACTAATTCGTGACAAAACCTCAATTGAAAAAGGAATCTGTATCGTAAAGCTGCCGCAAAAAGAATTCTGTACTGCACATTTTGAATAGGTAGGTAGTCCCAGAAAGTTTTTTGAAATTAAATTTCCAAAAGGATATCAGAAATGGATTCGTGCAATTTATCGATGAGTGAGGAAATTTATTCTCATGAAAATAATACCTGCAACGAACTTTCATCTGATTTTCTTTTGGAATCGAGAAATGGGGATCAATAATCAAATTCTGGATAGAATAAAATTTATTAACAGAAATAGGTATCACCAATTGAAAATACAGATTTATTTCATAAATATCTAATCAATAAACTAATAATTACATTGAAAACATTTTCAAAAACTAACAATAATGAATTCAACAATACAAAATATGAGTATTTACCTGCTAAACTTATTCAATACATGAAAAACTTTTTTGAAAACTACGAGTATCTTAATTCTTATAGGTAACAGAATATACATATATATTTTATAATTACCTTATTGTATCTCGATTTTCACATCCAATAACACAACACGTCTTCACTCTTGCAGGCATATCGAAATTTATTATATTTCAAAAAGAACGTGTCAAACCACTCCTTGTGTCAGTTGACAATTCAAAGGTTTTTTGATTATAATTATTTTACATATTTACTTTTTTCTCGGTAGGATTTCCATGAATGCAACGACATCTAACTCTCAAATTGAAAATAATTTTTTCGTGTATTAGTCTCCTCCTCCGACAGATGGCGCGACATATACGAGTGGTTCATCTAATTTTTTAGTTTGTCTATGATACAGAACTGTTTTCAAAACTGTATTGAACTCAGCACGATACTGAAATAGAGAATAGCTATTTATGATATGAGTGTTTAAGTGACGTTTCATTTTGTGAGTGAAAAAGTTTGTGAAATGAGCGGAGCAAATTGAACAATTTCACGAACAAAATAAAATCACTTTTAACACACAAATACCATAAAATGTTTTTTGAACAACTGCCCTATTTTGATAATGAAATGGGCGAATTTGCAATGACAATAAAATTAAGCGTGTTAAAAATATTTTTAACGCGCTTCCACGTAAACAATCAACTTTAACATTGTTTGCTGTTATTAAAAGTGCACTTTTAATGGCAGTTGGATAAAAAATACATTATAAAATATTAGCCTGAATATTGATTCAGCCTACAACTACAGAATGAACGCCTCACCTATTCTTTACAAATTCGATTCGAACAGAATCGATGAAAGCATGTCATTTATGTTGAGGCGTTTGATTTAGAATCGGAACGACGACGACAGCCTATATCGGCTTTTTGAATTAACAATACACAAAAGCACGTTTGGCTGCACCGATTGTAGGTTCAACGGGCAAACCAGCAGTTCTCTAACCGATCAAAAATTAATTGTTTTCTATCTGTCAGGCCAACAATGCTCTCCATAACAGAATGAAGCGTGATGAATTATCGATAAACTCCGGGCTTATGTCGATGGAGAAAATTATTCTGAAAATTATCAGCACAGGGTTGCAATTGACACTGAAAATTTTGATCTGAAATTCTGAGCTCAGCTATTGCCTGATCCTTGGACAGAAATGAAGAGGTGTGGGATATTGTGAACTGTCCTACTGAAAGAACAAATTCCAAATATGATAATTGTATCTTAGATTTTAAAGACTTTACAACTACCTTACTATACCTTTTGCAGTTGTAATTCAGAAAATCAAAGTTCAATTTCAGAAAAGGAAACATGTATTTCAGAATAGGAATATGTAATTCAGAAAACAGAAATTGAATTTCAGAATAGTTAATTCAATTTCAGAAAAGCGAAATTGAAATTCAGATTAGGAAGTTGTATTTCAGAAAAACAAAGTTGTAATTCAGAATAGTGAATTGAAATTCAGAAATGGCAAATTCAATTTCAGAAAAGGAAAATTGTAATTCAGAAGTTATAAATTGAATTTCAGAAAATGTATAGATATATGTACTATATAACATAGATATAAATAGGTACATATTCATGTTCATTATATCTCGAGTACATGCAACCAATTCTGAATTACAATTTCCCATTTCTGAATTTCAAATCACCAATTCTGAATTACAATTTATATTTTCTGAAATTCAAATTACCCTTTCTGAATTACATATCACTATTCTGAAATTCAAATTACACTTTCTGAATTACATATCACTATTCTGAAATTCAAATCACCATTTCTGAATATCAATTTACTATTCTGAATTACAATTTCCATCTTCTGAAATTCAATTTGCTATTCTGAATTACATTTTACGTTTTCTGAATTACAATAATTATTGGAAAAGGTGTAGTTCTAGTAAGGTAGTGGTTTCACAAAACTCCGATCAGCTTGATTATTGAAATGTCATCATTTCTGTGCAATTTTCAGTTCATTTTTGACATAAACCATAGACTTAATAAAAATCAACGATTTGATTGCCCGATCAAGCTTTGTGAAACCGAGGGTTAGGGATCCTTCAATTTCTTATTGATGACTTGATGTTTTGGAACAGCACCAAAAACTGAAACGAAAAATGTACTTTTCACTTTTGAACATAGCATTTCACGATTATGTAATTTGATAATAAAAAAATTTAGAAAGCCTGAGCAGGAGCTTCTGAGCGCTCGTGCATTGGTAGAGCAATGAGGCTATAGTATTACCTCAAAATTCCGTATATAACTTGAGATTTATACTACATAATAGGTATACAGATGTGGAAGAAACGGATGGAAACACAGGAGTTTCAGTGTTAAATTCACGCTGGTTCGGAGTCCAGTGAAGCAGTGGAAGAATCGAAACCTCGGAGCGATGCGATGTTGAATAAGCGGCTGGTCTTTTGTAATGGCAATCTGTAGTGAGTGGGGAGGCGCGCAAGCAACGACCTAGGATCGAATATCGAATCAGTAAGACGCCAAACGGGAGGTGGATAACATCGCATGACTATTGAAAATGAATACGACAAATTTTCTCCACTCTTATGGGCACCATGGGCGGAAGTTATTTGCCTCAATGAATGAAACAAATAATTTCCTGTGAAAATTAATATTCAGGTTCTTTTTCGTCATAACTGGTTTGAAAATAATTAATTAATTGGTAGCTGTCGAACTGTCGGAATAATTTGATTCTGTAATAGATCCAAATATTTTGTAGCGTTTAGGTTACCATCGATGAAAACTGGTCCTATCATGTAATTACCCAGCATTCGTTTGGCAAGAGAAGTGGATGTGTGTGCTGCTGTTGAAACCAGTGCACCTTCTTCTAGCAGAAAAATTGCACAGCAAGTCGATTTGGGCGATAGAACTGTTCGGAATATTTTGAAAAAAAATGGTTACAAATGTTATAAGGTGCAAACCTTTCAGGAAATTTTTCCAGAAGACCATTTCAAAAGAATGGAATTCTGGGAAAAGATGATGGAAAAAGAGAATGAGATTAGTTCTTTTCTGAGCAATATCTTATTCACGGATGAGTCATCGTTTTCATTGCATAGAAAACATAACTCAAGATATTGGTCTAAGGAGAATAAGCACCTGAGTATTCCTGTGCGTACCCAGTATCCTGAAAAACTTAATGTTTGGACAGGAATGCTGGGTAATTACATGATAGAGCCATTTTTCATCGATGGTAACCTAAACGCTGCAAAATATTTCGATCCATTACAGAATAAAATACCCAAGTCATAACGCAAGCGTAGTTACACAATATCTAAGAACGACTTTTTCTGACCACAAACGGAACCATCAAATGGCTCCCCAGATCTCCAGATTTATTTCCCAATGATTTCTTTCTTTGGGGATATCTCAAAAATATGGTGTATTGGCAAGAAATTGAAAGAGCGACGAACATTATTGAATTAAGGTCCAAAATAATCCAACTTTGTTCCAAAATAGCAAGTACGCCGAATCTTCTCCGAGATATGAGATTAAATCTTTATAACAGATTAATTTCTGTTTTTTTCATATTTTTATTTTCGTTGAATTTATTTTTGTTTTTCGTAGAATTTATTTTATTTTCAAACCAGTTATGACGAAAAAGAACCTGAATATTAATTTTCACAGGAAATTATTTGTTTCATTCATTGAGGCAAATAACTTCCGCCCAAGGCGCCCATAAGAGTGGAGAAAATGTGTCCATGTGTCGTATTCATTTTCAATAGTCATGCGATGTTATCCATCTCCCGTTTGGCGTCTTACTGATCTCGATATTCGATCCTAGGTCGTTGCTTGCGCGCCTCCCCACTCACTACAGATTGCCATTACAAAAGACCAGCCGCTTATTCAACATCGCATCGCTCCGAGGTTTCGATTCTTCCACTGCTTCACTGGACTCCGAACCAGCGTGAATTTAACACTGAAACTCCTGTGTTTCCATCCGTTTCTTCCACATCTGTATACAAAATCTCAAGGCGAGTGAAATTATTTTTATTGAAATTATTCAAAAACTTGAATATGTAAAAACTTGGCAATTAAAAGAATTAATTTCTATGGTTCTGATGACGCTATCCTCTTGAAATTTTGCATGATGGATCTCCATTTACGAAATTTCACTCAAATCGGATATCTCGCTATGGAAATATAGAGATTCTTTTTTTCAACATTCCAATTGAATTTTCTATGATTCGGATGATGCGATCCTCTTGAAAGTTGAACATTCAGTATATCAATCTTCATTCGCGAAATAAATTTCATTTGAATCGGATATTTTGCAATGGACCCGAAAATCAAGATTGTAAAAATAGTAGATACTGAAAATTCGGGACCATGCAAAAAAATATTTCACTACTGTTTTTGGGATGTTTCGAGCATTGAACTATATTTTGGAATTTCTTGAATACAGGGTGTTTTCTCGAGCATTCTGAATTTTTCCAGTACCTGAAACTTAGGTCGCTGATGTGGAAATACCAAAATGCGTGTACCAAATATCATAAAAATATTCCAGGTTGTTTGTTAATTTATGATATGTAGATAATCACAAATATTCATTCTGTTAAGTTCAAAAGATGGTAGACAACTATCATGGGTGAAAATTCAAAGTACCTACATGTATAGTTCGCTCCAGTTTTGGAGCTGTTCCAAAAATCAAACCGTATCTTAAAAACCCGCAGATACAGGGTGTGTTTTGGGTATTCGAAGGCGTATACAATTTTTGTTAATCTGGACTTAGATTTCCCAAGTGAGAGATAATAAGGTTGCTTTTGATGAAAATATTTTGCATGGTTCGGCCACAAAAAGAAATCAGCCAAATTTATGAAACAGCCTGTATCGCTGTGATGTAAACTTGTTAGACCCATGAATTATAGTATTTTCGGCATCACCTAGAAGTGCTTTATTCACCGTCCACTTTTTCCATTTCCCAATGAATGAAACACCCAGTATATAAAAAAATCTGTTTATTGTGATTGTGTGTCTTCTCAGCTATTTTTCGATATATATCTTTCTGAGAATTTTGTAACCTTTAAGCTCTTGATTAATTATTCATTTCAAATCAAAGATCATAAATTTAAAATCCACTACGCCTAACATTTTGAGCCCTCATTCTACTTAAACGAATTTTTGTATTTTGAGTCTAAAATGGTCTCGTGGTCAAATTCAATTCTGTCCTTGGGGCCGTCCGGCCGTCCGTTAGCACAATAACTTTCGAAGGGATTCTCTTAGAGACTTTTTCAGGATGAGTTCGGGTCCCAAATGGCTCGGTTAAGTTCGTGAGCCAGCCAAATTGTATAGGGTGTTCCATGAAATATAGCAATTCAAAATGTTTATTCCTCAATATTTCAGGAAATACGAAACCAATCGGAATGAAATGCTACGGCCAAATGCAAGATACTGATAACAAGCCTCATTCAAAATTTTGTGGACATAGTGTGAACATAACCATAGAAAATTCAATTGGAATATTGAAAAAAAGACTTTTCATAATTCCATTAAAAGATGTCCGATGAGAGTGAAATTTTTTCTTGTGAATGGAGATCGATATTCTGAATGTTCATCCAGAATTTCGTAGCCATAGTTTCAACAGAACCATATAAAATTCAAGTGGAATATTGAAAAGAAAAATCTTAATATTTCCATAACAGAATATCCGATTCGAGTGAAATTTTTTCTTTGAATAGAAACTGATATACTGAATCTTCAAGCAATTTTGTGGCCACAGTGTTAATAAAACCATAAATATTCAATTGGAATATTGAAATAAGAGTCTTTATTTCTCCACTAGCGACCCGCCCCGCCCCGGCTTCGCACGGTAATTCGATCCAAGTAAAACTGTTAAATAAAGACAGTTGCATACAAATTTCATCATAAATTCCCTAAATTATGGCGCCTACCGACCCTCTAAGTTATAAAAGTGATCAAATACTAACTTGAAGTCTTAGTAACACTCAGTTAAAAAAAAATCAAAATCATTTCAGTAGCTATGGCGTCATGCGCTTTTTGACACGATCACGCTAGATTTCCGCTTGAATGAGGTAGTTTCCCGCCGTAAAAAGTAGCCTGTGTCTGTGTCTAGGATCCTATCTTTATATTAACCAAGTCTTATAAGAATCCGTTCAGACGTTAAGGCATGAATGAGGTAAACTTTTGAAACAAACGATTAAAAATCACTAACTTAATTAGTTTTCGGCCTACTGCCTATGCCTTAAGTGCGATATCATGAATATTAATAGCCCATATCCTTTTCTAGGTTACTATCTATCACCTAACTGAATTTCATCAAAATCCGTTCAGCCGTGTAGGCATGATAGAGCAAAACTCCCGGCAAAAAACCATAAAAAAATCACTAACTCCATTCAGTTTACTGCCTACTTCCTACCCCCTAAGTACGATGACGTGATCATTTTGATCTTATATCCGTTTTTTAGGTAACCTTCTATTACCTTACTAAATTTCATCAAAATCTGTTCAGCCGTTTAGACGTGAAAGAGCAAAAGTCCCAACAAAAACGACTAAAAATCACTAAATCAATTTAGTTATCTGCCTACTGCCTACCCCCTAAGAATGATGGCGTGATTATTTATAGCCTATGACCATTTCTAGGTCATTATCTATCACCATACCAAATTTCATAAAAATCTGTTCAGCCGTTTAGGCGTGAAAGAGTAACAGACAGACAGACAGAGTTACTTTCGCATTTATAATATTAGTATGGATAACAAGATATCCGATTCTAGTGAAATTTATTTTATGAATGAAGATGGGTATACTGAATGTTCATGCAAAATTTCGAGAACATCGCATCATCAGAACCATAGAATTTAATTTTTGTAATTATTTATTTTTCACATATTTCATTTTTGTTATAATTTCCAGAATATAATTCTGATTGTGCTGAGATTCTGCATTGATATATTTGGTAACAATCTCAAATTCCATATTAAATTCTGAGGTGTTAGTCTTATTGCTCCACCAAAGAATGACCGCTCAAGAGCTCCTGCTTAGGGCTTTTCTTAACCCATTTGTGCCCGTTGTCCCCATATGAGGACGGTAAGAATAATATTTTTTTTAATTACAGTGTTCTCTTATGACGAACTCTGGTTGCCGTTTTCTTTTAAATAGGCATCTAGTTCAAAGAATTTTCCATCAGTTCTAATAGATATCGCGTACTTACTATGCCACAGTTATCGAATTATCCGCGTTCATGTCGCTGCCCACATGTTGTTATTCAAGTGAATATTACTAAAAAATATAAAAAAGCATTCAACACGGTTTTTATTATTCATTTTACTTTAGGAGTTCTGTGAAAACTGTTGACATTATTTTAGGTAAGTATATTTCAATTTGCTATACATAAGGGGTACGAAAAAGTGACTGTCCCCATATGATGCAATTGGGCACTTCTCCAGTAGAGATAATTTTAGTACGGATGTTCAATATTCGCGTATTACTCGGTGTAAATTGGATCAATTGGGTTTTTGCAGTTTCGTTCAGACATATGCCTTGTAATTCAAACTTTTTCAAGGAAGGTCCTTCAAAATCCTTCAGGCAGCAATTAGATATTCCTGGTAGATCTATTCTAACGAAGAAGGAGATTTTTTCGACGAAGTGGACTACCTGCCATTGTCTGACTTGATTAGCAATTGGAGAAATACGCAGATGATTGTGCAAGGATATTCCCTCCTGAATGGACAAAATCGCCTTATGACATCGCAATGGAGGATACTGAGACATACCTGAACACTCTAGAGGAAGTGAAACTAGATTTAGGTAATCATGACCCGATGGAATTATTTCAATTATTTTTCGACAAGACTGTAACTGCTATATACTATATGAAAGTAAACAGAAAAGTTATGCTTTTCAGGGCATCAGGGTCAATACCTAAAAGTATAAGATATACAGAGGAAGGGCACTACTCAGCTAAAATGGATAAGAAATTGAGATGCAAAGAGTGTCATCAAAAAGTTCGCTGGCAATGTATAATGTGCAAAACAAGTTTATGCCTAGAACGTAACTATTTCTTGAATATACATACAACATTATGTAATTAACATATTTTCATAATGGAGTAGTATTTCCTGTTCTTTCATTCCACACAATAAATGTTTTGTTATGTCTATGATATTTCCTCCTCAACTGCGCTTCAGACCCCATATGTGCCCAACGTCCTCATATGAGGACACACCTTTAAATAGAAAAAAACAAGCATGATCATCAAAATTTCATCATATTCATGTTTTTACAGTTGTAGATATATACTGTTCCAATTCTGATGAAAAAATTCGAAAATGTTTATCCATGGGCACAAATGGGTTAAATTTTTCTTTCACTTGAATCCCTCCCTGTTCACTGAAAAAGCGGTGTCATCGTTCCAGTGTTATACTTTTAATCGAAGCAGAGGCTTCCGATTTTAGATATTAAATAGTTCAGACCTCGCCCTCTACACAGCTATCGTCGAGGATTATTAGCTACTGTTATGTTGTACGTCTTTGGTTTTGATTGATACGGGTTCAGCTCATTAGGATCAGTGATTAACTTTTTATGTGGTCATTCATTGGTTAGGTTGAGTTTTAACTTCTTTTGATTCGGAAATGACTTCGGCAAAATTGAATTGCTATATCATTCTTTAATTCTGATTAGAATGGTGTTGGAAGCGAACAAGTGTAGTCACAATAGGAATAGTTTCTTCATTCTGTTACTGCTATTATCTTTGATTATTTAAGCTGTTTTCGAATGGAACATCGTTTTAGAGTGTGTAGAGATTACCAAATTGAATCAATCCGCTACATATCTTAGGGATAATGGATAGATGATCCATTTGAGGTTGTTGATAATAATTATACAGGAAGTCTAAAAATAAGTGATCCTTCAGAGTATGAATGGAAACACGAATAATTTCGCTACTGAAAACATAAATATTTGGATTCTATTATGAGGGATTCATTTTAAGTACCTAATATCTATTTCATAGGATGAGAAAATTTGAAAATTTAATACTTAGGTTCAGTTGTTGACACCCTGATAGTGATTGACACTGTGCACATATACCGATGTAATAAACTATTGGTGCTTTTTAAGGTTTTTTCATCGGTCTCTACCTATTTCAGAATGTTTTGTTTCTATTGGGGCAAGTTTAATTTCCTCAGGTTATCATCCTGAAAACGGTATCATCAAGGGCGTAGCCAGGAATTAATTTCGGGGGGGGTTTTGACATTTTGGCAATTGACTTTGTAGGTGCCGGGAATTGTGAGGGTCGCTTTCTGTAGCAAGTATTTGTTGTTTTTAAGAATTCAATAATCCTTTTCCTAGTTCGGAAACAATATTCATATAAATATTAGTTAGTTAAACCTATTTTTCAAAAATGCTTCAGAATTTAATTTTCATTCACTCAAACAAAAACTTAAAAAACAATATTTATTCCCCAAACAATACTTACAGGATTCATCAATATGAAATTAGTGTGGGTGTGTGCTTTCCTTGAAACTAAATAGAGTTTTTTGGTGTTTTACTCCAAAATAGTGCCAACAACATATGAATAGGTATTAAAAATGAAACAGTGAGAAAACACAAACAATATTTCTGATGGTGAATTCCTTCAGTTAAAGTCTATCCGTCTTTTTTTTTTCTAGGGAATTGTTCAACCACTTCATTTTCATCAATTTTCACACTATAATGAATATTCATAAACGCCAACCCATTCAATCTAGTTTCGCTAGAAGAATTGCGCAGGTTATTTTTAATTCTCCTCAAGCTGGAAAAACTTCTTTCTGGAGTAGCAGTAGATACTGGAATCGTAGCTGAAATTTGTAGTAGGATGTAGATGTTCGGATACATATTCTGATTGCACTCATCTAAGCATTCTAATGCCGATTTTGAAATGGAGTTCATTGACATTTTCCATATTTCAAATTCTGCTTTAATTACGTTTTTATTTTTTTTTCTGGGAGTAGTGAAGAATACATCGATAATGCGTCTTCTAATTCATATTCTCTGTTAAAATTCTGGGGTATCAGATAAGGCTGGTATTAATTTTCGGTGTTTAGAAAATCCATCAGTTAATTGTTGGATAGTATGTTCTAGAAATGGAATGAAACTTTGATATCATCCAAATTGCTGATATGAATTGATAATTTTAACTAGATTTTCGGAGATAAGTTGGTTTGAGTGCAAAATGAAAGATTATTTTTGCAACAAAAAAGAACCCTGAAACATTTCGGGGGGGGGGGTTTGAACCCCCAAACCCCCCCCCCCCTGGCTACGCCCTTGGGTATCATTATAGATATTTGGCGTGAGATTTTGCAATAGTGTCAATAAAAGTATACAGGGTGTCCGGGGAATAACTGTACATACTCTTACCAGAGATAGAGTTGCACTAGCTGACTACTGATTGACTATAAAAAATCAATTTCTGGGTTTCCCTAGAAAACTACAGGGTGTTTTTCCAACTTCATGGAAATACTTAGACCATCATAAAATCCAAACTTATTGACGGATATTATTGAAACTTGGAGGGTTATTGGCACATGCTAAGGTCGAATCAGAAATACATCAATTATTTCATCATTCCAGGGCCGGACTCATTAATCTTCATTTAAAGTGTTCAGAGTGAAACAAACACTTTGTATTTCGAATTACGAATAATTGATTCACTTTTTAGAAAGAAGCTAAATTATGCTTCAATTTGTGGTACCGCTTGAAGTTGTCACATCCACAGTTATTCTTTTATGAATTTTTGAATTTGGAAAAAGTTCGAAAAATTGAATTTATTTACCTGAACAGGACTTAATCACCTCGTGGAGGTCGAAAATAAATAATAAATTTTCTATAAAAAGTCACTGACAGTGAGAAAGACTATAATAATTTGTTGATATACTGGGTGGCCACCCTAGAACGGATCTCATGGCGATGAAGTGAATAACGGTATATTGAGAAAAAAATGATTGGCGACATGTATAGGGTATACATAAACATATTTCAAAATTATTCGTATGTATACCGGGTGTTCATTGGAAGAAGTGTTACTTTGATCTATATCTTTGTTGTCAAACACCCGGTATACATACGAATAATTTTGAAATATGCTTATGTATACCCTATACATGTCGCCAATCATTTTTTTTCGCATCAATATACCGTTATTCACTTCATCGCAATGAGATCCGCATCTAGGGTGGCCACCCAGTATATCAACAAATTATTATAGTCTTTCTGACTTTCAGTGACTTTTTAAAGAAAATTCATTATTTATTTTCGACCTCCACAAGGTGACTAAGTCCTGTTCAGGTAAATAAATTCAATTTTTCGAACTTTTTCCAAATTCAAAAATCCATAAAAAAATAATTGTGGATGTGACAACTTTAAGCGATACCACAAATTGAAGCATAATTTAGCTTCTTTCTAAAAAGTGAATCAATTATTCGTAATTCGAAATACAAAGTGTTTTTTCTACCCTGAACACTTTAAATGAAGATTAATGAGTTCGGCCCTGGAATAATGAAATAATTGATGTATTTCTGACTCGACCTTAGCATGTGCCAAAAACCCCCCAAGTTTCAATAATATCCGTCAATAACTTTGGATTTTATGATGGTCTAAGTATTTCCATGAAGTTGAAAAAACACCCTGTAGTTTTCTAGGGAGACCCAGAAATTAATTTTACATAGTCAATCAGTAGTCAGCTAGTGCTACTCTATCTCTGGTAAGAGTATGTACAGTTATTCCCCGGACACCCTGTATGTAAGAGTTCACTTAAGGACAGCGACTGCATACAATTGCGTATATTTTCCGATTTTTTATGTTCCATATTGGTAAGAAGTTTTCTATTGTTTGAAGCTTCCAAGGAATATTTAATGGATGTAAGTAAACCTTTCAATGATTAATATATTAAGTTTAAACCATTTGTCAATAATATTACATCGAACAGTGATTGACATAGGCTTTAATCTTAATATATAAATCATTGAAGGGTTTACTCACATCATTTAAGTATTCTTCGGAACCTTCCAACCAATATAAAACTTCTAACGAATAAGAAACAGAACAAAATCGAAAAAAATCCGCAATTATGTGCAGTCGCTATCCTTAAGTAAACATATACACTTATTGACAATACTGCAAAATATCGCGCCAAACATCTAATGATGCCGTTTCCAGAATGATAATCTGGGAACTCCAACAGAAATACACTTTTCTGAAATATGGGGACACAGATGAAAAACCCTAGACAGCACCAATAGTTTAGTACATCGGTATACGTGAAGATTACTAATACTTTTTGTAGAAAAAATGAGAATGTATGAGTGAGAGAAAGCAGGATGATATAACCAAAATTGATGCAAAAGTGAGATGAAATTAAGTCAATGACTATCATACTGGGTGTCAATTACTACCCCAACAGCAATTGATTTTTATAAATAGAAGAAGATTGTACTAAATCAGTTTCAGAAGATTATGGGGTAGTCGCTCAGAGGAAGAAGTGTTTAGATACTTCTTCCTCTGTAGCCCAGTCAAATTAGATGAAAAAGGGGGCCAATCTCGGAATGAAAGATAATAAGCTGAAAATTGGTATGAACCTTTGTTTTGTCATTCTAAATATTGTCTCAAAAGTCACAAATGCTATCGTGCCGGCGTCTTAAGATATTGAAGGTCAAAGGTCATAAAAATCGTTTTTTTGCGAATATCTGCCTTCCTATTACTTAAATGAGATTTGCAGTTATTATGAAAGTTGTAGACTATAAAATTGTCTACAACTTTTGTTTGAACTTTTTTTCCATACGACCAACCGTTTTTGGGGTAGAGCGCGAAGAGTGCGCAGCGTACAGTCATATAACTCATATATGACCTAATGCAAGGTCAAGCGTGAGTTACGGTTAGCAGTTCGTTATATAAAGTCAATTATTTACTTAACAATTATAATTATAAACAATGCCCATTATTTATGTACTAATTATTAATTATTTATATTTAATTGAAATAAGTAATTAAATTATTGTATTATTTTGACGGATATTCCGACTATAGTAAAAATATTAAAGCAAAGGAACAATAAAGAAGAACTGCTGCACTTTCAAAATCATATGAAGTTTGTTTTGACGAAACAATGATTGTGCCAATCAGTCAAGAAAAAATTTCATCAAATCGGTCTGATAAAAAAATTTATCGACATGCTTGTTAAAAAATTTGAAACTGGTAATATCACAACAAAACAAGCCAGAGATGATGCTGATGTTCTCATCATTGACACAGCTATTGCCTTATGATGACTGCTGTCATCATAGGAGAAGATATTGATTTGCTCGTTATTTTAATTGGACGTACTCAATCCCATCAACAGGAAATTTTTTTCAAAAAAGTTTCAAAGGCAATGTCAAAACACAAATAACCAATATCCTCGTACTAAAAAACACATTTTATTTTTACATTCATTTAGTGGCTGTGACACGACTTCTGCGCTATTTAAAAAAGGAAAAAAACTGTTACTAGAGCATTGGAGAAAATTCCCAATTTGGATGAACTGGTGGAAGTATTTCAACAAGAAAACTGCCCGGAATAAACATTATTTGAAAATGGAGTGCGCATCTTGTTGGCATTATATAATGCTCCAAAATCTGAGGACAACATTGACCATTTCCACTACACGCAATTCATCAAATTAACAAAACTAAATAAACCTGTACAATTGTCAACACTTCCACCAACAAGTGTAGCAGCTCGTCAACATATCAATCGTGTCTACTACCAGATTCAAACGTGGTTAGGGAAGGACATAGAACCTCAAGAATGGGGATGGATGCTCGAAAAAGAAATCCTGGAGCCCATAAGAACGTTACTACCTCCAGCACCAGCCGAACTACTAAACGTTATATTTTGCAATTGCAAAAATGGTAGTGGTTCCCTCTGCGGATGCAGAAAGTCAGGGCTACTATGTTCTTCAGCTTGTGGCCAGTGCAATGGACAAGCTTGCCTCAACGCTTCACTAAATCCAAGTAATACCGATGATGAGGATGATGACAATGAACTGAACTTTTTGGAGCGACAACAAGGAGAAGACGACGAAGAAGAAGAAGATAATTAGCTTTCTTTTACAATTTTATTATAATTAAAATCAATATGCCATATTCAATGATAAATAAAGATATGTGTGAAATATATTACCTTACTTTTTAATATAAAATATAATTGAAATATATAATCCAGAATTAATAATATACCATAGTAAAATAATAATTATAATAATTATATATAAATAATTTAATTACTTATTTTAATTAAATATAAATAATTAACGAATAGAACATAAATAATGGGCATTGTTTAATAATTATAATTGTTAAGTGAATAATTGACTTTATACAACGAACTGCTAACCGTAACTCACGCTTGACCTTGCATTAGGTCATATATGACTGTACCCTGGGCACTCTTCGCGCTCTACCCCAAAAACGGTTGGTCGTATGAAAAAAAAGTTCAAACAAAAGTTGTAGACAATTTTATAGTCTACAACTTTCATAATAACTGCAAATCTCATTTAAGCAATAGGAAGGCAGATATTCGCAAAAAACCGATTTTTATGACCTTTGACCTTCAATATCTTAAGACGCCGGCACGATAGCATTTGTAACTTTTGAGACAACATTTAGAATGACAAAACAAAGGTTCATACCAATTTTCAGCTTATTATCTTTCATTCCGAGGTGAAATCCTAATTTGACTGGGCTACTGAGGGTAGTCGCCTGAATCTGTTCGCCTGATCTTTGTGTTTTTCTATCTTATAAGACTCTAGAATGGTTCGTTCTACGACTCAAATTTGCCCCTCTGCTTCTGTCTGGAATTTTGACTGTACTTATGAATCAATACTGAACATCTACGATTTTTTCTATACTTCATTTTATCGCGTGGTCGTATATATTTATTACTATTTTTTTAAGGGTCTCGACCTGGTTCATTGAAGTAAAACTCTTTTTTTGTTGCCAAGCTTTCGGAATATTTCATTTCATCCTCAGGACTACTACAAAGGTTTTTACAGTCAATTTAATAAACTCAAACTGAAACAAGACAAATTTGCACGAAACCTTGTGTGATATTTTAAACATGCAGGCAAGTTATCATTTAACATATGGAACTGTCGATATGTCAACAATAAACTTTCTCTTGGACTTGATTTTTTTAGCCGTCCTATATATAATTTTATTTTTGTTGAATGATTCTGCTATACCTAACAATCTCATGAACAAAACAAAAAACTCAACACATACAGAACATTATCCTATTCATCTCCATATCCTTCCATTTTATCTTTATTTTATCTACGGTTCATTCGGGAGAATTCTAAATTTTAAATTTAAGAATAGTTATTCAATCCGTCAAAATTATTCAAGTTACATTCATCGTAGCGCATTCTATTACGGCCAACAGTGTTGTTTCTGTGGCCGAGAATGAATTTTTATCACCTTTCAAATTTTCTGTAGACGAATATTTCAAGACCAAAATAAGATAAATCCGTTCAGCCGTTCTCGACTTTTAGCGAGACTAACGAACAGCAATTGATTTTCATGAATGGAAGAAGATTGTTTTAATTCACAATCAATTGTAAAATAGGCTGATGTATTTTCCCCTTCCTGATCTGCCACCTAAAAAGATGAGAATTGATGAAATTAAATAGTTTTGAAAGCCTGAAAACCAATATGAATATACTGAACAAATCTTTTGAGGAACTATGAAAATAACTGTTCGAGATGTTCAGATTATAAGAAACTGAACTACTCAGTACAGTGTGAATAAGGTTATTAAAGTAAAAAATCCCCCTTGTCCCTGGATCAACGAAGATATAAAAACTGATGATGAAAGATCGAGATAGATTGAAGGCCAAATACGTGAAAGACCCAACTTACGAGAATAAGGAGGCGTATCGTGCTGTGCGAAACCAATGTAACCACTTGTGTAGAAGGGAGAAAAAGAGGTATTTTGAAGAAAATCTAACCAACGTTCCTCCCAAGAGGGTTTGGCAAACTCTACGGTCTGTAGGCGTAGGTAAAGAAATTAATCCACAACCAATCGGTCTGGATACTACCTCTCTGGCTCATTACTTTTCCACGTCTAACTCTTTGATAGAAGAAGATATAAAAAGGTCATCGTTGGAATCGCTTCGGGCACTACCACCGCCAGACCGGCCTCAGTTTGATTTTGGGCATATTAGTGAGGAGGCTATTAAAACTACCTTGAGTGGAATTGCATCTCAATCGGTTGGATGTGATGGAGTGGGGATAAAAATGCTTAAACCTATTGTCAACGAGATACTACCTATTCTGGCCCATATTTTCAATTCTTCACTGCAAAGTTGTGATTTTCCGACAATTTGGAAGTGTGCTAGGGTGGTTCCTCTCGCAAAGAAAGAAGACGGTAACCTGCCTCGGGATTTCAGACCAATATCGATACTACCTACATTGTAGAAAGTCTTCGAGCGGCTCCTTCATTCTCAGATCCTGAGCTATTTGAATGAACATTCCCTTAATAATAGATTTCAATCAGGGTTCCGCCAGGGATACAGTACTACAACTGCGCTCACTAAAATCACGGACGACGTAAGCCAGGCAATGGATAACAAAATGCTAACAGTACTAGAACTTTTGGACTCGATTGACTTCGACATTCTTTTGAGCAAATTGCGCTTGGTGGGATTTTCTGACCGCTCCCTTGCTTTTTTCAACTCATATATTAGGGGGCGTAAAATATCGGTGAGTTTGGGTGACAGCTCGTCTGAATGGGTGGACACGGTTGCTGGAGTTCCGCAGGGGAGCGTTCTAGGCCCGCTTCTGTTCTCACTTTACATATCTTCATTAGCTGATCTTATCCATTTTAGTTTTCACCTTTATGCGGATGATTTACAGATCTACGTTCGGGCCCGCGTTGAGGAGTTTGCACATGCTGTCCAACTTTTGAATAGAGATCTTTCGGCAGTTGCCGACGCGGCTTTGCGCATGGGCCTTGTTATGAACACTGCTAAAACGCTAGCAATCATTATTGGTGCGAGGAGATACTTGAACATTGTGGATAGACACGCTCATCGGGTAATTCTCTGCGGTGAGGAGATTCCCTACTCTTCGGAGGTGAGGAGTCTGGGTTTAATAATCGATGAGACGCTGTCCTGGAACTACCAAGTTGCCAACATGAGTAAGAAGTTCTATCAATGCCTTCATCAGCTTCGGCTTTTGAAGAACTTTCTGCCATCCCAGAGGAGGAGGACTCTGTTTTTTGCGCTCTTGCTCTCGATTCTAGATTATGCGGATGTTGCCTTTATGGGTCTCACAGCGAGCCAGTTGAGCAGACTTGACCGCCTGCAAAATGCAGGTGTCAAGTTCGTTTACAATTTGAAAAAATACGATCACGTCAGCCAGTTCAGAGATGCTCTTAACCTTCTATATACCTATCTGGCAACGTCGTATTTGGCATATGATACTCCTGGGCCATAGGGTCTTGAACCGTCACGAGCCAGCTTATTTGCACTGTGGTGTCAGACCACTGGGATGTGGGAGTCATCAGACTAGATCACTCGATGATCAAATTTTAAGAATACCAGCTCACTCAACTGACTATGTCAATGACAGTTTTTCGGTGAGATTTCCACAACTCTGGAATCGCATACCTGTGGAGATAACTCGGAGGCCAACTTTCTCATCATTCAAAGTGAGCCTGAAAAAATACTTGAAATACCCAAACACGACCATCAGTTGAAGAACATTTTTCTTTTATGTGTTATGTCTTGGATATCTGTTCCTTTTTCCTTCCTAATCCATTTCCGTCCATAGCAGGAGTTATTAGATTTTATATTATATTCTTTCAAATTATTTCAATAACTTGTTCATGTAAAATAATTGTTATTCGTGAGCTACGATTGAGGGTTGGCAGGAAGACATCGCTTCGCGATATGCCCACCCATTGCATATTGTATCAATTGAACTGTAAAACGTCATTAGCAATAAAGAATTCAAATAATAATAATGTAGGTTAATGGAAAAACAACGTTAGCCGGGGCAACTCGTCTGAAATAAACAAAATGCGGAAGTCTGTTCCACCCACGATACCTGATACCTAATATTTTCGTGAAACGCCGTATCCATGGTACGCTGGTCCCTGTATAGGGTGGTGAACAATCGTTAAGCCCATCAAAACTACTGTGAAATCAAACGAGGCTTTTCCATTCGTCCCAGTATCAAAGGGGACGTACAAATGTTTACATGGGTAAATCGAAATTACTTTATGGATGTAATTAAGTATAATTTGGTTCGGGAGTGATAGGCCGTGCCCCATGCTGTGTCCGTAATCAACTACAGGCATAATGGGACTGCTCTGACTTGCAATAATTCCAAACAACGCTGCTTCGCCGTTTCTTTCACTTGAAATGATCCACTCCATGATCTTCGAGAGACCAGTGGCGTTTTAATTTGTACAGCTGAACTGCGAAAAGCAACATTCAGTTTAGGGCATTTGAGTCTTTTGAAAACCTACCTATTTTACCACAATATTATAGACCCTTTCTATTTGAAGCTACATCACTTCCAAACTGATGCAAAATCAGTTGATGCGCGTTTTATTTGACAATGTTGTGATGCGCACCACTTCCATCCATAGAGATAAGATATATCTTGATGCTTCCATTTGATGTTGCTTTCTGACAACATCAGTTTAATTTCCACAATCACTTAGGTTCATCATAACAATAACATAACTTAACATTTTGGTAACAGTTTACAATATATATACTTCTAAACATAGCAGGCCGTTAGCACAATAACTTTCGAAGGGATTGTTCTAGAGACTTGAAATTTCCAGGGAAAGTTCGGTTCCCAAATGGCTCAGTTGAGTTCGTAAACAGTAGACAAATCGTACAGGGTGTTCCATAAAATATGACCAAATAAAATATTTGTTCCTCGATATCTCAGACAAAACGAAACCCATCGAAATGAAATGTGGCGACCATATGCGAGATACCCATAGCTTCATGCAAAATTAGGTGCCCATAGTGTGAACAGAACTATAGAAAACTAGCTTTTACCCGCGACTTCGTCCACATAAGTTTTTTTGTTTTTTCCCGGCTGTAAGTCCCCCTGCAACAATGTCCCACTATTGTGTTCCAGTCCTCAACTTCACATCAAAATTTGTTCAAAAGCAACCTAAGCTACATGATGGATAGCTCCGAATGTTTCCTTAGTAAATATAAAAAGTAAATAATGTAAATCGGTTTAAAATACTACTACCTACCTGCCAACCCCCGATGTTACACAGTGTGACATCCGCAACATCGTCTGCGTAGGAAGTACTAAATTATGTCGCCTACCGACCCTATAAGTTAGAAAAGTGATCAAATACTAACTTGAAGTCTTAGGAACACTCAGAAAAAAAAACATGAAAATCATTTCAGTAGCTATGGCGTCATGCGCTTCTTGACACGATCACGCTAGATTTCCGCGGGAATGAGGTAGTTTCCCGCCGTAAAAAGTAGCCTGTGTCCGTGCCTAGAATCCTATCTTCATATTAACCTAGTCTTATAAAAATCCGTTCAGACGTTAAGGCGTGAATGAGGTAAACTTTTAGAACAAACGATTGAAAATCACTAACTTAATTAGTTTTCTGCCTACTGCCTACGCCTTAAGTAAGATAGCATGAATATCAATAGCCCATATCCTTTTCTAGGTTACTATCTATCACCTAACTAAATTTCATCAAAATTCGTTCAACCGTTTAGGCATGATAGAGCAAAACTCCCAGCAAAAACCATAAAAAAATCACTAACTCAATTCAATTTTCTGCCTACTTCCTACTCCCTAAGAACGATGACGTGATCATTTTGATCTTATATCCTTTTTTAGGTAACCATCTATTATCTTACTAAATTTCATCAAAATCTGTTCAGCCGTTTAGACGTGAAACAGCAAAAGTCCCAACAAAAACGATTAAAAATCACTAACTCAATTAAGTTATCTGCCTACTGCCCACCCCCCTAAGAACGATGGCTTGATTATTTATGGCCTATGACCATTTCTAGGTTATCATCTATCACCATACCAAATTTCATCAAAATCCGTTCAGCCGTTTAGGCGTGAAAGAGTAACAGACAGACAGACAGAGTTACTTTCGCATTTATAATATTAGTATGGATTTAATTGGAATATAGAAGAGAAGAAACTTTATATTCCCATAAAAAAATATCCGGTTCGGATGAAATGTGTACTATAACTGCTCTCAGGTTGAGGCCAACATCAACTCTCGTCCTCTGTATCATCATCTGATCCTTCTGACTTTGCAGCCCTTACAAAAGGGCCTTTCTTGGCTTTCCGCTCCCTAACAGCTCCTCCTGACAACGATGTCAGTTCTGTGCCTGTAAACCGTTTATCCCGTTGGCAACTAGTCCAGCGATTTCAGCAGGACTTCTGGAAGCGTTGGCGTCAGGAATACTTGCATTCCTTGCAGCAACGTCACAAGTGGTTGCAGCCATCTACCCCCTTTCTTCCAGGTACTGTAGTCGTCATTCGAGATGATAGTCTTCCTCCTCTGAAATGGAGTATCGGTCGTATATCATCTGTTTTTCCTGGAACTGACTCCACAACTCGTGTAGCTGATGTTACTACTTTCTCTGGGATAATTCACCGACCAGTCGTCAAGATGTGTCTTCTTCCAAGTCAATAGATGGCCCTGTTTTTCGTCTGTTCACTTCTTGCAATTGATCTCACTGAAGTGACTCTTCAAGGCTGGCGGCATGTTCAGTCGTGAATGTACCCTATAACTTTTGGAGAAATTTGGCGCCATCTGCTGCCGCAGAATGAACCCGGTCGGTAAACAAACATCGCAATTAATTAATAATTCTCACCAAGTATCGAACTGTACGCTTATATTCTAAAAGTGATCAGACTTAAGTTTCTGATTATTCAAAAAATTCATCTATCAACTTCAACCATTTAATTCAATTCCTTCTGTTGAAAACTGATTAAGCAATTCTGAGTGAAGTGTGTGAAACTCGAACAGCTAAGTGATAACCAGAAAGCCGGTGCAGAAAAGGTTAACCATACCTTTTCCTATACTCAATTACGTTCTGCAAGCAGATTGGAGGAGAATTCTTAGAAACGTTTTTCTTTAACTCTCGAGGTAAGTGCACACAAAAATTCATTTAATAAATAGCTCAATCTTGTAATAATTGTCGTCTGAAATTGGTTGTAGTCGTTTGCAACCAATTAGATACACTAAACGTTCATGCAGAATTTTGTATCCATGGTAACAGAATTGAAATATTGAGAATAAGAATCTCCATAATTCCATAACAGGAAAACCGATTCAAGTGAAATTCATCTTGTGATAAAAAACTGATGATATACTGAATATTCACACAAAATTTCAAGAGGATCGCATCATCAGAACGATATAATTAAATTTTTGTGATTATTTATTTGTTACATACTTCATTTTTTGAATAATTTCCAGAATATAATTCCGATCGTGCTGAGATTTTGCATTTATATAGTTGGTATCAGTCTCAAATCCCATATAAAATTTTGAGGTAATAGTCTTATGCCCCATCAATGAACGATCGCTCAAAAGCTCCTGCTCGGGGCTTTCCTTGAATTTTTTCTACTGAGGTTTCTCCTGAGCTCTGATATCATACGTGAAATAGTATGGTGCCCCGTTTGGCACTAACCTCAGCTAGAGAATTTTGTTTTGTTCATGTTTTGTATTATATACGCTCTCAATTTCTAAAAAAAAATCCAAATCTTTCTCCCATTCTACGCCACTGCCATCTTGACTACACTGGCGGATGGTCATCCACTTGACGTTCTCTACACCTTCTCGCTACGGTTCTAATTGCCATAATTTGCCCCAGAACCATTGATAGTCGATTCTGTATTCTCATTCTTTTGTTCAGATTTATCTCAGCTCATTCAGGTCCGGTAGTGTAATTAAAATTCCTGATTTTTCGATCTTTTTTGTTATTATTGGATTGTTTGAGGACCTGACAAGTGTTCGGCTCGTTAGGCGGGAAAATCGAATTAAGACTAATTTTCTATCGGTTTGGCATTATGAACACGTATTTCAGAATAGGATATATAAAGGGTGTCCCAAAATTAACGCAAGATTTGAATTTGCCGCCATTTGTGCAGTGAAGTGTTGGCAACCCTGAAAAAAAAGCCATTTGACAGCTAACAGTATAGGGTTATTAAAAATGGAGCGTTACACGATAGAACAACGTGTCTTCATTATTAAAGAATATTTCAAAAATAGTGAAAGCTTGGCGGCTGCAGTTCGAAAATTTCATACAAAATATGGTCGGAATAGTGTTTTAACTTCGTCAACTGTGAAGAGATTAATTGAAAAATTCATGGAGACTGGATCCGTTGGAGACGCCAAACACACTGTTCGTCCAAAAACAAGCCGTTCAAATGTGAATGTCGAAGCAGTGCGTGAGAGTGTTGCTGACAATCCAGGAATCTCAATTCGACGTCGTGGACAAGAATTGCAAATTTCAAGAACCTCTCTACAGCGTATACTCACCAAAGATCTGTGACTTCATGCTTACAAAATTCAATGAACACAACAATTGAAGCCTAATGACCATGGACAGAGAAGAGAGTTCGTTGAATGGATTATTGAACATCAACAAATGGACCCTGATTTTTCGAGCAAAATCATCCTAAGCGATGAAGCACATTTTCATATTGATGGCTTTATCAATCGCCAAAATTGCCGCATTTGGGATTCGGAGAACCCACATGTGATTGTCGAAAAACAAATGCATCCACAACGCGTGACTGTATGGTGTGGATTTTGGGGTGGAGGCATAATTGGGCCTTATTTTTTTGAAAACGATGCTGGTCAAGCAGTGACTGTTACTGGTGCTCGATATCGCGACATGATTACACAGTTCTTTCTGCCAAAATTGGATGATATTGATGTGTCCAATATGTGGTTTCAACAAGACGGTGCCACATGTCATACAGCCCGTGAAACAATTCAATTACTGCATGAGACATTTCCAGGTCGTGTACTCTCTCGGTTCGGTGATCAAAATTGGCCTCCTAGATCGTGTGATTTAACACCATTAGACTTCTTTTTATGGGGTTATTTGAAATCACAAGTCTATGTCAACAAGCCCACAACCACCCGTGCATTAAAGGAGGAGATTCAACGCTGCATCAACCAAATTCAGCCACATTTATGCAGAATGGTCATGGAAAATTTCAACAAAAGAGTGCGCATGTGCATGCAAAGCCGTGGAGGCCATTTGTCCGATGTGTTATTCCATACATAACCCTATCCTATGTACTTTACGAGTCAATAAAAATATAACTATCAAAAGACTAAAAACGGCGTTTTCTATTTAATTCAAATCTTGCGTTAATTTTGGGACACCCTTTACATGGAAGATTCCGAAAAAAGAGCATTGGATTCCAAGAGAAAATTATGGCGAAGATATGTAGACAACACACTTGTGATATGGCAATATGATAGAGAAAACTGCTACAGATTCCTAGAACACCCAGTCCATGGGCCAGCGCCTGTTTTTCATAAAGATAACTAACAATCTGAATATTTGTGAGAATCTTCATTTTGACGTGAATAATCAAATTTTATTACTAACAGCCACTTTATAAATTAAATCTTGAAACAATTGCAAATTTTTCCACAGTTGCTTAGCAGATATTTCCTTTATGAACTGGTCATAACTACAATTTTTTATTTCTGAAGTACAATTTTCTTTTTCTGCTGCATATTAGTATTCTGAAATTCAATTTCCTCATTCTGAACATAAACTCACTATTCTGAATTACAATTTCCATCTTCGGTATTCAATTTGTTTTTCTGAATTGCATTTCACGTTTTCTGAAAAAAAATTGTAAAAGGTGTAGATATTCATATTATTATATTCTATCTTTATAGTATAACTAATAACGATAACATAACGATCGATACATATTCTATCTTTATATACCTTCATTGATTATAATGGCAGTTTCAGCAGATCTATCACATCACAGAAGATAATTTAATTTAGATTGTAATATTATTTGGTTCTAATTTATTAATTTGAATTCGATCACTTATTAGTTTTAGATTATTTTATTTATGAAAGTAATTGTATAACTTTTGATCTTGACAATTGGTAATGACAATACTGACTTCTATCAATTATGAATATCATAAACCACTTGTATATCATACTACATAGATCATAATACAAACACTGAATCTGAGATAGTTTTTCATGCCATAAAGTCTAAACATACATATAGCATTAAGAGCACGTCCTGGCTTTATTGGTTCAACTTTTTTTATTTATGAATTCGAACTGAATGCCAAACATGCATTGTTCGATCTGTCAGCCATAATTATTGATTAATTACGTGAAAATAAAAACTGGGACATTCAACTACTTACAAAAGTCGTTATTTCTACTCAGAGCATTCCTCATTTCTGTCTGTAATTTCGAATGAATTATGGATGAAGTGACATATTTCATTAACTATCAATATTTGGTTCAGGAATTCATATCGCCATTCTGGAATATACTGCTCGCATGTTATGGACGATTGAATCTTCTTTTCTTACACTCAAGTAAAGGGTTTTCCAATAAGAAGTGTTATTTTGAATAACCCGCTATTTCGGTAGATGACACGTTTGGAGCTGTCATTTATTGACATTTGACAAGTAAAAACTACGCCATTAATAAAAAAGAACGCATTGAAATTATTGAAATTTGCTATAAATATGGTGAAAATTTGGCCGAGACGGTTCGTAAAACTCGAACATTTTTGGGTCGTCGTGAAGCACCTTGTCGGACAGCAATAAAGAAGTTGGTGGAAAAATTCGAGCTGTTGGGACAAGTTAGTGATGTGAAGAATAAAACCCGTGCACGTCGCTCAAGAACAGCCGAGAATATTGCTGCTGTAGCCGAAAGTGTTGATGAAAACCCAGGTTTGTCCATTTCTCCTCGTTCTTTGGAATCAGGCATTCCACAAACGTCATTACACCGTCTCTTGCATATAGATTTGGGTCTTAAGGCTTCTAAAGTTCAGTTAACTCAAGAGCTCAAGCCGGCCGATCATCAACAACGTCATGTCTTTGTTGATTGGCTCGTTGAAATGCATGAAAATGATCAGGAATTCTATCGAGAGTTGAATGACTAACTAAACCATTGATCTTTTGCGGAAAAGTTTTCGGGTCATGTTATCTCTCGAAGAGGTGATCACAATTGGCCACCGAGATCTTGTGATTTAACACCTTGCCACTTCTTCCTTTGGGGCCACTTGAAAGAGAAGGTCTACGCCAATAGCCCAGCGTCGATTCGAGACCTCAAAGATGGAATTCGTGGGGCTATCGAGGACATAGGGCAGCCACTTGCGATTTGGTTATGGAAAATTTCATTAAAAGGATATGGTCCTGTAAGCGTGGTCGTGGTGGTCATTTGCTTGTTGTTATTTTCCACTATTAACGATCATTTATATTGAAAAATGGCATTTTTCTTGGAAAATTCATATTTTCATAAAAAAATATCCGATTCGGATGGAATTTATTTTATAAATAACAATTGATACACTGCATGTTCATGATGAAATTTGTGGCCATAGTGGTAACAGAACCATATAAAATTCAATTGGAATATTGAAAAGAAGAATCTTTATATTTATATAACAGAATATCCGATTCAAGTGAAATTCATCTTGTGAATGAAGACTGTTATACTGAATTTACATGCATAATTTTGTGTCAACAGAACCATAGAAAATTCAATTGGAATATTGAAAAAAAGAATCTTTATATATCCATAACAGGATATCCGATTCGAGTGATATTTTTTTGTTAATGGAGACTGCTATACTCAATCATCATGCAAAATTTTGTGGGCAAAGTGTCAACAGAACCATATACAATTCAATTGGAATATTGAATATATTTCCATCAAAGGTTAACCGATTGAAATTTATTTTGCGAATCGAAACTGATATACTGAATATGCATGCAAATTTTCAAGGGGATTACATCATCAGAACCATAGAAATCGATTTTTGTAATTATTTATTTTTCACATTTTCAGGGACAGAATACCAAAATACTTCAAACTGGGTGGTAATACATAACAAAAGTTGTTATGCACCGGCTACCTAAAATTTATTCAGCATTCGAAATGGAACAATGTTCTAAATTATCCTGCACATCAGGCCCTTACCTGTTGACGCCAGTCTGCTGGCAAACTCCACATGGTGTGCAATTTACAGACGTTTTATATCAAGTCGAATGTCAATCCGTCCTCCAAATCAAATATTTTAATTGTACGGCTACTTACTTCATTCAGCAAATGTTTCACGTCAGAAATGTTGTTTAACATAATGTCTCTATAAGTCTGAAATGTTTATGTGGTTCTTTCGCAGTTAGTGAAAATATTACCATTATCTTGTCAGGGTTCGATGCTACTTTCGATTTCTTGATATATTAAGTTGAAAGTAGGTTGGAAGAATTGTAATTGTTCTCCACGACTGTTATAAATATTCTTAATTTGGATTATTGTACAATTCTGGCTTTACTTTCACTGTTTCTCTATGATATTACTAGAGCACTAGAAAGATAGATAGGTATGCCAGACAGGCTGACTGGGTCCAACCATAGACTCGAAAATTACAGATAGTAATGTCAATTTCTCAGTTATTGTGCTCTATTGTTAGTTGCGTGCTTTTTTTGAAGAATAGTTAATAGAAAGTATTGATTTTTTATTCAAAACAATACAGTTGGAGACTAGACAGGTAAGCATAAGCATTTATTCGATTACAGATTTCATTTTATTCGAATTGTTCTGTAATTTTCGGGTCTGTGGTTGGACCCAGCATGGCTGTCTGGTATACCCCCCTTTTCAGAGCCTTAATATTACTGTAACACAACGCTATGTACGATAGTTTTTCACTTAATGCAAGACGATTGAATTAAAAATTTGAGAAAAGCCATGAGCAGGAGTTTTTGAGCACTCGTTCTTTGGTGGAGCAATAAGACTATTACCTCTAATTTTATATGGGTTTTGAGATTGATACCAAATAAATAAATGCAGAATCTCGCTAAAATCCGAATTATATTCTGAAAATTATTCAGAAAAAATATGTAGAAGATATAAATTAAAAAAACTGAATTCTATGGATAATGCGATCCTCCTGAAATTTTGCATGAACATTCAGTATATTAGTTTTCATTCTTAAAATAGATTTCACGAATCGGATATTCTTTTATGGAAATATAAAGATTCGTCATTCAATTTTCCAATTAAATTTTCTTTTTTCTGTTGATACTATAGCCACAACATTTTGCATGAAGATTCATTATTTCAATCTTTATTCACAGAATAAATTTAACTACAATCGGATATCCTGTTATGGAGATTCTTCTTTTCAATAATCCAATTCAATTTTCTATGGTTCTGTTGATACTATGGCCGCGAAATTTGGGATAAACATTAAGAATATCAATCACCATTTAAAAAATAAATTTCACTCGAATCGTTTCATGGAAATATGAAGTTTGTTTTTTGAATATTCCAATTAAATTTTCTATCGTTCTGGTCACACTATGACCACAAAATTTTGCATGAGGCTTGTTGTGATCATCTTGTGTTTGGCCGTAACATTTCATTTCGATTGGTTTCGTTTTTTCTGAAATATTGAGGAACAAAATTGACTATATTTGAAGTAAAAACCTTGTGCGATTTGGCTAGTTAACAAACTTAACCGAGCCATTTGGGACCCGAACATGTCCTGAAAATTTCAAGTTTCTAGGAGTTCGAAAGTTATTGTGCTTACGGTCGGACAGTCGGTCCCACGGACAGAATTGAATTTGACCACGAATTCGTCATCAGGGAGTAGAACCCTATGGTTTGAGAGCATTTTTGGCTCAAAATTCGACAATCACAGACATTTGGGAAAAACGATATAGCACTCGTTTAAGTAGAACGAGCGCTCAAAAATAATGTCAATCGTAGGCCAGGCGACTAGATAGAGAACGGCACATTACGGTCATCTTTTTTCGAGAAACTCATTTCGCTGTCAATCGCATTGCTTTATCGCCTTTGTTTTCGAGTCATAAGCCAAAATTGACATTTAAGCATTGTCAACTTTGGTCATTCCTGTTCCTCTTTGTGCTATAAACTCAATACAATAACATTATAGACAGTTTTTTGATAGGAATGCAGTGACTTAATCTAATTTCTGCCTGAGTTATTATATGAAATTTTGTTTGTTGTCATGGAAACAATAAAAAATTATTTTTACTTAAAAATAATCACTGTTTCACAAATAACATGTGATATAGTTTTCGCTCTTAGAATATTGGTGACGCTTCCCCTAAGTTGTTATGACCTATGTATGCTCAACAAATCTGGTGGAATAAACGGTGATTTTTGAGTGAAAATAAATTGTTGTTTCCATAAGAAGAACAAAATTTCATGCAATAAATCAAGAAGGAAAGCCGTCAGCATAAACGATAATACCACTGGATGTCTGGATTCCATGAAAAAAATTTAAGAAAAGCCCTGAGCATGGAGTTTTGAGCGCTCGTTCTTTGGTGGAGCAATAAGATTATTTCCTCAAAATTTATATGGTATTTGAGATTGATACCATATATATATATATATATATATATATATATATATATATATAAATGCAGAATCTCAAAAAATGAAAAATGTAGAAAATAAATAATTACAAAAATTAAATTCTATGGTTCTGATGATGCGATCCCCTTGAAATTTTGCATGAACATTCAGTATACTTAATAGTTTTCATTCTCAAAATTGAATTTTCTTTGCTTACCCTATTGCCACAAAATTTTGCATGAGGCTTGTTATCAGCATCTTGCATTTGGTCGTAACATTTCATACTGATTTGTTTTGTATTTTCTGAGATATTGAGGAATAAAAATTTTGAATAGCGATATTTTATGGAACACCCTGTACAATTTGGCTGCTTAACGAACTTAACCGAGCCATTTGGGACATGAACTGATCCTGAAAATTTTAAGTCTCTAGGACAATCCCTTCGAAAGTAATTGTGCTAACGGATGGCTGGACGGCCCCACGGACAGAATTGAATTTGACTACGAATTTGTCATCAGGGAGTCTGTAATTCGAGAATTACAGGCATTTGGACAAAACGATATAGCACTCGTTTAAGGAAAACGAGCGCTCAAAAATTATAGGTATGTAGAATATTTTTATTTCAAGTTGTGCACCAAAGTTGAAATTGCCGAAATGTCAATTTAGGCACTCGAAAACAAAAGATGATAGAGGAATGCGTTTGACGGCATAATGAGTTTCTCGAAAGATGACCGTAATGTTCCATTCATTTTTCTTCATCTCATAGGATTAAAAGGTTATAATTCAGGGATCACCAATCCTAGTTACCCTGTACATATGTATGTCTGCAGGAGAACAAATTCGGTAATTAGGTCGGTTCATGGCAAAGAAAAGCAAATAACTGTAATCGCTGGGTCACAGATGATAAAGATAAGGTAGCTTATAAAAATATTTTTTTAAATAACAGAATAGAAAAATAACGAAATGTGTTGATAGTAATAGTTCATTGAAATGTTTTTCTCCAAAAATTGCCGATTAATTATCATAAACAGGAAAAATAAGAACAGATAACCTCGTTGTTCCGTGTTCTGCGTGATTCTTGATAACCGAAACGCCATAATTTGCAAGATATAGGAGAGATAATCGATGTTTTTGCGAATATTTCTCTTAATTATTGCAGGATTAATTGGGACAAAGTGTTATTGCGTTATTTTGCCATTTTACGGACTTGATTCGGGAGAGAAACTTCGATATCATACCGGGTGTCCCAAAGTAAATACAAAAATCCTGGAATACCATGTATGAGCGCTATTTGCCTAGAAAAAATTGCCAAAAAAATCTATTCCCAGGGAATTTATATAGTACGTTCACGAAAGTTTGAGCCGTCGGTTGGCCATGACAATTTGGCATACTCCACAGTGTATATTAAAATTTTAGGTTATGTTGTATATTTTCTTGTTAGATTGATACGCAATGTTGTCAATATTGCATAGAGTTCTCTGATAACTCACAAGCTCGTCGGACTGGGTTCATTCGGCAACGTTGACTTTATTTTATGTTATGACAGCAAATACTGCCAACTTCAGAAAAATCAACAAACGCCTACTATGCGCTCAAACCTTCGTGAACGGACTATATGTTTTCAGAATGATGATTTCTACTTTACAACGATGCATTTTAGTATATCGCGCTCATGAATATTTTCATTGGCGTAATCTCTTGTGGATAAAATTATTTTGATACTAGCTACGAATCGGCACTCTTCTCTTTGTTTGAATCTTCTTGGTTGGTTCCTCTCATTTCTTACCTTTTGCGATTGTATTGAAGGTAACTGCCCACAGAAAAAATTCTACTCGAATCGGATATCTTTTCATGGAAATATAAAGTTTCCTTTTTCAGTATTCCAATTGAATTTTCTATGGTTCTGTTCTCACTATAGCCACAAAATTGTGTATGAGGCTCGTTATCAGCATCTTACATTTAGCCGTAATATTTCATTCCGATTGGTTTCGTATTTTTTGAAAGAGTGAGAAACGAAAATTTTGAATGGCTATTGTTTATGGAACACTCTGTACGATTTGGCTGGCAAACGAACTCAACCGAGTCATTTGGGACCCGAACTCATCCTGAAAATTTTAAGTCTCTAGAACAATCCCTTCAAAAATTATTGTGCTAACGGACGACCGGACGGCCCCACGGACATAATTGAATTTGACCACGAACTCGTCATCAGGGAGTCTGACCTTATCGTTTGAGACCATTTTCGGCTCAGAATTCGAAAATTACAGACATTTGGGCAAAACGATATAGAACTCGCTCAAAAATTAGTTATTATAAATATATAATCTAATGATTGAGTTAATTATAATTATTTATTCACTCATTAGCCAGATAGGAGATGAAATTGGCTAATTAATTTTAAATAGGAACTCATTATGTACTTCAGAAAAAATAAACAGTTTTTTTTCGATAACCACCAGCAATTCTCGAAGTAAAATACGTAAAATTGGCAAATATAATATCCAAGAGTAATTATGTCATGAAATTTGGGTAAGGAATTGCTTTCAACCTGTGAATGAATTATTTTTAAAAACGATAGGAATAATATATTATTTATCCGGTATCGTGGATGACTGAGAGATTGCTGAGTCGAGAAGGAAGCTACTTAGCAGCACAGAGTCCAGAAATGTGGCTTTTCCTACCATGTAAATATACTATTTTTGAGCGCTCGTTCTTCTTGAAAAAGTGCTATATCGTTTTGCCCAAATGTAGCACTCGTTTAAGAAGAACGAGCGCTAGAAATGATTTCAATACACCCTTAATTACAAAGTGAAGAATTTCATCAAAAATTGCACATGAAAATGCTGTCAATATAATAGTGAATTGAAGATCGTATTTCTGGTGTGAAATCCAACAAATCAATTAGATTGGATGGTTCAGAAACTAAATATAAAAATGTGTTATATCCTCTCTGAAACAGCATTGAAAATTTGTATAACTGTAATTTTACTCCTATCCAAATGTAACCGAAAACATTATAAAGCTGATAAATTCTGACAAATTAACAACCTGTGAAGAGAAAGTAAGTGATATCTTTCTGCTACCATCTTCCATATTTTAATAAACTATCGAGTTTCTTCCAAATCAAATGTTAACATTCCAGAATGATATGGCATAAAATATTCTTAATAGTTTACAATGCTTGCAGCTTCTTCATTGTTCACTGGGAGGTCCCAGAAAGAATGTGAGTTGTCTTCGTCAGTAGTGGTGGTAGCCTCACAGTCTACCGTATTATTTTTTGCTCCAAGGTATGAAATGAGACAATGTAATTTTCCGCTTTGATAGACATGAGCGTTACGAGTTTCAACAGAAGAACAGAGTGGCTTCGTTATTTTGTTTAAAGCCTTGTTAGCAGTTCAATTTCGTTCCCTTAACGATCCGATTTAATCCGATATCAATTACTTTTTTCCCATTGAGTGAGTATCGAAAAAGTTTACAGATAATCATGGTTGTTACACACTTTGATTCGCCCATGATGCAGATGAGAAATTTTTGGTATGCTATGCTGCTAATCAGGAAACGGATATGGAAAAATTGACCTCTGTTATTCAACTTACAATTCGCACTCAGGAAAATAAGAATCACGGGTTACAGATAAAATGAAGGATTTTCCAATAAGAGGTGTTATTATGATATTCAAAGAAAATGCCATTTTTCAATATAAATGATCGGATGTTTATTTCTCTATAAAGAAGAAGCTATGCCGTTAATAGTGGAAAATAACATCAGGCAAATGACCACCACGACCACGCTTGCAGGACCATATCTTTCTGATGAAATTTTCCATAACCAAACCACAAAGTGGCTGCCTTATGTCCTCGATAGCCTCACGAATTCCATCTTTGAGGTCTTGAATCAACGCTGGGCTTTTGGCGTAGACCTTCTCTTTCAGGTGGCCCCAAAATAAGAAGTCACAAGGTGTTAATCACAAGATCTCGGTGGCCAATTGTGATCACCTTTTCGAGAGATAAAATGGTCCGGATACTTTTCCTGCAAAATATCAATGGTTACGTTGCTTGTGTGGCATATAGCGCCGTCTTGTTGAAAGTAAACGTTGTCCAGACCAATACTATCCAATTTCGGCCATAAAAAAATCATTGATCATCTCTCGATAGTGCACTCCATTTACCGTAACTTTGAGCTACAGGCGCTACAGCAGCAATATTCTCGGCTGTTCTTGAGCGACGTGCACGGGTTTTATTTTTCACATTACTAACTTGTCCCAACAGCTCGAATTTTTCCACCAATTTCTTTATTGCGGTCCGACAAGGAGCTTCACGGCGACCCTGAAATGTTCGATTTTTACGAACAATTGCCAAATTTTCACCATTCTTATAGTGAATTTTAATAATTGCAATGCGTTCCAGAAATTTGGACACGAAGTTTCTTCGGACTTGGATAACCAGACTGTTGTAATTCTATCGATTGTTGCTTTGTTTCTGAATCGTAGAAATGTACCCAAGTCTCATCCAGAGTAACAATTCGGTTTCAGAAAATTCAAAAATTACAGACGATTGGGCTTAACGATATAGCACTCGTTTAAGAAGAACGAGCGCACAAAAATAGCATATTTACCTCGTAGGAGAATCCACATTTCTGGACTCTGTGTTGCCAAGTATCGGCTTGCGCATCGACGCAGCAATTTCTCAACCCATAAATGTTAGGTTTCATATACAAGATAAACAATATACTATTCCTATGGCTTTGAAATAGTATATTATGCAACGAGCGTATAATGATAGCTATTATTAACGAGCCTACGGCTTACGGTTAGGTTCGTACGGCTGGTTGCCCAAATCATCGGGTGAATAACAGCCATTATACTCGAGTATCATACTATACTTTATCCACAACTACTGAATATGTATATATTTCTTGAAGATTTTAACATTTGGCGACCGCGACAAGGCCCTTCTATGACAAGCGTGGGAAAAGTCATGAGAAATTTTTGGAGAACTGGTCATTGTATATTTTGTAATAAAAATGCTTTAATTGATATAATAAAAGTTGATTTGGCCGTCGATTGACAAGGTATACCTATATTTTTTAGTTTGAGTACTTCAGAATACTGAAAAATACCAATTTAAAAAGTATTATATCAAAACTAAATCTATATAGCACCTGACAGCAGTGATTAATATCTCATTATTCCCTTGTGATTAATGGGTATTATTATGGCCGAGCACAGAGACTTACAATGAACGGATTTTACAATAGTCGTAGATAAAATAATTAATTCACCTCTGAAAGCAATACTTCACCCAAATTTCATGAAATAATTACCCTTGGATGTTATTTTTGCTACTTTTACGTATCTTATTTCGAGAATTGCTGGTGGTTATCGAAAAAAAACTGTTTATTTTTTCAGAAGTACATAATGAGTTCCTATTTAAAATTATTCTTTCGCCCATTTCATCTCTTATCTTGCAAATGAGTGAATAAATAATTATAATTAATCCCTATCTTCGTATGAGACATAACAAAATTAAACCTCAGACGAACTGTCGCACAGCTGATGCCTTCCTGGTAATTGGCAAGCACAATAATAATTATACTTACTTATATGACAGTCTACGATACAACCCAGACAATATGACTTCCAGTGCAAGGTCAGAGGTAGCTTTCTTCACGACTTCTATGCAATATAGAAATTCTGAATTAATATCTGATCATGAATTGTTAGTTACACACATCGAGATATAATAGAGAAGAAAAGCTATGACATACAATTGAGTAATATAAAATAGTACCACTGGGCGTGGCTTAGTCGGGTACCAATATGGCGGAAAGTTCAGGGTTGAATCGAGTTGCCAGTTTTTTCTGTTCACAAATTTCAACCAAAAAATAGGAAGTGTTGTGTCTTTAGGAAACCTGTTCAAATAAGGTCAATTGAATATTAAATAAACAAGTTTTCTTAAGGCGATAATTTACACATATAAAAAGATATCATATTACCAATACAGACTATTACACATACAGAATATTATTTAGCAGAAAAAATCACAATTTAACTAGAAAAAGGCGCAAAAATCATTATATTCACAAAAAATTCAACGATTGTCAAATTTCACGTTAGGTGGTAGCATTGTTCCTCCTTAAACAATGGTGGTAGTAATCTTTCGAATCTGATATCACGTTTATTTCGATGATGACAACTCTATACTATCCTATCTCTATGGTTACACATCACTCGATGAGCACGTAATGACACGTAATGACAGATTTTATATGTCAATTTACACTTTCAACCTATTGACAGATTTGATGTGTCCATTGACAGATTAAGTATGTCAATTTGAACGTTTTAATCTGTCAATTGACAGATTTTATTTTGCATTTTGTTGTATATTGTTCTATGTGTTAGGTCATTGTTCTATGTTGATATAGGTTAGGCCATCCGCCATTCTAAAATTTTTTCAATCATCAATCACCACCATTTTTGTAAAAACGTACCTTATTAAATAAGTACAATAAAGAGTTTATATTAATTACCTACAACATACACAACAAAAGTGGCGACGAGATAAAAAGAAAATGAGTGAAATGGAAAGCTTACAGGCTCAAACACAGGCTATATTATTAGCTTTAAAAACACAAAGCCAAGCGTTGGAAAAGCTTCTGATATCTTCTAGTAATTCCAGTAACGAAATAACCCCTGCAGCATCAGTAAGCCATACAACAATTCATTTTGAATCTTACGACGAGGAAAAAGAATCATTCAAGTTCTACAAAGAACGACTAGAAAATTTCTTCGAGTTGAAGAATTTACATGGCAATACACCGGAAATACAATTATGTAAAGCAAGGGTGCTCATAAACGCACTTGGAGTTAAATATTACCAGTTGCTATCAAGTTTAACAGCTCCTGACCTACCATCATCTCAGCCATATCATAAACTGATAACCTTATTGGAAAAACACTTATGTCCACGTTCAAACATTCATACCGAAAGACACAAGTTCCTTTCAAGAACACAGAAGGCAGATGAAACTGTTTCGCAGTACATTGCAGCATTAAAAGACTTGTCAAGAACAACAGACTGGATTTGTCAAGATCAGAAATGTAAAAAGCCTATTTCTTCAATACTGCAGGCACAGTTTATTAGAGGATTACAGGATGTTGAAATCCGGGAACAAATACTACAACAAGGAGATGATATCACTTTTGAAAGAGCTGTGGAAATTGCTCTTGCCATAGAAGCAGCGAAAAGACAGAATAAAATATACAACACAACTGTCTCTGATATTCATCAAGTGAAGGACAAACAAACGATTCATTTGAAAAACCGAGGGAAGAAAAAGGAAAAAACAGCAAACAGAAATTTTAAACCGGACAAATATAAACTTATAGAAGACCCTGGGCTCAAGGACTTGTGTCTATGCTGTGGGAAAGGGAATCACCGTGCAGCAGAATGTCGTTCAAAAGACAAATTAAAATGCAGCAGCTGTGGAAAGAAAGGCCACATACAAAAAGTTTGCATATCATCAAAATCAGCAAACAATAAATCAGTTAAATTCATAGAGAAAGATGAAGGACAATCTGTTATTTATGAAATAAACCGAATAACATCAAGTATAAATCAACCCTTTTTTGTCGCAGTGAAAATTTGTAAGAAGAACCAAACTTTTGAGATAGATACAGGAAGTCAAATGACTATTATGTCAAAATCTGATTTTGATGGATTGAATCTTGGAGCAAGAATGAGACCAACATCGATCCAGTTCCGAACATATACACAAGAGATATTCAGACCATTGGGAGTGGTAAAAGTACCTATTAAGTATAATAACATTAAAACATACGCAAAATTATACGTTGTTGAAAGAGAATCACCTCCAATACTAGGCCGAGAATGGATACATAAACTGGGCATCAATTTACAAGGTTCGTCAAACATACAAAGACAGAACGAGAGTGTTGGTATGTACAATATTGAATTATTAAATGCTGATATATTTAAAAAATATAGTGATATTTTCGAGCCAATTGTGGGAATGATTCCCAATGTAGAGTGTAACTTACATCTGAAAGAAGATGCAAAACCTATATATTGCAAACCTAGACCAGTGCCATATGCTCTTTACAATAAAACAAAAGAAGAAATAGACTCACTTGTCTGTCAGGGTATTCTAGAAAAAACTGAACAGTCTGAGTGGGGGACACCTTTGGTAATTGTACCTAAACCAAATAAATCCATTAGAATATGCGCTGATTATAAAGTCACAGTAAATTCACAATTACACGATGCAAGATACCCAATTCCTCGTATAGAAGATATATTTAGTAAACAGAGAAATGGAAAATATTTTTGTGTTTTAGATTTACACAAGGCTTATCTACATCTAGCACTTGATAGTGATAGTCAGAAAATAGCTACAATCTCTACACCTTGGGGTACCTATCTTGTGAAAAGACTTTTTATGGGGATAAAGACAGCACCAAATCTTTTCCATAAGGCTATGGATCAAATACTACATGATCTGGATGGAACAGTTGCCTACTTTGATGATTTATTAATAACAGGTAACACAATTGAAGAATGTTATGACAGGCTTATTAAATGTCTTGATCGTTTGCGAGCACATAACTTACATGTTAATAAAGATAAGTGTAAATTCTTTGCTACTTCAATTAAATATCTGGGACATAAAATTAGTGCTCAAGGGCTTGAAAAATGCCCTGAGAAAGTAGACGCTATATTGAAAGCCCCTCCACCAAAAAATATAGATGAAGCTAGATCATTTGTTGGCTTAGCACTTTATTATTCTCGATTCATTCCGAATGCTTCTTCAATTCTGTATCCAATAAATCAACTTCTAAAGAAAGATACACAGTTTGAATGGACAAATGTCTGTGAAAAGTCTTTCCAGAGTATAAAAAAGGAAATTTCCAGTGAGAAAGTTTTAATATCTTACAATCCAGATCTTCCACTTATATTAGCTACAGATGCCAGTCCACACGGACTTGCTGCTGTTCTATCACACATCATAGATGGAGAAGAACGACCAATTTACTATGCTTCTAGATCACTGACAAGAAGCGAAGCATCTTATAGTCAATTAGATCGGGAAGCTACAGCTGTATATTGGGCATTCAAACGATTTTATCATTATCTTTATGGGAGAAAATTTACACTTATCATAGACAACAAGCCGCTTGAAAGAATATTTCATCCGAACAAGGCATTGCCTATTATGTCCGCACACAGACTTATCAGGTATGCTGAGTTTATTAGTGGGTTTGATTACGAGATACAACATAGGGCTTCAAAAGAACATGCTAATGTTGATTATTTTTCAAGAAACCCTGTCCCACTGGATGCAGAGTTGATTAACTTTTTGGAAGACTCTTATCAGGTGAACCAGTTGACAATTTCAGTGATCACAGAATCACCTACGATAACGTATAAAAAAATTGTGCAAGAAATCGAACAGGATGCAGAACTCAGAAACCTTAAGAATAAACTGATCAATGGAGAAATACAGAATCCAGAATTTACTGTACATTCAGGCATCGTCATGAGAGGAACTCGAGTTTACGTTCCAGAAAAATTAAGGCCAACAATTTTGAAGGAATTACATTCAACACACATAGGTGTAGTAAAAATGAAAGGAATAGCCAGATCTCTATGCTATTGGCCAGGAATTGATGCCGAAATCGAAGCTCTTGTTAAAGCGTGCCGCAGTTGTGCAGAAGTAAAGAAAAGTCCAGAAAAAGCACCGCTACATACGTGGCAAGAACCAGAACTACCATGGCAGCGGATACATGCAGACTATGCTGGTCCATTTAAAGAACACTATTTCTTTGTTGTGGTCGATGCAAAAACGAAATGGGTCGAAATTTCCATATCTACTAGAGCACCAACCTCAAAATCAACTATCCTGGCTCTAGATGAAATTTTTTCTAGAAATGGATTACCACATGACTTAGTGACAGATAATGCCACCAATTTCAAATCCCAAGAATTTATCAATTTTTGCAGAACAAATGGCATACAACAGAAATTTTCTGCACCAAATCACCCAGCAACGAATGGACTTGCTGAACGCACTATACAAACCTTGAAGCAAAAACTTAAAGCTATGAGTGAAGAACCAGGAACTCTAAGAGAGAAATTAAATGCATTCCTTTCAAGTATAGGAGTACACCTTTAAATAAT
Source organism: Propylea japonica (assembly GCA_013421045.1). NCBI lineage: Eukaryota > Metazoa > Arthropoda > Insecta > Coleoptera > Coccinellidae > Propylea > Propylea japonica. The sequence continues at coordinate 26,891,996 of CM024242.1, forward strand.
GGAAAAACACCAGCTGAACTTCACATGAATAGGAAACTACGAACTCGACTTCATTTGATTCAACCTCCTATTGATAATACAGGTACACAAGAAACGTTTCCAGTTAGAAAATTTTACCCAGGAAGTAGAGTTCAAGCTCGAAATTATTCCGGTCCTGAAATGTGGAAATTTGGAACAGTTATAAAGAAGTTAGGAAGATTGCATTATCTCATAAAACTTGACCATGGGTATGCACTTAAGAGGCATATTAATCAGTTAAGGGAAACTGAAGTTTTTGATACAACACCTCCAGGAATGGGAAAATCATGGAATTTCACCCTGAAATCAGAAAAAACTAGTACATTCTCGAATCTTCATAAACCAGAAGACATACAAATTCAAGAACATGTTACTTCAGATGAAGTATTTGAAGATACGCAGAATAGTAGTAGCATTGAAGAGCATTCCCCAGGAAGTCATAGGGACTCTAATGCAGGAGAGGCATCCAGTATGCAACCTTTACGTCGTTCGCGACGGGAAAGAAAACCTATTGATCGTTTGAATTTGTGAAAATTATTTTTTTTAGTGACGGAGAATTGTTGTATATTGTTCTATGTGTTAGGTCATTGTTCTATGTTGATATAGGTTAGGCCATCCGCCATTCTAAAATTTTTTCAATCATCAATCACCACCATTTTTGTAAAAACGTACCTTATTAAATAAGTACAATAAAGAGTTTATATTAATTACCTACAACATACACAACACATTTCAACATTTATTAACATTAATTTATGTTTCATAAAACATGGCCATTCAAAATTTCTGTTCCTCAATGTCTCAGACAAAACGAAACCAATCGAAATGAAATGTTGGGGCCAAATGCAAGATGCTCATAATAAGCCTTGCGCAAAATTGTGTGACCATGGAAAATTAAATTAAAATATTAAAAGAAGAATCTTTATATTTCCATAACAAGATACTCTAATCGACTGAAATTTTTTTGTGAATCAAGTCTGAAATACTGAATGTTCGTGCAAAATTTCAAGAGGATTGCATTATCGAAACCATAGAATTTAATTTTTTTCATTTACTGAGTCATAGAAAATACCTCATTTTCAACTATAATTTGAGCCAGAACGGGTTGTCGCAGAAGAAGCTGTCGTAGTATAATTTGTAGGAAGTTTTAGGTACTTTCATTTCGTATGATGAGGTTTTTCACGAAAAGTTTTCTTATGTTCCGTCGAAAAATTTTGTTAGAAAACCTCAAATTCGGATTGAGCACCCAAAAAACATAAAAAATCAAAGAAATCAAAACTACCCCAAAACTTTCCTGCTAAATGCACAATTCGACTGGATTATATATCGCTAATCGAATGATGTTTGTGTTTTTCCAAAAATATTGATATAAAATTTCGTAGATCCTAATCAATGATTTAATGAGGCCAAAATGTTTCCTTTCAAATAATTAAGTATTTTCACGATAATTTTTGCTGAATCTTGTGACGTAATAATCCAAAATCTTGTATCATTCAGCTGAAATTCTTGAGAAATAGCAGGGATATCAGTGTTAAACAGCTGATATACGAAATTTCATTATCCGTTTAAATTCTGATATAATTAGTTCTCAATCACAGAAATTCGCAAATGTGCTATAATTTAATGAAGGATATCACTTCGACCTCAACCTCATAATGTGTAATTCAACGAAGATTCAAAACTTTTTGAACCACTATGAGTATGCTAGAAGGTGGCTCATTTCTTAAATATTAACTTATTTTTCTGAAAAATATTTAATCGTTACCAAAAAAAGCCCTGACGTGAAGTCAGAAGTTTTTTCGGGCCTTTTCATACCGGAAAAAGGAAAAATAAATTTGAATAACCTGAGAGCTATTGCTTTCATTATATTCATTCATAATTTGTACTTTCCAATTCAAACCCTATCAGAAAATTTCGAGTTATCGTGTTTAAGCTTCTCAAAAAGGTACATACGTCAATAATTTCTTCTTGCAATCAGAAAATATGACCGGAAAATTGAACAACTAACAGACTCTTTCGAATCTTTTAGATATCCTAGATTTCTCTCATGATATAGGATATCTGGATGAATAGAAAAAGTCTGTTTCCTGTTCGATACCTCAGCCAAAATTTTTTGCATGAACGAATTATTATCCTTATGTACCGTTTTGAAAAGTTTTTCCTTACATTCGTACGCCAATTCTATCATCATTGGTAACCTAGTTTTCTCGAAAAGGGATAAATATTTTTTTTCTGTTGACGGTATTTTATACAAGTCAATGTTGACTTGAGAAGTGCATAAAAAAAGACGCCAGGCGTCACGGCGCTATCAACATTTTTTTCCTAGAGACATACTTTTTTTATTGTGTCATTCGAAAGATAATTTAATTCTGAGTGTTTCTTCTCGATACCGTTTTTTTCTATTTCTTACCGTCAGCGACCTGCAGCGTGTTTTATGTTGATTCTATTCCATTTATTTTTTTCTGTATTGTGGTAGTAGTATGTCTCGATTTAGAGACATAGATATTATTGTGTTTCTTAAAATCTAAGAGACTTTGCAGCGAACTATTTCTCAATCATTATATTCATCAAATATTATTCTTTATAATGATAAACATTTTTGATTGATATAATGATTGAGAAATAGTTTGCTACAAAGCCTCTTCGATTTTAAGAAACACTATCATATTTATGTATCTTAATCAAGGCATACTGTCAAAATACAAAAAAAATTAATGGAATAGAGTTAACTCAAAACACGCGGCAGTCACTGACGGTAAGAAATAGAAAAAATGGTATTGAGAAGAAACATTCAGAATTAAATTATCTTTCGAATGACGCAATAAAAAAGTATGTTCGTGGGAAAAAATGTTGATGGCGCCGCGACGCTTGGCGCCTAAATTCCTTTCTTCGACTTTTATGCACATCTCAAGTCAACATTGACTTTCACCAAATACCGTCAACAGAATACAAAAATATTCATCCCTTTTCGAGGAAAATCTGGTTACCACCCTGTACAGCTATTTATGATAATTATGAACCTTTATATCGCCGGTTATCTGAATTTTTATTGAATTCTTTTTCGCAAGAAATGACAACCTCGGCTCAGAAAGTAATATTTATTGAATATTTACTACTCAGAGTAAGTCTTTTTAGCAAAATTGATTTTTTTCGAAAACGAAGCAGACTATTTAAAAAAAAGTCTAAAAATCGCCATATCTTCACCATTTATTTTCGGACCACGCTCCACTCAACGCAATTCGCTGCAAATAACTTCTAGTATATCCCCCTCGAAGTATCACGTCGAATTGCCAAACACCCTGTATACAAAAACCTCGATATAGCTTCATTTCAGGAGTTGTATTCAATCTCGACATGTTTTCAACTCGAATTGAACGAATTTGAGTTAACTCTCATCAAATGATGTTTCGCTTCACAGAACTTGCAGATAGATATTGATAACCTTGAGTTATCAAAATTGCGTGAACATTAATAATCACAAGAGCACGCATATTTTAAATGGTACAATACCGTTTCAATCAGAACATCCAGACCGTTGCTCCTTATTTTGCATGATTTGAAAAAAATAATATCAACAAAACGAATCAAAAATGAAAATATGTTTGATAAGAAAAAAGCACTATTTTGATTAGGAAAAATACTAGTTTCTGATAGTCGTACCGTGAATGTCCTCACTATTAAATGATTTATGGTCATTCTCAATTCTGGTGAGCCAGCTTATTTTATGGAAGTGAAACTGCAGATAAACTATTGCAGGAATTCATACAGAGTGTCTACTTTTAATGTGGCCAAACTTGAAGAGGGAATTATACAAGTGATTTGCAATAAACAAAGTCATATCATACATGGTCGAAATGTTGACGGTATTCAATTCAACATTTCTTGATTTCACAAAATATTTCGAGTTTTTTCTCTAAAATATATATATATTCTTTTGAATTGAGAGCTAACAAAATACAATACATGAAACAAAAAAGTCCCTAGCTGAGGTTGGTGCAAAACGGGGTACCATACTATTCTATCGTATGATACCAGAGCACAGGGAAAAACCTCAGTAGAAAAAACCCTGCCTCGCCGTTTTTACAAAATTGAAAATTAAAACTATTCGAATAAATACCTTCAATATTCAGATACAAAATACGTAATTCTTGCTCTTGGGCCAGGAGGGTGTTTTAAACCAGGTCTGGCGTTCCAAGTGATGATTTTCGAATCTTCTGTTCTTCTAAGACCGCTACAGGACCTTACTGAAGGGTAATCATCTCCCATAGATTTAAATAGTGGTATTTCATCCTAAATATCGAATTTAATTTCGGAATAATGATAAAAAACGTGTGACAAACTCTCTAAAATGATAATTGTTTACAAGATAAGAGAGTCTGTGTGCAGAAAAACTCTTATTGCGGGCGGGGTAAGGAGATAAATATCACTATTCTGAATTGACAAAATTAGTTCTATTTTCCGATGGTTCTTTCTTAAACGAGTGCTCCTTAAACGAGTGCTATATCGTTCTGCCCAAATGTCTGTAATTTTCTAATTTTGAGCCGAAAAAGGTCTAAACGATAGGTTTCTACACCCGGCCGTTAGCACAATAACTTTCGAAAGGGTTATTCTAGAGACTTGAACATTACAGGGTGAGTTCGGTTCCCAAATGATTCGGTTAAGTTCGTTAACCAGACAAATCGTACAGGGTGTTCCATAAAATATGACCATTCAAAATAATTGTTCCTCAATATCTCAGACAAAACGAAACCCATCGAAATGAAATGTTGCGGCCATATGCAAGATGATCATAATAAGCCTCATGCAAAATTTTGTGGGCATAGTTAACAAAGAACCATAGAAAATTCAATTGGAATATTGAAAAGAAGAAATTTCAAATTTTCATAAAAAAATATCTGATTAAAATGAAATTTATTCTATAATTGAAGATAGATACACTGAATGTTCATGCAGAATTTTGTGGCCATAGTGTTAACCCTTTGAGCCCGGAATTTATATTCCTTTGAATACGGGGTTTTCTTTCAAAAATGTGACTCATTAGGTTTTCAAAAGATGCACCATATAATTATTTTCAATATTTATTTGAAAAAATTCACAAAAATATGTGGGTCCACTTGGAACCACTAGGAATATAGCAACATTTCATCTTTTATTCAGATTTTAGTTGTTTTGAAATTTCCAGCCAATGTATTCTGTGGGGTTTTGCACGTGTACTGCAATGAGTACATCTCACTTTGTTTCCGTGGATTGGCATATGTGCACATTTGTCCAGCTTTTTTCTATTGGTACGTTGACATTGAATCTGCTCACTAGCTGTTCCTCACTTTTTACATACTGTCGGTCTTCGTTATTCAGATCATCTATCAATTCATAACAAATCGGCGAGAAGTCATATTTATCGCCTATCTGGAATTTTCCAATGAAATTTTCTTCGAAATCATTATCCGATGGGGCTCCAGATGTGACAGACTAGTTGTCAGAGAGAATTTCAGATGAATGGCCTCGTCTGGACGTCAAATTTTAAATTTTACAGATACTTACCCTAAGTTTATTTGAAATGCTAGTCACTGCCTAGGCTAAGAGATAGCTCTATAGAATATTCAGAGGCTATGTGGTACCAACTATCGCTAACTAGGACATAACCAGAAATTTTTAAAAAGTGTGGTTCCATGGTGGAACTGCCAGGGCTCAAAGGGTTAACAGAACCATAAAAAGTTTAATTAGAATATTGTAAAGAAGAATCTTTATATTTCCATAGCATGATATCCGATTCAAGTGAATTTTTTTGTGAACGGAGACTATAACACAGAATTTTCATGCAAATTTTTGTGGCCATATTGACGAAAGAACCATAGAAATTCCAAGAAGTTCTTCCGGAACTTTAAAACTTTAATCTCAGTAAGAATAGGTTACGCCTCGTTTGGTTTCCTAACAAGACATTGTCGACTTGGAAAGCATATGATGAGAATTGGCTCAGCAGAAACCTAACCGTGTAGATTTTGTGGTGAGTAGTTACAGAATGCCTCGGCATTGTAAGCTTGCGTAAAGAATGTCTTGTACTAGAGAATTATGGGAGAAGCGAAAATCTAGGCGTCTTGAAGCCCTCTCAGGTATTAGAGTTCATTAAGGCTCTGGAACTGGAAGACGAGTTGTAAACTAGCAGTTATGAAAAACAGCTCTGATGGGGAAAAAATAGATTTCAAGGTCGCAGTTTAATGCAACCTCTTCAGTATTCTAAAATCCACCAGATAAACAAAATATTATTCTCATATGAGTAATTTTGTATAATAATGTTGAATTCAAATGTACCGTCCTACCGTCGTAGCGAGTGCATATTCCAGGTGGTTCCGAAATTACCGAGAAGGTGTATGATGTAACACCAGATTTTTTCGAAAAACTCGTACCTAAAATCGCTTCATACATAACCATATTCAGAAAAAAATATATTTCATCATTTGCCATATTCAAATGGGACTATAATTAATGATCCTTGTCCCCGCATTTTGTCCGGTTTTGTCTTCTGAGCAGATGTCAATGATTTTGCTTTTAAGACATGACAGGTGGAAATTAACTTCATTATTAGGGGTTGAAAATAACTAAGGTAACGCGGACCAACATTGACATTGGTATAACATTGACACAATTTCTAAATCTAATCGAAAATGTGACTGCATTGGTAGCCATACCGTTTTCTCCTTATGGTGATCTATTAATTACCATCAGACGGCTTTGTATATACGTAATGCGCATGCTCCGCAGCCAACTTTTGGATTCATAACGGCTGCTTTTAACAGCTGATGTTCAAAGTGTTCCCAATATTTGCATAGAAAACTTTGTGAATTTTTAGTCAACAGGCCCGAAGTTTTGTGTTTAAGGTAATTTAAGAGACACAGAGCCGGTATTATTAAATGCAGTGGTTGCAGTAATTGACGAACCGACGATGAATAGAGGAATGCATTTTTTTAAAGTGCCCTGCATTAGTGGAGTTACCAAAATCTATTAGTGCAGTATCATCACCTTGCCAAAGAGGCGTGCTTATATTTAGTTTTGTATGTTTTAAAGATTAGTAATTCCTAGCTTAAGTACCAGTTTTTGATAATAAGGTTCCCACATTATATTATTCTTGTATTATTCAGAATAAAAATATGATTTCTTTAAAAACAACATAGTTTTCAGACTGTTTTACCCAATAAATAATCAGTTTTGCAGAAAAATAAGGTAAAATGGTTCGTCTCTGCCTAAAAAGACCTTAAAACAGATTTATGTGTGTCGATGTTGCTTAACGATTCTTTAACATTGACTTGGGCTTCAATTTATATGGGATGTCAATGTTGTACTATTCATAGGGTAACATTAACACCGGACAAAAGTAAAAAAAAATTTTTTTGGATAAATTAAACATTAGAACATTACGTACATCATTGCTTGGTATTACTACATAGTATGCCTATCTCAGAAAATTTTCAGAGATTAAATAAAAAAAATTCCGATCTAAAGAAGAAAGAAATTATGAAGTTATGTCAATGTTCGCCCCATTTACCTTACCCCTTATGATTTTCCTTCAAAAATTGTTCTCGTGGGATAAATTTTCGAAAAATAAAATTCTCTTATGGTTTCCCATTTAATTCTGGAGCAAAAAGTCTGCTGCAAAATTTCGATACAGTCGATACTTTTCTCGGAAAAAATAAAAACTTACGAGCAGTTATGATCACTGTTCATTCCATTTCATCGTATAAGTGTTTCATAGAATTAATATTCTGAGATATAAGTATGTCTAAAACAAGAGATAGAAGCAAAAGTGGATATCTGCCAAATACAAATTCGAACAAACTACCATTTTTATAACTAAGTTATTTATTTTATCACTGCAAAGTATTTATTGAAAAAATTGAATTCTTCTGAAATTCAAAATTGTAGAAAGAATCATAGAAATTCTTCTTCTATCAAAACCAATTATGACCATAAACAATATCTTAGAATATTCATTCTATGAGACTTTAAACAATAGATTTTAAGGTCACAGTGTAACCCAACCTCTTAAAATATTAATTATTAATTGAAATATTATTTTCAAATGAGTAATTTTGCATATTACTGTTGAATTCAAATGGACCGTCGGCGTCGTAGCGAGTGCATATTCCAGGTGGTTCCGAAATTACCGTGAAGGTGTATGATGCAACACCCGATTTTTTCGAAAAACTCGTACCTAAAATCGCTTCATGCATAACCATATTCAGAAAAAAATATATTTCATCACTTGCCATATTCAAATGGGACTATAATTAATGACTCTTGTCCCCGCATTTTGTCCGGTCTTGTCTTTTCTGAGCAGATGTCAATGATTTTGCTTTTAAGACATGACAGGTGGAAATTGGGCCCTATGAGAATACACTCGATGAATAATTCAGGTCGATGTCGTTCCAGACAACACGAGGGGTCTTGATTTTAATCAAAAGCGTCGCGGAAAGTGAAAGTTTCAAGATTTGGTCATTAAAACACTGTACTTAACCAGGTTTGCCGTGTAATTATGATATTCTGTTATGGTTAATTTTGTTCTGCAGTATTTATGGCTAATTTATTTTTAATACTTCGAATTCATTACCGCCGCCCCATCGTCTGGACCAGTGCCGTGCACTTGTGTACCCCCAACTAATATCTTCAACTAGGGGATTTTGCTTTTGTGTTTAACGTAAACGTAAAGTTTTCTTTTTGGGTATTTCTTTTTAAATTTAATTTTCGATGTATTTCAGACTACAGGCGGCGGCGATCTTGATAACTTGAAAATAAGCAGGGGTAGGTCATATAATTTTTTTCGAAATCGACTTGCAAGATACAGTCTTTGGAAGGCGATGACGAGATGACAGTTTTAATTTTTTTATGGCTTCTTAAAAACACTGAGTCGTAAAAGTAATATGCAGCACTCAGTACAGGGTCTTTATAAATGATTGTAACAGCGCAGTTGGCATTGGATTGAAGAATACCAATCTCTAACCAATCAGAGCATAGCATGATCACAGAATTCTGTGGTTTGCATAATCCAAAGCCAACTGCGCTGTTACAATCATTTATAGAGACCCTGCAGATGTTACTCACATAACTTTTTTTTATCTCCTTACTTAATTAATAGGGGTTGAAAATAACAACCCCCTATGGTTTTTGTTCAAAAATTGTTTTCGTGGGATAGATTTTGAAAAAATAAAATTCTCTTATGGTTTCCCATTCAATTCTGGAGAAAAAAATTCTCATGCAAAATTTCGATACAGTCGATACTTTTCTAAAAAACTTTATAGGTTTTCACTCCCAGTCTCTGAAACAGAAAATATTTGAAAAATTCCTAATTAAGATGAAGTGCTCCTGCGTAAATCTTTGCGCTAATCTGTCAGGAGCAAATTGGTCTTGAAAAAATTGTTGCTAACAGTAAAACTGAAAAAGGAAATAAATGAAAAGGACAATGTAACGTTTCGGTGTCTACATCAGACACCTTCTTCGGACAAACTTGTAAAATCTGCAGAATTGTGTTTTTTTCATTTGCAGTCTAAACATTGAAAGTTGTCAATACATAGAGATGTTGATTTATTTAATTTTGAAATTTCCTGATGTCATTTCTTTCTTCAATAAATCAATCCAAATACGATCTATTCCAACAGAACAATTGGCCAAATTATCTACATGTGGATTCCTCAATTTTCTTTTCATAATTATCAGGATCTGTTATTAGGATCTTTGTGTTGTTCCAGTTCATTATATGATCTCCGCTATTGGAACATACATGATCAGCGATTTGTGATCTTGTAATGTCTCTATTTTGATGGTGTTCTTATGTTTTCTTATCTCCAAAGGTCTTGATGAAGATTTTCCACATTGTGGAAAAGACATCAAGACCTTTGGAGATAAGAAAACGAGAAAATAAGAACAACATCAAAAATAGAGACATTACAAGATTACAATATTCCCTGTACCTATATGTCATATACAGGGAATATTGTAAACACAATTTTTTATTTTTGTGTCTCATTCATTGGTTTCGTTCTGGTTAGAATGGATCTCAAATCATTTTGTGTTTTGAAAAGAGTTCTTATGTTGAATTTGGAACCAATTAAAAATTTTTTAATTATTTCTGTTCCAGAGACTGGAAGTGAAAACGTATAAAGTTTTTTAGAAATGCAGAATCCTCCCAGAATATATTCCAATTGATATCTGTAACGTTTTCCATTTGGTTATTTCATTTTACATTTTATTTTCGATATATTTCAAACTCCAGGCAGCGACAATCTTGACAACTATTTTAAACATCAATGGAAACACAGGGTGTCTGTAAAAACTGCGAGAGACTTTAGGAGATGATTTTTCGATGAAAATAAGCAGGGGTAGTTCATAAAGATTTTTTCGAAATCGATCCCCCTTCCAAGATACAGCCTTTCGAAGGCGATGACGAATTGACATTTTTTAATTTTTTTGGGTTTCTTAAAAACACTGAGTCATAAAACTTGACATAATATGGAGCACTAAGTAGATTTTACTCGCACAATTTTTTTAGATCTAGTAACTTTATCATTAGGGGTTGAAAGTAACAACCCCCTATGATTTTCTTTAGAAAACTGTTTTCGTGAGAAAATAAAAAATTACAAGCAGTTATGATCACTGTTCATTCCATTTCATCGTATAAGAGTTCCATAGAATTAATATTCTAAGATATATTAAGTGATTTATTTTATTACTGCAAAGTATTCATTGAAAAAATAAAACTCTTCTGAAATTGAAAGTTGTGGAAAGAATAATAGAAAATCTTTCTTCTTCTATAAAAACTAATTTTGAGCATAAACAATTCCTAATATTCATTCTATGAGACATACAATAAAATAGAATGAACAGTGATCATAAGACTACGTTCAGATGATGAGCGCTCAACGCGCGTTTTGCTAACGCGCGTTTACAACTACATGTATTTTGAACGCCCATCATCTGAACGTTCAGATGATGAGCGTTCAAAATACATGTAGTTGTAAACGCGCGTTTTGCCAACGCGCATTTACAACTACATGTATATGTTGCATAGAAACGCGCGTTAGCATGTGTACTCCGAGAACAAAATACATGTACCTCAGAGTAAGAAATAAACATTTCTTACTCTGAGACATGTATGTAGTTGTAAACGCGCGTTGGCAAAACACGCGTTGAGCGCTCATCATCTGAACGTACCCTTACTGCTTGTAAGTTTTTATTTGTTTCCGAGAAAAGTATCGACTGTATCGAAATTTTGCAGGAGCCTTTTTTCTCCAGAATTGAAATGGAAACCATAGGAGAATATTATTTCTCGAAAATCTATCCCAATAATACAATTTTTGAAGGAAAATCATAAGGGGCTGTTATTTTCAACTACTAGATAATAATAAATTTATGGGATGAAAAAAAATTGTGTGAGTAATATCTACTTAATGAATCATGTAATGTATAGTTTATGACTCAGTGTTTTTTAGGACTCCTAAAAAAAATTAAAAACTGTCAACTCGTCATCGCCTTTCAAAGGCTGTATCTTGGAGGGGGGTCGATTTCGAAAAAAAGTTTTTAACTACCCCTGCTTATTTTCATAGGGAAATCTTCCACGTGCCGCTACTGGACTGTACTCGACGTAATGCAATGTTTTGCATACAACAGGATGTTGATTGTCAGGTATTTATTGGGTATTAATTCGCCGCAAATTGACTCATTAGCATTACGCTCATGTGTGTATTGCATCATTGGTTGGTTTACTTTGCCGCATTTTTGGAGCTTATATGGAAAAAAACGTTTAAAATATTTCAACAAATTAATCATCGTTTTTGAGAAATGTGCATAACCAGATTGTTGGACAGGTGAACCGTATTGTGTCACTACAGTTTTAAATCACGAAACAGCAACTGAATTTGGAACGATTGAAATACATATTCTCGAAATATACATTTTTGCACTTAAAAGTAACACTTTTAGTGACAGTCAACATTGTTGAAAGTGGAATTGTGTTAAAAATATTCCGGCCACATAGTTAATAGTTATTTAATCAATTAGGTTATTAAAGACAGCGACTAATGGTCAAGATAGTTTAACACGTGAGCGGAGCGAACGAGTTAATAGTTCGTGACCATAAGTCGCTTGATTAAAATGGGTCATTAATGATCAATTTCGTACACATTAAAATCACCTTCCATTTTGAGATCGACGGAAAAAGCATTTTTCCGCCGACCTCGAAATAAAAGGTGATTTTAATGTGTACGAAATTGAGCATTAATTACCCATTGTGCAAAATATGAATGTTTTTCAATCAAATATTTATACACAATTCATATTGAGATCGGCGGAAAAATCTTGTAATCAACTCGGTTATTAATCTAGCGACTAATGGTCTCGAACTATTAAAGCGTTCGCTCCGCTCACGCTCTAAAATATCTTGACCATTAGTCGCTGTCGTTAATAACCTAGTTTATTAAATAACTATTCTTATGATGAAATCTGAATTTTGCTAAATTTTATTTTCAATATCGAATAATAATTTTTTTATGAATATTTAATGTTTTGGGACCTCCACTTTTCATTATTGAATATGATATCGCCTTGAAATATTTACTAACATCAGCACCATTTTAAACAACGGCGCTTTATTTAATCATTGAAAATTTGCTCCACAAAGCTGATGAGCAAATTTTTGATTTTCCTTGTAAGTATCCTATGAAAAGACGTTCATTGAAGTTCCTTTTACATTTTTCAAATTAAACTAAGCCAGGAAATTGGTATATGCAATATCGTAGTGCTTAGCCGATTTCCCAGGTAGAATTTTCTTAATGTGCTCTTCTTGCAGACCCTTCAATATCCACAGGAACAATCGAATCAACACTTAATAATTATTTCAGTATCGACAAACATATTGGGCAGTGACCAGTCAATAACCAGACAAAAATTGGAAATCACTAGCATTATATTTTTAAATAATAATTACTAACTTGTCAGATCTCATTTTTATTGAAAATTCGAAATTATTCATCTTCATCTAAAATTAAATTTTTTTTTATTATTTCTGTTTCAGAGATTGGGAGTGAAAACCTAAAAAGTATTTTACAAATACAATTTTCTCTTTGTGTCTCTGACTGCGAGAATGACCTAATCCACTTCCTGTAAAACTCATATTGGAATCATGCTTATAAAGGGTTTTTCAATAAGAGGTGTTATTTTGATATTCAACGAAAAATGCCATTTTTCAATATAAATGATCGGATGTTTATTTCATTATAAAGAAGAAGCTATGCCGTTAATAGTGGAAAATAACATCAGGCAAATTACCACCACGACTATGCTTACATGACCATATCCTTTTAATGAAATTTTCTATAACCAAATCGCCAAGTGGCTGCCCTATGTCCTCGATAGCCTCACGAATTCCATCTTTAAGGTCTTGAATCTACGGTGGGCTATTGACCTTTCACGTGGCCCCAAAGGAAGAAGTCGCAAGGTGTTAAATCACAAGATCTCGGTGGCCAATTGTTATCACCTCTTCGAGAAATAACACGGTCCGGACAATGCTGTCGTTGCTTGTGTGGCACGTAGCGCCGTCTTGTTGAAAGTAAACGTTGTCCAGATCAATATTATCCAATTTCGGTCTAATTCCGACGAGGAATGGACAAACCTGGGTTTTGTTCAGCACTTTCGGCTACAGTAGCAATATTTTCGGCACGGGTTTTATTCTTCACATCACTTACTAGTCCCAGCATCTCGAATTTTTCCACCAATTTCTTTATTGAGGTCCGACAAGGTGCTTTACGACGACCCAAAAATGTTCGAGTTTTACGAACCGTCTCTGCCAAATTTTCACCATTTTTATAGTGAATTTTAATAATTTCAATGCTTTCTTGAAGCGTGTATCGTTCTATTTTTGTTAATGGAGCAGTTTCTACTTGTCAAATGTCGAAAAATGACAGCTTCAAACATCACATCTACCGAAATAGCCGGCTGTTCAAAATAACACCCCTTATAGCATCCTTTATTTAATATTGAAACTAATTTCACGAAATTCAACTGCCTATGTGTGGCTGGGAATTGTGAATTCAGCATGATATTATGAAAACGGTTCATTTTATCCATTGGTTCCCAGAAAACTAATGAGGCAGTTAATATTGAAAATAGTTTTAGAATTAATATCTTCTTTCAACTTTTCGTTAATTTCACAGATCCCATACACGTCAATCAATTCCTGACGTGAGAAAACAGCAATCGAAATAGAGCACTTATTGAATTTCCAGTATCAGTCAATTGACAGATTAAAAAGCGTCAATTGACAGATCAAAAAGTGTAAATCGACAGAATGAATCTGTCAATTGATAGATTTTCATTTAATCGAAGTGGCAATAATACACCGTCGTAAAGAGGAGCGCAAAAGCGAATTCTAGTGAACACTAATAAAAGTCCATGAAAGTTATAATTAAAAGCACACCAGGTAAATTTTCCGTAGCGCGAACAATGAGGATGTTTCAGGTGGATATAGGAATTAGAAACTTCCAAGTCATACTGTTAATTTTGAGGGGCCTGCAGCGTATAAGAGTCTAATTTGACGCCTATGGCGTGAATTGGACGCTCATAAGCAATCACCTGTCTAGTTACGGGTTTGATTAATCTACAATCAATTGATGGATGATTAATTACTATGCTGAATTCTCTTGCTAAATGTGGGAACAATGACTCTTCCAAATTGTAGGTATATTGCAAAATTACCAAGTCACTTTTTCGACGGTTTCAGGCCGTTTTTCAAGCCAATACCTTGCTTGAGTATTTTATATTTTGTTTATTTAATTTTTGAGCGCTCGTTCTACTTAAACAACTGCTATATCGTTTTGTCCAGATGTCTGTTATTTTCTTATTTTGAGACGAAAGTAGTCTCAAACGATAGGGTTAAGCTGGGTTTAGACGAAGCGCACCTTCTCGCGCACCAGCCTCGCTTCCGCTCCCTCGCATCGTGTAAACATGCTCCTCGCCGCGAGGTCCCTCGTCCTCGGGGCGAGCCGTCGCCGGTCGGTTTTCAGTCGCGCATCAAAGAAACCTTACTCTGTCGTTTGAACAAGAATTTGGAGCTAGTCGAGACTAGCGAGTGCGCCGGCTTTAGTATTCTATTTACGCAGGGAAAATGGACCAAGCGAAGTGCCTGGAACTTATCGAACTATACAGGGTGTTTCTTAAATCAACGTACAAACGAAAAGGGGAGATTCCTTAAGTGAGTTTAAGAAAAAAAGTCCCATAAACATGTGGTAGCAAACGTTTCGTTTTCGAGATACAGGGTGTTAAAGTTTTAATCGAAAACATGTGTTGATTATACGAGTTTATCGAATCCTTATGAATCATCGCTACAGATCAGGAAAATTTCCATAAAAACTGACACTGAATTCATTCACCACAGCTTACAAAGTGGCCTTTCCATCATAATTTGAGTTTTCACGAGGATTTCGCGAGGATCGTTCAATTTTTTTTCTCAAAATCGTTGGTAGATACGACAAAACTACAAGAGACCGAAAAGTTTAGTATAAGAACAAAGCTTCTTTTTACATTTTTTCAAATTAACATTTGCTCACCAAAAAAAGTTCTGGAGAAGAACAGGTGGCAGTGTTCCAGAAAAATTATCACCCTGTAGATCTTCTATCGAAATTGCCATGTCACGTGGTGGGAACTCTCAAATGTAATATCTATGCCAAATTTCAGTTGAATATCTTGTGAAGTATAGATATTATGAGAAAAAAACTTGAAGAAAATTCAAACTTCAACACTCTGTATCTCGAAAACGAAACGTTTGCGACCCCATGTTTATGGGACTTTTTTTTCTTAAACTCACTCAAGGAATCTCCCCTTTTCGTTTGTACGTTCAATTTAGGAACACCCTGTATAAACAGCGGGTGGTATTGTGGAATCCCAAAGAAAAAATGTCCCACAACAAAAATAAAAGACAGGATGCATGGAATGAGATGAGTTCTGTTCTGTCAATTCCGATTCCTGCATTAAAGGCAAAGATGAAAGGGTTGATGATTTGTGTCCATTTTCCTTCCTATTTTTTTTCAATCTCAGTTTTTTTAAGTGACACTGCTAGGAAAGCAAACGACGCGGTAATTGAAGGTGTAGCCATGCTGAACTGTACGACTCTATACGAGGCTGATTACTACCTCGCCTTCTCATCCTGGCTCGCCCTTCCAGGCGAATCCAGCGCGTCGTGTAAACACTAGCGCGAGGATGAGTTTTGGTGCGCGAGTAGGTGGCGAGGTTTGACTCGCGAGTGGGTGCGCTTCGTCTAAACCCAGCTTTAGACTCTCTGATGACGAATTCGTGGTCAAATTCAATTCTTTCCGTGGGGCCGTCCGGCCCTCCGTTAGCACAATCACTTTCGAAGGGATTGTTCTAGAGACTTGAAATTTTCAGAATCAGTTCGGGTTCCAAATGGCTGGGTTAAGTTCGTTAACCAGCCAAATCGTACAGGGTGTTCCATAAAATATGGACATTCAAATTTTTTGTTCCTCAATATCTCAGAAAATACGAAACCAATCGGAATGAAATGTTACGGACAAATGCAAGATGCTCATAATAAGCTTCATGCAAATTTTGTGGCCATAGTGTGAACAGAACCATGGACATTCCATTGGAATATAAAAAAAAGATATTTCTATAAAAAATTTCCGCTTCGGGTTTTTGTGAATGGAGATCGGTATTCTGAATGTTCATCCAAAATTTCGTGGCCATAGTTTCAACAGAACCATAAAAAATTCAATTGGAATATTTTTTTTCCATAACAGGATATTCGATTGGCGTGAATTTTTTTCTGTGAATAAATATTGATATATTGAATCATCATGCATAATTTAGTGGCCATAGTGTTAACAGAACCTTTGAAAATTTAATTGAAATATTGAAAGAAGAACCTTTATATTTCCATAACAATATATCCGATTCGAGTGAAATTTATTTTGAGAATGGAAACTTCTTTACTGAATGTTAATGCAAAATTTCAAGGGAATCTCGTTATCAGAACCATAAAATTTAATTTTTGTAATTATTTATTTTTCACATACACTGGAATCTTGGGTGGAGAAATACTTTTATCATGAATAGTGGTGAATTTTTATGATATTGTTCATTTCATTGAATGTTGTATGATATAACGAAAATATTCATAACAAATTTCTCTGTATAACGAATTTCGTACATTGGCATTGAACCTTGAATCCATATTCCATGTTAAAAACACCCCCTAAGAAGTAAATTCTCTCTATAACGAAATATTCAAAGAACAGCACTCTTTGAATGGGTGTTGGTAAGAAGGTATAGGGGTGGGTTTTTTCCGAAATTTTTCCGGACTTACGCAAAAAATCCCGACCTAAAACTAAATCATTACGGCAGGCAGAGGGATCCTTCTGAATCAGTTTTAAATACACCCCTTGCTGTTGGTTTCAATCTAATCTTTAAGCTAGTGTGAAAGTTGTGCGAAAATATCTAAAAAGAAGTACGTAAGTTTGAATGAAAAGCTTAAATTTATCAGTGAAGTCGACCGCGACATTGCCGACTATAGAAACACATTCTGTATAACGAAATTTCTTTATAACGAATTTTTTTGCGGATTTAGCGCTTTTGTTATGGGGAAGTTCCACTGTATATTGAATTACAGCATTAACGACGCAAGGAGGGGATGGCCCTGGCCCCTCCCTGTCCAATGGGGGATGGGACATCATCCCTTAATTTTTGCTGGCCTTCTCTGAAATATGTCCTATGCTGAACAATAATAAATAAAATTATTTTAATCGCCCCAACAATTTATACTGGAGATTTCAATTCTCACCACCACAATTGGGGTTACAACGAAAATAATGAAGATGGAGAAAAATTGGTCGACTGGGCAGAAAGTAACAATCTTTATCTTTTGTATGATGCGAAACAGAAGCCAAGTTTCCACTCAGGTAGGTGGAACAGGGGTTATAACCCTGATCTAACATTTGTATCATCTGGAAATGTCAATAGATGTCAAGCTTATAGAAGCGTAATTGATCACTTTCCAAATTCACAACATAGGCCCATAATCACAACATTTGGCACAACTATCCCCATAATCAATTCACTGCCTGTATATAGATGGAATTTCAAAAAAGCGAGATGGAATCTATTTAAACAGCAACTTGAGAATGATATAAGACACATACAACCAAAGGTTGGAAATTACGGAAGATTTGCGGCCTTGGTTATAAGCGCAGCCAAAAAGCACATCCCTCGTGGTGTTAGAAAGTCTTATATTCCTTGCTGGAATGAAGAATGCCAAAGATTATATGATGAATACGAACAATCAGGCGATCCAGACTTAGGAGAAAAGCTGTTGGAATCGCTAAACAACGGCAGAATGTCCAGATGGAAGGAAACTTTAGAAAGCTTGAATTTCACACATAGTAGTCGAAATGCCTGGAATTTATTGAGGAGACTGAATAGCGGACCTATGGAACCAACGTTACAAGGAGAAATCCCTACACCTGACTCTATAGGTAAAAGAATAAAACAATTATCTCGACCTAAAATAACAAAAGAACATAAAAGACAAGTAACCTACCAACTCAATGAAATCCGTTGTAATCAACAACAGTCCCTTTCGATAACTTG
Organism: Propylea japonica; assembly: GCA_013421045.1. Taxonomy (NCBI): domain Eukaryota; kingdom Metazoa; phylum Arthropoda; class Insecta; order Coleoptera; family Coccinellidae; genus Propylea; species Propylea japonica. The sequence continues at coordinate 26,910,653 of CM024242.1, forward strand.
TCCTATATCTCCTGAAGAACTGAGTGCAGCACTCCATCAAACAAAATGCCGGAAAGCAGCAGGTATTGATAATATTTTCCCAGAATTTATGAAGAACACTGGTCCAAAAGTGCGAGATTGGCTTCTAGAGTTTTACAGGGACGTATTCGATCAGCGTAAAATTCCAAACTTGTTCAAGAAATGTAAAATTATAGCTATCGTTAAACAAGGTAAAGATCCCACCCTCCCAAGTAGTTACAGACCAATTGCTCTATTGAGTGTATGTTATAAGATACTGGAAAGAATTATATATAACCGACTTCTCCCAATGGTACAAGATAATATTCCAATAGATCAGGCTGGTTTTATGCCTGGAAGGAACTGTTGTGAACAGGTACTCTCCTTAACTACGTATATCGAAAAGGGATTCCAGAAAAAATATAAAACAACAGCCGGTTTCGTTGATTTAACTTGTGCTTATGATACTGTTTGGAAAGAGGGCCTACTCATTAAATTGTATTCACTTGTACCGTGCAAGGCATTTCTTCAACTGATGAATGAGTTATTGAGTGATAGGCTCTTTCAGGTGATGTTGAATGACAGAAGAAGTAAATTTCGCAGTTTAAAAAATGGTTTACCTCAAGGATCTGTCCTGTCTCCTTTACTGTTCAATATTTATACATCTGACATCCCCTCCACAACGTCCCGAAAATTTATGTATGCAGATGATATAGCTTTGACTACACAAAGTTCATCACTTTGCACAGCAGTAAATGTACTGAGTCATGATCTTGAAATTTTAAATGGATATTTCAAAAAATGGGGGCTTCAACCAAACCCAAATAAAACTGAAGTTTCAACCTTTCACCTAAACAACAGAGAGGCAGATTTACAACTAAATATTCAATTTGAAGGTATCAGACTTAAACACAATAAATATCCTAAATATCTTGGTGTAACACTTGATCGAACCCTCACATTTAAACAACACTTGAACAATGTCGCCTCCAAAGTGAAAACCCGATCAAATCTTATTCAAAAACTTGCGAATTCTTCTTGGGGAGCCACTGCTGAAAATTTAAGAATAAGTGCACTTGCTTTAGTCTATTCTGCCGCAGAATATTGTGCTCCCGTTTGGATCAATAGTCATCATACCAATTTGGTTGATACCCAACTCAATCAGACAATGAGAGTCATTACTGGAACTTTAAGAACTACTCCTACAGCATGGCTTTCAGTCCTCAGTTACATAGCTCCCCCAAAACTGAGACGGCTCTCTGCTCTCAAGTTTCAAAACGATAAACTAATGAATAATCCAATGCTTAATTTTCATAATGATACTGAACTCCTTACAAATCCTCAATTGAGACTGAAGTCCAGGCTACCCCCGGTCAGAACAGCCAACCAACTTACTAATCTTTCCATCAAAGAACTATGGCGCACAGAGTGGAGACATCAAGAGGTCAGAAACTCCAATCTAATAGAAGACCCAACATCAAAAGTAGAAGGTTTCTACCTTGGACGTAGAGATTGGATCAACTTAAATAGAATAAGAACAGGCCATGGTATTTGCAACAAGTCTCTCACGCTGTGGGGAAGAGCTGAAGACCCATCATGTCCTAGGTGCAACGCTGCTGAACATACTGTTTTACATATGGTGTTGGAATGTCCTGATACCCGATTTGTAGGCAGTCTACAGGACATTCATAACCTCACTCCGACCGCACTCGCCTGGCTGAGTTCAAGCAATTTGAAACTTTGACCTACTTTATTTTTTGAATTTTATTAATTTATATAATTGGTTCTTTTATTACTTTCTATTTGATATTATGGCAATGTGTGTGAATTCATACGAATATATATATATATATATATCGCCCCAACTTGATATCATATTAATATGAATTTTCATCACAAAAATCTCATTCAAACTATATTTTTTGCAGTTTAAGTCAATATCCCTAACTCATGTGGAGCAGTTTATTTCGATTTGCTGATCGAAACTAGTTTCCTACATTTTCGAAGACAAACGCGTTCCGAAAAAATATTCACAATAACCCCAACTGAAGAAGCAAACTATAAATAAAGCAGTAAATAACGAACAAATCTGGTCGTATAATATAGTCATATGCTTAAGGAGTTTTCCCCTGATAAATGGCATCAATGAATAATATTGCTGAAATTTTAAATCGTGTTCGGATAAAATACTGCTACGTAGGATTAGTGTCACTTTCAGTGAGTTATTCGAAACGAAGATTCTGTATGTGGAAGTTCATGTTAAATCGTGAAGCACAATAAAGTATATTTAAATTTTCGATACTGGTTTTAATTCTACCATCGGTATAGTTGTAGGTGATGATTATTTATGATCAGGTTGGAATAAAAAAGTGCAGGCCTATATTGGCAAGAGTTAGTTTCGCACAGAGGAGATTTGGGAAGATAAGCGGATCTCTGGATCAAATCAGTGAGAAAAACATATCGTGAAAACGCAATAAGTACTTCGATATTTTCCTATGCCGTTCATTGTTCGGATTGGTTGATGGGGAGAAGCAATTGCCGAATTTTATAGTTTTGAATTTTTACCTCTGGTGTCAGTACTGATCTGAATAAATTTGGTGAAAATATTGCACCCCATGATTTTTTCAAATTCAAAATTATTCTAGAAAACACCACTTAATTCACAGTGGAAATTGGAGATTTTTTTAACTACTACCAATGCTTTCTGAGGTAGAAAAAAAGCTATTTCATCTAAGAGAGTTACTAAATTTTTTGATTACTTCCAAAATCGTCTATAGACGCAGATCAAGGTAGCTCATGACCTTCATTGAAGGAAAATGTTGTGCATAAACCATTTTCATAATGGGGACATCTTCCGACAAAATTGGAGAATTTTGATCAGAAAACGGATATATGATTCTCCATTCAATCAACTGGGTAGAAAGAAAGGCCTTACCAAATAGGCACCAATTATTCCAATCCATACCAATTTGATCCTGGTAATGAGTTTTTCTCATCTTATGTGGACTATTTTTCTGCCAAAAAATGGAAATGAAGAGACTAAGTTGCCTTTATTCGTCGCAGGTAAAAATCTCAAGATACCATTTTCACTGTGAATCATGTTGTGATTACGAGAATCGTCTTGGATTTGAAAAAAAAACAATTTGCAATTGCAATTTTCTCAAACAAATTTATTCAGAGAGAAGTCTGTAGGTAACGACGCCACCGGTAAATTTAAAAAATAATTGTGAATTGAAAAAACATAAGCTACCAGAAGAAAAATAAAAATCTTGTAGGGTGTCGAAAATATTTCCTAAGATAAGAACTAATATTTTCTTCAAATTTCAATACCCTGCATATAAGAAACAATGCGTCGAAGACATAGTTCATAGGAACTGTATGTCATGAAGGATGAAGATCCTGAATTTACGGTACCTTATTCTGAAACATCCTATACAGGGTCTGTATACAAAAACAAATGCGATTGACTTTGGAAGATAATTCCTCGATGAAAATAAGCAGGGGTAGTTCATATAATTCTTTTTCGAAATAGACCCCCCTTCCAAGATAGGACAATTTTTGGAAGGCGATGACGAGTTGACAGTTTTAAATTTTTTACGCCTTCTTAAAAACACTGAGTCACAAAATTATAAAAAATATAGAGCACTAAGTAGATGTTACTCACACAATTTTTTTTAGGTCTCATAACTTTATTCTTAGGGCTTGAAAATAGCAACCCCCTATGATTTTCGTTCAAAAATTGTTTTCGTGGAATAGATTTCAGAAAAATAAAATTTTCTTGTGGTTTTCCATTCAATTCTGGAGAAAAGAAGTCTCCTGAAAAATATCGATACAGTCGATACTTTTCTCTGAAAAAATAAAAACTTACAAGCAGTAATGATCACTGTTCCATTTCATCGTATAAGTGTTCCATAGAATGAATATTCCAAGATATTGTATGTCAATGACAAGAGATAAAAGCAAAAATGCATATATGCCAAATGCAAATTCGAATAAACAACCATTTCTATAACTGAGTAATTTATTTAATTACTGTAAAGTATTTATTTAAAAAAATCGAACTCTTCTGAAACTGGAAAATTGTGGATAGAATCTTATATAATCTCTTTTCTTCTGTCGAAACCAATTTTGAGCATAAACAATATCTTAGAATATTCATTCTATGGACCAAACCATGAAATGAACAGTGATCATAACTGCTTGTTAGTTTTCATTTTTTCCAAGTAAAGTATCGATTGTATCGAAATTTTGCAAGATACTTTTTTCTCCAGAATTGAATGGGAAACCATAAGAGCATTTTTTTTTCGAAAATCAATCCCACGAAAACAATTTTTGAGGGAAAATCATGAGGGTTTGTTATTTTCAACCCCTAATAATGAAGAAATGGGATCAAAAAAAAATTGTGTGAGTAACATCTGCTCAATGAATCATATTATGTTTAGATTTATGACTCAGTTTTTTAGGACTCCAAAAAAAATTAAACTGTCATCTCGTCATAGCCTTCCAAGACTGTATCTTCGAAGGTCGATTTCGAAAAAAAAATTATATGAACTATCCCTGCTTATTTTAATCGAGGAGTCATCTCCTTAAATTCCTTACATTTGTTTACACACCCTGTATAATAAATAACAATAAATAAGTACAAATACGTGAACTGAGTCATCGATATAAACTCAGTATTCAAAGTCCACATAAAACGATCCCTGTGATGAACGACTTCAATCAAAGCTGATCTCGAGTCAAAGAGCACAAAGCGGGAGAAAAAACTAATGGCTTTGTATTAATCTTGGGATTATTACTTGTGCTTGTTCATAACGAATTATTTTCGTGAACTTCATCGTAAATTGGATATCATTTATCCACCTCAAACGTAATAAATCAATTAATAGAAAAATATGACAGGCGAACAAGAGAGGCGTCTGAAGAATGGTGTCCGTGAGACTCAAACGTTGATAGCCGAAATTTTTGAATGACTGATGACGACAGTTGAGTGATTTGACGAACTTATCAAGAATGTAGTTAGATTTCAGAGCCCTGGGTGGCTTCCAAAATGGTAATGCGGCTTATTTGTCATCCGCATCAGAAATTCACCACATGGGAATTCTCTAATGACCGAAAAGATTGGGGAATAAATCACGCTCAGTATAATAGGAGTTGGAGGAATGAATACTAAATCATGCGTGTGTGATGAGCTCTTTGGATCACTTGTGGCAATAGGGAAATAATCCTTGTGCTTGACATGGTTTAGTTCCATCTATATGTCATCTAGAATGGATTCTACTGCGATGAAAATTTCACGTGATAGGTAATAGTATATTATTCGATGAGCGGTAATGCAGGTCAAAACACAAGCAGATGAATTTTGCACCACGAGCCGTCAGGCGAGTGGTGTAATTCATCAAGTGTGTTTTGAGCATTACCGCGAATTGAATACTATACTTTATCCACTCCATCAAACTAATTTCTATGTGTAATGGTAGTCATAACATGTCTATGAACCGAAAAGCGTGTGTTATAATAACACCCGCACATAACACCCGCGAAATTACTTGGTTTGATTAGTTAGAGACTCTGATTTGATTCCCGACCACAGAGTACAGAGGTTTGACGGTTGGACGAAATGTTGTCAACGCTTTTGACAACTGTTCAAATTTTTTTAAATGCAGATTAATTCGAATTTTACTGAAGAAGTCGTGGATAAAGTATAGTATTCAATTCGCGGTAATGCTCAAAACACACTTGATGAATTACACCACTCGCCTGACGGCTCGTGGTGCAAAATTCATCTGCGTGTGTTTTGACCTGCATTACCGCTCATTGAATAATATACTATTATCCACGATTTCTTCGGTAAAATTCGAATTAATCTGCATTTAAAAAATTTAGAACAGTTGTCAAAAGCGTTGACAACATTTCGTCCAACCGTCAAACCTCCGTACTCTTTGGTCGGGAATCAAATCAGAGTTTCTAACTTATCAAATCAAGTACTTTCGCAACTTAAAAAATTTACGTTTTCCAAAAATAAATCTGGAATGAATCGCTAGAACGTTATCTTGATGGCTGAAATAGATTTCCGGATCGATCCTACTTTTTATTCATTATTTTTGTAAGCAATTTCATTTTTCCTAGGTATTTTTATTAGCGGGTGTTATGGGCGGGTGTTATTATAACACTCGCTTTTCGGTTCATAGACATGTCTACGGTTGTGTTATAGCTACTATTACACATAGAAATTAGTTTAATGGAGTGGATAAAATGCTTTTAAACCTTTCAAGACACACCAGCACACATAACGAGAGGATTTCCAGAAGGAACAATTATACAACATCTAAAAAACAATTACCTAGAACAAATCTAAATAATAAATTAACAGTAACTATGAAATTTACGATACTTTTATTAATTTTTTTTATTATACAGAATGTAAATAAAATGTACACGAGCGGAAAGCTCATAAATTTTGTATAGGACTTGAGATTCATGCTAAGTATATAAATGCCAAACCTCTGCACGATCGGAATTATATTCTGAAGAATTATTCGGGAAATGAAATACATATGTGAAAAACTCGGAATTATTCAAAAAAGTTCATAATTTAAAAAATAACTAAATATTCATTTACAAAAATAAATTTCTCTCAAATCGGATATCTTGTTTTGGAAATATAAAGATTCTTCTTTTCAATATTCCAATTGAATTTTCTATGGTTCTGTTAACTCTATGTCCAAAAAAATTTTCATGAGGCTTATTATGAGAATCCATACTAATATTATAAATGCGAAAGTAACTCTGTATGTATGTCTGTCTGTTACTCTTTCACTCCTAAACGGCTGAACGGATTTTGATGAAATTTTGGTATGGTGATAGATGATAACCTAGAAATGGTCATAGGCTATAAATAATCACGCCATCGTTCTTAGGGGGTAGGCAGTAGGCAGACAACTAAATTGAGTTAGTGATTTTTAGTCGTTTTTGTTGGGACTTTTGCTCTTTCACGTCTAAACGGCTGAACAGATTTTGATGAAATTTAGTAAGGTAATAGATGGTTACCTAAAAACGGATATAAGATCAAAATGATCACGTCATCGTACTTAGGGGGTAGGAAGTAGGCAGAAAACTGAATTGGGTTCGTGATTTTTTCATGGTTTTTGCTGGGAGTTTTGCTCTATCATGCCTAAACGGCTGAACGGATTTTGATGAAATTTAGTTAGGTGATAGATAGTAACCTAGAAAAGGATATGGGCTATTAATATTCATGCTATCGTACTTAAGGCGTTAAGGCAGACAACTAAATTGAGTTAGTGATTTTTAGTCGTTTTTGTTGGGACTTTTGCTCTTTCACGTCTAAACGGCTGAACAGATTTTGATGAAATTTAGTAAGGTAATAGATGGTTACCTAAAAACGGATATAAGATCAAAATGATCACGTCATCGTACTTAGGGGGTAGGAAGTAGGCAGAAAACTGAATTGGGTTCGTGATTTTTTCATGGTTTTTGCTGGGAGTTTTGCTCTATCATGCCTAAACGGCTGAACGGATTTTGATGAAATTTAGTTAGGTGATAGATAGTAACCTAGAAAAGGATATGGGCTATTAATATTCATGCTATCGTACTTAAGGCGTAGGCAGTAGGCAGAAAACTAATTAAGTTAGTGATTTTTAATCGTTTGTTTTAAAAGTTTACCTCATTCACACCTTAACTTAACGTCTGAACGGATTTTTATAAGTCTTGGTTAATATAAAGATAGGATCCTAGGCACGGACACAGGCTACTTTCTACGGCGGGAAAATACCTCATTCCCGCGTAAATCTAGCGTGATCGTGTCAAGAAGCGCATGACGCTATAGCTACTGAAACGATTTTGATGTTTTTTCTTTAACTGAGTGTTACTAAGACTTCAAGTTAGTATTTGATCACTTTTCTAACTTAGAGGGTCGGAAGGAGCCATAGTTTAGGGAATTTATGATAAAATTTTGATTCTGTCTTTATTTAACAATTTTACTTGGATCGAAACTTATAGGGTTGGCAGGTAGGTAGTTAGTAGTATTTTTCACCGATTTACATTATATACTTTTTATATTCACTAAGGAAACATTCGGAGCTATCCATTATGTAGCTTAGGTTGCTTTTGAACAAATTTTGATGTGAAGTTGAGGACTGGAACACGATAGTGGGACATTGTTGCAGGAGGACTGTCAGCCGGGAGAAAACAAAAAAACTTATGCGGACGAAGTCGCGGGTAAAAGCTAGTCTTGTATAAAGCCGCAAAATTTCATTTCTATTGGTTTCGTTTTGTCTGGGATATTAAGGAATACAAATTTTGAATTGCCATATTTCAAGGAAAATCCTGTACGATTTAGCTGGTTAACAAACAACTGCGGCTTTTGGGAACCGAACGCGCCCTGAAAATTTTAAGTCTCCAGGACAATATTTAGGGTGAGTTCGCTTCCCAAATGCCTCAGTTGAGTTCGTTAACTAGCCAAATCGTACATGGTGTTCCATAAAATATGGCCATTCAAAATTTTTCGTTCCTCAATATTTCAGACAAAACAAAACCAAACAAAATGAAATGTGGCGGCCAAAGGCAAGATGTCCATGCAAAATTTAGTGGCCATAGTGTTAACAGAACCATAAAAAGTTCATATGAGATATTGAAAAAGAAGAATCTTTATATTTCCATGAGAGGATATCAGATTCGAGTGAAATTTCTCTTGTGAATGAAAACTGATATGTTGAATGTACCGGGTTTTTCACTATAATTTGACCCCCCCCTTTAACTTTGTTACTAGAGGAGATACAAAAAAATGTTTCGTATAAAAGTTTCACGAAATCAACTGAGATTTTTTGATATGACTCCAGAAACTGAAATTTATACAGGGTGGCCAACATATTGATGGCAACTTCATTTTCTCAAATGGAACACCCTGTATATTTTTCCATGTTTGGCTAGCTCTTTCTCCCCTGATTTCGAATATGTAACATATGTTGATCTATCTTTTTTATTCTGAGAACCACAGAGTTTCAAATATTAAGAACCACCTGCCAAGATCTGTAATCATTTTACAAGTATCAGAGTGTGTTTACTGAAAATGCTCATTTTTGGAATTATAATAACGTCAATGAAAAGATATACAGGGTAAACAACATTGAATGCAACTATATTTTTTCAAATGGAACACCAACACCCTGTCCTGTATATTCTTCCTTTTTTTGATAGGCTATTTCCTCCTGATCTCGAATATAAATGCAAAGTTTTGAAATGATGACACCGAATAAAAATATATGTGAAATACCTACGGAATTCTTTATATCCAAACAATCTACTTAAAAGCATTATTTCAGAATGAATACTTAACAATTACTTAACCAATGAAAAATGATGAACTATGGTAGTATGGTAAGAATAACATCAACTAAAGAAATTGCTCAAAATGACCACCTTCATTCAATACACATAGTTCATATTTGTCTCAAGTTGTTAAGACTATTTTGATATAGTATTATTATGGCTCTGATTCAAGTCAGAAATTAAAACTTCAAAATTTGTTTCTACTCATTAAAATATTATCATTATTCTTTGTGCGTTGACGGGATTATCTCTGAATTTTGGATTTAATATTGTTTGATTTTATATCATTCATATTATTCTCCCCTTTCATTGATTGTCATAATTGCAGAAATAAATTTTTTCCTTCAGAATCGGCTATAAAAACGACTATTTGGTGGCCATAAAATAGGTGCGCCATTACCAATCCAAAAATCAAATTGGCCACTTTAATATTCACGAACTTTCAAAACGGTATGCCAGATGCTTATTGAAATTTGAAACTCTGTGGTGCTCAGAATAAGAAAGATAGACCAACATATCTTACATATTCGAAATCAGGGGAAAAAGAGCTAACCAAATATGGAAAAATATACAGGTTGTTCCATTTGAAAAAATGAAGTTGCCATCAATATGTTGGCCACCCTGTATATATTTCAGTTTCTGGACTCATATCAAAAAACGTCAGTTGATTTCGTGAAACTTTTGTGAGGAACATTTTTTTTGTATCTCCTTCAGTTAGAAAGTTAAAGGGGGGGTCAAATTATAGTGGAAAACCCGGTACATGCAAAATTTCAAGAGGATCACATCATTAGAAACTTAGAAACTAATTTTTTTCAATTCATATTTTTTATATATTTTATTTTTTGAATAATTTTCAGAATATCATTCTGATCGTGCTTTTGCGAGATGAAGTTTCATGAAATAAAGTTATAAATCGAAATCCTTGTTTTCTCTACGAATTTTTTTCATTCTTGAATGTTCTTTTCCAAAACCAATAGCTAAAAACAAAGCATATTTTATTAGTCTCCTCTCCAGGACAACCTTTTCGAAAGTTATCGTGCTCACGGCCTAACGTTTGAGACCGTTTTCGGTTCAAAATCCGACAATTACTTACAGACATTTGGGCAAAACGATATAGCACTCGTTTAAGTGAAACGAGCACTGAAAATATTTATTATACAAGGGAAAAAAGTATTAGATTTAAGCTCGAGGTTGTCTTGTCTCCCGACGCGAAGCGAAATTACTTTTTTGCCCACTGGAAAAAAGTGAGTACCTACTTTTCCCACGGATACATAGACACTCACTTTTTTGACAGGGAAAAAAGTAATTTCATTAAAAGTCATATTTTGTGATCTGTCAAGAGATATATAGTCCGTTCACGAAAGGTTGAGCCGTCGGTTGTCCATGATAATTTGACATATTCCACTGTGTATATTGAAATTTTAGGTTATGATATTTATTTTCTTGTCAGATTGATACGCAATGTTGTCAATATTGCATAGAGTTGTCTGATAACTCGCAAGCTCGTCGGACGAGGCTGGGTACATTCGGCAACATTGAATTTATTTTACGTTATGACAGCAAATACTGCCAACTTCAGATAAATAAAGGAACGCCTACTATGTGCTCAACCTTTCGTGAACGGAGTATATAATGCCACATTATTTTCACGTCACAGAAAAAACAATTATTATATACCATTTTTCTCCATTTTCAAGCAATACATAATTAATTACAAATTTACACTCTGGTTTATGTTTTTCTTCTATCGATTATGTCAAAATTCTTTTACTTTTCATTCGATACTAGAGATTTTACTGATTGCTATCATATCAAGTTTTAATTCAATGTCTTCGAAGAACAGGAGATTCGAAAAATCATCACTTGGAATGCCAGACCTGGTTTAAAATACCCTCCGGGCCCAAGAGCATGAATTAATTATTTTGGATCTAAATATTGAAGGTATTTATTTATTCGAATATTTGTATGTTTCAATTTTGTAAAAACGGTGAGACAGGGTTTTTTCTTCTGAGGTTTTTCCCTGTGCTCTGGTATCATACGCCAGAATAGTATGGTAGCCCGTTTAGCACCAACCTCAGCTAGGGACTTTTTTGTTTCATGTATTATATTTTGTTAGCTCTCAATTCAAAAGAATAAATATATATTTAATGACAATGTTTCGGTACAGTTCTCAATTCATTGTATCGATACAATCCATTAAACTTCCGATAGCATGGAAATAATTGTCGTTGCGGTTCAAATTTATTTATCAACAAATAAACTCACCTGCGAAAGAAAGTGAATCTTATTGATTTATCCATGGTCATATTCGTCTTCTATGAATTCGAAAAAATTCGATAATTACATTTTGTTATCGTGAAATTTTGATTAAAGTGTATAATTGTTCGTAGGTTTGTAAACAAATTTATCTTTAAGGATATGACACGAAAATTGCTACAAGTGAGTATTATAATTCAAGCAGTCAAACAGAGCTGAGCTAAGCATGTAAAGTACTGATTTCGTACAAAACAAAAAAAAATTTGCCGACGGTTCACCGGCGGGTGAACATTTAACTAAAGTGATTCGAAGCTCAAGACCCTTTTACAAAAGTGTTTTTCAAAAATGTTATGGTTAATATTCGTGGCTTCGGTTTTTGTGTGCCTCTATTTCTACTTTACCGGAACTTATAACTTTTGGAAAGAAAAAAATGTTGATTTCGAGCCTCCCTTGCCTATTTTCGGAAATTTCTTGAATATTGTACTCAGAACAGAAGGTATTGGTAAAATCATCAAGAGAATTTACGATAAATACGATGCGGACGCGCCGTATTTTGGTATGTATTTCTTTCGCACACCTTTTCTGGTTATCAAGAGTGAAGAATTGCTGAAGACAGTTCTCGTGAGAGATTTCAGTTATTTCCCAAACAGACCTACCTATGCTGATGAATATATTGACCCTTGGTCTACCAAGACACTTTTAACTCTCAGAAATGAAGAATGGAAATCGCTCCGGAATAAACTGTCAACAGTTTTCACCTCCGGTAAAATGAAGATGATGATCCATCTGATGAAGGAAGTTTCTGACCAAATGGAGGAATATCTGGAAGAAAGAAAAGACCAAGACGTAGATGTTCGAGAAGTATCAAGAAGATTTTTCATCAACATCATAACCAAATGTGTCTTTGGTATAAAACCAAACAACTTGAAGGATGACAATTCTTACATTAGAAATCTGGCGAGTAGATTGATAGATATAGAAAATTACAAATGGATTTTCGCTTTGATGATTTATTTCACTTGTCCGATCATTGTCAAATTATGTGGACTACAGTTTGTTGATAAGGAAGCTGCTGATTATCTTGTTAACGTGTTCGAAGATTCTTACAAGAAGAGGAAGGAATCTAAAATTGTAACTAATGATCTTGTGGATCTTTTACACAACCTTAAAGAAGAGGAAAAAGAGGATGATATATTTAAATTCGGTAAGAGCAAATTGAGAAGAATTGTTTTGAATATTTTTTTTATATTCTTTTTTTTTTCAGATAACATGAAATTGGCGGCTCAAGCCTTGGTTTTCTTCCAAGCAGGAAGCGAGCCTGCTTCTGGTATTCTTTCATTTTGTTTATATGAACTCGCATTGAACAAGGACGTACAGGATATTCTTCGAGAAGAAATACACAAAAATATTGATGAGGAAGGTTTCCTCTCTTATGAAACTCTTATGGAGCTGGAATATCTTGACCTGGTTCTGAAAGGTACGAAACCAACTCTCGTATGAAAACCTTACTAAATTTTTCTTAAATTCACAGAAGCGTTAAGGAAATACCCGTTAGTACAAATCCTGTTCAGGTTGGTCGAAAAGGATTATACTTTCAAAGATACTGGACTGAAGCTAGAGAAAGGTACTAATGTCGTTGTTCCAATGTTGGCTCTTCATTACGATCCTAAATATTATCCAAATCCCGATAAATTCGACCCAGACAGGTTTAGAGGAGAGAAAATGAAAGATTTGAAATACGTTTATCTGCCATTTGGTGAAGGACCGAGGAAATGTATAGGTGAGTCTGCAGTTTTCAGTTTTTGTAAGGAAATTAGATTTTTATACCAAGTTTCATTGAGAAATATTCCAAAAATCATATTCTTTTGAAAAAATAGCATAATGATAATCTATGTATTATAATATATAGGTTTAGAGGGAGGTAAAACTTGGTCGTCAAGAACGAAATGAAACCTAGAAATTATTTTTTCACTTGAGCCATCAGTAATGTGAACAATATCAAAATCAATAAAATCAAAGTTTAAGTTAAATAAATCTTTATAGAGTCCAGAATTTCATATTCGCCTGCTCAAAAACGGTACTGATTTGCCAAATTTTGTGAATATTCCTCAAATATGAAGTAAAAATGATCTCCAATTTCGAAAGTAATTTTATTAGGGATTGGAATACATATATCTGCTGGATTCGCTCAACATGGATTCAATATAACTCTGGAGCTATAATAATTCGAAATTTATTTTTTGGCACACTTTCAAAACCAGAAATCTGCTCAATTGTTAATGAACGACTCTTTCAACATTTCGTGAAATCAAAAAAAATTCAGAAAAGCTCTGAGCAGATGCTTTTGAGCGCTGATTCGTTGGTGGAGCAATAATGCTATAACCTCAAAATTTTGTATAGTACTATCGAATTATATTCTGGAAGTTAAAAAAAATAATATAATATACATAATATATATGTAAAAACTCCTTAATTTGAAAAAATTCTATAGTTCAGATGATGCAGTCCTCTTGAATTTTCTCATGAATATTCAGATCAATTTTTATTCACGAAATAAATTTCATTCGAATCGGATATCTTGTTATGGAAATATGAAGGTTTTTCTCTTCAATATTTCAATGGAATTTTCTGTGGTTCTGTTAACACTATGGCGACAAAATTCTGCATGAGGTTTATTATTAGCATCTTGCAAGTGACCGCAAAATGTATGAGATATTGAGGTATAAAGATCGATATACTGAAGGTTCATGCAAAATTTCAAGAGGATTGCCATACAATTTTTTCATTTATTGATTTTTTACATATTTCATTTTTGAGCGCTCGTTCTACTTAAACGAGTGCTATATCGTTTCGCCCAATTGCCTGTAAGTTTCGAATTTTGTGCAGAAAATAGTCTCAAACGATAGGGTTACACTCCCTGATGAAGAATTCGTGGTCAAATTCAATTCTGTCTATGGGGCTGTCCGGCCTTCCGTGCTAACGGAACTTTCGAAGGGATTGTCCTAGAGACTTAAGATTTTCAGGGTGAGTTCGGTTCCCAAATGGCCCGGATCAGTTCGTTAACCACGCAAATCTTACAGAGTGTTCCATAAAAATATAGTCATTCAAAATTTTTGTTCCTCAATATCTCAGACAAAACTAAACCCATCACAATCAAATGTTATGGCCATATGCAAGATGCTCATAATAAGCTTCATGCAAAATTTTGTGGCCATAGTGTAAACAGAACCATAGAAAATTCAATTGGAATATTGAAAGGAAGAATCTTTATATTTCCACTAGCGGCCCGCCCCGGCTTCGCAAGGACATCACATTAGAAACCTCAAAAATAACAGTACTTCTATACTATTTAATGGATGTTATCATACATATAAACCTTCCTTTTGAATCACTCTATCTATTAAAAAAAACGCATCAAAATCCGTTGCGTAGTTTCAAAGATTTAAGCATACAAAGGGACATAGGGACAGAGAAAGCGACTTTGGTTTATACTATGTAGTGATTAATTCTCTACAAACGCCCTATTGACCACTTTTTTTATATAACCTACCGTTTCGAAAATATATCGAATAAACTTGGGAGGAGATGGAAAATGACATTTTTTCACCTTCTGATCATCCGATCAGAATGTTTAATACCTCATTTTATAGGTTAATTAGTTCTCAACAAACTCCCTGTTGACCACTCTTTTTCATAACCTATCGTTTTGAAAATATATCGAATAAACTTGGGAGAATGACATTTTTTCATCTATTAATGAAATTAAATAGGTCTCTGTTCATCTGATCCTCTAAGTTAGAAAAGTGATCAAATACTAACTTGAAGTCTAAGTAACACTCAGTTAAAAAAAAACATCAGAATCATTTCAGTAGCTATGGCATCATGAGCTTCTTGACACGATCACGCTAGAATTCCGCGTGAATGAGGTATTTTCCCGCTGTGAAAAGTAGCCTGTGTCCGTGCCTAAGATCCTATCTTTATATTAACCAAGTCTTATAAAAATCCGTTCAGACGTTAAGGCGTGAATGAGGTAAACTTTTAAAACAAACGATTGAAAATCACTAACTTAATTGGTTTTCTGCCTACTGCCTACGCCTTAAGTACGATAGCATGAATATTAATAGCCCATATCCTTTTCTAGATTACTATCTATCACCTTACTAAATTTCATCAAAATCCGTTCAGCCGTTGAGGCAGGATAGAGCGAAACTCCCAGCAAAAACCATAAAAAAATCACTAACTCAATTCAGTTTTCTGCCTACTTCCTACCCCCTAAGTACGATGACGTGATCATTTTGATCTTATATCCGTTTTCAGGTAACCATCTGTTACCTTACTAAATTCCATCAAAATCTGTTCAGCCGTTTAGACGTGAAAGAGCTAAAGTCCCAACAAAAACGACTAAAAATCACTAACTCAATTTAGTTATCTGCCTACTGCCAACCCCCTAAGAACGATGGCGTGATTATTTATAGCCTATGACCATTTCTAGGTTATCATCTATCACTATACCAAATTTCATCAAAATCCGTTCAGCCGTTTAGGCGTGAAAGAGTAACAGACAGACAGACAGACAGAGTTACTTTCGCATTTATAATAACGGGTGATTTTTTAAGAGCTTGAGAACTTTTTTAAACAATAAAACGCATAAAATTTGCAAAATCTCATCGGTTCTTTATTTGAAACGTTAGATTGGTACATGACATTTACTTTTTGAAGATAATTTCATTTAAATGTTGACCGCGGCTGCGTCTTAGGTGGTCCATTCGGAAAGTCCAATTTTGGGCAACTTTTTCGAGCATTTCGGCCGGAATAGCCCGAATTTCTTCGGAAATGTTGTCTTCCAAAGCTGGAATAGTTACTGGCTTATTTCTGTAGACTTTAGACTTGACGTAGCCCCACAAAAAATAGTCTAAAGGCGTCAAATCGCATGATCTTGGTGGCCAACTTACCGGTCCATTTCTTGAGATGAATTGTTCTCCGAAGTTTTCCCTCAAAATGGCCATAGAATCGCGAGCTGTGTGGCATGTAGCGCCATCTTGTTGAAACCACATGTCAACCAAGTTCAGTTCTTCCATTTTTGGCAACAAAAAGTTTGTTAGCATCGAACGATAGCGATCGCCATTCACTGTAACGTTGCGTCCAACAGCATCTTTGAAAAAATACGGTCCAATGATTCCACCAGCGTACAAACCACACCAAACAGTGCATTTTTCGGGATGCATGGGCAGTTCTTGAACGGCTTCTGGTTGCTCTTCACTCCAAATGCGGCAATTTTGCTTATTTACGTAGCCATTCAACCAGAAATGAGCCTCATCGCTGAACAAAATTTGTCGATAAAAAAGCGGATTTTCTGCCAACTTTTCTAGGGCCCATTCACTGAAAATTCGACGTTGTGGCAGATCGTTCGGCTTCAGTTCTTGCAGGAGCTGTATTTTATACGGTTTTACACCAAGATCTTTGCGTAAAATCTTCCATGTGGTCGAATAACACAAACCCAATTGCTGCGAACGGCGACGAATAGACATTTCACGGTCTTCAGCAACACTCTCAGAAACAGACGCAATATTCTCTTCTGTACGCACTGTACGCATTCGTGTGGTTGGTTTAATGTCCAATAAAGTAAACTGAGTGCGAAACTTGGTCACAATCGCATTAATTGTTTGCTCACTTGGTCGATTATGTAGACCATAAATCGGGCGTAAAGCGCGAAACACATTTCGAACCGAACACTGATTTTGGTAATAAAATTCAATGATTTGCAAGCGTTGCTCGTTAGTAAGTCTATTCATGATGAAATGTCAAAGCATACTGAGCAAATAACAATGCATGAAAATCATAACCTCAAAAAATCTGAGCAAATACTAATGCATGAAAATCCTAACCTCAAAAAAATCACCCGTTATTAGTATGGATAACAGGATATCGTATTCAAGTGAAATTTTTTTGTGAATGAAGACTGTTATACTGAATCTTTATGCAAAATATCTTGGCCACAAGATAAGAAAAAAAATCCGATTGTGCTGAGATTCAGTATATATATATTTGGCATCAATCTGAAATCCCATATAAAATTCTTGGATAATAATCTTATTGCTCCACCAAAGAAGGGGCGTTCAAAATATCCTACTCAGGGCTTTTCTTAAATTTTTAAATAATTTCCAGAATATAATCATTCATATACTTAGCATAAATATCAAGTCCTATACAAAATTTTTAGGTAAAAGCATTATTGCTTCTCCAATGAACGAGTGCTAAAAGCACCTGCTCGGAGCTTTTCTTAAATTTTTCATATTAATGTTTTGACTCGAGTTCAAATCCTTTCTCTCTTTATTTCAGGTTACCGATTCGCTGTGATGTCACTTAAAATAGCTTTAGCCATGTTCATAAAGAGCTTCGAAGTAGTTCCATGTGCCAAGACCGAAATACCTTTAGAAATGAATCAAACATCGTTTTTCATTTCACCCAAATCTAGCTCGATTTATTTGAAAGTAAATGTTGTTGGGAAATGATAGGAATAATTTCAATGTGATATAAATTTCATACCATAGGTCAAAAACACAATGCTCAATGGGGATTTTCAGTCCAAATGTTCATATCGAAAATATTTGTTCGAAAAATTCAGATGTTAAGTACGTCGTTACGACAATAAAGAATATATTTTGTACATAATTTGAAGTTTCATTTCATATATGTATTCAGATTTGGAATTTCACATCGGAAACATACGAAATTCAATGCAACAGAGAGAGAATTTTGCCTTACAGTTGAATAGTGGTAAATTCGAAAGATTTACGTGCTACGTTTCGGAGAGGAATGAATGGTCCTATGCGGATTATGTAGTTAGCTTTGACTTATTCTTGGGAGGTCCTAAAAAAATCAGTATGGTGGGCAACTTAATCACAGTCCTAGCTTTCTATTTGACTGAATCATTTCCGAAATCACTTCAGTTGAAAGTGATGTGATTTTGACAAATAGAACACGCCTTTTTTGGATGACAATCAATAAACGATAAGGTTTGAAATCAGAGTACCAAATACGATATTGACGATAGTTCGGAAGGAAACTCTAAAAGTAATATGAATTATTCATCACCAGAAATGAAAACCGAGGATATTAATTCAATTTTCGTTATGTTTAGAAGTAAATTGCAAACTTTGACCAGAATGTTAGGTTATGTTATTTTTATGATGAACTGATTGTGGAAATTAAACTGATTTGGTCAGTAAGCCACATCAGTTGATGATCAGTGATGCGCATCAGTTCAAAATCATAACATTGTCAAATAGATCGCGCATCAACAGATTTTGCATCAGTTTGGAAGTGATGCAGCTTCAAATAGAAAGGGTCTATTGACTCAATATGTCGTTCTGTTTATGTTAGTCGATTTGAGAAAAATAACCATATTATTCGTTGATTGGACCATCCATCCCGGCAAGACATGGCGCGTAAATCTGTCGATTATACCACTGTTCAACAGGACGGCAAAATACTCTCCCTAATGCATTGAATATGGTTCTATGTTTTCGAGGTAAATTTCCGAACCTGTATATGGAACCCTACTCATCAAATGAACTTTTTCTTATATCTTTTATGTAGTATTCTGGGTATGCTTTGTTATTGTGTTCCTACGCCACCTTACCGCTGTTCTTTGTTCATCAAATAGTGGATGGTGACCGCTACCAGCTGAAATATTTTATTTAGTTTTTTCTAAAATCCTCTTTTGATTATTTTTGCTCCCATCAATACCAAGTTAATTTTCTTCAAATAACTTCAACCCCTATGCAGAAGATCCTACCCTATGAAAATGATTGATTTCCATAGAACTTGAACCGAATCTCATAATATACCTTATCTGCCATAACTCAAACGCTATCTTCCTCATTAAGTGGATAACGTGCTGTTGAGTGGACAGCTATATCGCCAAACTTCGCACCGATGGATTTTTTCTTTGAAAGGTTATCAAGAAGTCAAGAACAAAGTTTATGCAACTCGAAGAAAAAGAAGACTATCAAGAGAAATGTGAGATATATCAACATACAATGTACGAATATCTCTGGTGTCGAATGAAAACTAAAACAATTTTCAGATAATAGAGAAATAGGAGAAAAAACATAAACCAGAGTATGAATTTGTAAAAAATTATGTATTGCATGAAGGTGGAAAAAAAGTATTTATGTAATTGTTTTTGAGCACTCGTTCTATTTGAATTTAAAATGATCTCCCACGATAGGGCTCAACTCCCTTATGACGAATCTGTGGTCAAATTCAATTTTGTCCATGGGGCCGATCATTTTAGAAGCGATTCTCCTAGACGTTCGAAATTTTCAGGATGAGTTCGGTTCCCAAAATGGTTCGGTAGAATTCGTTAACCCAGCTTAATCGTACAGGGTGTTCCATAAAATATGGACACTCAAAATTTTTGTTCCATAATATCTCAGACAAAACGAAACCCATCGAAATGAAATGTTGCGGCCATATGCAAGATGCTCATAATAAGCGTCATGCAAAATTTTGTGGCCTTATCTGATTCGTGTGAAATTCATTATGTAAATAAAGATTGATACACTGAATGTTCGTGCAAAATTTTATGGCCATAGTGTCAACAGAAGCATATAAAGTTCAATTGGAATATTGAAAAGTAGAATCTCTATATTTGCATTACAGGATAACCGATTCAAGTGAAACTTATTTTGTGAATCAAAACTGATATACTGAATGTTCATGCAAAATTTCAAAAGGATCGCATCATCAGAATCATATAATTTAATTTTTTCAATTGTCAAGTTTTCACATATTTCAGTTTTAGGATAATTTCTAGAATATTATTCCGATCGTTTTGAGATTTTGCATTTATATATTTAGTATCAGGTAATAGTCTCATTGCTTCACTTATGAACGAGCGCTCAAAAGCACCTACTCAAGGCTTAAATTTTTTAATTTCCGAACTTCCTTTGCACTGTTTGGTGAGCATGTACAGAAATATTAATTCAATTTAGTTGAAGTCCAATTTTCAGATTTAAATAAACAAATCAAATTGGTACAAAATTTTCCCAGAATCAACTCTGAATTTCAACACATAATATCTATATTCCAACAAACAAATTCCGTTGAATTCAATTCAAAATTCCAATAACTTTTTTTACTGATATAGAGGTAACCTATCCATAATTTCGATAAAGTTAAACTGCCATAGAGGAAATAATGTCTTCGAACTGTAAAACACTTCTCGCAGTCAAAGTAATTTTATTTTCAAAATTAACTTCCAATGAGAAATAACTCTCCAATTCTGATACTTCTTCGTATATCTATTGATTGCACTCTTCAAATTATCAGAATTTTCCTTATTCAATGAATATCGCCACAGGATGTCTAGAAGATCCAGAATTTGTTGATGTTTCTGCTTGATTTGAATAAGCAATTAAATTTGAAATCTACGAGTGGACCAAAAATAAGTGATGTTCTTACTGTGATAAGAGTTCGTATGGAGATGTAAAGGTTTTAAGCAATGTAAAAAAGATGAATTCATGCTCTGATAAGAAGGTTGCTACCAGGATGCGCTAATTAGTCAATAAGGATGATGTTTAATTACTTTATATCGAATTCCCATGATATTGTTTCTACTATCACGTATTACATCAGCCTCCTTCGTTGAAATTTGCTCGCTTATATCTCCTAAATAATATGTTCATTTCATTTTGAATTTGAATAAAGTGCGTAGGACTGGTCGACCATAAAAAATAATATTCAAATATGTAGTGGCCAAGAATATTTAAAATTTAGGGCACGAATAGCAGTAAAAAATAATAACAAAATGGTAATAACGTTAATAATCATTCATCACAACAATTTGTGTGCGTTCATTTAGAGGTATTGATAGTAATTCATTCATTTGAGGAGAAGCAGAGGAGACAATAGAATATCTGATATACAGGGTTGGGATAAAGTTCGGCACCAAATTAATATCTTTAAAACGAAACGGGCGATATTTTTTAAATTTGGCAGCTGAGTGTAATGGAACACAATGCATCTGATGAGCATATTTTCATTAATGAGATACTTCCGGTTTAACCGGAAATGACCTAAATTTTTTTATTTAAATGGGACACCCTGTATATTTCTGCAGATTCTGAAAGAGCACTTTGTTTCGGATCTGTCCATACCAGGTTCCATGTAAAAATTATCGTGTTTATGTTAATCGACCAGCATGCTTACAGGAATTGAGACAACGGATTCTTGATGAATGTGCATTAATACATGGAGAAGCCTCGAGAAAAGTTACTTAAAAATTTGTTAATGGACTGGCATATTGTCAGGAGATGAATGGCAATCACTTCAAACACTTAAAATTATATTTTTAAAAATTATTTTTAATAAATTTTTTCCACTAGTAAAAGCCCTGTATTTCTTCTTTTTATAGATTTAATGAAAAATACGTCATGAAAAGCAGAAAGAGTTATCTACTACAAAGTATTTCGGTTTATTTCTCACTATTGATACAAATAACAATAATTTATTTATTTGAATGGATTGATTTTTTCTCGAATGTACAAAAAAACTCAATTTCTTCTTTTTACAAAGAATTTTTGCATGGAACCAGATATGGACAGATCCGAAACAAGGTACACTTTCAAAATCCGCAGAAATATACAGGGTGTTCCATTTAAATAAAGATAAATAAGATACTTCCGGTTAAACCGGAAGTATCTCATTAATGAAAATATGCTCATCAGATGCATTGTGGTCCATTACACTCAGCTGCCAAATTTCAAAAATATCGCCCGTTTCGTTTTAAAGATATTGATTTGGTGCCGAACTTTATCCCAACCCTGTATAATTGTCTCATATTAAAATTTCAGGATGGCTTAATTTTTGTTAATTTCAAATCGATTCAATAGAGTTTAAATCAATAAATTTTTTTGTTCCTTTTTGAGCTTCTATTTTTTCGTTGCAGATTCAGAATTCCGAAGACATCTTGAAGGGGGTTTTCGGTTGGACTCAATAAAGAAGAAATTCTTCAACATTCAAATAGTTTTTAAGTTTTATTTTTGTTGGAACGGCGAGGCAGGGTTTTTTCTACTCTGGTTTTCCCTGAGCTCTGGTATCATACGAAAATGTTGGATCATTTCGTACACGTTAAACTTACCTTTTATTTTGAGAACTGCGGCAAACACACTATAATCTCTTCAAGTTTCCATAGCAACTCTCGTTTCACAGGGATAAAACATGTAAGCCTGCAAAACTTAGCAAGTTAGTATTTCAGCGATAATATTTTGACATTACTCTAATTCATAGAAAGCTTAGGAAATAGTTATTTAATCAACTAGGTTATTAAACACAGCGACTAATGGTCAAGATATTTTAATGCGTGAACGGAGCGAACGCGTTGATAGTTCGAGACCATTAGTCGCTCGATTAATAACCGTGTTGATTACAAGATTTTTCCGACGATCTCAATTTGAATTGTGTATGAATTCTTGATTGAAATACATTCTCATTCTGCACAAGACTTACATTTGACATAATAAACTTTCTATGTTCCAGTATAGTTTTGACATTTTTCGTAGTGCTTCTAAATACTTGAACGGTTGCCATGAGGATTGCACATTAAAATAGCAAAAAATTGAGTATTAAAATGAGCCATTAATGATCAATTTCGTACACATTAGAATCACCTCTAATTTTGAGATCGACAGAAATGAATACTTATTTGTCAAATAGCGCAATACGTGTGAAAAAGTATATTGGAGAATTCCAGACTTTCTCAAATGTGACCATATAGCTGTTAAACATACACTGCGCAAAAAAATTAACGCACAATATGGAAATCTCAAATTCATTCTACAACTGAAGGTGTTCTCAATGATAATTATTTTTATCAGAATTATGCATGCATTTGTTATCCACTTTCAATGTTTGGTTTTTTTGTTGTATTTTGCGAGAGAGCATATTCATTGGGAAGAGGCTGATTGGGAAAGAGTTCTCTTCACAGATGAGTCTAGATTCTGCCTCGACTATTGTGATCGACGTTTCCTTGTATACAGACGTCCACATGAAAGATATGCTCAGTGCAATTTCCTGAATACTACCTATTGGTTTCGGGGATGATCGATTATGGTATGGGGTGGACTGCTCGCACAGACCTAGTGGTCGTTGATAATGGAGCTATGAATGCTGATAGGTATATAAGGAACATTCTTCAAGAGCATGTAGTGCCATTTGTCCCATAAATTGGCGAAAATTTCTTTTTTATGGACGATAGTGCCAGACCCCATCGTGCGCGCATCGTTCAGAAGTACCCTGAAGAGGTTGAAGTCTCTCGAATTGAATGGCCAGCAAGAAGTCCAGATGTCAATCCGATTGAGCAGGTTTGGGACAACCTCAATAGAAGGCTGAGAAGTTCAGAAAATCATCCAGCTACTCTTAATGACTTAGGAATCCAACTCAGACAAATCTGGGAGGGATTAGATCAGAACATTTTTAGATCACTCATTTTGAGTATGAACCGTCGTTGCCGAGCTGTAATTAATGCAAGGGGTGGAAATACCAAGTACTAAATTACTTATCAGCATTCCAGTATTTCAAAAATTGTTTATTTTTCTTCTTTCGTATATGATTCGTTGAAATCCTGAATTTTTCTTCCATTTAATGTGTCTTGTTTCGTTCAAAACCTTCCCGAGAGAACATAAAATATAAGTTATAAAGTCAATATAGGGTTAACTTTCATTAAAATTGAGATTTTCAGAATGTTTGTTATTTTTTTGCGCAGTGTATTTTCTCGTGAAATAGTCATGCCGAATACCACTCGAGGTGATCTTCTATATGCTGAAATTAGCAGTAGATATTATCATGAATCATATCATGCGCAAATACAAAGTAGTATTTTGAAGACACAGTCGGTTGTGCTTTGGAAAACTGAAGTCAAACGCTGAGGTAATTATACGAAAATAAGATTGAGTTATTTTTCAACTGATAATAAGTCAAACGCCGGTTTTTCATAATAAAGTTTTACAACGAAGCAATATTCATTTTTCATAGATCAAATGAATGGTCCTGAGGCTGTTAATCATCGTGTTTAACAAGCACATTAACAACTTGAGATAGCTGGTGGCAAGAGTGAAGTCTTAATCTCTAATAAGTAAACTTTAACGATCACTTTTTAATGCATTGGCTACATAGTTTGCTATTATACGTACACGTACAGTGGCGTTTCTTCGTATTGTAGCTAACCCAATCAAGAAAGAAAAGATATTTCTAGAAACCAACTCAACTATTTATTAGTATTTCTGAAAAACTTTTGAGGTTTTCACTCCCAGTCTCTGAAACAGAAATAATTAAAAATTTAAATTAAGATGAAGTGCTCCTGTCAATTAGACTGCAAATGAAAAAACACACAATTCCGAAGATTTTACAAGTTTGTCTGACGAAGGTGTCTGATATAGACACCGAAAGGTTACATTATCCTTTTCATTTATTCCCTTTTTTATTTTTACTGTTAGGCAACAATTTTTTCAAAACCAATTTGCTCCTGACAAATTGCAAAGTGCAAAGATTTTCGCAGGAGCACTACATCTTAATTAATTTTTTTCTAATTATTTCTGTTTAAGAGACTGGGAGTGAAAACTTAAAGAGTTTTTTAGAAATGAAGAATCCCCCCAGATTATATTTCAATCGATTCCTATTTATTGATAGTCACCATCAATCATATCAATTTGTAATAGACGTAATCAGTTCGTCAATTGAACTCACTAGGTCGATCCACATACAGCATGGTATTCGACAAATAAAGTATTCTGAATCTAGGTATCTATCTATGTTTCTACAAAACTTTTTGGGTTTTCACTCCCACTCTCCCACTCTGAAACTGAAATAATTACAAAATCTTTACACTAATTTGTCAGGAGCAAATTGTTTTTGAAAAAATTGTTGCCTAACAGTTGAACTAAAAAAAAATAAATGAAAGGTATAATGTAACGTTTAGGTGTCTATATCAGACTACTTCTTCAGACAAACTGGTGAAATCTTTGGAATTGAGTATTTTTTTGGGATGAATACATCTAGAGATACAGAATCCTTCCATAATATATTTCAATCGATATCTATCTAAGTATCTATAGTATTATGTATTTCGTTATTTCCTCATTTGAGTGAGTAATTTATAATACAGCCGAGGGAAAACATAAGTATTATAGCTTTATCTTAGTGTTTATTTCAATGTCAGTTAATTTCCCTTTTTTTAGTGGTTCAGCATCGGGTTGCCGGACTATGAATACACCAGCCAACCCAAATAGTACATCAATCAAAGGTGTACTTGATTTTTTTCCTAAACTTGATCTTTATAAAAGGTTTTCCAATAAGTGGTGTTATTTTGAATAGCCCGCTATTTCTGTAGATGTCACGTTTGAAGCTGGCATCTTTTAAATTTGACAAGTAGAACCTATGCCATTAATAAAAATGGAATGATATACGCTTCAAGAGCGCATTGAAATTATTAAAATTCACTATAAAAATGGTGAAAATTTGGCAGAGACGGTTCGTAAAACTTGAACATTTTTGGGTCTTCGTGTAGCACCTTGTCGGACCGCAATAAAGAAATTGGTGGAAAAATTCGAGCTGTTCGGACAAGTTAGTGATGTGAAGAATAAAACCCGTGCAAGTCGCTCAAGAACAGCTGAAAATATTGCTGCTGTAGCCGAAATTGATGAAGAAAACCTATGTTTGTCCATTCCTCGTCGTTCTTTGGAATTAGGCATTCTACAAACATCATTACACCGTATTCTGCGTAAAGATTTGGGTCTTAAGGTTTATAGTTCAGATAACACAAGAACTCAAGCCGGCTGATTGGGTCGTTGAAATGCATGAAAATTATCCGGAATCCATCTAAAAATCATCTTGAGTGATGAGGCCCATTTCCATCTCGGAGACTTCGTCAACAAACAGAATTGTCGCATCTGGGGCTCGGAAAACCCAAGAGTTATTGTTGAGAAGCCTTTCTATCCTCAACGTGTGACTGGTGTGGTTTATGGTCCGGCGGAGTGGTTGGACCTTACTTTTTCGAAAATGAGGCTGGAATAACAGTTACGGTGAATGGATTGCGCTATCGAGAGATGATTAATATTTTTTTATGGCCGAAGTTGGATAGTTTTGATCTGGGCAACGAAACCATTGATCTTTTGCGGGAAATGTTGCCGTACCGTGTTATCTCTCGAAGAGGTGATCACAATTGGCCACCGAGATCTTGTGATTTAACAGCTTGCGAGTTCTTCCTTTGGGGCCACGTGAAAGAGAAGGTCTACGCCAATAGCCCAGCGTCGATTCAAGACCTCAAAGATGGAATTCGTGAGGCTATCGAGGACATAGGATAGCCACTTTGCGATTTTGTTATGGAAAATTTCATTTAAAGGATATGGTCCTGTAAGCGTGGTTGTGGTGGTCATTTGCCTGATGTTATTTTCCACTATAAACGGCATAGCTTTTTCCTTATAATGAAATAAACATCCGATCATTTATAATGAAAAATGGCATTTTTCTTTGAATATCAAAATAACACCTCTTATTGGAAAACCCTTTATTCTGGCCGGACATGCAATCAAAAGTCCAACTATGTCTCGTTTCATCGTATGGCAACCATAGATGCGCCACTGTTCATCTTCATGAAGTGCAAAATGCCTATATGGCAATCATTAGGTAGAAATTACTTCAAAGGTTGAACTGCTTTGTTTTATACATGCGTTTCGAGCAACTTGTTAGCTTTATGATTGGTAATTGAGTTTGCTCCAAGCTTCCTCTCGTTTAAACTTATATTATTGTTTTTGTGGAGATCATATTTTATCTTACGAACAAACTTGCAACAACGCTTTCACTTCACAGAAATCGAATAAATCAACCAAGTTAATATAATGAGCTAGACAGGCTATTGGCACATGATGGAGCGTCATCGTTAAAAGTTTCTGGATTGAAACATTCTGGATTAAAATTTTCCGGTTTCTTATTATTATGTGTTATACAGGTTGTTTAAAAGGTAGGTATACGGGAAAAGTCGACAAGAGATAAAGCACCTTCATGTGATAAGCTCCAAGCGCAATATCAATTGAATGAATTTGAGGAAAAGACATAAAAATTCATGAAAGCCCTGAGCAGGTGCTTTTGAGAGCTCGTAATTAGTGGAAAAATGAGTCTTTTATCTCAAATTTGTTCAAAAGACTCAATAAAATTGATACTAAATACAGTAGAACTCCAATTATCCGAACTCCGACTATCCGAATCGCCGATTATCCGAATCACTCTCAGAAAAAAAATTGTCCAAAAAATAGCTTACATTGACGGAGATGTTTGAAAAACAATGATTTTTATTTCTAAACTTGTACATATGTACATTTTATTTATATTTAAAACATGTGAAAATATCATGTTTCTTTCATTTAATTCAATAAAAAAATAGTGCAATATCAAAACGTAGCTTTTTTCTCTCTAATGGCAATTTTTTTTAAAAACTCCGATTATCCGAATATTTGATTATCCGAATGGGTCCCGGTCCCCATTAATTCGGATAATTGGAGTTCTACTGTATATAAGTGCAAAATCTCTGCACGGTCGGAATAATATTCTGGAAATTATTCAAAAACTGAAATATGTAGAAACTTGACGATTGAAAAAAATTTAATTCTATGGTTCTGATGATGCCATCTTCTTTAAACTTTGCAAAAACATTCAGTATATCAATCTTCATTCCCAGAATAAATTTCACTTGAATCGAATATCTTTTTATGGAAATACCTATACATATAAAGATTCTTCTTTTCAATATTCCAATTGAATTTTCGGTTATGTTAACACTATGGTCACAAAATTTGGCATAAGGCTCATTATCAGCATCTTGCATGTGGCCGTAAAATTTTATTACAACTGGTTTTGTTTTGTCTGAGATATTGAGGAACACAAATTTTGAATGGTCATATTTTATTAAACACCCAGTACGCTTTGGCTGGTTAACGGTATCAGGTCCATTCCTATCATTTGACATAATTTTCGGCTCAAGATTCGAAAATGATAGATATTTGATCAAAACAATGCCTGTAGCACTGGCTTAGGCAGAACGAGCGCTCAGAAAAGAGTTTTTTGGCCTCAAGAATCTTTGATTAAAATATTATACATAGTCAAAGTATAAAAGGTTTTCCAATAAGAAGTGTTATTTGGAATAGCCCGCTATTTCGGTAGATGTCACGTTTGAAGCTGTCATTTTTTGACATTTGACAAGTAGAAACTACGCCATTAGTAAAAATGGACCGATACACGCTTCAAGAACGCATTGAAATTATAAACATTCAATATAAAAATGGTGAATATTTGGCAGGGACGGTTCGTAAAACTCGAACTATTTTGGGTCGTCGTGAAGCACCTTTTCGAGCTGTTGATACAAGTTAGTGATGTAAAGAATAAAACCTGTGCACGTCGCTCAAGAACAGCCGAGAATATTGCTTATGTAGCTGAAAGTGTTGAAGAAACCCCAGTTTTGTCCATTCCTCGTCGTTCTATGAAATTAGGCTTTCCACAAACGTCATTACATTATTGGCAACGTTTACTTTCAACAAGACGGCTCTACGTGTCACACGAGCAACGAAACCATTGATCATTTGCGGGGAAAGTTTCCGGACCGTATTACCTTTCGAAGAGTTGATCACAAATGGCCACCGAGATCTTGAGATTTAACACCTTGCGACTTCTTTCTTTGGGGCCACGTGAAAGAAAAGGTCTACACCAATAGTCCAGCGTCGATTCTAGACCTCAACGATGGAATTCGTGAGGCTATCGAGGACATAGGGCAGCTACTTTGCGATTTGGTTATGGAAAATTTTATTAAAAGGATATGGTCCTGAAAGCGTAGTCGTGATGGTCATTTGCCTGATGTTATTTTCCACTATTAACGTCATAGCTTTTTCTTTATAATAAAATAAACATCCGATCATTTATATTGAAAAATGGCACCCTTAAGTATAATGTTCCTTGAGAATGAAAACTGAGCCTATTTATACAGGGTGTTCCTAAATTGAACGTACAAACGAAAAGGAGGGATTCCTTAAGTAAGTTTAAGAAAAAAAAGTCCCATAAACGTGGGGTCGCAAACGTCTCGTTTTCGAGATACAGGGTTAAAGTTTTAATCAAAAACATGTGTTGATTATCCGAGTTTATCGAATCTTTATGAATCATCGCTACAGATCAGGAATATTTCCATAAAAACTGACACTGAATTCATTCACCACAGCTTACAGTGGCCTTTCCATCATAATTGGGATTTTCACGAGGATTTCGAGAGAATCGTTCAAATTTTTTTTTCTCGAAATTGTTGGTAGATACGACAAAACTACAAGAGACCGAAAAGTTTAGTATAAGAACGAAGCTTCTTTTTACATTTTTTCAAATTAACAGTTGCCCACCAAAAAAAAGTTCTGCAGAAGAACAGGTGGCAGTGTTCCAGAAAAAATATCACCCTGTAGATCTTCTATCGAAATTGCCATGTCACGTGGTGAGAACTCTCAAATGTAATATGTATGCCAAATTTCAGTTGAATATCTTGTTAAGTGTAGATACTATGAGAAAAAAAATTGAAAAAAAATCAAACTTCAACACTCTGTATCTCGAAAACGAAACGTTTGCGACCCCATGTTTATGGGACTTTTTTTTCTTAAACTCACTTAAGGAATCTCCCCTTTTCGTTTGTACGTTCAATTCAGGAAAACCCTGTATATTAATTTCATTATGTATTCAAAAAATTCGGTTTGTCATTTTATACCAGTTCACAATGATTTTGCGTGAATCTCACGAAAATATTCATGTGAATGAACAAATTATAGTGAGGTTGTGTTCCAGTTTAAAATACCGAACACACAAATTATGTTCTTCAAATTTGTTAGATCAAGTATATCCAAATTTTTTGTAACAAGATACTACACCAACCTGATTCCTAGGAGAAAAATCAAATCTCCTTGACAATGCCAATAACACATCTGTTATATGACGCACATAAATAAATACCTGTTGATTTGTCTTGACAAATAGGCGGGCTATTATATTTCAAAAAGCTACCTGCTCATCTTAATAGAGGGTGGAGTAAAAAAGATTATTCGCATATGAATTGACAGCTTTTGTGTTAGGCCGACCATCCATTCGATTGAATTAGAGGGTAGTATTAGTTTTAACACGTTCTTGGATGAGCATATTAGGTGCTTATTCAACCGAAAATTATCTTCAAAATTGTTTACTTGAATGATTTATATAGAAGTATCAGTTTTACAGAATTATACGCGATCTCTGAATTTTCTTTTATATCCTAAATATCAGTTATTTCCCTAATTTTGAAACGCACACATTCTCAACCTCTTCGTTGGGCCTCTAAAATTCTCTAGTGGCAGTTCCGGAATCAAAAATTCCAGAAATTTTAGAAAATGTTCTGATTAAAAGCTTTTAATCAACCAATTAAAGGAAAAAAGGTACTCCAAACGAAATCAGTTATCAAAATAATGTTAACGATCACATAGAATAATTAAAATATGAAGATAAAGGTTAAAATTTTTAGAGAAGTCCTAAGCAGGTGCTTTTGAGCGCTCGTTCATTTGTAGAGAAATAACGAGCATTTTGCATGAACATTCAGTATATCAATCTTCACTGAATAAAATTAACGCAAATCGAATATCTTGTTATGGAAATATAAAGATTCTTCTTTTCAATTTTCCAATTGAATTTTCTATGGTTTTGTTATCCCTATGGCCACAAAATCTTGCATGAAGTTTGTTATGAGCATCTTGCATATGGCCTGAAAATTTATTTATTTATTTATTTCACATTGGAATACATACAGGCATTCACCCAGAAGCAGTATTCACATATATACAAACTATTTCATACAAAAGGAAATTCCCAAATCATACATGTACAAAATAACAAGAACCTACCATCCAAGGCAAAATAACATAAAAATACCAACCCGAAAAAATACAAAACAGGCTTACATTAAATCATAAAATTATCGATCTGAGGCCTCAAGGTTGGTCCTGACAGTTTTCTTCAACCTTACTAATGGATCTTGAAAAATATCAACATTCACACAAAGGGCATTACATGTCGTCATAACTCTGTGGAGTGGGGAGTTCTGCGCCGAATTAGTGTTTCTGACGGTGCAATAGAAAGTACCGAAAGATCTCAAACAAAACAAATTTCAATTTAATTGGTTTCATTTTGTCTTAGATATTGAATAACAAAAATTTTGAACCACCATATGTTACGGAACATCCTGTACGATTCAGCTGGTTTACGGCATTTGGGAACCTAACTCACCCTGGAAATCTCAAGTTCCTAGGACAATCCCTTCGAAAGTTATCGTGCTTATGGCCGGACAACCACTCGGACATAATTAAATTTGACCACGAATTCGTCATCAGGGAGTGGAACTCTTTCGTAGACCATTTTGGCTCAAAATTAGAAAATTACAGACATTTGGGCAAAACTATATCCATAGCACTCGTATAAGTAGAACGAGCTTTCAAAAATGTAAGGATAAAATAAGTAACCGACATTTGGTCAAAATTGTACGCCTTTGGGAATAAGTGTGCAAACTGTTTTAATGAAAAATTTAAGAAAAGTCCTGAGCAGGAGCTTTTGAGCACTCGTTCTTTGGTAGAGCAATGACCAATAAGACTATTACCTCAAATTTTATATGGGATTTGAGATTGATACCAAATATATAAATGCAGAATCTCAGCACAATAGGAATTATATTCTGGAAATTATTCAGAAAAAGAAATATGTTAAAAATATAAATAAAAAAATTTAAATAAATTAAATTTCTGCATGCAAATTCAGTACGTTAATTTTCATTCACAAAATGAATTTCACTCGAATCGGATATTCTGTTATGGAAATATAAAGATTCTTCTCCCAATATTCCAATTGAATTTCTATGATTCTGTTAACACATTTTCAGCATATCAATCTTCATCCACAGAAAAAATTTCACTCGAAACGGATATATTATTATGGAAATATGAAGTTTTTTTTTCCAAACTTCAATTGAATTTTCTATATGGTTTTGTTCACACTAAGGCCACAAAATTTTGCATGAGGCTTCTCATGAGAATCTTACATTTGCCAGTAACATTTCATTTCGATTGGTTTCGTTTTGTCTGAGATATTGAGGAACAAAAATTTTGAATGGCCATATTTCATGGAACACCCTGTACGATTTGGCCGGTTAACGAACTCGACCAAAGCATTTGGGACCCGAACTCATCCTGAAAATTTCAAGTCTCTAGGACAATCCCTTCGAAAATTATTGTGCTAACGGCCGGACGGCATCATGAACAGAATTGAATTTGACCTCTAATTCGTCATCAGGGAGTCTTACCCTATCGTTTGAGAGCATTTTTTGCTCCAAATTAGAGAATTACAGACATTTGAACAAAACGATATAGCACTCGTTTAAGTAGAACGAGCGCTCAAATCCACAGAAATGATTTAAGGTCGTTATCAAGATCAAGATCGGTGAAAGCAATAAATTTTCGGTCTTTTTGTGAATGAAATCTCTTCTATTGGAAATATCCTTGCTTTCGATATTTCTGACCACGTGCAGAGACAAGCACGAGATGAGAATATTCCCTATTATTCTATTCTAAGAGTTCAAGCAAGTTACTCGATTGTCTCGATTAACCTGTTACTTCACCTGCTGAAAATATTTGAGATTATTCATATTCATTAGCATTTCCACCGTCTAATATGCATGCTTAGAATTATTTGTTGGTATAATTGAATTGGACTAAGGTGATGTTGTTTTATATGCCGCCCGTCTACTCTACATATTCAGAGGGTATTTCAATTTCGGAAATTAAGAAGTCTCACCTGCCTTCTGAAACAATTAAATTGGTAATTAGTACTCCTGGATATACTGTGAAAAAATCAATTTAAATAGTACAGGTCAATAGCATTAGAGATGAGCATATGTTCCCGGTTATTCACAGCTATTTTAGTGGTTCTTGTTTCTGGACCTGGTGCCGTTGACAAAAAAACTCCCAGGTGATGGGCCACAGATTTTTTACCAAGGTTCACCTTGATTTAAAGTGTGAGGTGGTCATGATTTGATTATATTCAGGAAGTAGACCCGATGATGAATAAATTATTGAAGTTATCTTTTGGATCGCAGTTTATCGATTCATATCTAGATATGGATGGTGTTGGGCAATAATGTGTTGATCAAAATTTTTTCAGTAAAGAAGCTATTCGTCTATTCACAACGTTGAAATACACTCACCAGTAAAATAATTCATAATATGTTATTTCACGTCCGATTTGATTGATTTTTTTCAATTGTAGGTAAGTTTATTCGAAATCAATCAACAGTTTCGGATTTCAAGAAAACTGGGTTTACATCATTTTATACTGGGTCAAACAAAATCGGTTTTTTTACTCTAACTTTGAAACTACCTATAGTGTGATCCAGTTGTTCCACCATATGATTTCTAATTTATCATCAAGACACTTTTCTCCTCAACAATTTCGTTCTTCATTTTTAACAATAGCTTCATATTTGTAAATGATACAGGGTTTTCAGTTAAATATTGAAATCCGCTAAGCCTATCACAGTCCTTCAACAAATTGAACTTAAAATTCTGACCTAATGAGAATAAACTGAAAACTTATTAAAAATATAACGTTTTTTCCCCATTCCCATTCCCAGGAGCGGATAACAGGTGCAATTCGTCTTATCTGGTCTGCTACCCCAGAATTTTAACAGAGAATATGAATTAGAAGACGCATTATCGATGTATTCTTCACTACTCCAAGAAAAAAATAAAAACGTAATTAAAGCAGAATTTGAAATATGGAGAATGTCAATGAACTACATTTCAAAATCGGCATTAGAATGCTTAGATGAGTGCAATCAGAATATGTATCCGAACATCTACGAGTACATCCTACTACAAATTTTAGCTACGATTCCAGTATCTACTGCTACTTCAGAAAGAAGTTTTTCCAGCTTGAGGAGAATTAAAAATTACCTGCGCAATTCTTCTAGGGAAACTAGATTGAATGGGTTGGCGCTTATGAATATTCATTATAGTGTGAAAATTGATGAAAATGAATTGGTTGACCAATTTGCTAGAAAAAAAAGACGGATAGACTTTAACTGAAGGAATTCACCATAAAAAATATTGTTTGTGTTTTCTCACTGTTTCATTTTTAATACCTTTTTATATGTTGTTGGCAGTATTTTGGAGTAAAACATTAAAAAACTCTATTTAGTTTCAATGAAAGCTTACATCCACACTAATTTCATATTGATTCATTCTGTAAGTACTGTTTGGGAAATAAATATTGTTTTTTAAGTTTTTGTTTGAGTGAATAAAAATTAAATTCTGAAGCATATTTGAAAAATAGGTTTACCTAACATAGCCAGGAATATCTAGTTGAATATTGTACCCGAAGTAGGAAAAGGATTACTGAATTCTTAAAAACAACAAATACTTGCTACAGAAAGCGTTTCTCACAATTGCCGGCACCTACAAAGTCAATTGCCAAAATGTCAAAAAATTTGTACATTGAATAGTAAAAATTGAGAACCTAGTGAGTGTTCGGAAAATTCAAAATCCTGCTCGTATTTGATATATCAAGAAATACACACTTAAACATTCAAAAGTATTATTAACTTGGTGTGAAAATGTAAGGAAAAACATCCCTGTTTCGTTAGCTTTTCAAAAAGGTACCTACGTCAATAATTCCTTTTTCCGTCGACCTCAAAATAGAAGGTGATTTTAATGTGTACGAAATTGATCATTAATGACCCGTTTTAATGTTCAATTTATGCTATTTTAATGTGCAATCCTCATGGCAACCGTTCGAAAGTATTCAGAAGCACTACAAGAAATGTCAAAACTCTACTGGAACTTATAAATTCTATTATGTCAAATATACAGGGTGTCCCATAAATACCACGCGAAAGTGACACTGGAGATAGATTGGCATTAGGTCTTTCAGATAGTATCAACATGACCTCAGTAAAAGTCCGCTGGTTTTCGAGATATCACCACTTTCGTGTATTTTTTAAAAATCTCCAATTTTCGGTCTTCAAACTCATGTTTTTTTTACCTAGGCTATCCTGAATAGTTGCTTTAAACAATGAAGTAATAACTTCACCTAGAACTAGAACAAAATCCTTCAAAAAATGTCTAACTCGTTGTATTTTATGACGAAGTTAAAACGTTAAAACTTAAGTTTGACTGACTGATGTGAAAAAAATTATATCAGACTGAATTGACAAATAATCGTAAAAACTGGTCCATTTCCTGCACTTTTCAAAATGATACAATACTACCAATTTTTGTAAAGTCAAAACCTTAGAAATTATAATTTTGTCGCGAGAGATGTGTTTAAGCCGGAATAATTAAAAATTAGGAAAAATGCACAAGTATCACCTGTTGCCAAATCACATGTTGCTTGATATTCTTTCCTCGCTACCGTTTCAAACAACCATTATTTTTGCTCTTCTTTCTCTTTTATCTCACTTTCTCTTTCATTTTTTGTTTGCAAAAGTGGTGATATCTCGAAAACCAGCGGACTTTTACTGAGGTCATGTTGATGCTATCTGATAGACCTAATGCCAATCTATCTCCAGTGTCACTTTCGCGTGGTATTTTTGGGACACCCTGTATGTCTTGTGCGAATTGAGAATGTATTTCAATCAAGAATTCATACACAATTTATATTGAGGTCGTCGGAAAAATCTTGTGATCAACTCGGTTATTAATCTAGGGACTAATGGTCTCGAAATATCAATGAAAATGTCTTGACCTTGACACTGAATAGGTAACAGACTTTTTCGAGCCATGGAATTCATGGAGTTATTGATCATTATCAAGCTTGGCATTCTGAAAACTGTGTTTTTCCAATTTTTTTCCAATCAAGATCATTTTGCATAAATTAACACATTATACTTCATGATTTAACAATACATATGTATATTATAATCAATCGTTCACCTGCTAGTTAGTCTAACTCTTATCTGTATAGATCAACTATTTATATGAAATTTGCATGAGCAAAAACACTAGAAAAAATTTAACACATTTTGCTACACAAACACAACCACATCCTGTACAAATTGAAACCAGTATATCGATGTCAGGAAGATTATTTACAAAAAATTAAGAGGAACAGTGGTTAAGAGTCAATTGGTCGGCTGACGAGATTCTATAACAACTGTTTTACGCACGTCAGGTGTAAATTCTGGTTATAGATTTATAGTCTAATAAAAATATTTATTCTCGGAATAAAGAATATTTAGACTACCGACATGAGATATCATAATTGGTTCATAATAAAATCTGGAATAATATTCCATCAAGTAGACGCGTGTCTTTACCCTACCGTAAAGGTACAGGTGATCTTTTTTTCTGTGGATTCATACACGGTATATGTACATAATTTATTTGTCTGTCACCTGCCTTATTATTACGAGAAGGATGATGTCTTCGGACTAATGTAGTTCCCCACGCATATATTCGTTTTTTCCGTATTTAATTTGTACGATTTGACAGTATAATGGGGTGAAATCATCCCTTGGTTATCTACCTTCGGATCGAGGATTTCTCGACTTCTTACAAGGGGGTTGTCATCAAATCAGATTAAAGTGAAAAAAATTCCTACGGTCTGAAATGAATTAATGTTCCACTCAGTAGTGCAAGACGATGGGTTGTAATATAAATGGATTAAGGGAATAGAGCATAAAAATCATCTTTTTATTCGAATTGAAATGTGTGTTTAAGGAAAAATGGAAAGCAAACTTGAATATTAAAAAATTCAAGAAAAGCCCTGAGCTGGAGAGCCTTTGAGCGCTCGTTCTTTGGTGGAGCAATAAGACTATTACCTCAAAATTCTATATGGGATTTGATATTGATACCAAATATACAGGGTGTTCCTTAATTGAGCGTACAAACGAAAAGGGGAGATTCCTTAAGTGAGTTTAAGAAAAAAAGTCCCATAAACATGGGGTCGCAAACGTTTCGTTTTCGAGATACAGAAGTTTCACAATTTTTTTTCTCGAAATCGTTGGTAGTATAAGAACAAAGCTTCTTTTTACATTTTTTCAAATTAACAGTTGCTCACCAAAAAAAAGTTCTGCAGAAGAACAGGTGGCAGTGTTCCAGAAAAAAATATCACCCTGTAGATCTTCTATCGAAATTGCCATGTCACGTGGTGAGAACTCTCAAATGTAATATCTATGCCAAATTTCAGTTGAATATCTTGTGAAGTGTAGATACTATGAGAAAAAAACTTGAAAAAAATTCAAACTTCAACACTCTGTATCTCGAAAACGAAACGTTTGCGACCCCATGTTTATGGGACTTTTCTTTCTTAAACTCACTTAAGGAATCTCCCCTTTTCGTTTGTACGTTCAGTTTAGGAACATCCTGTATAAATGTAGAATATCCGCACAATCGGAATTATATTCTGAAAATATCGGAAAATAAAAGATGTAAAATATCAATAATTACAAAAATATATGGGATCCC
The DNA here is from genome assembly GCA_013421045.1 of Propylea japonica. Taxonomy (NCBI): domain Eukaryota; kingdom Metazoa; phylum Arthropoda; class Insecta; order Coleoptera; family Coccinellidae; genus Propylea; species Propylea japonica. Next base: position 26,948,809 of record CM024242.1, read on the forward strand.
CTTGAAATTTTGCATGAATATTCAGTATAGTAGTTTTCATTCTCAAAATAAATTTCACTCGAATCGGATATTCTGTTATGGAAATTTTGCATGAATATTCAGTATATTAATCTTTATCCACAGAAGAAATTTCACTCTAATCGATATCATGTCATGGAAATATAAAGATTTTTATTTTCAATATTCTAATTGAATTTTTCAAGATTCTGTTGAAACTACGGCCACAAAATTCTGGATGAATATCGATCTCCATTCACAAAAAAAATTCACTCGAACCGGATATCTTCTTATGAAAATATGAAGTTTCTTTTTTCAATATTCCAATTGAATTTGCTATGGTTCTGTTCTCACTATGGCCACAAAATTTTGCATGAGGCTTGTTATCAGCATCATGCATTTGGCCGTAACATTTCATTCCCATTGGTTTTGTATTTTCTGAGATATCAAGGAACAAAAATTTAAAACGAACTTAACTGAGCCATTTGGAACCCGAAACCAACCTGAAAATTTCAAGTCTCTAGGACAATCCCTTCGAAAGTTATTGTGCTAACGGACAGTCGGGCAGAACCACGGACAGAATTGAATTTGACCACGAATTCGTCATCAGGGAGTCTAACCCTATCATTTGAGACCATTTTCGGTTCAAATTTCAAAAATTGCAGACATATGGGCGAAACGATATGGCACCCGTTCAAAGGCAAATGATGTAGGGTAAAACCCGGATAGATGCCTCAGTTGGATAGATGCCCCATTTTCAAAATACCTAACTTCCGAAACACGTATCAAAAAATTAATTTTATAAGTAGCTGCTACAGTCACCCTGGACCTTAGTTTTGTAAGGGTTATTGTAAAGTGAAGTCGTTTTTCGCTAGTGTGTGTGATCATCTCAGCAGCGAACTTCACAAACATGCCAAAGTTTTAGAGGAAGGTATTTGCCGCTGTATAACTTTTGAAGTGGTAGGTAATAAATTCATTAATTTTTTTTATTACGCCAATACAGTGTTTCATTGAGTGTACATCTGAGTACAAATATTTTTTGTTTTCTTCTTAATTTATGAAAAAAAAATAATGGGCATCTATCCCTACCAAAAAGGATAGTTGCCCTGATTTTTTGAGGTATAGGTGCCCCTTAGGACATCTAAACTAAAACCTTATCTTCTGAGCAGATTTTCGATTCATTGTGTTATTTTTATTTTAAACTTGATTCCTGATCATTTTTGTTGAGACTTATTATTTCATTTATTTATCATGAATGTGTGGAATAATGCTTTCTGTTAATATGAAGAATGCAACTTTCCGTTTAATATATGCTTTTGAAATTCAATTTAAATGCACAATTGTTGTTAATTCGCTCCATGTTGCGTAGATAAAGTCATGGAGGTATAGGAAGGGGAGGGGGCATAACGATTGAAAAGTGTCACATAAACAAAACAAACCAGGGACACACCAATATGGCCGACTTCGAGCAATTCAAACGAAGGATTTCCTTGTTATTTCCTCATTTGTTGTTCTCTTTCTGTACGTTTTGTTGCAGTAAAAAATTCAGTATTAGTTAAAAATGGTTTCTTGTTCTGTAAATGTGTGCTCTAATACATCCAAAGCGAAACTCAAGAAACCTGGAGTTACATTTCACAGGTAAGTTCTTTCCATTGTTTTATTTTGAAATTGTTGTTGATATCAGTTATTAACGTAGCTTACAGCTTACACCACGCTAAAAAATATAGGTACCTTGATATTCCCACTTGTTATCTCTGAGTCAATAGTTTATTAATCATTTCTTTTGATAACATGAAATCATTGTTGAAAATAACTTTCCTACTGCGGGGGATTTGTAATATAAGATATCTGTATCGCAAATCTCCTCATAATACCTGTTTCCTCACTTTTTCTTTATCACAGTTTCCCTCTGAACCTTGAACGGAGAGCCATGTGGATTCAGGCCCTCGGAAGAAATAACTGGGTTCCATCATCCCACGCAAGGGTTTGTTCAATTCATTTCAAGGAGGAAGATTTGGATAGAACTTCTTTATCCTGTGTGAGAGTTAGAGAACATGCTGTACCTTCAATTTTCTTAGAATTAACTTCCAAACAGGTAAACTTCATTATCCATAATTAAATTAAAAAAAAAATTGTGCAAAACATGGTCTCTATAAATGATTATAACAGAGCGTTTAGCGTTGGATCATTATAAATATTTATATTCTGATGTAAACTTTAATTCAAACAAACGATACTGTGAGTTTAGGCATTCCGAAAGAAGATGAATAATGTGACTGAAATTATAAATATGTTGACTTCCATAAGACACAATAGTATTAAAAATTTTCAAAGCAACATACGATTTTACAATCATTAATAAAGACCCCATATTATAAAGATCTTACAGCTCTTTTGAAAACAGCTGGTTAATTATCTCACTTTCTTGTTAATGTTTATTGTTAATTGATTCGATAAATTTGAAATTTCAGGTTGGCAGAGCTGCCCCTTTTAACTTAGAAGATTATTGTGTTACCGTAATGAGTGATATGGAAACATCAACATCTGGAGACCCCTTAAATTAAGCAATACCTATGGAAGTGGACGAACCTAGAGCTTTAGAGAATACCCCTCCGAAATACCGGAATCTTGTGGCCCAGAAGGTGCAAATTATTAAAAAGAAGGAAGAAATATGTAATAGCCAGGTGCAAGCAAAGTTTAGCAAGCAGAGATAGGTGTATTTCTAGAATTCGACAAAGATATTGTGCAAAAATGCATTGAATCACGAATCAATTTAATAAAAGTCATACTGATGAAGTATTTCGATTTAAGATTACGCAATAGTGCTAAATGTACTAGCGATCTAATGCATTTTAAAAAAATAGACTTTAACTCATTCCATATTGTTTCAAGGATTGTAAGGTCATACTGTATATTGTACATAATTTTTTTGTATATACATATTATAATCTATATTTTGTAAGTAAATTCCTGTATTTATCTGATGTATTTATAAAACATAATTATAACACATTTATGTTATTACCTGTGTTTCATTATGCATTTTATAGTGTTTATTTTGTTTCCATAATCAATTCACACATAAACTCAGGTTTGCCAATTAAAATAGAAATACCTCAAGAAACAAACTGATTTCATTAGCAATCGATTTTAATTTGAAAAAAGTGCACAACTGTTGAAGAAATTATTCATTAATATCATTATTAGGACTTGTTTTGTTACTCCGAGCATGATCTTTGAATGTAATTGCCAATAAAAGTTAACTGAAACAATGCCGGTACATTCAAAACTTTTTCAACAGTGGAGAATTGCACGTATGTGATATATGGCATAAGAGTTTTAAACTAAGAGAACACTTCTACCAACATGTAAAATTGCATACAGGTTTTCGACCATACATTTGTGTAAACTGCAACAAGTCTTTCACAAGGAAAGAACACCTTTTATGTCACATGACTTCGCACAGCGGTCAGAAAAAATTATACTTGTAATATTTGTAAGAAATCATTCTCGAGGAATGATAATCTGTTAAAATACAAGACCTACAAAAAGCAGAATGGTTTCACTTACGAAGTGTGTGAAAGCAGTTTGTAATGAAACATTATTTTTTGCATGGCGGTACCTCCATGATTTTTCTTCGTAAATGAAGGAAGTCTACAAATATTTCAGAAAAAAATATCAGTCTATATTTTATCATTTAAGACTTGTTTCGTTTCTTCGAGCAAGATTTCTGAATTCAATTGTCGATAAAAGTAAACCGAAACCTTGACAAGTTCAAATTTTCGAAATTCCCGCCACAAATTGCCCATACCAATATGGCCGAACTATGTGACACTTTTGGAACAAAGGAAATATAGGATATGCTCCCTCCCCTTCCTATACCTCCATGGATAAAGTTTCTGTTTTGAGCATAGAATATCTTATTGTATTTGGTTGGGTTTGTGGTTCACACAGTATGAAGGGCATCTATCCCTCCCAGTATTTTCATGTTGGGGCAACTATCCGTACTTGTAGGCATCTATCCCCAAAAAAAGGGTTCTACAAAAATCAAATTTCTGTAAAATTTGGGATTGCTATATCAGAGAAAAGTCTGACAGTCAGTTGCAGGAACGTCCATTAAAATTTAAAGATCCATTAAACTCTTAATCCTCCATTATTACAAGGAACTAATGGAGGATTAAGGGTTTAATGGACCCAGTGGCGCAGCCAGGATTTTATTTTAGGGGGGGCTGAACTGAAAAATTTTTGATGATACAGTGAATAACGAAAGTTGCAAAAAAATAAAGGAGAAAGAAATAACGAAGAAATTAATCTTTGGGGGGGCTGCAGCCCCAAAGCCCCCCCCCCTGGCTGCGCCAGTGAATGGACCTTTAAATTTTAATGGACGTTCCTGCAACTGAGCATGAGTATTTCAAATAAATAATGAGGCTTCCCACACTCATAGAAATTACACATATAAAATCAATATTTTAAAAAATATGAGGCAAATTCAAAAAGTGGGGCATCTATCCGGGTTTTACCCTAACTATGGTAAGCTGTGGTTACATCGCCAAAATTCGACTCAAGTATAATGAACGCTCAAAAAGAGTGTTATAGTTTTGAGTGATCTCAACGAGGTTCTGGAAATACCCTCAAAAGTCTAAAGCTCAAGTTTTTCAGAAATTTCCTGCGCCCAACAGGTCCTCCCTGTACAGGGTGTCCCGGAAAATGTGGTAAATCTCTCAGATTCAGATAGAACATAAAAAATGAAGATGACAAGTTTCCATAATTTTTTTTCCTAGCGGCTCTCCCTACGAAGACACGACCTCCTAAATGACGCCACTGGAAATCCATTTTAGTGGAATACGTTTCAAACTACTAGATATAATTTGATGAAGATTTGATATGATTAATAGTATTAACGACCCCTTAAATCACCACACTCAAATTTCAATTAGCTTGCTCAGTTTACCAGGGGCGGATTGGATTGTACATTTTAATGCTTACATTTTTAAACACCCTGTGTGATAAGGTGCTAAAAAAAATTTGGATACCTTGAACTTCAAGCTTAAGAAAAGGTACTCTTGTTCAGTGTCGATAAAATGAACCGTTTTCGAAAAAAAAATAATGAAAGAAGTAAGTAATTGAAATTTGTTCCACCAAAATGAATTTCTAGTGGCGTCATTTAGGAGGTCGTATCTTCGTAAGGAGTGCCGCTAGGAAAAAAAAATATGGGAACTCGTCATCTTATTTTTTTATGTTTTATCTGAATCCGAGAGATTTCCCACATTTTCCGGGACACCCTGTATACGGCATATTCAGCTACCCAGATTTCAATATTCTCATTGAAAATTCTCGATCGATTATTATTTAGATTCGACTCAAATAAAGTATACACATCCCTTGTCCTACTGTTGGAAGAACCGGATCCGTTGGTATCCATATATTGGGTTTGTATGGTTCGTTAACAATAAATAACCAGTGCAAAATGACTTAATAATCCCAACATAATTTAACGAAATCACGGAGGAGTGTAATCTAGGCATCTGATGCACCACAATGAAATTGGATGTTAACTCACTCACTGCAACAACGAGTGTCAAGAAGAGAACACTTTATGAGTTTGCAGGAAAAACGATTTTTATTTTTGGCACCGATCGTATGTAGTATGTACTGTTGGTCACATGTATGTTTTTCATTTTGCGATGCGTTGAGGTCAGTCTGAAGAATCAAGTAACTTTTTCTCTTTTCTACTATTTAGCATTCCTGATAGCGATATGTACATATATGGTGAACTATTTGAACTTTACGATAGTATATTTTACTTTCCTGATTTCTTTCAATTCTTCAATGAACGTTAAATCTTGGGAATAATATTATTTTTCGTAGTTTCGTAGATGCATTCCAATATACCGATCTTAGTGTCATTTATTTCTATCTGTCAATTCGTATCATTGGTAATTCAGTTGTGTGATTGCAAATGCACATTAAAATAGCATCTTGTATAGGTAAAATAATTCTCTACAAACCTCCTATTGACCAGACTTCATATTTCCATACGAAGATATTCGATTCGAGTGAAACTAATTTCATGAATGGAGATCGATATACTGAATGTTCATTCAAAATTTCGTGGCCATAGTGTTTATAGAACCATAGAAAATTCATTTAGAATATTGAAAAGATAAATCTTTATTTTTCCATAACAAGATACCCGATTCAAGTGAAATTTCCTTTGTTAATGTAAACTGATATAGGTACTGAAGCATATTGAAAAGAAACATCTTTATATTTCCATAACAGGATATTTGACCGAAAAAATTTTGGTCCAAAAAAATTTTGTCCAAATAAATTTTGGCCCAAAAAAATTTGGTCCGAAAAAATACCGGTCCGAAAAAATTTTGGTCCAAAAAAATTTTGACCAAAAAAATTTTGGTTCAAAAAAATTTTGATCTGAAAAATTTGGGTCCAAAAAATTTTGACCAAAAATAATTTTGGTCCAAAAAATTTTGACCCAAAATAATTTTGGTCCAAAAAATTTTGACCCAAAATTTTGGTCCGAAAAAATTTTGGTCCGAAGAAATTTTGACCCAAAAAAATTTTGATTCAAAAGAATTTTAACCTAAAATTTTGGTTCAAAAAAATTTTAACCTAAAATTTTGGTCTGAAAAAATTTTGATCTGAAAAATTTTGGTCCAAAAAATTTTGATCTAAAACATTTTGGTCCAAAAATATTTTGTCCGAAAAAATTTCGACCCAAAAAATTTTTGGTCCAAAAAAGTTTTAACCCAAAATTTTGGTCCACAAAAATTTTGACCCACAAAAAATTGTGGTCCAAAAAAATTTTGACCCGGAAAAATTTTGACCCAAAATTTTGGTCCGAAAAAATTTTGACCCAAAAAAATTTTGACCCGAAATTTTGGTCTAAAATAATTTTGATCTGAAAAATTTTGGTCCCAAAAATTTTGATCTAAAACATTTTGGTCCAAAAATATTTTGTCCGAAAAAATTTTTTGAGTGAAAATTTTTTTGATCCAAAGAATTTTAACCCGAAATTTTGACCCAAAGAATCCAAAATTTTGGTCCATAAAAATTTTGTCCAAAAAAATTTAGGTTCAAAAAAATTTCAACCCAAAGGACCCCGCACATTTTGTATGAGAATTGGCTCCCGGTGGATTTGGCTGAAAATTTGATATGATGTTCTACTAATCCTTCTGATCAAATGTCTCTACAGTCGCGAAGCTGAAAAATGCATACTTCTAGGAGTTTTTAGCGATTTTTTGTATGCTAAAAACTCCTAGAAGTATGCATTTTTCAGCTTCGTGACTGTGGAGACATTTGATCAGAAGGATTAGTAGAACATCATATCAAATTTTCAGCCAAATCCACCGGGAGCCAATTCCCATAATACGTAAGCCATAACGGATACAAAAAATCGCTAAAAACTCCTAGAAGTATGCATTTTTCAGCTTCGTGACTGTTTAGACATTTGATCAGAAGGGTTAGTAGAACATCATATCAAATTTTCAGCCAAATCCACCGGGAGCCAATTTCCATACAAAATGTGCGGGGTCCTTTTTGGTCCAAAAATTCGACCCAAAAAATTTGGTCCAGAAAAAATTCGACCCAAAAAAATTTTGGTCCAAATAATTTTGACCCGAAATTTGGTCCAAAAAAATTTAAAAAATTCTGGTCCAAAAAAAATTTTGACCAAAAAAATTTTTGGTCCAAAAAAATTTTGACTCAGAAAAATTTTGATCCAAAAAAATTTTGACTCAGAAAAAGTTTGACCCAAAAAAATTTTGACGCAAAAAATTTTGACAGAAAAGTTTCAACCCAAAAAAATTTTGACTGAGAAAAGTTTTAACCCAAAAAAATTTGACTCAAAAATTTTGGTATAAAACAAGAACAGAATTCAATTTTTTTCTCTTCTTGGATCTAGCTAATATGTCTACTCAAAAAAACATTGTCTGTATCACTTGCGTTCCTTCATAAATTACTATTCAAAATGACTCCATATTTTAAATTTTTCGAGATTTTCTCGTAAATGTGCATTGAATGTACAGAGTGATCTGAAGAAACTCATCATTATTTGAGCTTGCCTTTCCTGTTTTGAGGTCATTCAGGCCCGTAGCCAGAAATTTTTTTCGGGGGGGCTAACATTTTTTTCGGGGGGGGCTAACTTGAGTACAATAATAATTCATGATTGCCACAACGTATAACTGAACACATGCTTATTGACATTTTAATAATTTCGGGGGGGGGCTTCAGCCCCTTACCCCCCCTAGCTACGTGCCTTTTTTTAAATGTGATACTCTATATAATATGACTCATATTATATAGAGTATCACATTTAAAAAAAGTGTATTGTTACTTTTTATTGGAACACCCTGTGTATATGGAAATAATTTTAAATTGTGCTTTTGCCTACCCTACGCACTCACCACAAAAAAAGAATTTCAAAATATCATCTACACCCTCAAAATGATCGCGTGAGTGGTGGGCCACTCGGTATATTATTTAAATGAAAATGAAGAAATAGAAAATACCAATTGCAACTTTATTATTATTAATCTAGTGAACCATATAAATCTATTGTATAAGGACAAAATTTGCTCTCTTTGAACCACAATTTTACTGCAATCAGAATATTGGCGCCATCTGTTAAGCAGGAAAGGTACCTGAACAATTCTTTCTCATTATTAACGAATTTCCTGTAAGCTGTTAAAGAAGCGACCGTTTTTAATACAAGAAATCAGCATTGTTCTAGGATACTGAATACACAATAATATCAATTGTATATAGAACATCTAGTCCAGTAGGACTTGTCTAAGGACAGTCCCAACAATTCTAAATAAACCTCCATAAAGGTGATAGTCGGTTACTGCAGTTTTCATCGGAGGACTTGGCATCACAGCGCTAGATGGCACCCCGCCGGTAGTGGTCGAATAGAGGCCATTATGTTCAAAAGACGTATTCGTCTTTTCGTATAGTGAACAACAGATGTCACTGATGGCAAACATTTTTTTTCACATAAACCTACCTGCCTACCAGGGCCGTCGCTAGCTAAACTGCTCCATTTAATAATTTTATACTCGAAAGCGGTTAGAAATACGAAAAAATTACGAGAGTTAAAAAAGTTGCTCAAATGAACGAAGATATCAAAAATTGATATTACGCTGACCAGTGGCCTACCGCAAAAAAGTTTGAGAGGGAAAACGGAGACGTGGCTCCAGGAAAGAAAACACCCTGTAGATTCTAGTTTTATTCATGACGTGCAATCATGGAGAATGTTGAAAATAGCTCGCATTCCAAATTTGGACTGAATATCTCAAAAGCTGCAGGAGTTATGAAGAAAAAACCTATTTTTTTTGGAAATTTCAACACCCTGTAGCTCCGTAATGGAACTTTCACGGACCCATGTTTGTAGGACTTTTTTTCTTGAAATTATACGTAGATTCATCTCCTTAAGTTGTGACATTCTATTATGCAACACCCTGTATAAGTTTATAAGTATATACTCTAGATTTACTTTTTACTCTGAGGTAGCTGCTCGACTGAACTACTAGCGTAGTGTGAACAAGCCTTTGGGCGTCAACTGGCGTATTTAGGTACAGGTATAATGACATAACTCCTTCACATATCGAGAGTCGAAAAAAATCAGGTGTGTAAAAATTGAGATCTCTAACTGGCTCGATGAATATTTTTGGAATTTTTTGGTTTGGAAATTGTTCCTGTAGTCAAAGAATCCATAAAAGGAATAAAACAACAAGTACTTAATAACAAAAAACTTCATCACATCAAGTCAATCGATAAAAATAAAATAAATTCTATAAAGACCAATTTTATTATTTGTTCAACAATACAATTTTCTTACTTTCAAAACTGACTACTAAAATTTGCGGTATAAAAATAAATAATATTTACAATACATTGTTCTTTATGTCAATCTTTTGCAAAAAATTCATGTTAGAAAAGAATTCCAATATAATACAATAAAAATATCATTGTTAACAAGATGTCAATTAAAGATACATATTTATAACAATATGTGACATATTGCGAATAATTTTACAATTCAAATTGTTATTTTTCCACTAAGAAAGAATTAACATGCAGATACAAAAAGTATTTCTGATACTAATTGGTAGAACTTAACAATAATCAAATCGAGTTTTGAAATTCTTCAAGGCACAAAATCTATGGCGTAGGTAAATTTTAAAATGATATTCAATTTGTATTACCATTTTGTTGAACCTTTTCTGGTATTACTATGTTTTCTTCTCTTGGTAGAATTTTTGAGACATGAAGATATTTTTGGGATTTATATTTTTCTTGTATTGCCTTCTGGTGCATATTTGGTGCTTTTTTAAACATTATTTCTAGAAAGAGAACACACCTTTTCAGGTAGTACAATTTGAAACCGGTTGTTTCTACGAATGATTGTGGCCAAATTTCTTCTTCTCCTAATGTATGTCGGGCCAATGCAATAGCAGATGCAGCAAGGCATGAAGGAAGAAATTCCAAAAATGGATCTGCTTCCAAAATACCCAGCTCACATATGTACTGAAAATGATAATGAAAATATTATAGCTATTTGAAATTAAGTAGAAAAAGTGACAGGTTGAGTTCTTACAAGTTCAACTGCGATAGTAAAGGGTTTTCCAATAAGAGGTGTTATTTTGAATAGCCCGCTATTTCGGTAGATGTCACGTTTGAAGCTGTCATTTTTTGACATTTGACAAGTAGAAACTACGCCATTAATAGAAATGGAACGATATACGCTTTAAGAACGCATTGACATTATTAAAATTCACTTATAAAAATGGTGAAAATTTGGCAGAGACGGTTCGTAAAACGCGAACATTTTTGGGTCGTCGTGAAGCGCCTTGTCGGACCGCAATAAAGAAATTGGTAAAAAAATTCAAGCTGTAATGTAATGATTTTTTATGGCCGAATTGGATAGTATTCATCTGGAAAACGTTCACTTTCAACAAGACAGTTCTACGTGCCACACAAGCAAAAAAACCATTGATTTTTGCGGGAAAAGTTTCCGGACCGTGTAATCTTTCGAAGAGGTGATCACAATTGGCCACCGAGATCTTGTGATTTAACACCTTGCGACTTCTTCCCTTGGGGTCACGTGAAAGAGAAGGTCTGCGCCAACAGCCCAGCGTCGAATCAAGACCTCAGAATTCGTGAGGCTATCCAGGACATAGGGCAGCCACTATGCGATTTGGTTATCAAAATTTTCATTAAAATGATATGGTCCTGTAAGCGTGGTCATGGTGGTCATTTGCCTGATGTTATTTCCCACTATTAACAGCATAGTTTCCTCTTTATAATGAAATGAACATCCGATCATTTATATTGAAAAATGACATTTTTCTTTGAATATCAAAATGACACGTCTTCGGTGGTTGAAGTGAAAAACAAGAAGAATAAAGGATTCTTTACTCACCATAGCCAAATGAGCTGCCTTTGGGGTTATCTCTTTGTTGAAAGTAGTCATGATATTTATAAAAGAAAGAGGTGAAGGAGTAGACAAATCGAAATGAAGTACTTTCAAAATCAAGTGCTCCATTCTAATAACTTGTCTTCTGGTGTAAGTATCATCAGTAATATAGACAAATTCTGAAATATCTGGAGGCATAATTTCTTCGTATTTCCTGAAATCAAATAAAAGTATTTTTCAATAGAAATATAGATTTTAATTCAGTTAAAATGTAAGTTTCGTTCAAATTTTTTAACTTCATAAGTCCCTATAAGTGCTGCAAAGTGCAATACGACATAATCTAAACTTTCTGTAGAAAAAAGAAGTATTTTATCTCCTTCTTTCTTCCTCTATATACAGTGTGTTTGATCACGAGTTAGCGATAATTTAAGGTCATCAAATATATCTAATATTATCGACAAAAACACCCAAACTTGGAAGTTTACTCCCTTAGTTTTGGAGTAGCCCCCATTTTAAATTTACTTTTTTATTTTCGTTGACCCTTCCAAATAATATCGATTTCTTTGGACATAAAGGTCCTACAGATGTGAAAAAAATGTTTTTTGAAAGATGATACTACCACCTTTCATTCAAGTATAACAATATAAGAAAATGCAACTTGAAAACGCCATAAAAAAATTCTTTAAAAAAGTTCATAGTGAAAATATGTATTGATTTTCTCAGTTAATCCGCAATAGTACAAGAACTAGCACATTAAAGTATAAATTTTTTTCAATGATTTGTGAATTTAAAATGGGGGCTACTCCAAAACTAAGGGGGTAAACTTCCAAGTTTGGGTGTTTTTGTCGACAATATTAGGTAATATTTGATAACCTTAAATTATCGCTAACTCGTGACCAAACACACTGTATTCAACTTTGGGTAAATATTTGAATTTCGGTGACCAGCAGATATCGACCAGATTTTGGTGTCATTGTATTCATTGAGTTTTCATCAAAAACATTAGTGAAACTAACAGGTGGCGGTCTGTCATAGTTTAGAAAATATGGGCCCCCAAAGTTCCAAAAATGTTCCATCTTCACGTCACTTTTTTCACTATAAAACCACAAATTCACAGCTCCAATTGAATCTATAAATCACCTTCGAACTTTAAAATAACTATTCAATTAGTTTCATTTCAGGAATATTCAATAATTAATGCAAAAAATCGAAATTCTAGAGGCACCACATATCCACAAATTCTAAGGAAAGCCCGCCGTTTTTAATGGTAGATTTGGCACTGCCGCAGATTCATTCGCGCGAATATGATACGATACCTTCCCGTAATTCCCGCCATCATTTGATATATCACTCGCAGAAGGACGGAACAGTGGTGCCAAACTTATCATGAAGAACGACGGGATTTCCTTAAAATTTGTGGATATGTGATACCTCTAGAATTTCGATGTTTCTGCATTAATTATTGAATATACCTGAAATAAATCTAATCGAATAGTTATTTGAAAATTCCAAGGTGATTTATAGATTAAATTGGAGCAGTGAATTTGTGGTTTAATAGTGAAAAAATCGACGTGAAGATGGAAAATTTTTGGAACATTGGGAGTCCATATTTTCTAAACTCAGACAGACCGCCACCTGTTGGTTTCACTTATGTTGTTCAGGAAGACTCAATTAATACATTAAGCCCGTTCGGCATTGGCCTCCGCGAGCAGACGGATTTTTTGGTCACGTGACCACAGATTGTACAGATTCATCTGTGATATCTGCGAATAAACAAACGGTACAGAGCATCTGCCAAAGAACATACTGCTCTGTTCTACTTTAATAGATTACGAGATTTCATAATCACTATTTTGGGAAATATGCTCATCTTTTAACGATACTTTCACCCTTTTTGTAGCTCTACCGTAAAATCTCAATTAAATAATTAGGTACAAAGGCACTGAATGCAAAGGAAACAAGGGATGCAATATCCCCTTCTGGTCATTCACCACGGCGATAGTTGTACCATTGTTTAAGGATTAAACAATTTAGGAAAAAATGGCGCTTATTGCTTAGTCTGAACATTCTGCTCGGCGTGCACTTCTTGCGCTCAGCTGGTCTTTTGTTAAGCTCTCTTCGCTTACCAAATGTCATTTTATTTCTAACCTAAGAGTTAGTTTAGGACAGTTAAGGTTAGTTATTTATGTTCTAGACGTTTTAAGGATAGATGAAACTAATTTTGTTGTTACAATATGTGGTATCGCGAAAGCAAAGACACCGTTCCAAAGCGAAAGACAGCAAATAATAATTTTGAGGTTACGAATTCTTTGACTTGACAAGCCTTTGCGCCTGAGCGTTCTTTTATTATTTTCACTCTACAACAAATGTCTTGACGTCACAGATAATCTTGCTCGCTCCGCAGATCATATTTTCAGACTAAGCATATGTCGTCGATATGGTATGGTGAGTTATTTAGATCACAACTATAATAGAAAACAAAGACATAGTTAAGAATAAATACTCACGCAGCAATATACATGGCTGCTGTTCCGACCAGCTGTAACTTAGCCCTGACAACAGACATGTAACTGAGGAACCTGTCTATAAAGTTGATGGCTAAATACAATGTTTCAGTATGTAACTTATACTCTTCTGCTACTTCCACAAGCCAATCTACAAGAATAGTGCGCATGTTGTGACTGATATCTGGCTGTTTCTTCATGTAACCTGGTTTTGGTCTGTTGGTCAGCTGTAACGAAAAAAATTTAATCAGTCGATAGACACGCTGGATTTTAGATCGATCTACACCTTCTCCAATTGTAATTCAAAAAACGTAAAATGTAATTCAGAGAAGAAAATTGAATATCAGATAAATATTGTAATTCAGTATAGTGAGTTGATATTCAGAATAGGGAATTTGGATTTCAGTATAAGAACTTTAATTTTAGAAAAGGTAATTTGAATTTCAAAATAGTAATATGTAATTCAAAAATAGGAAACTGTTGTTCAGAAAAAGAAATATATATAATATATAAAGGGTTTTCCAATAAGAGCTGTCATTTTTTGACATTTGACAAGTAGAAACTACGCCATTAATAAAAATGGAACGACACACGCTTCAAAAACGTATTGAAATTATTAAAATTTACTATTACTATAAAGATGGTGAAAATTTGGCAGAGACCATTCGTAAAACTCAAACATTTTTGGATCATCGTGAAGCACTTCGACAGACCGCAATAAAAAAATTCGCTCAAGAAAAGCCGAGAATATTTCTGCTGTAGCCAAAAGTGAAGCAACAGGTATGGTTAATGGATTGCGCTATCGAGAGATGATTAATGATTTTTTTGTATGTCCGAAATTGGATAGTATTGATCTGGACAACGTTTACTTTCAACAAGACGGCGCTAACAACGAAACCATTGATCTTTTGCGGGAAAAGTTTCTGGACCGTGTTATCTCTCGAAGATGTGATCACAATTGGCCACCGAGATCTTCTTCCTTTGGGATCACGTGGAAAAGAAGGTCTACGCCAATAGCCCAGCTTTGATTCAAGACCTCAATATGGAATTCGTGAGGCTATCGAGGGGATAGGGCAGCCACTTCGCGATTTGGTTATCGAAAATTTCTTTAAAAGGATATGGTCCTGTAAGCGTGGCCGTGGTGGTCATTTGCCTGATGTTATTTTCCACTATTAACGGCATAGCTTCTTCTTTATAATGAAATTAACATCCGACCATTGATATTGAAAAATGGCATTTTTCTTTAAATATCAAAATAACACCTCTTATTGGAAAGCCCTTAGTATGATTTTTCTTTTCTGATTTCAATTTACCATTTAATTTCAATTAACTATTCTGAATTACAATTATTTACTTGATTACATAGGTACTTCATCTCAACCCTGTATATGGTCTCAAAGACATCACTTTTATTGAAAAACCAAGATTGATGGAAAGCAATAATTATATCTGTTTTCCAGAAAAACCCAATTAAAGAATTCCATGTCTCAGAAAAGGATTTCAAAAAAGGAAGTATTATAGTCTAAACAACCTTTTCTTAGGAAATTTCAGAACTGCTGTGCATCATCCTGATATCACAGTTGAAATTTTCATTTTGAAATATACTTTGAATTCAAGTTTGCAACTTCCATCATATGAAAATTAATGTAATACAGGAGTACCTTTACTGCCATTTCACAATTATGTTAATGTAATGTTGATAAGATGTTAATGCTTGAATACAATATTCTTAACATTAACATTGATGTGAAGAGTTACTTGGTATCTCTAATATTTAAACGTTAACATCTTAGCTCAACACTAACATGACCATTAACATCATTGTAAAAAGGTAGTTAGAGTATTTGGCATTACCCATGTTAGAAATAATTGATTATGCCAACTACACAATCTTTTTAAGATAAAAACCAACTAAACTTATCACTACTTGATGATATAATTTTAAGGAAACTATAAAGAGTTAATATAAAAAGTTCATTGGATTTCACTACTTGATATAATTTTGATATAATTTTTCGATTTTCTCGGGAAATATTGATTTGCCAATGCTCAAATTGAAACTGTGGCAACACAACATCATAAGGAAACTGTGTGCAAAATATTTTGAAAATCGGTAACTGGGCGGTAAACTAGATCGTTCATAACTCAGGTGTGAAAAATTTTTTTTTGTGAAAAATGATTTTTTTGGGTGATCCTCACTCTCAAAAATACTTGGCACTGTTACTACCTTAGCTAACCTAACCTAACCTAACCTGACCAAACCTACATATAAGTACTTGCCACTGTTCCTATCTTAGCTAGAGCTAGGTTACATAAGGTTAGGTTAGGTTAGCTAAGATAGGAACAGTGCCAAGTATTTTTGAGAGTGAGAATCACCCGAAAAAACTCATTTTTCACTAAAAAAAAAATTTCACACCTGAATCATGAACGATTTTTAGATATTATTTTCCGATTTTCTCGGGAAATATTGATTTGCCAGTGCTTAAATTGAAACTGTGGCATCACAACATCATAAGAAAACGATATGCCAAATATTTTAAAAATCGGTAACTGGGCGTTAAACTAGATATTTACCATATAATTTTAAGGAAACTATAAAGAGTTATTATAAAAAGTTGGATTTTGCTCATACTAAAAAATGTTGATAAGAACCACATTTTGTTAATAAACAATTGAAAAAAAACACCTCTTCTACCATATGAACTCACTTCATTCAACAAAAATTATAACACTCAGAAATATGAGTATATAAAGAACAGTAGTTATACTTTACCTCAACTTGTCTCATATATTTGTAGATATCAGTTCTGTATTCCTCAACTTCCAACTCTTTCAATTTTCCAGTTGTGTTCAAAATATCCTCTGAATTTGAAACCGATTCATTGAGTGGTTTTTGGGGAAGCTTCAAATTAGATATGTTAAATGCTGATTTTTTTTCAGTAATTTCTTCATTCTCTGTTGTTGTTGGGACTTCATCCACAACTATATCCATTCCCCCATCTTCTACTTTTGGAATTGCTGCAGATTGTTCGGGACTATCTTCATAAACCTTGAAGGCTTCAAACTGGGCCACAGGAACGAAAAAATTACGACGATTTTGTTGTTGTTGTTGGGGAACATACGTGCCAGAAAAGACATTCTCATTTCTCACACCAAAGCTCTACAAGATGAACAAAGTTACACTCAATTTAAAGGTGGGATTATAAAATATTAACTTACCGGTTTTTGTACAGCTTTATCAAGCTTTTCTCCTGCTTTATTTGCATCCAATATTCCCAACACCGACCGTTGTTTTTGAGTAGCCATGTCTTTTTTGTGATGAAACTGTACAAGATTCTCTTTATCCTGACTGATTTTTAATGTTGCCATTGGGAATAGGTTAATTGAATTTAAACGTGAATGAGAAGAAATGATACAAAAACGGTGCAAATTAACACCAGAAACGGAATATTATACCGAAATACGACCCATGCCCAAACTAATAACGACCAAAATGAAAAGCTGGCGGTTATTTTATTTTCAACAATGCTTTGACATCTCTATGAACAGCTGTCTCTAGTCAAAGAATATTAGACACGTTCTTTTTCTTGTCACCTTGTCAGCCTCAATTCACGTTCACATATAATATTTTATTTTCCTAATTGAGTAATAAAATGAAGTATATTTTTATACGACTATTTAAATATTCAAAATCTTATCCAAAAATATTAATTAAGTGAAATAATTCCAAAAAGAGATGAAATGTTTTGCCACTGGCATGCGCATTACCACATTATTCTATGGCCGCGCACAATGCGCCGGTCATCTTAGAACACAGAACATTTCATTCTAACTTCTAAGGAAAATTCAAATTTATTTATTCAACATACCTTTTTATATGAACTTGATAAGAGGTATTTACTTTAACAAGTTCGTCATTTTGAAACCATCTATTTATTAAAAAATTAAAATGAATGAATTAAAGCGCTGAACTGCCAATGCACCTGAAATATTCTTATCTGTGTGCATGTGCCATGTAAATGTCAAATAATCTCAAACAATAATATTATTGAATTATTAATTAATTATTGTGTTAAGTGCCCATAAATTCCATGATTATTGCCAATAAATGACAATTTTCGAAATGAATCGAGTGTTGAAAGTGAAAATTTTGTCTTGGGAGTTTCTGAAAGTACAATATATAAGTATTCGGTGTGAAATGAGGAAAAATTTATGTAATTTTCAGGTTTTCTGATTGCTACAGATTGAAGATCTAAATCTAGATTATTACCATTGTTTTAACAATGTTATTACAATGCATTTTCAATGCTCTGAATCTTGTGTAATTCATGCATTTTTTGTTGGATTTCAAAGTGAAGTAGGAATGCTTTTTTTTGCACAAATCGGAATTGCTGGAAACCTGAAATGAATATATAACGCCCAAAAATATTTACCCTGTATATGTTCACTATACGATCTATCTTCAAATCTTCACTGTGTATCTTAGGTTGTATACCTACTCAAATTCAACTGTTTCCCATCAAATGGGCGCCAAAACAAACAAAATTCTTCTTGGCGCCAAACAATTCCATAACATAACCTCCATTTGGTGCAAATTTATTACAGTACACATTTTTGATAATTTTCATTATAACTTGTACTAGTGAAAAAACGATGCAAATTGAGGAGTGAGTAGCTACAGTTTATTCTCTATTATTTAAATATTAGGAATATGGTCACTTTAATTTTAAATTTCAATTTATATTTGATGGAAAGACCGTTACATGAACAGGTAAACATCCAAACACAAATGTAGGGTTTATTTGTAAAACAGACAATTTTTCTACTCAATTGATATAATTAGATAATGAATTATAACCAGTTATATTATAATGTCTAGTTTACCGCCCAGTAAACGATTTTTAAAGTGTTTAGCATATTTTTTCGTTATGATGTTGTTATGCCACAGTTTCAATTTGAGAATCGGCAAATCAATATTTCTCGAGAATATCGACAAAGAATATATACGAAACATTCATAATTCAAGTGCCATTTCTCTTAATACGGTTTGGTTAGTTTAGGTCAGGCTAGGTTAGGTTGGCTTGAGTTAGGTTAGGTTAGCTAAGATAGGAGCAGTGCTAAGTAACCTAACCTAACCTAGCCTGACCTAACCTAATTTAACCTACATAGAAATGATATTTACCGTCTTTAAAGATATTACGGATGATGATGTACCTGTATGTTGAATTCATTTTGAATTTATTGACCTGGGAAGGTTTTTTTCATCAACATATTTCTGAAAATTTTTTGCGCAATTGAAGAATTAACTTTTGGGGGAATTTATTAGTACATATTTGACTTCCTCATCTATTACATTGATGCTTTATGTCCTGATATTTTTAAATTATCGGCTATTGTACACTGCTCAACAATTGATAGGGATCACTTACTTGTTCTAAATTTATTTCTGAAATATTCGCTCCAAGATTATAAATTTAGTCAGATATCAGAGTATTTTCAGTTGAGGATATGGTTCACTTGAGAAAAGAATGAAAAAATGGAAAGTTGGAGAGAAAAAAAGACTTTATTAGGAACACTCAAAATTCTGTGTTTGAATAACATAAAAATTTTATGATGAAACCACAAGAAGGCTGAAGTTTCGGTTAAGCTAGTACCTAGTTGGTCCCCCACGAGCTCCTCTCAAGCATTCTACCCTATGAGGCATACTTTCGATCAAACGATTAATAAAATTTTGGGCAAACTCGTCCAAATATCCCGTAAAGCTTTAGAAAGGTCCTCCAGGTTATTCAACGGTTGTTCTTAGGTTGAAAATTGTCTAGACATCTCAGACCAGACATGTTCGATGCAATTCATGTCTGGAGAGCGAGCTGGCCAGTCCATCCTATCAATAGCATGAGTTTCTAGCGCTTCATTAATCAAACGACTACGGTGTGGACGGGCATTATCGTCAATTAAAATGAAATTCTCGCCCACGGCAGCCGCAAACGGAACAATTATGGGTTCAATAATCATATCGTGATATCTCTGGCTGGTCATGGTGGTGTTCTGCAGAACAACCAACTCTGTGCGTTGGTTCAAACAAATGCCTCCCCATACACTATAGAACCTCCGCCAAAAGCTGTTGTGGGTACCATAAACTGTTCTCTAGCCTTTGACCTCTTTCCCTCCAAGCAAGAATACGTCCATCAGAGTTGACCAAACGAAATCTTGACTCATCCGTAAATAAACATCGGCTCCAATCTTCAAGTGTCCAATTGCGGTGCTCCTCAGCCCATTGCCGTCGATGAGCCCGATGTTCCCTATTCAAACAAGGATGTTGTACCCTCCTACCTGCTCTCAAACCACTAACATGTAGGTGTCGTCTTACAGTCTGGTTCGAAATTAGAACTCCTCTCTCAGTGATCTACTAAGCCGCGACGCCGGGTAAGTGGAATTTCTCCTAGCATTGGAGGTTCAAAAGACGATCTTGGGCAGCTGTTGTACTGCGCTGCCGACCTCCCCCATGAACATAAGCTACTGAGTCGTTTTGGATGAACCTATTCCAAGCCCGACTCACGATACTTTGCGAAACATTCAACCGTCGGGACACTTCTCGCTGGGACAAACCTTTCTGTATCCACCGCATGATTTGGTCCAGTTGCACAGGAGCCAAACGTCTTCTCGGCATGACTGATAAGCTGATATTGTTCTCATTTCTTCAATTATTGTCACCTTATGTGTTTCAACAAGAGAAAAAAACAGATTTAATAACAAATACCACATTGCTTTCCACTCCACCTGTAACAGCCTACAGATAATAATCAATTTTGTGAACAAGAGCCGATGAAGTGAGGAAGAACTTGATATAATCAACTCAAAGCATCTTACTTTTTCCTGATAGAACATATAATGTACAGATATTCACGAGATAACTTGAAAAAAATACAAATGAAGAGAAGTTCATAAGTGATCCCTAGCAATTGTTGATCAGTGTATAATTACATAATATATAGTTTTTGTCATAAAACTGTTTATTCTAGGTACAAAGTTACATCAAATCAAAAAGATGAGAAAATTATTAATGACTTCCTCAAAAATGAAAACCATGAAGAATATCAGTATCTCAATCATATCCGAAATATTCTGGAGAAAGGGGTAAAAAAAGAGGACAGGACTGGTGTTGGCACCATTTCAATATTTGGTTGTCAAATGAGGTATTCACTGAGAGAAAGTTTTCCATTGTTGACCACTAAAAGAGTTTTTTGGAGAGCAGTTGTAGAAGAACTTTTATGGTTTATTCGGGGAAGTACGAATGCATTGGAATTACGCCAAAAAAATGTTAACATTTGGGATGGTAATAGTACGAGGGAGTATCTAGATTCAATAGGCCTCACCGATAGAGTAGAAGGAGATTTAGGTCCTGTTTATGGATTTCAATGGAGACATTATGGAGCACAATACAAAGATATGTTTTCCGATTATAGAGGAAAGGGCATTGATCAGTTGAAAAATGTTATAGAAACTTTAAAGAATAATCCAAATGACCGCAGAATCATAATGTGCTCATGGAATCCGATCGATATTCCCCAAATGGCTTTGCCTCCATGTCATTGTCTTGTACAATTTTATGTGGCCAATAATGAATTGTCCTGCATGTTGTATCAAAGATCGGCCGACATGGGTCTCGGTGTTCCGTTCAATATTGCCAGTTATGCATTGCTCACATATATGATAGCACATATAACTGGTTACAAAGTGAGTTTCAATTGATTTTACATAATTTATTTTATCCACGACTATTGAATTATCCAACTATTATACGGGGTCTTTATAAATGATTGTAACATCTTAGGTTGTTTGGAATTTTTTAATCTCATCTTTTTTTATAAATTCTCTAAAATCACAATATCGTTTGTTCAATTGAAGTTTACATCGAATATAAATATTTATAATAGTCCAACGCCAACTGTGCTGTTATAATCATTTATAGAGACCCTGTATGTCTGTTTGCTCTGGCATAATACCCATTAATCACGCGTGAATACTGGGTATTATAAGCATCTGACAGCAGTTATTCACTGCTGTCAGATGCTCCATAGATTCAGCTTTAATATTATATTCTTTGAATTGATATTTCTTCAGTATACTTAAGTACACCAATTAATAAATATGGGTATACCTTGTCAATTGAGGACCAAATCCACTTTTATAACATCGTTTAAAGCAGAGCCGGAACTAGGATTCTAGCGCCTGTGGCAAATTTTCAAAATGCGCCCTTGAGGAAATTCATTTTTCAATAAATACATTTTTTTTTCATCATTGACATTTCGATGGGATTAATGCAGAACTACACTAGGTCCGAAATTCTTACTTTTCAGGAGACACGTTTTTTTGAATAGGTTAAAAGCTGATTGAAAATACATATATACGAATTATTCCATTTTGAACTTCAACTTGAAGATCCTGATTGTTTTGTAATGGTCAAAATTAACACAAAAAGTAATTTCTGAAGAATTGGGACATAATATAGCTTTGTATTGTAGTTCTGCATATTAGAACTATTTTATGTCCACTTTCAATGCCATCTTGAAAACAGCTCTCTGTTTTCAAGATGGCATTGCCACTTTCAACTAAACTATGTCCTTATGGTATGGGTCAGAACTATGCTATGTCCACTAAATCGCTGGATTGAACTATCACGTGAGTTTATATGAAATTGAAAAAGTGAGGTAAGGATATAAGATGGACTTGCAATACTTCTGCATCAGATGAAGTGTAGTAACAAGCATTTTTTCAGCCCATAAACCGATTTTCTGGAAAAAAGGACTTGGGATAGTTCTGCATTCAACTGACGATTTATTGATTATATTTTGAAGAACTTTTTTATTCACAATAATCTTAATCCAGTCGAATGGTGCTTTTAGCTGGAAAGTTTTGGGGTGGTTTGATTTCTTCAATTTTTTATGTTTTTGTGATGCTGAATCCGAATTTGAAGTTTGCTAACAAAATTTCGTGACGGAACATAAAAAAAAAAAAAAATCTCATTCTTGGTCAGTTTATTGCTCTTTACTCGAAAACTATCAACTTTTCGTGAAAAACTTTTCCATACAGAATGAAAGTACATAAAATTTCCTACAAATTGTACTACCACAGCTTGTTCTGCGACAACCTGTTCTGGCTCAAAATTATAGTTGAAAACGAGGTATTTTCAATGACTTCTTTTCAATATTCCAATTTAATTTTCTCTGGTTCTGTTCACACTATGGCCACACAATTTTGCATAAGGCTTATTATGAGCATCTTGCGATCTTGCATTTGACCGAAACAATTGATTTCGATTGGTTTCGTTTCGTCTGAGATATTCAATTTAATTGGAATATTAAAAGAAGAATCTTTATATTTCTATAACAAGATATCCGATTCGAGTGATCGAGTGATCGCATCACTGGAACCATAGAATTTAAATTTTTTTCATTTATTGAGTCACAGAAAATACCACATTCAAAACTTTAATTTGAGCCAAAACAGGTTGTCGCAGAACAAACTGTGGTAAAACAATTTGTAGGAAATTTTATGTACTTTCATTTTGTACGGAAAGGTTTTCCACGAAAAGTTGATAGTTTCCGATTAATAAGCAAAAAACTGACCAAGAATGAGATTCTTCATCTATTTTTGTTTTGTTTCCATGTTCCGTCACGAAATTTTGTTAGCAAACTTCAGATTCGAATTCAGCACCCCAAAAAACATAACAAATGGAATGAAACTTTCCAGCTAGGGGTTCTTTTAAGCACCATATACTGAACCTCCCAGATTTCTTAAAAAGTAATGAACAAGAACTCAATCACCAAAATGAATTTAAAAAAAAATGTTATTTCACATTTTGCGCCCCTAGGTCGTTTGCGCCCGTGGCAAATGCCTCTCTCGCCACGCCCACGGTCCGGCTCTGGTTTAAAGCAATTTTTATTTCAATAATTCAAGAAAGCACGCGCTTTTGAGCTCCCGTTCGTTAGTGAAGCAATAAGGCTATTACTTCAAAATTTCGTATAGGACTTTCGATTGGTTTCGTTTTGTCTCCGATATTGAGGAACAGAAATTTTTAATGGCCATATTTTATGGAACACCCTATACGTTTTGGCTGGTTAACGAACTTAGCCACAGCATTTGGGAACTACCTTTTTTCTATGACGTCCATGATCGTCTATCACTTTTTATGATTTCAACCATAGAATCTACTGCAATAATATACCTCATAATCACAGAGCCATTTCATCGTAATCAAGATCATAGATCATGACTAAAAATACTGAAGAATTTCAGTATTTTTAATCTCATTCGAAAATTATGCAAAATAAATAATTAGTGTAAGAAGAGACTGCCATTCATTTTTCAATTCGAATCTAATGCTGTAAAATAAATATGGGGTTGCCATTTGAAAATCTCGAAATATTTCAATTTTAAGTTCCACATTTTGGGAGCAAAACCTTACGATGTATCAAAATACTGAATATATCACATGAATGCATGGATTCTCTACTATGAGAAAATAATCGAGATGTTGCATTTCCGAACAGGCAATGCAGATGTCAAAAATTTCAAGAATTTGTGCATAACTTGGCAACAGTGCATGCCAGAAAAATTTTTTTCAGTAGATTATACTGCGAATTTGGTATTGAATCGATACACAAAAGAAAATATAGGTAGTTCCATTTGAAATAAGAAAGTAGATATGCGTTTGAGATAGACGTGGCAACACTGTCGACTTAAAAATATTTTGGCCGAAAAGTTCCTTCATCCTCAAGGCTTCATCTAAAATTTCAGAACGAAATATTCACTAGTTCTCCAAAAACGTATAATAGGCCAACGTAAAAGGAAAACCCTGTATGTTCAGTAGTTGTGGATAAAGTAAAGTATGCTACTCACGTATAATGGCTGTTATTCATTCAGTGATTTTACTCTTCTACTTAACCTCGTGAATAATAGCTATCATTATACGCTCGTTGCATAATATACGATTACATAATTCATTTTCATGAATGTATATTGATTGCAGCCTGGTGAATTTATACATACAATGGGAGACAGTCATGTGTACTTAAATCATGTAGAAGCACTGAAAGTACAACTGACGAGGGTGCCAAGATCTTTTCCTAAATTGAAGATCAAACGTCAGGTGATAAATATAGAAGATTTTACATTTGAAGATTTTGAACTCACAGATTATAAGCCGCATCCAAAAATAAGTATGGAAATGGCAGTTTAAAGATAAAACATATTTTTCTATACAAAATATAATGAAACATTTCATAATTTACATACATACTGGTTGTAAGGTACTTAAAGTATTATTACTTATTTTTATATGACTAGTTTATGAAAAAAATATATTTTCTTAACAAATATTCAATCATCCAGATTTGCTGCTTTATTGATTTCTCCGTTTGATGGTAGAGTATTATTCTTCATTATGCTCTGTAGATCTGTTGCTTTATGAACAGCTTTGATTTCTGTCAATTTGCTTTCTGGTAATTCTCGCTTATACAATTTGTTGGCAAAAAATCCCAAGAGCAACATTTCAACAAGCATCAGGGTGTTGTGGATCACTGAAAGTGTGAGATGGTAAAACGTCAAAAATCACTTGTTTATAAATACAATTTCAAGGTTGCATAGTGGAATTCTATTTACTTTTAAAAGAGGAAGAGATTAGATCCAAAGTATGAGTTTAATATTGATTGATTTAAATCGGTTTATATTATTCTCCGCTTAAATTGTACATGTTCCATGGCGATGTTAGGCGTTAAATTTCTTGTTTAATACACTACGCAAAAAAATTAACGCACATCATGGAAATCTCAAATTTATTCTACAACTGAAGGTGTTCTCAATGGTAATTATTTTTATCAGAATTATGCAAATTAGCACTCGGACAATAAGAAATCGTCTCAGAGAATATGATTTAAGGCTTCGTGTCGCGGCAAGAAGAGGCCCAGCTCTTACCCCAGCCCATCAAAGGGCGCGTTTGAATTTTGCGAGAGAGCATATCCATTGGAAAGAGGCTGATTGGGAAAGAGTTCTCTTCACAGATCAGTCTAGATTCTGCCTCTACCATTGTGATCGACGTTCCCTTGTATACAGACGTGCACATGAAAGATGCAATGCAATTTCCTGAATACTACTGGTTTTGGGAGAGGATCGATTATAGTATGGGGTGGAATATCTTTGACTGCTCGCACAGGCCTAGTGGTCGTTGATAATGGAGCTATGAATGCTGATAGGTATATAAGGAACATTCTTGAAGAGCATGTAGTGCCATTTGCCCCATACATTAGTGAAAATTTCATTTTTATGGACTACAATGCCAGACTCCATCGTGCGCGCATCGTTCAGGAGTACCTTGAAGAGGTTGAAGTTTCTCGAATGGAATGGCCAGCAAGAAGTCCAGATCTCAATCCGATTGAGCGGGTTTGGAAAAACCTCAATAGAAGGCTCAGAAGTTCAGAAAATCATCCAGCTCTTAATGACTTAGGAATCCAACTCAGAGAAATCTGGGGAGGATTAGATCAGAACATTTTAAGATCACTCATATTGAGTATGAACCGTCGTTGTAATTAACGCAAGGGGTGGAAATACCAAGTATTAAATCACTTATCAGCATTCCAGTATTTTAAAAATTGTTTATTTCTCTTCTTTCACATAAGATTCGGTGAAATCCTGAATTTTTCTTCAATTAAATGTGTCTTGTTTCGTTCAAAACCTTCCTGAGAGAACATAAAAAATAAGTTATAAAGTCAATGTAGAGTTAACTTTCATTGAAATTGAGATTTTCAGAATGTGCGTTAATTTTTTGGCGCAGTGTAATTCATGAACTTACAATTTCCGTATACAGAAGGTGTGATAGGTGGCTTGCAAGGAAGAATATCTGTCCACACCAACGACCTAGTAATCAATCCTTGTAATTTGGCACATATCAGAACAAGTTGCAAGACTAAAAACTTCTGGGTAAGCAAAAACTCATCTTTCAATACGTTTTTCAAAATGTTTATCGTCATCAACATCCCCCAAATTCCTAATAAGATGGATAAAACGATGATTGGTTGGAGAAACATATAATTGACTTGGTAGAGGCTCTGAAAAATTAAAATTATTCATGATAATTTGTTGGGTAATTTCCCGTCGACCTCAAAATAAAAAGTGATTTTAATGTGTACGAAATTGAACACTGATTACCCATTTTAATGTTCAATTGATGCTATCTTAATGTGCAATTATCATTGGCAACTGAACACAAAGCATACAGAAGCAATACGGTAATGTTATACAATGGAACTTCCCTATAACGAAATCGCTAAATCTGCAAAAAATTCGTTATAAAGAAATTTCGTTATACAGAAAATAGTTATTTTTGTATCTAGTGCGCGAAATGCTACTTTGGTGATCGAGAACTGATTTTTTTAACGAGGCGCAGCCGAGTTGAAAAAAATAGTCGAGATCACCAAAGTATTTCGCACATGAGATGCAAACAAAATTTTTTCTACAAACGCTTAGCTTGATATGAAAAAAAATATTGAACTGGTTTGAACTGTTTTTCCAAATCAAGTAATTAGGTATTATAACTATGGGCAATATATTCTATGTTGAAAGCAACACTCAATGTTAAAGAAAACGTGGATTTCAAGAAATTTACCAAGTTAAAATATAAAAATCCCATATAGTTCACATGCAGTGTGCGAAGTAAGTATTTCGCACATTACTTCGCGCACGGTGTCATAGTAACAAAGGAAATGAAAAAAAGGGTCACTTCGCATATTCTTGCCAATGCGTGAACCTTGTCATTTTTTGACGTTTGTAGAAAAAAATGTTTCTATAGTCACTTCAATGATAAATTTAAGTTTATCATTCAAACTTAAGCACTTCCTTTTAGACATTTTCACACTAGCGTAATATTTGGATTGAAACCAAACAGCCAGGGGTGTATTTAAAACTGTTTCAGAAGGATCTCTCTGTCCGCTGTAATGATTTAGTTTAAGGTCGGGATTTATTACGTACGTGCGAAAAAATTTCGGAAAAAACCCACCCTTATACCTTCCTACACATACCGATTCAAAGAGCGATGTTCTTTGAATATTTCGTTATAGAGAGAATTTACTTCATTTTAGAGGGTGTTTTTAACATGGAATTTGAATTCAATGTGCCATGTCTTGTACCAAATTCGTTATACAGACGTTCGTTGTAGGGATTTTCCACTGTATTTTTGTTCTGTGGTCAAAACTCTACTGGAGCATAGAAATTTTATTTTGTCAAATGTGTATGTCTTGTGCAAAATAAGAATGTATTTCAATAAAAATTTCATTCTCAATTCATAATGAGGTCAACGGAAAAATCTTGTACTCAACTGGTTTTCCAATCTAGCTACTAATTGTCTCGAACTATTTAAAATATCTTGATCATAAGTCGCAGTCATTAATAACCTAGTTGATTGAATAACTGTTACCTAACAAGTCCGGAAAATAGGGTTTTTTGTACTTTGGCTCGTCCTGGAAATCTGCGGGTCCAAAAAAAATCGGACTTGTTGCGTACAATACTTTTTCGGCAACCGTGAAGAATCAATATCAATGCTGCTTATTTCATATTTTATTGCGTTTTGATATAAAAACTAACAACTAATTTCATATGAACAATTATCCGTTATTTCGTTGGTATGGTATGAATCAACTGCCTTTATTAAAATCATATTTACTTCCCGGCCTGGTCCGGGAAGTAAAAAAAAGTACCTTCTAATCATGAATTATCTTCATCTTTCATTCATTACCTTTGTTTTCTCCTTAAACAATTTCATTGCTATGGGCTGTTTTCGAACAATGTGTTGGGGTTACACAATGAAATTGTAATTGAAATCATTTTAAAAATCACCACTTTTATATTCCCAAACTGTAATAGTTATTTTTCTACAAACGTCAAAAAATGACAAGGTTCGCGCATTGGCAAGAATATGCGAAGTGACCCTTTTTTTCATTTCCTTCGTTACTATGACACCGTGCGCGAAGAAGTGTGCGAAATACTTACTTCGCACACTGCATGTAAACTATATGGGATTTTTATATTTTAACTTAGTAAATTTCTTGAAATCCACGTTTTCTTTAACATTGAGTGTTGCTTTCAACATAGAATATATTGCCCATAGTTATAATACCTAATTACTTGATTTGGAAAAACAGTTCAAACCAGTTCAATATTTTTTTCATATTAAGCTAAGCGTTTGTAGAAAAAAATTTGTTTGCATCTCATGCGCGAAATACTTTGGTGATCTCGACTATTTTGATTTTTTTAACGAGGCGCAGCCGAGTTAAAAAAAATAGTCGAGATCACCAAAGTATTTTTTTTAACTCGGCTGCGCCTCGTTAAAAAAATCAAAATAGTCGAGATCACCAAAGTATTTTGCGCATGAGATGCAAACAAAATTTTTTCTACGAACGCTTAGCTCAATATGAAAAAAAAATATTGAACTGGTTTGAACTGTTTTTCCAAATCAAGTAATTAGGTATTATTACTATGGGCAATATATTCTATGTTGAACAACACTCAATGTTAAAGAAAACGTGGATTTCAAGAAATTCACCAAGTTAAAATATAAAAATCCCATATAGTTTACATGCAGTGTGCGAAGTATTTCGCACACTACTTCGCGCACGGTGTCATAGTAACAAAGGAAAATGAAAAAAAGGGTCACTTCGCATATTCTTGCCAATGCGCGAACCTTGTCATTTTTTGACGTTTGTAGAAAATGGTTATTTAATCAACTAGGTTATTAAAGACATCAGTTACTAATGGTCAAGATATTTTAACGCGTGAGCGAACATTTACATTTCTCGTAGTGCTTTTGAATACTTTGTGAACGGTGGCCCTGAGGATTGCACATTAAAATAGCATAAATTGGGCATTAAAATTGGTCATTAATGACCAATTTCGTACACATTAAAATTTCCTTTTATATTGAGATCGACGGAAAAGGTACTGTAATATTATTACACTATTGAAATCATCGCAATGAAGCAAATGGCGCAGATAATTGAAATATCTGTTTATTTATAGGTAGGTTTTTTTGAACAATGCCCTACGGGGGCATTGTTCGAAAATCTATAAATAATGGCAGGGCTAATGAAGAAGTACTTAGGTAACTGAATGATCGATATTGAGTTCATTATTGAAATGATTGTAAATATAACTTAATTGGGTAACATCTTTAAAGTTAGTTACTTCATTATTCACGTCCATGTTCTTATACAGGGTGTCCCGTAAATACCACGCGAAAGTGACACTGGAGATAGATTGGCATTAGGTCTATCAGATAGCATCAACATGACCTCAGTAAAAGTCCGCTGGTTCTCGAGATATCACCACTTTTGCAAACAAAAAATGAAAGAGAAAGTGAGATAAAAGAGAAAGAAGAGCAAAAATAATGGTTGTTTGAAACGGTAGTGAGGAAAGAATATCAAGCAACATGTAATTTGGCAACAGGTGATACTTGTGCATTTTTCCTAATTTTTAATTATTTCGGCATTAACACATCTCTCGCGACAAAATTATAATTTCTAAGGTTTTGACATAAAAAAATTGGTAGTGTTGTATCATTTTGAAAAGTGCTGGAAATGGACCAGTTTTTACGATTATTTGTCAATTCAGTCTGATTTTTTTTCACATCAGTCAGTCAAACTTAAGTTAACGTTTTAACTTCGTCATAAAATACAACAAGTTAGACATTTTTTTAAGGGATTTTGTTCTAGTTCTCGGTGAAGTTATTACTTCATTGTTTAAAGCAACTATTCAGGGTAGCCTAGGTAAAAAAAACATGAGTTTGAAGACCGAAAATTGGAGATTTTCAAAAAAACACAAAAGTGGTTATATCTCGAAAACCAGCGGACTTTTACTGAGGTCATGTTGATGCTATCTGAAAGACCTAATGTCAATCTATCTCCAGTGTCACTTTCGCGTGGTATTTACGGGACACCCTGTATAATTAAAATGAAAAAGGGAGAA
Organism: Propylea japonica; assembly: GCA_013421045.1. NCBI lineage: Eukaryota > Metazoa > Arthropoda > Insecta > Coleoptera > Coccinellidae > Propylea > Propylea japonica. The sequence goes on from CM024242.1 coordinate 26,979,754, forward strand.
TTTAAATAACAAGGATATTAATGGCAGCGACTAATGGTCAATATATTTTAACTTCTAGACCATTGTTTATTGAATAACTATTTCCTGCGATCTCGAAATAAAAGGTGATTTTAATGTGTGTAATGCTCAATTTCTTCTATTTTAATGTGCAATTCTCATGGCAACCGTTCACAAAGTGTTCAGAAGCACTACGAGAAATTTCAAAACTCTACTGGAACATAGATACATAGAAATTTTCGCTCCGCTCACTCGTTGAAATATCTTGACCATTAGTCGCCGTTTTTGAGCGCTCGTTCTACTTAGACGAGTGCTATATCGTTTTGCCCAAATGTCTGTAATTTTCGAATTTTGAGCCGAAAATGGTCTCTAACGATAGGGTTCGACTCCCTGATGGAAAATATGAGGTCAAATCAAATTCTGTAGGGCCGGCCGTCCGTCCGTGAGCACAATAACTCTCGAACGGATTGTCCTAGAGACTTGAAATTTTCAGGGTGTGTTCAGCTCCCAAATAGCTCGGTTAAGTTCGTTAACCAGAAAAATCGTACAGGGTGTTCCATAAAAAGTGGCCATTCAAAATATTTGTTCCTCAATATTTCACACAAAACGAGGGCAAATGGAATGAAATTTTGCAGCAACTTGCCAGATGCTCATAGTGAGCCTCTCGCAAAATTTTGTGGCCATAGTATCAACAGAACCATAGAAAATTCAATTGGAATATTGAAAAGAAGAATTTTTTTATTTCCATAACCAACTTTCCGATTCAAATGAAATTCATTTGTAAGTTGAGACTGATATACTGAATGTTCATGCAAAATTTCAAGAGGATAGCATCATCAGAACCATAGAAATTCCAATTGGAATATTAAAGGAAAGACTCTTTATATTTCCATAACAAGATATCCGAATCAAATGAAATTAATTTTTGGAATTGAGATTTATATATTGAATGTTTGTGCAAAATTTGAAGATCATCGCATCATCCGAACTATAGAAAATTCAATTTGAATATTGAAAAAAAAAATTATATTTTCATAACAAGATATCTGAATTGAGTGAAATTTATTCCTGGTGTAAAGATTGATATACTGAATGTTCATGCCAAATTTCAAGAGGATCGCATCATCAGAACCATAAAATTTAATTATTTTAATTTTCAAGTGTGACCATAGAATTGAATTTTTTTAATTGTTTATATATAAAGTATCAATTTCAAGTCATATACAGAATTTTGAGATGATAGTCCTATTGCTCCACCAGAGAACGAGCGCTCAGAAGCTCCTGCTCAGGGCTTGCTTCCATTTTTAATAACCTTGTTGATTAAATAATTATTAAAAGTAATTCAGTACCAGCTTTTTCAAGGCTTGTTATAAAGACTTTCACTTCTAAAATAAAATATATGAAAACTTCAATTGGGAAAAATCAGGAATGAGACATTTGGATGAAGCAATCGGTAAATATACAATTGACAATTACACAATAGAATTATTGTAATTGTGAATTGGTCATGGGTTTCCATCTCACATTTTTCTATGTAAGGGTTTGTTGGGCATTATTCTTACCTCTTCTTCAGCCCACATGACTAGAAGTATCATATAAACAAAACCCTGGACTATAGGAAGTTGAAGGACTAATATTCTCAAAAAGTGCAATGTTTTTCTGTAAATAAAAAAGGTTAAACATTATTCAATTGCTTATTTCTTAAGTATACATTGAACTTTAAGCCTCAATAATTACACTCAACTGCTTCCACTGCCACTCCCGCTGACAGAAATGATTCCCGAAATACTTCTGCAGCAGTATCGAAGGCAGCATTCATACTCTGCTGCATCATTTCATTTCTCTAGCGAATACGTTTTAGCAATGGCGGTCAGAGAAACTCCACAGCAACCCAGTTAAATGTAATCACTTACTGCTGCTCGCGCTGCCGGTCCTTTGTCTTCCGTACGAATGAATAACCGCCAATTTAGGAAGCGTAGGGCAGCGCGAATGGCAGCGGCAGGAGCAGGAGAAGTTTAGTACAGGGTTTTCCGATAAGTAGATGTCACGTTTGAAGCTGTTATTTTTGACATTTGACAAGTAGAAACTACGCCATTAATAAAAATGGAACGATACATGCTTCGAGAACGCATTGAAATCATAAAAAAAATTTGACAGAGACGGTTCGTAAAACTCGAACATTTTTGGGTCGTCGTGAAGCACCTTGTCGGACCGCAATGAAGAAATTGGTGGAATAATCCCAGCAGTTGGGACAAGTTAGTGATGTGAAGAATAAAACCCGTGGACGTCGCTCAAGAACAGCCGAGAATATTGCTGCTGTAGCCGAAAGTGTTGAAGAAAACCCAGGTTTGTCCATTCGTCGTCGTTCTTTGGAATTAGGCATTCCACAAACTTCATTACACCGTATTTTGCATAAAGATTTGGGTCTTAAGGCTTGCAAAGCACAAGAACTCAAGTCGGTCGATCATCAACAACGTCGTGTTCATTGATATTTTGCGGGAAAAGTTTCCGTCCGTGTTATCTCTCGAAGAGGTGATCACAATTGAACACCGAGATCTTGTGATTTAACATCTTGCGACTTCTTTCTTTGGGGCCAGATGAAAGAGAAGGTCTACGCTAATAGCCCAGAATCGATTCAAGACCTCAAAGGTGGAATTCTTGAGGCTATCGAGAACATAGGGCATCCACTTTGCGATTTGATTATGGAAAATTTCATTTAAATGTCGTGGTCGTGGTTGTCATTTGCCTGATGTTATTTTCCACTATTAACGGCATAGATTCTTCTTTATAATGAAATAAACATCCGATCATTTATATTGAAAATGGCATTTTTCTTTGAATTTTGAATATCGTGGAAGTTAGCTGAGTGTAATCGAGGTGTTACATACTTCTCAACATTAAGGGTAGGCAAGCAAACGCAGCATGGCCAACAACAACATGGTCCAACCTTGAGTGTCAGTGTTCCCGGTTTCAATTTTTGAACTAATTCTGCCTCTCCATCACAGTATGAAACGAACAAACACCATAACTGGTACATACCAACCATGAACATTCCTTGGGTTAAAGCTTCGGCTAATAAATGGGCTCTTGGAACCAAAATTACGAAAAAAGTTGCTACTGCTATTACCTGCAAAAAGATATTCAATAGGGGCGTTCGGCATCGACATCAGACGCGTCGGACCGATCTGAACCGTTCGTTTATTACATACGGATTGAGGGGCGGAGACATCTGGAGCGTTCGTCATAAAAATCTGAGCGATCGGACGTCGATCTTTTCGCTCAGTCTTTTTCGACGGAGCAAAGCGATTTCATTCATAGAGTTTTATGTTTTTTATATATTTTTTGTTTTATGTTGAGTTTCCTGATCTGACAACCGATAAATTGAAAATTTCTAACACTTTTATTCTTCTGTTTTCATTTATTCATTAAAAACTTAATTATTTCATTAAAATTTTTCGATATAGCTATCGTAGTTATGAATTGACAGGGGGAGATATTGCTCTCTCGTTTCTTTTTCGTGTAATTAATCAATTAATTGATTAGGATCTTTCGGTACAACTATCGCCGTATTGAACGACCAGAACAGAGCATTATGTTCTGTGGCAGATGCTCTGTAGCGTTCGTTTATTCCCGGATATTTCAGATTTATCTGTACGATCTGTGGTCACGTGACTAAAAAATCCGTCCGCTCGCGGAGGTCAATGCCGAACGCCCCTAATTTAATATAAACACAGCATTTATTCAAGCACATACACAAAAAGTCCGTCAGAATAGAACACCTAATTACAGTGGTATCTTCTTTTGAATGGTAATTGTAAAATATTTTATCACCGACTATTGTATACTTAATCTACCCATTATACTACGTCTGTTTGCTCGGACATAATAATACCCATTAATCACTATGGATTAATGAGTTATTATTCACTGCTGTCAGATGCTTCATTGAATTAGCTAGGTTATTATCTTGTTACAATCTTACAATTGATATTTCTGAAGTATTCTACAGTACTCCAACTAACTAATATCTATCAATAAACATTCCCTTCGATAAATCTGTACGTTACAGGAAATATTATTTCAAATTCTATAGTTTTGTCACTTTACCTTAAATTTAATAAACAGAACCGGATAGACTACAGGCCCGTGTTGAAAAAATTATGGGTCATTTGAACCACCAGTTGACCTATCTAAAACGATATAAGAGCATAAAATAATAAGATTCTCCACTATGCCGTCACTTGTAAGCTATCCAACTGAGTGCAAGTGAGGATTCGAAAGTACAGGTAGAGTGGATACATTTTGGTCAGATATTTTTGTACGGCATTCTTACCATCGATTGATCCGTAAATAATAATAAGAAAACGATTAGCGCCGTAATAAAATGTGGAGCCACAAAGTCAAATTTTTTTTTAATTTTCTGACAATTACCTGGGTAAATTTGGTCATTTGATTTTGTACTGCATCTGTGTCATACTATTTCAATACTGCTTCTAATCCATTATTCCGCAACGCCGTACAAAAATCATGCGACATGGGGAAAAAATCTGGGGTTGCAATCCCCTCTCTTTCCGTAGTCCAGGGGGTGATTTGACACAACATGAAATAAATTTATTTTGAAACTATTTTATGCAAAGATAATATTTTTTCATATGCCGTACATTTTCGTTGGTCCAAAGGGGAAAAAAAGAAAATATCCTTTTATTTGTCCTAATTTTCATAGTCCTTTCGTGATTCTAGGTTCCTAGTTAGAAACTATGTTGAATATGGGTTTGTATACTATCCATTTATACCAAAATATAGACATATTGTCACTGATAATTCCAAAATACAACATATTTTTGAGAAGTACTCATGACACTGAAGTTTGCAGTACAAAATCATGCGACAAGGGGGTCTGCAAACTTCAGTGTCATAAGTACTTCTCAAAAATATGTTGTATTTTGGAATTATCAGTGACAATATGTCTATATTTTGGTATAAATGGATAGTATACAAACACATATTCAACATAGTTTCTAACTAGGAACCTAGAATCACGAAAGGACTATGAAAATTAGGACAAATAAAAGGATTTTTTCTTTTTTTCCCCTTTGGACCAACGAAAATGTACGGCATATGAAAAAATATTATCTTTGCATAAAATAGTTTCAAAATAAATTTATTTCATGTTGTGTCAAATCACCCCCTGGACTACGGAAAGAGAGGGGATTGCAACCCCAGATTTTTTCCCCATGTCGCATGATTTTTGTACGGCGTTGCGGAATAATGGATTAGAAGCAGTATTGAAATAGTATGACACATATGCCGTACAAAATCAAATGACCAAATTTACCCAGGTAATTGTCGGAAAATAAAAAAAAAATTGACTTTGTGGCTCCACATTTTTTTACGGCGTTAATCGTTTTCTTATTATTATTTACGGATCAATCGATGGTGAGAATGCCTTACAAAAATATGTGACCAAAATGTACCCACTCTACCTGTACTTTCGAATCCTCACCTGCACTCAGTTGGACAGCTTACAAGTGACGGCATAGTGCAGAATCTTATTATTTTATGCTCTTATATCGTTTTAGATAGGTCACCTGGTGGTTCAAATGACCCATAATTTTTTCAACACGGGCCTGTAGTCTAGGACTTTTTTCGGTGATATCGGATAAATCTGTGCGTGACATAACGATTTTTATGACTGAAAAAGAATACTCATGTTTAAGCAGAGAGTTCAGATTAAGAAATCAAATCATAAAGAAGAGTGTTCACTAATGAAACTGATGATTTATTCGAAGGAAACTTTCAACCAACAAACTGGAAAATAAATAGAAAAAAACAGCGAATGAATTGAAAATATTCGATCTTAAAAACAAATTGAATGGAAAAAATGTTCAGTTCAGGAATTGCTCAAAATGGTTTCCTACCATTTCAATACATTTTTAAGAACGTTGATAGTGCTGTCCGTCAATTTGAGAAAAATTTCAAGGAAGGCAGTATATTAAAGAGTAACAAAACTGAAAAATTCGAAGTAATTTCACCGATAAGATCAAGATGTATCGAACTATAAAATTTCACGCATGAGGTACTGATCACCCTGTATGACAGTACCAAGCAAAGATCTTAAATCTTTCTCATTAATTAATTCTTAATAAAATAGCATTAGTGTATAGGGTGTCTACTTCTGAAATGAACAAACTTCGAGGGGTGATTATACAAGTTATTTGCAACAAAAAATGTCATATAACACATAATCGAAATGTTGACGGTTATTATTCAATTTAACATTTCTTGATTTCACGAGTTTTTTCTCTGAAAAGATCATTATTCAGTTTTTCTTGTAGTCTGTTTGAATATGACCACAAATTCGGAAAGGGCAAGATGAGAGAGAGAGAGAGCCTGTGTGCAGAAAACACTCTTATTGCAGGTGTGGTAAGGAGGAGAATATCACGATTCTGAAGTTAATCAGTCCTATTTTCCAAAGGGTTTTTCCATGAAATATTAATATTGCACACACAGTGAAAAATACCTCATTTACTGTACTTTCGAATGGTATATCAACTTTTGTGCTAGCTGCTCATTCTTCGCTATAACATCATGGCTAACCTGATAACAACAAAAAAGTCTAAAAATTGAGAAATTAAATTTGCTCTATTTTGAAGCCCTTCGTGATTGAATCTTATTCTGATTTTATGGGCTGATTTTGTTAATTTCAGAATCGTGATATTCTTCCCCTTGCCTGCAATAAGAGTGTTTTCTGCTCACAGACTCTCTCATCTAGCAAATTTATTGCCCTTTCCGAATATGTGGTCAAATTTGATGAGACTACGAGGAAAACTGAATAATGATCCTTTTAGAGAAAAAACTTTTTCGTGACATCAAGAAATGTTAAATTGGAGAATAACCGTTAACATTTCGACAATGAGTTATATGACATTTTTTGTTGCAAATCACTTATAAATACCTCTCGAAGTTTGGCCACTTCAAAAGTAGACACCTTATACAGGTGTCCCGTAAAGACCACGTCAAACGAAAACGGAAAGTAGATCAGAATGTGCTCTATCTGATGTGAAAAAATCGTTCATATGAAAGTCTCACAGTTTTCGAGATAGTTGACGTTTTATGAAAATGTTGAGTTTTTTCACTCACAATGATTTCTCTCTTGCGGAAGCTACAATAAAATACTTTTCGAATCAGTTTTTTTCCATAAATATTGTTGAATGATTACTTCAATTCATGCAATGAAAAATAGCACAAAATATTATACAGGGATTCTGAAAAAAAAATTTTAAATTCTTGTTTTGAAGGAAGTGTTTTTTTGTACTGAACTCTATCTGACGTGTTGTAAAAAAAAGACACTAGAGCTTTTCTGCATATTACGTTAAAAAGTTGCCCACTTTGTGAGGATTCCGAAAAGGTAAAATATAGGTGATAAACTTCTTCCGAAAAAAAAAATTCGAATGTTTATCGAAAATGGAGCATTTCTGTGAAAAACTGATCTTTCCACATTTTCCACAAATACTTTCATTTTGCAGCTTCTGCTGTAACTTATTGAATAATTATCTTGAAAAATGTCAGTTAGTCCTTAAATTACTTATAAAGTGAAATTATTCATTAATTGCAATGATATACGTAATAACGCACAGGACCTTCAACATCAACAAATCTATTGTGAAGAAACATTATAAAAATATTAATAATAAAAATTCAGGATTGTTATTAAAGCAAATGCTCAAAATGACCACCCCCTTCGCTAATACATGCCCTGCATCTATTGAGAAATGATGTTTTCAAACCATACAAACTTCTCTCCGCTATTTTGGCTGCTGAAATACGAATGCGGTCCCTTAGTTGTGCTTCATCTCTTATGGGATTCGAATAAATTTCATTTTTTAAAAAACCCCAGTAAAAAAAATCCAGAGGATTCAATTCTGGTGAACGGGGAGGCCACGAAATTTCACCGCCCCTTCCGATCCACCGGTGAGGATATGTTTGGTTTAAATATTCCTCAACATGACGACTGTAGTGTGCTGGGCACCCGTCGTGTTGAAACCATGGACTACGTCGCATTTCCAGTGGTACATCTTCTAAAAGTAAGAGTACACTTTGTCTTAAAAAATTTAAATAGTTGGTGCCGTTTAACGATTGCGGCAATTCTGTCGGACCGAATATTTTTCCATCGTATATTCCAGTCCATAAATTCACTGTAAATCGATATTGGGATCTATCTTGCCTTATATTGTGCGGATTCTCGATGTTCCAACTATGAAGATTATGCAGATTAATATACCCGCTTTGAGTACAGGAAGACTCATCAGTGCAAAGGATATTATTGAAAAAATCGGGATTTTCTGTATGTTTCAGCAACATTTGTTGACAAAATTCTACTCGGGCTTGATAGTTTCTTGGTAGTAGGGGAAAGTGAGGTAATACGATCCCTAAGGGTCAAATGATCCCCCGCCGTAAATCAGAAACAGCTTGTACCATCTATCCAAATACACATGAAACATGTTCCCCTGCGCCCCTGCGAGTTACCTGTAAAATGTCAATGCGGTGCGAGTGCTTGGCGTGATTTTATTAAAAAATAATCAAAAAGTGTGGCTCTGATCTAAGGTAAGCAGGTTTTTGGACTTTCGTTTTTTTTACATGTAAGTGTTTACTGAAATGTTGTTTTATTTGCGGGTATTAGTAGCAGTTAGCTAATATTTAAGCCATGTTCGATCATCGCACGCGGTATGTGAAGGTTTTGTTTTGATCGATATTTTGTAATTTGGTATTTGGGGTGAAATGATCCCTTCTTTGTGTCTAAAATGATCCCTGGAATCATTTTACCCCATTAATAGTTTTTGTTTACAGATCATGCCGAGAATTTATAGACGTAAAACTAATCGCCAAAAGAGGCCTGAAGAACATATGCAAAAGGCATTAGAGATGGTATGGCTTACAAAACCGCGAGAAGAGAATTTGAGGTCCCTGTGATGGTATTAGAAAGAAGAGCCAAAGGTAAAAATAAAATAGCTGCAGGCTCAGCTAAAAAGTTAGGTAGCAAACAAACAGTGTTCAACCTGGAACAAGAACTGGAACTTGTTGACATGGAGTCCAGAATAATATACGGGCTGACCACTCAGGAATTCTCAACCTCAGCTCACCAAAAATGGCAGAAAGAAATAATTTACCGCATCAATTTTCCGAAGCTGAAGAAAAAGCTGGACTTGAATGGCTTCGTGGATTTAGACGTAGATATCCAGACATTACAATGCGTGCGCGAGGTTTTAATAAGAATGTGGTGGACGAATTTCTCTCGACTTTGAGAAACGCCCAAGAAAAATATTATTTTTCAATCCATCGAATATTTTTGTTTTGTGTGACTTGCGTACATACTTAAATTGTTATGAACAATACATATTAGGTATCATTCAAATAAACAGCAGAGTTTATTATTTCATTTTTATTTGATATTTATTAACTCATAGTACAAAATGATCCATGGGATCATTTTGTCCCTACCCCAGGGATCATTTTATCCACAGGGGTGTATAAAATGATCCTTTACTGAACTTTAACAAAAATATGTAATACAAAAAAACTACATAGATGAAATGAAAAATAAGTAGGCAGATCATAGACCTAATAAGAATGGACACCGCATGAGAGAGAGAGGTCACTTGGTTGAATGTGATGGAGCTATTGTGGGCAATGTCATACTTGTTCTATGGGCAATGTCAGTTGAATTATATTCAACGCATCAAATCCTTGTGGGCAAAGCAAAGTCTGTGGTCACATAAATATTTGTTTACATCTTCCATATGATTTTGACAAGTTGCCCACAAACTTGCTTCATCTCTGTTCTTTTCGATAATATCGCATATGTCTTTCTCTCTCTAATGTATCCAAGTGTTCGATCTTCTGTTAAGTCACGTGATTCTGCATCCATAGTAATTATAGATCTATGAGGCAGATACAAAGTTAAGTAAATTCACTTCCTTCAACAATTGAAATCTTGCGGTTTTGCCTTCAACTTTAGCCACAATTGAAATTTTCCCTTAAGGGGATCATTATACCTCACCTTCCCCTAGGTGTTGAACTCGCTGAATATGGTAGGGGTGATATTGGTGTTTCTTCAGGATTCTATGGGCACTTGATTTTGATATGCCTGTCATGAGCTCTATCATTCTGGTTGATACTGAAGGATTATCTTCGACTTCATTCAAAATGGTGTCATCATCCACGATCGAAGGCCGGCCACTACTTTTACGACTCCCAGGAACTCTTTCTTCGACAATTGCATTATGGGTCCGGATAAAAACTTCGTAATCGGGATGTCGGCGATTGGGGTACCGCTCTGAATAAAGCCTCGATGCTGATCTAGCATTAAGACGTACTTCTCCATAAATAAGGTGCATGTCGGCGTATTCTCTTGCAGTGTACGAAACATTTTCTGATGACATTTTACCCAGTTTACTGTTACGCATTAACTTCCACTAGATGGACGTTTCCATAGATACCTTAAGTATCTAAAGATTGAATCATTGAATCGCATCACATCATATCGATGTTCGAGAGTTCTTTAGGCAAAGAAAAAGAAATAAAAAACCCAGTGAGTGAATTGGCATCTTAATAACTTTTTATTGATTTGTTGATTGATTATTTTCAGCAGGAAGTGCAAAATGAAAGTATTTGTGGAGAATGTGAAAAAATCAGTTTTTCACAGAAATGCTCCATTTTCGATAAACATTCGAATATCTTTTTTCTGAAGAAGTTTATCACCTGTACTTTACCTTTTCGGAATCCTCACAAAATAGGCAACTTTTTAACGTAATATGCAGAAAAGGTCTAGTGTCTTTTTTTTACACCAGGTCAGATAGAGTTAAGTACAAAAAAACACTTCCTTCAAAACAAAAATTTTAAATTTTTTTTTCAGAATCCCTGTATAATATTTTGTGTTATTTTTCATTACATGAATTGAAGTAATCATTCAACAATATTTATGTAAAAAAACTGATTCGAAAAGTATTTAATTGTAGCTTCCGCAAGAGAGAAAGCGTTTTGAGTGAAAAAACTCAACATTTTCATAAAACGTCAAATATCTCGAAAACTGTGAGACTTTCATATGAACGATTTTTTCACATCAGATAGAGCACATTCTGATCTACTTTCCGTTTTCGTTTGACGTGGTCTTTATGGGACACCCTGTATAATAAATGTATCTAAAGGCATGAGTTCAAATCTTCATTTTAATTACTGCTTACAACACAATTCACCTGAAATTGTATTCTAAGAATTTGGGACCGCATCTAGGAAGTAATAATGGGTACTGTAGAGGTAACTTGTAACTTCCAAGAAGAATTATCATAAATAATTAAAAAGGACTGGCACTATCGTCTAGAAGGTTCTGCCTCATCAGGAATGATGATTTAGGATTAGGATTTGAAGTCAATACCCAAAGCAGGTAATGCAATATCGTGAGGCAACAATGAGCTGCAGTTTTGAGAGGAAAATTTTTATCTTGATACACAATATAATGTTGGTGAGTGTCATCTGAAATGATGAAATGGATAGATATTTCTTACTTTAAGTAAACACGAAATCGCAAAAAAAACTCAAACAGTGCAATCTGTCAATTTGGCCCACTTTACGATATCTACGTTAATTGGGAAAAAGGTGCATTATACGAAAACCAGAATTATCTATGGGGATCATCTTCCTTTTTTTCAATGCGCTTTACGGTACTTCAACTATTTTTGATCTATTTGGGACGAACTGATTAGCTCAATTTTGTCTATGTTTAGGTACAGGGTGATCCCTGAATTACAACTTTTTAACCCTGAAAAAGGGAAAAATGAATGGCACATTTACGGTCATCTTTTTTCGAGAAACTCATTATGCCGTTTCCAAATATGAGCCAAAATGAACATTTTGGCAATTTAAATTTTTATCCCTGTTCCTGTATGTGCTGAAAACATCCAACCAGAAACATTATTGAGACACTGATGATAGAAATCCATTGGCTAAATCTGATTTCAGATGAGGAGTTTCCTTCCTGATTTATTACATAAACTTTTGTTTTCTCTTATGGAAACACTAATTTATTTTTACTTGCAAATAATTACCGTTCATTTTTCGTTTCGAAAATATATAACATGTCATATATCATAAGAAAAAACAAAATTTCATGTTATAAATCAGGAAGGAGACCTCTCAGCAAAAATTAAATTAAGCCACTGGATTCCTATCAGAAAAGTGTCTCTATCATGTTTTTGTTTGGAGTTCACAGTACGAAGAGGAACGGATATCATGACCAAAATTTGCTCATACGTCAATTTAGGCTTATAATTCGAAAACAAAAGACGATAGAGCAGTGCTGTTGACGGCAATTTATATGAGTCTACCGAAAAAAGATGACCACAATTTTTGTCCATCTCATAGGGTTGAAAATTTGTAGTTCAGGGATCACCAATTCTGGTCACCCTGTATTGTTGGTTTAGTCCGTGAAAAAAGGTTACTTTTTCTTATCGACTATTGGGAATTTTAATTGAGAGTAAACTACCTAGTATTTTTGTGATAAGGTTAAATAGGTACTCTCGCGTTTATAAATGAAAAATCCGTTTTTTCTGAAAACTACATTTCACGCATTAGGTGCGCAACAAACTTCCAGTTATTTTTTGTGTTATTGTGAAAAAATACTAAATGAATCATTTCCAATACAACTTTTTCCATATTTCGCAACTAGTAGACTTGTTCAAAAGCCATCTGAATCCGGAATTTGTAACCAGATAATTTATAACAGCTTTTACCAGAGTTAATTAAAACAAATTAAAATCCCTCTAGTTCATGTAATTGGAGTTTCGTCTAAGATATGGCCTTAGACAAGGTCGAAAATTTATTTGAGAGTTATACTTACTAGGGTGTGTAATATACAGGGTGTCTACTTTTGAAGTGGACAAACTTCGAGGAGTGAATATACAAGTGATTTGCAACAAAAAATGTCATATAACATGGTCGAAATATTGATGGTTATTCTTCAATTTGACATTTCTTGATTTCACGAGATATTTTGAGTTTTTTCTCTTAAATGATCATAATTCAGTTTTCCTTGTAGTCTCATCAAATTTGGCAATAAATTTTCTATAAGATGAGATGTCTGTATGTAAAAAATATCTCTTATTGCAGGCTTGGTAAGGAGAAGAATATCATTATTCAGCTTCAAAATAGAGCAAATTTAGATTCGGAATTTTTAGACTTTTTTGTTGTTATCATGTTAGCCATGATATTAGGGCGCATAATTTGTAGCTAGCACAAAAGTTGATATGTCATTCGAGAGTACATTAAATGAGGTTCTTTTTACTGAAAAGAAAACGTGTGCATAATTAATAATATTTCATCGAAAAAACCATTGGAAAACTAAAACTAATTTTAAACAATGAAAGCAGAGAATAATACTGATTGATTAAAATCAACCAATATTAAACCCATACTTCGGAACTAATCCCGTCAACGCACAAAGAACATGCATGGTGGTAAATCAATACCTGCGTTCCTATTAACGCGATAATTTTCATTTATTATTTAAAACTAATTTTGTTAACTTAAGAATCGTGATATTCTTCTCCTTACCACGTCTGCAATAAGAGTTTTTTCTGCATACAGATTCTCTCTTCTTGTATCAAATTTATTGCCCTTTCTGAATATGTTCTCAAATTTTTGTCCACTTTAATAGTAGACACCTTGTGTATAGTGACCCCTTCAAAGAAAACAGAACAGAGATTTGGCTCCAACTTTGACAGTAAGTGTAGGGATGACAAATGTTAAACATAAATTCGGTTTTTCGTTTGTGGCTCCACCAATTGCAAAGCTCACTACACTACAGTGTAACTTCCCTAAAACGAAAGCGCTGAATCCACAAAAAAAAATCGTTATAGAGTAGTTTCGTTATACAGAAAATTTGTTTCTATAGTCGGCAATGTCGCGGTCGACTCCGCTGATAAATTTAAGTTTATCATTCAAACTTAAGCACTTCCTTTTAGACATTTTTGCACAACTTTTCACACTAGCGTAATGGTTAGATTGAAACCAAACAGCCAAGGGTGTATTTAAAACTGTTTCAGAAGGACCTCTCTTTCCGCCGTAATGATTTACTTTAAGGTCGGGGTTTATTACGTACGTCCGGAAAATTTTCGGAAAAAACCCACCCTTATACCTTCATACCAATACCCATTCAAAGAGTGATGTTCCTTGAATATTTTGTTATAGAGAGAATTTACTTCGTTTAAGAGGGTGTTTTTAACATGGAATTTGGATTCAATGTGCAATGTCTCGTGCGAAATTCGTTATACAGAGAAATTCTTTTTACAGACGTTCGTTATAGGGAAGTTCCACTGTATATTGAACCTATACAGGGTGTCCCGTAATTAGACCGACAAACTTCTAGTGGACATTAAAGATGATATTTTAGACAGATTCGACCCAAATCATATAATGCAATTTGCTTCGTTAAGGAGCTAGTGCTCTTTGAAGACGACGTCCTGTCCACACTTTTTGCCACATATTCGCAAAACGGAGTCACATAAAGTGCTGATAGTTTACATATTGGCTAATATGAAAAATACGCATCGATTAGATTGAGTACATTTCTTTCATGTCAAGCACAATCGTTTCATTTGGGGAGGAGGGGGGTGATTGCGAAGGGTATTTTTAGTTGAAACTTTTTTAACTTTCATTATTTCGCGAGATTTACATCATATTCATAAACTCTGATGTTTTTTCTTGAAAAAAGATACTCTTGTATAATAACGCCCAGATGCGCCATTCCTGAAAAAAATAGATTTGAAATTTTCTCTCTTTTCACTAAGTCTTTAGAGTTATTTAAATTTTTTAAAATTAATTTTTTCAGAAATACTGCATCTGGACGTTATTATACAAGAGCAACTTTTTTCAAGAAAAAACATCAGAGTTAATGAATATGATGTAAATCTCGCGAAATAATGAAAGTTAAAAAGTTTCAACTAAAAATACCCTTCGCACACCCCCTCTCCCCCCAGATGATACGATTGTGCTTGACATGAAAGAAATGCACTCAATCTAATCCATGCGTATCTTTCATATTAGCCAATGTGTAAACTATCAGCACTTTATGTGACTCCGTTTTGCGAATATGTGGCAAAAAGTGTGGACAGGACGTCGTCTTCAAAGAGCACTAGCTCCTTAACGAAGCAGATTGCATCATATGATTTGGGTCGAATCTGTCTAAAATATCATCTATAATGTTCACTAGAAGTTTGTCGGTCTAATTACGGGACACCTTGTATACTGTGGTCACGTAAATGAATTCACACCTTTGAATTCTGCAAAATTTCCAATGCACGATATTTCAGAGCAATGGATGCCCTAGATATCCCATTTCATTTCCTTGTGAATTCTCACATACGTAAACATAAGTGCATTACCTAATGAATCGTTACATCACAAGCAGACATCAACATGAAGAGGAAAGACTACAAAATATACTGACCGGATAAACTCCAGTAACGAAAGCGGAATGCGCTTTCACTCTAGACGTAGAGTTCTTCATTATGTATTTCAAGGTGTCCAAAAATATGATCAATGTTGCTATCACTGCTACTGCACCAATTGAGACTAGAGATATTCCATAGATGTTGGTAGCTGGAAAATAGACAAATTTTCACGATTTGGCAACAGTAATAGTGATTAAATTCGAAAAAAAATTCGATATACAGCGTGTTTGGTAATTCGACGTGCGTCTAGTGGAATATGGTCCGATATTATTATTATTATTATCAATTATGGTTATGAAGATATGGCGATTTTTCAACTTTCTTGAAACCTTCTGCTTCGTTATCGAAAATAATCAATTTGTTGGAAACTACTTGACTCTGAAAATTCAATGAATAATTTTTTAATTTTTTTCCAGCTGAGGGTATGGTCCTCATTTCTTGCGAAAAAGTATTCACTGAAGATTCAGATAACCCGAGATAAACAGGGTCATAAATGGCTGCACGGTTTTCCTCATAACATTTTTATGAAAGAATTGAATATTACTCTGAAAAAGTATTATGAACTTGTTGTACAAATGTAAGGAAAAACCTCTTTGTTTTGTTAGCTTTTCAAAAAGGTACCGGGGTTTTCACTATAATTTGACCCCCCCTTTAACTTTGTTACTGAAGGAGATACAAAAAAATGCTTCTTATAAAAGTTTCACGAAATCAACTGAGGTTTTTTGATATGAGTCCAGAAAGTGAAATATATACAGGGTGGCCAACATATTGATGACAACTTCAATTTTTCAAATGGAACACCCTGTATATTTTTCCATGTTTGGCTAGCTCTTCTTCCTCTGATTTCAAATATGTAACATATGTTGGTCTATCTCTCTTATTCTGAGAACCACAGAGTTTCGAAGTTTAAGAACCACCTGCCAAGATCTGTAATCATTTTACAAGTGACAGAGTGCGTTTACTGAAAATGCTCATTTTTGGAGTTATAATAACGTCAATGGGATGGATACAGGGTGAAGAATATTGAATGCAACTATATTTTTTCAAATGGACTACCCTGTCCTGTATATACTTCCTTTTTTTGATAGGCTATTTCCTCCTGATCTCGAATATAAATGCGTATGTGGATGTGTGTCTCCAATTTTCAGAGTTTCAAAGTTTTGAAATGATGACACCGAATAAAAAAATATGTGAACTATCTACGAAAATCTTTATATCCAAACAAACTACTTAAAAGTATTATTTTAGAATGAATACTTAACAATTACTCCACCAATGAAAAATGATAAACTATGTCAGTATGGTAAGAATAACATCAACTAAAGTAATTGCTCAAAATGACCACCTTCATTCAATACACATAGTTCATATAGTTGTCTCAAGTTGTTTTGCCTATTTTTGATAGCATTATTATGGCTCTGATTTGAGTCAGAAATTAAAGCTTCAAAATTTGTTTCTAATCATTACGATATTATCATTATTCTTTGTGCGTTGACAGAATTAGTTCCGAATTATGAGTTCAATATTGGTTGATTATATATCATTAATATTATTCTCCGCTTTCATTGGTTGTCATTATTCCTGAAGTTTTTTTTTCAGGAACGGCTATAAAAACTTGTCCAACGGTGTTATATCGGTACAATTTACATTTAAATATTCGCGAACGCTATGCCAGATGGTTATTGAAATTTGAAACTCTGTGGTGCTCAGAATAAGAAAGATAGACCAACATAATTTACATATTCGAAATCAGGGGAAAAAGAGCTAAACAAATATGGAAAAATATACAGGGTGTTCCATTTGAAAAAGTTAAGTTGCCATCAATATGTTGATCACCCTGTATATATTTCAGTTTCCGGACTCATATAAAAAAACTTCAGTTGATTTCGTGAAACTTTTATACGAAACATTTTTTTGTATCTCCTTCAGTAACAAAGTTAAAGGGGGGGTCAAATTATAGTGAAAACCCGGTACATACGTCAATACTTCCTTCATGCAATCAAAAACTATAGCCAGAAAAGCGAACAGATAACAGAATTTTTCGAGTCTTTCAGATATCCTATTCTCCCCCATTTCACTCGAACAATGGCCCGCTTAAGAGTGAAATAGAGGATATCAGAATGAGTCGAAAAAGTCTGTTACACTATTCGGTTTTCCGGTCATAGTTTTTGATTGCATGAAGGAATTATTATTTGAAACTCTGTGGTGCTCCGAATAAGAAAGATAGACCAACATATGTTAAATATTCGAAATCAGGGGAAAAAGAGCTATTCAAATATGGAAAAATATACAGGGTGTTCCATTTGAAAGAATGACCCTGTATATATTTCAGTTTCTGGACTCATATAAGAAAACCTCAGTCGATTTCGTCAAACTTTTAAAGGCAACATTTTTTTGTATCTCCTTCAGTAACAAAGTTAAAGGGGGGGTCAAATTATAGTGAAAAACCCGGTACCTTTTTGGAAAGCTATAACGAAACAGATAAGCAGGCCCGCCGTAAGCGGGCGTGCAAGGCGTGCCCGGCACAAGGGCGGCAAATCCAGTGAAATTGATTTTTTTTGGAGGAGACAAACAACGTTTTCTTACTGTCATAGAAACATAGAAATTTTGCCATATGCGATCGAAACTTTGCCAACTGCTCTGAAATTTCTCCAACTCCGTTCAACCTTGGGGGCGGCAAGGTCTCCCCATCCCTCTTAGAGACTTTTTCTCAGAAGGATCGGCAGGACAGGTGGCCAACATCGATAATTTCCGTATATCCACGGAATTCAGTGAATTCACTGCAGTGTTTCTTTCAGGTATATTTCCGGGAGGGTCACTGCCGCCCCCTGAAGTTCCGCAGGTGCCCTCCCCTCCCGGCGAAATACTGAGAGCGATTAGATCCAGTTAAGGCGTAAAACTTCAAGATCGAAAAATTCACATAATTCGATAAATTGCCCTCCCGGAACTTCGAATTGCGCCCTCGGGAAAAATTTTTTGAAAGAAACATCGATTCAGAAAGTTTCTACGGCATCTCTGATTTTGTTGAATATTCTACGAGAAAAATTTGCAGATGTTCTTTTTCCCAATATTACAACCAGGTAGTAGTAGTAGTAGTTGAATATTTTCAGTGTCGCCGTATCGTTTATGCCAATTATTGCATGTAATAAAAAACCATCTGTTACCAAATTGCGGCCTTTCTTGAAATCGCACCTTACTAGCCGAGTTTAGGTAGGTACGTGATTTTGAAGAGAGAATTACGAAAATAAAAATAAAAACAGAATGAGGCTCTTGATGTAGCGCCCTATTGGGGGCGGCATAACAGTATTTGCACGCGGGCGCTCAGACAGCCAGCGGCGAGCCTGCAGATAAGTTACAAGTTTTTCCTTATTTGCACACCAATTTCATATAATTCTATCTCTATCTAATTACTTTTCATTTGATGTATTGTAATTCATATATTCTCATTTGAAAAAATCAAGTACCTACTTAAATGGTTGTGGGCGTAAAAGTTGAGAAATATCAAATTCTAAAAAGCATAGAATATATTGACGACTTACGTCACATTTTCAGCACGCTATATAGTTAATAATTGAACACAATCAGATTTTGACTTGTATTGTTGATTCATGAGTTCAAACGAATAATTACTGCTCTGCTATCATGGTTAAAAAATAGCACATCTTAATGAAACTGATGAAATATTATTGAAGTAATTGGTTGGGGATAAACCTTATGGTTTTTTCACATTATTCAAGAGCGTTCAATAAATTAATTGCGCTGTCTTTATTGAAAGTTTCATGGAGAATGTTTGTTCTCCGGTAATCAGATCATCTGCAGTATACAGGGTGTCCCGGGAACCATGCGACAAATGGAAACCATGAATCAAGGACATCAAGGAGGACTCGCAACAAGAGGTTTTAATCGTTCGAGGGCCTTCGTTTGGGATTTACAGGGTGATATTCATCTCATGGCTGAAATTTCAAAGTTCAATAACCTCAAACTATATTAAGTATTCGACCGAATTATTTCAAGTTCGAAGTTTTGTCACCCTTTTCGATTGCCATCTTCCAACATTACAGAAATTGAATAAATCAGATCCGGACTAGAAAAATGTTGAACTTTTTCTATTGTCATGAATATTGGAACACCCTGTTGGTGAACACTATGTTTTCATTTCATTTTCGTAACCTCAAAGAATGAATCATCGATAAAAATTCAAAATCTCTGCTTGACACGGTCATACAGGATGATCAAGAAGTGAGCAAAAAACATTACCTCATGAGTGAAATTTCAAACTTCAATAACTCTCAAATTATTCGACCGAATGATTTCAAATTTGAAAGGTTTGTCACCCTTTGCGATTGCCATCTTTCAATATTTCTGAAATTGAATAAATCAGATCCGGACTAGAAAAATGTCAGACTGCCAAGCAGAGACTTTGAATTCGTATCGATAATTGATTCTTCGTGGTACCGAAAATGTAATAAAAACATAATGTTCACGTACAGGGTGTTCCAATATTCGTGAAAATAGAAAAAGTACAAAATTTTGCTAGTCCAGATCTGATTTCTTCAATTTCTGAAATATTGAAAGATGGAAATTGTAAAGGGTGACAAAACTTGCAAATTTGAAATCATTCGGTCCAATAGTTCGAAAGTTATTCAACTTTGAAATTCCAGCTATCAGATGAATATCACCCTGTACATTCCAAACGAAGGCATCCAAACGATTAAAACCTCTTGATGAGAGTCCTCCCTGATGTACTCGATTCATGGTATCGTTTTGTCGCATTCTTCCCGGGACAGCCTGTAGATATTGAGAGACCGCGACAACATACACATTTTTTAGAGCGCAAACAAGTGTTGAAAATTTCAAGTTCTCGGTTTCTATTTCGGAATGTTATCATGCGACAGACGGTTCTCGGAACCTTGACCTTAATAAATTTGACTATGCCTTCTTCAAAATTGAGTCCAACTTTATCCTCTGAGAACAATTTCGGCTCAATACTCAATTAAGGAGAAAATGATAACACCCTTGAAAGGATAACAAAGATATACAGGGTTGGCCATCCGTTGGAATAAAGAAAAAACGCTCGGACAGGTCAAATTTTGTTGAAAGGGGGACAAAAAAGGGTGTTCAAATGAGTTTGATATCACTACCCCTCTAGCCGAAACCCCTAACAGCTCTCGTTTTTGAATAGGGAAAAGAGGTCGAGCAGCATCTTTTTGGAAAGGCAATTCAGTTTCCTGCATAACTTCATTTTTTTACAAAGTCAATCGTGGGCTTTCGTTTAAATTGAAATTATTGCTGTTGGGGTAGCGGCTAGAGGGTTAGTGATATCAAACTCATTCAAACACAATAACATGTCCTCTTGTGAATAAAATTTGACTTGTTGGAGTGTTTTCCCATCTTGAAAATCCAAATTCGGCGGGTGAAAGTTATTGATGGAATACTGAGTCACTCTGCGATTAAAGCGATGAAACAAAAAATACACTCATGCAGGAAATTGAATTGATTTTCTAACAAGGTGGTGTTCGACCCCTTTTCCTGTTTCAAAAAGGATAGCTGTCAGGGGTTGCGGCTAGAGGGGTAGAAGCCATTAATAAAAATGGAACGACACATGCTTCAAGAACGCATTGAAATTATTAAAATTCACTATAAAAATGGTGAAAATTTGGAATTCGGACCGCAATAAAGGAATTGGTGGAAAAATTCGAGCTGTTGGGACAAGTTAGTGATGTGAAGAATAAAAGCTGTGCACGTCGCTCAAGAACATCCGAGAATACTGCTGTTGTAGCCGAAAGTGGAGCAACAGTTACGATGAATGGATTGCGCTATTGAGAGATGATTAATGATTTTTTTATGGCTGAAATAGGATAATATCGATCTGTACAACTTTTACTTTCAACAAGACGGCACTACGTGCCACACAATTGGCCACCGAGATCTTGTGATTTAACACCTTGCGACTTCTTTCTTTGAGACCACGTGAAAGAGATGGTCTACGTCAATAGCCCAGCGTCGTTTCAAGACCTAAAGAATGGAATTCGTGAGACTATCGAGGACATAGGGCAGCCAATTTGAGATTTGGTTATGGAAAATTTCATTAAAGGATATGCTCCTGTAAGCGTGGTCGTGGTGGTCATTAGCCTGATGTTATTTTCCACTATTAACGGCATAGCTTCTTCTTCATAATGAAATAAACATCCGATCATTTATATTGAAAAATGCGATTTTTCTTTGAATATCAAAATAACAGCTCTTATTGGAAAACCCTTTACCAAGGAAAATGCTCCGAGCAGCTCAGGGAGGTTATTCCTGATGCTGCGAGATTTTCCGTTGAATATCAAAATAACACCTCTTATTTGAAAACCCTTTATTTCCCCTTCGAAAGATTATGTCGAATGACCAAACACCTCGCACAAAACTAAGTTTCAAATCTCACCTGTCATATAAAGGGAAATCGATGGTATATTGTCCGAGGCACATTTTGAAATATTTTCAGAAATCACAACCGAAGGCATCGTAAATTTGTCGAAAGACGTTCCGGTAAATTAAATAAAACAATCACGTTAACATTTTTCAGACGCGCAAAGTCGATAGAACAAACACAGACAAAACTCTTGTAATCCACATAATCCTTCCTAGTCGATGTAAAACTGATGAAACTTGTTTGCTATTATTCAGATACGGACTTTTACTTTTTGAATCTTGCTCGTGTTGAATGAGAAACGCAACGTTATAGTCGTTTGGATGGCCTACAAACCAATTACTTTCCCTCTTATCGCATTAATTAGTTCAGAATGTATTTATTTATGCAAAAAAGTACGAGGGCGTATTAGCGCCACTGTGATTAAATAAAAATTTAAGAAAAGCCCTGAGCAGGAACTTTTGAGCGTTCGTTCTTTGGTGGGGTAATAAGACTATTACCTCAAATTTATATGGGATTTGAGATTGATACCAAATACAGGGTTATCCATTTTGCGGTTTCAAAAGTAAACGTAAATAAAACACATAAAAAATATTTTTTATCATGATATTTCTTTTTTATTATTAAGTTTGAACGTTGACATTTGTGTGAAACACTACATCATTTAAATGACAACCACCCGAATTGTTACAAGCATCGATTCTTTTGAGGTAATTTTCGATCACCTTTTGACACATATTGGGCGGTATTTCAGCCATTACTTGACGAATATTGGTTTTTAACTACCCAAGAGTTAAAGGTTCATCTGCATAAACGCGGTCTTTCGCGCAGCCCCACCAAAAAAGTCAAGCAGTGTCAAATCGCATGATCTTGGTGGCCAGTTGATATCGCCGTCCACCGCCGGTTGTTCAAGCACCCATTCGAGTATTCGACGTATCCACGATGTTGATGTGAATGGTCGGCTGGCTTCAGTTGTTGTGTGAGCTGGATTTTATATGGGTGTAGGTGTAGATCTTAATACAAAATACGCCATAATGTGCCGTAAGACAGTCCTAATTCCTGAGAATGACGAGGAATCGACAGATTCGGGTCTTCGGCAACACTTTCACTTACAGTAGCGATATTTTCAGTGGCACGAGCAAATCGATGATGCACAGAGCTTACAATATCTGTAACCAATCCAGTCTCTTCAAATTTCTTGACACTTTTACCAATTGCTTGCGTAGTTGGACGATTATGTAAACCAAAATCTGCTCTTAAAGCACGATATGTGGCTGTGGCAGAATCGCCATTTTTGTATTAGGTTTTTACAATTTTCATGCGTTCTGCGATAGTCAAGCGATCCATTTTCATAAATGTCAGACTTTCAACTGAACAAAAAAAATTTTTTTTAAAACTTCGTTTGACAGATATCGAATTCCAGCCCTATACTTTTGAAACCGCGAAATGGATAACCCGTTATATTAATACCGAATTTCAACACAATCGGAATAAAATTCTGGAAATTATTAAAAAAATTAAATATATAAGAAATAAATAATTACAAAAATCAATTTCCATGGTTCTGATGATGCGATCCTCTGGATATTTTCTTGAACATTCAGGATATCAGTTCTGATTCACAAAATACATTTCACTTGAATCGGTTATCCTGTTATGAAAATATAGAGATTCTTCTTTTCAATATTCCCATGAATTTTCTATGGTTGTGTTCACACTATGACCACAAAACATTGCATGAACATTTAGTATATCAATCTTCATTCAAAAAATAAATTTCACTCGAATCGGGAATCTTTTTTTGGAATTATAAAGTTTCGTCTTTTCAATATTTCAATTTAATTTTCTATGGTTGTGTGTACAGTATGGCCACAAAATTTTGCATGAGGCTTACCTACTAGAAGCACCTGGGGCCTATTGCACCAAAATATATTGCAACTTTTCACTTCGCACTTTGCATTCTGACAAATTCCAAAAGTGAAAATTAATTATGTTGCACAAAGTTTCTCCCAACATTTACTTTCTGCGAAGTGCTGTTCACTTTGCACTTGACTTTCCACATTATACTTTTCAATTATGAATGCGTGTGCTAATTTTCATAGTCCTTTCGTGATTCTAGGTTCCTAGTTAGAAACTATGTTGAATATGGGTTTGTATACTATCCATTTATACCAAAATGTAGACATATTATCACTGATAATTCCAAAATTATTATTTATTATTATCATTATTATGAAAATTAGGACAAATAAAAGGATTTTTTCTTTTTTTCCCCTTTGAACTAACAAAAATGTACGGCATATGAAAAAATATTATCGTTGCATGAAATACTTTCAAAATAAATTTATTTCATGTTGTGTCAAATCACCCCCTGGACTACGGAAAGAGGGGGGGTTGCAACCCCAGATTTTTTCCCTTGTTGCATGATTTTTGTACGGCGTTGCGGAATAATGCACTAGAAACAGTATTGAAATAGTATAACACAGATGCCGTACAAAATCAAATGACCAAATTTACCCAGGTAATTGTCGGAAAATAAAAAAAAATTTGACTTTGTGGCTCCACATTTTTTTACGGCACTATGCGTTTTCGTATTATTTTTCACGGATCTATCGATGGTAAGAATGCCGTACAAAAATATGTGACCAAAATGTACCCACTCTACCTGTACTTTCGAATCCTCACCTGCACTCAGTTGGACAGCTTACAATGGACGGCATAGTGCTGAATCTTATTATTTTATGCTCTTATATCGTTTTAGATGGGTCACCTGGTGGTTCAAATGACCCATAATTTTTTCAACACAGGCCTGTAGTCTATACGTTTGTTTAGATAAATCCGTTCAGCCGTTCTCGAGAGAGACTAACGATTTTTATATTATTTATGATACAGCAAACGCAAATACCTACAACGACAGATTTTTTTTATTGCAGATGTATAGTACAATAAAATCAACAACAACACTATGGTTATTAGTTCTTTCAAACATTGCTCCTCCACGTATTATCCACAGGCAGGCCCTAAAGTTGAAAATTAGGAATAAATTTAATGCTTCTACGAATTCATATCAAATACTTTCCTATATTCCAGATAATAAGATTCCTCGATTAAAATCACGTAAACCATTTTGGTCCAATTATTTTCTTACCTTGAATGAAAGCTATAAAGCAATTTAGCAATCCGAATGGAACACGTGTAATATTCACAACAAAGATGTAATAACTCAACCCTCCAATAATGTTCCTGGATTTGATCTTCTAAAGAAAATTTAGACTGTTCTTAAACGTATAAGAACAGGTCATGGCCGTTGTAAAAGCATGCTTTTAAAATGGATTTCTGTTGAGAGTCCTAGTTGCGAATGCGGAGAAGCAGAGGAGACCACATCTGATGAATAATTGTCCCATATTTAAATTTCAGGATGGCTTAAAGGCTATACATGAAGTTACCGAGACGTTTATGAATTTGGTTGTTATTTTAACTAGATGGAGTTTCAATCATTTTATTTTTCTGTTCCTTTTTTCTGCTTTGATTTTTTCATTTCAGATTCAGAATATCGAAGGCATCCTGGAGAGGGTTATCGTTTGGACTAAATAAAGAAGAAATCCTTCAATATTCTAATAGTTTTTAAGTGTTATTTTCGTTGAAACGGTGAGACAGGGTTTTTTCTACTGAGGTTTTCCCCTGAGCTCTGGTATCATACGAAAAAATAGTATGGTACCCCGTTTTGCACTAACCTCAGTTAGGGATTTACAACGGTTTACAACCGCTCGCTTCCTTCAAAATCAGCTTGAGCAAACTCATGGTGTGCAAATTAGCACTCAGACAGTAAGAAATCGCCTCAGAGAATATGATTTGAGGCCTCGTGTCGCGGCAAGAGGCCCAGCTCTTTCCTCAGCCCATCGAAGGGCGCGTTTGGATTTTGCGAGAGAGCATATCCATTGGGAAGTGGCTGATTGTGAAAGAGTTTGCTTCACATACGAGTCTAGATTCTAACTCTACCATTGTGATCGACGTTCCCTTGTATACAGATGTTCACATGAAAGATATGCTCATCAGTGCAATTTCCTGAATACTACTGGTTTCGGGGGAGAATCGATTATGGTATGGGGTGGAATATCTTTGACTTCTCGCACAGACCTAGTGGTCGTTGATAATGGAGCTATGAATGCTGATAGGTATATAAGGGATATTCTTGAAGAGCATGTAGTGCCATTTGCCTCATACATTGGTGAAAATTTCATTTTTATGGACGATAATGCCAGACCCCATCGTGCGCGCATCGTTCAGGAGTACCTTGAAGAGGTTGAAGTCTCTCGAATGGAATGGCCAGCAAGAAGTCCAGATCTCAATCCGATTGAGCAGGTTTGGGACAACCTCAATAGAAGGCTGAGAAGTACAAATCATCATCAAGCTACTCTTCATGACTTAGGAATCCAACTCAGGGAAATCTGGGAAAGATTAGATCAGAACATTTTAAGATCACTCATTTTGAGTATGAAGCGTCGTTGCCGAGCTGTAATTAACGCAAGGGGTGGAAATACCAAGTATTAAATCACTTATCAGCATTCCAGTATTTTGAAAATTGTTTATTTCTCTTCTTTCACATAAGATTCGGTAAAATCCTGATTTTTTCTTCCATTTAATGTATCTTGTTTCGTTCAAAACCTTCCCGAGAGAACGTGAAAAATAAGTTATAAAGTCAATGTAGAGTTAACTTTCATTAAAATGGAGATTTTCAGAATGTGCGTTAATTTTTTTGCGCAGTGTAAGTATATACTACAATAATAACGAACTGCCATTTATAGAGATATTTACAGTCACCTTGTAAATATGGATTATCGTGTAAATGTCAGGTTTGGAGCTTATTATTTTCGAAGCCGCTTTTATGATGGAGATTTCTGATCCCTGGCGTCTTCCGGAACTACCTACCTGCGAAGAAGTCATATAACATGCAACAGAATAGTTCTCAGAATCCCATGATGCATTCGCATAATACAAGAATATATTCTGTAAACGTGTAAACAGTTGACTTCTAAATCCTCCAAGTAAGGGGACAAGATCCCGAAGGTTTGAAAAAAAGAATTTATGTAGCAAGGCTAATGGTCCTACCATTTTGACCAAACCTTTACTAAATTCTTGTTTCAAATTGCAGACCATAAATTCTTGAAAATGTCTACTGTATTTCGAGGAAGGGGTATAGCCCCGCGGCCTTTTCGATTCCTATTAGGGGGATCGATTAGACAATGAATGAAAAAAATTCAGCCATTGTTGAAATTTCTGTGAAAAATACTTCATCCGATTTTATTTTTTTCCATGATGAAATCAAAAATGATTGTTTTTTTATTCTTTGTTATGAAAGGAATAGACGTAATTTTTTCCATGAATTTCAGATGACAAATCGATTTTTAGAGAAAAAATTAACCTGTAGTCATATGTTTCACGGCGTTCTACCATTGTAAAGGGTTTTCCAATAAGAGCCCGCTATTTCGGTATAGATATCACGTTTGAAGCTGTCATTTTTTGACATTTGACAAGGAGAAACTACGGCATTAAAAATGGAACGATACACGCTTCAAGAACGCATTGAAATTATTAAAATTCGCTATAAAAATGGTGAAAATTTGGCCGAGACGGTTCGTAAAACTCGAACATTTTTGGGCGTCGTGAAGCACCTTCTCGGACCGCAATAAAGAAATTGGCGGGAAAATTCGAGCTGTTAGGACAAGTTAGTGATGTGAAGAATAAAACCCGTGAACGCAGTTCAAGAAAAGCCGAGAATATTGCTGCTGTAGTGTTGAAGGTTTGTCCATTCCTCGTCATTCTTTCGAATTAGCCATTCCACAAACGTCATTACACCGTATTATACATAAAGATTTGGGGCTTGAGACTTATAAAGTTCAGTTAACACAAGAACTCAAGCCGGCCGATCATAAAAAACGTCGTGTTCTAGCTGATTGGGTCGTTGCAATGCATGAAAATGATCCGGAATTTCATCGAAAAATCATCTTGAGTGATGAAGCCCATTTCCGCCTCGGTGGCTTCGTCAACAAGCAAAATTGTCCCATCTGGGGCTCGGTAAACCTAAGAGTTATTGTTGAAAAGCATCTCTATCTTCAACGAGTGACTGTTTGGTGCGGTTTATCGTCCGACGGAGTCATTAGATCTTACTTTTTCGAAAATGAGGCTGGAGCAACAGTTATGGTGAATGGATTGCGCTATCTGAGATGATTAATGATTTTTTATGACCGAAATTGGATAGTAGTGATCTGAACAACGTTTACTTTCAACAGGCGCTACGTGCCACACAGCGAAACCATTAATCTTTTGCGATTTGGTTATGGAAAATTTCATTAAAAGGATATGGTCCTGTAAGCGTAGTCGTGATGGTCATTTGCCTGATGTTATTTTCACTATTAACGGCATAGCTTCTTCTTTATAATGAAATAAACAACCTATCATTTATATTGAAAAATGGTATTTTTCTTTGAATATCAAAATAACACCTCTTATTGGAAAACCCTTTACTAAGGAAGATGCTCCGAACAGCTCAGGGAGGTGATTCCTTATGCAGCGAGGTTTTCCTGCGTCACAAGTTGTGCACAACGTGGGCACCCCTTCACCGTACACTTGGTGAATGTGAACACCCACTGGCGTATTTAGGGGAGGCCAGGTAGGGCCAGCCCCCCCCTGAAAGAATCTAATCAAAAATTACGTATAGGTATCACAAAAAAACCAGGGGCCGCGGACCCCCTGAAAACTGAGGCTACATACGCCTATGTGAATACCTCTGTATTTCAGAGGTTCTTCTTCTATCGCGCAGGCAAACTCTGGAACGCATTACCAGCCGAAGTGTTTCCATTCGTTCAAGAAGAGGATAAATGGACATCTTAAAACATCTTGGGGCATCAGATATTCTCCTTCTCCCAGCAGAAACACATAAAAACCCAATCTTTATATTGGATAAAGAAAATGTTGCAGACAATGCGTCTCTTCTGCTAATCAGCCATTACTAGACAACGTAAAATTTGGAGACCTGGCTATTATAACTACCTACAAAATGCGCAAATAATTTTCATATCTGTTAAGCTCAAAATCCACGGGATGATAGTTTTTGTGATCTATTCCTAATCTAGAAAGTAGGTCATATAAACAGATAATTGCATCTCGAAAAAAGTTATATCAGCTCAACTGCAAAAACAAACATACTGCAGGAAATAGAGTAAATTTAGTGGGTGCAATTATTGCTACAATTTCGGTTATCAATCTTTATATACAGGATGTTTGGTAATTCGACGTGGACCTTGGAAAGGGATATACTAGACGTCATTTGCAGTGAAGTTTGTCGAGTGAAGCATGGTCCGAAAATCTATGGTTACGAAGATATGGCGATTTTTCAACTAGAGTGGATCTTCCCTATAACGAAAGTCCTAAATCCGCAAAAAAATTCGTTATAAAGAAAATTTGTTTTTTCTGTGACGGGAAAAAAATGTGACATTTTATATCTTTTGACAGGTCACAAAATATGACTTTTTACGAAATTACTTTTTTCCCTGTCAAAAAAATTATTCTCTATGTACCGGGAAAAAAGTACTCACTTTTTTCCTGGGGAAAAAAAGTAATTTCGTGAACAGTTATATTTCTTTCACTATTAAATGGTCGTTTTTCCTGTCACAGAAAAAAATAGTGTATTATACACGGGAAAAATATTAGATTTTAGCTCTCGGCTTTTTGTCTCCCTCCGCTTCGCGTCGGGAACCTCGAACTAAAATCTAATACTTTTTTTCCTTGTATAATAAATAACTATTTTTCTGTGACGGGAAAAAAATGTGACATTTTATATGCATTGACAGGTCACAAAATATGACTTTTTATGAAATTACTTTTTTCCCTGTCAAAAAAATGATTCTCTATGTAGCCGGGAAAAAAGTACTCACTTTTTTCCCGGGGAAAAAAGTTATTTCGTGAACAGTTATATTTCTTTCACTATTAAATGGTCGTTTTTTCTGTCACAGAAAAAAATAGTGTATTATACATGGGAAAAATTTTAGATTTTAGCTCTCGGCTTCTTGTCTCGAGCTTAAATCTAATACTTTTTTCCCTTGTATAATAAATAACTATTTTATAGTCGCCAATGTCGCGGTCGACTTCACTGATAAATTTAAGTTCATCATTCAAACTTTCTTTTAGAGTTTTTCGCACAAATTTTCACACTAGCGTAATGGTTAGATTGAAACCAAACAGCCAGGGGTATATTTAAAACTGTTTCAGAAGGATCTCTCTGCCCGCCGTAATGATTTAGTTTGAGGTCGGGATTTATTACGTACGTTCGGAAAAATTTTGGAGAAAACCCACCCTTATACCTTCATACCAATGCCCATGTTACGTCGTGACCATTTAAAGAGTGATGTTCTTTGAATATTTCGTTATAGGGAGAAGTTACTTCGTTTTCGAGGGTGTTTTTTACATGAAATTTGGAGTCAATGTGCAATGTCTTGTACGAAATTCGTAATACAGACGTTCGTTATAGGGAAGTTAAACTGTATTTTGAAATTTTCTGCTTCGTTATCGAAAATAATTAATTTTGTGGAACCTACTCGATATTCAATGTATATTTTTTCAAAGCTGAGGAGATGGTCCTTATTTCTTGTGAAAAAGTATTCACCAAAAATTCAGATAACCCGAGATATACAGGGTCATAAATGGCAGAATCAGTGTGCGCACAGCCAGCGTACCGAGCATGCATGAAGTATCGCACCGCCATTCCATCAAATGACGTACACTCACTTTCAAAAGTCCTGCAACCCCTCATTATCTTAAACTTTGAAAAAAAGGAAAGCCTTAGGTTCAAGGGTAATGAAAAGCTTGTACAGAAATAAAATAAAATCAATTTCATTTAATAGAATAAGTTCAAACAACAAATACAAATTAGGAATCAGAAATTTAAAAAACAAAACGAAAAATTTAAACTGAAACAAAAAAGAGCAAACTGATATGCCGTATTTGCGCTTCAGCTGCTTAGCGATGCATTCACCCATCTAAGCATTTCAATAATTAAATTATTGATTATTTCATGCAGAATATCCATCCATTGCTCGGTAGCAGTAACAATAAGTTCTTGTGAATTTCATGGTGGATTATTTCGGCGGAAAACGGCTCTGGAGACACTTATAGTATTCGTTTTGAAGAGTTTAGTGCTCCTGAGCTTTTCCAGTGCTTGTGCGAAATCATTGGTTACCCGTATTTGGAGCTTTTGAGTTGCTAAGGAGCACGAAACCCTTCAAAACGAAAAGGCTAATACATATATGCTCCATGGGATTCATGTCAGGATACATCGCGGGCCATTCTAATCAGGTAATTTAATGGTTCTCCAGGGCTTCTTGAATACCTCTAGTGCGATGTGCATTATCGTCCATAAAGACAAATTTTTACAAGTTAGTAGTATTATTTACATTGACAGTTGCCAAATTCTTGCTTCTAATTCCATTCAGCCTTTTAATTTCAGAGTTCCTGGAACAAATTTATTTCTCAATAAACGTTGTCAAACTATTCAAAAACGATATTCGTACGTTGTTTTATTCGTATCTATTCGTTTTCTTTCTCAAAATTGCAAATATCCTAGAGGTGTTTTGACCTGTAAACTCACTGATGACAGTCACGTACTTGCTTAGAATTTCATTCATCTTTCTAATTTCATCGTTCCTGGAACAAATTTGTTTAGTAATAAACGTTATAAAAGTATTAAAAAACGATATTCACACCTTGTTTCATTGAATCTGGCCTTTTTCGTCAGAAATGAGCAAATATTCTCGAAGGACTTCCTTCTCGTAAAGCCACTCACAGTTGTCATAATTTTCCGATGTCATAAATAATACAATTTTAAGAAATGTCAAAAAATTTAACCCCATTATTGAGATTTTTTTGGAATTTATCTAACCTTTTTACAAATGAGAAACAAATAAAATATAAAACAATACACGCAAGGTAACGGGGTTTACTGGCTCATGGAGGTAACTGACTCGCCTGCGGCTCGTCAATTATATCCTCCATTCGCCAGTAAAAACCCTCTTACCTTGCTAGTAATGTTATATACTATACCCATCGGTATATTCAAAAGTTTATGATTTTTTCCGGGTGATATACACAAGTCATCTTCCTGGGTATGTGAATTAGTGGCATTCTTCTTCCAAACATGATGCCTCCCAAAAACATTTCACTGCCTCCCCGAGAACGGGCAACTTGAATAGCTCTCTCAGGTGTATTTCGACATGCTGGATAATCCTACCAAACTCTTAGGGGGTAGTCGTCACTTACTAAACCAAACGGTGACTCATCTGTAAATAGCACATTCCTCCATTCTTCTAAATGCCCGTTGTGATGAGTTCGCACCCACTGCAGACGAGCGATTCGGTGACGAACAGTTAATGAAGGAACTGTACGATTTGGCTAGTTAACCCACCTTGAAAATCTCAATCAATCTCTTCGAAAGTTATCGTGCTTACGGCCGGACGGTCCACCAGACAGAATTGATTCTGAGCACGGATTCGTCATCCGAGAGTCGAGCCCTATCGATTGAGGCCATTTTCGGTCAAAATTCGAAAATTACAGACATTTGGGCAAAACGATATAGATATCGATGGAAATATAATCTGGGAGGATTCTGAATTTCTAGAAAACTTTTTTATTTTCACTCCCAGTCTTCGAAACAGAAATAATTAAAAAAAGTTTAATTAAGATGAAATGCGCCTCCTTATATTTTTGCACTAATTTGTCAGAAGCAAATTGTGTTGACAACTTTCAATGTCAATTAGACTGCAAACGAAAAAATACACAATTCCAAAGATTTCAGAAGTTTGTCTGAAGAAGCAGTCTGATATAGACACCCAAAGGTTACATTATCCTTTTCATTTATTTTCTTTTTTTAGTTTTACCATTGTTTAAGGATTCTCCTTAAACAATGGTAAAACTACTTACTGTTAAGCAAAAATATTTTTCAAAACCAATTTGCTCCTGACAAATTAGTGCAAAGATTTAAGCAGCATTTCATCTTAATTAAATTTTTTTTAAGTATTTCTGTTTCAGTGACTGGGAGTGAAAACCTTAAAAGTTTTCTAGAAAAAAACGATATAGCACTCGTTTAAGTAGAACGAGCGCTCAAAAACGATTTCGTTTACCCCAGTATAAAATGACATAATGCCAAGTTTTCTTGAAAGTCGAAACTGGTGATCGATTTCGTATGAACTTACCAATAATTGAAAAAAATTCAATCAAATCGGACTCAAAATAACACATTTATGAATTAACAAACTTCATCCATTCATTGAGTGGATCGATTATTTTGACGGTGAGTGTATAATAGTATATTATTCAACGAGCGTATAATGATAGCCATCATTCGCGAGCCCAAATCACCGAGTGAATAACAGCCATTATACGCAAGTAGCATACTATACTTTATCTATGACTACTGAGTATATTTCTTGATGATTTTAACATCTGGCGACCGCGACAAGACCCTTCTATGACAAGCCTGGAAAAAGTCAAGTTGAGGAACTGGTCATTGTATATTTTGTAATGAAAAAAGCTTTAATTGATATAATGAAAGTAGATTTGGCCCTCGATTGACAAGGTATACCCATATTTGTTAGTTGAAGTACTTCAGAATACTAAATAAATACCAATTTAAAGAATATCATAACAAAGCTAAACCTATGAAGCATCTGACAGCAGTAAATTATAATCTCATTATCCCCTTGTGATTAATGGGTATTATTAAGGCCGAGCATAAAGACGTGCAATGGACGGATTTTACAATAGTCGTGAATAAACGATATTTTAATATTAGAGCTCATTCTGATATATATACTGTTTTCCTTTAACGTATGTCTATTCGGAGCGCCCTGTATAATATAAGGTCTATTTGTTATGCTTCCTGCCATATGACAGGAAATTGTAGGATATATCAATCACTCGAAAAGTAAATAATTGAATATGTAATGCAATAATATGTATTATTTAATACATCTATGATTGGCTCTTGAATAGCGACTTATGATAAATGATAAAGACTAGAGTACTATCTAAATTTAGATATACAGTCAGAAATTTCAATAAACTGCATACTCCAAGCGTGAAACATAATGATTAAAAGGATTTTCCCTTGAATACCTCAACTGGAAGCCGTCCAAAATCGATGAACAAATTCAAATGGTCCAATCGGGGGAAACTTCATTAGAAAATCCTAGATGGGACCAATTTTTCAAATTTTGGCGCGTCTTCTCTCTGATCGTTTCTCAAGTGCCACTTTAGAAGGTTCATAAAAGTGAATCCAGTAAATCGATCGTATTTTTTCACATTTTAAATAAACATTGGTAAATGTCAATCGAAAGATAAGATAAGTCAAGACATGGTAAAAGTTATGAGGAACTACTAGTTGAATCAGTGGAAATTATTGTTCTGTCTCGATTTTAAATTTATGCAAACGCAGGTGAGTTCTGAATAGAATATGTTGTTTATTTGAGTAACCAAACGTTTGCCGGACTTGAGGTGTGATTTCCATGTTCGGATCTGCAAACCAGCGAAATCATACGCAATTTTAGAGACTCTACACCTTTTCCAATTGTAATTCAGAAAACGTGAAATGAATGCAGAAAAGCAAATTGAATATCAGAAGATGAAAACTGTAGTTCAGAATAGTGAATTGATATTCAGAATAGGGAATTTGAATTTCAGAATGGTAACATGTAATTCAGAAAAAAAATTGTAATTCGGAAACAAGAATGAAGAATTGAAGAATTGGTTGAATATATTTCAGAATCAATAAATATGAATATCAGAGACTGGCAGTGAAAACCTAAAAAGTTTTCTAGATATGTATATCTGTGTTCACCTGATATTATGTAGCTATGTTATTCAAATTGAGACATAATTCAATTCAAAATGGGTGGCGCAAAATAATAATATTGGTTCTCGTGGGCATTGTCGACTTTCGAAGTACGTGAATACTTCATGGATATGTTTCCTGCTTATGTCTATGTAATACTTTTATTGAAATTGAATTGATAACTTCTAAAATACAATTTTCTTTTTCTGAGTATAACTTTGTTTTTCTGAATTTCAACTTCCTAATCTGAATTTCATTATTCGTTTTTCTGAAATTAAATTAAATTTTCTTAAATTCAATTCCTCTTTTCTGAATTACAACTGAAAAAGGAAAAAATATAGGTACTATACGATTCCTAGATGAAACAACTCATCTACGATGTATTCTCACATAAATATTTTTATGATTTTGTATGCTTTTCATACCTATACCTACAAGTAAAGCTTTCCGACCTAATTATATATTATTTTCTATAAGTTGCCATGAAATAGTATTGTGAATAGTGAATCAAAGGAAGGACCCAAGCACACTTTCCACCTTGTAACAAATAAATAATAGTGAGAAATTAGGTATTTAATTCCTCACTATATTTATTTTTTATTTTCTCTCTTCGTAGTAGTAATCAGTACTAAAATTAATATATACTAATTTATATGGAAACAATTATTAATTCTTCCTTTTGAAGTGGCCAGTGGCCATATTCGAATCGATATAGGCCTAACCGGAGGAAACTCCGGTTCACTTAGTTATAGTTGTAGTTTAAAAAGGGGTTACAGTTCACTGCGACCTCAAGGTCTATTGTGCCCCCTTACAGAGCTGTTCTGATCACACCCTTCACAGCTCGCCTTCTAGTTCCAGAGATCTAATGAAATCTAATATCTGTGAAGGCTTCAACGCGGCTAGTTCCTTACTCTTACAGGTTTCTCGCCCGAGGCATTCTCTCCTTAGGCTCGCAATTCCAAAGCATTGTGACTAGGTGAATGGGGGTTTCTTCCTCCTCGCCACAGAACCTACACTCGTCAATTTCCGACAATCCCATCCTCAACAGGTGCTTCCTGAGGCGACAGTGTCCTGTGAGAAAGCCAGTGAGGAGGTGTAATTGTTTCTTACCAGATCCAGATATCTTTTGGATCTTGATGTTTCAAAGTTCTAAAGGAACTTAGTAGAATGATCCATCTCTGGGAGATTCCGCCAGAGTTTTTCGCTTTCGGCTTCCTCCTTCTCCAGAAACTCCTTTTTATAGGTACACTTACATTTACCACAGAAGGGTTCTGGACCAATGAGTGACATTCGTACGCCCCCTTTGGCAAGTGTATTGATCTCTTCGTTTCCTTTGATGTCCGAATGGCCGGGAACCCAAGTTGAAAAGGCCTTATTTTTTGCCTACCTCATTGAGTTTATTCCGGCACTGCCAGATCATCTTTGAGTCAATGTCCAAGGAGCTCAGTGCTTTAATAGCAGCTTGACTATCTGAGTGTATGGCTATATCACACTTCTGATAGTTTATTCTTTCCAGATTTATATCTAGCTATCTTTCAAAAGCTAAATTTTCCGCCGTATTTTCTTTGAAGTTATAGTCGGTGTATTCCCGTTTCCATTCCTCTCTTTTACTCCTGAAGTTCTTCTCAGTGCTTACTTTTTTGATCATTACATCACTAGGGAGGTTCGCAGATGAGATTTAGTTGTTCGGAGAGGACCAGACTCTCTGATTCTTATCCATTAGAGCCTTTTAGCTCTGCCAGTAGCAGTATCAACATGCTTATTCCACAGATGTTCACTATCCAGTGTTATTCCTAGCTATTTAATATCTGACTTCCACTCTAAGATATTTCAGTTTAAAAATAACGTTTTCATGTCGGGAAGGTTTCTTTTCCGAGTGAACGGAATTACTACAGTCTTGTTTGGGTTGATGTTGAGCCACACAGAC
The DNA here is from genome assembly GCA_013421045.1 of Propylea japonica. Lineage (NCBI taxonomy): Eukaryota > Metazoa > Arthropoda > Insecta > Coleoptera > Coccinellidae > Propylea > Propylea japonica. Next base: position 27,016,473 of record CM024242.1, read on the forward strand.
GAGCACCACTGATCAATAATTCTAAGGCCCTTCTGCAGTATGTCGCAAAGTGTGTCTTCGAATTTGCCCCTAATTATTAGGACTATGTCATCAGTATAACCTACACATTCTAAGCCAAGCTCCGTTAGCCTGTGTAGTAGTTCATCCACTACTAGGCTGCATAGAGGGGAGATATTACTCCACCCTGAGGTGTCCCACGAGTAGCCTCAATAGAGACAGATTTACCACCCATCAATGTTTCAGCTATTCTCGTCGATAACACTTCATACATCCATTTGATAATGGTTTTGTTCACTCCTCCTCTCAAGTGCATCTTTGACAGACACGTGCGTTGTGATGTCAAAAGCTCCAGACATATCCAGGAAAGCACACATGGCGATTTCTTTATTATTCAGATAAGACCTCAACGACAACATAATCTGCATAAGACCATTTTATTCCGGCCCGAAACGTAGCACGTAAATCTTTCGAATATACCACTTCAATCAATCAATCAATCAAAATTAGCAGCTCATTCACAATTTTCAATACGCAGAGCAGTACTGTTGACATTATAAAATAACATACATTCTACTCAAATGATTAAGCTTTTGTTTCGGGGAAAATGCGCGTAAAAAAGATTATTAATATTTGTACAAACCAACTTTATTGTATAATCCATTGATTTTCCAAGTTTTCTGAATCATCCAATTATAGGAAATCAGTTCGAAATAAGATAGCAGGTGCGGAAACTCTATTCATAGTTTATATTTTTTCTTGATTTTATCAGTCACTTCAGATCGGCGCCCTATTTGTCACTTCTAATACTGAAACCATTTATTTCCTATAGTAATTCCCGAAATTTGATATTGTTTGTTCCATCATTTATCATATCTAACCCTTTATTACATACGGAGACATTTTTGGCTGGAAAACTTTGGAAACTTCAGAACTCTCGTTCTACGTAAACGAGTGCTATATCGTTCTGCCCAAATGTCTGTAATTTTCGAATTTTGAGCCGAAAATGGTCTTACATGATAGGGTTGGACTACTATTCCGTCCGTGGAGCACGATAACTTTTGGAGGGATTGTTCTAGAGACATGAGATTTTAAGGGTGAGTTCGGTTCCCAAATGCCGCGGTTAAGTTTGTTAACGAGCCAAATCGTACAGGGTGGCCATTCAAAATTTTTATTCCTCAATATCCCAGACAAAACGAAACCCATCGTAATGAAATTTTGCGGCCACATTCTAGAAGCTCATAATAAGTCTCGTGCAAAATTTTGTGGCCACAGTGTTAACAGAACCATTGAAAATTCAATTGGAATATTGAAAAGAAGAATCTTTATATTTCCATAACAAGATATCCGATTCGAGTGAAGTTTATTTCGTGAATGAAGATTGATATATACTCAATGTTCAAGCAAAATTTCAAAAGGATCGTATCATCAAAATCATAGAATTTATTTTTTTTAATTATTGATTTTCTACATTTTTCATTTTTGGAATAATTTCCAAAATATAATTCCGATCGTGCTGAGATTTTGCATTCATATAATTAGCATGAATCTCAAGCTCTATACAATATATTTGAGGTAATAGTATTATTTCTCCACCAATAAACGAGCGCTCAAAATCACCTGCTCAGGGCTTTCTCGAATTTTTTCTACTTTATTGTAAAACAAAAATAATGAAATGTTATTATAGAAACAATCCTTGGTTTATATTTAAACGGATTATAGTTTTCAATGTCTATGGCCAACATATTATGCCATAATATTTTTTCGTTGGTGAAAATTGAATACAAAAGTGAAAAAATTTCTTCACAAAAATATGAATAATGTTCTACAAAGCCTTTGGCTTTGATTCTAATCACAGTTCATTCAGAATATTTGTTCCTTCTACTTAATTTTCACTATTCTTTACGGGGGTCATATTTGGCTTCGTATGCAATAACGATCAGTTGAGGAATTGCTCACCATACCTTCGAAATTATTTTTTCTTGCTTTCCATAAGGCTTTATATATTCCATAGTATAAGAATTATTACACTGCTAACTGCAATAAAACTACAGTGGAACTTCCCTAAAACAAAAGCGCTAAATCCGCAAAAAAAAATCGTTAGAAAGAAAATTCGTTATACAGAAAATTTGTTTCTATAGTCGGTAATGTTACGGTCGATTTAACTGATAAATTTAAGTTCATCATTCAAATTTAAGCACTTCCTTTCAGACATTTTCGCACAATTTTTCACACTAACCTAATGGTTAGATTGAAACCAAACAGCCAAGAGTGTATATAAAACCGTTTCAGAAGAATCTCTCTGCCCGCCGTAATGATTTCTTTTGAGGTCGGGATTTATTACGTACGTCCGGAAAAATTTCCGAAAAACCCCACCCTTATACCTTCTTATGAATACCCATTCAAAGAGTGAGGTTCTTTGAATATTTCGTTATAGAGAGAATTTACTTCGTTTTAGAGGGTGTTTTCAACATGAAATTTGGATTCAAAATGCAATGTCTTGTACAAAATTCGTTATACAGAGAAATTCGTTATACAGACGTTCGTTATAGGGAAGACCCACTGTATATACTATTCTGATGACGTTTTTTCGCTTTTACCCTTGCGCAACAAAATATTAAAAATTTATTTAGTTATTTTATAATTCGATACATATTCTTCCGATAACGAACCAGCTTCTTCTACCTACAGAGATCAATCTTCCGCACCTCGAAAAAGTGCGAGGAAAACCACAACTACCTCTGAATTCAGTACGTTTGGACAAAATTGACTATTTACTGAATCACCCATCGTCAATTATGCCAAAAATTGTTCTTTGCGTTCTCATACAAAGTGTGAAAAATCTGACGTTTTTCTTGTATAAGTTTTCAAACTTCTTTTGCATAGGGAGCCAAAAATGGCAGTCTCTAAATAGAAGTTAATGCATGAATAATTTGCTCCACAAATGAACGAGCGTTCAAAAGCACCTGCTAAGGGCTTTCTTAATTTTTCTTTAAATAATGAACGTATTTCCCTTTTCATTTTATATTTTGTCTAATAAGCCTTAATGAAACATATAGTCCGTTCACGAATGGTTGAGCCGTCGGTTGGTCATGGAAATTTGGCATATTCCACTGTGTATATTGAAATTTTAGGCTATGTTGTTTATTTTCTTGTCAGATTGATACGCAATATTGTTGATATTGCATAGAGTTCTCTGATAACTCGCAAGCTCGGACGAGGCCGGGTACATTCGGTACAACGTTGACTTTATTTTACGTTATGACAGCAAATACTGCCAACTTCAGGAAAATAAACAAACGCGTACTATACGCTCAAACTTTCGTGAACGAACTATATGTATTAAAACATAAAAATATTTTTTCCTTTCCAATTCAATAATTCATGCAACAGTGGGCTAATACCTGTTTAATTCCATGTAGAAAACGAATATGGACAAATACATTGAACGCATGGCTATCATCTTAATCACGATGTCCTCCACAGTTTTGGCCGGATGTCCATCAAAATGCATTTGTCTGGAGAATGTGGTCAAGTGTTCAGGAAGATCTCTAATCAATGTGCCGAATTTTGAAAGACTAGACATGGATCCACAAGTGATCGATCTTTCTTCAAATGACATCGACTTCATAGCGTACAATGACTTGAGCTTCGACAAAGCTGTCGATGTTCAGATATTATATTTGAACAATTCTAAAATAATCGACGTGGATGACAAAGCATTCAATGAACTTATCAAAGTAGAAGAAATATATCTCTCGAAAAACCTTCTAGGAGAATTACCACCAAATTCATTTCAATATAATGATAAGTTAATCGTACTTGATTTATCATATAATTTATTCAGAGTCATGCCAAAATTGATATCTAAAAGCTTGGAAACATTGTTACTGCAAAATTCAGGAATAGAAAGAGTTGAAAATGACAGATTTATGCATATTCCAAATCTGAAATACTTGAATTTGCAGAGAAATCATATACGAATGATCGACATAGAAATATTCAAATATGTACCTAAAATACGATTTGTTCAATTGGAATTTAACCGCTGGAAATGTACATGTCAATCTGTTCAATTGTTCAATTTTCTTCAGGAAAATGATGTTTTGAATATAAAGGAACCTATTCAATGCAAAAATAATGACAATCTGTTTGTTAACTTTTTCTCAGAAAATGGAACTTTTGAGCCCGTCAAAGAATTGTGTAAAGAAAATGATTTGTTATATAACTTTGTTGGTAATTATATAGAACCAAAACAAAAAGAAATATTCAATCAACGAAGAAGTGCGAAGGGCCTTCGAGTTGCAAAGAAAGAAGAACAACAAACAAATAAACTACAAAAATTAACAAAATTGGAGAGTTATTCGATAAATGCTGAAATTATAAAAGAACAAAACAAAACGAAAACTTTGAAATTTTCATCTGCCAAGTGTGAGAATGATTATGAGTTTATACAAACTTTCACACTAACGAATTATATAATTTTTTTCATTGCTGTAATTTTGGCATTTGTGGTTGGTTTAGCTTCAGGATGTATATTTTCAGGATCTAGAAATAATCAAATCAAAGATAGTAGTAACAGCTACGACTCTTTACTCAGACGGAGTAGTGTAGTTTAAAATTAATATTTTATATTTTTTAATGATCGCTATTGTGAAATGAAAAGTTGTTGAAAGTTCCTAATTATATTAATTGGAATCTTGATTTTGTACAGAACTCAGAACAAACAACTCAACGGAAAAAAATATAGCAAACAAAAGACATTTCGTTGAAACATTGCAGATATTCTGTTTTTCAAGACTGAAAAATATTTCCACGAAGCACTTATATGTATGTACAAAGTTTTTCACCATAATTTGTCCACCCCTTCAACTTTGTTACTGAAGGAGATACAAAGAAATATTTCATACAAAATTTTCACGAAATCAACAGAGGTTTATTAATATGACTTCACAAACTGAAACATATACAGGGTGACCAACATATTGAAGGCAACTTCATTTTTTCAAATGGAACACCCTGTATATTTTTCCATATTTGGCTAGCTCTTTTTTCCCTGATTTCGAATATGTAACATACGTTGGTCTATCTTTCTTATTCTGATCACCACAGAGTTTCAAATTTTAAGAACCATCTGGCATAGCGTTTCGGAAGTTCGTGAATATTTAAGTGGCCAATTTGATCTTTGGATTAGTAATGGCGCATCCATTTCATGGCCACCAAATACATAGTCCCGATTTAACACCGTTGGACACGTTTTTATGGCCGTTCCTGAAGGAAAAAATTTACTTCAGCAATAATGATAATATTGTAATGATTGAAAACAAAATTGAAGCTGTGATTTCTTATTTGAATCAGAGCCATAATAATACTATCAAAAATAGTCTAAACAATTTGAGACAACGATATGAACTATATGTATTAAATGAAGGTGGTCATTTCGAGAAATTTCTTTAGTTGATATTATTCTTACCATACTATCATACTTTATTATATGTTATTGGTTAAGTAATTGTTAATTATTCATTTCAAAATATACTTTTAAGTAGATTGTTTGAATATAAAGAATTTCGTGGGTATTTTACATATTTTTTTATTCGGTATCATCTTTTCAAAACTTTGGAACTCTGAGAATTGAAGAGTCACACCCACATACGCATTTATATTCGAGATCAGCAGGAAAAAGCCTATCAAACAAGGAAGAATATACAGGACAGGGTGTCTCATTTGAAAAAATGTAGTTTCATTCAATGTGGTTCACCTTGTATATATTCCAATTGACGTTATCATAACTCCAGAAATAGGCAATTACAGTAAACGCAGTCTGCCATTTAAAAAATGATAAAAGAGCTTGCCAGGTGGTTTTTAAAATTTGAAACTCTTTGGTACTCAGAAGCTTCCATCAATATGTTGGCCACCCTGTATATATTCCATCATGTGAATTCAGTTCAATTCAACCTCAGTCGATTTCATGAATTTTTTGTATGAAACCACTCAATATAAAAGTAAACAACTCAAGAATAATCAGAAAGTATTAAAATATAAAAATTAACGAAATCTGAAATCATTCAAAATTATTTTGCCAGTGAGTACATGTTGACATTATTTCATGAAAAAAAACTAAGCATTAGAAAGTAGTTCTTGAACAATGTTATGATAGTTTCAATGAAATGTTTTATTTCCTATTATATGTATATTCGTTTCTGTTTATGTGAAAATAGATGTGAATATGTAAGAACCAACAGTTTACTCACCAACTTCAGCATGTGTATATTTTTAGTATTAGGTATATTTATTAATTATATTAATTAATTAGTGTCTGAAACTTTGTTAATTTTTTTATAATAAATTATTACCTGCGTTTTAGAACTCTTAGTTGACCTAAATTAAAAAAATGTATAGAGTTTATAGAAATATATTCCTCTGAAATAAAATTACATAAATACACAACATTCTTGTTAATAAACAATATTTCTAACATCTAATCATATAGGTACAAGTGGAGTCAGTATTTCGAGATTTAAACACCTTAGTGTACTAAAACATACTCGTACATTAGCAAGAATTTACAATTCTTGTTGAAACAGCCATACAGGAAATTTATCAACTTTACCATGTCTCTAATCATAAGTTTATTCAATATTGGTGCATATTTGTAAAAATTTGCAGCTAATAATTTCTCAGCTACAGTTCAAGATAAAGTTCTAGAAGCTCTCAATAAATTATTGTATTGCACATTTCATTCATTAACCGATATAATTAAAACAAAGTAGTGAGAAATTAATATTTTGAGCAAGGTCGAGTTAATAATAACTCTCGATTCATAAGGGTAGAGGTATGTCAGTCGAAATTTTCAAAAATCAATAAAAAACTGGAACATATTATTCTATGGAATGCTACAAGAAAAAAATATATTTTTGTATTATGAGGTTTGAATTTACAAATTTTGAAAAGAGAAAATTTTATGAAAACCGAATAATTATCAAGAAGGAGGTACGAACAATTATTAATATGAGAAGATGATAATAATATGAATAAAAAATTAAATGAAAAAAGAAATAAAATAAAATTTCAGAAATTTTCTCGATTCGCAATTATAGTGATGGAAGCACAAGGTGTTTGTTTCTTGATAAAAGCAATTGGAGAGTCAATTTTAACCCTTGATGTATTCCACAATATCTACGTACATAGGGCTTGAAGAGTGCATCCACAACCTGACCCTGATCGGTTTTACAATATTATGTATAAATGGTGTTTGCATAAACATAATTGGTAGGTATATTCAAAATTAGAAAATAAATCGAGAAAGTTTTACATGTTAACCAAGAAATATTTTCAGTTCGCGTATGTTAATCAATTTCAAGCGGATAAACAATAATAACTGCGGTTATCATTGGTACAGCCCTTGGTTATTCCCTTTTTGTCCTAGAACGAATAACCGGGCCTCGGCTCTCGTCGCTTGAATGCGGTTACTGGTTATTTGTCAATTGTCAATATAGGTTATATTTATAATTTATCTATGTTTTATGCAATCAATACAACATTCGATTTGCAAATGTAAATTATTATGCTTTTCAAGTTTCACTCCATGCATCCCAAAATATTAATGTTTGAAACATGAATTCAACGTAACGATGAAGATATGTTTTTTCAGAATGTTCCGCTTGACAAAAAAAGTTTCTTCGTTCTGACAGAAATGATTCGGAGAGAAAATATTGCAGAAAATACACAGGGAACACTATCCCATTCATTTAAATTCACATGTATGGATATCGCTGTGTTATTTGGCTACATCTCACACGTCACAGTAAAGTTTGCTATTAATAATTTTTTTTTGGGAACCTTAACACAAATTCATAGTTTTTCCTAACAGTCAAGAGCTATTAATTGTAACACAAAGCTTTTCCCATTATCCAAGTAAAGAAAGAACGTTTTGGTATACTCAAACAATGTCAGCAATCTTTAAGAACTTCGACAAATCTATTTTAAATAATATTAACTAGTCAGAAGCTTTTGGATGCGTTAATTTCAATAGATAAGTTCCTAAATTAATGGAACTAAGACGATAATTAAAATAGTTTTCTCAATATAAATCGTAACGTGGCTAAGCTCAGGAATACATATCTTCTTCAAGTATGCTTCGTCAGTCAAAAACTTTTGAAATTTGCCGGGTACAACCCTACTTTTCTAATAACCAGAAGTTTAACCCAGCTCTCGAGTCTAGTCATTTGCGGTTCAAATCAATGACGTCGAAGGGCTAATTCATGACGTCATTACTTTGAACCCAAAATAACCAAAACCGCTTGAATATAATTTGTTAACCAAAATGATAACCGGTCAACCGCTTGAAATTGATTATAGGTACATATAGGGCAGTCCAACACCCTGTCACGATCAGCTGTTTCAATATGGCTGCTGAGACGAAAGATAAACAAACGAATCATTCAAGAATTTCGTAGTGATTTATGGTTCCATTCTTTATATTATCACTATTTTCGATTTCCGTATGCCATTGTTTTGTTGCGTGATAAATTCTGGAAATATCACATCGTCGAATTTCAATATTGATTATTTACATCAACTCCCAGCAGCCATCTTGAAACAAGGCGATCGGCTGTTTTGTTGGTCTGTTCTATTTGCAGTCAACTACTACGTCCTACACTGATTAATCAGTCAAACAAATATCAACCATTATTGTCTGATTGATAATATAACTTTTCTGACACTGATTACTGGTTAATAAATTCTTGTGTCTTTAATTTCATTTGGCAGTATTTATACTCTTATTTTCTTATCATTAGAAAAACTCATATATACGAAATCACCTCTATGATTGAAACAGATTTAAAGGAAAATACTTTTTTGGTGCCAAAAATAGACTCAAGCGAATCTGAATACTTCTTTGTTAAATACCTTTTTATACAGGGTGTTTCAAAAAAAGCTGATCCCCTCTCAAGGATAGATGCCTCCTCTCCTATCTTGAATACGGATGGTGCTACGAAAATTTATCACTAAACATTTCCAAAATATTTTTCAGTTTTCTATCTATTCTAGTTCTGAAACACCCTGTAGAAAATGTATGTTAGTTCCAGGGTAGATTTCCATAAGAAAAATGAATTTCCTAGTGTGGTAGATTTTTTGTTTTCGTTCTTTGGTATTGATATTCATTATGAAAACAATTGATATTTTGGCTTCGTAGTGATCTATAGTCCGTTCACGGAAGTTTGAGCAGTCGGTTGGCCATGGAAATTTGGCATATTCCACTTGTATATTGAAATTTAAGGTTATGTTTATTTTCTTGTCAGATTGATAAGCAACGCTGTCAATATTGCATAGAGTTCTCTGACAACGCGAGCTCGTCGGACGAGGCCGGGTACATTCGGCAACGTTGACTTTATTTTACGTTATGACAGCAAATAGTGCCAACTTCAGATAAATCAACAAACGCCTACTATGCGCTCAAACTTTCGTGAACGGACTATAGATCCCATTTTTGTATAACTGTCGAAATTAAACGTGCAAAGAAAAACGGTGCTTATTGTTATTGCAATAGATTGCGCCAAAACAGTATTTACCAATAAACTATTCAAAATATAAACCTAGGCAATGTCATAACAAACTGTGAATAGTAGACACATTTTTAATTTTGCTTCTCGTGTTCAGATCATATTTGGCCTAGAATAAACACATTTCAATTTTGACACGATGCCAGCAAATAAAATCGAGGAGCTGCCTTCAAATTAACATGCAACATATTATTCAACTCCTACGATTAGATCCAATACAATTCAATAATGATAAATTTATACACTTACAAAAGTAACAAGTTATCACAACTAACACCTGAAGATTTAGAGAAACGATGTGGTAGGGTTGGTCTTAGACCAATCACTTGAAGTTATATCTTAGACACAAATCCAATGACAATTTCTGGAGGATGCGTCGTTTGGAAGTTATAACTTATAATTCTGCAGTTAATTTTAATAAAAATGTTTGGAATTTTTTTTAGAATTTACAGTTCAGTGTTTTAAATATGTTTTTAAAATAGAATAGAAACATCAACGTTACCAGAATGGTTAATATCTAGTGGCATATTGTTCCATTATGATCCCACAGTTTCAATTTTGGAACCGGCAAATCAATATTTCCCGAGAAAATCGAAAAAGAATATCTATAAATCATTCATGATTCAAGTGTCATTTCTCTTAATACGAGCCGGATTTTTTTTAATGGAAAATAAGTGTTTTTGAGAGAATCCCACTCTTATGAATACTTGGCACTGTTTTTATATTAGCTAACCTAACCTAACTCAAGCTAACCTAACCTGACCAAACCTGCATGTAATTACTTGGCACTGTTCCTATCTTAGCTACCTAACTCAAGCTACTGCCGTAATACGTCAGTGGCAGTAAGTATTACGTTAATGTAGGTTTGGTTAGGTCAGGTTAGGTTAAGTAAGCTTGAGTTAGGTTAGCTAAAATAGGAACAGTGCCAAGTAATTACATGTAGGTTTGGTCAGGTTAGGTTAGCTTGAGTTATGTTAGGTTAGGTTAGTAAATATCGGGGGAATTCAAACATATGAAGTGATGTCCAAGGCGTTTATGTTGACGAGCAGGGGGGTTGACGGAAAGCCGAAAGAATACCCGTACTGGTGGAACGACGCAATAAAAGAGTCCAGGAACGAATACATTAAAACTGGACCAGGATATATGGGGGGATGCATATAAAATCACAGCCAAGAACCTTCAAACACCAAACATGGGCTTCTCCCTGACGGTAAAGAGAAGGAAAGAAATCCTACGGGATTTATTCCCTATAGGAGGAAAAGACACACCCCGAAGGGAGGGCCCTAGGTTACCAGCCCCCCCTTTTACCATGGAAGAGTTACAACTAGGTGTTAAGGCTATGAATAACGGAAAAGCCCCTGGTCCAGACGGCGTGACGGTAGAAGCTCTTAAAATAGCATATGAGGTAATGCCACAAAAAATACTAGATATGTATAATGAACTGCTCGGCAATAGGAAATTCCCCCAGAGCTGGAAAAAAGCAAGAGTGGTCCTTATCCCAAAGAAAGGAAAGGACCCCAACATGTCGTCCTCTTACAGACCCATCTGCCTGCTTGATACAGCTGGAAAACTATTTGAAAGACTAATAACCAACAGATTAGATTTAGAATTGGAACACAAGCAGGCAATATCCGAAAACCAGCACGGGTTTGTAAAGAGGAAATCGACTGTGTCAGCCATGTTGAGCGTCAGAGAGCGGATTGCCAAATCAAAGAGCAAATGGATGACCATGATAACAATAGACGTTAAAAATGCATTTAATACGGCAGGGTGGCACCACATAGTGGATAAGTTGAGAAGTGTTGAATGTAGTGAGTATCTGGTAGAGATGGTGGAGGATTACTTCAGAGACAGATGGGTGGAGGCAGGGTCCGTCAGGTGGAAATGCTCCAAAGGCGTCCCACAGGGCTCAGTGAAAGGACCAAGACTGTGGGACGTGATGTACGACGAGGTCCTGACGCTGCCATACGAGAGAGGGGTTGAGGCCATTGCATACGCAGACGATCTCCTCCTCCTCATTGAGGAGGACAAAGACGGCTTAACACGAAAAATTTCAAGAACAGCTGGAATGGTCTCAACCTGGATGGAAACAAAAGGACTGGAAATGGCAGCGCAAAAGACAGAAATTCTTACAGTAAGAGGACCTCGGAACAGAAACGGAATCAAGATCACACTTGGCGGACATGTCGTGGAGCCCTCGCCATCTCTAGTGTACCTCGGAGTGGTCTTCGACAGTAGGATGACCTTCTCTGCACATGTAAAATACATCGTGGATAAAGTCAGAAGACGGAAACTATGAGGAAACTGCTCCCCAACATCGGGGGACCCAATTATTACAAAAGAAGAGTTTTATGCACCATACTGCACAGCGTCCTACTGTATGCAGCCCGGGTGTGGAGAGCAGTAGTTAAAGTGACTAAACAGAGAAATGAGTTGTTGAAAGTGTAGAGAAGAGGACTGCTCCGAGTCGTGTGTGCGTATCGGACCGTGTCTGCGGAGGCGGTCCAGGTGATTGCGGGCTATCCACCGTTGGACTTGATGATTGCCGAGGTATGTTATCTACAAAAAATAGGCACCAGGCTACCAGGCAACAAGAGACAGGCTAGAAAACGTACATTACAGATGTGGCAGAGGAGGTGGGAAGGTGACAGAAGGACTGCGGAGTGGACCCGCAGTCTTATTGGTAGCCTGGAACGGTGGATGGCCTGCGGGCACAGAAGGACCAGTTACTACTTCACCCAACTCCTGACGGGACATGGGTCGTTCGGTACATATACCAAAAGAATCGGAAAGACGACAAATGACCTATGCTATATATGTGGTGTGCCGGACGATCCAACACATGTATACGGAGACTGTGTCAGGTGGGTGGAGGAAAGGAATTTAGTTAAGGAGAAAATAGGTGAGCTCCCTCCAGTAACTGAGATGATAGATAGAATGATTGACAGCAAAAATATGTGGAATAACCTATATGAGTACATCAACGATATCATGATGAGAAAGGAGGTGGAGGATAGAAGGAGGGAGCAGGAAAGAGCCGGTCCTGTCTAGTCGTGGGGGGCACCGAATGTGAAAAGCAACAGAGCTTGTTTCCGGTGCCCCGCCACTAAAGAACATACCGGGTTACGCTCCTGTCCACAGGAGGCGATAATACCCGGGGAAAGAGGAGGGGGTTTTGGTGGGTGAGAGTCCCACACAAAAGTACACGGCAGCATTTGAAGATCTTTAAGGCCCGCTGCTGTGGAAAAAGAACATTAGTTTTCCCCCTACCTCAGGGTCGAAAAAAAAAAAGGTTAGCTAATATAGAAACAGTGCCAAGTAATCATAAGAGTGGGATTCTCTCAAAAAAACTTAAGGCGTTTTCAGATACTTACTCGGGTTAACTCGATCTCTAACCTTGGCGTTCGTTTACATAACCCGAACATCCAACCAGTGTTCGATCACTGACCCAGGTTGATTTATCGTAACCGTATACGAGAGCAGGGTTCTAGAGTCACCGCATGAGCAATGCAGTTCAATTTTGTATTTAAAAAGGCGGGAATAAGTCTTCTACTCCTTTCTTAGTAATTTCATATATTCTATTCCTAAAAATTATGGAGAGAGAAGAGAATTTGGTTCACTGTGAAATGTGTGGTTCCTTGAGCCGAGAAAATAATGTGAAACAACTTCTCCACACCTTTGTATGCAGATCTTTCTGCGTGAAAGCTAAAGCCTTCTTAACTTCTTTAATATAGGTACACGAAGATAACATTGAACATGTGAGGGCACACCAGAAATTATAAAAAAGATTTTACAGAAGCCAAAAAATTCAAGCAAAGCTGGAGACAATCAGTAAATAAACTGGAACTGAAAAATAAAATCCCTACTTCTCATAGGCACTCAAAAATAACATTAAACATGGAAGGGCACACGAGAAATTATAAGAAATATTCAACAGAAGCCAATAAATGCAAGCAAAGCTAAAGACAATCCGATAATAGACTGGGTTTGAAAAAATAAATTCATAAATTATTTGGTTATGTTATTGATACGACTGTCATTTCAAATCCTAAAATAAATAATAAATAGAGATGTATTCGTAAACAGAGAACCCGGGTCCGTGATCCGAGCAGATCCGTCACGTGACCCCATGGATCGAGTTAGTAACCCTGAGTAGGTTTCCGAAAACGCCTTTATTTTTCATTAAAAAAAATCTAGCTCGATATTCTTCTTCGATTTTCTCGGGAAATATTGTTATGACGGTGCTCGTATTGAAACTGTGGCATCAAAACAGCATAACCAAAAAATATGTTAAATTCGGTTTCTTGGTGGTAAACTAAATAAATTAGAGAAATTCTTGTAATATCTTCAAGCATTTGTTACAGTAATATTCAATATCTATGATTTCATGCTCCTAATGACCCCCGCCATTCTGACATGAATAATATGAAATAATTAATTCTCTACTAACGAGCAAGAAACCCTCTTTCTGATACAATAGAAAATTGAGTACTATATACATAGACATTCACATACATAAAATTAATTTTTAATAATAATGAAAACAACGAGATTCTCTCATTTCTTTCTATAGCTTCCGTCTCAAACTGCTTTCCAGAAAAAAAATATAAGCATCACAAGAGAAGGGGTATATAAATAACTAGCTCTTTGTGCGCTAAAAAAATATTCGAATCCTAAGTCTATAAGATTTTGCAAAATAAACAAAACATTTTTTTCAATAAGATCGAAAGAGCCATTTCCACCTCTGTAATTTCAATATAGGTAAAATGAGTTCGTATAATTTTTCACGGACATTTGAAAAAATTATATTTTTTATAATCGATTATTTGTTGCAAATGAATTCGTTGTAAATTTGTATATTTTTTCATGAGTAAGATAAGATATCTACAATATACAGGGTCCGACACTCGAAGTGTAACCAGTCCAGGCAAATCAAGCTAAGCGAAACGCCCTCTGGTGACGATCTGAGTAACCTTTGATATTGACATGATTCTTTCATTTTGCATTGTGCTGTCGTGATTTATGTGAGTATTTAACATTATTTATGATTTTTCAAGTATAATTCATTCAAATCGCTATTGTTCAGTTCTTCAGTGTTCTTCCTGAGAAAAAAAATTCGAAATAATATACATGTCCGTGCCTTTCCTCAAGCTAGGGATAAATTTCGTGTTTGGGTAGAAGGAAAATTGAAGAGTAAAGTGACAAAGTGTTGATGGATCGACGAAAGGCCTGGCAACTGAAAATTGAAATCGGTAAACCAGTCACAGGAAATATGAAAGTTCTTCTTGTTTTTTTGTAGATGACGATTATTTTTATCGAGATAAGTACGGATTACACAAAACTTCTAGGTTAGATAAGATTCATGGGGTTAATCGTTTACAGATCCCAGTTCATAACAGAGGTAGTTTTTGAAAAATAGGGCTCTGGATACCAGAAATCTTCCTGTTAGATTCACTACCAGAAAGAAGGAACATCCGTTATGTTCTAGTTCTAGTAGTAGAACTGAAAGGTTGAGACAAGGAAGTCTAAACAAAGAAAAACCCACTGAAGAATGCTCTTGTGGAGAGAAAAGTATTGTTTAATATAATAAAATGATGTTAATTCAACTGTTCAACAAACAAAATTGTTTTCATTAATTTCCTAAACAGCCTTTTAACCTCATTCATATTTCACTATGACTGAAATGAATTGAAACGAATGATTACACCCACCATCTTCACAGAAAATAAAAATATAATATATACACAGTCATGCACTAGTTCACTATAGATTTCTGAAATTCTGATGAAAAATCCGAATTTTAATGAAGCAGATATTCACATAAACAATACAACCAAATCCTTTTATGTGAATATTAATAGTTCTACGAATGCCCGCCGTGGCGCTGCATTCTTATTATCAGATGCCTTACGACGCACCTGCCACAGTGACATCAGCTATTTAGGAATTTGCTAACGCTAAGCAATAGTTTTAAGTATTGTTTAAAAGTGTATGAAAGCATTTTGCTAAAAGTTAATGCAAAAAAAGTTATAAACCTTGCAGAAAGCGAAGAATTTGCATGGTTTGGCCGAAAGCGGTGAATTTTCGAACATCGTGTTTCCTGACAAGAAGATTTTGAACTTGTGCCATTTTTAAACTTCCAGAACGATAGAGTTCACCTGATAAACCATTCATATGAGAATCTGAATCATCGGTTTGCTACCAGGAATCATCAGCTGCCACAAATAATGGTTTGGACCGCTGTAACAACGAATGGGAGCTCCCCAATCGTTTTCATTGAACCTAGCATAAAAGTTGATGCAACATCTTATCAGGAAAGTGTTTTAAAGGCTGCTTTCAAGCCGTGGGCAGACAAAAATTTCAGTCGCAGACCATAAACGATCCAACAAGACTCTGCACCGGCTCACAAAGCGTGAGTGAATCAAGATTGGTTGAAAAACAACGTTTCGAACATGATTTCGACCACACAGTGGCTCTGAAATTTACCAGACGTGAATCCAATGGATTATTCTCTCTGAGTCATTTTAGAAAGCAAGGTCCGAATTAAAAATGAAGGAAACCTTTGCCCGTGAGTGGGCTAAAATACCGGCAAGTTACGTTGGAGCAACTTGCCATTCGTTTTTTGACCGTCCCAAAGCAATAGTCACAATAAAAGGTAGTCATATCGAGCCAAAGTGAATTTCTTCTGAAATTTTGATTATTTTCACATGTTTTGTCCATAAAAATAAATGAAAATCATTTTCCTAACCGAATTTATGGCCGTTTGAATAGGTTACACTTCGAGTGCCGAACCCTCTAGTAAAATCAATATTTTCAAAGTTGATTTATCAAATAAAGAATTTCATTAAATTTGGTTGAAATAAAGCAATTTTTTAAAACTATAATAAACTATCTAACGGGAATTCAAACCTTATACAAATTATATTACAACTTACTTTGGAGGAACTAGGCTGAAAATTTTGACAGGAGCTTTTAGTTTTGTGTCATCTCTGAATATGTTGGGAATTTAGCCGTCTCCACTTTATTTTTAACCTTGAAGCTTGGATAGAGAGCGATTTGATTGGTTCTTAAATTATGACCTTTGCTAAAGCCATTCCAATGGTTTCCAGCTACACCTATTATGTCACCCTCTGACATTGCCATCTCACCATTTTTAAGAGGTTTATGTGGTAAAACTGCAATTACGTTATGAGCATTTTGACCTCCATAGTAATAAATGTCATCTAATGATTTGAATCTATCGTAAGCATCGGGGTAGTAAGTCTGCATTATTTCATAAGCTACTCTGCAAACCTGAAAAAATGTCTTTGGTATACTTTATGTAGTGCAAAATGATAAATCTGAAATGTAAACAATAATTCAAAAGTATAATTTGCTTTGAAGATTATTTATATATTTTAAAATTTTTCTAGTGACATATTATTAGGATATAAAGGAATTTCCAATAAGAGGTTTTATTTTGAATAGCCCGCTATTTCTGTAGATTTCACGTTTGTAGCTGTCATTTTTTTACATTTGACAAGTAGAAAGTACCCCATTAATAAAAATGGAATGATACACGCTTCAAGAACGCATTGAAATTATTAAAATTCACTATAAAAATGGTGAGAATTTGGCAGAGACGGTTCGTTAAACTCGAACATTTTTGAGTCGTCGTGAAGCACCTTGTAGGACCGCAATAAAGAAATTGGTGAAAAATTCCAGCTGTTGGGACAAGTTAGTGATGTGAAGAATAAAACCCGTGCACGTCGATCAACAACAACTGAGAAGATTGCTGCTGTAGCCGAAAGTGTTGAAGAAAATCTAGGTTTGCCATTCCTTGTCGTTCTTTGGAATTAGGCATTCCACAAACGTCATTACAACGTTTTGCATAAAGATTTGGGTCTTAAGGCTTATAAAGTTCAGTTACCACAAGAACTCAAACCGGCCGATCATCAACAACGTCGTGTCTTTGCTGATTGGGTCGTTGAAATGCTTCGTCAACAAGCAAAATTGTCGCATCTGGGGCTCGGAAAACCCAAGAGTTATTGTTGAAAAGCCTGTCTATCCTCAACGTGTGACTGTTTGGTGCGGTTTATGGTCCGGCGGAGTCATTGGACCTTACTTTTTCGAAAATGAGGCTGGAGCAACAGTTACGGTGAATGGATTGCGCTATCGAAAGATTAATAATGATTTTTTATGGCCGAAATTTGATAGTATTGATCTGGACAATGTTTACTTTCAACAAGACGGCGCTACGTGCAACGAAACCATTGATCTTTTGCGGGAAAAGTTTCCGGATCCTGTTATCTCTCGAAAAGGTGATCACAATTGGCATCCGAGATCTTGTGATTCAACACCTTGCGACTTCTTCCTTTGGGGCCACGTGAAAGAAAAGGTCTACGCCAATAGCCCAGCGTCGATTCAAGACCTCAAAGATAGAATTCGTGAGGCTATCGAGGACATAGGGCAGCCACTTTGCGATTTGGTTATGGAAAATTTCATTAAAAGGATATGGTCCTGTAAGCGTAGTCGTGGTGGTCATTTGCCTGATATTATTTTCCATTATTAACGGCATAGCTTCTTCTTTATAATGAAATAAATATCTCTTCTATTGTTTGGAGTGGCTTGATTGAAACAAGGTGATAAGCAACCGCAAGTACTTGAATCTAATATCATGGGCGGCCTGACACTTTAAATAATTCGATGCGCGTACTGCAGGTCTCCTACCATATTGCCACTCCCCACATTAAGAAAGACTATAGAAAACACTACATTTTTGCAATTGGACAGCAGGATTCAGGAAGCTACAGCGCGTGAATGTCGACTATACATATGTTCAACTGGACAGAAAAATTCTCTGTCTGATGCATTGTATATCGTATGTTTCCGATGTGAACTCCCAATCCTGTAAAAGCAATTTACTCACTTGTGAAGAGAATGTGCAAACAAGATAATCACTCATGGATAGCATATGGATATCCAATATTATACCAATCAGTGATGAATCAGAATAACGAGTTGATAAAGCGGCTGTTTTGGCAATGGATGAATCCCCAATTATATCGTAGCTGGGATACTTATTTTGTGCTTCTTTGATCACTTTTGGTTCGTCCGATGCAAGGTACACTCTTCGTTTATCTACTTTCTGTTTGAGCTCTAACTGGTTGTAATATTCTTCTACATACATCATATATTCATCAACTCTGTGAAGGGCTGCTTCTGTGCCTACTTTATCAGTTCTTCTTATATGAACCCTGAAATTAAACTGTATTAACACCAGTTTATGCACGCGAACAATATTGCGTTGCGTACTCGTGCCGTATGTTTATTCCGTATTGGGATAATTGGTCTACCGCTCCCCTACTCTAATTCTAACGGCTTGCGTCTGTTACAGACAATTCTGACAGTGTTTGGTTTCTCGATGCATGGTATTCACGTTTTCCTTTCGATATGACTTTCATAAACTGCATTATTTTACTGATTTGGTGTCAATTTATTGTTGCTTAAAGCTATTCCGGTAATTATAGCTAAGGCGAAATTACGAAAATGTTGTATTATATTCAAGAATTGGAGAAATGCAAATCTAACCAATTGTTCACTTCACCCCAGTGCGGCAGTGAAATGCTTTCCATCTCACTCTAAAGCCTGGTTCTCAGAGCTTCGACGTGAAGCCAGCGACAATCCCCACTACTTATTTTCTCCCTCGCTGTAGCAGAAATACTAGTGAAGTTGGTTTATTTCAACTACAAAAGAGGCGTGTCGCGACAGATTTTGACAACCAGAAACCAAAAGGAGGGGTTCAGGGGAAGCTTTGTTGATATTCTCTGATTGGTTGAATTGCTGTCGCTGGCTTCACGTCGAAGCTCTGAGAACCAGGCTTAATGCTGGGTTGATTACAATAGGCGTTTTCGGAAACTTACTCAGGGTTACTAACTCGATCCATTGGGTCACGTGACGGATCTACTCGGATCACGGACCAGGGTTCTCAGTTTACGAACACATCAGGTTTAGGATTTGAAGTGACAGTCGTATCAATAACATAACCAAATATTGTATGAATTTATTTTTTCGATTCCAGTTTATTTTCGGATTTTCTCTAGCTTTGCTTGCATTAATTGGCTTTTGTAAAATATTTCTTATAATTTCTGGTGTGCCTTCCATGTTGTTATTTTTGTGTGCCTATATTAAAGAAGTAAGAAAAATCTGCATACAAAGATATGAAGAAGTTGTTTCGCATTATTTTTTGACTCATGGAACCACACATGTTACATTGAGCCAAATTCTCTTCTCTTAGTTCTCTTTCCATAATTTTTAGGAATAGAATATATGAAATTAATAAGAAAAGAGTAGAAATTATTCCCGCCTTTTTCATACGAAATACGTATAAAATTGAACTGCAGTGCGCATGCGGTGACTGTAAAACCCTGCTCTCCTGTAGAGTTACGATAAATTAACATGAGTCAGTGATCGAGTTAATAGCACCGAACTTTCCGAACACGGGTTGGATGTTAGGGTTAGGTAAACGAACGCGAAGGTTAGCTAGGGATCGAGTTAACCCGAGTAAGTATCTGAAAACGCCTAATGCAGTACTATTCACGCGTAGGGGCATCTGTATGTTTATTTCTTACTCTGAGGTATTAACTAATGAACTTATTCGATTTTGATTTAATGTTTCCGCTTCGAATTCGGTTGACAAATAATCGATATTCGAGAAAACCATTTATCACATTCAGCGGACGAACCGTTGGGGAACGCCATTTTTGGGAGCGATTTTGATTTGTGCTAGGTAGCGGTAGGGGAAAGTTGCAGTTTAAAGAGCACACCAGATAGAAGACTATAGTTAAAAAAATGATCGAGTAATGTTTTAGGATGAGAATGAAAACTGATGCTGAGAAATATCCTTCAAAGGAATCGATCTGGTGCCGTATTCTAGACAAGTGATCTTTCAAAGCGAATACGAACTTTATTGCACGGTGTGCATTTTTGCAGGTAAAAGAGGGACTCGCGCAATGAAGTTCGCATACGCTTTGAAATATCATTTGTCGAGAATACGGGTCCAGAACTTATTGACAACCAAAACAATAACATTACGAAACAAAAAATGTCCATGTGTTTACAATATCGAATTTATCGAATGTGTGCCTTTCAGATGATCAGTATTTTTTCGTTTCAAGTGCCGGTTCGATCAAAAACAGTGTAATATGCCTAGAAATGAGTTGTCTGAGTTTGACAGAACTAGAATTATTGCTATCTGTCAAGAATGGCTCTCACGCCATCAGATAGCCAATAGACTGAACATTATTCGAAGCATGGTTAGCAGAACGATTAGGCGCTATGAGGAAACTGGTGGAGTGCAAAGTAGACCTCGAAGTGGTCGTCGTCGTGTTACCACGATTCGTGAAGATCGGTATATTGCTCAATCAGACCGTAAAAATAGATCAATGACGGTATCTGCAGTCAGCTCAGAATTCCAAAGAGCCCACAACCGTGTAACTTCATGTGCTACAATTCGTAGAAGAGTTTTAGCATCAGGATTGCAGTCCATAAGGCCTCTTATTTATTAACTGTTCGTCACCGAATCGCTCGTCTGCAGTGGGCGCGAACCATCGAGATTTAATAGAGAAGAGACGCTTTGACATACAACTGAGTTAGGAAAAATAGTACCACTGGGCGGGGCTAAGTCGGGGACCAATATGGCGGAAAGTTCAGGATTGAATTAAGTTGCCAGTTTTTTCTGTTCACAAATTTTAAAATACGACGTGTTGGGTCTTTAGGAATCCCCTTCAAATAAGGTCAATTGAATACCGAATAAACTATTTTTCTTCAGGCGATAATATACACATATGAAAAGATATCAGATTACCAAGACAGACAAGCAAAAATTCCGAATGCGGATCTGTTCAGTACTCATCCCTACCTGTGATATGTTTTTTCTCTAATTTTCTTCTTATTTTTCTCTTCTCTGCTTGAAGAAAGCCTTACAGTGCACGATACCATTTTATTGTATATTATTAAGCAGAAAAAAATCCCAAATTAACTAGAAACAGGCGCAAGAATCACAATTCCTCCAGAAAATTCAACAATTGTCAATTTTGACGATAGGTGGTAGTAATATGGCGCATCTGATACAACGTTTATTTCAATGATGGCAACTCTATACTATCCTATCCTATCCTGGCGCGAACTCATTATCATCAAAATTGGCAGTTAGAAGAATGAAGGAATGTGCTATTTACAGATGAGCTACGGTTTGGGTTACTAAGTGATTTGATGGCTAACACTTAAGAGTTTGGAGGGAAGCAGGATGTCGAAATAGACCTGGGAGATCTATTCAAGTCCCTCCTTTTCGCGGTGGCACTAAAATGTTTTGGAGATCTCCTAAATCAATCCGGCTTTGATAGCGTAAATAAATATGAAAATGCTACTTACCCCACTATGGGATGCTTGAATCCAATATTGTTCATGGCTTCTTGTATAGTGAATGCGGTCTTTTTTTGGGGCTTCAACAGGTATTTGAGGATTTGTCCCACCCACCATACAACTGGATCTCCGTGTAGCCTTACTAGCCTTGGAGATAAATCTTCTGGTATGGTAAGCGGTAAAAATGGCGGTCTTGGCGTCAATGAATCTATTATTGGCAAGTTGACCACTTGCGTTTGTGCATTGCCTTGAGAATAAACAAATAAAAATTATCACAATTTGATACACTTCAAATTGTTTATACAGGGCCATAATGAAAAATGAATGTATAATACATATATTTGAATTTTGCATTTTCTTATCGAGTTATTTTAGTTCAACATGTATAATATATGGTGTTCAGTTGAGAAAAAAGTAGTAATAGTGAATTTTTTGATCAACTATGGAGAAAATAGAATTGAATTGAATGAGAAAAGTTTTCCATGGATCGTATTATCTTTTTTGTACACGGCTGTTGATGACTTTCTCATTTTCACTTCAGATTCGATAATATGATCAAAATCTTCCATTTTACAACGAAACTCTGAACTTTTCTCTTTAAATCTTCTTTAGTTCATGACGCTTCTTTGATTTTAACAAAATATAACCAAAAAATATCCGTAACGGCAGAAGAAAGCCTGTCAGAATGACAGTATACTCATTTCAAGGATGCTAACGCCTTCCCTCAGGTGGAGGCTGGCAAAACTCACACTGCCCTCACTGAGTATACCCTATGATACAGCGACAGCTACTTAAGGTTAATCTCACATTTACACTCACCCTCAAGGTCAAACTATTAATACGGCCGTGAAAGTGGCATTTAAGTACCTCAACTGAGGCATTAATATCATCTTTTTATTCCCTAATTCCGAATTTATAATAATATAGTTTATTCAAGAATAAACACTGAACGTAGAGACTTATGGTGGCATTCTGCTTTCATCTGTAAGCCAATCTGTAACTTTTCATAAGCTTACACGAAAATTACAATTCTGGACCTCTCTAAAGTCGCGTCCACACTATGCCGAACGACATCATTCGACACGTTCGATTCGACATCGGTGTGGACGTGTCGAATGATAAACGACTTCCTTTGATCTGGACCGCGCTCAAACGGGTTGAAAGCGATATGATTCGATTCGAGTTCTACAACGTCCACACTTATTCGACTTTGTCAAACGACACAAGTCGAATGATGTCGTTCGGCATAATGTGGACGCGACTTTAGGGATCTGTAGCTTACAGAAATCGTTAAATATTTACGAGTACTCGACAGGTGATCGGAAGCATTATCGAATGACATGTTGTGAGGTTACGTTGAATGGTTTGTTTATTTAAGGACAAACACCAACGTTTTAATATAAGAAATCCATGATGAATAAAAATAATATGGCTTAGTTTATTGGATTGTTATCAGAAGAAAATCATTACAGCTAAAACAATAATATACGTGACCTGAAAATCATTCTTTTTAAAGTAGGAATTTTATGAGAATTGGAAGGAAGAGGTTGCGTGATGAAATGAATCCATTTGAAATGCCGGATGCCCAGAAAAAGTTCAGATTAAGAAATGCCGATTGCCCAGTTTGTGAACTTGTTCAGATTGAAGAACCAGTGTACTTTAAACTTAATAAGCTCTACAGCAATTTTTAGCAAGAAATTTTTTTCTTTCCACTTTTCAATTTATTAGATGAAAGAAACAAACACAAACTAAATTCAGATAAATGGATTTTCGAACTCAAATCAAAACCATTTACTCATCTTACATAAAGTTCCATGATCAAATCTTACGATTGAAGGTTATGTTTTATGATGAGTAGTTCAAATTTGACACTTTAATAAGAAAATTACAGGAACCATTCCAGAATTGCATTTTTTATGAATCTGTAAGTCGACAAGTTACAGATCAATCGTAGGCTACAGTATCGTCACTTACAGATGAAAAGCAGAATACCACCAAAAGTCTGTGTGCGATTTTTTAGCTACAGATTAGATACATCATAATATAAAATAATTCATTTTATAACAAACACAAGTAACATTTCATTATTCAGTCATATCATATTTTTCTTCGAAATTATAATCTAATTCAAGCGAATGACCAGTAATGACCGTGGTCATTGTTGGTCCTGCTCTTGGTCTTGGCCCTTGAGGAATGACCGCGAATGACCAGCTTCCGCTCAAATGCAGTTCTGGTCATCTCCACTATTTTCGTTAATGTAAGTCAGGGAGAATGAAAACAAACACATAACCAACGATTTTCTGAATTAGAGTTTCGTTTCAGTAAAAATGCAATTATTGTATGGGACTGAATATTGTTTGTTTTGGAAATTACCATTACCTAGTTATATTTAATGAGAACCTAGAAAAATCCCCAAAACCTACTGTATTACTCCCTGGACAAAAATTTGAATAATATTTTCCATACCACATCCGTACAACCACTTAAGTTAATTACATGATTTATTTTCATTTTTGCTAGCTGAATGTTGTTCAACATTTCTACATATTTCAGATTTACGCTACAATTGAGTAATGTCCAGTTTAGAAGATTTCATATCTGTTGTAATTGCAAGTGAATGTTTATTTGAATCTGACATTCATGTATTATCATAAGATATAAACATAGAATTTAACCTTATTTCTTCAATGACCAGAAGCTTGACTCGGCTCTCGAGTATGTTCACCTTAGGTCATCTGCGGTCTTAATCGATGACGTTGAAGGGCACTTCATGACGTCATATGATAAAGACCAGCAATGACCAAAAGCGCTTAAATGCAGTTGGTCATTGTTGGTCTTGACCGATGATGACCAGGTAATCCGCTTGAATTAGATTTATAATTCCATACAATCTCATTAAAAAACTATTCAGATTATTAGGGAAAAAAATTATCAAGAATACCTGGCCAGTTACTGGTAGACTCTCCACTTGGATCCAAACAACTCTTAGATATTGGTTGGAAAATGTCTTCCCAACCTGGCTTGTGATATCTCCAACCCTTTG
The DNA here is from genome assembly GCA_013421045.1 of Propylea japonica. Lineage (NCBI taxonomy): Eukaryota > Metazoa > Arthropoda > Insecta > Coleoptera > Coccinellidae > Propylea > Propylea japonica. The sequence continues at coordinate 27,041,481 of CM024242.1, forward strand.
ACTTCAAAATTAGAGTTCTTTTTGTACCATACGCTACCATAAAACAGTAAACTACATGATGTAGTTGACAACCATAGCCGCATCCCTGAAAACAATTTATTGAATTACCTGTACTTGATTGTCATTCTAAAAGTATTACCTTATTTAGACTGCAAACTAACTTTTTTGCACTTGCACAATCCGGTGGATTTTGTAAATATTCGAATCTATTTTGGACTAAATCACTCAAGTTTTTGGCTTCTTTTTCTCTCCATGCTGCATATCCATCAACTTCCTGAATTTTATCAATATCATGGAGAAGAGATCTATAATTGAATAGATACATTAAAAATTTAAGAAAAGCCCTGAGCAGGTGCTCGTTCATTGGTGGAGCAATGATGCTATTACCTCAGAATTTTGTATAGGACTATAGTGGAACTTGGTTTGGTTTTTAAATATTTTTTAATAATAATTATTCAAGAAAAACAACTTGACGCTCGTTCTAAGTTTTTATATTTTTTTTTTAATGACATCCCGTTACTGGGGTAACTCTATTCTCCTAGCACACTACTCTAAATCTTTTCTCCTAGCACACTACTCCTACACTACCCTCTTTCTAGTGACCAAGTCGTCACGAACAATAAACAAATAATACTAAAATATATGAACTCTTTCAATAAAACGTTTGGGAAATTTCACTGTTCGACCACTACGCGTAATTACAGTTTTATTTTCACTTCTGTCTATCGGGGTAGAACTTGAAGGCTGCAAACCAGCTGCAGATTGAGGTTCATGAGCAGGTCCAGGTGCCATATTCTGTCGAGCTGTGCAAGAACTGTCTTCTGTTTCCAACATAAAAGCAGGTTTGAGACGATCAATTGATATGTTGACTGTCTTGCCTTTGATGTCCAACGAAAAATACTTTTCACTGCGTTCTAAGACTCGAAAAGGTCCTTCATAAGCAGCAGGGTTCGAAGGATATATATCAAGTGATATATATCATGATATATATCTTGATATATATCATGATATTTATAGTTGGATATATATCCGATATATTGAATTACTGTATTTATTGAATTAAAAATACAGACAATACAGGGAATGTACAAAAAATGCGTTCGGAATTGGAGAAACAAATCGGTATATTTCAGAATTCATGTTCAGCTAATATTTTGAATTTATTGGCAAAAGACTTAGAAATTCCTTCTGCAACTTCCAACATTTTAAAAGTAATAAAGTATTTTCGAAACAAGCATGTACCTTCTGGACTCTACAATCAAGCTGGAGGTAAAAAACTGGTTATGCCCATGGAAATAAGATGGAGCACAATGAATAATGCACTTATTTTTATTGGTCAAAAAATTTTGTACAGTGATATATATCCGATATATATCTGATATATATCCGATATATATCATGTGATATGATATTTATTTAAATATCATGATATTTTCGAACCCTGATAAGCAGGTTCTAATGATTTTTTAACTCTATCAATCCGAACAAAAACATGTGAAGAAGTGTGTAAGTTTTTGTGCAAAAAATTCTTGGTGATGACTTGTGTTCCACTGCAAATGGTTTCAAATTACTCATGCATTTCTGAAGATTATTGGCGAATGTTTCTGGTTCTGTTTTGACTTTAGAATCTTCGAAGAATTCACCAGGAATACGTATAGGCTTGCCATAAGTCATCTGGGCAATCGAACATTTCGAATCTTCACGGAGCGATGCACGTAAACCAAGCAGTACAGTTGGTATCGTTTCTGTCCATTTAATTCTATTATGCGCTTTCAATGCAGTTTTTAGTGTTCGATGTAGTCTCTCAATTTTGCCATTACACTGTGGATGGTAAGCAGTTGTATGAAGAAGTTTCACTCCACAGATGTCTGTCAAGTTTCTGAAGAGTTCAGAATTAAATTGACGACCTCTGTCTGTGATCACTGTAACTGGAACTCCAAATCTCGTTATCCAATTATCATAAAATGCTTTAGCAACGGTTTCAGCAGTCATATTGCTTAATGGTACGACTTCCATCCAGTTTGTAAATCTATCAATCATCGTGAGGCAATAAATATTACCTTCCGATGGAGGCAAGGGACCAATCAAATCGATGTGGATAATGGTAAATCGTTCATCAGGCTCTGGAAATTTACCGAATTGAGATTTGGTATGCTTACTTATCTTGTTCTTCTGACATCCTATACAAGACTGTGCCCATTTCCGAACATCATTTCGAATACCAGGCCACATGAACTTTGTTGTCATCAATTTTACTGTGGACCTGACTCCAGGATGTGCTAAACCATGGATTCTCTTGAAAAACTGCATTCGGAGATCTTGTGGTATATATGGCTTTATATTATTAGTTGAAACGTCACACCATAATCTCTTGCCAGATGGAGTTTGGTAGCTCTTGAAAATCAATGATTGCGGATCTCGTTGTAAATTTTTGAATTCCTCATCTTTTACTTGGAGATCTGCAACTTTATCGTAATCTATAACTGCTGACAAAGATTCAATTCTCGATAAATAGTCTGCAACCACATTGTCTGAACCACTAATATGTCGAATATCAGTAGTGAACTGAGAAATGTATTGTAATTGTCTCAGCTGACGTGGCGATGCTTTTTCATTTTTCTGTACAAATGCGTTGGTGAGTGGAGAATGATCTGTTAAAATGAAGAAGTGTCTGCCTTCTAAAAAATGTTTGAATTTCTTAATTCCTTCATAGCATGCCAGAAGTTCTCGATCATAAGTGGAGTAACCAGCTTGAGCACTGTTCAATTTCTTGGAAAAAAATGAAATTGGCTTCCAACCATCTTCTTCATATTGTTGAATTACACCACCAATAGCGGTTTGACTTGCGTCTACAGCCAAGGACAAAGGATATTTAACATCTGGGAAAGTCAACAGTGAAGCATCAGCTAAATCCTGCTTACATTTCTCAAATGCTGCTATAGCTTCTGGAGTCCATTCAATTTTCCGCCTATCTTTCTTCTTAGCTCCTTTCAAATATTCGTTTAATATGGCTTGTGTATCTGCGGCATTTTTTAAATAACTTCTAAAATAGTTCAGCATACCCAAGAAAGCGCGAAGATCATGCACGGTCGTTGGGAGTTGATGATCCATTATTATTTTCACCTTCTCTGGTAAAGGCTTTGTTCCTTGTGGTGTTATCAGGTAACCAAGAAAACTTAATTCTTCCACGCCAAAAACAGATTTGGAAATATTCACTCGCAGGCCATAGTCGTTGAGTCGTTTGAAAACTTCTTCTAGATGACGCTGATGTTCCTCGAGCGAAGATGAGGCAATCAATACATCATCTAGGTAGGGAAAAATATAATCTAATCCAAAAAATACTTGATTCACAAAACGTTGGAATGTACTTGGAGCATTTCTAAGTCCCATACTCATCACGTTGAATTCAAATAGTCCAAATGGTGTTGTTATTGCCGTCTTTTCGCGATCTTCTTCTGCCATTGGAATTTGGTAATAGGCTTTAAATAAATCAATTTTCGAAAATACTCTTTTATCCTTCAAAATAGTTTGGAAATCATCGATTCTTGGGATGGGATACCGATCAGGAACAGTTGAATTATTCAGTCTTCGGTAATCACCACAAGCCCTGAAACCTCCATCTTTTTTCGATACCAGAAGTAATGGACTTGCCCACTGTGATTTTGAGGGTCGAATGATTCCATTATTCAACATAAATTGAAATTCTTCTTTTGCAATTTTAAGTTTTTGAGGATCCAACTGTCGTGGACGACAATATACTGGCTGGCCTCTAGTGACTATTTGATGACGAACATCATGTTTAACTTCACTGGGCAACCAGTTCGGTTTTGATAGATCTGGGAATTTTTTGAGGAGGTCTGAAAATTTTTGATCTTTTGACATAGTGCTTACCATAAAATCCTGTTCAATAGCTGCAACATTCCCTCGAACAAAGAGGTTTGTGTCGCCGTCTATTAATCTTTTGTTCTTCAGGTCAATCAGAAGGTTAAATTTTTTAAAGAAATCAGCACCGAGTATTCCTTTAGATGTTTCAGCAATGATGAATGGAAACTGAAAATTTCTTCGGAGACCTAAATTGATGCTCATCGTTGTCATACCGTAGGTTGGAATTTCTGTGTCATTTGCTGCATATAATTTAAAATCTGATTTCTTCTGTTGAACGGAATTCTTCAAAACAGGTATGATTGAAACATCAGCACCACTGTCTACAAGAAAACTCAGACCAGAATTAATGTCTCTTACGAAAAATCTTGATGTGCAGCAATCAGGCTCAGCAGGCGCAGACGAATTTGCTGCTACTTTGTCTGCGGAATCTCGTTTCCCGACTTCATGTTGGCGCTATTCCATGCACATGGAGGCTGGCATTTTTCAGGATAGCATCTACTTCCATATCGAAAATGGTGGTAACAGAATTTTCCATTTGGATTGAAATTTCTGGATCGAGATCTGCTACGTCTACGTCCGTTGTTCCTATTTCCATCATTACTATTGCCACGATCACGTGAATTCCTGGAAGTGGCGAGATCCTCAACTTGTTTAGTTAATGCTGCTATTTGTTTTGTCAAAAGTGACATCTGATCATCTTTAGAATCATTGTATAATTTTGGTATCACATCTTGTTTATCCTTTCCAGCAGCGTATATTTCATTATGAGGTTTCATTTCTGCTATTTTATCCGCTAACTTATGTAATTTTGAAATGTCTTTTTCATCATCTACAATGACCAGAGCACTTTTGATGGATTCCGGTAATTTCTCCATCCAAAGAGTTTTAAGAACCTTCTGGGAAATATCTGATCCAGCTAAACTACTCATTTTCCGATATAGTTGACTGGGGCGAGAATCACCTAATTCTATTCCAGTTAATAATCTTCGTATTTGCTTGTCACTACTTTCTACATATATTGCCAATAAACGGTTCTTTGCTACTGTATATTTATCAGTAGTAGTATCATCCTTGATTATATCCATGATATTGTCAACATATTTACGATCCAGATCACTTATCAATTTATCGAATTTTATACTCTCACTTTTAATTTTTTCATTCCTGAATTGGGCTTCTATTTGATAGAACCATAGATCAGGTTTGTCATCCCAAAAAGGTGGGAGCGGTCTTTGGGAAATTGTTTGTATTACCTTCGAAGTTTTTGAATCAGAGCTTTTTTTCCAGGTTTTCTTATATTTTTTTGCTTGCCGTTTATCCTCGCTGCATTCCTGACTGGATTCTAAAACTTCCGTCTGAGAACTGGCGTCGTCTGACATGTTATTTGATTTCCTTTATTTTCCACGTAAAACGTATTCGGGGTCACCAATTATAGTGGAACTTGGTGTGGAACTTGGTTTGGTTTTTAAATATTTTTTAATAATAATTATTCAAGAAAAACAACTTGACGCTCGTTCTAAGTTTTTATATTTTTTTTTTAATGACATCCCGTTACTGGGGTAACTCTATTCTCCTAGCACACTACTCTAAATCTTTTCTCCTAGCACACTACTCCTACAGGACTTCAGATTGATACTAAATAAATGCAAAATCTCCGCACGATCGGAGGAAAATTCTGGAAATTATTCAAATTATTTAAAAAAAGCCCTGGGCAGGTGCTTTTTAGCGCTCGTTTATTGGTGGAGCAATAATGCTATCACCTCAAAATTTAGTATAGGACTAAGCACTATAGGACCGAGAGGGAAAAACTCTGGCGGAATCTCCCAGCGATGAATCATTCCACTAAGTTCTTTCGGAACTTTGAAACAGCAAGATCAAAAAGATATCTTAATCTTAGTAAGAAACAATTACACCTTCTCACTGGCTTTCTTATAGGAGACTGTCGCCTAAGGAGGCACCTGTTGAGGATGGGATTGTCTGACACTGACGAGTGGAGGTTCTGTGGGAAGGAGGAAGAAACCCCCATTCACCTAGTCACGGAATGCTTTGGCATTGAGAGCCTAAGGAGAGAATGCCTTAGGCGAGAAACTTGTAACAGTGAGGAACTAGCCTCGTTGAAGCCTGTACAGATATTGGATTTTATCAGATCTCTGGAACTGGAAGGCGAGCTGCGAGGGTATGGTCCAAACAGCTCTGCAGGGGGGCACAATAGACCTTAAGGTCGCTGTGACCTTTAACCCCTTTTTAAAATAAACTAAATTAAACTTGCACTATAGGAATTATATTCTATAAATTCTTGGTTTGCGTGCTAACAAAATCCAAATAGTACAAGAATTGAATCCAAACCAACATCAAGCCAGGCGTAAATTCGTTGAATGGGCCCAAAACAAGAGAGAGAGAGAGAGAAAGTATATTTATTGCTTGGCAAATGGCTAACGACTTGCGTCTTTCTGCCCGTGTAACTTACATTTTGTGTATATTTTACAAATGGAAAGATAGTTAAGATATTCTGATTTGACAAAAAAAAAAAAGTAATTATATATATTATAGTATCTACGGCATTTCTGAGAGCTCCTTTATTGCATCAATTAGTGGCTTAGTTGGATACTTTCGTCTGTGTTGTCTGCTGTCATTTTCCTGTATCGTGGTGCATTGTAGGATTTGTAGGTTGTGGGGGTTGTTTACAAATTTTTTCCCTAGAGTTTTGAATCTTTGTAATATTGGTTCTATCTTCATTTTTTCATACAGTAGGGTATTAGGTGGGTTGAAGAGTGGGTTTTCTGGATGACGTATCTTGCTCAATGCTCTCATGCTACTGCGTTCTGCCACTTCGATGTTGTTCAGGGTGGGTCTTCTAGCGTTGCTATACAAAAGGTGTCCGTATTCAAGTATTGGTCTACATATAGTCTTATATATTTTTGAGGCTGTTTCGGTGTTTATGCCACGGTTTTTATATGTGAGAGACCTAAAGTGCTTTGATCTAGCAATTATTTCTTTCTTTTTCTTGTGGGAATGTGTTTTGAGGTTTATTTTATTATCTATAGTGATTCCTAGGTACTTAGCATGTTGTACTGGTTTAATACTTTGTTGGAGCATATTTATCGTTGGTGATGTGTTAGATAGTTTGTGGCCAAATATTATAAGTTTGGATTTCTCAGGGTTTGGCAGGATTCTCCATTTTTTCATCCACATCATGATTTTGTCACAAAGATCTTGTAGTTTTTTTATAGCTTCCATTAGGTTTCTGTTGTTTGCGATGATTGCTGTATCGTCTGCATACTGAAGGATATAGCTTTCAAGATCGTTTTTTATTTCGAGGATGTCGTATACGTAGATGTTATATAATAGGGGAGATAATGGAGAGCCTTGCGGTACGCCTTGTTGAGGAGTAAATGGTAATGAAAGATATTTGTTGATCTTGACCATGATGCTTCTGTCTCTCAAAAAATCTTTTATTATTGTTTGTAGATATCCAGGAGTGCCCAGTTGATGCAGCTTATACAGGAGACCCTCATGCCACACGCTATCAAATGCTTTTTTGATGTCCATGAGTAAAGCTGCTGACTTGTGACCTTTCTTCATTGTGGTTTGAATGTTTGAAATAAGAGATACTAGTGGATGGATGGTGGAGTGATTTTCTTTGAATCCAAATTGGTGATTGGGAATATTTTGACCAATTGTGTTCTGAAGACGATTTTTCACAATTTTTTCAAACGTTTTTCCGATTATTGGAAGGAGGGTAATGGGTCTGTAGTTTGACACTTGGTTGTGGTCTGTACCATGTTTGTGGATTGTTACGATGATGCCTTTCTTCCATTCCACTGGAAAGTATCCCGTAGATAGACAGTAGTTATATATCCTCCGTATTTCATCATGAATTTTTGGGCTCAGTTGACGTAGAATTTTTCTTGTTATATTGTCATATCCGGGTGTGGTGTTTTTTCCCTGTAAGGCTTCTTCATACTCTGTGTCAGTTATTTCTGGGACTGTTTCTGTACTATTCTGCTTAGCCGCTCTTTTTGTGAGATTTTCTATTTTTGTTTTGAAATTTTGATCAAAGTTTATATTGTCTTTAGGCGTGAATGTTTTCTGATAATATTCTCTGAATGCTGAGGCTATTTCTTCATCGGTATTGTAGGTTCTTCCGTTATTAGTTATTTGGCTCAATTTAACTTTTGGGTTGTACCTGGTCAGTTTCTTTATTTCTTGCCAGTAGTTTCTGCCTTTCATTTCATTAATCCTCTCACATGTTTCGATCCACTTGTTCGATCTATATTCAGTTATGAGTTTATGTATTTCTTTGTTGAGGTTGTTATAGAGTTTCTTCAAGTTGGTGTCGTTGTTTACTTTCAGTTCTCGGTAAAGTTGTTTTTTCTTCTTGATTTGATTAACTATGTGAGGTGGTAACGTATGAAGAAAATGGCCCCTGGTGATCTTTGGTGTGTGTACGTTTATTAAATCTGCTAATTTGCTTTGAAAATCGCTTATATATTTGTTGGATATTGGGGCACTAGTATTTATGAAATTCTCCATCTCCTTATTTACTTTTTCAATATTACATTTCTCCAGATTCAAATATACATCTTCAGGTTTGTGTGGTAGTTGATTAGGCAACGTTAGTGTGATCTCTATGGCCAAGTGGTCAGATCCCAGATCTGGAACCAGCTTAGTTTGTATATAATTTTTCAGGTTGTTGGTGCAAATAACTATATCTGGGGTACTAGGTGGATTATTGCTCATAATAAATGTAGGTGGAGTTTTAATTTGGGTGAAGTCAGAGTTATCTAAAAATTGTTGGATTTGTTTTTTCTTTCTTTTGTTGCAATTGTAGTCCCCAATAAGTAGAGCATATTTGTATTGTGCTGCCTTCCTGAATATGTTTTCTTCGATTTTCAATAGTGGGTGTATATATGAAAGAAAAATGTGCAGCTTTTCATTACCCATTGGTATTGTGCAGTGTAGGGTTTCATTAAGTGGGTTATTCATGGTTGGTGGATTGGCCTTACCTAGGTTTAATTCTCTACAACATTGGATTAAGCTACCTCCTCTGGTGTTGTTTGTTTTATTACCAAATTTTTTTATGGTCGTCCAGTCCCGATAATCTGTGTTGTGTTTCTCATTTATTTTAGCTTCGACAAATAGGTTACACATTATATCGTTATTTTCTACGTAATGGTTGATCAGATATTTCTTTGAGTTGTAGTTATTTATGTTAGAGTATAATAATTTTATGTTATTGAATGCTTCTACTGGGACCTGGTGTTGTGTTGTCGTTTGTAACTAGGGTTTGTGTTCCCTCTATTGGTTCGGTAGAAACTACCGAGTTCTCCTCATTTAAATCAAACATCAGAATGTATAGCCGGTTTCCTGAGAATACTGCTGTTGTATCGATGTTGTGTGCTTCAATGAATCGCTTTTTCAATTTCTGTATGAGTTGCTGTCGGTCTGTGTTTTTAGGATTATTCAGTTTTTGTATATATGTGTCTATTATATTGTCGTGAATAGTAATTGGTGCATGAACTCTGTTATTTTTTGTGATGGAAGGTTTGATTTGATGGGATTTTTTGTTGATGGATTTTATTTTTACATTCGGAATGCCGTCAATTGGTTTTGTTGGTCTTTTCGGGCATTTTATTGACCAAAACAAGATTGTCGTTGTTCCCGATTTCCATAAGCGAATTTTGTTTAGCGATGAAGCGCACTTCTGGTTGAATGGCAACGTCAACAAACAAAACTGCCGCATTTGGATTGAAGTTAATCCTCAAGTGTATATCGAAACACCGTTACACCCAGAAAAACTGACTGTTTGGTGCGCTTTATGGGCTGGTGGAATCATTGATCCGTTCTTCTTCAAAAACGATGATGGCTAGAACGTTACAGTCAATGGTGATCGGTATAGAGCCACGATTACTAACTTTTTCATTTCTGAATTGAATAACCATGATGTCCAGGAGCTGTGGTTCCAACAAGACGGCGCAACATGTCACACAGCTCGTGCCACAATAAATTTATTGAAAAACACGTTTGGAGACCGCCTAATATCACGTTTTAGACCTGTAAATTGGCCTCCAAGATCTTGTGATATAACAACGCTAGACTATTCCTGTGGGGCTATGTAAGGTCATTGGTCTATGCCATAAGCCACAAACACTTGACCATTCGCTGTGTTATTGTCGATATACGACCACAAGAGTTGGAAAAAGTAATCGAGAATTGGACGTCTAGATTGACTACATCTGAGCCAGCCGTGGCGTTCATATGCCAGTAATCATATTTAAAATGTAATGCCACAAGATTATCTTTCGGATAAATAAAATTCATATCAATCGAATTATCCATTGTTGTTTTATTGCAATTTAAAGTTCTATACCTCTGAAAAAACACTCTTCACTACTGCATTAAATGTGAATCTCCGATCATCTAAGTCGAATTTTGGCGATGTAACTACAGCTTACCATAGTTACATAGTTGACAGTTAATACACGTATTTTCTGTCAAATCATCACGTGATAGTTAGATAGTTACATGTAACCACAGCTCGCCAAAATTCGACTCTAGATTAGATATATCACAAACAACTACAATCCCTTGTATAACTACAGTTTCTGTGATTCGACAAAACTTTGGAAGTGTAAAGCAAGCTATAAAAATAGAAATAGCAAATGCCCTCAACAGCTCATATATGGGTGGTATGGGTTGAAGTGCAGACATCCCTTTAGTCAACAACTTCACTAATTAAATGAACATATTAATAAAAATTCGAGAGACCTACACCGGATAAAAAATCTCATAAAAAGATAATTCAGAAAAAAATTGAAAACTAGCAATGAGATGAGATGGTCATGATACTCACCTCTCATGTTCTGAACCCAATGCTAAAAGATGATTTATAGTACTTGCTACATCTGAAGACATTCCATGTGTTTTCTTTTGCAAATCTGATAATCCTGCATGGATGAAATTCCAAAGTTCCTTTGTATTACTTGAAATTCTCCTTCTAAGTTGTTCATACTGACTGTTTGGCTCTTCCTTAGGACTTATGAAAAGGGCATCCTGATTTTCTCTGTATGAATGTTCAGCTTTAGTAAGACGTAACTGAAAGTTTTCTATTGCCTCTTTTTGGTCACCCTTGAATGAACTATCAGAAAAATTAGATTATGTTGATGCACTTTACAGGAGAATACTTACTCCAATTTAATATCTCTAAATATTTCCTCCAATTCTTTATTTTGTTTCCTTAAGGATTCTAAATCATCTAGAGCTCTGGCTAATCTTTCAGAGGTCTTTGTATCTGAAGATTGCATATGAGTTCCTAATATAGGAAAAGCTGTTATTATAAAAATTAAAAACCAAACTGCTAAGAATACTGCTAGAATTCGGTGCCATCCTAATGCATTTATTTGTTTTCTAATTATTAAATACATTCCAATATATTAAATATTTTGTTTATGCTACTTGTACCCTTCAATTTTTAGGGTTAGTTTCCGATTGACATTTGAATTTTGAAGTTAGAGGTAGTCTCCTTTAAAAGTATGTCAGATGAATTCTACTGCTGAAGAATCTGACAACAGATGGCGCTGTATAAAATTATTTATATTAATATCATTGTTTAAGGAGAACAATTTTCTTACTAATTAACATTAACCTAGAAAAACTAGATATTGAAGGAAGTCAGCAGTATTAGTATTGTATTCATATTTTAAATTCAGATGTTTCAAAAAAAGATTCTATGCGAGCCATTTTATAGAATACTGTATACAGTGCATTACCTATGGCCATCTATTATTGAATAGCGCAAGTTTGACTCTGAAATTCCAAAATTGAACAAATTAAAAATAAATTTCAATTCTAAAGGTAAAAATATGATAAACCAATTCACAAATGAGCTTTTTTGTTCGAAATAACCCATAATTTAAGCGTTAGATTTTCTATACCAATACGTGTACGATAAACATAATATTTTGGACCAAAGTAACATCATTAACATTAACAATGGTAACATAAAGTATTGGTCGTTCTTTCTCATTTATTTTCCAAAAGATTATTGGCTGACGATTCAAAATCTAATCTGACGTCTTCCATCGAAAATCTAAGCGACATTGTAAATTGAATAATTTATTCTCGCACTTTCAAATTTTTGCGGGCAATATTTCACTGTGTTATGATTGGTCTTCCTAATTTCTCCCGACAGAGGTCCACAATGGGCTCCCAGTATGTTTGTAAACTGGGTTTTTTACAAATTTTCTCGTAAAATCGAAATTTGAAACATTATTTCAATCAGAAAATAATTCGTTCTATTGTATTAACATTTATTTCTTCGATTACTGGATATTTTCGCATTTGCACCGGTTTGTATATATTTTTTTGATGACAAAAGGGGTTAGGTTTTGTACCCTTGCGGCCTTATTGAAAATTTACGATCTAATGTGCTCACATATACCTATAAAATGTAGAGAATGAATGAATTGATCAAAAATAAACTTGTTGAGGTAAGTAATTTCTGAGAGTTAAGTCGATTTTATCCTGACCTACAAAATATATTCTCACAATTATCTTGTAATTCTAAACAGATCACTTGTCAAAATTTCATTTCCAACAAAAATACTTCTAAATGATCTATGAATAAGATTCTTTATAATAATCTGATTAGGAATTGGATTAAATCATTCCATGTTTATGCTGATTTATATTTGTCCTTAGGTCCTAAAAATTATTTCTTGGAAAGCCAGAAGTTACTAAAGATAAATGACATGAAAGTCTCATCAAGTAATAGTTGGAAATAATTTTTTAACGATGCAAAATACAGAGGCATCATGTGAGGAGAGTGAAGTAAGTTTTTCTTTATAATTTTTAAATTTTCACACCGATATAATTAATATGATAATATTTATTCATGTTATCGTTCAATTTATCCCTATACTTTTATTTGAAAACAATATATTATATGCGATTTGTTACTATATATTTATATTTTCATTGCAGCGAGTAATAAAGAAATTTAAAACAAATCGTTCCTCATTGCCTTCTCTTGTATTATATGAAACTTTGGATGAACCAGAAACATCACAATATGAATTTTGTTTATTTTCGAAACTACTGGAAATTCACCATGAAGAATGCAATAAAAATAGTGAAGAAATCAGAAATGTAAGTATTTATGTTAGTGCCATTTCACATGAAAAAATTAGAAAAATTGACATTTTCATCGTTTTTCTGAAGAATGGATTGCATAAATGTGGTTATATTTTACTGTTATATTTTCATGACCATGAATACTGAAAAATTTCAGTATTTTTCATCACATTTGAAAACTATCCAAAATAAATGATTAGTGTAAAAGGAGACTGCCATTCATTTTTTATTTCGAGTTGAATGCTGTTAAATAAATATGGGGTTGCCATTTGAAAATCTCGAAATATTTCAATTTTGAGTTCCACATTTTCAGAGCAATATCCTAGAAAAACCTTACGATTTATCAAAATAGTGAATGTACCACATAAATGCATGGATTCCCTACTATGAAACTGCTGAGTTTAGTTTCGTTCGCATAAAAAATAATCGAGATTGCATTTCCAAACTGGCAATGCAATGTCAAAAATTTCAGGAATTTGTTCATAACTTGGCAACAGTGCATAGCAGAGAAATTTTTTTAGTAGGTTTTACTGCGAACTTGGTATTGAATCGATACATAAACGAAAATATAGGTAATTACTATTGGCAATGCAATGTCAAAAATTTCAGGAATTTGTGCATAACTTGGCAACAGTGCATAGCAGAGAAATTTTTTTAGTAGGTTTTACTGCGAATTTGGTATTGAATCGATACATAAATGAAAATATAGGTAGTTCCATTTGAAGTAAGAAAGTAGATATTTGTTCGAGATAAACGTGGCAACATTGTCAACTTTAAAATATTTTAGTCGAAGAGTTTCTTCACCCTCAAGGCTCCACCTAAAATTTCAAAACGAAATATTCACTAGTTCTCTTAAAACGTCCAATTGGCCAACTTAAAAGGAAAAGCCTGTATGTATAGTCCGTTCACGAAAGGTTGAACCGTCGGTTGGCCATGGAAATTTGGCATATTCCACTGTGTATATTAAAATTTTAGGTTATGTTGTTTATTTTCTTGTCAAATTGATACCCAATGTTGTCAATATTGCATAGAGTTCTCTTATAACTCTCAAGCTCGTCGGACGAGGCAGGGTAGATTCGGAAACGTTGACTTTATTTTACGTTATGACAGTAAATACTGCCAACTTCAGATAAATAAACCAACGCCTACTATGCGCTCAAACTTTCGTGAACGGACTATATGTACCAGGGGCCTATTGCACCAAAATACTTTGCAACTTTTCACTTTGCATTCTGACAATTTTCAAAAGTGAAAATTGATTATATTGCACAACATTTCTTCCAATATTTTATTTCTGCGAAGTGATTCTCACTCTGCTCTTGACTTTCCACATCGCACTTTTCAATTATGAATGCGTTTCGTGCAATATATTTCATTTGAAAAGTGCAAACTGAAAAGTTGCAAAGTTGTTGGTGCAATAGGCCCCAGGTATCCTAAATTCGTGTGTAGTGAGGGGATCTCAGAAATCTGATAAGCTAGAACAAAATGTAATGAAGAAAAATTTATTAACTCAATGAATTCTACTGAAAAAATGCTTGTATAATGTTTTACTTTCATGTTTATAACTTCAGTAATAGAGAAGTTATGAGAACTTTTCATTTGACGCCATTTTGCAATTTTTTCTGATAGCTCGAAAACGGTTTGACTCAGAAGGTTGCGATTTTCACCAAATGAATTCCCTCAATAATCGAGCGTTCGATGGCTTTAATTTTCTGTCGGATAGTTTTCTTCAACGCAATAAAAGGGCCCACTCACTAAGAGGGAAGCGCGAAGACTTGAATGCGCGCTGTACGGGGTACAGTTAAAACAGTGTGTGTATGGCGTAAATTTGGAATGCGCAATTATCTCCGTCGTGTGGCGTGTGCATTCTTCACCGTACGTGGAAGAATGACCAAAAACGACCGTGTATGGGCAACAAGTCTCTGCACGTTTCATATGTTTAGCAACACAGTGTTGGGTTCGATATTTATACCTTGGACATTTTTTCCTTAATAACAACACACGCCACTGCCATTAACATCAGATCTTTTTTCGACGTCATCTCACGCTTGTCGCATATCCAAACCAACACGCAAAAGTGTATGTGTGTGGGAAATATGAATGCACACGTTTGCTTTGATACTTAACTGCGCATTCTTCCTTCTTAGTGAGTGGGCCCCTTTAGAGTGCGGTAGAGTACACTTTTGGGGTATCCCTATAACTAAAAGTCGCAAGGTGTCAAGTACGGGCTTCGGGGGGGCAATGGAAGGTCTCCACGCTGAGAAATCAATTTTTCAGGAAAAAGCGCCTGAAAAACAGGCGAAGACTTATTTGAAGTGCGACAAATGGTCCCGTCTTGCTGGAACTAAGTGTCTCGGTTATATCCATCAAAGTCATGAAGGGCTGGTTCAAAAAAATTGTTCAACATTTCAACATAACGATGGAATCCACTGTTACTGCTCGGCCGCGTTCGTCTTCGAAAAAGTACGGGCTAATAATGCATTGTGCGTGTATTGCACACCAAAACTGTGACCTTCAGACTATGCAATTGAATTTCATGTTTCTATCTGGGGTTTTCTGAGGACCAATACCGGTAATTTTATTGGTTTACATAGCCGTTGAGATGAAAATGGGCTTCATTAGAGAAAAAATGTTGATTTTGGTAATAAGCGCTCACAGAACGAACTCTCCTCACCCATCCGCAAACCACGGCGACTGAATTTTCAAGAACAATTTTAGAGCGTTTTTAAATCGGAATTCGTTAGTTGACCACCCAATCTCTGTCTAAAATAGAATTTGAAGATGTAAAGGGACCCACTCACTAGGAAGGAAGAATGCGCAGTTAAGTATCTGCACGTTTGCTGTAAAGTAAACGTGTACATTCATATTTCCCACACACATACACTTTTGCTTGTTGAGAAGGATGTGCGACAAGCGTGAGATGACGTCGAATGTTAATGGCAGTGGCGTGTGTTGTTATGAAAGAAAAAATGTCCAATGTATAGATAGCGAACCCGACACTGTATTTCTAAAAGGGCCCACTAACTAAGAGGGAAGCGCGAAGACTTGAATGCGCGTTGTACGGGGTACAGTTAAAACAGTGTGTGTATGGCGTAAATTTGGAATGCGCAATCATCTCCGTCGTGTGGCGTGTGCATTCTTCACCGTACGTGGAAGAATGACCAAAAACGACCGTGTATGGGCAACAAGTCTGTGCACGATTCATATTTTTAGCAATACAGCAATACAGTGTCGGGTTCCCTATTTATATATTGGACATTTTTTCCTAACTAACAACACACGCCACTGCCATTAACATCAGATCTTTTTTCGACGTCATCTCACGCTTGTCGCACATCCAAACTAACACGCAAAAGTGTATGTGTGTGGGAAATATCACATGGGCTGAAAAATCCCGGGCCTCACACATTGATGGCGCTAGTTTTATTGCAGTAATATTTTTTTCATTTAATACCAACCAACATAAAATAGCTGTTTAAATTTCATGACATTCGATTCATTAGTTTGTGAGTTATTGTGTTAAGAGCTTTTTCCATTTTAATTTTCATAACAATGGATCAAACACAATTTCGTGTTTTGATTTTACACTGCTTCTTGATGGGAAAAAATACCATTCAAGCGAAACAATGGCTAGATAAGTGTTATGGGGACTCCGCTCCATCAGAAACAACAATCAAACGTTGGTTTGCTGACTTCAAACGTGGTCGTAGAGACACCGATGATGCAGAACGTTGTGGACGTCCAAATGAGGTGGTAACACCAGAAAACATGAAAAAAATCCACAAAATCGTTTTGAATGATCGAAAAGTGAAGTTGCGTGAGTTAGCTGACATCGTGAAGATATCAAAACAACGTGTTGGCTTTATATTGCATGAGCATTTGAATATGAGAAAGCTCTGTAAAAAGTGGGTGCCGCGTTTGCTCACTGTCGGCCAAAAACAAGAACGTGTTCATGCTTCTGAGCAGTGTTTGGCCATGTTTCAACGTAACAAACCGGAATTTTTGCGTCGATATTTGACAATGGATGAAACATAGATCCATCATTTCACTCTGGAATCAAAACGATCTTCATGTGAGTGGACAGCAACTGATGAACCTCGTTCAAAGCGCCCGAAAGCACAACAATCGACTGAAAAGGTTATGTCCTCGGTATTTTGGGATGTGCATGTTGTAATAATCTTCGACTATCTTAAGAAAATGAATACCATCAACAGTGAATATGATATAGCGTTATTGGAGCGTTTGAAGGCAAAAATTGCAAAGAAACAACCGCATATGGCAAAGAAAAAAATTTTGATTCATGAGGACAACGCACCGTGTCACAAGTCGATCAAAACAATGGCAAAGCTACGTGAATTGTACTTCGAATTGCTCGAACATCCACCGTATTCGCCAGATTTGGCTCCCAGCGACTACTGGCTGTTCACAGACTTGAAAAAAATTCTCGCTGGTGAGAAATTTCGCACAAATAAAGAGGTTATCACTGAGACTGAGGCCTATTTTGAGGCAAAAGATAAATCGTTCTACAAAAGTGGTATTGAAATGTTAGAGGGACGCTGGAATGATTGCGTTGCTCTTGATAAAGATCACGTTGATGAATAAAGCTAATTTTGAACCAAAAAAATTGTTTTTTCTTTGTTAGGTCCGGGACTTTTCAGCCCATGTGTTATGAATGCACAGGTTTGCTTTACAGCAAACGTGCAGATACTTAACTGCGCATTCTTCCTTCTTAGTGAGTGGGCCCCTTTTAAATATGAAACGTGCACAGACTTGTTGCCCATACACTGTCGTTCTTGGTCATTCTTCCACGTACGATGAAGAATGTACGGAGATGATTGCGCATTTCAAATTTCGAACGGCATACACACACGGTTTTCACTGTACCCCGTACCACGCGCATTCAAGTCTTCGCACTTCCCTCTTAGTGAGTGGGCCCTTTAAAAAATAAACAGGTTTGAAAATTCACATCTGAAATATACGATATTCAATTCATCAGACAGAGAATTCTTCCGTCCATTTGAACAGTTGTATATTCGAGAAATGTACGTGCTACGTCACTTACTGAATCCAGTTGTCTCTCTCTTATAGTTGGGAGTACTTGAATCGAGTATCACGGACCAGTGGCGCAGCCAGGATTTCATTTTGGGTGGGCTGAACTGAAAAATTTTTGATGATACAGGGAATAACGAAAGTTGCAAAAAACTAAAGAAGAAAGAAATAACGAAGAAATTAATCTTTGGGGGGGGGGCTGCAGCCCCAAAGCTCCCCCCCCTGGCTGCGCCAGTGTCACGGACAGCCTGACACATTGAATAATTCGATTCGCTTACGATTCGCTCTACCATATTGTCATTCCCAGCGTTAAGAAAGAGACAACACTACATTATTGCAATCGGACAACTGGATTAGGTCAATTATTACAGCACGTGAATCACTCGAATATACAACTGTTCAACTGGACGGCAAAAATTATCTGTCTGATGCATTGAATATCGTATGTTTCCGATGTGAATTTTCAGGATGAGTTCGGTTCACAAATGCCACGGTTAAGTTCGTTAACCGGCCAAATCGTTCAGGGTATTCCATAAAAAAATGGCCATTCAAAATTTTTGTCCCTCAATATCTCAGACAAAACGAAGCCAATCAAAATGAAATGTTGCGGCCAAATGCAAGATGCTCATGCAAAATTTCGTGGTCATAGTGTACACATAATCATAGAAAATTCAATTCTTATTTTGAGAAGAAGAATCTTTATACAGGGTCTTTATGAAAGATTGCAGGGATTGATAAATGTGTTGATTCTGCATAGGAAGCAGCAAAATGAAAAAATCCAAAGCCAACTGCGCTGTTACAATCATCTATAAAGACCCTGTATTTTCATTACAGGATATCCCATTCGAATTTTGTGAAATTTTATGGCCGTAGTGTTAACAGAACCATAGAAAATTCAATTGGAATATTGAAAAAAAGAATCCCTATATTTCCATAACAGGATCA
The DNA here is from genome assembly GCA_013421045.1 of Propylea japonica. NCBI lineage: Eukaryota > Metazoa > Arthropoda > Insecta > Coleoptera > Coccinellidae > Propylea > Propylea japonica. The sequence goes on from CM024242.1 coordinate 27,060,492, forward strand.
CCGATTCAAGTGAAATTTATTTTGTGAATCAAAACTGATATACTGAATTTCTTAAAAACTTTATAGGTTTTCACTCCCAGTCTCTGAAACAGAAATAATTAAAAAATTGGTAATTAAGGTGAAGTGCTCCTGCGAGAATCTTTGCACTTATTTGTCAGGAGCAAATTGGTCTTGAAAAAATTGTTGCCTAACAGTAAAACTGAAAAAAGGAAATATTATGTACATTAAAAGGATTATGTAATGTTTCGGTGTCTATATCAGAAAAATTCGTAAAATCTTCAGAATTGTGTGTTTTTTCATTTGTAATCTGATTGACACTTGACATACTGAATGTTTATGCAAAATTTCAAGAGGATCCCATCATCAGAACCATAGAAATTAATTTCTTATTCATACATACATTTATGAAAAATGTGAAATATGAAAAATTTCATGAAAATTTTCCAGAATATAATTCCGATTGTGCTGAGATTTTGCATTTATATATTAGGTATCAATCTCAAATCCCAAATAAATTCTGAGGTAATAGTCTTATTGGTCCACCAAAACACGAGCGCTGAAAAGTTCCTGCCTGGGACTTTTCTTGAATGTTTCAATTTGAAATAACCACTTCTTACCATTTTTTAGTGAATGTGATATGCTGTAATTTTTCTTGTCTGTTTCGCAATTAATAAGACTTCACAACAACATTAACTTTAGTTTTTTTTCCAGGGTTTGAAGTATAATTCCTTTTTATTAGAAAAACTTGTTATGAAAGAAAGACTGAATACCCTCATTCTCAATCTATATCCCGGTAACAAAGGTTACTCTATGGCCTTCCGGACAATTCCCAGGGCGGAAGTGGGATCTGAAGACTCTGCCAACATTATTGAGACAACGCAGTGGCCCTACGAAGATGATAACATACTCAGGCATATAGATAATGAAGAGCTTCCGCCTACTTTAGTAGATCTGTTCGAGATGCATTACAGCCACTTGTTTTACAGCGGCTGTATCATTGCGGAAATCAGGGATTATAGACAAGCTTACCCCCATTCAAATTGTGATATCCATCATGTGTTGCTACGACCAACTCTTAAGGTAGGAATAGAGCATTGAACGAATTTTGTATATTTTTTGGTTATATTGTTATATTATTCATCCACGACTATTGTAAAATCCGTCCGTACGTCTCTATGCTCAGCCTTAATAAGACCTGCTATATATACATATTCTTTTGAAATCAAGAGCTAACATAATACAATACATAAAACAAAAATAAAAATCCCTAACTGAGGTTAGTGCAAAACGTGGTACCATACTATTTTTTCAATTAAATTAAATTTTTAGGAAATATTGAAAGTTCTGCGGAATTCAAAACCGAATCTACTTTAATCGATTATTACAGGAAGTCTGAAGTAATTCCATGCAAGTACTACAGGTTTCCTACTATACTACTTTATTTAAGTCACTCCCAACAAGCACCTCAATCTCTCGAAATACACTTCGCTAAAAAATTAACACACATTATGGAAATCTCAAATTTATTTCACAACTGAAGGTGTTTTCAATGATAATTATTTTTATCAAAATTATGTTATCCACTTTCAACGTTTTTCTTCAATACAGATGTTTTTTCCCAGCAGGAATAAAAAAAGATGAGATTATCAGATTTTGAATGTATTGGCTCCATTCTGAAATCAGTTGTTCTCGATCAATTCTAGTGATCAATGTTTCTTTCGTTTGATTTTCTACACTCGATCGCTATGCAACGCGAAACACGAAATTTGACCCAAGAGGAATGTGCCCAAGCGGTAGTTTTCGAGAAAAAGGGTTGACATACACAAGAATTGCAGAAGGGTGTGGAGTTTCCCATACAAGTGTGTCCAGAATGTTGCAAAGATTCAGGGAGACAGGTATGAATGTCCGAAGACCAGGACAGGGTAGACCATGGGTAACAACTGCCATTCAAGAACGCTACTTGAGAGTTTTTTCGTTGAGACAACGGTTTGCAACCGCTCGCCTCCTTAAAAATCAGCTTGAGCAAACTCATAGGGTGCAAATTAGCACTCAGACAATAAGAAATCGCTTGAGAGAATATGATTTAAGGCCTCGTGTCGCGGCAAGAGGCAAAGCTCTTACCCCAGCCCATCGAAGGGCGCGTTTGGATTTTGCGAGAGCATATCCATTGGGAAGAGGCTGATTGGGAAAGAGTTTTCTTCACAGATGAGTCTAGATTCTGCCTATACCATTGTGATCGACGTTCCCTTCTATACAGACGTCCACATGAAAGATATGCTCAGTTCAATTTCCTGAATACTACTGGTTTCGGGGGAGGATCGATTATGGTATGGGGTGGAATATCTTTGACTGCTCGCACAGACCTAGTGGTCAGTGATAATGGAGCTATGAATGTTGGTAGGTATGAAGGAACATTCTTGAAGAGCATGTAGTGCCATTTGCCCAATACATTGGTGAAAATTTCATTTTTATGGACGATAATGCCAGACCCCATCGTGCGCGCATCGTTCAGGAGTATCTTGAAGAGGTTGAAGTATCTCGGATGGAATGGCCAGCAAGAAGTCTAGATCTCAATCCGATTGAGCAGGTTCGGGACAACCTCAATAGAAGCCTGAGAAGTTCAGAAAATCATCCAGCTACTCTTAATGACTGAGGAATCCAACTCAGAGAAATCTGGGAAGGATTAGATCAGAACATTTTAAGATCACTCATTTGAGTATGAACCGTCGTTGCCGAGCTGTAATTAACGCAAGGGGTGTAAATACCAAGTATTAAATCACTTATCGGCATTCCAGTATTTTGAAAATTGTTTATTCCTTTTCTTTCACATGAGATTCGGTGAAATCCTGAATTTTTCTTCCATTTAATGTGTCTTGTTTTGTTCAAAACCTTCCCGAGAGAACACAAAAAATAAGTCAATGTAGTGTAGAGTCTACTTTCATTAAAATTGGGATTTTCAGAATGTGCGTTAATTTTTTTGCGCAGTGTATTTTCACGTGTACAATACGCTTCAAGTTCGACCCGTTCATCCCGACTCAAACTGTATATCATATTCAAATAATAACTCAAGAAGAAATTTTTTTACAGAGTATTATGTCTGATATCAACAACATGGTGGAAACTACTAATACAACCTCAGAAGAAAAAGACGAATGGAGTTTAGAAGAGAGGCACATGCTTGAGAGCCAGATTCTGCTGGCCGATAATCCTCATATATGTTTAGACCCCGACAATACCATAAGTGTATCACAATTAAGGCTGAATCACAATAGGAACATGTGGAACACACACAAGTTTCATAGGATGGCTAGGAAATTCTCCCAAGTAACGGTTAATAGGAAACGGAAATTAGATCAATTCACCCATAGACCGGGACTAGAATTATTCGATTATATTAATAGAGTTAAGACGAAATCAAAATCTCCAAACTTGAGTTCCAAGCTGAAGAAATCGGAGATCAAGGAAGTAAAACCCATACCTGTGCCCAATTTGGATTCTCCTGCTATTGGCCCACCTTCCCAAGGTAAGGCACTATGAAAATGAGTATTAGTATTGGCTTCTGCTGACCTACGCACTCTGGTGGCGGAAATCGACATTGAGCTAAGATAGTAGTAAACAGCGTTGAACGTATCTCTGTGTAATAATTTCGTAATTCTTCATAAACTCTTGTTTAGAAGAAGTATTCAAGGGAAAATTGAAATTGTTATCCTCTTGAATATGATTTCGATCAGAAATGTCTACTGTTGTGTGCCTCAATGCAATTTATGGGCGAAAAAAGCCAACTTTAGGGTATAGTTATCACTTCTTCCCTCGGGAAAACCAAATGAAAAAATATCTTGAAAACGAGTTTGGAAGGGAACTAATAGTAAAAGAAACGCTTGTATCTACTTCAATAAATATAGGAAAGTAATTCATATTGTCACTTTAACCTCTTAGGTCAGAATTTATATCGGAGGTTTTGATATTACAGCAGTTTACGACAAGCTCTCTCTACTTCTGTGGGATTCGTACTTTTATTTCGAATTCAATTATAATATTCTATGTTGTTCCAATGACGTTATCAATAACGTATAGTCCGTTCACGACAGGTTGAGCCGTCGCGTCGGTTGGCCATGGAAATTTGGCATATTGTACTGTGTATATTAAAATTTTAGGTTATGTTGTCTATTTTCTTGTCAGATTGTTGCGCAATGTTGTCCATATTACATAGAGTTGTCTGATAACTCACAAGCTTGTCGGACGAGGCCGGGTACATTCGGCAACGTTGACTTTATTTTACGCTATGACAGCAAATACTGCCAACTTCAGATGAATAAAAAAACGCCTACTATGCGCTCAACCTTTCGTGAACGGACTATAGATATAGTAGGCGAAAAATAAAAGATGGGGAGATAGACGTCAGTCAGATTTGGATGAGTTTGTTCAGAGGCTGTATTTCCTCCGAATTTTGTTGTTATTTGTTTCGTGAATAAACTTTAATTCAAACTTCGTGGTAGTTTTACCATTACCCTAGACAACGTAAAAAAATCCTACACTTCTTAGGATCATTTAATATTAAGGTACACATACAAAATATCATTTTACAAACCTATACTTGGCTATTGCAGAATTGGTATAGAGTTCATAAAATATTTCTACATATCATATCTTCTTGATTTATACCATAGGACAATACAGCAAATTTGTTTTTTAAGCAAGGCATATTTTCTATAGACGAACCCTTATTTTTTTACATCAGCCTTCTGCTGATTCCATAAGCATTTTAATTATGTTTGTGATATTTCTTCAAGTTAAGAAAAAATTTTCCCTGATAAAGAAACACACAGCAGAAAAGGAAAGAAAACCATGAGTTTTGACATGATTTCCTCATGAATAGATTAGAACATCATGCACCTGATCAATTTAATTAAAACAATTGTAAAAGGGCCTACTCACTAAGAGGGAAGCGCGAAGACTTGAATGCGCGTGGTACGGGGTACAGTGAAAACAGTGTGTGTATGGCGTTCCGCCGTTCGAAATTTGGGATGCGCAGTTTAGCGTGTACATTTCTCATCGTACGGGGAACAATAACCAAGAACGACCGTGTATGGGCAACAATTCTGTGCACGTTTCATATTTTTAGAAATACAGTGTCGGGTTCGCTATCTATACATTGGACATTTTTTCCTTAATAACAACACACGCCACTGACATTAACATTCGGCGTCATCTCACGCTTGTCGCACATCCTTCTCAACAAGCAAAAGTGTATGTGTGTGGGAAATATGAATGTACACGTTTACTTTACAGCAAACGTGCAGATACTTAAGGGGTTACATGGGTTTCACGGTTTCAAAAAATCGATTTTTTTTGTCTTATCAAATTCTATAACATTTCTAGAATATTGTCCTAAATTTTCAAGTTGATCCGAGTGATAGTCTCGGAGATACAGCCTTGAGAAGGTGAGAATTTTTTCCCACTTTCATTGTCTCTTAAAATTTTAAACGCGTTTTTCTCAAAACTATGTTTTCAAAGTCGGTTGTCAAAATTTCTCGCGAACTACTCAACCGATCTTAATGAAATTTTACACAAGTAATCGAGATATCATTTACAAGGTATTGAACGAAGGATTTTCTTTTTTTTCAATTACAACTATTGAAAAAAAAAAATATGTCGAGAAATTTTCATCGAAATTTGCATTTTTTTGTGAAAACGTCTGCCAAAAATCCAATTTTCATTTTTATTTTTTTTCCTTCGTCCAATACCTAGTTTATTGTCTATACTAAAACACGTTTTTTTTATTTTTACTTTTGATGATCCTGAAAGAAGTTCTGCTGACAACGCGGAGGCACCTTTTCTCCGAGGGACTGCCGGAAATGGCGTCGTAATGGCCGACATTTTAATATTTTTTTTTGAAAATTTCACAAAATCTTTATTAAATATGTATCTTTCAAATAATACAAAGTTTCATTAAAATATTTCATTTTTTTATATGCAAAAAAAATTTTTGAAAAAAGGCCGTTTTTTGCACGAGGAAACCCATGTAACCCCTTAACTGCGCATTCTTCCTTCCTCGCGAGTGGGCCCCTTAATAATGTTTACATTTCCTCCTCACTTTCTACAATCAATGAACCATCAATTTTATGAGGTTTTGTATTAAGGGTAGGGCAATAGTTTTTAAACACAAAGAGCAAATGTCTATAAAACTGGACACATAGTTTGTTTTCCAACCCATTATAATATGATCTACATTCAGAACTTCTTCTCGAATTTTTTCTTCTACTGGGGCTCTAAAATTAGAGGTTAGTTTAGTTTAAAGAGGGGTTACAGTTCACTACGACCTTAAGGTCTATTGTGCCCTCTTACAGAGCTGTTCTGGCCAAACCCTTCCAGTTCCAGAGATCCAATAACTGTGAAGGCTTCAACGAGGCTAGTTCGTCACTCTTACAAGTTTCTCGTCCAAGGCATTCTTTCCTTAGGCTCGCAATGCCAAGGCATTCCGTGACTAGGTGAATGGGGGTCTCTTCCTCCTCCCCACAGAACCTACACTCGTCAGTGTCCGATAATCCCATCCTCAACAGGTGCTTCCTGAGGCGACAATTTCCTGTAAGAAAGCCAGTGAAGAGTTATATGCTTCTTACCAAGATCCAGATATCTTTTGGATCCCGCTGTCTCGAAGTTCCGAAGGAACTCAGTGGAATGATCCATCGCTAGGAGATTCCGCCAGAGTTTTTCCTTCTCGGCTTTCTCCTTCTCCAGAAACTCCCTCTTATAGATACATTTAAATATACCACAGAAGGGTTCTTTCCCTTTGGCAAGATTATTGGCCTCTTCGTTTCGTTTGATTCCCGAGTGGCCGGGAACCCAGATTAAAAAGACCTTATTTTCTTGCCTACCTCATTGAGTTTGTTCCGGCACTCCCAGATCATTTTCGAGTCGATAACGTAGGAGCTCAGTGCTTTAATAGCAGCTTGACTATCTGAGTGTGTGGCTATATCGCCGCACTTCTGATAGTTTTTTTCTAGATTTATATCTAGACATCTTTCAATAGCTAAGATTTCCGCTTGAAAGACGCTCATACAGGAGCCTAGCGACAGTGCACACTTGGTACTTGGCCGGTATATCCCAGCACCTGTTCCTGTAGAGGTTTTGGAACCATCTGTATACCATTTTATGCTATTTTCTTTGAAATTAGAGGTTAAAACTCCTATAATTTCCAGAAATTCTAACAGCTGCACTTCACTTCAGTTACGTGTATACATGTACGATATAAATTAATTGAAAGAAATTTTAAATATAGTTTAAGATTGGCAACATCTACAACTAGACTTACTGACTTGTAACCTTTATATTAATTAAACGCTTGAATATTAGTTATAAAATAATTGAAATATAGATTATATCATAAAATATTCCAACAAAGATTCCAACTCCATACTAATTTTCAGCTTATTCATAAAAATTTCGATGACTTATCTGTCCAAAACAAGATTGTTTACATTCACTACTATTAAGGAGTGCTCTACTACTATCTTAGCTCAGTTTCGATTCTCGCCACCTTAGCGCTGATATCGTCATGGAATATTCCAATTCTGTATTCTACAGGGTCTCTATAAATTATTGTAACAGCGCAGTTGGCTTTGTATTATGCAAACCACAGAATTCTGTGATCATGCTATGCTCTGATTGGTTACAGATTAGTATTCTGCAATTCAAAGCCAACTGCGCTGTTACAATCATTTATAAAGACCCTGTATTTATAATAAACTTTTTACAGGCGTTGTGATCAATGAGTTCAAAGCGTATCAACCTCCTGTGGAGTCCAACGATTATCTACCTCAAATTGTTGAAGAATATGTATTGGAAACCAAGTTGCCCTCAAAAGACAAGAACAAACAGAGAGTATACCATATCAAACTGTCGATATTGCAGAGACCTTCGAATTCGGAATATTTAGGAGAATTATACCTCGACAGGGATCACAAAGAAAACGAGAGGAATGGTGTAGCATGTCGGTTCACATTAGGTACCAGAATGCATGTTAACAAGTATTTACAACAATTTTCGGAAACTTTCACCAAAAGCGGCAGGCAAAGTGTTGTGATGAGACGTGGAGGCAGAAATACGAACTTCAAGATTTCTCTGGGTCAGTTACAGGTTAGTGAAAGGGTGTATGGTGGATTTTGGAATTTACAGAATAGAGGTAAAGTTTCCATAAATGACTTTAGGTTGTAGATTATTAAGGGGTTTACATTACACTGCGACCTTAAGATCTATTTTGTCACCCATCAGAGCTGTTTTTTTCGCAACTGTTACTCTACAGGTCGCCCTCCAGTTCCAAAGCCGTGAAGATCTCTAATACCTCACAGGCCTCTAGATTTGCGCTTCTCCCTTAGTTCTCTCGTCCAAGACATTCTTTTGCGCAGGCTTCCAATGCGGAGGCAGTCTGTAACTAAATGGACCAGAGTTTCCTCTTCCTCACCACAGAATCTGTACTGGTCAGTTTCTGCTAGGTCAAATCTCATTAAGTATATACTTTCCAAGGCGACAATGTCATGTTACAAATTGTTTGAGACCATCGAGATATAATGGAGAGGAGACTTCTTCTTCTCTGTGCGGTGCCTTTCCGGCCGAACTGAGGCCTAGTGGCCCATTGTTCACCCGCATCGTTCTATAGAGACTCAGCTCCTCAGACACAAAGACAGAAATGTCGCGAGCCTGCCAGGAGTGGTCCCTCTCACCATAGGGATAGAAGGTGTTGGATTTCCTAGGTGTGTTGACCTTAACTCATTAAGGTTCCCACAGTTGAACAAAATATGCTCAACCGTTTCATCAGTACTCCTGCACCACCGGCATAGGGAGCAGCTCGTCAATCCCATTCTCTTCAAATGCTTGTTAAACAGGTGACCAGTCAATGCACCAGTCACCAGACCGAGTTGTTTCCTCTCCAGCAACAGAAGCCTATTGACCTCAGATCGCGAGGACGGTCTCTCAATGAGAATCCTCGACCACCTCAGGCCCACTCCTGCGCTCCATTCCGAGGCAAATTCCCTGTTCAGCCAGTTCCTGAAGAAACTTCTGACAGATGTGCGACAGATTGGCAGCGCAGGCTCCGGACCAACAAATGCTAATCCGGCTCCCCGCCTAGCCAGTTCATCTGCCTTAACGTTACCAGGTATATCCGCGTGAGCCGGACACCAGATTACTTTCAAAAAGTTATCAGAGCCCAGCCCACGCAGAGCTTTCCTGCATTCTTCTAACAAAAGAGAATCAACTCTAACATCGGATAGAGATTTCAGAGTTCCCTGGCTGTCGCAACATATATAATTATGTTTTCCGCACTTAAAGTCTGCTTTTTAAAAAGAATTTATTTCTATTTACGATTAACAATTACAACACTGAGGATAAATAATTATTAATCAATTACAGATTAAGCTTGGAAGTGAATTACAAATCAAAGTGACTTGTCAGAAGTCTAATTCGTAACTAACTGAACTGTTCCTAAAGATCTAAAATGTAAATGTTTATGTGGAATTGCACTTTTGCACATCCGCGGTGATTCCAGGAAAATGCCTCGTCGCCGTTGCATTTCTACTAGGTGTCGGTTCCTTAACTCGTCCCCTCTAAGTTGGCAACGTCCTCGTTGTCAGCAGTTTGGTCGTTCCCAAGTTCGATGCTAATAATTCTTCTTGGGTTGAACAGGAGTTCTCTTATTCTGGTTCTGTTAATTATGATGGTGAAAATTCCAAGGATTATGCAACAGAATAAAATTCCACTAATGGTATAATGTGTCAGCTGGGTTATCGGGTGTAGATACATGGGTTGGCTCTGAAGTTTTTCTGCTTCTTGCAGGATTAAGTCTGGATTTTTCAGATGTCTTAATTGAAGGAAAATTTTGTGTTTTGAATTTAAGGAAATTTTCGAGATGTTTTGTATTTCTATTTCGAAAATTGGAATTGTGTTGTCGAATATTGAATTCTCAATAATAATTCTGCACTGAGAATCCAGTAAATTTGTTCCTTGAATGGGTTTCTTCGTAATTATGCCATGACAGTCTTCTAATACAATCTGACTTTTCTTGAATAAAGTCAATAGCTGCTTATTCTTTAAAACATGGATGATTTTGAAGTTGTTCTCAACCAGGGTTGTTTGACAGTGTTCTGGTGTTGACAGGGTGCAAACTTCTCTGACGGGTAGTTGAAGGCACAGCACAATGGAACTATCTAGTATATGACAGGCTTCGTTGGTCCAATATTCATCGTTCTGGATCGTTATCCTGTACTTCTTGGGTGGGATGATAGCAATGTCTTGGTGATTGGGTATAGGGTATACTCGGGAATAGTTAGCAATTAGGTTTTTGAGTATAGGAATTTTTAGGAGTATGGTAATTATTTTATCAGTTCCCATGACAGACATTTTAGAAAATTCTAGCATTTTGTAAGGATGATGGCTAATTGGTGATAGTTCCTGCGGTCTATAAATTTCATGGAGATATTTTTCGATAGATTGAAGCTCATCAACTTGAATAAGTTCTAAATTAGGTATTTCTTTACTTGCAAAACTGATAGTTCTTTCAATCATAAGTAAGTGATTGAGTAAGATTTCTGATTTGAAAATTTCATTTTGTACAATAATTAAGAATGTTTCTTTTGATTTAATTTCTTCAAAAAGTGATTTTGTTTGTTCAATATTTTCGTTTAATAAGGTTACATCTTCTGAATATCTCTTAGTCAAATGATCAGCAAAGGAGGTTAATTTATCTATTCTTTCTATTTCATTACTTCTAATTTGATGTAATGCGTCAAGATTTTCATTTATGGTTTTCAAATCATCGTCATCTAAATTTCCTGTAACAAATTTAATACCTTTTCCAATGAAATTAGCCAATCCTCTCTTAACTTTATTACTATTTTTAAATTTACTGAGAATCTGTTCAATCTGGGCAAGATTTGATTTTAATTGAACGCAGATTTTATGTGGAAGTTCATCATAGGAATACTTTTCGTGAAGTTCTTGGAAATTTAATTTCAACTGATCATAGTTATTTATTAATTTTGTAAGGTTAATTGAAAAAAGAAATTTGTGATGGTGGTCAAGTATTCGTGCTTTCCCTAAGGGTTCTTCAAAGTATCCATTAGTTATTATTTTGTTGACCTGAAGGGCCTGGTAGGTTCGGATCGATATCAGGAGCATTATCGGTATCCTGAAAAGAGACAATATTTTTTCTTAATCTCTTCACTTTTCCTATGTTGGCTGTAGTTTCGCGGGATTTTTGGGTTAATCCAAAGATTTTGTTTTGTTGTTGGTTCGAAACAGTTATTTTTTCGAAAGGTGGGTCAGTTTTTCTTGGTCTATTTCTTTCGACGTAAATTTCCCGTTGATCTAAATTTGGGGGATCATTTCGATTCTCGTTTATTCTATCTAAACGTTTTTGTGCTTGCTCACGATTTCGTTGATAGATGTTGTCGAAAAAGGGTAAAATTTCCTGTTTTCTTTTTTCGTTGTACTGTTCGTAGATAGTCATGGTTAAATCGAATTCTGGTATTTTGTCATAGGGTCCGTAAAGTAAATTGAAGGGCGAATAGCCAGTGGCAGAATGAATCGATTGATTATAAATCAATGTAGCGGTGATCATGAGATTAGAAGGATTTTCATTCGGATTTTTCAATTTGAGAATTCTGAGTTTTTCTAATATGGTTGAGTGAAATCGTTCTATTGGAGAGTTAGAGCCTGGGTTATTTACGGTGGTAAAATGTAAATTTATTTTATTGAGTTTGCAGAATTCGATGAACGTTTTATTATGGAATTCTCTTCCTTCATCACATACAATTTTCTGAGGTATATTATGATGAGAAAAATAATGGCGTAATTTATTCAAGATAGTCAATGCAGTTCCATCTTTTACGAGGTAGCATTGGGCGTATTTAGAGAATAAGTCGATTATGGTCAGAAACTTGGAATTTTGAAAAGAAAAAGTATCCATGTGAATAATTTCAAATGGTCTTTTTGCTAAAAGAGGACCAGAAAATTTTAATTTGTAAGGATGTCTCTCATATTTAGATTGCAGACATAATTCACATCGGTTAATGATTTGGGTAATTTTTTGTTTCATTTTGGGCCAATAATACTTTTTTGATAAATGATTATAAGTTTCTGAGATACCATTATGATTTTTATCATGATATTCACAAATTATTTCTGTTTGACTTTCATCGCAACTAACGTCTAATAGATAAATTTTACTGATGAAAATTTTTACTGAGTAATTGAATGAGTCTTTACAGAATCTAACAAAAGGTAATCGTAATTTATTGTCTCTAAAGAAAATTCCGTAGGTTTCATTAGGTCTGAATATTTCTTTGAAAAGATTAGATAAATCTGTTTCTAAGTGATTTTGTCTAATTTTTGCATTGTAGGTATTTTTGCCAAAATTTTTCGTATATTTTAAATTGTATTGCTCTCCTATATTGAGAATTATTCTATTCGGGTAAATGTTTACGGAGGATTCTGTGATTGGTATTACCTTTCCATTATCTTCTTGAGTGGAATGAATTGTAGCATCAGAATTATTATCTTGATTTTGATCTTCAATTTGGTTGTTAGAGTTTTGGGTTTTTTGAGAATTCAGGATGTTTTCTACTTCTTCGTCTTCTAATATCGGTATTTCATCTGTGTTCGGTAAAATTGAAGACAAATCGATATTAAGATCTCCGTCCGATAATAATGAATCATTTTCAGTTTCTCGATTATTGATTTCAATTCGGGAAAGTGCGTCCGCAACTTTATTTTCTTTGCCTTTAGTGTGTATGATGTTGAAATCGAATTCATCTAATTTTAATTTCCAACGAATCAATCGTGAATTTGGTTCTTTGATTTTATAAAGCCAAACCAAAGGGTTATGATCTGTTTCAATAGTAAACTTTTGTCCGAAAAGGTATGGTCTGAAATGTTTGGTTGAATCCAAAATTGCAAGTAATTCTTTTTCGATAGTTGAGTAATTTCTTTCGGCTGAATTAAGGGTTCTCGAATAATATGCTACAGGACGATTTGATTGTGAGAGTACACTTCCAATAGCGACATTCGAAGCATCGGTGGTTAATTTGAAGGGTTTTTCGAAATCTGGATATGCTAATATCGGTGCATTCATTAATAATTCCTTACAGAGTTGAAATGCTGAAATATAATCTGGGTCGTCTAGTTTTATTTTAGCTCCTTTTTTGAGACATTTTGTGAAGGGAGATACAATATGGGCAAAATTTTTAATGAATCGCCGGTAATATCCGGTTAAACCTAAAAATGATTTTATTTCTTTGACAGTTTTTGGTATCGGATAATTTTCAATTGCATTCAATTTCGAAGGATTTGGTGATATTCCGTCTGGAGTAATTAAATGACCTAGAAACTCAACTTTTTTGCTCAAGAATTCACATTTATCGAGTTCGATTTTGAGATTTACTTCTTCAAGTTTCTGAAAGATTGATTTTAAATGGCAAATATGCTCTTGCAAAGATTTAGAAAATACAACAACATCGTCCATGAATACGAAACAAAATTTATGGAGGTATTTTTTCAAAACATTGTCCATTGTACGTTGAAATGTGCTCGGACCATTTTTCAATCCGTATGGCATTCGGAGATACTCGTAATGACCGTTATTAACAGTGAATGCAGTTTTTTCAATTGATTCTGGGTCCATTTCTATTTGATGAAATGCTTTTGCCATATCAAGGGTTGTAAAGTAGCAACTTTTTCCTAAATTATCTAAAATCTCTTCAATGCGTGGTAATGGGTATTTATCCTCTACCGTTTTTTCGTTAAGTCGTCTATAATCTATTACCATTCGGTATTTTTTCTTTCCGGATGCATCTTTCTTTTTATCTACTATCCATACTGGTGCACTGTATGGCGAAATCGATGGTCGAATAATTTTATCGTCAAGTAATTTTTGAATTTGCTCTTGGATTATATTTTTCATAGAATGAGGGTGTCTGAAGGACTTAACATAAACTGGTTCATCATCTTTTGTTCTGATTTTATGTTTAACAGTATTGGTGAAAGAAAGATCGGATTTTTCATCGTAAAAAATATTTTTGAATTTTCGACAAAGGTTCAAAATTTCTTTTTTCTCTTCTGAATTCATGTGAGATGTTCTGATTAAATTTTTAAATTTGAAGTTTTTATTTTCGACTGGTGGATTAGATATTTCGCTTTCATGTAAAGATTTCACAGGGATTCTTTCGGAAAAGTTTATTTCCACATCGTTTTCTATTGGTTCCGCTATCGGTATGGAACAAAATCCGTTTTTCGCTCTAGCAATGCAGGCAGGGGTTGAAAATTTTTCGAAATTAATTTTTGGTAAAATCACATCTCCGTTTTCGATAGTTACTGGTATTTTTACGAAATTTTTTGCTATAACTTTTCTTGGTTTTAATTTTGTCGAGGAATATTCGAGATTAAAAGGAATCTTTAAATTATTTATTTCCAATGTATGGGTTTGATAATCGATCTTCGCACCTAATTTCTGCAAGTCTGCCGTTCCTATTAGTGCGTCAAATTTTGAGTGCCAATCTATTACATGCAAGTGGATATTTCGGTTAATTCCAAGCTCGTATAAAATAGGTATTTTCAAATTATTGTCTGATTCAATGGAATTTCCTAGTCCGGAAACAGTGAAAGGTTTTTTATACAAAAAGTTGAAAAATTTTTCGAAAGCTGGTTTGGTATTAATTACAGAATTTGTTGCGCCTGAATCAATAAGAATTTTTAAATCTACTTCTGGAAGGTAAATGTAAGGCAATTTAGATTTTATTTTCACACAATTCAAGTCTAAGTTTCTTCGAGTTCCGAAGCTTCCGTCTGAAAATTTTCCTCTTCTTCGAAATTGTTTTCGAACTCTTCTTGAGAATTAACGTTTTCATTGTACTCGTAAAATTGAGATTCAAATTCTTCAGGACTTTCAATTTCCGATTGAACATTAAATAGTTCTTCTGAAATAAAATTTCGCGATTGTTGTTGTCGTGGAATTGTTCTAGTCGACATATGGGTGGTAGGTTGCCTGAATGTATTTCTAGTAGAAATGGACATTGGCGTTGGTTTCGGTTGCGATTTGGTCATACTGGAGCCTGGTTTAGGTCCAAAGACTTCGCGACTTGTGGGAAATCTTCCGCTATTCGGAATTGGGGTATTTATACAATAAGGAAAACCAGTTGGGTTTCCAGAATTATTAGAACTTTGATTACTTACAAAATTTTGATTATTGGTTACTGGGTTAGAAAAATTTTGAGCATTGTTTGAGAAATTTTGATTGAAATTTTGATTGCGTATTTGAGGTTTCGGGAATTCACGATAATTATGATTGGAATAAGTAGGTGGAGTACGATTATAAAATGGTTTTTTCGGCGTTTCTTGTGATTTCCGGAGAAATTCACAATATTCCCATTCTTGTTTCCTATTATCGTAATATCGACATTTATTAATGCATTGCTCTAGTGAATTTATTTCAAAATTACTAATATAAGATCTATAGGGTTCGATAAGTCCAATTTGGAATGTTTTTAGGGCTAATTTTTCTAAATCAAGTTTTTTGTATCTTAAATAATTTTGATCCTGACATGTTAAAGTCAGATGTTGCAAAACGTCATTCAAATATTTGGATATTCTACTGTAAAAATCTAAATAGTTTTCGTTCTTTTTCTGAACGCATTGTGTTAGACATGAGACCAATAAATCTTCGTTTCTTTGGTCTCCATATCTTTGTAGGAGCGCTCTCCTAATTTCACTCCAATTAAGAGCGTTTTGGAAAGCAACGAAATCTCTTGCTTCACCTTTAATTTTTGACCTTATAGAAAAATTAACAGCATACGTTAAATCTGTTGTTAATTTTCCTTCGAGATATGAAACTAAATTATCTATTTCACTAATAAAAATTGACAGGTTGTCACCTGGGGAGTATTCCGGAAGGGAATTCAAAAGTAATTGAATGTCTTGCCTAGACATCTGCTCAACTGTATTTGAGTTGGAAGAAGTTTGGCTATTGTTCATTTCGGCTATATTCCGTTTGGGGTATGGGCGAAATCTACTTTGTTTAATTGATTGGGTTAAAAAATTTTCTGCTATTACGAGAGTTTCTCTATCTTCAGAAACTATTTCCAATTCTTTTTGAGAATTATCTGTCATTGAAACGTATAAAAAAGGTTAAAAAGGATGGATTGATGGACTTACAGCACCAAGATTTGCATCCTAAAGTGAGCAGGTCCTTCTTCTCTGTTGAAGTGGGTTGAATTGACTTCCTTCCTTCCTTCTGGTCGAAAGTCGATGATGATGGTGGTTGATATCGCACTAAGAGTTGAAACTCAACGGGCGTTCCTCGGCGACGGTAACGTTTCCGAAATGGACACTAATTTCAGTTTATTTTAACTAAAATCCCGTTGCGATATCCTGTTCGCAGCGCCAATTATGTTTTCCGCACTTAAAGTCTGCTTTTTAAAAAGAATTTATTTCTATTTACGATTAACAATTACAACACTGAGGATAAATAATTATTAATCAATTACAGATTAAGCTTGGAAGTGAATTACAAATCAAAGTGACTTGTCAGAAGTCTAATTCGTAACTAACTGAACTGTTCCTAAAGATCTAAAATGTAAATGTTTATGTGGAATTGCACTTTTGCACATCCGCGGTGATTCCAGGAAAATGCCTCGTCGCCGTTGCATTTCTACTAGGTGTCGGTTCCTTAACTATATAAATGTGCTGGCCAGAGTATCCCCTGCGAATATTTTTTTATGGAGAGGAGACACTATGACAAACAATTGAGTAAGGAATAATAGTACCTCTGGGCGGGGCTAAGTCGAGGACCAATATGGCGGAAAGTTCAGGGTTGAATTAAGTTGCCGGATTTTTCTGTTCACAAATTTCACCCAAAAAAATACGACGTGTTGGGTCTTTAGGAGACCTGTTCAAATAAGGTCAATTAAAAATCAAATAAACAATTTTTCGTCAGGCGATAATATACACATATAAAAAGATATCAGATTACCAAGACAGACCTGCAAAAATTTCGAAAGCAGATCTGTTCAGTACTCATCCATACCTGTGATATGTTTTTCCTCTAATTTTCTTCTTATCTGTCCCTTCTCTGCTTCAAGAAAGCTTTACAGTACACGATATCAGTTTATTGTATATTATTAAGCAGAAAAATCACAATGTAACTAGAAAAGGCGCAAGAATCACAATTCCTCCAGAAAATTCAACGACTGTCAAATTGGACGATAAGGTGGTAGTAATATGGCGTATCTGATACCACGTTTATTTCAATCATGGCAACTCTATACTATCCTATTTCTATGTTTGAGACACTCGCAATAAACTTAGGTATTTGTTTGGTTACTCAAATGTTTAGGCCGTCGTTGAGTTGTGTAGGTCGACGTTTCGCCGGTCCGAGTTTCCGCCATCTTCGGCAGCTATTCTTCCATTGGAATTAAAAATCTACTGTTACGAAACTAGTGAGAAGGCTTAACTTATTCTTTCTGAGATCTAGGTACTTTTTTAATCTTGCAGTTTTAAAGTTCCAAAGGAACTTTTTGGAATGATCCATTTCCGGAAAATTCCTCCAGAGTGCTTCTCTATCGGTTTCTTCCTTCTTCAGAAACTCTTTCTTATAGGTGCATTTGCCTATACCTCAGAAAGGTTTTCATTGAGTTTTTTTGACACTACCATATCATCTTTGAGCCGACGACATAGGAGTTTAGTGCTTTAATAAGCTTCACTATCAGAATGGATGAACATGTCACACACTTGATGGTTTCTTTTCAAGTTTCTGGCATATTTTTTCATTTCATGATATCATAAGGTTAACTTCATTTTTTCTAAAAAAGTTTTCAGGTTTTTACTCCCGGTATCTGAAACAGAAGTTATTAAAAAATTTAATTAAGATGAAGTGCTCCTGCGAAAATATTTGCACTAATTTGTCAGAGCGAATTGGTTTTGAAAAAATTGTTGCCTAACAGTGAAACTACAAAAGGAAATAAATGAAAAGGATAATGTAACGTTTCAGAATGTCAATTAGATAATGAAAATGAAAAAACACATAATTCTGAAGATTTTAAAGGTTTGTCTGAAAAAGGTGTCTGATATAGATACCAAACCGTTAAATTATCCTTTTCATGTATTTCCTTTTTTAGTTTTACTGTTAGGCAACAATTTTTTCAAAACCAATTTGCTCTTGACAAATTAGTGCAAAGATTTAAGCATGAGCACTTCATCTTAATTAAATTTTTTAATTGTTTCTCTTTCAGAGACTACGAGTGATAACCTAAAAAGTTTTTTAGAAATGCAGAATCCTCCCAGATTGTATTTCAATCGATTACTTCATTGTTATTGAAAATGTCTCATTGTTATCTTTCAGCAAAATGCGGCTCAGTCAAGTGCCCAACAAAAACAACAAAGTGTAAATCAACCTGCACAATCAACAAATCAACAGGTGGGAACTCTTCAGAACCATATAATCAATGGTATTGTATCTGGTGGAGTTAATGTCGTTCAGAATCAAGTTCATACAAGTACCTCAAGTGCTCCAGTCTTGGTGAGTTATAACTTTCTGAATTTTCTGTCATGTTTTTTACTTCTCCTTACTTGCTAATCGTCAAATTATTTATCGAAGCCAAATCTATAGTCTATTTTAGCAGAGTATGAAGTGAAGGAAACCTTAACCCCTCCTGTTGTTACGACCTCTATATACACCGGATTAGTGTGACGTCACAAGCTGTCACTGGGTTCCAAACAAACATTGGAATTTGAACTACCAATTTTTCTATGTACGTTTTCTTTTTTTAAGATGAAAAAAGCTTATTTTGTGGATTTTCGGTTCATTAAAACCACAAAATCAACGTAAAAATATAAATATAATCACATAACCTCAACTCGACTTGATTTCCCTCTTTTTTATTGCAATATTCATCTAAATGATATGACGATTCACAAAATAAGCTTTTTTTATGTTGAAAACGTCTTCAACACGACAAAATCGTACATAGAACAATGACTAGTTCAAATTCCAGTGTAAATAAGGTTTGTTTGGAACCCTGTCATCGACGTGTGACGTCACCACTAATGCGGCGTATATCGTTAACGCGGCAGAGTTTATGCCGGGTTCACATATGGGTGTAACGCCGGGTTCAGACGGGTTTAACGTGTAATGAAATATTACGCGTAATTTAGAACGCAATGTGTGGATGTCTTACGATTTCACGGCGAATCTTTTACCCGAATACTTGTTCTACTGTTCTACTCAGTTGCTACGAATATGCCGATTAGGAGATTGTTAATCATTTCACATCATGATAAAGAACTGTGCGCATATCCGTCCAAAGGATAACCGCGAGCGCCTTCTAGCGAACTCAAAAGCGCTCGAAGTTATCGTTTGGATGGCTATTAGCACAGTTCGTGATCAAGATGTGGAATGACAAACAAACTCATATTCGGCATATTCGTTGCAACTGAGTGGAACTGCTGACGAACAAGGATTCGGATTAAAGATTCGCCGTGAATTCGTGAGCCGTACAAACGTTGCACTTAAAATTACTCGTAATATTACATCACACGTTACACCCGTCTGGACCCGGAATAAAGCACATCATAGAGATGGGATAGTATTGAGTTGCCATCATTGAAATAAACGTGGTATCATATCCGCCATATTACTACCACCTTAACGTCAAATTTGACAATCGTTGAATTTTCTGGAGGAATTGTGATTCTTGCGCCTTTTTCTAGTTAAATTGTGATTTTTTTCTGCTTAATAATATACAATGAAATGGTATCGTGTACTGTAAGGCTTTCTTCAAGCAGAGAAGAGACAGATAAGACGGAAATTAGAGGAGAAACATATCACAGGTAGGGATGGGTACAGAACAGATCCGCATTCGAAATTTTTGCAAGTCTGTGTCTTGGTAATGTGATATCTTTTTATATGTGTACATTATCGCCTGAAGATAAATTGTTTATTTGATTATTAATTGATCTTATATGAACAGGTTTCCTAAAGACCCAACACGTCGTATTTTTTGGATGACATTTGTGAACAGAAAAAACTGGCAACTTAATTCAACCCTGAACTTTCCGCCATATTGGTCCCCGACTTAGCTCCGGCCAGTGGTACTATTTTTCCTTATGTCATCGGACGGACGGTACGCTACGGAAAAAAATACGTTCAATGAAATTGAATGGAGTAACGCACATATGTTGACCCTACAAAAAATTGCGTGCCGTGCATACCGTCTGTTCGACGTGCGTTAAGCTTTAGTCCTTTCAACCTCCGAGACATTCCGGTCGCGTGCGAAAATGAACGACAACTAACGAATGTTCTATAGAGAAGGTTAGGCTGAAGTTTTACTCGCTCCATACTCAGATTGTTAAATCATTTTCATTCATAATTTTTTTTTCAATGTCTTATTTTTTTACAGCAGAGTCATTTGCAGTCAAGTTCTGCAGCAAGTAAATCATCAACACAAACATTGAGCAATCAGCAATTGGAAATCAATGCTCTTGCAATAAAGTTGATGAACTTTGGCCTAGAGTTTCAAGCAGCAGGTAAACAAGCCCCACTTAAATCAATTTCAAGCGGATAACCAATAATTACTGCGTTTATCATTGGTTCAGCCCTTGGTTATTCCTTTTTTGTCCTAGAACTAATCACCGGCCCTCGGCTCTCGTTGCTTGAATGCGGTTTCTGGTTATTTGTCAGTTGTCAATATAGGTTATATTTATATTTTTTTATGTTTTATGCAATAAATACAAAATTCGATTTGTAAATATAAATTATTATGCTTCAAGTTCAACTTTGTGCATTCCAAACTTATAATCATGTAACGATGGACAAATGTTTTTCAGAATGTTCCGCTTGACGAAAACAGTTTTTTGTTCTGACAAAAATGATTCAAAGAGAAAATATCACCTAAAAATATACAGGGGGACACTATCCAAAAGATTTAAATTCACATGTATTGATATCGTTGTAATATTTGGCTACATTTCACATGTCACAGTGAAGTTTGCTATTAATAAAACTTTTTTTGGGAACACAAATCCATAATTCCTCCAGTTGAGAGCTATTTATTGCAACACAAAACTTTTCCCATTATCTCTAAGTGAAGAAAAAATGTTTTGTCATACTCAAGCAATATTAGCAATCTTCAAGAACTTCAGACAATTCTATTTTAAATTATATTAATAAGTCAGAAGCTTTTGGATGCGTTAATTTCCGAACCTAATTTAGAGATTTCAATAGATAAGTTTAATTCCTAAATGAATGAAACTAAGCCGATAATTGAAATAGTTTTCTGAATATAAATCGTAACGTGGCTAAGCTCACGATACATATCTTCTTCAAGTATGCTTCGTCAGTCAACAACTTTTGAAATTTGCCGCGTACAACTCTACTTTTCTGATAACCAGAAGTTTAACCCAGCTCTTGAGTCTGGTCATTTGCAGTTCAAATCAATGACGTCATTACTTTGAACCGAAAATAACCAATACCGCTTGAAGAATGCAATTGGTTAACGAAAATAATAACCAGTTATCCGCTTAAAATTGATTTTAACCAGCACATGCTGTCGAAAATCCTTATTCAGGTTTCTATATATCAACTAACATTTTAGCACAAGCGAAACAACAGGAACAGCAGCGGCAGTTACAGCAGCAGCAACAACAACAAAAAGCATCATCTAATGCCAACAACACAATAATAAATTTACTAAACAGTGGTCCAGTGAGTAATGTAAATAACGAAACGAACGCAGTCGTGGTGAACGCGATCAATAACTCTTCTCTGCTACCTCAACAGATACAAACAAACAATCAGCAAAAACTCTTAACATCTCGGAAAATGACGGTCATGAACTTGCCGTCAAATGCTCGAGTCATAGGACACGCTGGCAATTTGGTTGTGAACAATAATCGTTTGACAGAACTTAACAGTTTAAATAGTCAATTGAGTGGACAACAAACTATTACTTTGACTTCTGTGAATAGCAATGAAAGCTTTAGTTATACGGCAGTTCCTGTTAAACAACAAGTGGTGAGTATTTGAATAAATTGTTACTTAATTCATCCCAAGTTAGTACAAACAATGATGAAATTTTTTTCTGTTAATATAAGGAGATAAGGTGTCATTGTATTCATTTGAGTCTCCCTAAACAACATAAATGAAACCAACAGGTGGCGGTGGCGCGAAGGAGGACTATTCACTGGGCACGCAAGGGCCCTCAAAATGGTTAAGGATGCTCACGCTCCCCTTCTCCAAAGAGGTGACCGCGCGGGCACTAAGTTCTACTTCGACGAACCCTACAGGGTAATTGTTCTTGACAGAGACCTATGGTCTTCATCAAACAGGCTTCTTAGTCCTGAAAGTCCCACGTGGTTCACGGATGGCTCTGTCACAACAACAGGGTCTGATGCCGGAATCGTGGGTCCTCACTTCAATCAGGCTATCCCTCTGAGCAAGGACTGTTCCATTGTGCACGCTGAGCTATTTGCGGTTCTTGCCTGTGTACTAGAAAATATTCGCAGGGGATACTCTGGCCAGCACATTTACATATGTTGCGACAGTCAGGGAACTCTGAAATCTCTATCCGATGTTATAGTTGATTCTCTTTTGGTAGAAGAATGCAGGAAAGCTCTGCGTGGGCTGGGCTCTGATAACTTTTTGAAAGTAATCTGGTGTCCGGCTCATGCGGAGATACCTGGTAACGTCAAGGCAGATGAACTGGCTAGGCGGGGAGCCGGATTAGCATTTGTTGGTCCGAAGCCTTCGCTGCCAATCTGTCGCACATCTGTCTGAAGCTTCTTCAGGAGCTGGCTGAACAGAGAATTTTCCTCGGAATGGAACGTGGGGTGGGCCTGAGGTGGTCGAGGATTCTCATTGAGAGACCGTTCTCGCGACCTGAGGTCAATAGACTTCTGTTGCTGGAGAGGAAACAACTTGGTCTGGTGACTGGTGCATTGACTAGTCACCTGTTTAACAAACATTTGAAGAGAATGGGATTGACGAGCTGTCTTAGTTTAGAAAATATGGACCCCCAAAATTCCAAAAATGTTCCATCGTCACGTCACTTTTTTCACTATAAAACCACAAGTTCACGGCTACAATTTAATGTATAAATCACCTTCGAACTTTCAAATAACTATTCGATTAGTTTCATTTCAGGTATATGCAATAATTAATGCAGAAACATCGAAATTCTAGAGGCACCACATATCCACAAATTCTAAGGAAAGCTTGCCGTTTTTAATGGTAGATTTGGCACTGCCGCAAATTCTTTCGCGCTAATATGATACGATGCCTTCCCATAAATCCCGCCATCATTTGATATCTCACTCGCCGAAGGACGGTGGTGACAAACTTACCATGTAGAACGGAGAAAGTGGATATGTGATACCTCTAGAATTTTGATGTTTCTGCATTAATTATTGAATATAACTGAAGGTCGAGTTCCTATGGAAAATAATGATTCTCAGGTCGAGTGTAGTCCGTTCACGAAAGTCTGAGCTATCGGTTGGCCATGGAAATTTGGCATATTCCTCTGTGTATATTAAAATTTTAGGTTATGTTGTTTATTTTCTTGTCAGATGAATACACAACGTTGTCAATAATGCATAGAGTTCTCTGATAACTCGCAAGCTTTATTTTACGTTATGACAGCAAATACTGCCAACTTAAGATAAATAAACAAACTTTCGTGAACGGAGTATACAGTCAGTGTTTTTCCGCCATTGCTGGGTTCTCTCTATGGGCTTTTTCAGTTTGGATCTGATATCTAACGTGAATATTATTGTCTTGCGAAATGCTGCTCTGAAGGTCTTGTTTTTGGACAAGGAAGAAGAAAAGGAAAGAAGCCACTTGACATTTTCCAAAATTGAAATATTCTCATGACGGCAGTGCACCGTGATCTCCGGAATATCACAGCATCGGACGTGTTTGAATACGCTTCCCTTTGCTTCAAATAGACACATGTATTAACCGATATATTTTTTCACTGAATGTCACTCTACGGTACGTCACGTCACTGAAATGTGTGGATCTACCTTTACACTGGAGGGGGCGTAGCACTGACAGCAACGTTGCCGTTACGTCACCGAAATGTGTGGATCGACCTTGATACTGAAAGGAGCGCAGCACTGACAGCAACGTTGCCGTCACGTCACCGAAATATGTGGATCGACCTGGATACTGAAAGGAGCGCAGCACTGACAGCCACGTTGCAGTCACGTCACCGAAATGTGTGGATCCACTTTAATACTCTTTGCTGAAGACCATTCCAACACTCATGCTTTCGAAAACTCGATCGTTTCCGAATTCCGCATTCGCGTTGAAATAATAGCCCATTCTGCAACTTGTTTTAGAATATAATATTCTTTGAATTCGGTAGATACATATATCGTAATGACTGTTTCCCCTTAAACACTTATTTATCTACGACTATTGTGAAATCCGTTCATTGTAAGTCTCTGTGCTCGGCCTTAATAATACCCATTTATCACAAAGGAATAATGAGATTATAAATCACTGCTGTCAGATTCTTCATAGATTTAGCTTTGATATATTCTTTAAATTGGTATTTCTTCGGTATTCTAAAGTAGGTACTCCAACTAACAAATATGGGCATACCTTGTCAATCGAGGGCCAAATCTACTTTCATTATATCAATTAAAGCTTTTTTATTACAAAATATACAATGACCAGTTCTCCAAAAGTTTCTCATGTGTCAACTTGACTTTTTCCACACTTCTCATAGAAGGGTCTTGTCGCGGTCGCCAAATGTTAAAATCTTCAAGAAATACATATATTCAGTAGTAGTGGATAAAGTATAGTATGCTACTCGCGTATAATGGCTGTTATTCACTCGGTGATTCGGTTCACCTCGCGAATAATTGCAATCATTATACGCTCGTTGCACAATATACTATTGCATTTCAGTATTATTTGCCTATTTCTATCGCAAATGTACTCAGTGATCGATTCATTTCAGATAAATCAACGGGTTGTCACAAGTTCAAACGAATCGAATAAACAGACTGCCCTGTCAGCCCTTCTGGTGGGTACACCAGCTGCAGACAGACCAGACATTGTCAGTTCGAACGCTAGCTCGCTCCTTCTAGAAAAACTGGCCAGTTCTAGTTCGTCCATATCCACTCAAGGATCATCGCAGTCCTTCTTGCAGAATCCCAACAAACCTCAACAGTTTGTTGTGCAGCAGTCGCCTAAAATAAATACTGTACAGTCACCGATGTCTAGTCCGCCTCAGCCAACTGCCAATACGATAAATGTTCAAAGTTTGAAACTATCCCAGTTGCAGAGCTTGACAGGCTTACAGAATGTTCAAGTTCAGCTACCAGGTTTTTCCCAACCGATATCGCTTTCGTCGGCTGGCAACTTACAGGGTCATCCAACAGGGCTGCTGGTATCTGTACCTGTGACGTCATCTTCAGCGACTAGTACTATATCCCAGGCAGCTAATAATGGTACAGGAGTTGTTAACACAGGGCCTACTGTGGTTTTGGCGAATGCTGCAGGTTTAACGAGTTTAGGTAAATATAACCTTATTTGTAGTTTCTTCTTCTCTTCTTTTTAAGTACAGTGGAACTTCCCTATAACGAAATCGCTATATCCGCAAAAACATTTTGTTATTCAGGAATTTCTTTATACAGAAGTTTTTTTATTGTGTCAAGTCATTGCATTTTTTATTGTGAATTCATTAACATACTCAAAAAGGTGTGTAAGTGCATTCCTAATAGCTTATGGGCATTTTATGTAGGTACGTATACACTACATAGCTATTCACGATTAATTGGTACAATTAAAAAATATTTTATCCCATTTTGACGTTTAAAGGCGACAATATTCAACCCATGGTAACAAGGGTAAGTTGACGTTTATCCACTGAGTGAATTAAAATTTCTTTAATTCACTAGTGGAATAAAATGTTCACCACTCACTTTCTGGAAATAATTCTTTCCACACACAATGCACCTAAAACTCATTTTAAAGTATGTTTATTAAAATTTATCAAAAATTCTACATTAACAGTCATTTCTATCATTAAAGTGAAAATTACAATTATTAAGATTTTGAAAATGGAACTGGAAACCTGCACCTCCTCCAAAGGAAACACGCTCAGTCGTTATAGCACATGTATTTGAGGACTTCTCAGGCCCTGCTGGAATATCCATTTCTGCATCAGGAACTCCGGTTTTTGAATTACTGCTTCTGCTGCCTCATTTGCTTCTTGTATAATGCACTCAGGAACTACAACCTCGTTGTCACCGCTAGACATTTTTTCGAAACAAAAATTCTTTGACTGTTCTATAATTTTCATTGACACTTGCAAACAATTAATTACATAGTGCCCTAGCAACCATCGATTGAAGGGAAATCTCGTTATGCATTTGAATTATACCTAATATTTCCTCTAAAAAGTATTCATTATTTGAATTTTCATCAAAATGGGATAAAATTTTGTATACGACACGTGAGTTAAAAATGTTTATTCACTCGAAGAAATTAATTCTCATGAATAAACATTAATTTAACTCACTTGTTGTATAAATAACTAATATTCTTATAAAAAACTTCGCATTTTCTCAAAAATTCAAAAATATTTCCGGAACCCCTTCATTGGAACGGTTGCCTCTCCAAATCAACGCTGTCGGTATCATAACTGCTATCGTAGTGATCTCGAACACCGCATTTGACACTGTTTAACATGTCCTTTTCAGTTGAAAGTTCGTTTGGTACAATATTGACATCGACATGAATGAAATCTTTTAAAGTAACCGGCATTATCAACATTTCCAGCTGAATCCAACGTTTCGGAAGGATCTATCCGCCCGCTGTGACGGTTTAGTTTATGGTCGGGATTTATTACCTACGTCCGGCATAATTATGGAAAAATCCCACCGTTATACGTTTTTACCAATACCCATTCAAAGATTGATGTTCTTGTTCTTAGAATATTTCGTTATAGAAAGAATTAATTTCGTTTAAGAGGGTGTTCTCAACATGGAATTTGGATTTAAGGTGCAATGTCTCTAACGAAATTCGTTATACAGAGAAATTCGTTATACAGACGTTCGCTTTGGGGAACTTCCACTGTATTTTGTTTCTATGTTTCTATGGTTATTTTAATTTTTTCACTTCTTGAAAGGAATTGAATATTTTAAGTAATAAGGCGTTTTACGAAACTTAATCAGGGTTACTAACTCGATCCATTGAGGTTCTAAGTTCATGAACACATCAGGTTTAAGTGTCAGACGTATCAATAACATAACCAAATAATTTATGAATTTATTTTTTCAGTCTCAGTTTATTGTCTCTAGCTTTGCTCGCATTTATTGGCTTTTGTTAAATCTTCCTTATAATTTCTGGAGTGCCCATGTTAAAAGTTTGTTTTTTAGTTAGGGATCGAGTAAACCCAAGTAAGTTTACAAAAATGCCTATTTTGTTAGATACAAGTATCTTGAATTAAATTTCATTGCATTAAAAGTTCAAAATGACTTTCCTTATTTTATTTATTATTCTTCACCTGCTCTGGCAACGATATTATCCTTGCAGAAAATTTATATCACTTAAGTATTATTATTTTGTATATAGATTTTTATATCGTAACATCAGGGCCGTTTTACTCGGAAGCGATTTTTGGTAAAATAAATTATTTTGATAAGTTTCTTTTTGAACAAGGAACCCAAATTCCTCATCAGAGAGTCCAATCAAGTTGTTAAAGACCATTCCCGGTTCAAAATTCAACACCTGACATTTGGACTAAACTATGGCGCCCAATAATAGTGAAACTAAACATCTCGCATAATAGTGAAACTAAACATCTAATTTCAGCGATTATTAGTTAGTTCAATTGAATATATTCTCAGAGTAAGAAGTAAACATACCGACTTTTCTATTTGACGCTGACACTTGCAAACTGATGCAAAATCGTTAACGCAGCGTTCCTATTGGTTGATTCGGTCGAAGTGAAGTGATTTTTTCAGTTAATCGGTCAAACAGAAAAGTCCAATAGATATGCCCCTACGCGTTGTAATCAACCAAACTCTAGAGTGAGATAGAAAGCATTTCACTGCCGCACTGGGGTGAAGTAAACAAAAGGTTAGATCTTCATTTCTATAAATTCTGTATATAAAAAATAATTTTCGTAATTTTACCATAGCTATAATTACCGGAATACTCTCAAGTAACAATAAACTGCCACCAATCCAGTAAAATAATTCAGTTTATGATGGTTAAATCGAAACGAAGATGTAAACACGACCCACCAAATAACTGAACTGTTGCCAAACTGACAGAAATGTCTATAGCGGACGCTAGCTATTAGTAGCATAGTAGGGGAGCCGTAGACCAATTATCCCAATACGGAATAAAGATACGCCACAAGTTGGCAACGCCGAATGTTGTTCGCGTTCATAAAGAGATTCTACCTGGCTGCGTCAACAAATGGCTGAAGGCAACTTTAGCTTCGCTTTTTATTCTGAGAATATGTTAAATAGGTAATGTGAATCCATATTTCATATATTATATTTCGTCAGTTGTTTTTATAGGCTCCATTTATGTAAGGTACATATTGCAATACAGTTTTCCAATCAGAAGCGTAAATTACCAATAAACATGCTGCGAAGCTGAATTTTAATGCACTTCCCCTATATTGGTTCAAAATTTCGCTCTGCTTCTTTCCGAGTCCTAGTAATTTAATTAGATCCAATGAATTCGTATTTCTAACTGGTTTCTCAGGTTTAGGCGGTTTATCTGATTCCTCAGAACAACAGCATTCTTCGGAGTTCATTACAGAATTTTATGTGAACTTTTATTTTATTCAATATCGAAGTGTCAAAAATTGAAATAAATGTCAACATAAATATTGAAATATCATCCCATGCTCTTGTTTTTTTTGTGACAAATCAAAAACCGAAACAATGCCACTGACTGTTATGATCTTTTGTGGCCACAAATTTGATATTTAATTGGGTTGTTTGAAAGTTAAACATCAAACTCGATTTTGTCCGTTGGGCCGTCCGTCCGTCCGTTAGCACGATAACTTTCCAAGGGATTTTCCTAGAGACTTGAGGTTTTCAGGGTGAGTTCGGTTTCAAAATGCCTCGGTTAAGTTCGTTAACCAGCCAAATCGTACAGGATGTTCCATAAAATATGGCCATTCAAAATTTGGGTTCCTCAATATCTCAGACAAAACGAAACCAATCGAAATGAAATGTTGAGACCACATGCAAGATGCCTCATGCAAAATTTCATGGCCATAGTGTACCCAGAATCATGGAAAATTCAATTCTTATATTAAAAAGAAGAATCTTTATATTTCCATTACAGGATATCCGATTTAAGTAATATTTCTTTTGTGAATGAAGACTGGTATACTGAATTTTCACGCAAAATTTTGTGGCCATAGTATTAATAGAACCAAAATTTCTGAAAGTCAGTGTAATATGGTTACATATAGTTCGTTCACGAAAGTTTGAGCCGTCGGTTGGCCATGGAAATTTGGCATATTCCACTGTGTATATGGAAATTTTAGGTTATGTTGTTTATTTTTCTGTCAAATTGATACGCAATGTTGTCAATACTGCATAGAGTTCTCTGATAACTCGCAAGCTCGTCGGACGAGGCCGGGTACATTCGGCAACGTTGACTTTATTTTACGTTATGACAGCAAATACTGCCAACTTCAGATAAATAAACAAACGCCTACTATGCGCTCAAACTTTCGTTAACGGACTATATGTATTTCATTTTTTGAATAATATCCAAAATATAATTCCTATTGTGCTGAGATGCTGCATTAACATATCTGTTATTAAATCTCAAATCCCATTTAAAATTTCGAGGTAATAGTCTTATTGCTCCACCAATGAACAAGCGCTCAAAAGCTCCTGAACAGAGCTTTTCTTAAATTTTTTGTTTAGTGATGTCAACAAGTTCCTTGTGTTGTCAGCGATCATAATTATTTTATCTCCACCACAATGGTGGGGGGTGCAAAATTTTTGAAAGTCAGTGTAATCTGGTTACATACATATTGGTTGATAGAATATTGGGTATATTCTGTAAATCAACCGATGCAACCAGACCGGTCGATTATATTTTGACAGCGTTCATCTCCTGGTTGTTTTGGTTGAAAATTTACGGAAAGTATTTCGGTTGCTGTGTGACTGTTTAGGTTAGGTTCAACTTCAAAATAATTTCATTAATTTAGAATTTAGTCCTCTGGAACTTGAAGATGAAGATGATAATCAATAGAAAAAGGAATCATTTGCTTAGGCAAAAGAGAAATGTTCTCATTCAACCAGATATTGTTCCCACTAAAACATTTGAAAATAAAGTACCTACTAAAATATTTTTTTTTGTGAAGAGAAAAATTGCATTAATAAAATATATATTATATGTATTTTAATACAACATATTTACCAGAAACAAATAGTTCAAAATAAATCGGACAAAATGTCAAAAACCTTAACTTACTGAACAGAACATGAAATATCGCAGCTAGCACAACGATTCAAATCTAAAACAACCTAAATCCCAGATGACAAAAACAATAACAAACCCTCGGTTGTTCCGGCAGCTGAATATTACCGCTTTTTTCTGTAACCGGGTTCCGTAAATAAACTGTTTGCCAGAAACCAACCGAGAATATCATATTTACGGAACAGAAAAATTACAACCAAACCAACCAAGTTGATTTACGGAATATAACCATTTTGAAAGAAATTTCAATTTTTCTCATTGAAACATTTTCTGCAGCTCAATTAGTGAGTGGTATGAAGACTCTGAATCAACAAGGAATCAGACAAGGTGTACCAGCGTCTGTATCACTCACACAAGGTCAGCCGTTTCAGCTTATCACCTCACTTCAAAGTCCAAGATTACAGCAAGCAAATCTACAACAGAACCTAACAGCAAGAACGATCCAAAGAACACCAATCACAATCAAGATGGCTACAACATCATCTAACACAAGTCAGTTGACAGATTTGAAATTCAATCTAACAGAAAATTAACAATCATTCAGTAATCAAAATTTTAATGCATGCTTGAAAATATCACAGTAAATGGATAATTAATAATTAGTAAAGTCGATGATTCTCAGTAGTCATTAGTAATTTTGGATCAATCCTACTTAGATTCGAGTCAGATAACCATCAATACGAACACTCTGAATCAGCAGCTTCAGAAGCAAGTGCAGCTTCAACAATACCAACAGTTATGTCTTAATCAGCAACAAAATGTTTCCAGCCTTGGGGGAAAACTAAGAAGAAGAAGCAACACTTCCACTGATCCTCAATAATTCATCATAATAGTTGGTAATTATTTAGAACTGAAAGAATCGTGTTGGAGATGTGAAAAAAATTGTACTAACCAAGTTTGGGTCCCAGATAACGAAAATGATAACGAGAAGTCTGCAATCGTCGTTTTTTCAACAAAAAAAAATTCCAAAGTTTCAGTCAGATAGGTGAGGTTATACATAGTTCTAGCCAATTTTTCTCTATTTTCTCAATAAATACTCGTGGGAAATATTTCATTTATCAATTTCTGAGAGTATCCTGCAAAATAAAGCCTTCATTTGGTCGAAATCGACGATTTTATTCATTGTTTATATTCTTTACGGCAGCCATGATATATGAAAAAGAATATCTATTTATCTATTAATGTTTGTATAAAAGGAATTATAGATTAGCTTGAGTTAGGTTAGGTTCGGTTAGCTAAGATAGGAGCAGTGCCAAATATTAATAAGAGTGGGAATAACTCAAAAACACTTATTTTCCAAAAAAAAAGATCTAGCTCGTATTAAAAGGAATGAGATTTAAAAATTTCATTCATAATACAATGGCAATTTCTCTTAATACGAGCATTTTTTTTAGTGGACAATAAGTGTTTTTGAGTGATTCCCAATCTTATTAATACTTGGCACTGTTCCTATCTTAGCTAACCTAACCTAACGTAACCTTTCCTATAATTCCTTTCATACTAATATTGGAAAAGTTCAGAACATTTGAAAGTATCTGGCTATTCGATTTGAGACATTGGCAACGCTGTACAATTCGCTGCGATTGACAGCCGAAATACTCCGAAAGGCTAATTATCATGGCTGCTGTAACGAATATAAACAATGAATAAAATCGTGGATTTCTACTAAATGAAACCTCTATTTCGCAGGATACTCTCAGACATTGATAAATAAATTATTTCCAACGAGTATTAATTGAGAAAATAGAGAAAAACTGGCTAGAACTATGTATAACCTCACCTACCTGACTGATACTTTGGATTTTTTTTTTAACTAAAAGGATTGCAAACTTCTCCTTATCATTTTCGTAATCTGGGACTCGAACTTAGAGAGTACAATTTTTTTCATTCCTGCAGCACGATTCGTTTAATTCTAAACAATTACCTGATAGTTTTATAATACTCAACTGGTCTTCATTGATTCGTTTCATAAACACAGCACTGCCTTATAGTTTTGCGTTGGCAAAACTGTAAAAATTCATTTCACAGATTTTATGGAGTTCTTAATGTACAGAAATTCTAAGCCAAGTTCAATTTATAGAACCTGCTTATTGAGAAAAAATTACTGAACTGTATGTAGTATGAATAAAACAGGTCAGCCATTGTATAAACCTCCTTTGAGAAAAAGGGTAATGATACTAAGAATTTTTAGTAGCATTGTTCATTGATAAATATTATACGGTACAAAAAAGTTTGTAATAACTCGGTGGGAGTTATCTCTCAATCTTTCCATTCAACTTAAAAGCACTTTTAGCTCTCTCGAAAGATTCCTTTTTAAACTAAACTCAATTTTCATAAATGCATGATAAGTCTTCCAGTTTTGAAAAACTAAATCAGCATTTATTGAAACTTCTGATATCATGATAATGACCAGGTTTAATCGCCTTCATTAAAGTATTGAATAAATCTGCAGAATCAAATTGGTGAAAGCAACCAGAAACTTGTCTATTCAAATTTTAATTATTATATTATATTATTTAAATCTAATTAGTTCTGTAGAAAATTCATTGGACATATACAAGGTGTCCCGGAAATGTATGAAATCTCTCGGATTCAAATTGAACATTAAAAAATGAGATGACAAGTTCCCATAATTTTTTTTCCTAGCGGCCCTCCCTTCGAAGATACGACCTCCTAAATGACGCCACTGGAAATCCATTTTAGTGGAATAAATGTCAATTACTTACTTCAATATTTTTTTTGTCGAAAACGGTTCATTTTATCGACCCTGAACAAAAGTACCTTTTCTTTAGCTTAATGTTCAAGGTATCCAAATTTGTTTCTTTAGCACCTTAAGCGTGTTAAAAATGTAAGCATTGAAATGTACAACCCAGTTCGCCCCTGGTAAACTGGACAAGCTAATTGAAATTTGAGTGTGGTGATTTAAGAGGTCCTTAATAATATTAATGGAATCAAATTTTCTTCGAATTATATCGATTATTTTGAAACTCATTTCACTAAAATGCATTTTCAGTGGCGTCATTTAGGAGGTCGTATCTTCGTAGGGAGGGCCGCTAGAAAAAAAATATGGAAACTTGTCATCTTCATTTTTTATGTTCTATCTGAATCCGAGAGATTTCCCACATTTTCCGGGACACCCTGAATACAGGTTTTGAAATTCATATCGGAAATATACGATATTCAAAGCATTAGGGAGATTCTTTTGCCGTCCATTTGAATAGTGGTATATTCGAAAGATTTACATGCTTTAATGTGGTTGCTTTTTTCGAATCTAGTAACAACGGCGGCCCGAAGCATTGAGTCAATGTGTCAGGCTGCGCGTAATACTCGATTCTAGCGCTTTAAGTTGCATACCATACTGGTTTATTCGGTCCACTCCCAAGGATAAGGCAAAGACAACTGCATAATCCCCATAAGACCATTCATTTCTGTCCGAAATGTAGCACGTAACCCTTTCGAATATAACACTGTTCAACTGTGTTGCGAAATTATCTCTGATACATTGAATATCGTATGTTTGCGAAGTGACTTTCCAAACCTGTACAAATATTTTTTTCATTTTAACAGCAATTTCGAATTAGAAAGAATTATGATCGATACTAATCATTCGGTGTGAAATTTAAAAGAATTCAATCAATTCTGTATTGCAAATAATTATGAACTAGATATGAAAGTTAAGGAAGTCAATTTCTTGTCCCTTTAGTTATGAATATTTGGTGGTTGTATTTTCATTTTAATTTGAGTTATTGAATTAAGAAAAAATTACAGATTTACATTAACTTCAATACTATTTTTGTCTTTAGAAATTCACCAACACATTTTTATTGTGAATTTCAACATGGGTACATTAATTTGATGTATTGACACGCTTTCTAAACTATTATTTAGATACTTTGAAATATAACAAATGATCCAATGCCATTTGTTACATATTTCTAGTTTGTCTTTTTTTAGATCCAATAACGGTTCCTAATACAATAGTTGTGCCAAAAGATTTTGATTATATTTTCAGATTTCAGAGAAGCTAAAAATGCTAGCAAATATTCTGAACAAAGTGCATATAAAAATATGCATATTAAATTTCGGCTTTTCATTTACCTTATTTATCAATTTGAATACTTTTACATCTTATTCTGAAGGCTATAATGTTGTGGCATGTACTTAAACATTTATATTTCACTAAAATATCATATTAACAGAGTAATGAAATATAACGATTTATATTTAATTGATTGCTATGGAAAAATATAGATGAATAATTTTTCTCATTCTTCATCTGCTAAGTACTAGTAATTGTTTTGAAAAAGGTAATATTTTTGTGATAATTCATTTTTATATTTTAAGGGAAATAACAGTTGTCAAGAAGCAACTTTAATTTCGCAGTACAAACTTGTGTAACAAGAAAAATTCCAAAATTTAATTTTGTCAATTTTGAGGTGTCCTGAAAATACTTGTTGATTTTCATATTTTTATAGTTACTTCTCAGAGTTTAATTGAAAGTTGTATATGTAACATTTTTGTTCTGAGAACATTTCTTATGGGATCTCATAGTTTTATGAAAGCGACAATTGAAACCTTAAAAAATTGCCGCAAAATACCTTCCTTGAATTTGTAAATATTAGTTGGATATCAATTAATTTATTTTCATTTTATTAAACGTCACAGTTTATATCACATTGCATCAAGCTGGATGAACATAAATTGCTTTAGGTGAATAATTATGTATATTTTCATTTTATTTATATTAGAGCAGATTTCATTTTATTTTTTCAGTGTGTCTTGTATATATTGTAAATTGATTTTGAAATAACCTTGTGATGAGGACTTTCAATGATTTTTCCATATTTTTGGGTCAATCATATTATTGAAAACTAATTTTGTATTGTTGGATATTTTGGTTATTGGTAATTTTTTTTAAATAATTTTAGGACAAATATAGTAATTTCGTGAATAAACATATATTTTGAGATTTCCGAAAATATCAAAATTAGTAGGTCATTTTGTCGGAAATATAATAACATAAATAAGTTTTGGTATTGTTAATTATTGATAATGTTGTCGGGAAACACTTCATAAAAATGACGTGCATACAAAATTCTCATTGAAATGTTTTAATCAAGTATTTAATCAATTTCTTCTGGCCTAATACACATTTCATCAATTACTTATCCGAAAAATGTTTTTATTTACTTTTGAGTTATGAAATAATTGAAATAGATAGTAATCTTACATTTCAAAGTACAAAAAGCTGTAC
This sequence comes from Propylea japonica, assembly GCA_013421045.1. Lineage (NCBI taxonomy): Eukaryota > Metazoa > Arthropoda > Insecta > Coleoptera > Coccinellidae > Propylea > Propylea japonica. Next base: position 27,096,260 of record CM024242.1, read on the forward strand.
ATCTGAATGATTTAAAGTTTGTAAATACTACAAGTTCTTCACTGTCACATTTATATTAAATGTTTGAAATGAGTATTGTACATGATATCCTGTAATATAAACAACAAAAAATAGCGAAAAATGAATTGTAATATAGGTGGGGTATTGTAGTATTTTGTAATAATGTATACAATTGAAAAATGTTGATTATTCCGTTTTTGTAAATAAGTTAATACTTTATCAAATGTTTGCAATACGTAAATTCAGTTTTCAACAATAAACTAAATAATGATTGAATTTTTTCAATAAGAAATATTTTTTTGTTTCCCATAAATAACCTCGAAAAGTTATAATGAAAAATTATTAAATTTTGCAATATAATAAGTTTCTTAAAACAGGAGTTTCATTTCAATATGCCCTGCTCGAAACGAATACTGTAAATGAGTCAATGCGTCAGGCTGCGCTTGATAGTTGATTCAATTACTTTGAGTTGCCTACCATACTGTTCTATTTAGGCCACTCCCAATGATAAGACAAAGGTATAATCCGCATAGGACCATTCATTCCTGTTCGAAACTTAGCACGTAAATCTTTCTAATATACCGCTGTTCAACTGTCTCTGATGCACATCTACAATAGGTATCTGAAAATAAGAATGCAGCGCCACTGCGGGCATTCGTAGAACTATTAATATTGACATGTAAAGATTTGATTGTATTGGTTATGTGTATATCTGCTTCATTAAAATTTCGATTTTTCATCAATATATCAAAATTTCAGAACTCTATAGTGAACGAGTGTATATTATATTTCAATTTTCTGTGAAGACGGTGGGTGTCATCATTTGTTTCAATTTATTTCAGCCATAGTGAAAGATTAATTAGATTTGAAGGCTGTTGAGGAAATTAAGGAGAACATTTTTTTTGTTGAATTAACTTCATTTTATTATATTCAAACAGTTCTTTTTCTCTTAACAAGAGCATTCCTCAGTGGGTTTTTCTTTGTCAAGACTTCCTTGTCTCAACCTTTCAGTTCTACTACTAGAATTAGAACATTCCGGTTGTTCCTCCTTTCTGGTAGTAAATCCAACAGGAAGAGTTCTGGTAGGAATAGCAGTATTTTTCAAAAACTATCTCTGTTATGAACTGGGATCTGTAAACGATTAACAACATGAATCTAATCTAACCTACAAGTTTTGTGTAATCCGTACTTTTCTTGTCAATAATAATAGTCATCTACAAAATGGAAGGAGCAAGATTTTATATTTCCTGTGACTGGTTTACCGATTTTGAGTTTCAGTTGCCAGGCATTTCGTCGATCCATCAACACTTTGTCACTTTATTCCCCTATTTCCCTTTTACCCAAACACGAATTCCTAGTTTGAGGAAAGGCATGGAAATGTTCATTATTTGGAATTCTTTTTTTCTCCAGAAGAACACTGGAAGGAACTGAACAATAGCGATTTGAAATAATTATACTTAAAAAATTATTAAATTAATATTGACATAAATCACGGCAACACAATGCAAAATTAAAGAACTACTCAGATCGTCACCAGAGGGCGTATCGCTTAGCTTGATTTGCCTATAGCTACGCATTGCTGAGGATATCAACAAGGTCTCAAAATTTTAAAAAATTAAAAAAAAACATTTCTTTATTAGCTAAAAACACATTAAATAACGTCAAGAATTTGACGCTTCCAACGCTTTTTCTATCAATCTTTGAATACTAGTAGCTCTGTCTTTTCCTTTTTCTATACAACTCAACAAGTCTTCATCAGATAAAGGGTCTCCTCCAGGTTTATGCACAGAACAAAGTTGGTTATCCCGAATCACAACATTTAAAATAGATGAACTAATAGATTCTTCCTCATATGTAGGGTCGAATAATATCATCTCTCTGAAAGATAAAATCTTGTTAATTTGGATTCTGATAGAACCTCAGAGCAAGAAGTAAAGATAGAGATGCCCCTACGCGAGAATAGCACTGTATGGTAATCAACCAAGCTCTATAGTGAGATGGAGAGCACTTTAGTGCCTAACTGGAGTGAAGTAAAAAATAGGTTAGGTTTTCATTTCTACAATTTCTCAATATAATACGACAGTTTCGTAATTTTGTCGTAGCTATAATTACCAGAATACTCATTAAGCAACAATAAACTTTCACCAAATCTGTAAAATAATTCTGTTTATGAACGTCAAATCGAAACAAAGATGTAAACAAGACGCATCGAATAACTAAACAGTAACAGACGATGTTGCCAAACTGACAGAATTGTCTATAGCAGACTCTACACCATTTCCAATAGTATTTCAGAAAACATCAAATGTATTTAAGATTAGTCAATTGTATTTCAGAAAGGGTCAATTGTATTTCAGATTAAATCATATGTATTTCAGAAACCATAAATTGTAATTCAGAAAGTAGGAATATCGTTTTAATTTCCAAATATCACAGTTATCTCGATTTAACAGTGGTCTCGGGACTGAGGAGGATAAACCGTATTTGAAATGAACATTTCTGCTGTATGTAAATGTGTGTACCTATAAATTGAATTTCGAATGACCATTTCCGAAATACAATTGACGATTTCTGAAATTGAATTGACTGATCTGAATTACAAGTGATGTTTTCTGAAATACAATTGACTAATCTGAATTACAATTCACGCTTTCTGAAATACCATTGACTTATCTGAAATACAACTGACGCTTTCTGAAATATACTCCGTTCACGAAAGGTTGAGCACATAGTAGGCGTTTCTTTATTTATCTGAAGTTGGCAGTATTTGCTGTCATAACGTAAAATAAATTCAATGTTGCCGAATGTACCCAGTCTCGTACGACGAGCTTGCGAGTTATCAGACGACTCTATGCAATATTGACAACATTGTGTATCAATCTGACAAGAAAATAAACATCATAACCTAAAATTTTAATATACACAGTGGAATATGTCAAATTATTATGGCCAACCGACGGCTCAACCTTTCATGAACGGACTATATACTTGGAAATGGTGTAGATGTTAGTAGCATAGTAAGAGAGCCGTACACGGAATAAACATACGGCACAAGTTCGCAACGCCGAATGTTGTTCGCGTTCATAAACAAATTCTACTTGGCTGCACCAACAAATGCGTGAAGGCATCTCCAGGTTTACTTTTTACTCCGAGGATAGAACTGACCAAACTTACTCCTCAAAAATGGAAAATGTAGAACAAATGGGGATGTTGACGATATTGAGATATTTTGTTTCTTCTTCATTTACCATTTTATTGCCTGTAGCAGGATCATAATCAACAGAGGGCAATTTAACTGAAACATTGAAACAGTTTTTCTACTATAGTCAGATCAGTGATGTTGTTGTAGTGATCGTGAAACTCATCTTTGAAGTACAAAATTCAAAGATTCTTCATGATGCTAGCATCGGTAATTAAAAGAACTATAGTCCGTTTACGAAAGTTTGAGTACATAGTAGGCGTTTGTTCATTTATCTGCAGTTGGCAGTATTTGCTGTCATAACATAAAATAAAGTCAACGTTGCCGAATGTACCCGGCCTAGTACGACAAACTCTTCGAGTTATCAGAGAACTCTATGCACTTTAGACAACATTGCGTATCAATCTGATAAGAAAATAAATAACATAACCTAAAATTTTAATATACACAGTGGAATATGCCAAATTGTCATGGCCAGCCTACAGCTCAAAGTTTCGTGAATGGGCTATAATTATAAATTAGAATGAACTTATTATAATTATTATTATTATATTATGAATAGAGCCTTCAAGAGCTTCCTTTTTGATATCTTTGCAACTGCAAATGTTAACAGATAAAATGTAGAAAAATAATTTGAGTAACAGAAATAAGAAATATTTTGCTCAAACTTTCGTGAACGGACTATAGTGACAGTTTCAATCGTTGAAAAAACAAACGATTTGATGCATAACGGTGGTTGAGCGCTGAGTCAATCAGTGAATAAAAGAACACTACTATAATGTGTATAATTTGAGACACGACAATTTTATAGAAGCTTATGGATTATAAACTGATATAAGGGTTTGGGAATTCACATCAGAAACATACGTTATACAATGCATCAGACAGAGAATTTTGCAGTCCAGTTAGTAGTTGTGTATTCAAGAGATTTATGTGCTACATAACTATCTCTCTTATCGTTGGGAGTATCAATCAAGTATATATCAAGTTATTTAATGTGTCAGGCTGCACATAATACTTGATTTAAGTACTTTCAGTAGCCTACTATACTGCTAAAAGCCACTCCCAATGATAAGAGAGAGACAACACAATAGTTGTGTTCTTTTATTCACCAGATGGATTCACCGCTGTCATCACGGTTGCATCAAACCGTTCGTTTATTTAACGATGGAAACTGTCACTCGTTCGTTTAATCACCGATGTTTTCATCGGTGGCTCATCGGATCCATCGACTTTCAGAGCCGGTGAATGTGATGAAATTCTGATGAATCAAGTGGAGGGGGTAAATTTGTATGGCAGAAAGGTCAATGTTATCTGTCACGACTGAACTAAACAGCAGATAACCATCAACTCGTTCTTTTATTCGACATCAGATGAGCCATCTGACATTTCATCTGGTTTCCATCCAGGTGAATCCATCGGTGAATAAAAGAACACACCTTACATTATTGCAATCAGACATCTGCATTCAGACAGTTACATAGCACGTAAATTCAAAATACACAAGTGTTCAACTGAACTGCAAAATTTTCTGTCTGATGCATTGTATTTTGTGCGTTTCTGATGTAAATTTCTAAACCTGTATATGAATGAAGTCTAGAATTAATACGTTGCTGCCCTTACCAGTTTTTAGAGCTGTTGTTAATGCTATAACACAGGCATCCATTAGGGAACCATCGTAACTAATACACTCCAAGTCCGCAAATAAACACCACGCCAATTTTTCAGGAAATATTGAAAGTTCTTCCAAATTCAAACACTTCGAACTTTTGATTATATCTGCGAGAAATTGAGTAGCAATTTGTGCTTCCTCGCTAGGAGGACCTGGTTTGAATTTCGGAGAACAAAGTGGTGACAGTTCGATATTTGGAACAAGAAATCCTTCCTTGCTATTTTCTGGTTTGGGTGTACATAATTCCTAAAATTGTATTAAAATTCAAAAGAAAATTCAATGAACAGGTTGCATACGCACAGCTTTGATTCCGCACATCACAATAGTGTCTCCCACTTTAGCCAGTGCTGATCCATCGGCTGTTTCTATTGAACCAGCATTCACGAAAACTGGACGAAATTTATCAAGTGTCCTACCATCAGGTCTCACACCACATAAAAAATGCTCCTTATAATATTTCACAGGATGTAATATTCTGAAATGATGTATTCAATAAATACAAGATACTTTCGTTGGCTATGAATCTCATACATACCTAAAAGGTTCTTCCATGTTTCTATTTGGTAATTAATAGGTGAAATACAATTAATAGTATTAATACAAAGAAGAGAATCAATCAACAGCAGCCTCAGATTGTTTTGAATTTGAACACAATTTGAGGTTAGGTCAGAGACTGGTTAGGTTAGGTTAGTGTGTTGAGGTTAGACCTTAAGCAGCGTCCACACTATGCCGGAGTATGCCAGGCGAGGCCGGGCGGGCTGACCCGGGCGGCCCAAGCCGGGCGGGTTCGTTCGGGCCGGCACGACGTCCACACCGAAAACGAGGCCGCCCGGGTTATATCTACCTATATTCGACAATTCAATTGTAACTAAAGCCGCCCGGTGCCGCTCGGCACGTCCCCACTACATATTTTCGTTCGGCTCGGGCCGGCATCCTTTGATCTGTACCTACTTTCTGCGGGTTGGGATCGGCTCGGCTCGGGCCGGCTTTTTAAGCCGCCCGGGGCGTCCACACCAACCCGGCTTAGGCCGCCCGGGTCAGCCCGCTCGGCCTCGCCCGGCATAGTGTGGACGCTGCTTTAGAAAGTTTCAAAAAATTTCTATTTATTTTTGCATCATATGAATAAATTAATGTGTAAGAATATAAAATATTCATGGAGGATTCATTTAAATGAAAACAATTCAAATATTATTTTTCGGTCGACCTCAAAATAAAAGGTGATTTTAATGTGTACGAAATTGATCATTAATGACCCATTTTAATGCTCAATTTATGATATTTTAATGTGCAACCCTCATGGCAACCCATAGATAATAGTTATTTAATCAACTAGGTTGAAGACAGGTTCGCTCCGCTCACGCGTTAATACCTACCTAGATCGAGACCATTAGTCGCTCGATTAATAACCGACGATCTCAAGCTCAATATGAATTCTTGTTTCAAATAGGTACATTCTCATATTGCACAAGACTTACTCACTTACATTTGACATAATAGAATTTCCTATCTATCTTCCAGTAGTTAGGTATGATATTTCTCGTAATGCTATGTACTGAATACTTTGTGAACGGTTGCCATGAGGATTGTATATTAAAATAGCAGAAATTGAGCATTAAATTTCTTCATTAATGATCTATTTCGTACACATTAAAATAGCCTTTTATTTTGAGATCGACGGATAATAAACTTTAATTTTCTAATCAATCATAAAAACATAGTTCATTCATTTATTTATAATTTATTATAGCAGGCTTCTGACTGCCCTACCACTGAATGGAAACAGATTATTCAATAATCTGATATTATTTATTGTAGTTCACTCAGATCGTGTCCAATTTCTTAATGTGTATGAAAATTTTCACCAAAGATTTATTATTAATCTTTGATTTTCACAGATCGTACTGCGCTATTGTGACCTGTCCAAAAACATCCAATGTGATGCGACTCACTGCTGGTTATTCTGAGAAAATAACCATAGATTGTTTCAGGCTTTTTGAGTAATTCACTAACACTAGATCTGGTTTATGTAAGGATTTCAAGAATTGTCTTTATTGGATGTTGAGAAATTTATTTCTACATGCATTACACAATATAACTCAATTAGTAGACCAAAAATATAATGAATGTGTTCTGGCAAATTATAGAAGAAATTTATCACATAGCATATGTACTCTTGCTTGGTTGATCTTCATCTTGTACTCCTGATGATTTCCTTACATACTGTGGATTCACTTGTATATCGCTATCCATACTCAAAATTTGTTTGTTCAATTCCATACAAATAGCTAATTCTTCCTCCAATTCTTTAAGCACTTCTGGACCACAGTGCCTTTCGGGTTCATCTAGGAATACAACCATACCATCTCTCTGATTGATAGTTGCATAAATTTGTTTTTCTTCAATCATTTGTAGAACATACTGTTCAGCTTCTTGAACACCACTCAAACCAACTCGGTTGGCTACATCGAATAAGCTTAAAGTTAAGAATGTCTTTGTGAGCCTTTGAATATTCTTCTTAAACATCATTTGTTTTACTTGTTTCACAAGTCCTAAGTTATGATCTCTTGTAAATATTTCTGAATTTTTTGCAATTACGTTTCTTAATTCAGTACTATTATTCATTTCGAATGCTGCTGCAAGAGAACTATATGCCTGTGATAAAGGCTTCATAAATCTACTCACGACATGTGAGGCATATTTAGGAACACACTGTTCTCTTCCATGAAGCAATAGAGAAACGAGTATATACTTCTTATAAGATTCTAACATTATATGAGATACAGCATGAGCAGGTGTAGTTATTGCCACTTCGAAAAAATACAGTGCTCTATCCAGATTTTTGAGAGACAGATATATCATGCCACCATAATAATAATAAAGTAGGAAAAATTTTGCATCAAAGATGTGTCCTCCTGTTGAACCTGAAACTTCTACACATATGTTTGTAATATCCATATCCAAAAACTCCAAAGCAGGTTTCATACATTTGGCTAATAAACACAGTTGACATATATCAGCATGTATAGACGTCAATTGGGAATCATTCAAACGTAATTTGTAGATTGCCTTACGTAGAACGGGGATGCCCAGCATGGGTTGTTTGATTGAAATTATAAATTTCGTGAATAAATGACACAAATCTACAAACAAACCAGGAACTAATCGAATATGTTCACCATTGCAATCATTCATAAAATCTCGAGTTAGCGTATATCGAGTATCCTGGGTTATAATTGTGGCATATTCATATTTTGCAAAAAGAAGATAAAGTACTGGAAGAGTGTACTGCTGGAAATCTAAAGAAGATAATAAGGTGTCCACTTGATTTGCATTTTTTTGAAGCAATTCTTCAGATTTTGATAAGTACTCTGCCAATTCTCTGATAGATCCACTAGCTGTATGTGCCCTAACAGCACTCAGAAACTGTTCCATTACCAGGGATGCCATAATATGTCTTTTTACAGCTACTTTCTTCGGAAATACCGGTTAAATCCTGTATTAGAAACACAACAATCTAAAACGTAAACATTCGAGACAAGGAAATCGTGACATGTGACAGGTCTAGATTCCACCACAGAACATAAGATGACATAGGCATAGAAAATAATTCAAGTTTTTTTTTTATTTGTTTTTAATATTGAAATTGTATTTAATGACAACATTAATCTAGCAGTTTAATAAAATTAATTAACTAGTACTAGTAGTTTGCATATACTTATAAATAATTAGGTATATGGTAGTTTGATTGACTTGAGTGCTAGAGCCCAGAATGATTGAAATCGAATAAGAATATTTTATTTTCTATGCTTTATTATTTTTTTTAGCAGTAACAGTTTTCTGTGATTGTAGCCATTTTGAATTTAAATTTGCATTGTTTACATATGCTTTTGCTTTGTGATTATGAATTTTTGAATGTCAGTGGAAGTATTTTTCCTTTTAATTTTTGTAAGGATTCATGAGTTGGTTACTTATTATAAAATAATGTTTTATTAAAAAAATTAAAAAACAATGTTGAATCAACCATCCTCCGAAGCACTTAATGCTGCTACTTACGTGGAAAATTATTTGGATACCGTTGAAAATTTTCCAGATGAAGTTCAAAGGCTTCTGTCCAGAATCAGGGAACTTCACGTTTGTTTCATAGGTAAGGCTTTTCTTCGAAATTTTCGAAAATTCCAAATTCTTTCAAACCATAATATTTTCAGCTAGTGTTAAAGAAGCAAAGCATTGGAAAAAACAAGCAGATGAAAATCCTAAGCAAAAACAAAAATGTCTTGTAAGAATGCAACTAGCTCTGAGTGCAGCTCAAGAAATAGGCGATGAAAAAATGTCTGTAGTTCAAACTATGAATGATAATATTGAGTTTAGGTGTAGACTTTTGAATCAGGATCTGCGAAATTTAGGTGAGTCTATAATTCTAAGTTCTAAATGGACTTCAAATGTGGGGAATTATTCATTGAGGTGGTTTTGTGATACACATCTGTCTAGCAGAACTCTTTACCATTGAGTTAGTGATTTAGGGACTATTGACCTATTGTTCCAAAGTAATGAAAAAAAAACTATTAAAAAGATCATTAAACATAAAATTTTAAATTTATTTCAGATGTTACTAGAGAAGATCAGAATACAACAGAGAATAGGGATGTTCCTGTGCCAACAACATCTGGTTCTACTAATAGTTGTACAGTACCAATAATAGAAAGATCCAATAAGAGGTCGCGACGCGGAAGGAATGATACTTATACAGAAAATAATCACACTGAACTAATGGTAGAAACACCTGCAAAAATTCAAAATCAATCAGCACCCAATTCTACTCAAAGAAAGACAAGTACTGGTAAAAAGAAGAAACGGAAGTCTAGACAAAATACCCAAACCCAAAGGGAAGATCATTCGTCTAAAGAAGAGGAGCCAGTGATTGATCCCGATGAACCAACTTATTGTTTATGTGATCAAATCTCTTACGGAGAGATGATCATGTGTGATAACGATCTTTGCCCCATAGAGTGGTTCCATTTTTCCTGTGTCTCGCTCACAACGAAACCTAAGGGGAAATGGTATTGCCCAAAGTGTCGCGGTGATCGTCCAAATGTTATGAAACCTAAAGCGCAATTCCTCAGAGAATTAGAAAAGTATAATAAGGAGAAGGAAGAAAAAACATAAAAATAAACTGAAACATCAGTGTAAAATATATTTGTTGGTTTGTTTATATTATATGTCAATTTAGTGTTTTAGGATAGTTTGACTTGTCCTATTTTAAATTTTGTACTATGCAATTTTTTATTGTAATAATAAAGATTTGTTCTTTTTATCAGTTTACACAGGGTTTTTCAGTTCTTTGTGCCCTAATTAAAGCAATAAATTGTGAAGTTTGAAGGTAATAAATATAAGATATGAATTGTTTTCGGAATCTTTGTTGTATTGTAGCTTTATTTATAAATCATCTAATGTCAGTTGATTTATTTGGTTTCAATAATTGAGACCACTTGGACCAATACGAAAATTATATACCCTGAGAAGGTGCTTTTGAGCGCTTGTTCATAAGTGAAGCAAAAAGGTACTATCTCAAAATTTTTTATAAGACTTGAGATTCATGCTATAATCCGTTCACGAAAGGTTGAGCCGTCGGTTGGCCATGGAAATTTGGCATATTCCACTGTGTATATTAAAATTTTAGGTTATGTTGTTTTTTTTCTTGTCAGATTGATACGCAATGTTGTAAATATTGCATAGAGTTCTCTGATAACTCGCAAGCTCGTCGGACGAGGCCGGGTACATTCGGCAACGTTGACTTCATTTTACGTTATGACAGCAAATACTACCAATTTCAGATAAATAAACGCCTACTATGCGCTCAACCTTTCGTGAGCGAATTATATGTAGTGTTCTCCTTTTAAGTTGGCCCATTAGACGTTTTTGGAGAACTAGTGAATTATTAGTTCTGAAATTTAAGGTGGAGCCTTGAGGATGAAGGGACTCTAGACTCTACGCCTAAAATATTTTCAAGCCGACAGTGTTGTTACGTCTATCTCAAACGCATATCTACTTTCTTATTTCAAACGCAACTACTTATATTTTTATTTATGTATCGATTCAATACCAATTTCGCAGTATAACCTCCTAAAAAAAGTTCTCTGCCATGCACTGTTGTCAAGTTATGCACAAATTCTTGAAATTTTTTACATCATGCAATATCTCGATTATTTTCAATACGAACAGAACCAAACTTACATTTTCAGAGCAAAATCTTCGAAGAACCTTATGTACCACATAAATGCATGGATTCTCTACTATGAGACCTCTGAGTTCGCATAGAAAATAATCGAGATATTGCATTTCCAAACTGGCAATGCAGATGTAAAAAATTTGTGCATAACATGTCAACAGTGCATGGTAGATATTTCTTTTTTATTTTAAAGGTTATACTGCGAATTTGGTATTGAATCGATACTTAAATAAAAATATAGGTAGTTTAATTTGAAATAAGAAAGTAGGTATACGTTTGAGATAAACGTGGCAACACTGTCTACTAGAGAATATTTTATGCGAAGAGTTCCTTCATCCTCAAGGTTTCACCTAAAATTTCAGAACGAAATATTCGATAGGTTTTGTTCTGTTCGAGATATTGAGAAACAAAAATTTTGAATGGCCATATTTTATGGAACACTCTGTACGATTTGGCCGGTTAACCGCGGCATTTGGGAACCGATCTCACCCTGAAATTCTCAAGTCTCTAAAATAAACCCTTTGAACGTTATCGTGCTTACGGACGGCAGCACGGGCAGAATTGAATTTGACCATGGATTCGAACCCTATCGTTTGAGACCATTTTTGGCTCAAAATTCAGTGTTTGGGCAAAACGATAGAGCACTTGTTTAAGTAGAACGAGCGCTCAAAAAATAAATAATCAAATAAGTTCATTAACGCAACAAATTGATCATGTAGCTTTGGAGTTATTGACATTTTGTTTGGTCCAATATGAACAAGCGCGAAGATCTTCGGACTTCACGTAAAGACTGTCCTCAATTTTTATATTTCAGGAGGATTCAAAGAAAATAGTTATCTGGTGGAAATTTGTAATATAGCTTTTCGAAATTATAGAGCAAAACAATGGCAGTGTGAATAGAAAGTGCAATCTTTAAAATCCAATCACCTAACAATAAATAACATCAATAATTTACTTAGAAATAACATGGCCTTATATTCAATTCAATTTTCAGACTTATCATTCTACATTCAATTACAATTTTAAATGTAATAAAATGAGAAAATTTTCAAATAATTGAAATACAGTGGAACTTCCCTATAACGAAAGCGCTAAATCCGCAAAAAAAAATCGTTATAAAGAAATTTCGTTTTACAGAAAATTTGTTTCCATAGTCGGTAATGTCGCGGTCGACTTCACTGATAAATTAAAGTTTATCATTCGAACTTAAGCACTTGCTTTTAGACATTTTCGCACAACTTTTCACACTAGCGTAATGGTTATATTGAAACCAAACAGCCAGGGGTGTATTTAAAACTATGTCAGAAGGATCTCTCTGCCCTCCGTAATGATTTAGTTTAAGGTCGGGATTTATTACGTACGTCCGGGAAAATTTCGGAAAAACCCCACCCTTATACCTTTTTATTAATACCCATTCAAAGAGTGATGTTCTTTGAATATTTCGTTTTAGAGCGTGTTTTTAACATGGAATTTTTATTAAAGGTGCAATTCGTTATACAGACGTTCGTTATAGGGAAGTTCCACTGTATGTGAAATTAAAAAAAACCTCATTCGAAATAAACAAAGGTATAATGATCTTAATGATTTCATGCTTAAGCTTTGAACAACATAAAATCACAAAAATAGAATAAAATAATATACATTTTTCCTTATCCAAATTGCGCAGTTAAGTTTTCCACTTAATATATATTTCCATAATGTATTGCACATTATTTTTTTTATAACTCTAAAACATAAATATACATCATATATAATATTATAATGACTAATTTGTTCTTCAATTAACTTCAACAAATTCAATAAAAAAAATATACATGAAACTGTTGAAGTGCGATTTGTATATATTTTTCATATATTAAAAATTATCTAAACACTCGAATAATATGTATTATCTAGGATGATAAATTTTAAATATGATATAACATTTTTATTTATATTTGCATAAACTCATTCTAAAAAATGTTTGCTTTATTGCGATTATTATAGTCCGTTCACGAAAGTTTGAGCCGTCGGTTGGCCATGGAAATTTGGCATATTCCACTGTATATATTGAAATTTTAGGTTATGTTGTTTATTTTCTTATCAGATTGATACGCAATGTTGTCAATATTGCATAGAGTTCTCTGATAACTCGCAAGCTCGTCGAACGAGGCCGGGTACATTCGGCAATGTTGACTTTATTTAACGTTATGACAGCAAATACTGCCAACTTCAGATAAATAAACAAACGTCTACTATGCGCTCAAACTTTCGTGAACGGACTATACATATTATTTCTTCGAAAATTTTAAAAAATTGGGAATACATTGATATTTTCAGAGTTGAACTTGTTTTTCAATCAGAGTTGTAAGACCTCAATAAAAAGACGATATTGAACAATATTGAGAATGAACTGTCTATACAGTGCGCGTCAAAATTATGGAAAAATATTTGGCAACAAAATCCAAAAAACAGGTCAACTTTTGTTTCATTTTTACCAAATTTCTATCCATTTTTGAAGAATTTTTATTGTTGTGGGTCATGTTGTACTTTTTTGGAAAGGTCTTTGTATCTTCTTTCTTTTCTTTCATCAGGTATCATCGTCTCAAAGTGAATGAGCTATAATATATACTGAACACCTCTTTGAACTAACTAATTCTTCAAATGAAATTTTTTTCTTGAAAATTTCTGCACGCCTGTAAAGAAGATACAAACACATTGCCAAAAAAGTACCACATGACCCATTTTCTCTATTCATAAAATTTAGAGAATTGATAGGAATGGCGCAGGGTGCAACAAAAAATCCTTCAAAAAAGCATAAAAATTCGTTAAAAGTGAAACAAAAATTGACCTGTTCCAGGATTTTGTTGCCAAATATTCTTCTTCTGAGAAAATGAATTTGTTCCATAATTTTGACGCGCACTGTATAATATCAAGTTAGAGCAATATTTGCTTCTAAAAATATTCATAGAAACATGTCAGATATGCGCATTCGACATAAATAATTAAACGTAATCGAAAAACTATAGTCCGTTCACGAAAATTTGAGCCGTCGGTTGGCCATGGAAATTTAGCATATTCCACCGTGTATATTAAAATTTTAGGTTATGTTTTTTATTTTCTTGTCAGATACGCAATGTTGTCAATATTGCATAGAGTACTCTGATAACTCGAGAGCTCGTCGTACTAGGCCGGGTAGATTCGGCAACGTTGACTTTATTTTATGTTATGACAGCAAATACTGCCAACTGCAGATAAATAAACAAACGCTTACTATGCGCTTAAACTTTCGTGAACGGACTATAGGTTCATTTTGGACATTTCAATCTGTGCTTGTTTGGAGGAAATTTATATGGATAGATTAAAAGCTGTGCACGATTTTTTCAGATGGAACAATGGTTTTTCAACTTATTTCAAATGCGAGAAATGTCTGGTGCATAAGGATATTATCAAAACCTTCTCAACTATAAACAAAGAACAAGATGAAATAACAATACTGCCGTATCAAGAAAAAATCTGCTTAGCACAGGATATTTACTGCTTCCAAGTTTATCGAGTGACTTCAGAAAAAACCATACCAGATCTTATATGTATTACAGCCTTTCCCAATTTCGGTATGAAATGAAAAATAAAAATTTGCCGTTTTATAAAGCTTTGCGAAAGCTCTAGATAATTTCAAAATGACTTGTAGAGGTTTCAGACCCATACTCCATGTGGATTCTTATTTGTTGGGACAGCATTCTCTAATTGTCTAGGAGATCCAATCATCTTTCTTGTACTGCCTGCTTTAGATGGCCCTTCAACAATTTGTCGAATATCCTCAGAAGGAACAGCTATGAGACTTTCTAAATTAGCTTCTTTCATTTCGTCAACCAAGTGTTCAACTTGTTGTTTCTTCTCTACGATGGCAGCTTCTAGTGCGGCTACCTATATAATGAAGTCATTTAAAAGTAAAATATTCAAGGAAAATTTCTTGAATACTGGGGACGGCACTCAAAGTAAAGGGTTTTCCAATGAGAGGAGTTATTTTGAATAGCCGGCTATTTCGGTAGATGTCACGTTTGAAGCTGTCATTTTTTGACATTTGACAAGAAGAAACTACGCCATTAATAAAAATGGAACCATACACGCTTCAAACCGCCTCGGTGGCTGTAGGGGCTAAGGCGTGTGCCTACAAGTTCCTACGAAGCTAGAGGTCCGGGTTCGAATCCCGGTGCGGGTATGGATGTTTGTGTATGTTCCAGTTTGTCTTACAATAAAAATTGTCCTGAGAAAGTATGATAAGTAAGTATGGGAATGAGTGCTAAGTGTTGAAATGTTCGCTGTCTAGATGGCCTTAGATGCCAAGGACATGGTTAAAAGAAGATGAATGAATGAATGAATACACGCTTCAAAAACGCATTGAAATTATTAAAATTCCCTATAAAAATTGTGAAAATTTGGCAGAGACGGTTTGTAAAAGTCGAACATTTTTGGGTCGTCGTGAAGCACCTTGTCGGACCGCAATAATGAAATTGGTGGGAAAATTCGAGCTGTTGGGACAAGTTAGTGATGTGAAGAATAAAACCCGTGCACGTCGCTCAAGAACAGCCGAGAATATTGCTTCTGAAGTGATGAAGTAAACCCAGGTTTGTCCATTCCTAGTCGTTCTTTGGAATCGAGAGATGATTAATGATTTTTTATGGCCGAAATTGGATAATATTGATCAACAAGACGGAGCTACGTGCCACACAAGCAACGAAACCATTGATCTTTTGTGGGAATTGGCCACCGAGATCTTGTGATTTAACACAGCTTCTTCTTTATAATGAAATAAACATCCGATCATTTATATTGAAAAATGGCATTTTTCTTTGAATATCAAAATAACACCTCTTATTGGAAAACCCTTTATAACCTGTTTCAAGCCATCGACGCACCTGTCACAGTGATATCAGCTATTTAGAAAATTGCTAAGTGATAGCTATAAGTATTGTTCACAAGCGTACAACAGCATTTTGCTAAAAGTTAACGAAAAAAAACTTATAAGACTTGAGAGAGCGAAGGATTTACTTTGTTTGTCCAAAAGCGATGAATTTCCGTACATGGCGTTTTCTGACAAATTTTTTTTTCCAATGAAGCAATTTGTAAACTCCCAGATCCATAAAGTTCACCTGACAAATCGTTCATATAACAATCTGAATCATCGATTGGCTCGCAGGAACCAGCATCGGCCACAAATAATGGTTTGGACCGCTGTAACCGCAAATGGGCGCTTCCCAATCGTTTTCATTGAATCTGGCATCAAAGTTTATGCGAAATATTATCAGGAAAGTATTCTTGAGGCTGCTTTGACGCTGTGGGCAGACAAACATTTCGGTCGCAGACCATAGACGATCCAACAAGACTCTACACCGGCTCACAAAGCGCGAGTGAACCAAGAATGGTTGAAAAACAACGTTACGAACTTCATTTAGACTACACAGTGGCTCTCGAATTGACTAGATGTGAATCCAATGGATTATACTTTCTGAACAGCAAGGTCCAAACTAAAAAATATACTTGCCTCGAGAAGATGAAGAAAGCCATTGTCCGGCAAACGATTCGTTGTTTGACTGTCTTAAGGCAATAGTCACAGTGAAAGGTGGTCGAGCCAAAGTGAAATAATTATGGAATTTTGATTGTTTGCACATGTTCTGTTCATAAAAATAAATGAAAATCATTTTTCTAACCGAATTTATGGTCTTATGAATAGATTACACTTCGAGTGCCCGACCCGGTAGTGACATGAATTATTTCAATGCAGAATCAGATTAATAATTATTTAGAAAACAAAATGCTGTAAATTACCTCCTTTTTCAAAGTTTCAGCAGTCAAGTGATGTAATTCAGTACTTTGTTTAGCCAAGTCAATATCTTTTTGCAGTCTGTCCATTTCAGCTAGTAACGTTTTTTCTAACTGTTTCCTGGAATCAGATTTCCTCATTTGTATTCTTTGTTCCATCTGATACTCGTCCATCAACAGTCTGAAAATGAGATATTTCATGTTGCTTAGCACCACATTACCACTTAAATTTTTTATACAAATGGCTGGAAATACATTCACTTTCAAAAGTTTTGCATCCGTCCTGTATGGAGATAAAATAATACAGATTCACAACATATTATTACTGACTACAAAAAGAACTTGTTGACAACTGAATAACGATAACATTACAAAACAAAACATGTTCATGTGCTTGGAAAATCGATTTGTCAAATGTGTGTGCCCTTCTGCAGATCAGTAGTTTTTTGTTTTCAGCACTGGTTTGTTCCCAAACTGTGTAATATGTCTTGAAACGAGTTTTATGAGTTTGACAGAACAAGAATTATTGCACTCTGGTAAGAAGGGATCTCACGCCATCAGATAGATAGTTTTAGTTTAAAAAGGGGGACAGTTCACTGCGACCTCAAGGTCTATTGTGCCCACTTACAGAGCTGTTCTTGCCACACCTTTCACAGCTCGCCTTCCAGTTCCAGAGATCTTATGAAATCTAATATCTGTAAAGGCTTCAACGAGGCTAGTTCCTCACTCTTACAAGTTTCTCGCCCAAGGCATTCTTTCCTTAGGTTCGCAATGACAAAGCATTCCGTAACTAGGTGAATGATGGTTTCTTCCTCCTGCCCACAGAACCTACACTCGTCAGTGTCCGATAATCCCATCCTCAACAGGTGATTCCTGAAGCGACAGTGTCCTGTAAGGAAGCCAGTGAGGAGGTGTAATTGTTTCTTACCAAGATCCAGATATCTTTTGGATCTTGCTGTTTCAAAGTGGAACTTAGTGGAATGATCCATCCCTGGGAGATTCCGCCAGATTTTTTCTCTCTCGGCTTTCTCTTTTCCCAAAAACTCCTTCTATTATAGGTACATTTACCTATACCACAGAAGATTTCTGGGCCAATGAGTGACATTCGTGCGCCCTCTTTGGCGAGTGTACTGGCCTCTTCGTTTTCTTTTAATTCCCAAATGGCCGGGAACCCAGATTAAAAAGACCTTATTTTTCTTGCCTACCTCATTGAGTTTGTTCCGGCATTCCCAGATCATCATTGAGTCGATGACGTAGGAGCTCAGTGCTTTAATAACAGCTTGATTATCTGAGTGTATGGCTGTATCGCACTTCTAATAGAGTCTTTCTATGTAGATTTATATCTAGACATCTTTCAATAGCTAAGATTTCCGCTTGAAAGACGCTCAGATAGCCGATAGACGATTAGGCTTTATGAGGAAACTGGTGGAGTGCAAAGTAGACCTCAAAGTGGTCGTCGTCGTGTTCGAGAAGATCGGTATATTGCCCAATCAGGCCGTAAAAATAGGTCAGTGACGGTACCGACACTCAGGTCGGAATTCCCACAACCTTGTTATTTCATGTGCTATTATTCGTAGAAGAGTTTTAGCATCATGATTGCAGTTCAGAAGGCCTCTAAACAGTTCCTTTTACTAGTTTAACTAATCTAAACTGGCATTTAGAAGAATGGAGGGCGAATGAACATAAAATAACAAGACAATAGTCTTAATCAGCTTATCAGAATTGATAGAGCTTCACTACTTTTGTTTTGTTTTTGACAGATGACATGTAAATTTTGATGGTAATATTAACATAATTAATAGTTATTTAATCAACTATGTTATTAAAGACAGCGACTAATGGTCAAGATATTTTAATGCGTGAGCGGAGTGAACGCGTTAATAGTTCAAGACCATTAGTCGCTCGATTAATAACCGAGTATATTACAAGATTTTTCCGACGATCTCAATACGAATTGTGTATGAATTCTTGATTGAAATACATTCCCATTTTGTACAAGTCTTACATTTGACGTAATAAAATTTCTATGTATCTATTTTCCAGTTAAGTTTTGACATTTCTCGTAGTGCTTCTGAATACTTTGTGAACGGTTGCCAAGAGGATTGCACATTAAAATAGCCGAAATTGAGCATTAAAATGGGTCATTAATGATCAATTTCGTACACATTAAAATCACCTTTTATCTCGAAGTCGGCGGAAAATACAGGGTCTCTATAAATGATTGTAACAGCGCAGTTGGCTTTGGATTATTCTCATTTTGCCGCATCCTATGCAAACCACATAATTCTGTGATCATG
This sequence comes from Propylea japonica, assembly GCA_013421045.1. Classification (NCBI taxonomy): domain Eukaryota; kingdom Metazoa; phylum Arthropoda; class Insecta; order Coleoptera; family Coccinellidae; genus Propylea; species Propylea japonica. The sequence continues at coordinate 27,115,456 of CM024242.1, forward strand.
CTATACTCTGATTGGTTAGAGTTTGTATTCTGTAGCGGCAAAGAGTAATCCAAAGCCAACTGCGCTGTTACAATTATTTATAAAGACCCTGTATTATTATTATTATAAAATAAGGAGGAAGAAGAACTATATGCAGTCAATTTCCATTACCTGATTTTGTTTTTACATTGCAGCAGTTCTGTCTCACAATTGGCTAGTTTTGATCTCAACAAAGTGATTTCCGATTTCAAAGTTTTGTCTTGTTGCTTGACTATTTCGTTTTCTTCTTCTAATGAGCCTAGAGCCTGTATCTGAAAATTCATTGGTAATCCATTTCTAGAAACAATGTGAAAAACTTACCTGTTCTTGATTAATCTTGCTAGTGTTTGTTATTGCGATAAGTTCCTGAGCTATATATTCCAGCTGAAGCTGCTTTTCTCTTTCCTTTGATTCCCAAAATACTATTTCGGCATCATACTACAATTGATATTTTCGATTAAAATCCAAGAATGTATTAAGTGAAACTATTAAAGTTGATATTTCTACAGACAGATATCTATAGTCCGTTCACGAAAGGTTGAGCACATAGTAGGCGTTTCTTTATTTATCTGAAGTTGGCAGTATTTGCTGACATAATGTGAAATAAAGTCAACGTTGCCGAATGTACCCGGCCTCGTCCGACGAGCTTGCGAGTTATCAGACAGCTCTATGCAACATTGCGTATCAATCTGACATGAAAATAAAGAACATAACCTAAAATATTAATATACACAGTGGAATATGCCAAATTTACATGGCCAACCGACGCCTCAACCTTTCGTGAATGGACTATACTTTCTTATTTCAAATGGAAAACCCTATATTTTGTTGTAAGATAATATTTATATTTTCATATTTGTATCAATTCTATTCCAAATTCGGCGTACAACTTGAAGTAAGGAATTTCTCTGCCACGGACTTTTGCAAAGATATGTACAAGGTGGACAAAATGCGTTATCTACTGAAGGGATCTCTGCATCTAGCAGAAAACTGATTTTCGGGTTCTTTTTTCTTGACTTATCCATATATGAAAACAGATCCAGCCAGATTTTGAGTTATGAATAAAAATTCAGGAATTGTCTCATTCGATAATGGTGAACAACTCGCTTATTACACTTTTTTATGGGCAATTCGAATATAATCTGATAATATTATATGTATAGTCCGTTCACGAAAGTTTGAGCCGTCGGTTGGCCATGGAAATTTGCATACACTGTGTATATTAAAATTTTAGGTTATGTTGTTTATTTTCTTGTCAGATTGCATAGACTTCTCTGATATTGCGAGTTATCAGAGAACTTGTCGGACGAGACCGGGTACATTTGGCAACATTGACTTTATTTTACGTTATGACAGTAAATACTGCCAACTTCAGGTAAACAAACAAACGCCTACTATGCGCTCAAACTTTCGTGAATGGACTATACATACTTCTATATGTGTCTCCATCAACAGAAATATAAAGTTTCTTTTTGATCTACGGTTTTGCAAGAAAAAGTTATGTCACTGTGGACAAAAAATATTAACATCTCTGTTTGTTTTCAAGAGTTCAAATCTCAGAGTAAGAAGCAAACTTAGAGATGCCTATACACTAGAATAGTAATGCATAGTCATCAACCAAGCTCTAGAGAAGCTATGCCGTTAATAGTGGAAATAACATCAGTGAAATTACCACCATGACCACGCTTACAGGACCATATTTTTTTAATGAAATTTTCTATAACCAAATCGCAGAGTGGCTGCTCTATGTCTTCGATAGCTTCACGAATTGCATCTTTGAGGTCTTGAATCGACGTTGGGCTATTGGCGTAGACCTTCTCTTTCACGTGGCCCCAAAGGAAGAAGTCCCAAGGTGTTAAATAACTAGATGTCAGTAGCCAATTGTGATCTCCTCTTCGCGAGATAACACGGTCCGAAAACTTTTCCCGCAAAAAATCAATAGTTTCGTTGTTTGTGTGGCACGTAGCACCGTCTTGTTCAAAGTAAACGTCGTCCAGATCAATACTATCCAATTTCGGCTATAAAAAGTCATTGATCATCTCTCGATAGCGCAATACATTCACCGTAACTGTTGCTCCAGCCTCATTTTCGAAAAAATAAGGTCCAATGACTCCGCCGGACCATAAACCGCAGCAAACAGTCACACGTTGAGGATGGAGAGGCTTTTCAGCAATAACTCTTGGGTTTTCCGAGCCCTAGATGCGACAATTTTCCTTCTTCGAGAGATAACACGGTGCGGAAACTTTTCCCGCAAAAGATCTGTAATAACTTGGAATAATATGATCGGGAAGTAACCAATAATATTCACTTTCAATCGTTTATTTAAAACACCAATGATTTATCTCTCGATAAATTCAACAATAAAAATTATATTCTTAATAAGTAGGAAAACAAATGGAATACGTGTTTTCTGGTACAGATGTCGTCTGATTGATAATATGATGAAAATGCGTGGTCATGGCAATCGAATGCGCACCTAGGTATATCAGACACGCGCAATTAATGAATATTTAAATTATTTTATTTTATATGAGAATATCACACATCTCCCATCCAAGTTAGAATCTAACTGACATCTCAAACCATGAAACACTCATTCAATTTTTAAATAATATCATTACACAGAAAATTACAATAATACCCTGAAATGAAATTTTACAATTCAACTACAAATGAAAAATACATATTATAGTTTGAAAATTTTCGTTGCCATTATTAATTTAATAATATATAATGTAACATCAGTAAATTACAAATTTAATATCCCAATCTGTCTGGAGCCCTAACATTTCTTTTTGGTCTACAGAGTTTATTTTCACCTTTATCAGAAGAATGAGAAAAGTCAGTTTTGATTGTTGATTTTGGATTTTGTACATTTTCTTTGGGTATATGAACCGGCGACGGTGGCGTGATCAGACCAGGAATTGATTCTGTAGATTTCTCAGAAGAAATGGAATTTTCAGGCGTTATTTGCAAAGAATTTTTAAGTTGTAATTCTTTCTGAAACCCTTGAAGAGGGGTAGGACAAAAATCAGCGTCAGAATGTTTCTTAATTCCTTCATCAAACAACAATTCCTGCGACGAATGATTTTCTTTGTTGAAACATATAATCTGGTCTAAATGTCTGCGCCATATAATTGGCTCATCGAGCAATTTAATCAAATAGAGACGGTTCCCTAGTGGTTCTACAACTGTCCCTTCTGTCCAAGTAGGTTTGGAAGGGTTGCGATAATCTTTAACCATAACTATTTGCCCTGAACTGAGATTTATATCTCTGGACCCCCTGAAATATTTTTCTTGTCTTTGGTGTGACAATTTCAAATTTTCTCTTAATAGATCAAACCTAGTTTTAATACTTCTATTGAATAATAATTTTGCAGGACATTCGCCAGTTTCTGAATGAGGGGTATTTCGATAGTTCAACAAATATCTATTCAATAATGTTTCCAACGATACTCCCACATTAATCGGATCTTTAAGAGCTTTTTTTAGTGCGTTTTTCACAGATTTTACTGCATTTTCAGCAGCACCGTTAGAGCTAGGGTGCCATGGTGTGGACCTAATATGTCTTATACCATTTAGCTTACAGAATTGATCGAATTCTGAAGACGTGAACTGTGTTCCATTATCAGAAACAATCGTGTTAGGTAAACCATAGCGAGCGAAAGTTTCTCTCAGCTTTTCAATGGTTTCTCTACTGGTTGTTCGAGCCATTATGAAAACTTCTGGGAATTTCGAATAAGCATCAGTTATTATCAGAAAGTCTTTAGATTTAAATGGCCCCATAAAATCAACATGAATTCGATCCCATGGCCCGCAGGCCGAATTCCATTTTACTAGTTTGGCCTTTGGAGGATCAGCGCGTTCAGTCATACAAACTTTACATGAGTTGACAATTTTCGAAATATGATCATCCAAATTTGGCCACCAGAAGTAAGTTCTGGCTTTTTCTTTCATTTTTGAAATACCCATATGGGTTGAATGAAGCTCTTGCAATAACTGTGATTGCAAGGATTCAGGAATTATTATTCGGTAGCCCCACATTAAAACACCCCTATTACAATAAAGTTCATGCCTTCTGAGGAAATAGGGTTTCAAATTATTAGTTATATCAGAAGGCCAATTACTTTCTAAAAACGTGATAACTTGCCCAAGAACAACGTCCCTTCGAGTTCTATCCCTGACTAACTCGAATTTAACAGGTAAACCTTGATCTATAAAATTGAAACTATCAGAGCCTTCTATATCTGCATCTTGAATTTTCAATGGTAAACGTGAACACAAATCAGCCATATTAGTTGGCCCAGGAATGTATTTCAATTCATAATTAAATTCAGATAAGTAAACTGCCCATCTTTGTATTTTTCCTGGAGCCATAGCCGGAATACCTCTCTTTTCCCCGAACAAAGCTAATAAAGGTTTTTGATCGGTACAAATTACAAACTTCCTACCCAACAAATATTGACTCAATTTTTTAACGGCCCAATAAATTCCTAATGCTTCCTTATGAATAACCGCATAGTTATTTTCCGCTTTGGAATATGTTCTTGAAATAAAACAAATAGGTTTTTCTTGATTTTCAGAAAAAGTATGTGATAGAACTGCACCGATACCCTTGTTACTTGCGTCACAATATAATTTAATGGGAAGATCAGGATTAAAATGACACAACACCAAGTCCGATGTCATAGCTCTTTTGGCGTTTTCAAAGGCACTTTGACAATTTCCATCCCATTTAAAAATATTTCCCTTTTTCAGCAAACTATATAATGGAAATAACATGTGTGACAAATTTGGAACAAATTTTCCGTAATAATTAACTAGTCCAACGAATGACCTAACTTCACTAACATTACTAGGAGCCGGGGCATTTAGTATAGCTTCTACTTTGGACGGATTTTTGCGCAAACCCTCTGAACTAATAATGTGTCCCAAATAACTTATTTCATTCTGAAGAAAAGAGCACTTGTTTAAGTTTAACCTAAAACCTGCTTCTTTGAGTCTTTTCAGTACCGCTGCAAGGTTATTCAAATGTTCAGACAGAGAAGATCCAGTAACAACAAGATCGTCCAAAAAACAGACAACGCCATTAAGTCCTTGTAGAACCTTTTCTACAATACATTGAAACTTTTGACATGCTGGCTTTGTACCGTATGGAAGTCTATTCAATCTAAAAATGCCTTTATGTGTACTCCAACTCAAAATTTCAGAAGTTTCATCGTCCAAAACTAACTGATTATAAGCATTCAGAAAATCTAGTTTTGTGAAAAGTGTACCACCTCTAAGTTTAAGAAAAAGCTCTTCAATTTTTGGTAACGGATAATTGAAATCTTGTAAATACTTATTTATTGTGGACTTGTAATCTGCACAAAGTCGTATTTCACCGTTAGATTTAACTACTGGCACTAAAGGAGTTCCAAATCTACTATTACTTACTTTTGATATAACTCCCTCCTTCTCAAGTTTAGTTAGTTCATTTTCAATTTTTTCTTTAAATGCAAAAGCTATCGATCGAGGTTTACAAAAAATTGGTTGGACCTTCTCTATCAACGGTAGACTAACTTTTTCGAACTTGTAACAGCCTAATTCTTTTTTAAAAACTTCTTCATATTCCTTCAATAGTTTTTCCAATTGCGATTCAACTGATGAAGAAACTTGATGAATACTATTGATTTTAATATTGAATAATTTCATGAAGTTTCTACCTATTAAAGGTCTCATTCCATTTTTAATAACAATAACCTCAATTTCTTTACTGATATCGTTATACTTCGCAATAACATTAATCTTACCCACTGGTTCGATCACACCACCGTTGTAGGTTGTCAACTTCATCTGTACTGGCTTCAACAAACTTTTAAATTGACTAAAATATTCCAAAAATACCTTTTCTGGGATCGCCGTGATCCCTGAACCAGAATCAATTTCCATTAAAATTGGTACTCCATTCAAATTGACCTCCGTTTCGTTGCTTGTGTGGCACGTAGCGCCGTCTTGTTGAAAGTTAACGATTTTTTTCACCAATTTCTTTATTGCGGTCCGACAAGGTGCTTCACGACGACCCAAAAATGTTGGAGTTTGAAATTTTCACCATTTTTATAGTGAATTTTAATAATTTCAATGCGTTCTTGAAGCGTGTATCGTTTCATTTTATTAATGGCGTACTTTCTACTTGCCAAATGTCAAAAAATGACCGCTTCAAACGTGGCATCTACCGAAATAGCGGGCTTATATTGGAAAACCCTTCACATACTTTTTGAATTTTTCACTTACCTTAGTGAGATCAGCTTGTTGGTTGGAGAGTCTCTCTCGCTGGTAATTGATGAGAGCAATTAATTCTCTATATTGAGCATTATACAAAACAGATTCTTGCAATTTGTAACTATCATCTTTAGTCTTATTCGATGATTTACTAGAGTTCTGAAAAAATTCAGGATAAATATATGTCGATATATGAAGAAACCAAATAGTAACCTGCAATATGTTTGTTCTTTGTTTTTCTGGATTCACAGCAGATGTGGGGGGTGGGGGATCTCTGTACGGTGGAGGGGCAGGCGGATCTTTGTAGGGAGGAGCAATTCGATGACTAGGAGAACCAGATTTCTCTGATTCAGAATAATTGCTCTTCCTTGGCGAACTTTGAGGTGAGGGTGAATACGTATTTTTAACGTCTACATTAGGTGTCTTTACTTGTTGCACACCTTTTACTATACCTATATTATCTGAACTAGAGTGATGATTCAAACTGAAACAAAAATATTGTAAGAAAAAATTTGATAAAAGCCCTGAGCAGGAGCTTTTGAGCGATAGTTCTTTGGTGGAGCACAAAGATTATTACTCCAAAATTTAATATGGGATTTGAGATTGATACCAAATATATAAATGCAGAATCTCAGCTCAATCGGAATTATATTATGGAAATTATTCTTCTCTTAAAAAATGGAATCTGTTTCAGTTGGTGAAATTTTGTAGAACACTTTATCTCAATGAGTAGATGAAGCTTATAATTCAGATAGTTACAATGGTTCAATATACCTGAACCTAATAATAACAACCATTTACACTTACTGTAAAGAATATTGTTTTGAGCCATCTTTACTATCCTCAGAACTACTACTTATATTCAGTACTTGTGGGCTACTGGTGTTGCTTTGGGAACTTTTATTTTTATTAGACGATTTGTCATTCCACTGTAGTATGAATTGTACGTCATTTGAATATTCCCCCCATTTATTCAATATCTGAAATGAGTCTTATTACATTGATACTTCACATATTTTTAATTTTTACCTTAAGGGGGTGTTCGGAAGGTGCAAGTAGTCTTTCGTTGTTTCTCCATCTCTCAATCAGACTAAATCTACCAGATTTACCAGTAGCATGAGCTAAAGCGAATACAACATCTTGGCAAGTAGTTGTTTCAGTAACTCCACATACTATTCGTTGTATTCCTTCGACCCAAACTTTTAATTCCATTCTAATTTACTGCTTCATTATGAAACTGAAATAATAATAAGAAGGGTATACCAATAATAAGACTAGTGTTTACAAAGATTTCTAGACTTCTAGAGTATTTAATATACCTCTTAAACTGAACATGAGAGAAGGCCAAAGATGAGAAGGCATTTAATTTGATCTCCTGCATGAGTTATTCGATAATTTCATTCATTTCCTGTTGATCTTTGGTACTGAGTAGGTATAATATAATGTTATGGTAATTAATAGGTTCATCAATGAATTTCAATTAATTTTTGTATGTCAACAAATTCTTTTCTTCTTCTTCTTCAATGTTCAGTAACCACAGACATAGAACAAGATAATGAAAACTCTGGAGCATAGATAAAAAAATCTTCATATATATTTATCTATGCTCTGGAGCTGGGGAACAGGCCAAAGCGACATCAGGCGGCTGTTGGAGGAACCCTTGGTTCTAAAATTGGCAGCAAATTTGAACGACCTGTGCCATATGATAGTGAATATTTTCTCAATCAATATATTTCAGCACTCACTGATATGGAAATATTCCTACTTAATAATTTGATATCCATCTGATGAAAATAAACTTGATGAAATATATCGACATCATAAATTTTCGCGAATATACATAATTAATTATATTGATCCAAACCATACAGGGTGGAATTAATTCAATTCTTCTACAAATTCATATCAAATACTTTCCAATATTCCAGATAATAAGGTTCCAGTATTAAAATCACGTAAACCATTTTGGTCCAACTATTTTCTGACCTCGAATGAAAGCGATAAAGCAATTTGGCAATCCGAGTGGAACACATGAAATATTGAAAATAAAGATTTTAAATTTTAATATTTTAATGGTCAGAATAATTACAATTTATATAGATAAATTTCATAACTCCCATTTATTGAATAGAAAACCGATTGCTGAAGATATCTTCAAAGCCAACCATGTTTTGGTTGATATTTTTTCTGAACTCTCTGAATGTTTCGGGAGGCCATTGGTGATTTTCCTTGGTCAGTAATTGATGGACTTTGAGGTCTTGATGTGGATAAGGTTGAAGTCTGAAAAACAAGAGAAATTACTTATGTTTATTGAATATTAGGTATACAGGGTGTTTGGTAACTCGATGTGATCCTTCGAAAGGAATATTATACCACTACTTTGAAAACCTATAAAAACATACCAAATACAATAAAAACAGCCATACTTTTCAAATAAATTCAGTTTATAGATTTTGCATTTTTCATTTTTGAGTTGCGTTTGAAAGCGTCTGCATAATGCAATTCGCTTCAGATCGATGAATTTTCAACGTCAATCGATTCATTAGACCGAGAAGTAATAACCGTTTTTGTAAAGATAGATCTTAGAGAATTTTTGCAAAATGCTGCAATATAGCGTTTTAGGGGGGTCAACCCCTTAGCCAATTTCCGTCCAAAATTTTGAAAATTTTAGATGATCATTTTATGTGTGGATTGAAAGGGACTACAGAGTGAAAAGGAATATGCGATTCAACTTTGATTCCGGCAGTCCATCGTTTCTCAGCTCCTATGACGAAGCAGAAAATTTCAAAAAAGTTGAAAAATCGCCATATTTTCGTTACCTTAGAATTCCATGCTTCACTGAACACATTTTGCTGCAAATGACGTCTCGTATATCTTATTTGAAGGATCACGTCGAATTACCAGACACCCTGTAGAGAACTAATCAACCAGAGCTGTGCCGAAGTTTTGTGCATAGTGCTCGTGAAAGCACTCGAAGCACTTTTGTGCTCGTAAGCATAGATACTCGTAAGCACCAGTGCTTAGTGCGTGGTGCTTATCGAATTTTTGAAAGGCTTAGTGCTTAGTAATTCCAAAAAGTGCTCCTATGCATAGCAGTGCTTCCAAACAATTTTAGAAATTACCAAGTACTAACCCTTTTATGGACTTGTCGGAACATTAAAATGACAAAGACAAAGAACTAAAATATTAATTTTTTTTCGTTCAACCTCTATGGATATCTAAGTTGTTGAGTTTTCCTTCTTTATAACTCTAGTGTTAAAAAAACAAGTCTTTAAGTTTCCATTATTTTGACACTAAGAACAAAATGTTATATTGTATGCCGAAATTTTTTTGGGAAATTATATGGAGCAATGCGACTCTTTTTTGATATACGATGCAAGTTTCTATAATCATGCCTTCAAATTATTTATTGGCGAATATTTAAGTTACACTGTTCACTGACATAAAGAGCTCAGAGAACGTTTTTTCATTGCAGGCAGCATTTTTTTTAGCCAAACCACAAGAAACATTTCCATCTTATTTGTTGCCAGGATGTCATTGTCTTTCTATAACTTTTCGAATTTTATTTTCTGTTTCGAGACCACTTGCTATTCTTACATTTTTTTCATATGACGTCATGGTAACTTTATGTTTGTCTGTGAACGACAATGATGGACTTGCTGAGAAAAAACTATTGTCAATTTCAATTAGGCCCAGTAAAAAACACGATAATATCACGATATTAAAATCAAAATTTCAAACTAAGAGACATTTGGATGGAATATACAAAGGTTCATTTTGAAAAGTGCTCGTGTAAACGAAATACTTTCCAAAAGTGCTTAGTAATCACGAGCATCCCTTAAAAAATAAGGTCTTAGTGCTTTCTGCTCGAAGCACTTTTCTTCAGTGCTCGGCACAGTTCTGTAATGAACTGATTATTTTATACCCCTGTATGAATAATATGCAGTTCAATAGAATTCACCAAAGGAAGGATTTCTTGAATCCTTTCTTCTTAATCTATTGGATATGTGTTTTTGAAAATAGCCTGTTTTTAGGCAATGCATATACTTACTGATGGACTCTGGTCAAATGTTTTTAAACTGGACTTCTGATCCTCTATTTTCTCAGGAACTATTGGTTTAGCTAGTCTCGAATTCTCATCTAATTCATCATCCAACAATGGTGAAAAAGTGACAGAGGGACTTTTTTGTTTAACAGCTTCAGTAATCACTGTTTCATCAAGTTTTTCTTTAACATCCTCAGAATTACTTAAATCATCTGCAGCAGTATCTTCTTCTTTAGCGGATATATATTCAGGTTCTTTACAGACGCTTGAATGTAGCTGAGAAGATGCTTTTGTATCTTCTTGAAGCATTGAAGAATCAGATATATTACTTGAAAGCGTTTTCTCCTGATTTTTTGTTTTGTCATTTTCATTTTGTATTGGTTTAGAATCATTATCGAGAAATACGAGATCTTTTTCTTTGTGTGTTTGACTACAGCAAGTTGTTGTTTCGTTTGCTTTCTCAGATATTTCAGAGCCACTGTTATTTTTGTTAGGCGTTGTTGGATGAGATGGATGTTTTTTTGGAGTAGCATCATGCTTTTTTCCTGATTCATTAAAGGATATGTGTTGACCATCTGTTCCAATAACTTTAAGTTCTGGAGATCTGGTTTTTTCTCTAGCTCGTTCCATTGATTCAGGTTGAACCAACCCCATTGAAAGTTGCGTTGTAGAGGTATCCAAAACGTTCTTAATTTCGAATTGAACGTCACTTTTTGTAGGATCACCCATTTTCTCTGTTATATCAACGCCTATAGGTGAGTCTCCACTGATTAGTGATGTACCAATTTTCTCCATGATACTTTTATCAGCTACTGGTTCTGATGTCACAGAAGTAGGCTTTCTGGGTATTTCTGTGGTGTTTTCGGGGGAAAATTCAGTTCCTAAAATGTGACTGAAAGAGGACGGTGATCTACGTCCTTGGGGTGAAGCTTTTTTACTATCGAAATTGATCAAGTTTGACTCATTTTTTGACTGTACAAGTGAAAGATTCTCGGTAAGTTGTGTTACAAAGGTCATTGGAGGATTCAATTTGTTACCGTCAATATCTTTGATGACGTTCATTATACCTGATCCTGTGATATCAGGAAGATTGATAGGTGTTACTGGCCTGGAGATAGCTGGACTTTTCGATGACAGTTTCTCTGCTGCTAAAATTGCTTTTTGTAAATTTTGTTGTTTTTTGAATGAGTCTCTATTATGACAATGGCCTATTTGAGATCTGAAATGAAAAAGATATTTTATCATTTCAAGTTTCTTAAAAACCGGGCCCGGCACTCGAAGTGTAACTATACAGGGTGTCTATTTCAAAGTGGACAAACTTCGAGGGGTGATTACACAGGGTTTCTATAAATGATTATAACAGCGCAGTTGGCGTTGGACTATTATAAATATTTTTATTCTTATGTAAACTTCAATTTAAACAAACTATACTGTGAGTTTAGGCTGGTCATCCTGAAAGACATTGAATAATGTGATTGGAATTATAAATTTGTAGACTTTGCATGAGAAACGATAAGATACAAAATTTCCAAAGCAACTTACGATGTTACAATCATTTATAAAGACCCCGTACAAGTGATTTGTAACAAAAAATGTCATATAACACATGGTCGAAATGTTGACGGTTATTTTTCAATTTAACATTTCTTGTTTTTACGGAATATTTCCAGTTTTTTCTCTAAAATGATCATTATTCAGTTTTGCTTGTAGTCTCATTAAAATTGATTACATATTTGGAAAGGAAAATAAATTTGCTACAAGATGAGAGAGTCTGTGTGTAGAATTGATGATTTCCATAAAATTACATTAAGATTTGATCACGAAGAGCTTCAAAATAGAGCAATTTAGGTTCGGAATTTTAAGACTTTTTAGTTGTTGTCATGTTAGCTCTGACATTATAGCAGATAATGAGCAGCTAGCACAAAAGTTGGTATGCCATTCAAAAGTAAACTAAATGGGGTATTTTTTACTGAAGAGAAAGCATATGCACAATCATTAATATTTCATCGAAAAAAACATTGCAAAAATAGTACCTACTGATTTTGTTAACTTCAGAATCATGATATTCTTCTTCTTCTTAGAGAAAAAGCTTTGAATTTTTCGAGAAATCAAGAAATGTTAAATTGAAGAATAACCGCAAACATTTCTACCATGTGTTATATGACATTTTTTTGTTGCAAATCACTTGTATAATCACCTCTCCAAGTTTTCCACTTTAAAAGTATACACCCTGTATAACTATAATTTCAAACCATCGACGCACCTGTTAAAGTTATAAGTCGATGGCCTAACTGTAATACCCCGTATCTGAAATAAGTGAATTTTATAGGAGAGACAAAATACGAATATTAATCAGAAAAATCAATGAAGGCAAAACTTTTTTCTTCAACATAGAAAAAATAATTTAATTTCTTAGTAACAGGCAACCAAAGTATTTCGGAAAAATTGAAAATATCGAGTTTTTTTTTGCCTCGAGAGATTTTTGCAAAAAATTCACTTATTTCAGATATGGGGTATTACAGTTAGGCCATCGAAGTATTGTTCACAAGAGTATGATTTATGAAAGCAGTTTGCTAAAAGTTAACGCACCTGACAAATCGTTGATATAAAAATCTGAATCAGATAATGGGTTGGACCGCTGTAACAGCCGATGGGCGATCCCCAATCATTTTTATTGAGCCTGGCGTAAAAGTTAATGCGAAATATTATCAGGAAAAGGTTCGCGAGGCTGCTTCTAAGCCTTGGGCAGACATACAATATTGCGGTTACAGACCATATACGTTCATACAAGACTCTGCACCGGCTCACGAAGCGCGAGTGAACCAAGAATGGCTGAGAAACAACGTTTCGACCACACAGTGGCTGATTGGCTCTCGAATTGACCAGACGTGAATCCAAAGGATTATTTTCTCTGAGCCATTTTGGAAAGCAAGGTCCGAACTAAAAAATATACCAGCTTCGAGACGCGATAGAAAGCCATTGTCCGTGAGTGGGCTAAAATACCTGCAAGTTACGTTAGGGTAACTCGTGATTCGTTTTTTGACCGTCCCAAGGCAATAGTCACAGTGAAAGGTGGTCATATCGGACCAAAGTGAATTGATTCTGAAATTTTGATTATTTCCCATGTTCTGTACCAGGCGTCCTAAATTCGTTGTCTAGAAAGGGGACCTCAGAAACCCGATGAGCTAGAACAAAATGTAATAAAGAAAAATTGATTACTTCAATGAATTCTACTGAAAAAAGTGCCTGTATAATGTTTTAGTTTAATGTTCATAACTTCAGTAATGAAGAAGTTATGAGAACTTTTCATTTATAGATTGATATATAATTTGGGAGGATTCTGCATTTCTAAAAAACTTTGTAGGTTTTCATTCCCAGTCTCTGAAACAGAAATAATTAAAAAAACACACAATTCAGAAGATTTTACATGTTTTACTGAAAAAGGCGTCTGAAACCGATACCGAAACATTACATTATCCTTTTCGTTTATTTCCTTTTTTAGTTTTACTGTTAGGCAACAATTCTTTCAAAACCAATTTGCTCCTGACAAATAAGTGCAAAGATTTTCGCAGAAGCACTTCATCTTAATTAAATTTTTTTATTATTTCTGTTTCAGAGACTGAGAGTGAAAACCTAAAAAGTTTTTTAGAAACTTTTCATTTGACGCCATTTTCCAATTTTCTCTGATAATTCGAGAACGGTTTTACTCATAGAAGGTTGCGGTTTTCACCAAATGAATTCTTTCAAAAATCAAGCCCAAAAAAGTGCCACTCATTTTGTTCTGTCTCATCGGGTTTCTGAGATCTCCTCAATGACAACGAATTTAGGAAACCCGGTACATTTAATTATAAATCATTTTCTGAACAGAATTTATGACCTTTTGAATAAATTAAACTTTGAGTGTCGAACCCAAAGATATTCCACAAGAATAGAAATATCTTTGGTCGGACCCTGTATACAGCAACTTACGCTATGCAAGCCCCTTTGACAACTTGCCGCCACTTATTCATTCCTGAATTGAGGATAGCCAGTTTAGCTATTCTTCGGAATCTGAAATAGGAAAAATGTAAGAAAACAACATACCATTTTGGGGGAGTTTATACCTAGCTGTTGCTGTCTCGTTTGCAGGAGGCGGTGCATAAAGAAGGTCTTCATCATCTTCTGTAGCAACTGGTCCAACTTTGAAGTCTTTCATCAACCTCCTTTCCCATACTTTATTCTTCTTTCCAAGAATTGCTGAAAATTCAACAGAATCAGGAAGAGATTACAGGTTGTGATTAATATTATGATCTAACACTCGTGCTTTTCACTTCATGCTTCATAGTAGTCTAACCTCAGAGGAAGGAGTAAGTTCACTTCTTCCTCTGAGAGTCTAAACTATTCAAATGCAGAATTATTTTTTAATTGTATGTTCCTTTTTTTTGTAAGATTATTGTTCTGTCTGGAGATTCGAAAAATAAGTATATCTAGGAATATAAACAAAATGATGATCTGTTAGAAATGTGCAAATAATTAATAAAAATAATATAATAAATAAATATAAATAATAAAATCTTCTTCTTCTCTTAATATGTATAAAAATCAATTGCTGTTCGTTATCGTTAGTCTCGCTAAAACGGCTGAACGGATTTGTCTTATCTTGGTCTTGAAATGTTTGTGGAGGTCTAGGCAAGGTTTAAAAGGTGCGAAAATTTCATTCTCGGCCACAAAAATCACAACGTTGGCCATATAAGAGTGTGCTACGGTGAATGTCAGTTGAATAATTTTGATGGTTTGAATCATAGATTATAGAGTATAGATAATCTTTGGTTTGAATGATTATTTTCAAATTTTAAATTTAGAATTCTCCTGAATAAACCGTAGATAAAGTAAAGTATAAAAGCAATCGTAGATGAAGTTAAGTGTTGATTTATTAGTAGAGTCAAAATACCAGCAAGACGCAGAATGGCAAATTTGATTCTCAGAACAACCAATCCAGAGTATTGCGAGATAGAAGATCACAAAGATCAGGTGAACAAATCTAACAGAAAAATGCAGATGTGCGTGTTAACATGGCACAGTCACTTGCAACACAATCGCGAGAGGCAAGAAATGAAAGGAATCAACGAAGAAGATTTGAACAAAGAGAAGGGTGCAGATCAAACCAGAAAAGTAGAAGAGTAGTTTCTACAAATAATGTAGATTAATGGCAAAACAACGTTAGCCGGGACATTTAGTAACCAATAAATACACAAGATTTTGACAAAAATTTATATACCTTTCTCTTTTCTTTCTGCCGAAGATGTGTCCATACCATTTAGATGTAAGACTTCCAATATTTCATATCTGAATGAAGATATATCGCTTTTGAGCTCATTAACATCATCTTCGGTAACTGGATTCTCCTCTTCCTTTTTATGCATTGCAGCAACATATCGCCAAACCAAAGCTCTCATTACTGCCGAATACTTATAGTCCCGTTCTTTTTCTTCCCTATTTCTTATCTGAAGTAAAATAACTTTGCGTAATTCTAGTAGTATATTATTAGTAGATTATGTAGATATAAAAAGAAATATGAAAATAGCCCAAATAAATGTTGGTGAAGAATATATGCTCTACTATGTACTGTGATGCAGATATGTGAAGGGTTTTCCAATAAAAGGTGTTATTTTGAATAGCCCGCTATTTCGATAGATGTCACGTCTGAAGCTTCAAGAACGCATTGAAATTATTGAAATTCACTATATACAGGGTGTTTCATCATAAACTGGACAAACATATATTTTCGTGTAGAGGACATCGGGACAATCATTTTTGCCTTATACAATATATCCCGTTTTCGAAGCATAAGCGAGATACAGGGTGTCAAACGTCATTTTTGAGCAAGATTCTTATGAGTGTGGTCAGTTATGTATAACACTAGGTGTAATGGTTTTTGGTCAAATCTCAGTATTTTTGGATCCTCTATTCAGAAAAAATGACGAACTCCGAAAAAAGTTTTACAAAATGGCGGAAAACCTGCAATGCTCCAAATTTTTTTCTGCGGTTGTCAAATTGACTTTTGTTTTCTGAATGAACATAATTTTCTAAGACTTTCCGTGAAAAAATTTTTTTAAAAATCGAACACAAATTTTTTTTACATGTCTACAGCGATGAAAAAATTTCACTCGAAACTGATGAAATTTTGTACAATTGTACTTCTTGAATTATCAATCACGAATATGAAAACAGAATCGTGAAATATCAAACGGTTTCGTTACTACAGTCATTCAAATGTTTCGTTCGGACCTCTGAAATATTAAAAATAAAATTGTTGTGGGTTCTAGAATCAAAATAATTAAATTATTGGCATGTCTTAACATTTTAGATGAATTTAAACGAAAAAAATCAGTGAAACTTAGTTGGGACTCGAAACGACGTAGGTATTAAATAGGGAAATGGCACTGTTCTAAGGATATTAATATTCGTTGCCAGGCAACGGTAGTTCGTAGTTCATAGAGTTTGACTACTGGCTAAATTATATACACTGAAATTAAAATACCAGTCCAGCTCTATGAACTACGAACTAACGTTGCCTGGCAACGAATATTAATATCCATACATATATGTTTGTCCAGTTTATGATGAAACACCCTGTATATTGTGAAAATTTGGCAGAGACAGTTAGTGAAACTCTTGAAGCACTTTGCCGGACCGCAATGAAGAAATTGGTGGAAAAATTCGAGCTGTTAAGTCCAGTTAGTGATGTGAAGAATAAAACCAGTGCACGTCGCTCAAGAACAGCTGAGAATATTGCAGCTGTAGCCTATAGTGTTGAAGAAAACCCAGGTTTGTATATTTGGGCCTTAAGGCTTATAAAGTTTAGTTGACACAAGAACTCATCAACAACGTCGTGTTTTTTCTGATTGGGTCGTTAAAATGCATGAAAATGATCCGGAATTCCATCGAAAAATCATCTTAAGTGATGAGGCCCATTTCTACCTCGGTGACTTCGTCAACAAGAAAAATTGTCGCATCTGGAGCTCTGAATCCCAAGTGTTATTGTTGAAAACTCTCTCTATCCTCAACGTGTGACTGTTTGGTGCGGTTTATGGTCAGGCGGAGTCATTGGACCTTACTTGTTCGAAAATGAGGCTGGAGCAACAGTTACGGTGAATGGATAGCGCTATCGAGAGATGTTTAATGATTTTTTATGGCCGAAATTGGATAGTATTGATCTGGACAACGTTTACTTTCAACAAGACGGCGTTACGTGCCACACAAGCAAGGAAACCATTGAACTTTGGCGGGAAAAGTTTCCGGACCGTGTTATCTCTCGAAGAGGTGATCACAATTGGCCACCGAGATCTTGTGATTTAACTCCTTGCGACTTTTTCCTTTGGGGTCATGTGAAAGAAGCGGTCTACGCCAATAGCCCAGCGTCGATTCAAGACCTCAAAGATGGAATTCGTGAGGCTATCGAGAACATAGGGCAGCCACTTTGCGATTTAGTTATGGAAAATTTCATTAAGCATAACAATGTAAGCGTGGTCGTGATGGTCATTCGCCTGATGTTATTTTCCACTATTAACGGCATAGCTTCTTCCTTACAATGGAAAAAAACATCCGATCATTTATATTGAAAATAGGTATTTTTTGAATATCAAAAGGACACATCTTATTGGAAAACCATTTAATATTAAAGCTAAATCTATAAAGCATATGACACTAGTGAATAATAACCCATTATTCACTGGTGATTAATGGATATTAATGACGGAGCAAACAGACGTATAATGGATGGATTATACAATACAATAGTCGTGAATGAACATGGTTGTTATCATTTCAATTATGATCACCTTTGATGAGAGCCTTTTGAGTTTATCCTTCTTCCTCAAACCCAGCAGTTTCAAGAAAAGTTTTGGTGTAGGTATAAGGTTGAATGGAGGGGGTAGTGTAGCACTTTCCTCAAAATAGCTAAGCCACAGTTTAGTTCTTGCGAATTTCCACTCAGTGTCTGAATGTTCCTTAAAATACATTTCTGTTAGATTTTTGATTCAATGTTAAAGCTTTTCCTGGTGAATTATTTATTTTATTAGCTGATAGGCTTGATATAAATATGAATGATTAATGAACTTGAAAACTTTTCACGAAATTTTAGATATTATGTTTATGGAAACACAGGAGAAGTATACAGGGTGACAATTCAGAAACTTGCCAGGTCAATTATGTCGCAATAGGAATTTTTTCAGAGAAAATGCCGAAAAGATCACTTGTAGAGGAACAAGTTATCTTTTTGATTGAGGTATAGCTCACCCCCTAATTCCTATTAAGAATATAGGGTTATTAGCTCCTACACCATAGAGACAGGATAGTATAGAGATGCCATCATTGAAATAAACGTGGTATCAGATGCGTCATATTACTACCACCTCACGTCAAATTTGACAATCGTTGAATTTTCTGGAGGAATTGTGATTCTTGCGCCTTTTTCTAGTTAAATTGTGATTTTTTCTATATTTATAAATATACAATAAAATGATATCGTGTGCTGTGAGGCTTTCTTCAAGCATAAAAGAGACAGATAAGAAAATTACAGGAAAAACATATCACGGATCGGGATGAGAACTGAACAGATCCGCATTCGACATTTTTGCAAGTCTGTCTTGGTAATCTGATTTATTTTTATATGTTGTGTATTTTATCGCCTGAAGAAAAATTCAACGTCGTAGTTTTTTGATGAAATTTGTGAATAGAAAAAACTGGCAACTTAATTCAACCATGAACTTTCCGCCATATTGGTCCACGACTAAGCCACGCCCAGTGGTAATATATTTCCTTACTCAATTGTATTTCATAGCGTCTCTTCTCTATTATATCTTGATGTGCTACACTAAAGGTTGAGGAGATTTCGGCTTACAATTTTGCTTGAAATATCTCCTACTACGAATAAAAATTTGACCTGTTCCGGCATTTTCTCTGGAATCAACCTTGTCTTGACATATTTGGACTGGCAAGTTTTCAAATTTTCACACTGTATAAATAATTTTTCCCGTTTGGAAATGATTTTTATTTTAGCTGTTTCAAGATTATTCTCATTGCTATAACAGGACCATAAAAAGCTGAACCTGTTTTCCTCATGAAATCTTGAATTCCGAAATACTCGAAAAAAAAGTATGTATTATGAACTTGGTATACAAATGTAAGGAAAAACTTCTCAGTTTCGTTGGCAATAAATGTGTTGAAAAAGTCAGTTTGCTGTCCGGTTTCTGGCCATAGTTTTTGATTGCATGAAAGAATTATTGACGTATGCACCTTTTTGAAAAGCTAACAAAACAGGGAAGTTTTTTCTCACATTTGTACACCAAGAATTACCAAATACCCTGTATAGATATACATTTTACACAACACTTTATTCTGCCTCATGAAAAAACCTATACCTACTTTAAAATACTGTCAAGCAATGTCCATTATATAATGATGGTTAAATGATACAATTTATATGTATATTATTGTGGGAAGAGTAATTACCTCGATAATAGCATATGAATTAGACATCATTGCAATAAGGAGGTTCAGCAATACTATAACATTTATAACGGAGTACGATCCAAACATGAGAAGGCCCCAAAATCGTGTGTAAGTCTTTATTCCAGTTAGTTCGAAATTTGACAGGTCAACTAGGCCAAAACTTGCCCAAAACAGAGATTGGGAAGACTCGAAAACACTGAAATATAAACAAAATCACTTACAAATACAGGGTGTTTGGTGATTCGACGTGATCCTTCGAAGGGCGTCATTTGCATTTGCAGCAAAATATGTCCAGTGAAGCATCTATTTTATAAAATTTTCTACTTCGTTATTAGAAATAATTGATTTTGTCAAAAGTACTCGACTCTGAATATTATATGAATATTTTTTTCCAAGCTGAGGAGATGGTTGTCATTTATTGCGAACAAAATTCTTTAAAAGTTCTGATAGCTGCACCTAATTTACTCAAAAATTTCTTGAAGAAAGAATTGCAAATTACTCGAAAAAAGTATTATTTACTTGGTGTACAAATGTGAGGAAAAACTTCCCTGTTTCGTTATCTTGCCAAATAGGTACCGGGTTTTTCACTATAATTTGACCCCCCCTTTAACTTTGTTACTAAAGGAGATACAAAAAAATGTTTCGTATAAAAGTTTCACGAAATCAACTGAGGTTTTTTTATATGAGTCCAGAAACTGAAATATATACAGGGTGGCCAACATATTGATGGCAACTTCATTTTTTCAAATGGAACACCCTGTATATTTTTCCATATTTGGCTAGCTCTTTTTCCCCTGATTTCGAATATGTTACATATGTTGGTCTATCTTTTCTATTCTGAGAACCACAGAGTTTCAAATTTTAAGAACCACCTGCCAAGATCTGTAATCATTTTACAAGTGGCAGAGTGCGTTTACTGAAAATGCTCATTGAATGCAACTATATTTTTTCAAATGGGATACCCTGTCCTGTATATTCTTCCTTTTTTTGATAGGCTATTTCCTCCTGATCGCGAATATAAATGCGTATGTGGGTGTGTCTCTTCAATATTCAGAGTTTCCAAGTTTTGAAATGATGACATCGAAAAAAAAAATATGTGAAATACCTACGAAATTCTTTATATCCAAACAATCTACTTAAAAGTATTATTTTAGAATGAATACTTAACAATTACTTAACCAATGAAAAATGATAAACTATGGTAGTATGGTAAGAATAACATCAACTAAAGAAATTGCTCAAAATGACTACCTTCATTCAATACACATACATACATAGTTCATATAGTTGTCTCAAGTTGTTTATACTATTTCTGATAGCATTATTATGGCTCTGACTCAAGTCGGAAATTAAAGATTCAAAAGTTGTTTCTAATAATTATTACAATATTATCATTATTCTTTGTTCGTTGACGGGATTAGTTCCGAATTATGGGTTTAATATTGATTGATTTTATATCATTAATATTATTCTCCGCTTTCATTAATTGTCATTATTGCTGAAGTAAATTTTTTCTTCAGGAACGGCTATAAAAACGTGTCCAACGGTGTTAAATCGGGACTATTTGGTGGCCATAAAATGGGTGCGCCATAACCACTCCAAAGATCAAATTGGCCACTTAAAAATTCACGAACTTCCCAAACGCTATGCCAGATGGTTATTGAAATTTGAAACTCTGTGGTGCTCAGAATAAGAAAAATAGACCAACATATGTTACATATTCGAAATCAGGGGAAAAAGAGCTAACCAAATATGGAAAAATATACAGCGTGTTCCATTTGAAAAAATGAAGTTGCCATCAATATGTTGGTCACCCTGTATATATTTCAGTTTCTGGACTCATATCAAAAAACCACAGTGGATTTCGTGAAACTTTTATACGAAACATTTTTTTGTATCTCCTTTAGTAACAAAGTTAAAGGGGGGGTCAAATTATAGTGAAAAACCCGGTACATATCTCAATAATTTCCTAATGCAATCAAAAACTATGGACAGAAAACCGAAAGGTTACAGAATTTTTCGAGTCATTCAGATATCCTATTCTGACTTGAAAGAGTCTGTTGCCAGTTCGGTTTTCCGCACCTATGGGCGGATTCCTTCATGCAATCAAAAACTATTTTTTGATTGCATGAAGGAATTATTGAGGTATGTACCTTTTTGAAAATCCTACGAAACAGAGAAGTTTTTCCTAACATTTGTACAGCAAGTTCATAATACTTCTTCCGAGTAATTCTCAATTCTCTCGTCAAGATTTTATGAGGAAAACAAGTGCAACTATTTATGAACCTGTACACTTAGAATTTTTCATCAATACTTTTCCGCAAGAAATGAGGGACATCTCCCCAGCTTTGAAAAGAACTGCCATTGAATATTAAGAGTCAAATATTTTTCACAAACACAATTATTTTCAATAACGAAGCTGAAAATTTTAAAAAAAGTTGAAAAATCGCCATATCTCCGTAACCACAGATTTTCGGATCATGGTAAACTAGACGCATTCTTCTGAAATGACATCTAGTATATACCCTTCGCTGGGTAACTTCGAATTACCAAACACCCTGTATTGTGAATGAATTCCTCAAAAATAGTAAATTATTTTAAATCTTGTTTTTGAGCTCACTTAGAGAAGCTTCTCCATTTCATGCACGCGTCACCGAAATTGTCGAAGTCTGCATTTCCATTAGGAAGATGAAAACACTTCTGTCTTTCCAAATCCGAGAAATACCATAACAACTGGTTCAGTCCTAGAATTGGAATTATTCATTATAACGTTAGGGAAACATCAATATAGCTCTAAAAATTCTACAATAGGGATGTTGACTCATGTTACGAATTCATATAAATTGAGGTTTTCCTCATAGAAAGAAATTTTTGCAATCCTAAAAAACCATTTTAGTGATCTTATTATTCTCGTTGAATTAAATAAAGCTGATTTAAATTATGTTATTTATTATCAACTATCATGTGACTGCGAACGCCAATCAGAGGTAATCCGTATAGTGACGTCAAACTATCCGTATTGTCATTGCAAATTCGAATGTTCGGTGCTCAGATCAACAAAATACATTCATAGGCCGGGTTCCACAAAACTCCAATCACCTTGATTATTGAAATGTCATCATTTCTCTGCAATTTTAAGTTTATTTTTGACATAAACCATCGACTTACTTCAATATAAACGATTTGATTGCCAATCAAGCTTTGTGAAACCCACGGTTCTGTGACTTGAACCATAGTAAATATATAATATATCATATCTATGATTCGAACTAACGAAGTTGAAAGCTGAAAGAGAACAGAATACCTAGTTCGTTACAAGAACGATAATCTACAATTTTCTTTATAATGGAGATAGGATTCATCAAGGGTAATAGTAGTATAACTTTTACCGAAGATAAATTCCCTTATGGTCGCAAGTTTCTTTGCTGAAAACAAGGATTTTTGTGCAGCGGACCTTAAAAACGTGAAATTGTCTTTGTAAGTAGCAGACTTTTAACTCATATTTATTATCACAAATAAAAGAAGCACCTCATTCAGCATTTACAGACCGACGTATTCATTTTGAAGGCTTAGATTGAACTTTTCCACAAGGGATCGGGCAAAATCAGTTCGCTTTGACAGAAGTCAAAGTATGTTCACTGTATTATGACGTAATCATCAGAACGTGACAAAATTGAGCATTTCCGCGGGAATTTTGAATTGTCTTTTCATTTACTCATTTTTATTGGCAACTACTATATTTTTAAGGAAAAAGTAATTTTTTCGTGTTTCTATAGGGTTTATCTATAAAATAAAATAAATTCCAAAAAGTAGTCAACATCCCTATTGTAAGAATGTTCGGTCTGTGCTACCATACTAGAGATTTGATGGATGTCATTGGTCAGAGTAAAGGTTGATTCTCATTAGACGTGCAAGGAACCGAATCGGCAACGGCAAGGCACGTGCTCGACACGAGCAAGATTTCTTGAGGGTATTCACACTGCTATAGGCTTGCCGTGGGTTAAGTAGGTTTCAGCTTTGTGAAAAGTGAAATGTTCTCTACTTCTACGTTAATAAAAATTGCCCTGTTATTAGATGAAGAAGAGCTTGAAATGAACAATAATTCAAGAAAGAGAAAAAGGCGTTATTGGGTACATAAAATGCTAAAAAAACGAAATGAAGAAGGAGAATTTGCAACTTTGCACCCGGAACTTTTAGATGACCAGACAAAATTTTTTCAATATTATCGAATGTCTAGGGATGAGTTTGACAATTTATTGGACCAAATTAGGGAACCTCTTCAAAAACAAAACACAACCTTTCGTGAATCCATCTCACCTGTTCAAAAACTGGCGGTCTCCCTAAGGTAAGTATTTTTTAAAATATTCTTTATTTCATTTTTTTATTCTCCATTAACAGAATTTATATAAATACAATTTCGTGCCAATTGTGTTCCATAATGTGTTTTTATACATACTGTCAACGTATTTTTTATTAGAGAAATCATAGAGAGCTTCATTTTCTCTAACATATTCGATAAGGATTTCATCTTCTTCGAATGAAAAAGTATCCTTCTTCTGACGAGACGACATATTCGCTCTTGTCACCACAACACTCCCAAAATCCTAGGAAGGCAAATGCTACCAAGCCGGTAACGTATTCACACTGTCGGAACGTGCACGGAACGTGCTCGGCAAATATTGTTTGAGAAGAACCCCGCGGTCAAAGGCCGTCGCTTGCCGAGCCGTTGCCGGTATAATGTGAATTTAACCACACAAAAACCATATGATCAATGGAAAAGATATTTTGCCGATCCGGTGCCTTGCCTGTGCCGAGCACGTTGCTTGCACGAAAGTGAGAATCGGCCTTAAAAAACATATAAAATATTTGAGAGAAGCCTTGAGCAGGTGCTTTTGATCGCTCGTTCATTGATGGAGCAATAATGCTCAGCTTCAGATTGATCCTTAGTATACGAATGCAAAATCTCAGCTCGATCGGAATTATATTCTGGAAATTATTCGAAAAATTAAATATGTAAAAAAACAATAATTGAAGATTAAATTCTATGGTTCTGTTGATCGATCGTCTTTAAATTTTGCATGAACATTCATACACAAAATAAATTTCACTCGGATATCTTGTTATGAAAATATAAAGATTATTCTTCTCAATATTCGAATTGAATTTTCCAAGGTTCTGTTAGCACAAAATTTTGGCTTATTATGAGCATGTGGTCGCAAAATTCCATTTCGATTTTTTTTTGACCATGGATTCGTCATCAGGGAGTCGAACCCTATCGTTTGAAACCAAAATTAGAAAACTACAGATATTTGGGCAAAACTATATAGCACACATTTAATATTGGGTGGTTTTCGGGTGTAGTAGTCATTAAAGGCGTTATTTATGATTTTCTCTTTATTGAAATGCCTAAGTTTTCGCCACTGCCATGTGTGGCTTCATAAGAGGTCTAAAAATGAAAGGGGAGCATGGTCACATTGAGTGAGTATAACAATAATATTTCAAATTTTATCGAATTTTAATATACTTACCTTGTGACCATGTTTTTAGATCTCTGATAAAGCCACACAGGGCAGTGGCGAAAGCTTAGGCATATCAATAGAGAGAGAACCATGAATGAGGCCTTTAATGACTCCTAAACCCGAAAACCCTCAATATTACAAACCAACAGTCGATAACCAATAAATAATAGCACCTATACAGCCTATACTCCGCTCACATATTATTGAGCGCAAAAAAGGCGTTTTTATTTATTTAACTGAGGTTGGCAATATTTACTGTCATAACGTAAAATAAAGTCCACGAATGTACCCGGCCTCGTCCGACGAGATTTCGAGTCAAGATCAAAGAACTCCACGATTTATGCAACTTTTATTCGTGATATTGACAACATTGCGTATCAATCTGACAAGAAAATAAACAACATAACCCAAAATTTTATCCATACGTCGAGATAAAATTCCAAGAAAGAAGCATGCAAAAGTTTATGACTAGACTTGCTGAGATGAAGACTCGAAGAATATTCCTACTCAAATGTAAGCAAAATAAATTATGCCCAACCTTTTTGTGCGCCGAAACGTTGTTGAATAAATTTTTACTAAGATTTCCACGTTCCAACCTAGATGCCGAATTACCAAACCAAATTCTCCTAAAATTTTAATATGCACAGTGGAATATGCCAAATTATCATGGCCAGCCGACGGCTCAAACTTTTGTGAACGGACTATAGGTATTTAAGAAGAACGAGCGCTCCAATAACGAAACTTACCACATGCGAATGCAAACAGGACCAGACTGTATATAAAGAAGAACTTAACGATGTCTATTACCATTCTGCCCAAGGAAATTTGTAGCGGTCCTAGATGTGGGTTTATCGAGAAGAGATGAACGAGCTTCAGTGCACTGAAAAATAACTGATATGCTTGAAAAATTGTCCCTTCTGGTGTTATTGAACGAATATAACGGTTGTGATTGTTATTGATGTATTTCAGTTATATTATTATATCTGCCATTTCGACGTTAAAAACATACAATTAAGGGGCAAGAACTATATGATTTACAATTAAAAACGATATCTGGTGCTTCATTTTCAAAATCCATCCAAGACTAATTGACTTCTCGGCTGACTGTGACGAATCGAAATTAAGTTGGTATAATGATAGCTCATTTTATTATACCTATCTATTTTCATTTCAGGAATTTAGGTAGACATTGGAAAAAAAACTGACAGAATATACAGGGTGTTTCATTGGGAAAGGGAAATACTTCACAGGTGCATAGGTGGCACCAAGACGGTTCTAGAGATACCCCATTTATTGGGTCTCACTGTCTTCATAGCCGAGATACAGGGTGTTTTATGAATTTTGCCCGTTTCTTCCTGAGGCCGTACCAAACGAACCACCCGGTATATTTTCTTCATATTTCGCAAATATGTTCCTAATTGAGAGCCCAAACATATCATGCAATAACCGTCTCGAAAATCCAGGTCCGGGTTAACAAAAAATTTTGAATCGTTTGAATACTTGAAACAACACACCCTGTACATCGGAATTTTGAAAATCTGTTTTAATATTCGAAAACACCACTAAAAACTAAACTGAGACGTATACTTCAAATTTTCGCGCAGAAAGTTTTACTGCACAAATTTTCAAGGTAAAAGTGAAGTTTTTAGGAACTTGGATACCCGAAAGTGGTTTGAAGTGACTTTAACAATAAATTATCAACAATATTGAATCCATAATTATTTCAACATTACTCCGCAATTCATTTTCACTTTGGTTTTCTTTTTTATAGCTGTATACTTCAAAATCCAGGTCCGGGTTAACGAAAATTATGAATCGTTTGAATCTTTGAAACAACACCCTGTACATCAGAATTTTGAAAATCTGTTTTAAAATTCGAAAATACCACTAAAAACTGAACTAAGACGTACACTTCAAATTTTCGCGCAGATAGTTTCAATGCACAAATTTTCAACGTAAAAGTGAAGTTTTTTAGAACTTGGATACCTGAAAGTGGTTTGAAGTGACTTTTAACAATGAATTATCAAAATATTGAAATCCATAATTATTATACGTTATGATGCAACTCACTTCTCAATAAATGAAAACTAATGTGGAAATGAATTACAAAGTAATGTTGAAATAATTATGGATTCAATATTATTGATAATTCATTGTTAAAAGTAACTTCAAACCACTTTCAGGTATCTTAGTTCTTAAGAACTTCTCTTTTACGTTGAAAATTTGTGCATTGAAACTATCTGCGCGAAAATTTGAAGTGTACGTCTCAGTTCAGTTTTTAGTGGTGTTTTCGAATATTAAAACAGATTTCCAAAATTCCGATGTACAGGGTGGACATATTTCGATGTTTTAGCACTACAACTTTTAAACCAGAAGAGATAGACAAATTCTGATACCCACTTCTCGATCTCTTTTTCTTAGAAACTAACAACAGTAGTATTCATTTTTGGCTACCTTCTTTTGTTTTCGAATTATTAGCGAAAATTGGAAAAGTGGCAATATCGAAAAAAACTCATATCTCCGCTAATACTGATGATAGAGCTCTGAAATTAAAACATTATACAGGCACTTTTTTACGTAGAATCCAGTGGCGTACTCGCCTTTTTTACACCATTTCTAATTACGGAGCTATGACCCAAAGTTATGTTTTTTTAAATGGAAATACTAAATTTTTGTGGCATTTTCTTGAAGCTAAATTTTTTCTGATTTCAAAAATATATAACATTGTATGGTTTGTATCAATATGAGTATAGAAAATGGTGAAAAACCTATTTTAATTTGAGTCTCAATATTTTCTATGGTTGACGAGCACAGAAAAATGGAGCTTCCTATGACAAGAGCAGTCTCCTTCCGCCAATCTCATTATTTCTATACTTTCAACTAATTTCTCCAAAAAATTCGCACATGCATATATTTCATAAAAACTTATATCTTGAAATGGATTTGGAAATAACAAAAAGATCCATATGATCCTCCGTTTCAATCGATATACTTAGTTATAATGAAATGGATGCAAGAGAATATTTTTATTGCACTCCAGAATAAATACGCACAAAAGCTTAGTAGTCTATTTCAAATCGCATATGAAATAACGCATATAGATATGATTGAAGTTATCAATTCAATCAGAAAAGTAATAAAGGAAAAATATTTTTCAATACCTAATAGTGATAACAATAAAAGGTCAGTAGGTTATAACTAAGATGTCTTATTTTAGACATCTTAGTTATAACTTAGAATGAGGGATCAAGTTTCACAGCAGTTCATCTTGGAGAAATTGAGTAAAGAGCATAGAAATGAAAAGAATACTGGAAAGATATTGTGGTAATTATACGATGCTAAATTTTTCTGTGCTCATCAACAGTTGAAACCATAGAAAATATTGAGACTCAGATGAAAATAGGTTTTCGATCATTTTCTATACTCATATTGATACAAACCATACAATGTTATATATTTTTGAAATCAGAAAAAATTAAGCTTTCAGAAAATGCCACAAAAATCTAGTATTTCCATTTAAAAAAACATAACTTTGGGTCATAGCTCCGTAATTAGAAATGGTGCAAAAAAGGCGAGTACGCCACTGGATTCTACGTAAAAAAGTGCCTGTTTAATGTTTTAATTTCATAGCTCCATCACCAGTATTAGCGGAGATATGAATTTTTTTCGATATTGCCACTTTTACAATTTTCGCTAATAATTCGAAAACAAAAGAAGGTAGCCAAAAATGAATACTACTCTCGTTAGTTTCTCAGAAAAAGAGATCGAGAAGTGGGTATCAGATTTTGTCTATCTCCTCTGGTTTAAAAGTTGTAGTGCTAAAACATCGAAATATGCCCACCCTGTACAGGGTGTTGTTTCGAGGATTCAAACCATTCATAATTTTCGTTAACCCGGATCTGGATTTTCAAGTATACGGCTATAAAAAAGAAAACCAATGTGGGAATGAATTACAAAGTAATGTTGAAATAATTATGTATTCAATATTGTTGATAATTCATTGTTAAAGTCACTTCAAAACACTTTCGGGTATCCAAGTTCCTAAAAACTTCACTTTTACCTTGAAAATTTGTGCAATAAAACTTTCTGCGCGAAAATTTGAAGTATACGTCTCAGTTGAGTTTTTAGTGGTGTTTTCGAATATTAAAACAGATTTTCAAAATTCCGATGTACAGGGTGTTGTTTCGACGATTCAAACGATTCATAATAATTTTTGGTTTACACGGACCTGGATTTTCGAGGCGGTTATTGCATGATATGTTTGGGCTCTCAATTAGGAATATATTTGCCAAATATGAAGAAAATATACCGGGTGGTTCGTTTGGTACGGCCTCAGAAATAAACAGGCAAAATTCATAAAACACCCTGTATCTCGGCTATGAAGACAGTGAGACCCAATAAATGGGGTATCTCTAGAACCGTCTTGGTGCCACCTATGCACCTGTGAAGTATTTCCCTTTCCCAATGAAACACCCTGCATATTTGAATTTGAACAAAATTGTTTCGATTGCATGTACAGGGTGGGCAGAATTGGTGATCCCAGAACTACAACTTTTTAATCTTGAGAGATGAAGAAAAATTTAAGAAAAGCCCTGAGCAGATGCTTCTGAGCGCTCGTTCATTGGTGGAGCAATAAGACCATTACTTCGAATTTTTATTAGAGACTTGAGATTGATACCAAATATAGATATAAATCTAGAATATCAACACAATCAGAATTATATTCTAGAAATTATTCAAAAAATGTAATATGTAAAAATCAATAATTAAAAAAATTAAATTTTACTATTCTGATGATGCGATCCTCTTAAAAAGTTGTATGAACATTCAGTATAGTAGTTTTCATTCTCAAAATAAATTTCACTGGAATCGGATATTCTGTTATGGAGATATAAAGATTCTTCTTTCAATATTCCAATTGAATTATTTTACTCGAATCGGATATCCTGTTATGGAAATTGGTATTGAACATTTTATTGCAAAATTTCAGCACAATCGAATCGAAAATTTAATTCTATGATTCTAATGATGATGATTTTGCATGAACATTCAGTATGTCAATATTCATTCACAAAATGAATTCTTTTTTTCAATATTCCAATTGAATTTTCTATAGTTCTGAACACCCTGTACGAGTTGGCTGGTTAACGAACTCAACCGAGTCATTTGGAACCCGAATTCATCCTGAAAATTTCAAGTGTCTAGGAAAACCCCTTCGAAACTTATTGTGCTAATGGCTCGACTTACGGCCTCACGAACAGAATTGAATTTGACCACGGATTCGTCATCAGGGCGTCTATCTCTATCGTTTGAGACCATTTTCGGCTCAAAATTCGAGAATTACAGACATTTGGGCAAAACGATAAAGCACTCGTTTAAGTAGAACGAGCGCTCAAAAACGAATGCCACATTGCGGATTTGTTGAGCATAGGCCTATCAAAATTTAGGGGGCCTAGGTAAGCCATTGCCCCCTAAGCTTCGCCACTTTTCTAAGAGCGTATACTTATCTAAACCTTGTAGTTTATGATATTCGTACGAAAAATTGAATACCTACTATTATATGTAGGTATTCCTTGCGGTTTTTTCAGATAAAAAGGAATTTGACGATCTATGGAATATATATTAAGGAATGCCTCCTATTTTTTCATAAGAATCAAGAACTGTTCAGCAAGTATAGGAAACTTAAGAAAAGGAATATCACCAGAAGTTCATCATATAATCTTCCTAAATACCTATAGATTGACGACAAGTCAAAATCAAATGCAATACAGATGCCTAAAACTTTTCAATAGTCTATCTGAGGTAATACAGAGAAAAAACAACTTCAACTTGTTCAAGAAGAAAATTTTCAAGTTTTTTCTGAGTCTGCAACCTCACTGTAGGTATTAATGATTTTGTGAATTAAAATTGCTTTTTTGCTATCAGTATTTATTATTGTTACCATTGATTTGAAATGAAGATTGTTTTTGTTGTTGTTGTTATTACCTGAAAACATTAGCAGCGGCGAAAAGACCTTCTGCTACTAACTGAAAATCGAAAGCTGCCCATTCTTCCCTTCTTAGATATGCTGTTCCTGGATTGCGATTTATTTCTGAGTTTTGTTCCAAGTACGCTGCGATTCGTAGGAGTAGAACAGCAGTATAGAGAGAATTCCTGGTAAAATCGATTATATTCCACATATTTCTCAGATAATTCGCGAATCCCTCGGAAAACATCTCTTGAGCTTCTTCGAATATAAAACCTAATAGGTATAAATAAGTATATTATTTGTTTATCTCTTATTCTTAAGTAAATATTTCTGCAACAGAAAATCAATAATTGCTGAAATCTGCTTAAAAGTGTACCAAAAGTCACTTTATTCCTTTATACTTATTTCATAATACGTAAAGGATTGGCCTAAGATCAATAATAGTATATACAGGGTGTTTCATCATAAACTGGACAAACATATATTTTCGTGTAGAGGACATCGGGAGAATCATTTTTGCCTTATACAATATATCCCGTTTTCGAAGCATAAGCGAGATACAGGGTGTCAAACGTCATTTTTGAGCAAGATTCTTATGAGTGTGGTCAGTTATGTATAACACTTAAAGTAACGGTTTTTGGTCAAATCTCAGTATTTTTGGGTCCTCTATTCAGAAAAGTTGACGAACTTCGAAAAAAAAATTACAAAATGGCGGAAGACCTGCAATGTTCCAAATTTTTTTTTGCGGTTGTCAAATTGACTTTTATTTTCTGAATGAACACAATTATCTAAGAATTTCCGTAAAAAAAAGTTTTCAAAAATCGAACACAAATTTTTTTTACACGTCTACAGCGATAAAAAAATTTCACTCGAAATGGATGAAATTTTGTACAATTGTACTTCTTGAATTATCAATCACGAATATGAAAACAGAATTGTAAAATATCGAACGGTTTCGTTACTACAGTCATTCAAATGTTTCGTTCGGACCTCTGAAATAATGAGAAAAAATTTGGTTTGAGTTCTAGAGTCAACATAATTAAATTATTGGCAAGTACAAACATTCCAGATGAATTTATACAGAAAAAAATCAGTGGAACTTAGTTGGGCTCGAACCGACGTAGGTATTAAATAGGGAAATAGCACTGATCTAAGGAAATTAATATTCGTTGCCAGGCAACGGTAGTTCGTAGTTCATAGAGTTGGACTGGTATTTGAATTTCAGTGAATATAATTTAGCCAGTAGTCAAACTCTATGATTTATGAACTACCGTTGCCTGGCAACGAATATTAATTTCCTTAGAACAGTGCCATTTCCCTATTTAATACCTACGTCGGTTCGAGCCCAACTAAGTTTCACTGATTTTTTTTGTATAAATTCATCTGGAATGTTTGTACTTGCCAATAATTTAATTATGTTGACTCTAGAACTCAAACCAAATTTTTTCTCATTATTTCAGAGGTCCGAACGAAACATTTGAATGACTGTAGTAACGAAACCGTTCGATATTTTACAATTCTGTTTTCATATTCGTGATTGATAATTCAAGGAGTACAATTGTGCAAATTCATCCATTTCGAGTGAAATTTTTTTATCGCTGTAGACATGTAAAAAAAATTTGTGTTCGATTTTTGAAAACTTTTTTTTACGGAAATTCTTAGAAAATTGTTTTCATTCAGAAAATAAAAGTCAATTTGACAACCGCAAAAAAAATTGGAACATTGCAGGTCTTCCGCCGTTTTGTAATTTTTTTTTCGGAGTTTGTCAACTTTTCTGAATAGAGGACCCAAAAATACTGAGATTTGACCAAAAACCGTTACTTTAAGTGTTATACATAACTGACCACACTCATAAGAATCTTGCTCAAAAATGACGTTTGACACCCTGTATCTCGCTTATGCTTCGAAAACGGGATATATTGTATAAGGCAAAAATGATTCTCCCGATGTCCTCTACACGAAAATATATGTTTGTCCAGTTTATGATGAAACACCCTGTATAATGATAGATATTATTCGCGAGGTGAAGTTTGAGCCACGAGCCGTAGGCGAGTTGCCCAAATCACCGAGTGAATAACAGCCATTATACGCGAGTAGCATAATATACTTTATCCACGACTACTGATTATATTTCTTGAAGATTTCAACATTTGGCGACGGCGACAAGACCTTTCTATGACAAGCGTGGAAAAAGTCAGGTTGACACGTGAGAAATTTTTGGAGAACTGGGGTCTATTGCACCAAAATACTTTGCAACTTTTCACTTCGCACTTTGCATTCTGACAAATTTCAAAAGTGAAAATTAGTTATGTTGCACAACATTTCTCCTAACTTTTAACTTCTGCAAAGTACCTACTTTTCACTATGCACTTGCTTTTTCACATTGTATTTTTCAATTATGAATGCGTTTGGTGC
Source organism: Propylea japonica (assembly GCA_013421045.1). NCBI lineage: Eukaryota > Metazoa > Arthropoda > Insecta > Coleoptera > Coccinellidae > Propylea > Propylea japonica. Next base: position 27,149,174 of record CM024242.1, read on the forward strand.
AACTTAATTCATTTGAAAAGTGAAAAGTGCAAAGTGGAAAGTTGCAAAGTATTTAGTGCAATAGACCCCTGGTCATTGTATATTTTGTAATGAAAAAAGCTTTAATTGATATAATGAAAGTAGATTTGGCTCCCGATTGAAAAGGTATGCCCACATATGTTAGTTGGAGTACTTAAGAATACTGAAGAAATACCAATTTAAAGAATATTATATCAAAGCTAAATCTCTGAAGCATCTGACAGCAGTGAATTATAATCTCATTATTTTCTTGTGATTAATGGGTATTATTAAGGCTGAGCAAATAGACGTACAATGGACGGATTTTACAATAGTCATGGAAAAGAAACATAAGTGCGTAATCAGTGAAATTAATTTGAGGATAAGATATACAAAGCAAATGTTTGTTTTTGTTTTGAAATTTGACAGTTCAATATAAACGAAAGGCAGAGTCGTGCTATTTTTGAGGGGTACTGAAACGAAATAAATATAACTTATTCATGAACTGAGATCAATAGGAATTATTTTAAGAAATAAGTCGCATCTACCTTATGGTTTTTAGTGACGGTGGATTATCTAACTAATTATAGGTTTACTGAATGAAAAATAGTTATTTATTATGCAAGGGAAAAAAGTATTAGGTTTTTGCTCGAGGTTCGCTTCGCGTCGGGAGACAAAAAACCGAGAGCTAAAATCTAATATTTTCCCCGTGTATAATGCACTATTTTTTCCTGTGATAGAAAAACGACCATTTAATAGTAAAAGAATTATAACTTTTCACGATATTACTTTTTTCTCCAATAAAAAAGTAGGTACTTTTTTCCTGGATACATAGAGACTCATTTTTTTGACATGTTAAAAAGTAATTTCGCGAAAAGTTATATTTTGTGACCTGTCAAGAGACATACATGTCAATTTTTTTCCCGTCACAGAAAAAACATTATTCAATTATTACCTACTGCTCATAATCAACCCACGCTACTGTAACCAACTCTGGATTATTTCTGTTTGTATTCAATCATATTTTTCACATGTCATGCAAATCTCCTTCAGAAATAATCAGTTCGATCTTAAGTTCGGTTGGTGAGAGACGCCGAATTCAATTATGTTCAAATAATCTCATTACGTTTTTCAACATACCTAAAACGTAAATAAGGACTACATATTCTAGAAGCATCGGCGGATTCCCCCTCTGTCTCTCGTATTTTTCCACCACACTTTCTTTCCAACTTTCTGTACCAAAATGCTCGATGAAAAGATCTTCGGCTCTTTGGGACACCAATATGAGGATCACTGAAAATCAGAAATGTTAACAAAGTTTTCAGATCATCAACAGGAGAATTTTGCATGCATGAAAAGTATTTTCCTAAAATTATTATCATTCGTGCCATAATTAACCGACGGGTAGAGTTACATAAAAGGACGACTATAATATCATAAATTCGCGAAAACCCATGGTGTACAATCCAGGAGGAGGTAGAAAAAGTCTAAGAAACCATATAATTTCAACTCTTCATTTAATGATTCATACAGGCTGACACGTTTCGGATACCATTCTCAAAGCCATACTACATTTGATTAATATTGATTTCACAACTAATAAGAAGATCAATTTCATCTGCTCTTTTCTATGTTCCACAGCCAGCCCCTTTTTAGGTAAATTTAACTTTGTGTTTTAAATAATTGACTATTTAATGTTGTCTTGAGGATTTCGTTCCATATCTGACACAACTCTGTATTCATATTGTAAGTTGGCATGATTTTTTATGATTTTAATTACTTCAACATGTATAAATCATTAAATGAAGAGTTAAAATTAAATGGTGTATTACACTTTTCCTCCCTTCTTCCGACTATTATATGATCTATTTGCCACAATAAATCTTTTCTTGAGCAGTAGAAATGGCGAAGAAATTTGTTTTTGGAAATTTCTCCCCCAAAGATTATAAGGAATGACCCGGCGCATTCGCCATATTGCAACGCTCTAGAAATTCAATAAAAAAATTTGGAATAGATTTGTTGATGGTATGAAATATTACGAATAGAATAAACGAAAAGTCAAAAAATTAAAACGGTTATTGAATTTTACGTATCAAAATCGTTCAGTTTTAGCTTGTATAGTCCGTTGTTTCTAATTTTGGTTTTTATCTTCCTGTTTCTGTTTGTGCTGTAAACTTGTAACAAAAACAAAATACTGAAACTTTTTTGATAGAAATCTAGTGGCTTAATCTATTTTTTTGGGGGTTTTCTTTCTGATTTATCACATGAAAGTTTGTTTTTTATTATGGAAACAATGATTTATTTTCATTTAGGAATAATAACCTTTTTTTGCTCTTATAACGGTAGTGACGCCTAGTTAGCCAGGCTCTTCTAAATTTTTTTTGCCTGTGCTCAAAAAATTTGTACCAATTCATTCATTCATCACTACTCCCACTGAAAATTATGTGCCTTGTTATATTGTTCAGAACCGAAGAAAAACACGGTGATTATTTCAAAGTAGGAATAACATATTGTTTCCATGAGATAAACTAAAATTTTATGTGATAAATCAGGAAGGAAACCCCACAGTGAAAGTTAGATGAAGCCGCTGGCTTTCTATCAAAAAAGTATCTGTAAAATGTGTTTTTCGAGCTTAGGGCTCAAACAGGAATGGAGATAATGACCAAAATTGAAATTGCCCAAATATCAATTTTGGCTTATAACTCGAAAACAAAAGACGATAGAGAGCAATGCGGTTGACAACGAGTTCATTACAAGATTTTTCCTTCGACCGCATAATGAAAATAATACAAACATAGTATGAATCCTGTATTAAAATAAATTTTCATTTTGCATAATCTTTAACATTACACAAATTTTGTAATGTTTTAGTAGAATTGTAACATTACTCGCATTGTTTCTGAATAGTTACCGATGAAATATTGAAATTGGATGTATAATGCAATAAAATGAGTCATTACTGATCAATTTTCCATACGTTTAACTCAGCTTTTATTTTTAGGTCGACCTAAATGCAAAATTAATGCAAATATTAGCTCATTCGCCATTTTGCAACAGTCAGCCTAATTCTCATAATCGTAAGTCGTTAATTTCACACATTTGGAGATGGAGTTAAGATGTTTCTTGCACTGAGAATATTGAACGAAGACATTAAATTTCGGAAATACGAACATATTCAACAAATGAGCCCATTTTATTTGCATCAGTATTATATTTTAGCCCATGTACTTATATTCACGCATACTGTCGACGATATTAAAATGAAAATGCAATCATTTATACGCCATAATTGAAGCTTAAATAAAGGCTAGATTAAATATACGCAATGGAAAAATACATTCAGTTAAACATAGGAACAAATTTCCATAAATGCAGCGACCTGCAGGGTGTTTATGTTAATTCTTTTCTATTTATTTTTTCTGTATTGTGACAGTATGCCTTGATTTAGAGACATAGATATGATTATTTTTCTTAAAATCAAAGAAACTTTGTAGCGAACTATATCTCAATCATTATATTCATCAAATATTATATTTTATAACAATAAACATTCTTTCAATAATAAATGCAACATGTTAAATCATATGTTCTATATAGGGGCCATTCTGATCCACATATAAATTATATTTTTTCCTTAGTTCATTATAAGTAACTTAGGTATAATGAATTATGATATAAGCTATTTTTGGATCATAATGGCCGTTATAATTTGATTGGATATATTTCGTACGTTATTAAAAAAAAGTTTATTATTGTTATAAATATAATATTTGATGAATGAATTGATTGAGAAATAGTTTGCTACAAAGTCTCTTTGATTTTAAAAAACACAATCATATCTATGTCTCTAAATCAAGGCATAATGTCACAATACAGAAAAAATAAATGGAAAAGAATTAACATAAACACCCTCCAGGTCGCTGACTGTGAGAAATGAAAAAAATGGTAATCAGAAAAAACAGAATTATCTTTCGAATTACACAATAGAAAAGGTATGTTCCTGGAGAAAAATGTTTTATAGCGCTGCGACGCTTGGCGTTTTGATTCTTTTCTCCGATTTTCACGCACATCTCAAGTCAACATTGATTTCTACCAAATACAGTCAACAAAATAAAAAATACCTATTTATCCCTTTTCGAGAAAAATCAGGTTACCAAGATAAGTGAATCACCCTGTAGATGCTATGTCACATTTAAGGAAATGCCTTCCTAGGTTTGAGTGAATGCATTTTTCCATTGCGTATATTAAATCTAGCATTTATTTAAGATTCAATTATGGCGTATAAATGATTGCATTTTCATTGTTAATATCGTCGACAGAATGCGTGAACATACATGGGCTAAAATATAATACTGATGCGAATAAAATAGGCGCATTTGTTGAATAAGCTTGTATTTCTGAAATTTAATGTCTTTGTTAAATATTCTCAGTATAGGAGACATCTTAACTCCATCTCCAAATGTGTGAAATAAACGACTAATATTATTAGGCATGCTATTGCAAAATGGCGAATGCGCAGGTAATTGCATTAATTGTGTTTCGGTCGATCTAAAAATAAAAGTTGAGTTTAACGTGATTTATCTAATTTCAATATTTCATCGGTAACTGAACATTAACTAATTAACTATTCAGAAGCTATGCGAGCATTGGTACAACTCTACTGAAACAGAAATTTATGTTATGTGAAATGTATCGCTTATGAAAAATGAAAATTTATTTAAATATAGGATTTATACTACATTTATATTATTATCATTATGTGGTCGACGGAAAAATCTTGTAATCATCTTGGTTATTGATCGCTGTCATTAATAAATTAGATGATTGAATAACTATTTAAGTCGACCTCAAAATTAAAGGTGAGGTCAATTGGTAATAAATTGAACATAAATGACCCACTTTAATGATCAATCTATCGTATTTTAATATGAAATTGTCGAGGGCAACCGAACACAAAGAATTCAAAAGCAATAGAAGTTATTATGTCAAATGTATGTCTAGTGCAAAATAAGAATGTATTTCGATAAAGAATTTATTCTCAATTCATTAAGAGGTCGACAGATAAATCAACTCTTTTATTAATCTAGCGACTAATGGTCTCGAACTATTAATCGCTGTTATTAATAAATTATAACTATAAATTGATTCTGGCGAATTAACGTAGATTTGAAACTGAATTCGATTTCAATTGAACATTGTTACCAACTTAGATACATACGTAGAAAAAATAAATACGACGAGGCATGTATCAAAAATTTCATGAAAGGTTTTCTCATAAGTTTTCCAGTGTGTGTATTTGGCGCGATAATATACAGCATGCAATATAAGGGGAAAAGTAAGGCGACTTTTACGATAATCATGAACTTTTGTGAAGAAGTTTTCCTCCTGAATCCGGGAACTCCTTCGTACCAAATTGCTGCCAGCAACTGTTGGATATTCGGATGAGAAACAAACTGAAATAAGAAGCACTTGTTAGACCACATTGTTTATAACTATAGTCCGTTCACGAAAGTTTGAGCCGTTGGTTGGCCAGGACAATTTGGCATATTCCACTGTGTATATCAAAATTATAATAAATAAATAAGTTTTGATGTTCATTTTCTTGTCAGATTGATACGCAACGTTGCCAATATTGCATAGAGTTCTCTGATAACTCGCAAGCTCGTCGTACGAGGCCGGGTATATTCGGCAACGTTGACTTTATATTACGTTATGACAGCAAATACTGCCAACTTCAGATAAACAAACGCCTACTATGCGCTCAAACTTTTGTGAACGGACTATACTAGGGCGTTCAATATAGAGGGTATTTGTAAACAAATGCGAGGGACTTTGGGAGATGATTCCTCGATGAAAATAAGCAGGGGTAGTTCATATAATTTTTTTTCGAAATCAACTTCCCTTTCAAAATACAGCCTTTGAAAGGCGATGACGAGTTGACAGTTTCTATTTTTTACGGCTTCTTAAAAACACTGAGTCATAAACTATACATCACATGATTCATTAAGTAGATGGTTATCACACAATTTTTTTTATATCATAACTTCATTATTAGGGGTTGAAAATAACAACCCCTTATGATTTTGCTTCAAGAATTGTTTCCGTGCAATAGATTTTCGAAAAATAAACTCTCTCTTGATTTCGCATTCAATTCTGGAGAAAAAAAGTCTCTTGCAAAATTTCGATACAGTCAATACTCTTTTCGCAAAAAATAGTTATGATCAATGTTCATTCCATTTCATCGTATTATATTATTATTATGTTCCATATAATTAATATTCTGAGACATTGTTTATACTTAAAATTGGTTTAGACAGAAGGAAAAAGATTTTATATAATTTTTCCTACAATTTTCAGTTTCAGAAGAGTAAGTTTTAATTTTTTCCGAGAAAAATATCGAATGTATCGAAATTTTTCAGATAACTTTTTTTCTCTAGAATTGAAAGGGAAACCATAAGAGAAATTTATTTTTCGAGAATCTATCCCACGAAAACAATTTTTGAACGGAAATCATAGGGGGGTTGTTATTTTTAACCTCTAATAATAAAGTTATGAGATCTAAAAAAATTGTGTTAGTTACATCTACTTAATGAATCATATTATGTATAGTTTTATGTGTTTTTAAGAAGCCTTAAAAAAATTAAAAATTGTCAACTCGTCATCGCCTTCCAAAGGCTGTGTCTTGGAAGGGGGTCCATTTCAAAAAAAAACTATATGAACTAAAATTTCTTATTTTCATCGAGGAATCATCTCCCTCGCATTCGTTTATAGACACACTGTATAGTGAGCCTGACAAAGATAAAGAATACAAACGATTTTTGTCAAAATTACTACTTTCTCTTCAACATAGTCCCCTAAGAGTACAAAGTAAACCAATAGATGCCTTCACGCATTTGTCGAGGCAGCGGAGTAGAACTATTCATGCACGCGAACAACATTTCGGCGTTGCGAACTTGTGCCGTACTTTATTCCGTATTGGGGTAATTCGTCCACTGCTCCCCTACTCCATTACTAACTTCGTGATTGAATCTCGATGTAATTTTATGGAAATTTTCAATTTATCTTGAATCAAAATAAGGAAAAAAAATTAATTTCCCATTTTAATACATTTGACACATCGTTTTCGTACAGAATGCACAACTCTGCAAGGTTTTTTACTGAAAAATATTAATTTTTCATCGAGAAAACCATTGGAAAAATAGGACTAATTTCGTTAATTTCAGAATCGTGGTATTCATTTCTTTACCAAGCCCGCAATAAGAGTTCTTTCTGCACACAGACTCTCTTATCTGGTATCAAATTTATTGCCCTTTTCGAATATGTGGTCAAATTTGATCAGAATAAAAAGAAAATTTAATAATGATCTGTATAATAGAAACGACGAACATCTCCTCAACGAAATACAAGATTTTCCAACAAACAATCTCTTCAAAATGATCCACTTACTATGTAGACTTCTTATCCACCAACCCTTGTACACTCTTTCTTATACATACCTATATCTGAGGACAACTGACACATACTATCAAGAAAACACAATATGTCTCGATTGAAAATAATCGATGATATTTCCATAGAATATAACCATATTAACATGAATAATTATAACATCTTGTAAATATATCTCAGAGGAAAAATATTATTATAAATCGTAAAAATGAGAAAGTACACATTTCATTGAAGGTGAGTTCATGATACACCTGTCCAAACCTTATTTATTTCATTTTATTTTTTTTATATCAATCAAAATTATTGTTGAAAAAGATCGTGAATTGTACATACTGTATCATCGTTTAATTTTAATTTTTGTCATCTATGTCTTATTTCAGTTGACCTGATGATGGCCTAGAGCCGAAATCGATTGTCTAAGTATATCATTATTGCAATAAGTGTGTTTCATTTTCCTAATCAATTAATAATGATCATTTCAGAGGAGAAACTCGACATATGTGGTGAAAACAAGAAATGTTAAATTGAAGAATAACCGTCAACATTTCGACCATGTGTTATATGACATTTTATGTTACAAATCACCCGTTTAATCTCCCCTTGAAGTTTGACCACTTTAAAAGTAGACACCATGTATATTGAATGCCCGGTTTCAAACTTTACGTACCTTTTTTTGCTTGTATTGTATAGCCAGTTCCAAACGGGACAGTCTCATGTGTTCTCCTTCTATGTAAGGTGTTGGATCTTCGGGATCGTGATTCAAAATTATCGCCAGTTCTTGTGAACTTCTCGACTGATGCAGAAGGTCTACTGCAAATTGTTGGCATTGAAGCCGAAGATCTAAATATTCCGATTTGCATTCCTATGGATAAACGATAGATTTCAGTGCACTCAGGATCATTTGAATTGATTTTATACAGGTGTTGGGTAACTGGAAGTGATTTTTCGAAGAGGATATACAAGACGTCATTTGCAGCAAATTGAGTCTAGTGAAGCATTGTCCGAAAATCTATGGTTACGAATATACAGGGTGATTTTTTTAAGTGTTTCATTAGACGTTTTCGGGGAAGGAATTGTAATACAGATTCAAGATTTTGGAGTTTCGTTTTAGAGTACATGAACTTTAATTGTAAAATATTTTCAAGAGGAATCTACTTCCGGTTTCACCGGAAACGAATGTAACTTCGTTTTTTCAAATAAAACACCCTGTATATAATTATGTAATGCCAACCCTGGATTCCTTTAGCCAACATAATCTTATTACAGCTTTTCTAATTCATATACCTATGTTATAACGTGCATAATTGCAACTCATCATTTCTGCTGAGTTTAGACAATATTATTATAAAATGATTGTGAATGCCTCTCTCGAGGAGATTAAGTATCGAGATCTTGTACGCTTTGCTTCGCTTAATAAAGTTGATTTTTTAAAAATACGGTTTTTCTCCCTAAAAACATAATTGGCGACGAGGTGATGGGATTGTGCCGGTCTTCGTGAAACGAATACGGACTGTCAGTGTTAACTGTTAAGGTGCAACCAAAAACAAGGAGAGAAATACCAGAAGCCCTGATCGACCGAGTAGCGCCCTTCGACAACTTCAACAAAGAAAAATCAAGAACTTCAGAGGTGAGCAAGAGCAAATCCTTTACTTTTTTCCCCAGTTATTTTAACCTGGCCCAAAGTTAAAACCAATTCTAATCCAATTCTTTTTCCCGTACAGTTTTGAGAGTAAAACCTGTATAAGTTTTTCCTAGGTTTCTTTCCAAAAACCGATCAAATAATTCAATTTATTAATAATTTTTTTTCAATCATACATAATTGATCCAATTATAGAGAATTTAATCGATAATTTATCGAAACTTAATTTGAAAAATAACAAAATGACACAGGATAATAATACTTTCGAAAGAATGAAGCTGATTAGCCTTTTCGCGCAATCAATTGTTCCATTTGACGGAAACCCCGCAAATTTAACAAGATTTTTAAATCATTGTGAAAGATTTTCCAATAAATTCAGATCAAATGATGCATTACTTAATGAAGCAATCATAGATATCATTAAAAGTAAATTAATAGGTACAGCTAGTGAAATAGTGAGCAGCAATGAACGCATCACTTCTAGCTGGACAGATTTAAAAAAATTCCTCAAATTGAAATTTGAAGAGAAAATTAGTTTAACTGTATTATTTTGGGATCTCCAGAATGCCCAAAGATTTAGAAATGAAAATGATCTAGAATTCCTAGAAAAAATTGTCGATTTAAAGAACAAATATGATTATCAGGTGGAGTTATCCGAATTGAGTATAGTTGAAAAGGAACAAGAAAAAAATATCGCATCTAGAGTAGCCACTAGAGTTTTACTTTACAACATTAACCCTGAATTACGAACTGCACTGAGAGGTCATGGTATAATGAATTACGATGACATGGTCAATTTTATTAGGCAAGATTTTTATTATTACCAGCAACCTTTTCTTCATTATAAAACACAAGTTTCTCAAAAACCTAACAATTTTCCAAATTCAAACAAACGCCAAACGCAAAACCCAATGCAGTACCCAATACAGAGAAATTTTCCTAATCAATTTCAACCACATTTTAAACCACCACAAAATGAATTTCCTCCACAACCTATCCAATTTACGCAACAAAATACCAATCAATTTCCTTCAAAACCTATCCAATTTACACAACGCCCAGTAACTCATCATTTCCCTACCAGACAACAAGTTTTCGGACCTAGTACCTCTAAGGAAGTAGATGTATTCAAACCTAATCCAAATCAAAGAATTTTGACACCACCGGAAAAAATGTCTATACAGACGCGAAATTATCCACATAAACGCTCGAATTATTCGACACAATATCAGGCAAATCCTCCAAGAAAACACCCAAATTTTAATCAAACTAATTATCAGCAAAATTACAATAATCAACCTCCTAATTTCACATTTGAAGAATTGACTAATATTGAACCAGATTGTGAGCCAATCGATGTAGAATATAATGAGTCACAAAATTATCTTGAAATTAACGAAAACTTTGAAGATGAAAACTTAGAAAATTATTCAGATGAAAATTTTCACGAACTAGCCTCGAACAATTTATCGACCTAAATTCTGCTTTAGACAATAAAAATCAATTACCTTACATTGAATTCCAAAATCCTAAGTGCAAACTTCTTATAGATAGCGGATGTTCAGTATGTCTAATTGACCCAAAATTTGCTTATAATAACTTTCCCAAAAATATTTTTAAGGAATCGACAACTTTAACTGCATGTATGAAACAGGAAACTTCTAATGAAAAAGTATTTTTACCAGTATTTAGAGAATTCGAAATTGATGATTTTCACCCATTCATACTTTACAAATTTCACAAAATTACGATGGATTAATAGGAGCAGATTTCTTGAATAAATATGGACTAAATTTAGATTTCAAAAACCAAATTTTAACTAATGAATATTGTAAGATTCCATTCCAATATCAAAAAGTTTCCCAAAAACCCTCAAACATTCCAATAGATCTTAGTCATTTAGAATCAAAAATTAGAAACCAACTGACTAAAATTCTCCAGACGAACGAAGATGTTTTACAACTACCTGATCAACCACTCAAATTTTCTAGTAACATTAAACACAAAATTAGAACGACTGACGAAATTCCTGTACACGGTAAAATGTATAAATATCCAGAAATTCATAGAGCGGAAGTACAACGACAAATTGAAGACATGTTAGAGAAAAAAATAATTAGACCTAGTATTTCCCCATGGTCCTTTCCCGTTGTCATAGTTCCCAAAAAGCAGGACAAATCTGGACAAACGAAATGGCGAATTGCCATAGACTATAGAAAACTGAACGACAAAACCATAGACGACAAATATCCCTTACCCCAAATCGACAACATATTAAATAAATTAGGCAATAAAAAATACTTTACCACACTTGACTTAGCATCTGGTTTTCACCAGATAGAACTCGACGAAGAATCAATAGAAAAAACGGCCTTTACCGTAGAAAACGGACATTACGAATTTCTTAGAATGCCTTTTGGACTCAAAACGCCCCAAGAACTTTCCAGCGGCTAATGAATAATGTTTTAAAAAAGTATATAGGTATAATCTGTTATGTATACATGGACGATGTAGTTATTTTTTCGGATACTGAAGAACAACATTTGGCAGATATCCATACCATCTTAGAAGCACTCAAAATTGATAATTTAAAAATCCAACTTGATAAATGCCATTTTTTCAAAACTGAAATTGAATTTTTAGGTCACATTATCACACCTCAAGGAATTAAACCAAACCCTAATAAATTGAAAGCTATTACTGACTTTCCAATTCCAAAAACTCAAAGAGAAATTAAATCGTTCCTCGGATTAATAGGTTATTACAGAAAATTCATTCCAAATTTCGCTAAATTAACGAAACCTCTAACATTATGCCTGAGAAAAGATGCAAAAATTAACATTGACGATTTAAATTACATCGAAGCATTTGAAACTTGTAAGCGGAATCTAATGAACGATCCAATATTAAGTTACCCTGACTTTGATAAACCTTTTATTCTCACGACAGACGCATCCGGTTATGCAATAGGATCAGTTCTATCGTAAGGAAATTCCCCGAACGATCTTCCAATTGCATTCGCAAGTAGAACGCTAAATGACGCCGAAACAAGATACAGTACGATAGAAAAAGAACTGTTAGCTATCGTATGGTCATGCAAATATTTCCGACAATATCTCTACGGACGCAAATTCACGATTTACACAGACCATAAACCTTTATGTTGGTTATTTTCTTTAAAGGAGCCAAATTCCAGACTAATGAGATGGCGTATTCAGTTAGAAGAATTCGACTACGAAATTAAATACAAGAAAGGTTCGACAAATAACGCAGACGCACTTTCGAGGATTAAAATTGACAAAAATTTATTTATTTTTATTTATTTATTTACAACTATAAATCAAAACATTGGTTGTTAACATAGTCTACTTTTAACAAGTTTTTTGAAATTATTATAATTACATACATTTAAATATTTCTTTATGTCATTTGGTAAGCCATTAAATGTGGAGAGACTAGAATACAAAGGTCCAGATCGTCCAATTTCTGTTCTTGTTCTTTTTGATAGAAGGCATCCATTTTTCTTGTGTTATACTTCGTGGTGTTATGTACCCTCTATAGTAAGCATTGACTCTTTAGTTGTTGTAGTTTTATTATTTTATCAATTCTCATGTATGGGTATGTCTTGTATATTTTATTAGAAGGGTAATCGTATGGAAGATCATGAAGACACTTTATCGCTTTATTCTGAAGTCTCTGTAGTCTATTCAAATTGAATTTGGTAGTTCTAGACCACATAACCGACAAATAGGACAGCACAGATTGGAAGTACGCAAAGTAAATTTGTTTTGCTGATTTTTGGCTCAGGTAAGATTTCAGATGTCTCAAAGCGCCTACCAGTGGGTTGAGCTTGTCTATTATAGAATTCACATGGAGATCCCAGGATAGTGTTTCCGTTATATTCAAACCAAGATATTTATTGTTGACTACTTGTTTGACATTTTTTCCATTGACAACCAGTTGGAGTGGGGTACTTGCAGATGTTTTTCTTTTTTTGAAGTGAATATACACTGTTTTGTCTTCGTTCATTACCAGTTTGTTAGAGGTCAACCAATCACTGAATTTGAGTAAGTCCAAATTGATAGTTCTTTGAAGGTTTTTTAACTCTTTATCGCTATAGATGAGGATTGTGTCGTCTGCAAACATGAAGCACCTACCCGAAAGACCGATCCTAGAGATATTTTCTACATAAATAAGATACAGCAAAGGTCCAAGTACTGTGCCCTGTGGTACTCCAGATTTAATTTTCTGTCGTTTGCTCTTGGTGCCATTCAACACCACATACTGATATCTATTGCTGAGGAAAGACTTGAAAAGCTTATAAGATGTTCCTCTTATACCAAGTTGTTTCATTTTTTTCAATAATATGTTAATATTAATCAGGTCAAAAGCCTTCCTCAGGTCGACGAATATACCCACAACATTTTCTCTTGCCTCAATCCTTTCCAGTATATACTCCAGTACATCAATAGCTGCTCCCTCCGTTGAACTCTTTTCTTGAAACCCATATTGAGACTTGGAGATGTTAAGAAAATTTACTAATCTGTTTTTCATAATGGTTTCAAGAATTTCGCAAATACAGAAGTATTAGAAATTGGCCTGTAATTATCTGGTTGTTGTTTATCCCCCTTTTTATATATAGGTGTTACCCTAGCGATCTTGCACAGTTTAGGAAATGTTCCGCTCTTCAAACATGTGTTCAGAAATAACAACATGTGACCTTTTATAATTGGGAATAATATTGTTACATCTTTCGCTGTTATATTATCTGGTCCTGCAGAGGTGTTCTCCTTTAGGGACGATATAATGTGAGCCAATTCTTGTTCTTCACATTTTCTCATATATAGTGATTTATCATTCAATTGTTAGAAAAAACAAAATTTCATTTTGTTTTTTCTAACAAAAATAATATCGAAATTAATGGTATTGAAGATGATTTAGATTCAATTGCAAATCAAATAACTGCCGAAGAATTAGACGATTGTTTGAATTTACTTGATGCAAATAACCAGACTGAAACCCCTAGTACTAGTCAAAATGACAATATTATAGATTTCGAAACAGACGACATAACTGTTCACAGTACTTTAGAAAATCCTATTCTCGAATTACCTATTACCGAAAGAAGTTTAAATTCTGCAGTCCTACAAATAATTTTCAAAACGACTCCAAATTATAAAGTAACAAAATCAAAAATTTTTGGTGATAAACTTAGATTCAGAGTTTCCATCAACCAAATTGAAAATGATTTCATAAAATTCATCAAGGAATTTATTCAACCCAAAAAAGCATACACTTTGTATTTTGCCTCTCAAGAATTAGAAAAACCACTTATACGAATTCTACAGGAAAAATTCGATTATAAATCTTATGACTTAAAAATTTCCAAAATTTTTCTAGAAGACGTAGAAGACAAAGAAGAACAACTTCTTCGCATACAACAATACCACGAGACAAAAACTATCCATCGCGGATTACGAGAAAATCTTATAAGTCTAAAACGTAGAAATTACTGGCCCAACATGGACAAAGACGTTAGGAACTATATAAATTCTTGTGAATTATGTCAGAAAAATAAATACGAACGCACCCCAATCCAAATTCAATTCAGACCCAACCCTATCGGAACGAAACCATTTACGCACGTTTACTGCGACACGATTAGGTTCAATCAAACGTATTGCCTTAGTATCGTAGACTCATTTTCAAGATTAGGACAATGTTATACATTAATTCAAAAAACAGGAACAGAAATTTTAGACAAGTTATTAATTTTCTTTAGCCATTACGGAATTCCCAACAAAATTACATGTGATAATGGTCTCGAATTCAAAAACAACGTTATACAAGATTTTTGTAAAGTCCACAAAATCGAAATCCATTACATTACAAACTATAATCCCAATTCCAATGCCTTAGTTGAACGATTTCATTCCACATTAATAGAACAATTGAGGACAATTACAGACAAAAATTTGACTTTCCAAAATAGATTATCTCAAGCATTACTCAGTTACAATAATTCAAACCATGCGAGCTTAGAAATGACCCCTATGCAAATAATTAAGGCAGACTTGAACTACTCATTACCTATTGAACAAACACATAATGAAAGATTACAAAATTACGTGGAAAATTACGTGGAAAATTTGAATGACATAACGAAACATTTGGAACAAAATAGACAAAAAAATATTCAACGTTTAGAAAAAACTAATGAAAAACGATCAGCAAAGGAAGACCACCCTTTAAAAAAACCCAACCTACATCAAAAATCCTATGACACGAAAATTAGATCCCCCATTCAAAAAATTGATGCCTGTGAAATAGATAAAAATCGAATCCAAGATAAGAAAAACAAGCATATCTACCACAAAAAAATCATGAAACAGAGAAAAAACTAGTTTCAAAATTTTGTTACAGATCCAAAATGGAATACACTTTCATACTTTTCATACTTCTCGGAATAATAACCTTCTCGATATCCCTTGAAATTATCCAAATCCAAAATAGCATACTACCCATTTCACTAGGTAAAGCCTACGTAACTCACAAAAACTTGCAACTTTTATACCATATTGACCTAGCCAAAATCGAACAAATCATAATTAATTATCAAACTGAAATAGACAACTACAAAAATTCAAAATTGAATTTCGCACAAACTGCAAATTATCGATATTTAAGACACTCTAACGAAATAAACCTGAATGCATTAGAAGAACTTTTGAACGAAAAAATACGAATCAAAAGAGGATTAATAAACTTAGGTGGAAAAATTTCAAAATTTCTATTCGGAACGCTCGATTCTGATGACGAAGCTTTATATCAAAGTTATTTCAACAGTATCAAAAATAACGAACAAATATTATTTCGAAATCAAAAACAAATCGCAACTATAGTGAATGACTTGAAAAATAAGTACCGTATATCAGTAAATTCCAGAAAATGTCAGAAAATCTTAAATTGTTTCAGATAGTACCTGAACTGCATGAAGTACAACAAATGCACCTTTTGATTTTTGAATTGAAAGACATAAAAAATATCTTAGACGAAATACAAACAGCTGTTAGCTTTGCGAGGTTACATTTATTGCACGAATCAGTTTTACCATATTCCAAATTTCTAGAATTGATCAAAAATGAAAATATTATACCAGTTCATCACCTGAAAGACTATTATCAATTGTGTCACACGAAAGTTATTTTCAAAAACAAAATTTTATTATTTCTGATTTCAATTCCATTAGTTCAAAAAGAATATTATGATCTATACAAATTTTACTATCTCCCTCAAAATAATGAATCCCTTCCATATACCAATCCTTATTTGCTCTCGCAAGAAGAAAAGCTGAAATGGTCCACCAAACACTGCCATCCAGTGGAAAACGACTACTTATGCGATCAAGACTCACTAGAAAAAATTCCGAAGTGCCTGGAAAATATCCTCACCAGCCACACCGAAAATTGCCAGAGAATACCAAAAATTCCAACCCAGGACCTGAAGATCCTAGAAGATGGAAGCATTCTCTCAATTCAAAATGAGAAAATAATCGAAAAATGTCCATTACAAACGAAACATCATTTCCTTCCTACGATGGCCATTCTACGCACCAAATGTACCATCAGTAACAAAGAAAAGGAAATAGTTCCAACCACAAATATCAGCGAAGAGAGAATCGTCCTTCTACAAACACCACACAAGTTACCCCAGGAATACACAAAAAAGAACATCAACCAGAAGACGACATCCCCGACATCGAATTGGAAGAAACCAACCAGTGGAATCTTCCTCAGACTGCATTTAATTCATTTTTCTATTTGATAATTCTAATAATTATAATAACTACTTTTTACTTTATTTTCAAGCTTGCTTTATCCAAAAATAATTTATGTAAAAATAAAGCTACACCCATAGGTGATACCTTTAACCAAAATGGGGAGGAATTATGTAATGCCAACCCTGGATTCCTTTAGCCAACATAATCTTATTACAGCTTTTCTAATTCATATACCTATGTTATAACGTGCATAATTGCAACTCATCATTTCTGCTGAGTTTAGACAATATCATTATAAAATGATTGTGAATGCCTCTCTCGAGGTGATTAAGTATCGAGATCTTGTACGCTTTGCTTCGCTTAATAAAGTTGATTTTTTAAAAATACGGTTTTTCTCCCTTAAAACATAATTATATTTATACATATTCGAATTCTTCGTTCAATTCTACACTGATTTGATGTATGATATGTGCAACCACTCAAGCGGTTCTTGAGCCTGATTATCAATTTTTTTGAAAAAAAGGTTGTCACAAATTATGGTCCATATCTTCAAAATCCCTCATTACAAGAATTTCTTTTTGCGAAAGTGGAACAAAAGAAAGTACGTTGATACTGTTTCTTGTATAACTTATGAGGAAATATTATACAGGATGTCTGAAAAAGGGCCCCAAAGTGAGCCTCAATAAAACTTTAAAATCTCACTTTTTTCAAATGGCAACCCTATAATTTTGTAATTCCAATCGATGACTCGTCAAAAACTAGTTAGGGTGTCCCGAACATTTCATGCCTCTAAAATCAGTAGTTTTGCCGTTATTGAACAAAATTCGAATTTCAGGATTGAATCAAGGTTTCTTAGTCTAACCATGCATTTATTAGGATAGAAATTTTCAAGAAGGCTGTGTCTGTTGACTTATAATGCATTTTAGAGAACTGTCATTTATACTCTTTTGATTCAACGGTCACTATGCAAAATATGAATTACAGTAACAGTATTGAATATGTTCTTAATTTATGGTGAATGTAACAAAATATTAGAAAGGACAGTCAGAACTTTTAACGAAAGAAATCCACATTTACCACCTTTAACAAAATCGAAGTTCAAGAGTATCAAAACAATTTTCTCCGTAGTGGAAGCATTAACTTAAAACGGAATCGTGTGAATACAGTAACAGATCATTCATTATCTATTACTGTACCTATTCACTCGTGTCCGTTTAGGGCTAAGGCTTCCAGTACGGAGAAAATTGTTTTGATACCTCCTGAACTTTGATTCCCGTTATAGTCAGTAAATGTGAATTTCGTTCGTTGAATTTCTAATTACCTGTTCTACGAATTTGTTACATTTGCCGCAAATAAAAAACATACCCTTGATATATCATTCCACTGAAATTATTATTGCATGTTATGCTTAGTGCTTGATCTGTAAGAAGAAGTAAGAATGACAGTTCCTAACATAGCCTACTTCAAAAATGCAAGCTTACAAACTGTGCGAAACCTGTCTTCAATCGTGAAATTCGAATTTTATTGAATAACGGCCAAAATACTGATTTTTGAGGGACACTATAACTGGTTTTTAACGACCAATCGATTGGAATTACAAAATTATAGGGTTGCCATTTGAAAAAAGTGAGATTTCATAGTTTTATTGAGGCTCACTTTGAGGCCCTTTTTCAGACACCCTGTATAATATTTCCTCATAAGTTATACAAGAAACAGTATCAGCGTACTTTCTTTTGTTCCACTTTCGCAAAAAGAAATTCTTGTAATGGAGGGATTTTGAAGATATGGACACTAATTTGTGATAACCTTTTTTTCAAAAAAATTGATAATCAGGCTATAATTCAAGAACAGCTTGAGTGGTTGCACATATCATACATCAAATCAGTGTAGAATTGAACGAAGAATTCGAATATGTATAAATATACAGGGTGTTGCATTTGAAATAACGAAGTTACATTCGTTTCCGGTGAAACCGGAAGTAGATTCCTCTTGAAAATATTTTACAATTAAAGTTCATGTACTCTAAAACGAAAATCCAAAATCTTGAATCTGTATTACAATTCCTTCCTCGGAAACGTCTAATGAAACACCTAAAAAAAATCACCCTGTATAGCGATTTTTCGACGTTTTTGAAATTTTCTGCTTCGCTATCGAGAATAATTAAATTGAAAACCACTCGACTCCAAATATTCGATGGATAACTTTTCCAAAGCTAAGGAGATGGTTCTCATTTCGTCTGATACCTAACCCGAGAAAACAGGGTCATAAATGGCTGCACTTGTTTTCCTCATAAACTCTTGATGAAAGAATTGAAAATTATTTGAAAAAAGTATTATGAACTTGGTGTACAAATTTAAGGAAAAACTTCCTTGTTTCGTTAGCTTTTCAAAATGGTACATAAGTGCAATCAAAAACTATGGCTGGAAAATTGAACAGGTAACAGACTTTTGCGAGTCATATAGATATTCTCTATTTTATTTGTGATTCGTAAGCAGGCCATGGTTTGAGTGAAGTAGGGGAGATTGGGATATTTAAATGACTTGAAAAAGTCTCTTACTCCTCGGTTTTCCGGCTACCATAGTTTTTTATTGCATAAAGAAATTATTGACGTATGTACCTTTTTGAAAGGCTAATGAAAAAAAGTTTTTCCTCACCTTTTCAAACCAAGTTTATAATAGACTTCTCGAATAGTTCTTGATTTTTTCATCAAGATTTTATGAGGAAAACAGGCTTAGCGATTTATGACTCTGTTCATCTCCGGTTATCAGAATTCTTAGTGAATATTTTTCGCAAAAAATGAGAACCATCTCCTTAGCATTGAAAAGTATATTCATTGAATATTAGGAGTCAAGTTGTTTTCACAGAATTAATTATTTTCGATAACGAAATAGAAAATTTCAAGAAACTTGAAATATCGCCATATATTCGTAACAATAAATTTTTGGGCCATGCTTCACTGAACGCATTTTGCTGCAAATATCGTTAGCATATCCCCTTCGAAGGATGACGTCAAAATACCAAAACACCCTGTCTAGCATTATTCGGATCATATTTGACTGACTGAGTCAGCTTTCATATTACATTTACATTATATATTTATAGTACAAGATGGGCCAAATTGGTGATACCTGAAATACATTTTATTACCTAGGCCTAGAGTATAGATGAAAATAAATGGATTTCGAAAAAATTATAAGTAAACTCTATCTTCCTGTTTCTGCAGGAAACATGAAAATACACGCTATGGTGAACTCGAATTTTTCTGAAATATACTTCATTTGCTATTTCCTAATGAAAACAAAAGTCAATTATAACATACAAGGAATTATCGTAGTTTTCTGAGCCAAAAATTAAAAAAATTCATATACAGGGTGTTTCATCATAAACTGGACATACATATATTTTCGTGTAGAGGATATCAAGAAAATCATTTTTGCCTCATACAATATATCCCGTTTTCCAAGCATAAGCGAGATACAGGGTGTCAAACGTCATTTTCGATCAAGATTCTTATGAGTGTGGTCAGTTATGTATAACATTTAAAATAACGGTTTTTGGTAAAATCTCAGTATTTTTGGGTCCTCTATTCAGAAAAGTAGACGAACCCCGAAAAAAATTTTACAAAATGACGGAAGACCTGCAATGTTCCAAATTTTTTTTTGCGGTTGTCAAATTGATTTTTATTTTATGAATGAACACAATTTTCTAAGAATTTCTGTGAAAAATTTTTTTCAAAAATTGAACACAAATTTATTTTTACATGTCTACAGCGATGAAAAAATATCACTCGAAATGGATGAAATTTTGTACAATTGTACTTCTTGAATTATCAATCACGAATATGAAAACAGATTGTAAAATATCGAACGGGTTCGTTACTACAGTCATTCGAATGTTTGGTTCAGACCACTGAAATAATGAAAAAAATTGTTTTGAGCTCAAGAGTCAAAATAATTAAATTATTGGCATGTCCAAACATTCTAGATGAATTTAAACAAAAAAAAATCAGTGAAACTTAGTTGGGACTCGAACCGACGTAGGTATTAAATAAGGAAATGGCACTGTTCTAAGGATTTGAATTTCAGTGAATATAATTAAGCCAGTAGTCAAACTCTATGAACTACGAACTACCGTTGCCTGGCAACGAATATTATTATCCTTAGCACATTGCCATTTCCCTATTTAATACCTAAGTCGGTTCGAGTCCCAACTAAGTTTCACTGATTTTTTTATATAAATTCATCTAAAATGTTTGGACATGCCAATAATTTAATTATTTTGACTCTAGAACTCATTTCATTTGAATGACTGTAGTAACGAAACCGTTCGATATTTTACAATTCTGTTTTCATATTCGTGATTGATAATTCAAGAAGTACAATTGTACAAAATTTCATCCATTTCGAGTGAAATTTTTTCATCGCTGTAGACATGTAAAAAAATTGTGTTCGATTTTCGCAAATATTTTTTCACAGAAATCCTTAGAAAATTGTGTTCATTCAGAAAATGAAAGTCAATTTCACAACCGCAAAAAAAATATTGGAACATTGCAGGTCTCCCGCCATTTTGTAATTTTTTTTTCGGAGTTCGTCAACTTTTCTGAATAGAGGACCCAAAAATACTGAAATTTGACCAAAAACCGTCACACCAAGTGTTATATATAACTGACCACACTCATAAGAATGTTGCTCAAAAATGACGTTTGATACCCTGTATCTCGCTTATGCTTCAAAAAGGGGATATATTGTATAAGGCAAAAATGATTCTCCCGATGTCCCCTTCACGAAAATATATGTTTGTCTAGTTTATGATGAAACACCCTGTATTTATAGTACAAGATGGGCCAAATTGGTGATACCTGAAATACATTTTATTAAGCCTAGAGTATAGATGAAAATAAATGGATTTCGAAAAAATTATGAGTAAACTCTATCTTCCTGTTACTGCAGGAAACATGAAAATACACGCTATGGTGAACATAAAAATTAAAAAATTTCATATACAGGGTGTTTCATCATAAACTGGACAAACATATATTTTCGTGTAGAGGATATCGGGAGAATCATTTTTGCCTCATACAATATATCCCGTTTTCGAAGCATAAGCGAGATACAGGGTGTCAAACGTCATTTTCGATCAAGATTCTTATGAGTGTGGTCAGTTATGTATAACATTTAAAGTGACGGTTTTTGGTAAAATCTCAGTATTTTTGGGTCCTCTATTCAGAAAAGTAGACGAACTCCGAAAAAAATTTTACAAAATGACGGAAGACCTGCAATGTTCCAAATTTTTTTTGCGGTTGTCAAATTGATTTTTATTTTATGAATGAACACAATTTTCTAAGAATTCCTGTGGAAAATTTTTTTCAAAAATCGAACACAAATTTATTTTTACATGTCTACAACGATGAAAAAATTTCACTCGAAATGGATGAAATTCTGTGCAATTGTACTTCTTGAATTATCAATCACGAATATGAAAACAGAATTGTAAAATATCGTACGGTTTCGTTACTACAGTCATTCGAATGTTTGGTTCAGACCTCTGAAATAATGAAAAAAATTGTTTTGAGTTCAAGAGTCAAAAAAATTGAATTATTGGCATGTCCAAACATTCCAGATGAATTTATACAAAAAAAAATCTGTGAAACTTAGTTGGGACTCGAACCGACGTAGGTATTAAATAAGGAAATGGCACTGTTCTAAAGATTTTAATATTCGTTGCCAGGCAACGGTAGTTCGTAGTTCATAGAGTTGGACTGGTATTTGAATTTCAGTGAATATAATTATTAAGCCAGTAGTCAAACTCTATGAACTACGAACTACCGTTGCCTGGCAACGAATATTATTATCCTTAGCACATTGCCATTTCCCTATTTAATACCTAAGTCGGTTCGAGTCCAACTAAGTTTCACTGATTTCTTTATATAAATTCATCTAGAATGTTTGGACATAGCAATAATTTAATTATTTTGACTCTAGAACTCAAAACATTTTTTTTTTCATTATTTCAGAGTTCTGAACGAATCCAAATCCATCCAAATGACTGTAGTAACGAAACCGTTCGATATTTTACAATTCTGTTTTCATATTCGTGATTGATAATTCAAGAAGTACAATTGTACAAAATTTCATCCATTTCGAGTGAAACTTTTTCATCGCTGTAGACATGTAAAAAAAATTTGTGTTCGATTTTTGAAAAAAATTTTTCACAGATATTCTTATAAAATTGTGTTCATTCATAAAACAAAAGTCAATTTGACAACCGCAAAAAAAATTAGGAACATTGCAGGTCTTCCGCCATTTTGTAAATTTTTTTTCGGTGTTCGTCAACTTTTCTGAATAGAGGACCCAAAAATACTGAGATTTGACCAAGAACCGTTACACCAAGTGTTATACATAACTGACCACACTCATAAGAATCTCAAAAATGACGTTTGACACCCTGTATCTCGCTTATGCTTCGAAAACGGGATATACTGTATAAGGCAAAAATGATTCTCCCGATGTCCTCTACACGAAATTATATGTTTGTCCAGTTTATGATGAAACACCCTGTATTGCCATTAGCGGTCTATAATTTTTTGAGGTGTTTCCTCACTATGAGTGCAATAACCTATTCAATATGAGGTGAAAAGAATTACCATTTCTTTACAATTTCAAAAGTGACGCTTTTCCTGTCATTGGTGTTTTTTTCATAGAATGTATATTATGAACACATATTATAAATTAGCGTTCTGAGAATAAACTTATTATAATTATTAAAATATGAATAGAGCCCTCAAGAGCTTCCTTTTTGATATCGTTGCAACTGCCAATGTTAACAGATGAAATGTAGAAAAATAATTTGAGTAACATAAATAAAAAATATTTTGATTTACCGGTTCTGCGAACGCCAGGCCTCTGAGTTCCCACGACAGCTGAAAAGCTGTTAAAATGGGGTCACTGGATGAGAGCGCTATTAAGGAAGGGCTTGCGAGTGCTTTGTATTCATTCAGACGGGAGAGGGCCTGTCTTAAAGAATCTTGTTGAGATAAGGTTATGCATTCATCGCAGCCACATCTGAAAACACAAAATTTTTCATTAAAATCTATGTTCTACCGGGTCCGGCACATAGATTTATAATATATGATGGACAAAATTAGCGCACCACCTAAAATTTCGTTGAATTTTAACAATTGATATCTTCCCAATATTTGGTCGGATTTCAGAGTTTTTTTCTTTCAATAGTAGCTCTGTTATTGTCAAATTCCCTCCATTAAGCAGAAGTCCAAAAAATAAAATCTTCATGTTGTACAGGGCGTTTAAATAATGTCATGTTTTATGGTCAAATTTTAACGTCTTCTGTGGGCAATGCCAGGTTGCTGAGGTATATGAAAACAGTAAAGCGTTATAGCCTAGTATCTCTTGAGTGTTTTGTTTTTTCAAAAACCAATTTAGCTTGAAGACGTCCAGAGATATTCAACTTTTTATCATCTTTTGTATTTTATGTATTAGCCATGAATATCTTCGCAACCATTTGTCCGATTTGAATGTTTTTTTTAGTTGTAGCTGTTTTAATGACGAAAATCATACTACAATGAGATGTTGAAAAAAAGAAATGCATCATGCTGTATAAGGCGTTTAAATTTTCCGGTTTTTTTCATTACAGTTTAACGCCTTTTGTGGGCAATACCAGATATCTGAGGCTTCTAAAAACTATACAGTAATGTAGCCTGATGTTTCCTGAGTATTTTGCTTTTTCGAAAAGCAATTTATATTGTACCATTCCAGAGATATTCACATTTTTATAACATCTTGCATTTCATACAATATATTGACAATGAATATTTTCAGTCAAGTGATATTGTGGTTTACAGTTGTCATAATTTTTTCTAATTAATAAAATTCATTTGAAATTAATAATTGTGTTACTTTCTAAAGTTTTCTTCGCTTTAATATTCTTTTCATTCGACGTTGAATACGTAGTTTGAGCTGATCCCAAACGTTTTCGATCACGTTCAGGTCAGGACTAAAAGCCGGCCACTGTTGATATTGAATCCCAACCTCTTTAAGGTATTCACGATATGGAATTATCGCCTATGTATCTTGCAGAATTTATTGCCCCTTCCCGGATCGCTACAAGATCCATACGAGTAATCAAGGAAATGCTTTGTCTTCTCCAGATAAATACCCATCCATGGGATGATTTTAAGCTCACTCTGAAGTCTTCGGTGAAGTGAAAAAAGCCTTTTTCGGGGTGTCTTGCATTCAATCCATATGCATCGAGTCTTCTTCTTGCAGTTTTTGATGCAATTGTATCATTTCGGACAACTCGAAGGCGGTTTTTTTACTTTGATCAGGTCTTTTAACGTGAAAGCCCGTTTCCATAAGTCTACGGAGACAACGACCAAAGAAAAATAAATAAGAGCTAACTTTCAACACAAAAACGAACGAAAAAAAATTGAGAAAAACAGAAAAATGCAAGATGTTATAAAAATGTGAATATCTCTGGAATGGTACAAGTTAAATTGCTTTTTAAAAAAGCAAAATACTCAGGAAACATTAGGCTACATCACTGTATAGTTTTTGAAGCCTAATATATCTTGTATTGCCCACAGAATGCGTTAAACTGTAATGAAAAAAATCCGAAAATTTGAACGCCCTGTACAGCATGATGCATTTCTTTTTTTGAACATCTCATTGTAGTATGATTTTTGCCGATAAAAGAGCTACAACTAAGAAGAAACATTCAAATCGGACAAATGGTTGCGAAGATATTCATGGCTAATGCATAAAATACAAGAGTTGATAAAAAGTTGAATATCTCTGGACGTCTTCAAGATAAATTGGTTTTTGAAAAAACAAAATACTGAAGAGATACTACGCTACAACGCTTTATTGTTTTCATATACCTCAGCGACCTGGCATTGCCCACAGAAGACGTTAAAATTTGACTATAAAACATGACATTATTTAAACGCCCTGTACAACATGAAGATTCCATTTTTTGGACTTCTGCTTAATGGAAGGAATTCGACAATAACAGAGCTACTATTGAAAGAAAAAAACTGAAATCCGACTAAAGATTTGGAAGATATCAATTGTTAAAATTTAACGAAATTTTAGGTGGTGCGCTAATTTTGTCCATCAGTATACTAACTCGATGGCGAACCTGTCAAAAATTTTGAGGCAAACGGAAGCCATTTGCAGTTTGGGTTGAATTTGAGAGTGGTCAATTTTCAACGAATTGAAATATAAGAATTATCGACATTACACCGTGTTTGAGGGAACAATAGCGTATAATCATCATAATGGTACATTATTTTAATAACTCATTACACGAATCGAAAATATTTATTATTTGCATTAAACAATAATATTTGATATAGACAGTGTTCACAGAACACTATTACACAGAGTTCGTTTTTCATATCATTCCTTTCGAAGGAACGTCTATGTTTTAATCAAAATTTGGGCACAAATGGCATAGAACATCAAAATATTCGAGTTTCATCCCAAACTGCAAATGGCGGCCCTTGCTTCACTTTTTCTATAGTACGTTCACGAAAGGTTGAGCACATAGTAGGCGTTTCTTTATTTATCCGAAGTTGGCAGTATTTGCTGTCATAACGTAAAATAAATTCAATGTTGCCGAATGTACCCGGCCTCTTCCGACGAGCTTGCGAATTATCAGGCAACTCTATGCAATATTGACAACATTGCGTATCAATCTGACAAGAAAATAAACATCTTAACCTAAAATTTTAATATACACAGTGGAATATGTCAAATTATCATGGCCAACCGACGGCTCAACCTTTCGTGAACGGACTATACATGACAGTTCGACGTCCAGTTAGTATTATAGGTCCATGGTCCGGCACTACGTTACTAGAACACAAGGCCATGAAACAGAATGACAGCTGCAGGGGGGGTGAAGTGTGTGAGTAGTCAATCATTTGTAGGTGACAGTTGATGTTTGTTCACGTTTTTGTCGGTATTGTGAGTGTTTTTCGGAGTGTATTGCTTAAAATTTTATTTGTTTTGGTGTTACACCAGTTCTTAATAGGTAAGTAAAGGGCTTTTTATATTTTTGCACTAGTTTATTTGTTTTACTTCTAGTTCATAAAAGTTTTGCTTTTCATGTTCGATGTAAGATGTAATTTTGATTTTGCTTTGTGTGATCCTAATCTCGCTATTTTTTCCAGCTGAAATGCCATTTCATTGCTCTGTTCCCAAGTCCAGGGGCAATTATACAGGAGGGCCAAAAGTAGCAGTCTTTGGGTTTCCCAAAGACGAGCAAATTAAAAGAACTTGGTTAAACGCAATTAAAAGGGAAGATTTCGTTTCCAGTAACAGCAGTAAGGTATTTATTATTGCAAATAAACTGTTTTGCCTGACACTCAGAAGTTATTTATTTCTAGGTTTGCGAACTACATTTCCAAACAGAATTTATAGAAAAATCTACAAGTTACACACATGAAGTTACAGGTCAAAAAGTCGAAATTCCATTGAAGTTTCCTAGGTTGAAAAAATGTTATTAATCAGCTGGCCTTCTATTTTCTTTTACCATTCGCTTTAGGAGCGATACCAAGGAAATTGCCAGGTTGTCCGTTCTACCGAAGCAGAACAGATGTTCATACCAGAGGATCTCCTCAATCCAAGCGATCAGAAAAGGAATGTCGAGATCTTGAGAAAGCCATTGCATCAAATCCTGTTCAGAATATGATTCAGCCGTGTAATTTGAAACTTCAGCTGAGGCTTTTACAAAAGTGTTTGCTCCAAAAGGTTGGATGAAAGCCAAAGAAGACAAAAACCTATGTTTTTTTATTTGGACTAGTCATCAGAAATTGCAGTTGTTAAAATGGTGTATGTGTCCGAAGACTTAGCATTATTGTACTATTTAATAATATTAAGGCAAAAAAACTGGAATGTGATGATGGGGACTTAATATTGCCAGTTATACTGATAAAAACAGTATTTTCACTATCCATCATATTTCTTTTTCCTCAATAAATATCGAAAATAGCCACGAAATTGGTACCTGTGTAAAAAACGATCCTACCTAATCAGAAAAACATAATTTTTTTTTCTGTAGGAAAAAGAAATCTAAATTGATCAATAATTTTGTGGAAATGACATTGCGTAAATAAATACGGAATAGACTACCTATGGTGACGTCAATCATTCTGTTTAATGGCCTTGTGTTCTAGTAAGATAGTGGTCCGGCACTCGAAGTGTAACCAGTTTCAAGCCATAGACATACCTGCCACTCGTACTTCTATTTTAAATTGAATTATAATATTTTATGTTGTTTTAATGACGTGAATACAAGAAGCGGTAAAAAAAAACTGAGGATAGACGTCCGTCAGATTTTGGAAGAGTTTGTTCAAAGGCTGTGTTTCCTGCAAATATTCCGATTATGTATTTGTTTCGTGAATAAACTTACCCTAGACAACGTAAAAAATTCTACAGCTATTTACGGTATAAATTTGCTGAGTGGCAGTTATAAGGGTTTTTTACAAGCGTACAAAAGTATTTTGCTGAAAGCTATCGCAAAAAACAGTTATAAGACTTGAAAGAGCGAAGGATTTGTTTTGTTTGCCGAAAGCGGTTAATTTCCGAGCATCGTGTATTCTGACGGGAAATGTTTCCACTTGAGCAATTTTTGAACTCTCAGAACGATAGAGTTCACCTGACAAACCGTTCATTTGAGGATTTTAATCGTCGTTTGGCTGCCACAAATATTGGTTTGGGCCGGTATAATCGCAATTGGGCGCTCTCCATTTTTTTTCAGCTAGCCTGGCATCGAAGTCACCGTCCATAGACGTCTCAACAAGAGACTGCACTGGCTCACAAAGCGTGTGGGAACCAAGAATGGTTAAAAAATAACGATTCTACCCATAGAGATCAAACAGTATAAGGTTGCCTTCATTGAAATAAACGTCGTATCAGATGCGTCATATTTCTACCACCTTACGTCAAATTTGACAATCGTTGAATTTTCTGAAGGAATTGTGATTCTTGCGCCGGTTTCTAGTTGAATTGTAATTTTTCTGCTTAATAATATACAATAAAATGATAACGTGCACTGTAAGGCTTTCTTCAAGCAGAGAAGAGACAGATAAGAAGGAAATTAGAGGAAAAAACATTACAAAGGTAGGGATGAGTACTGAACAGATCCGCAATCGAAATCTTCGCTAGTCTGTCTTGGTAATCTGATATCTTTTTTATGTGTATATTATAACCTGAAGAAATTTTTTTTTTAAGACGTTTATTGCTTAATGTGAAATCTACTTGAACAAGTATTAAGTAATTTTGATGGATTGTATTGAAAAGGAAAAGAAAAGAGACATGGGAGGAAAGAGTCCAGTGACTCTTCTACTCGTTTACTATTTCAGTGAGATCTTCTGGCCAGGTCTTCTTTAATCTTCGTATGTTTGGACCTTCCTGGTACAGGTTCTGTATAAGATTGTTTGAGTTTCCTTGTAGTCGCTGTTGATATTTATCAGAGGAGGATTTTATGACATCCATACTAATATTATAAATGCGAAAGTAACTCTGTCTGTCTGTCTATCTGTCTGTCTGTCTGTCTGTCTGTCTGTTACTCTTTCACGCCTAAACGGCTGAACGGATTTTGATGAAATTTGGTATGGTGATAGATGATAACCTAGAAATGGTCATAGGCTATAAATAATCACGCCATCGTTCTTAGGGGGTAGGCAGTAGGCAAATAACTAAATTGAGTTAGTGATTTTTAGTTGTTTTTGTTGGGACTTTTGCTCTTCACGTCTAAACGGCTGAACAGATTTTGATGAAATTTAGTAAGGTAATAGATGGTTACCTAAAAACGGATATAAGATCAAAATGATCACGTCATCGTACTTAGGGGGTAGGAAGTAGGCAGAAAACAGAATTGAGTTAGTGATTTTTTTATGGTTTTTCCTGGGAGTTTTTCTCTATTATGCCCAAACGGCTGAACGGATTTTGATGAAATTTGGTATGGTGATAGCTGATAACCTAGAAATGGTCATAGGCTATACATAATCACGCCATCGTTCTTAGGGGGTAGGCAGTAGACAGATAACTAAATTGAGTTAGTGATTTTTAGTCGTTTTTGTTGGGACTTTTGCTCTTTCACGTCTCAACGGCTGAACAGATTTTGATGAAATTGAGTGAGGTAATAGATGGTTACCTAAAAACAGATATAAGATCAAAATGATCACGCCATCGTACTTAGGGGGTAGGAAGTAGGCAGAAAACAGAATTGAGTTAGTGATTTTTTTATGGTTTTTGCTGGGAGTTTTGCTCTATCATGCCCAAACGGCTGAACGGATTTTGATGAAATTTGGTATGGTGATAGATGATAACCTAGAAATGGTCATAGGCTATAAATCCATACTAATATTATAAATGCGAAAGTAACTCTGTCTGTCTGTCTATCTGTCTGTCTGTCTGTCTGTCTGTCTGTTACTCTTTCACGCCTAAACGGCTGAACGGATTTTGATGAAATTTGGTATGGTGATAGATGATAACCTAGAAATGGTCATAGGCTATAAATAATCACGCCATCGTTCTTAGGGGGTAGGCAGTAGGCAAATAACTAAATTGAGTTAGTGATTTTTAGTTGTTTTTGTTGGGACTTTTGCTCTTCACGTCTAAACGGCTGAACAGATTTTGATGAAATTTAGTAAGGTAATAGATGGTTACCTAAAAACGGATATAAGATCAAAATGATCACGTCATCGTACTTAGGGGGTAGGAAGTAGGCAGAAAACAGAATTGAGTTAGTGATTTTTTTATGGTTTTTCCTGGGAGTTTTTCTCTATTATGCCCAAACGGCTGAACGGATTTTGATGAAATTTGGTATGGTGATAGCTGATAACCTAGAAATGGTCATAGGCTATACATAATCACGCCATCGTTCTTAGGGGGTAGGCAGTAGACAGATAACTAAATTGAGTTAGTGATTTTTAGTCGTTTTTGTTGGGACTTTTGCTCTTTCACGTCTCAACGGCTGAACAGATTTTGATGAAATTGAGTGAGGTAATAGATGGTTACCTAAAAACAGATATAAGATCAAAATGATCACGCCATCGTACTTAGGGGGTAGGAAGTAGGCAGAAAACAGAATTGAGTTAGTGATTTTTTTATGGTTTTTGCTGGGAGTTTTGCTCTATCATGCCCAAACGGCTGAACGGATTTTGATGAAATTTGGTATGGTGATAGATGATAACCTAGAAATGGTCATAGGCTATAAATAATCACGCCATCGTTCTTAGCGGGTAGGCACTAGGCAGATAACTAAAATGATTTAGTGATTTTTAGTCGTTTTTGTTGGGACTTTTGCTCTTTCACGTCTCAACGGCTGAACAGATTTTGATGAAATTTAGTGAGGTAATAGATGGTTACCTAAAAACGGATATGAGATCAAAATGATCACGTCATCGTACTTAGGGGGTAGGAAGTAGGCAGAAAACAGAATTGGGTTAGTGATTTTTTTATGGTTTTTGCTGGGAGTTTTGCTCTATTATGCCCAAACGGCTGAACGGATTTTGATGAAATTTGGTATGGTGATAGATGATAACCTAGAAATGATCATAGGCTATAAATAATCACGCCATCGTTCTTAGGGGGTAGGCAGTAGGCGGCAGATAACTAAATAGAGTTAGTGATTTTTAGTCGTTTTTGTTGGGACTTTTGCTCTTTCACGTCTCAACGGCTGAACAGATTTTGATGAAATTTAGTAAGGTAATAGATGGTTACCTAAAAACGGATATAAGATCAAAATGATCACGTCATCGTACTTTGGGGGTAGGAAGTAGACAGAAAACTGAATTGAGTTAGTGATTTTTTTATGGTTTTTGCTGGGAGTTTTGCTCTATCATGCCTAAACGGCTGAACGGATTTTGATGAAATTTGGTATGGTGATAGATGATAACCTAGAAATGGTCATGGGCTATAAATAATCACGCCATCGTTCTTAGGGGGTAGGCAGTAGGCAGATAACTAAATTGAGTTAGTGATTTTTAGTCGTTTTTGTTGGGACTTTGGCTCTTTCACGTCTCAACGGCTGAACAGATTTTGATGAAATTCAGTAAGGTAATAGATGGTTACCTAAAAACGGATATGAGATCAAAATGATCACGTCATCGTACTTAGGGGGTAGGAAGTAGGCAGAAAACTGAACTGAGTTAGTGATTTTTTTATGGTTTTTGCTGGGAATTTTGCTCTATCATGCCTAAACGGCTGAACGGATTTTGATGAAATTTAGTTAGGTGATAGATAGTAACCTAAAAAAGGATATGGGCTATTAATATTCATGCAATCGTACTTAAGGCTCAGGCAGTAGGCAGAAAACTAATTAAGTTAGTGATTTTTAATCGTTTGTTTTAAAAGTTTACCTCATTCATGCCTTAACGTCTGAACGAATTTTTATAAGACTTGGTTAATATAATGATAGGATCCTAGGCACGGACACAGGCTACTTTTTACGGCGGGAAAATACCTCATTCCCGCGGAAATCGAGCGTGATCGTGTCAAGAAGCGCATGACGCCATAGCTACTGAAATGATTTTGATATTTTTTTTTAACTGAGTGTTACTAAGACTTCAAGTTAGTATTTGATCTCGGTAGGCGGACGAAGTCGCGGGTAAAAGCTAGTCTTTTATATACGGAATTTGTAGGTCTTCATGGAATCTCTGATTAGTAACGTACTAGGGTGCTTTGGCTATTTGTCGTAACGTTTTTGACTGAAACCTTTGGATGGTTTTGCGCAGCCCCACAATTGAATGACATAGGTCCAGATAGGTTTAAGTATTGTTTTGTATACGAGCAGTTTGTTTTGCATCGTAAGTTTTGATTTTCCTCCTATTAGCCAATGCATTTGTCGAAGTTTCAAGTCCAATTGCCTTCTTTTGGCTTCTATGTGATTACGCCATGTTAATCGTTGGTCCAGATGAATGCCAAGGTACTTAATGCTTGTCTTTGTGGGCAGAGTCATTCCATTCAGAGTTAGTTTGGGACAAGTGTTGATACGTGTAGTGAAGACTATTTGTGAGGATTTGGAGTGGTTAAGAGTCATCCTCCACTTCTTATACCAGTGGTTCAATTGGTTCAGGTGTTCCTGAATATTTCTGGATGAAACCGAGGGATCGTCATCGGAGGACAGTATTGCGACGTCGTCAGCAAATGCAGCAATAGTCGTTTTAGATGTTTCAGGCAGATCAGCAGTATAGAGCAAATATAGGAATGGTCCCAGTACACTTCCTTGTGGTACACCAGATTTAATGGGAAGGTATCTTGAGAATGTGTTGTTGTACTTAACTGATATATTTCTGTCAGAGAGATAGGATTTGAAAAGCAGGAAGTAGTTGTTGTTGAGGTTTTCTTTATTTTATATAGCAGACCTTTGTGCCAGACTTTGTCGAATGCCTGGGAGATGTCCAGGAACACGCCATTACAGAATTGTTTTTATCGAGAGAATGTGCGATGATGTTGACTATTCTGTGCGTTTGATGTGATGTTGACATCCTTTGACGAAAACCAAATTGATAATCGGGAAGTATTTCTAATGTTTCGTGATCGTCTTGGATTCTTCTTAGAAGGATTCTCTCGAATCTCGATTCTCTCCTGGAATTGAAAGGAGACTTATGGGCCTGCATGATGATGGATCATTTGGTGTTTTACCGCTTTTATGGATCATTATCACATGTGCGTGTTTCCATAATACAGGATAGTAGCACTGAGCACAAATTCAGCATGCGGTTGTAAATTGTTGTCAGGAACACAATTGCTTTTCTTGGAAGTCTCTTGAGAATCTCTGCAGTGATTTCGATTTTGACTTCTTTAGGGGTGATTGGTTTTATAGATGGTGACAACTGACATGGTAAATCCAAGTATGTCTCAACATCGTTTTCAAATCCTGGTGCTGGCTCAGGCTCTGTAAATACCCTTGATAGATGCGATGCGAATGCCTCTGCTTTTTCCTCGTTCGATCGAGCCCAGCCGTTAGGTGTTCTAATTGGAGCAATAGATGGTGTTGGCCTCTTGAATTTTCTGGTAGCACTCCAGATACTGTGGTCTTCAGATGCCAGTTCTTCGGTGTAACGTTGAAAGGAGGTATTTTGTTCTTCTTTCAAGGTTCTTGATAAGTTTCGTGACAGTCTTCTGTAATGACGGAGATCATTCAGGTTACGTGTTCGCTGCCATTTACCTCGGGCTCTCCTTTTTTCAGCAATGATTTGCCGTATGCACAGGGGAATACTCTTAATATAGGGGATTTCTCTCTCGATTAAAGGAGTTGCATGCCAAGCTGCTTGTTGGATGGTTTCTATGAAGTGTTGAACAGCTTCGTCAATTTCTGATGTTTCTTTCATGCTCAAGTTGGTCAAATTTCTGTTTATATAGTCCTTGAAGTCCTCCCACCTGGTATTTACTGTGGATAATTTTGGAGCAGTCTCTGTTTTTACAGGTGTATTTGTCAAGTTCATTATGACAGGAGATTGATCCGATGTCAGGTCGTAACTGGACTCTAGCAGACAGTTCTGTGTGGCAATACCATTCACTATAAAGAAGTCCAGAAGGTCAGGGATTTTCCTTGGATCTGTTGGCCAGTAGGGAAAGGTGAGGTATAATGATCCCCTTAAGGGAAAATTTCAATTGTGGCTAAAGTTGAAGGCAAAACCGCAAGATTTCAATTGTTGAAGGTAGTGAATTTACTTAACTTTGTATCTGCCTACTTATTTTTCATTTCATCTATGTAGTTTTTTTGTATTACATATTTTTGTAAAAGTTTAGTAAAGGATCATTTTATACACCCCTGTGGATAAAATGATCCCTGGGGTAGGGGCAAAATGATCCCAGGGATCATTTTGTACCATGAGTTAATAAATATCAAATAAAAATGAAATAATAAACTCTGCTGTTTATTTGAATGATAATATGTATTGTTCATGTTTCAACAATTTAAGTATGTAAGCAAGTCACACAAAACAAAAATATTCGATGGGTTGAAAAATAATATTTTTCTTGGGCGTTTCTCAAAGTCGAGAGAAATTCATTAATTCTTAAATCTCGCGCACGCATTGTAATGTCTGGATATCTACGTCTAAATCCACGAGGCCATTCAAGTCCAGCTTTTGCTTTAGCTTCGTAAAATTGATGCGGTAAATTATTTCTTTCTGTCATTTTTGGTGAGCTGAGGTTAAGAATTCCTGAGTGGTCAGCCCGTATATTATTCTGGACTCCATGTCAACAAGTTCCAGTTCTTGTTCCAGGTTGAACACTGTTTGTTTGCTACCTAACTTTTTAGCTGAGCCTACAGCTATTTCATTTTTACCTTTGGCTCTTCTTTCTAATACCATCACAGGGACCTCAAATTCTCTTCTCGCGGTTTTGTGAGCCATACCATCTCTAATGCCTTTTCCATATGTTCTTCAGGCCTCTTTTGGCGATTAGTTTTACGTTTATAAATTATCTGCATGATCTGTGAACAAAAACTATTAATGGGGTAAAATGATTCCCGGGATCATTTTAAACACACAGAAGGGATCATTTCACCCCAAATACCAAATTACAAAATATCGATCAAAACAAAACCTTCACATACCGCTTGGGATGATCGAACATGGCTTAAATATTAGCTAACTGCTACTAATACCCGCAAATAAAACAACATTTCAGTAAACACTTACATGTAAAAAAAACGAAAGTCCAAAAACCTGCTTACCTTAGATCAGAGCCACACTTTTTGATTATTTTTTAATAAAATCACGCCAAGCACTCGCACCGCATTGACATTTTACAGGTAACTCGCAGGGGCGCAGGGAAACATGTTTCATGTGTATTTGGATAGATGGTACAAGCTGTTTCTGATTTACGGCGGGGGATCATTAGACCCTTAGGGATCGTATTACCTCACTTTCCCCTACGTGGGCTCCCCATTCGAGACGTGTTTATAATTTTTCTCAGTCAGAAAAATTGTTTATTCGATATTCAATTGACTTTATTTGAACAGGATTTCTAAAGACCCAATACGTTGTATTTTTTAAGTGAAATTTGTAAACAGAAAAAACTGTCTACTTAATTCATCCCTGAACTTTCCGACTTAGCCCCGCCCAGTGGTACAATTTTTCCTTACTCAATTGTATGTTACAGCGTCTCTTCTCTGTTATATCTCGATGTTTGACCACACAGTGGCTCCCGAATCGACCAGACATGAATCCAATAGATTATTCTTCCTGAGCCATTTTGGAAAGTATGATCCGAACTGAAAAATGTAACACCCCCGAGACGCTGAAGGAAGCCATTGTCTATGAGTAGGCTAAAATACCGGCAAGTTACGTACGGGCAACTTTTATCGATCGTCTCAAGGCAATAGTCACAGTGAAAGGTGGTCATATCGAGCCAAAGAGAATTGATTCTGAAATTTCGATTATTTTTAAACGTCCTATTCATAAATAATGAACGAAAATCATTTTTCTAACCGAACTCATGGCCTTTTGAATAGGTTCATCGAGATATAATAGAGAAGAGACGCTGACATACAATTGAGTAAGGAAAAATAGTACCACTGGGCTGGGCTAAGTCGAGGACCAATATAGCGGATAGTTTAGGGTTGAATTAAGTTGTCAGTTTTTTCTGTTTACAAATTTCACCCAAAAACTACGACGTGTTGGGTCTTTAAAAATCCTGTTCAAATAAGGTCAATTGAATATCAAATAAACCATTTTTCTTCAAGCGATAACATACACATATAAAAAGATATCAGATTACCAAGACAGACTTGCAAAAATTTCGAATGCGGATCTGTTTAGTATTCATCCCTAACTGTGATGTGTTTTTCCTCTTATTTTCTTCTTATCTGTCTCTTCTCTGCTTGAAGAAAGCCTTACAATGCACGATACCAATTTATTGTATATTATTAAGCAGAAGAAATCACAATTCTACTAGAAACAGGCGCAAGAATCACAATTCCTCCAGAAAATTCAACGATTGTCAAATTTGACGTTAGGTGGTAGTAATATGGCGCATCTGATACAACGTTTATTTCAGTAATGGCAACTCTAATCTCTATACTCTCCTATCTCTATGGAATAGGTTACACTTCGTGTGCAGGACCCTCTTTGGAATATTACAAATCATAGACTTACTTGATATCATGAGGCATGGGAAGGGTTGCTCCCCTGTCCAAGAGAATCTTCAAAATTTCATAGTTGTTCCTGTGAGCAGCCAAAATCAATGGTGTTATGTCAGGAGTAAAAGAAGCAGTGTTGCTGTCTACTTTTTGCCAACTCTGAAATTGTTCAACTCTTATTTAGTTATATTATATCAGTGGCGGCTCGTGGGTGAAAAAAGAGGTGAAGAGCTAAACAAGCAGAAAAATCTAGAATAACATCTTTTTTATGTAAACTCACCTATTTTTTGTATATCAGATCTAACCTTCGGTCCTTTAAACTAGCAAATTTGTCCGTAATGTCTTCATAAAATGGTTGTTTGTTTGTTAGTTGAATTAAAAGTTCTTTTTGAATGGAAATATTGGCCAAAGAGGAAAGCCTGTGTTGAGATACAGAATTTATTAAATAAGTTTTTATTCTCTTGAGGCAATGTTATATGATTTGCCATTTTTCATTTTTTTTCTTGTAGAAATTTTCAAGTCAACAGTAGGCCGACCTTCATTTAAGATGTCCTTTTTGTCTTCGTCTTTCCAACGATGAAACTGAGTTTCTATTAAACTGCACACAATGTCATTAATGGGGTTCATTTTTAATATCGAAGCCGAAGCACTTAAAGTAAACAACAGTTATAGGCGATGCGCGGACAGTAAAGCGGACAGTAACCGACGACGTAACATGTGCAGACTGCAGAGGGTTATTGGAGCTCTTCAACTTCAATACAATTACAGCGAGAAAACGTAATAGAAAGCCCCGGTGACGTCACCCGTTACCATAGTAACGCAGCGATCGAGGTGCAAGTTCCGTGACAAACCTCTTCTCTCGATGCGGCCAGCGACAAGATATTTATAATGAGTTTCGTGATTCGATAACAAACGTCTCCTGAGTTCTGACATGGAGCTAATGAAACGATTAAATTATTGTATAAATAATGAATAATAATTATCATCCTCAATGAACATTTTAGGTGACCCTGACTCTAGGAATTTTTAGGTGAAGAGCCACTTCACTCCCTTCACCTGAAAAGCCGCCCCTGTATTATATTCAATATCATTGAAATATTGCACTGCACTGTGACAAACAGTTAAGAAAGGAACTCGCAGAGGCCTTCTGGACCGCAATTCTGATGCTAAAATGAGAAATTACACGGTTGTGGGCACTTAGCAGCTTCGACATGAGTATCGGTACCGTCACTGACTTATTTGTAAGGGCTGATTGGGCAATATACCGATCTTCTCAAATCGTGGTAACACGGGGATGACCACTTCGACATCTACTTTGCACTCTATCAGTTTCCTCACCATGTTTCGATTGATGTTCAGTCTTTCGGCTATCTGATAGCGTGAGTGTTCTTTATTGCAGAGACGAAAAAATACTGATCCGCAGAAAGGCACACATTTGACCAAATTGATATTTTATATATCGATTGAAATAAATATAATCTGGGAGGATTCTGCATTTCTAGAAAACTTTTTAGGTTTTCACTCAAAATCTCTGAAACAGAATAATAATAATTTGTTGAACGCTATTCTTTATATTCTTGGCCTTTCAGAAAAAATAAGAAGAATTGGTACCAAATTCAACATAAGAACTGTTTTCAAAACACAAAATGATTTGAGATTCATTCTAACCAGAACGAAACCAATGAATAAGACACATAAATAAAAAAATTGTTTTTACAATATTCCCTGTATATGTCGAAAATCTCATACAGAAGAGAAATCAAGACCTTTAGAGATAAGAAAACGCGAACATAAGAACAACATCAAAAATAGAAACATTAGAAGATCGCAAATCGCTGATCATGTATGTTCAAGTAGCGGAGATCATGTGATGAACTGGAACAACACAAAGATCCTAATGACGGAACCTGATAATTATAAAAGGAAAATAAAGGATTCCACATGTATTTTGTTAGATGAAGTAGATAATTTGGCTTATTGTTCTGCAAGAATGCAGCGTATTTGGATTTATTTATTGGAAAAAGAAAATTTCAAAATTAAATAAATCAACATGTCTATGTGTTGACAACTTTGAATGTCAATTAGACTGCAAACAAAAAAATAAACAATTCCAAAGATTTTATAAGTTAGTCTGAAGAAGGAGTCTGTTATAGAGACCGAAATGTTACATTATCCTCTTCATTTATTTCCTTCTTTGGTTTAACTGTTAGGCAACAATTTTTTCTAAACCAATTTGCTCCTGACAAATTAGTGTAAAGATTTACGCAGGAACATTTTATCTTAATTAATTTTTTTTTAATTATTTCTGTTTCAGAGACTGAGAGTAAAACCTGAAGAGTTTTCTAGAAATGATATTTCATACACATTTTTGTTTCATAATATTATTATCTCTATTTGGTTATCAAAAGTTCTTTTTGTTGTCAGTAAAAATATATTGTGAATCTTGATTATTTTATCTCCACTGCAGGGGTGTGCAAAACTTTCGAAAGTGAGTGTACAGGGTGTCCCGGGAAGAATGCGACAAACGGATACCATGAATCAAGGACATCAAGGAGGACTCGCAACAGGAGATCTTAATCGTTTGAGGGCCTTCGTTCGGGATTTACAGGGTGATATTCATCTTATGACTGAAATTTCAAAGGTCAATAACTCTTAAACTATTGGGCCGAATGATTTCAAATTTGGAAGTTTTGTCACCTTTTACGATTGCCATCTTTCAATATTTCAGAAATGGAATAAATCAGATCCGAATTGAAAGAATTTCGGGCTTTTTCTATTTTCATGAATACTGAAACACCCTGTAGGTAAATATAATGTTGTTTTTCATTTTCGTAACAAAAAAGAATCAATCAATGATAAAAATTTAAATCTCAGCTTGGCACGGTCATACAGGGTCATCAAAAAACATTACCCCATGATTGAAATTTAAAGGTTCAATAATTCTTGAATTATTCTAGCAAATGCTTTCAAATCAGAAAGTTTTGTCACCTTTCACGATTGCCATCTTTCAATATGTCTGAAATTGAATAAATCAGATTC
The DNA here is from genome assembly GCA_013421045.1 of Propylea japonica. Taxonomy (NCBI): domain Eukaryota; kingdom Metazoa; phylum Arthropoda; class Insecta; order Coleoptera; family Coccinellidae; genus Propylea; species Propylea japonica. Next base: position 27,189,196 of record CM024242.1, read on the forward strand.
GGAATAAAAAAATTCAGGCGTTTTCTATTAACGTTAATATTGGATCACCCTCTACGTAATTCGAAATGATTCGGTCGAATAGTTTGAAAGATTAAACTTTACAATTCCAACCATAAGATGAATAACGCCCAGTATATCCCAAACGAACGCCTCCAAACGATTGAAAGCTCTTTATGTACTTGAATCATGATATCCGTTTGTCGCTTTCTTCCCGGGACACCCTGTATAAAGGGATTGAGACAGTGAAATTAAGTCTTACATAAGGTTCTCCTTCCTTATGTATAAGCTCCTCATGCTCCAGCAATAACTCCACAGCTTCGACGAACTCAACGTTTATAGCGTGCAGTAAGGCATCCTTCGTTTCAACACCCATGATTATCAGAAGTTCGACCATCTCCAGATTCTCCTGATCTATCGAGATTGTTAAAGCTCCTCTGCCTAAGCTGTCTACACAATTTATATCCAGGTTTTTCTTCCTGCGGGCCAACTGTAAAATTCTGAAAAAAGATAAAAACTTTGAGGGGTTTCAATCCACCTGTTTAGACTTGTGAAAGACCAGAAATACAGGTCGAAACGTCGGCATTACGAAAAGGATTTTATTTTTTCTCCCAGTCCTCTTGGCCACTGATTTACTGTTCGAATTATAAGAAGATAGGACACTATAATAATGAAGAATGAGGGATGAAGAAGATGAAGTGATGAAATCGAAAGTTCATGACACATTTTAAAAATGAATATTAATGAATATCATCAACCTAACCAATTTCAAAATTTTGATCCATCAAATAAACCGCTTTTTCCGCTGACCTCAAAATAAAAGCTCAGTTTAATGTAGAGGGTGACCAGAATTGGTGATCCCTGAACTACAACTTTTTACCTCTAGCAGTTGAAAAATGAGAGGCACATTGCTGTCATTTATTTGGAGAAACTCATTTTGCCGTCCACCGTATTGCTCTATCTTCTTTTGTTTTCGAGTTAAAAGCCACAATTGACATTGGGACAATTTCAACTTTACTAATTATATTAGTTCCTGTTTGTGCTATGAACTTGAAAAAAAATAAGAAAAGCCCTGAGCAGGATCTTTTGAGCGCTCGTTCTTAAGTGGAGCAATAAGACTATTACCTCAAAATTTTATATGGGATTTGAGATTGATACCAAACATATAAATGCAGAATCTCAGCACAATCGGAATTATATTCTGAAAATTATTCAAAATACGTAAAAAATAAATAATTACAGAAATAAAATTCCATGGTTCTGATGGAAATATAAAGATTATTCTTTCAATATTTCAATTGAATTTTCTATGGTTCTGTTAACACTATGGCCACAAAATTTTGCATGAAGATTCAGTATATCAATCTTCATCAACAGAAAAAAAATCACTCGAATCGGATATCCTGTTATGAAAATATAAAGATTTTTCTTTTCAATTGAATTTTCAATGGTTCTGTTAAAACTATGGTCACGAAATTTTTGGCGGAAATTCAGAATATCGATCTCCATTCACGAAAAAAAAATCACCCGAATCGGATATTTTTTTATGGAAATATGAAGTTTCTTTTTTTCAATTCTCTGATTGAATCTTCTAAGGTTCTGTTCACACAATGGCTACAAAGTTTTCCATGAGGCTTATTATTGGCATCTTGCATTTGGTCGAAACATTTCATTCCGATTGGTTTCGTGTATCTGAGATATTGAGGAACAAAAATTTTGAATGACCATAGTTTATGGAACACCCTGTACGATTTGGCTGGTTAACGAACCGAACCGAATCATTTGGGATTCGAACTCATCCTGAAAATTTCAAGTGTCTAGAACAATCCCTTCGAAAGTTATTGTGCTAACGGAAGGACGGACGGTCCCACGGAGTGACAGAATTGAATTTGAGCATGAATTCGTCCCTATCGACCCTATCGTTTGAGACCATTTTCGTCTCAAAATTCTAAAATAACAGACATTTGGGCAAAACGATATAGCACTCATTTAAGTAGAATGAGGGCTCAAAGAATATCATACAGACACTTTTCTGATAGTGATCCAGGGGATTAATTTAATTTTTGCTAAGGAATTAAGAGGGCCTTTTTTGTCGAGAAAAGTTTATCCATTTGATTTCACCACTGATAAATAGAGAATTTATAGTACTACCGAACTAAAGTTATTGAATGGAAAAAAGAATTTCTCATTTTATTATTCATCATTGTTTTCGGGTGAGTATTCCGCAAAAAATGCAATTACATTTTACAAGTGATATGTTGCTTCCTCTAGTGTAGACCTATGAACATGAAAATGGTCGATTTTTCCATAAAAATTTATTTCAGAAGCTATAGGACTAACGGTTTCCGAGATACGGTCGATGAAAAAATAATTGAATTTGAAAAGGCTATTAATGCTCTGAATTTTTTTCCTATTGAGAATGTCTTTTGATATCATGAGAAATATGATTTTTCATAAAAAAATATTGCCTATCAAGCTTCTCATTTCTAACCATGCTGTATATGTGCGATGTAGAAATAATGCCTTGAAAATAAGATAGTAAGATTGTAAGGTGATAAACCGTATCATAATCATCATTTATATTTGAGGAATAATCAGTTACGAAGAATTTACTGGTGTGTTTTCTTCTTTGAAATCCGGAAAAACTTCAAGGAGCGAAAACTAATATATCACCAGACTTAAAATAATATGAAGATATTTATGATAACTGTAGTATATTCTCACATAAAGACCCCGAATTTATGAGTTTGTTGATTTGTTACCAGTTTACTTCTGCTCTTTAGACAAAGGTTCTGTCATAAATGAAAGGTAGTTCACTGGTCTATTCTGAGCAGGATTCGTGGCAATTCTCACGGAATTGTTTGTTAAACTTTCTTTTCCGTCGATCTCAAAATAGAAGGTGATTTTAATGCGTACGAAATTGATCATTATTGACCCATTTTAATGCTCAATTTATTCCATTTTAATGTGCAATCCTCATGGCAACCGTACACAAAGTATTCAGAAGCACTGAGAGAAATGTCAACACTCAGCTGGAACATAGTTGCATAGAAATTTCATTATGTTAAATATAAGTCTTGTGCAAAATGAGAATTCATATTGAGATCTTCGGAAAAATCTTGTAATCAACTCGGTTATTAATCAAGAGACTAATGGTTCGCTCCGCTCACGCTTTGAAATATCTTGACCATTAGTCGCTGTCTTTAATAACCTTGTTGATTAAATAACTATTTTTCCCAGTATCCAATTTGGTTCAATTACATATTTGTAGCAGTTTTTAATTTCTCATAACAAACACCAATTCTGCTTTTCATTTATTTCATTAATATAGATGTGTTCCAGAATTTATGGATAATTTGGAATAGTATACAGGGTGTTACATAAAAGTATGTCACAACTGGGGGGGGATGAGTCTACATGTGATGTTAAGAAAAAAAGTTTATATAAACATGGGGTTTTTAAAAGCTTCGGAGCAACAGGGTGTTGAAATTTCCAAAAAAATTGGTTTTTTCTTCATAGCTCTTGCAGTTTTTGAGATATTCTGTCCAAATTTGGAATGCGAGCTATTTTCAACAGTCTTCATCATTGCACAACCTGAATCTTAACTAACATGGATCAATAAGTCCCGAGACTAACGATGAAAACAACATTTTTTTTGTAAAATTTTTTTTATTCATCAACATAATCACCTTTTAGGGTGATACAATCGCTCCTACGCTTTTACGATTTTTCAATACCATGTTTATAAAAAAAATTATCTTTCGCTTCAAAATAAGCTTCTGTTTTAGCGATGACCTCCTCATTTGAGCCAAAACATTTTCCCTGGAGCATTTTTTTAAGATCAGCAAAGAGCCAGTAGTCATTGGTGGCTAAATCTGGTGAGTATGGGGGGTGGGGAAGCAGATCAAAGACCAATGCGTTCAATTTTGCCATTGTTTTCATCGACTTGTGACAGGATGCATTGTCTTGGTGAACGGATTTTTTTTCTCTGCATGTGCGGTCGTTTTTTTGCGATTTTCTCCTTCAAACGCACCAGCAATATGTCAATATAATAATCACTGTTGATCGATTTACCTTTTTCGTGATAGTTAATGAAAATCACGCCATGGGTATCCCAAAAAACTGACGCCATGACTTTGCCAGCTGACTGCTGCGTCTTCGGACGCTTCGGACGGCTTTCGCCAGCTGTGCGCCACTCAGATGACTGCCGCTTCGACTCTGGAGTGTAGTGATGTATCCATGTTTCGTCCATGGTCACGTAACGACACAAGAAATCATTTTTATTGTGAGTAAATAGCGATAAAGAGCTTCCTGAATCATAGACTCATTGCTGTTTTTGTCCCATAGAAAGCAATCGCGGCACTCACTTGGGAAAAACCTTTTTCATGCTCAATTTTTCATGAAGGATACTAAATACACTTCCATATGATATCTGTGTCATCTCAGCAATCTCACGGAGCTTCACTTTACGATCTTTCATTATAATTTTAGTCATTTTACTCACATTTTCCGGTGTAACGTCTTCCACAGGTCAGCCCGAGCGTTCCGCTTCATTTGTGTCGGTACGACCACGTTTAAACTCGGCAAACCACCGACAAATCGTTGCTTTTGATGGACAAGAGTCCGGGTAAGATTTTTCAATCCATTGTTTTGCTTGCACGGTGTTTTTACCGATTAAAAAATATAGTTATTTTCCTAACAAGTGCGGAAAGTGATATTTTCCCGCACGAAACTGCCGTTACCCAAACGACGCGAAGCGGAGTTTGGGTAAGCAGTTGAGTGCGGGAAAAACACTTCCGCACGAGTTAGGAACAATATTTTTTCTACAAGCGCTTATACGAGATCGATTTCAACACACAGATCAAATGTGAATTGATCATTCTAAATACACATGAATGACAAAAGTCTGTGACAAGTCGTTACCATTGAACTCTCATCGTTTCCATAGTAACGTCGTCGGTGGCATTGAGATATATCATTATTCAGTTTATTCTTTAGAAAAAGCGTGCGAGAAAAACCCTTTCTAATCCATTACCACACGCATTTGCGTGCGGTAATGGAATAGCAGGGGTTTTTCCCACACTGTTTGGCAATGTGACTCTTTACGAATTGAAATACGTGCGGGAAAGAGAATGAGCGTGCACGCTTGTAGAAAAATATATTATCAGAACACGAAACTTCGTTTTTTCCATTTTTTAAACAAACTACAAACCGACTTTCCTCCAACCTCGATTATTCAGCTGTTTCTGGTCTGATCGACTTAAAATTTTGACACGTTTCAAGTAAAGGTTAGTACTCTAGAAAGACGTGGTTACTGGTTCACTACGAGCGCCATGTCTGGGTTAGTCTCGGGACTTATTGATCCACGTAGTAGAATCTACACGGTGTTTTCTTTTCCGGAGCCATGTCTCCTTTTTCCCTCTCAAACTTTTTTGCGGTACTCCACTGTTCAGCGTAAATTCAGTTTTTGATTTCTTCGTTCAATTTAAAAACTTTTTTGACTCCTATTATTTTTTCGGATCTCTAACCGTTTTCGAGTAAATAATTATTGAACGATTGGATGTTATTCGCTGATTAAAAAATAATAGAAATAATCGATAGGTATGCCCAAAATTTGCTTTTATGTTGAAAGCTCGTCATCTGAGACTCAACTTAAGCTTATTCAATATCAACATACAATCGTTTAATAATTTTTTACTTGAAAACAGTTAGAGATACGAAAAAATTACTGAAGTCAAAAAAGTTTTTAAATTGAACGAAGATACGAGTATGACATTCATCGTATTGGTTTTGAATGCTTTGTGTTCGGTTGCCCATGACAATTGCACATTGAAATAGCCTAAATTGAGCATTAAAATTAGTAATTAATATTCAATTTCGTTCACTTCAAAATCACCGTTCATTTTGAGATCGACGAAGAATGTATAAAATGATCCCAAGACTCATAAGGAGAATAATTATGGTTCTTTCTTTTGGAATGAAGGTGATGACTCGTTCGATGATCTCAACAGCTTCTAACTACCCGTCAATTTTGCCAAATGAAAGTTATTTAATCAACAAGGTTATTAAATAAAGCGACTCATGGTCAAGATATTTTAACGTGTTAATAGTTCGAGACCATTAGTCGATCGATTAATAACCGAGTTGATTACAGGATTTTTTCGACGATCTCGACAGGAATTGTGTATGAATTCTTGATTGAAATACATTTCCATTTTGTAGAAGACTTACATTTGACATAATAAAATATCTATAGTCCGTTTACGAAAGGTTGAGCCGTCGGTTGGTCATAGAAATTTGGCATATTCCACTGTGTATATTAAAATTTTAGGTTATGTGAATTATTTTCTTGTCAGATTGATACGCAATGTTGTCAATAGTGCATAAAGTTCTCTGATAACTCGCAAGTTTGTCGGACGAGGCCGGGTACTTTCGGAAACGTTGACTTCATTTTACGTTATGACAGCAAATACTGCCAACTTCAGATGAATAAACAAACGCCTACTATGCGCTCAAACTTTCGTGAACGGACTATATGTATTTATGATCCAGTAGAGTTTTGACATTTCTTGTAGTGCCTCTGAATACTTTGTGAAAGGTTACCACGAGGATTGCACATTAAAATAGCCGAAATCGAGCATTGAAATGGGTCATTAATGATCAATTTAGTAGACCTTTATTTCGAGATCGACACAAATAGGTATTTACACTATTTACCTTTTAACGTTGGCCATATCTCCTCTTTCAACAGCGAGTAGGTACTTTTTCTCTTCAACTGTTAACAGCTTTGGTAAATTGGGCATTGCTATACTCTTTCGAGTAATTCCACCCTGCTCTACATCTTCCTGAAATTATAAGATATTTGAGTGCAGAATGGTTCATTGATAATGATGGGGTTATCCTCTTTATTTGAATTATTGAACTATTTAAAGGTTTTTCACTATAATTTGACCGCCCTTCAACTTTGTTACTAAAGGAGATAAAAAAAATTTTTTTAAACAAAATTTTCACGAAATCAATTGAGGTTTTCCAATATGACTTCACAAACTGTAATATATACAGGGTGGCCAACATATTGATGACAAATTCAGTTTGTCGAATGGAATACCTTTTATATTTTTCCATATATGGCTAGCTCTTTTTCCCCCGATTTCGAATATGTAACATATGTTAGTCTATCTTTCTTATTCTGAGTACCACAGAGTTTCAAATTTTAAGAACGGTCTGATATCGCATTTTGGAAGTTCGTGAATATTTGAGTGGACAATTTGATCTTTGGATTGGTCATGGCGCATCTATTTCGTGGTCCCGATTTAACACCGTTGGACATGTTTTTATGGCCGTTCCTGAAGGAAAAAAATTACTTCAGCAATAATGATAATATTGTAATGATTAAAGACAAAATTGAAGCTTTAATTTCTGATTCGAATCGGAGCCATAATATTGCTATCAAAAATAGTCTAAACAACTTGAAACAACGATATGAACTATGTGTATTGAATAAAGGTAATCATTCGAGCAATTTTTTCAGTTGATGTTATTCTTACCATACTACCATAGTTTATAATTTTTTATTGGTTAAGTAATTGTTGAGTATTCATTTTAAAATAATACTTTAAAGTAGATTGTTTGAATATAAAGAATTTCGTAGGTATTTCACATATTTATTCATTCGGTATCATCATTTCAAAACTTTGGAATTCTGAGAATTGAAGAGACACATACACATACGCATTTATATTCGAGATCAGGAGTAAATAGCCTATCGAAAAAAGGAAGAATATACAGGAAAGGGTGTCCTATTTGAAAAAATATAGTTGCATTCGATGATGTTCACCCTGTGTATCTTCCCATTGACTTCATTATAACTCCAAAAATGAGCATTTTCATTGAACGCACTCTGCCACTTGAAAAATGATTACAGATCTTGGCAGGGGGTTCTTACAATTTGCAACTCTGTGGTTCTCAGAATAAAAAAGATATACCAACATTTGTTACATATTAGAAATCAGGGGAAAAAGAGCCAGCCAAACATGGAAAAATATACAGGGTGTTCAATTTAAACAAAATTGAAGTTGCCATCAATATGTTGGTCACCCTGTATATATTTCAGTTTCTGGACTCCTATCAAAAACCTTAGTTGATTTCGTGGAACTATTATACGAAACATTTTTTTCTATCTCCTTCAGTAACAAAGTAAAAGGGAGGGGGGTCAAATTATAGTGAAAAACCCTGTACATGATTGGTTTGTTTGTTATTACTTTATTGAAGATCAAGAATAAGATGACCAAACATTCGAGATGATCGGCCTTATTAAAATTCCTCTCAATATTTATATTGAAATATGTACATTAAAAAATTTTAAAACATAAACCTGCTTGAGAAAATTTGGTTGAATATTCAGATAATAAAAATTTTCGTGAAAAAACCGAATCGCGAGAACAACACGTTGGTAAAATTGAATAATTGAATAGCTCATTTGAATGAATAAATCATAATAAATATATCTATCTAATATGTATGAGTCACCACGACCTTTAAGAAATAGATATAAAAGAAAAAGAACAATAAGCAAAATATCAGTTCGAAAAACTCAGATCTACCCAAATCTTGGTATATTTAAAGATGAGGGATATTATTTTTTTCACTGTTATAATTGCTATCATTAATTGTACATTTTGTCATCCATCGGAAGGTGAAGCAATTTATCCCACGAAGTATGACACTATCGATGTCGACGGAATTCTTAAGAGTGAAAGATTGGTGTTAAACTATTTCAATTGTATTATGACTGGAAAGGGTTGCACCCCTGAGGGCAAAGTACTGAGAAGTAAGAAGAGTTAATTGAAGTTTCCGCATATAATATAAGATACTGTTTACATACGTATTTCATACCATCATTTCCAACGAATTTCACCCTTTAAATTTCTGCATAACGATATTTTTTCATTAGTTATCTTTACACAGGGTGTCCCTGATAAGATTGAAAATATTTTAATGGGACCCCCATATGTAGTATTTAGGTGTGACTCTGAGTTAAAGGGTGTTTTTTAAATCCTGAACGACCTCGCCGATTTATTCGAAATTTGAAATTAAGATAGCTCATGAGGTTCCAGAAAAATTTTATCAAATATCATTCGAATTGCAGGACCGTATCATATAAATTTGGACAGTTCTAAAAAGTTCCCGAAATCACCCTCAAAAAAGTATAATTTATTTGGTTACAGACTTTGAATGTCCACAAATTGAGCAAAGGGAAGATTAAGTTGGGTGAAAAATCATTACCAGCTTTCATTTTGAATTTTTCGATTTTCATTCTGTACAATTTCCGTTTACTTGAAATTTCGGTGGAAAAAATAGCTGAATATGTTTCACTGTTTTATGTTTAACCTAATATACTAATTATAAATTATTGTTTAGGTAACATGCCCGATGCAGCGAAAAATAGATGTTCAAAATGCTCTAAAAAACAGAAAGAATTCGGCGAAAAGATTCTGCGTTTTCTGATAGAAAAAAGGCCTGATTTGTATAAACAAATCGAAGCTAAGTATGATCCAGAAGGTGAATTCAAAAAACAATATGGGGCTAGTCTTGAAGCTAAGGGTATTAAGTTATTGAAGAAATGAGGGCTTTCGAAAGTGAAACAGTAGAATGTATTTGTTATAAAGGTAAACTAAATTTTAAAGAATTATGAAGTTTTATTTCAGTTAATGCATTTTATATGGATATATGAGTTATGTTGAGAAGATGCCATTAATGTTACTTTTCTTGTGAAAAATGTCAACTCCAATGGCGATAAAGTTGAGCATAAAAATAAACACGTTTCTAAAATTCTTTCAAACCGAACCAAGAGACCATGAAAATATAAGGAAAAATATCAGAGTGCAGAATGCTTCACTGATAATGATGTGGTTATCCTTTACTCTTATAATTGTTTAAGGACCTCCTTAAACAATGCTCTTATTATGATAATGACAATTGTCTAGGTATTCATTCTTCAATCATTAGGTTAGTGGAACTATTTTGCATTTGGATCAAAGATTTTATTTCTTTTACGATGTCTAGACGTCTCATGAGATAATCGAAGTTTTTGAATATATTGTTTTATTGTTCGATGGAAGAAGTTTGAATATAAAATCGAACAGCAAGTCTAATTCGTATACAGGGTCTGGCTAGGAAAATGATTATTAGGTATATCGAAATGTCAGAATCAAATCACTTTGGTTCGATATGACCACATTTTACTGGGGCTATAGCCTTGAGACAATCAAAAAACGAATTGCAAGTTGCCCGAACGTACCTGTCATGTATTTCAACTCACTCACGGACAATGGTTTTCTTCAGCGTCTTGAGGCTGGTATTTTTTAGTTCGAATCTTGCTTTTCAAATGGTCCAGAAAGAAAAATACATTGGATTCACATCTGGTCAATTCGAGAGCCACTTTGTGGTCGAAATGAAGTTCGAGCCGTTGTTTTTCAACCGTTCTTGGTTCACTCCCGCTTTGTGAGGCAGTGCAGAGTCTGGTTGGAATGTTTTTAGTCTGCCACCGAAACATTTGTCTTTCTACGGCTTCAAAGCAGTGACAAGAACACTTTCCGCACTTACTTTGACGGCAGGTTCAATGAAAACGATTGGGGAGTGTCCAAACGATGATTTAGATTTTCATATGAACTGTTTGTCAGGAGAACTCTATCTTTTAGGGGTTTTACCAAGTGGAAAAAATGTGTCGTGAGAAAACACGATGTTCGGTTATTCACCGCTTTCAATAAAAAAACCAAATCCTTCGAGCTCTCAAGTTTAATAACTTTTCTTTGCTTTAACTTCTAGACAAATGCTTTTGTACACTTGTAAACAGTACTTATAACTGCCACTTGGCAAATTTCTGAATAGCTGATGTAACAGGTGCGTGGATGGTTCGAAATTGGTTATTCCTCGAGTACAGGACCCGGTATTAAGAGTTCTCTTTGGTTTTTTTTACATTGGTGGGTTATTCCTGTGCATTGAAATGAACACGTATTCCAGGTATTCCTAGTGTAGTTGAATATTTGGCTAACATATTCGTTGAGCTTTTTCTATATGTGCATTCATCACGCCACGTTTTTGTTGCGGGTGGTGATTGGATTTCTTGTATAGATCTGTCCGTATGAGTTTTTGAATGTAGGTTGAAAGCAAGAGAAATACCAATTCGAATGTGAATTAGTGTGTACTAATCTAGTATCGAAGTAAAAGTTACGTAAATGGTTTTTTCGGTAGAGCAGAACAATGATCATCTCAATACCATCGCTAATGATGTGAATTTATAAATTCATGCTGGCTAAATATTAACATATTAATAAATAAATAAATATATTTTGAAATATATGAATATCAATGATATACACTGCAAATCTTGTTTCTTTGAGAGTATGTGAATATTTCCACAGTACATATACAGTGTTTACTAGAGAGTCCACAGCAATGGTAAAATTTTCTTCCAATTTAATACTTTCGAAAAACAATTTTGCAGAAAAGTTCTGATTTAGAAATTAGTGTAAACCATAGAAAACTTTGTCATCATTAGTTGATTCAAAGTTATCAAATTTGACATAACATAGCGAAAATGTGAGAATCCTGAGAAATGTTGAAAGTTAGTTTAGAATCATGATATTAGTTTCAGATCGTAATATGGAAAATACAAAAATCAAGAAAGTCCTGAGCAGGTGCTTTTGAGCCCTGGCGGAGATAGGAAGGGGGGGGGGGTTTCAACCCCAAACGAAGAAGAAAGGAATAACGAAGAAATTAATCTTTGGGGGGGCTTTGAGGTTGCAGCCCCTCCCCTTGCTTAGCATGAATCTCTTCTTCTTTTTCTTCTCTGTGCGGTGCCTTACCGGCCGAACTGAGGCCTAGTGGCCCATTGTTCACCCGCATCGTTCCATAGAGACTCAGCTCCTCAGACACGAAGACAGAAACGTCGCGAGCCTGCCAGGAGTGGTCCCTCTCACCATAGGAATAGAAGGTGTTGGATTTCCTAGGTGTGTTGACCTTAACTCAGTAAGGTTTCCACAGTTGAACAAAATATGCTCAACCGTTTCATCAGTACTCCTGCACCACCGGCATAGGGAGCAGCTCGTCAATCCCATTCTCTTCAAATGCTTGTTAAACAGGTGACCAGTCAATGCACCAGTCACCAGACCGAGTTGTTTTCTCTCCAGCAACAGAAGCCTATTGACCTCAGATCGCGAGGACGGTCTCTCAATGAGAATCCTCGACCACCTCAGGCCCACCCCTGCGCTCCATTCCGAGGAAAATTCCCTGTTCAGCCAGTGCCTGAAGAAACTTCTGACAGATGTGCGACAGATTGGCAGCGGAGGCTTCGGACCAACAAATGCTAATCCGGCTCCCCGCCTAGCCAGTTCATCTGCCTTGACGTTACCAGGTATATCCGCATGAGCCGGACACCAGATCACTTTAAAAAAGTTGTCAGAGCCCAGCCCACGCAGAGCTTCCCTGCATTCTTCTACCAAAAGAGAATCAACTCTAACATCGGATAGAGATTTCAGAGTTCCCTGGCTGTCGCAACATATATAAATGTGCTGGCCAGAGTATCCCCTGCGAATATTTTCCAGTGCGCATGCAAGAACCGCAAATAGCTCAGCCTGCACAATGGAACAGTCCTTCCCCAGAGGGATAGCCTGATTGAAGTGAGGACCCACGATTCCGGCCCCAGACCCTGTTGCTGTGACAGAGCCATCAGTGAACCAGGTGGGACCCTCTGGACTAAGAAGCATGTTTGATGAAGACCATAGGTCTCTGTCGGGAACAATTACCCTGTAGGGTTCGTCGAAGTAGAACTTAGTGCTCGCGCGGTCACCTCTCTGGAGAAGGGGAGCGTGAGCATCCTTAACCATTTTGAGGGCCCTCGCGTGCCCAGTGAAGAGTCCTCCATCGCGCAATTGTCCCCGTTACCAGATTCCTAGAGCTGTCTTCATAGCCACCTCCTTCACAACTAGGTGCAAAGGAGGGAAACCCAGCAGACATTCCATCGCTGCTGTAGGGGTAGACCTCAGAGCGCCTGTAATACTTAAACAAGCTTTCCTCTGGCATTTAGTCATAATGTTCTGGTTGACGGCCTTCTCTATAGAAGGCCACCACACCACAGAGGCATAGGTCAGGACAGGCCTCACCACGGCAGTATACAACCAGTGCATAACGTGCGGTTTGAAGCCCCATCCATTACCCAGCACCCTCCGAGTAGACCAGAATATAACATTGGCTTTATTCGTTTGAGTCTCAACGTGTTTGTTCCACAAAAGCATGAATCTCAAGTCCTACACAAAATTTTGAGGTACCTAATAGCCTCATTGCCCCACCATCGAAGGAGCGCTCAAAAGCAGTGGCGCAGCCAGGATTTTGTTATAGGGGGGCTGAACTGAACAACAACTACGAAAGTTGCAAAAAAATAAAGAAGAAAGGAATAACGAAGAAATTAATCTTGGGGGGGGGCTTTCGAGTTGCAGCCCCTACCCCAAAGATTAATTTCATTCTTCTTTATTTGTTTGCAACTTTCGTATTTGTTGTATCCTCAAGAATTGTTCAGTTCAGCCCCCCCCCAATAACAAAAGTCTGCGCCAATGCTTTTGAGCGCTCCTTCAATGGTGGGGCAATGAGGCTATTAGGTACCTCAAAATTTTGTGTAGGACTTGAGATTCATGCTAAGTATATGAATGCAAAATCTCAGCACGATCGGAATTACATTCTGCAAATTATTCATAAAATGGAAGATGAAAATATCAATAATTGAAAAAAAATATCCTAGTTTTGATGATGCGATCATCCTGAACATTCAGTATATTAATCTTTATTCATACAATAAATTTCAATCGAATCGGATTTCTTGTTATGGAAAAATAAAGATTCTTCTTTTCATTATTCCAATTGAATTTTCTATGATTCTGTAAACACTATAGCCACGAAATTGCATGAGGCTTACTATGAACATCTCGCATGTGCCCGTAAAATTTCATTTCCATTGGTTTCTTTTAGTCTGAGATATTGAGGAACAAAAATGTTGAATGCCATATCATATGAAATACCCTGCACGATTTGGCTGGTTAATGAACTGAGGCATTTGGCAACGAAAATTTCAAGTCTCTAGGACAATCCCTTCGAAAGTTATCGTGTAGGCACCAATGACAGAAATCAATATTACCACGAATTCGTCATCAGTCTAACCCTATTGTTTAGGACCATTTTCGGCTCAAAATTTGAAAATTACAGACACTTGAACCAAACGATATGGCACTCGTTCAAGTAAACGATCGCTCAAAAACTATTCCAATCATTATTACTTACCGCCAGAAAAAATTTCTGAAACGATATGAATTCATTGCCATGTTTGGCGAAATAATCTCAATATGTAGTTTGCAAACTAATAACAAACTCGCCTTTCATGGTCAACGTTCACATGCTTATAAAACTGATTTTAAGTCCTCTTTTGAAATTGGCTTGCATGTATATTTCCCACATGAACTTTTCAGTGAATTCAACCTTCAGATATCACACCTCCGTTCATTTTATAACAACTAGAGTCTGTTCTTGACACTTCGGAGTTCTGAAAGGGTAGGCAGGGTGAATTTCAATGGAGAGTTTCACTTCTTGTATCACTTTGCGCATTGCAAACCTCAAAATTATTTTTCCATATTCATACAGAGAATGAGTTCTTTCAGTTCAGAGCATACGCGAAAGTGAAATCAGTAAATTCATACTGCTGAAAATATTGCTCGCTTGTATTGAAGATTCATGCGTCGGAAAATAGGGTTAAAGCTATAGTGTTTGACACCTTAAGGGCATAGATACTTTCAGTAGACGAATTCGGTTCCTTATTTTACTATGACACTATGGTTATTATTAGGGAACAATGGTTGAATATTGTTATTTTGGTATTACCTTCAAACTTTCAATAAATATCGATTGAATATTCGAGGAGTAACCAATTTCGTCGAAGTAACATATTTGATAGTCATTGACATACTCCGATAGTACCTAATTGACACGCAGTATGATAGTCATTGACATAATTTCATCACACTTTTGCATCAATTTTGGTTATGATATCATCCTGCTTTCTCTCATAAGTATATACATTCTCATTACATGGGTCAATTCATACTAAAAATAATAGAGAAGTAAGAAGGTTTAAGACAATGTTATTCCATATAAACTATGAAATAACAAAAAATATTGGTAATGCTCACATATATACCGATGTGATAAACTATTGATGCTATGCTATCTAGGATTTTCCATGTGTCTCCCCATATTTCAGAATGTTCTATTTCTTTTCGACCCCTCAGGTTATCATTCTGAAAAAGGCATCATTTGACGCGAAATTTTGCAGTAGTGTCAATAAGTGTATATGTTAGAGTTTACTTAAGAATAGAGACTGCACACAATTGCGTATATTTTTCGATTTTGTTCTGTTTCATATTCGTTACAAGATTTCTCTTGTTTGGTTCCTTAAATATTCAATATATATGTTAGTAAACCCTTCAATGATTTATATATTAAGGTTGAATTCAATGTCAATAACTGTTCGATGAAACATTATTGTCACAGTTATTGACATATGGTTTAACATTAATACAGAGTGAATCCTGTTGAACTGTACATACTTCACACAGAGATAGAGGACACTTTGCTGGTTTCAAAAACACCCAACATGAAAGGTCTCCAACGATTCGTTTGAATTATACAGGGTGATTTCCAGTTTTGGGTCATATTTTCGAAATGCTCTATTGGACGAACGAATAATCAAAAATTCATCAAATTTGGTACGTAGGAGGACTGTATCAATCTCAACACAGCTGAGTTAACAGATTTTCAGTTTCCAGGACCGAACTCTATTTTTCTGATATTATCGGAATTTATGAAAAAAAAAACACCCTGTAGATGAAAAAGTCAATAAACCTGTCATGACAGTTCAAACTACACTGAAAACTCTTCAATGAAAAGTAATAAAATCACGTGGCACACCTACAAATTTAGAGAAAAAAAAATTGAATATGGGTACTCGGAGATAAATGGCCTAATTCACATGGAAAACCACACCCAAATGTATCAAAAGTTGAAGACAGGAGAATATTATCAGTTTAAATCCTCTCGATATTCAAATATTCCAATATTCAGGTAATTTTCGTCAGTTTCCTGGACCGGACTCTATTTTTCTGATGTTATCGGAATTTATAAAGAAAATCACCCTGTAGATGAAAAAGTCAATAAACCTGTCATGGCAGTTCAAACTACACTAAATAATCTTCAATAAAGAGTAATAAAATCACGTGGCACACCTACAGATTCAGAGAAATAAAAATTGAATATGGGTACTCGGAGATAATATTTTTTGTACGGCCTAATTCACAAAAAAAACATACCCAAATGTATCAAAAGTTGAATATTAATGGTTAAGATCTTCTAAGCATTCAAGTATTCCAATATTCAGGGACGGACTCCCATTGCAGATTGGGTTTTTCAATAGAAGATAGGTCGAAAGATTGGCCCTGAATATGGAATACCCCAAAAAACTGTTACGGGAGACCGAACAACATTAAATAACCTACAAGAAATTTTCATGAAATCGCGAATATTATCAGGTTAATATTCAAGGGCGGATTTACGGGGGGGGTAATGGGGGTAATCACCCCCCCCATGAATATCGAAAACCTTTGAAAAAGCTACGCAACATGGTACACATATTTTCATTTGTTTGTTTTTTTTACTACTATTACTTTACTACTATTTTTTCTTATTATATCATTCCTCCTAAATATTTTGATTAAATTTTTTTCAAGTTTTGAACCTGATTTATCGATCTTGAATCATTACTACCCCCCCCATGAAAAAAAGCTATATCCGCCCTTGTTAATATTCAACTTTTCATGCATTTCGGTATAGTTATTCTACTAAACTTCAGCCGCCCAACAAAATTATCTCTGAGTACGATTATTCAATTTTTTTTTAAATCTATTTGTGTGTCACGCGATGTCATGAAAATTTCTTGGTTATTTAATGTTGTTCGATCTCCCGTAACAGTTTTTTGGGGTGTTTCATATTCAGGGCGAATCTTTCGACCTATCATCTATTGAAAAACCCAATCTGCAATGGGAGTCCGTCCCTGCATATTGGAATACTTGAATGCGTAGAAGATCTTAACCATTAATATTCAACTTTTGATACATTCGGGTATGTTTTTTTTGTGATTTAGGCCGTACAAAAAAAATTATCTCCGAGTACCCATATTCAATTTTTTTTTCTCTGAATCTGTAGTTGTGCCACGTGATTTTATTACTCTTCATTGAAGAGGTTTCAGTCTAGTTTGAACTGTCATGACGGGTTTATTGACTTTTTCATCTACAGGGTGTTTTTTTTCATAAATTCCGATAATATCAGAAAAATAGAGTCCGGTCCTGGAAACTGAAAATCTGTTAACTCAGCTGTGTTGAGATTGATACAGTCCTCCTTCGTACCAAATTTGATGAATTTATGATTATTCGTTCGTCCAATAGAGCATTTTGAAAATATGACCCAAAACTGGAAATCACCTTGTATAATTCAAACGAATCGTTTGAGACCTTTCTTGTGGGGTGTTTTTGAATTCAGCAAAGTGTCCTCTATCTCTGTGTGAAGTATGTACAGTTCAACAGGATTCACCCTGTATATGAATTATTGAAGGGTTTACTTACATCAATTAAATATTCCTTGGAATCCTCCAAACAATAGAAAACTTCTAACGAATATAATACAGAACAAAATCGAAAAATATAAGCAATTCTATGCAGTCGCTATCCTTATTTAAACTCTATCATATACACTTATTGACACTACTGCTGAATCTCACGCCAAATATCTAATGATGGCGTTTTCAGAAAGACCATCTGAAGAAATTGAGCTTGACCCAAATAGAAATACATCATTCTGACCTTAGAAAGCACCAATAGTTTATTCCATCGGTATATCGGGTGTCCCAAGGTGAGTGGCCTATTAGATTTTGTAACTTGGCAAATGATGATTTTTTTGGTCCATCCTGTATAACTGACAACTATAATTCGAAAGCAGTGACATTGATCAGATCAATATCTAATGACTCCCAAAATTTTTGACTTAAATCTCAAATATTGAGCGAACTAGAGGCCTTTTAGTAACACGTCAATTCGATCTAATAGGCCACTCACCTTAGGACACCTGATATATGTGCACAGTGTCAATCACTATCAGGGTGTCAACAACTGAACCTCTTACCCTTATTCCAACGATAAAGGTACAGATTGAGCAATTGTAAACGAAACTTTATAGGTCGGTACAACCGATTTTATGAAAACACGACGGCGTATTAGTGCCACTGCGATGACATAAAAATTTGAGAAAGCCCTGAGCAGGTGCATTTGAGCGCCCGTTCATTAGTGGAGCAAGGTTCAGATAATGCGGTCGTCTTGAAATTTTGCATGAACATTCAATATATATCTTCATTCACAATATAAATTTCATATGAATCGGATATCTTGTTATGGAAATATAAAGATTCTTCTTCTCAACATTCCAATTGAATTTTCTATGGTTCAGATAACGCTATCCTCCTGAACTTCTGCATGAACATACAGTATATCAATATTCATTCACAAAATAAATTCTACTTGAATCGGATATCCTTTTATGAGATTATAAAGATTCTTATTTTCAATATTCCAATTGGATTTTCCATGGTTCTGTTTATACTATGGTCACAAAATTTTTCACGAAGCTTACTATGACATTCTTGCATATGGCCGCAAAATTAATTTCGATCAGTTTCGTTTTGTCTGAGATATTGAGGAACAAAAATTTCGAATTACCATTTTTTATGGAATACCCTATACCATTTGGCTGGTTAACGATTTTAACCATGGCATTTTGAAACTGAAATCACCCTGGAAATCTCAACTCCCAAATTCTATTTTTATTCTAGCAAATAAGAGCTTGATGGATATAATTTGTTACTTAAGATGGCGAGTCACTGAATATTATTAACTTACCCCTTTTTCTTTTTCTCCCATTGTAAATTTTTATTTTTAGAGCAGTAGAACAGAACCGTTTCCAGGAAGAATAACATATATGAAACGAATCTCGTTTTGTGATTGACAGAAACGTGACTAAATCTTTTTCTTAAGGAATAATGCATAGGGAGTCTCACATAATTACATTATTGAATTTAGAATATTGGATTAACTAAACAATTCAGACTATTTGGGTGAGAAAACAAATGACCTCGACATTGAACAAGATATTAACCTCATTTTCTTTGCTCCTATTCTGATGTTTCTTATCTAGTTATATAATTCAAGTTTGAAATATGGTTAATCCAATAACTATTCTTTCATGAAAATGTAAATGTAAAACTCATCTTGTATAAAACAGACAGACATTTTGGCAAAGCGATAGCACGCTTTTTTCTTAAGACCAACGCGCAAAAGTGACGAGTATGTCATATTAATTTCACCTCTGCGCCGCAAACTACAGTCGAGCTTCTTCCATGGGGAACATCATGCTATTGTTTTCCCCAAATGTCTGTAATTTTTGATTTTTGAGCCGGGAGTGGTCTACTGTGACATATCGAAATCCTGACAACCATAAAAGAGCAGTTACAGGAATTCACACCGTTAAATACTGTAGGGGAGAGTGGGGGAATATTGACTACTTAAGCTCTAATCAAAATATCACCATCTAATCTTGAATGAATGAAAATGAAAATTATTTATGAAAAATAAGAAAAAATCGGGTAATTTCGACCGGTAGGTTAATATCGGCCACATTGAAGGGATTAACCGACCATGCACATATTTATACTGAAGCTCTTTCAGCACTAGTACTCTCAACATGGGCCCAACTCACAAATGAATGACACCGCCACCAAATGTCATAATCATATCCAAATATTCACAAACAGAACATACTTCTGTTTTTTCCCTACAACCTGTAATTTTTCTAGTAACCTTCTTCCTAACATGTTTGTTTTTTGTTTCCTTATTTTTGTGCTCTTATGTTTTTCGATGCTAACTTTTCCTTCTCAGCAATCAGGAATTGTTCGAGCCATACAGAAGCCACAGCACCTCTAGGAGAATATACCCATACATGTACCCTAGAAGACATTTATCTCTCACACGAAGTAGTACAGAATACATGTGCATGAAGATATACAACATTCTACCAAAGAAATTTCATGGAATAAGACGTGATATCAATATATTTAAAAAAGAACTAATCAGCTTCCTTTTAATCAGTGAATCATATAACCTACATGGATGAACACTTCCAAAAGTGCAGAGTTTTTCTTAGGATGGGCTCTACTTTCTCATTTAGCTAGAATTTATTTTTGACCTATCTTCTCTTCTTTGTATATTACAAAGACTGTAGGAGAATCAGTAAATTACTATTACTACTATTAATATTACTTTATAATCTATAATCTACCTACTTGATCAGTTGAGAAAATTAAAAATCCATTGGCGGAATGCCCTTATTTTGATTATTCAAAGAAAACTGCCATTTTTCAATATAAATGATCGAATGTTTATTTCATTATAAAGAAGAAGCTATGCCGTTAAAAGTGGAAAATAACATCCGGCAAATGACCACCATGACTACGCTTACAGGACAATATCCTTTTAATCAAATTTTCCATAACCAAACCGCAAAATGGCTGCCCTATGTCCTCGGTAGCCTCACGAATTCCATCTTTGACGTCTTGAATCGACGCTGGACTATTGGCTTAGACCTTCTCTTTCACGTGGCCCCGAAGGAAGAATTCGCAAGGTGTTAAATCACAAGTTCTAGGTGGCCAATTGTGATCACCTCTTCGAGAGATGACACGGTCCGGAAACTTTTTCCGCAAAAGATCAATGGTTTCGTTGCTTGTTGCTTGAATCCATTCACCGTAACTGTTGTTCCAGCCTCATTTTCGAAAAAGTAAGGTCCAATGACTCCGCCGGACCATAAACTGCACCAAACAGTCACACGTTGAGGATAGAGAGGTTTTCCAACAATAACTCCTGGGTTTTCCTAGCCCCAGATGCGACAATTTTGCTTGTTGACGAAGCCACCGAAGGTGGAAATGAGCCTCATTATTCAAGATGATTTTTCGATGGAATTCTAGATCATTTTCATGCATTTCAACGACCCAACCAGCAAAGACACGACGTTGTTGATGATCGGCCGGCTTGAGTTCTTCTGTTAACTGAATTTTATAAGCCTTAAGACCCAAATCTTTAAGCAAAATACGGTGCAATGACGTTTGTGGAATGCCTAATTCCAAAGAACGACGAGGAATGGATAATAATAATAATAATAATAATAAGCCCCTCAGGGGCTCTGGAATGGTAAGTTCTAGAGTACGGGCTTAGCAAACCCGAGGTACCCGAGCTAAACCTGGCAGTAGGTATAAAATGCAACCCATAATGATGGTGCAATTAAGGAGTAGAAATATTGAGTCGCTGCCTGAGGATCGTCAGGGCATGTCTGGAGCTGGCGCTGGACATGACAGCATGCGGGACGTCAGTGGCAGGGCGCTGAGGAGGCGGGCCCCTCTCATACAAAACACTACAGCTCAACAGGAAGAACCAAGGAGGCAAACAACAGCAGTGCCACCCCCTACAAATAGTGCTACGCAGGATCTTCAACCAGCGTTCACTCAAGCAGGGTTACCCAGAAGACGCATGAAATGGACAAGTTGTATCAATGAAACGATCATGCGCATCTACTATAAAATAACAAACCTGGGTCAAGAACTAACTGGATACAGACAACGGTTATTCAATGAATTCAAGCGATGTTTTCCAGATCTACAAGTAACTGAACAGAGGATAGCTGACCAATATCGCGTAATCCTCAGAAACAAACTTATATCAGAAGACAGATTGCAGGAAATTAAAAATGAAGTTGTCAATGAATTAAACAACGAAGCAAACCATAATAGGGAAGAACACACAACTTCTGGAAACAGAGAGCACAACCATGGAGCAACACATGAAGAAAGAACAACTGAACTCCAATTACCACTCCAAAAAGATATTCAAACGTACGACGAAACACAGAATGAACATTCATCACCTCAGGTTCATACCTCGGTAGAAACTGCCCATAAAATTTCGAACGAAGAACGACAAGCTCTAGTGGAACGTCTTGAATCAGCAATGCACAGATTATTCACCGAATACAACGGCACTGATCCACTCTCCAGACCAACACTACCTAGGATCAGATCATCCAAAAAGCTTGCAGTCATCCTCAAGATAATGAACACTGATGTCATACCAAAATTCCTTTCAATGGCAACACAACTGGAAACGATCCATCTCATCCTTTATTGTGCCGCAACAACTGTAGTGGAAGTGCTGGGCATGAAGACCAAACCAAGACAGCACTCAAATCAACCCTGTCCACAACCTCGCCTACCTCACTGGCAAAGGAGGCTGGAGGAAAAAGCTCAACGCTCTCGGCAGGACATAGGAAGGCTGACACAATATGAAAATGGCATCAGAACAATCAAGCTGAAATCGTTGGTGGAATCGATAATCTATCGAAATCGCAAGCACTCAAGCTATGAAGAAGAAAACACAACAGTAAAGCAGTGCATCGACACACTGAAACAAAAACTCAGTGTCTACTCCGAGAGATTGCGAAGATATAAAGAGAGCAACAGGAGGAAGCAAGATAACATCTCCTTTGAAAACTCGGAGAAAAATTTCTACAGACATCTGGATGGAAAACAACAGAACTCCCCAAACATCTATCCGAATAAGGATGACATGGAAAAATTCTGGACCGAACAACTGTCAACACCTACTACTTACAACAAAAATGCCGAGTGGATAAAAAACGAAGAGAAAACTCAAACCAACACCGCACAAATGTCCCTTACGGTCATCACAGAACAAGAGCTTTCGGATATTCTCAAAGGAATGCACAACTGGAAATCACCTGGACCAGACGGGCTCCACAGTTTTTGGCTGAAAAAATTCAACTGTTTGCATAGTAATTTAACTAACGCAGTTAATGAAATTCTACGAGATCCAGAGAGTATGCCGTCCTTCCTGACAGAGGGTATAACTTATCTTCTGCCAAAAAATCACCAAAGTACAGACGATCCAGCAACATACAGGCCAGTGACATGCCTGCCAACTATGTACAAGCTCATAACATCTTGCATTACACGTCGACTATACTCCCATTGCGAACGAAATAATATAATTGCATCAGAACAGAAAGGATGCTCCAGAGGTGCAATGGGATCCAAAGAGCAACTGATAATCGACTCTATAATCTGCAACCAAGCCCATAAGAAGAGGAGAAATTTGTTCACGGCTTATCTCGACTACAAGAAAGCTTTCGACTCCATGCCGCATGAATGGCTCATAAAAGTTTTAGAGATCTATAAAGTAGATCCAAGAATAGTGAGCTTTCTCAAAACAGTTATGTCAACTTGGCGAACTAACATCGAAATCAGCGGAACAGGCATAAGAACTGGCACAGTATCCATCAGGAGAGGAATTTTTCAAGGAGACTCTTTGAGTTCATTGTGGTTCTGCATGGCAATGAACCCGTTATCAACTATTTTAAAATCCTCCAGAAAGGGATTCAACCTGAAAGGCAACACTAGCAATATGTTGATTAACCATCTTTTATACGTCGATGACTTAAAACTGATTGCAGCAAACAGAGACCAACTAGAGTGCCTACTACGACTAGTGGAGATGTTTTCCAAAGACGTCAGCATGAACTTTGGACTGGACAAATGTCGTTCCCTAAATATAGCAGGAGGGAAAATCCAACAGACACCTCTCACCTTATCTAACGGAGAAGAAATAAAGGCAATGCTGGCAGGTGATCTATACAAATACCTAGGTATGAAGCAATGTCAAAGGATAGACCAACGAGTGATGAAGGACGAACTAACAGCAGAGTTCACCAGAAGAATGAGGAGCGTTCTGAAAACGAAACTGAACAGCAGAAATCTCACAAAAGCTGTTAACACCTACGCTTGCTCAGTTCTCACCTACTCTTTCGGAATAGTAAAGTGGAGTAATACAGATCTCGATCGTCTCCAACGGAAAATGAGAACACTATGTACAAAGGCCAACAAGCATCATCCTAAATGCTGTGTTGAAAGAACAACAATTCCAAGAACTCAAGGCGGACAAGGCTTTGTGGACATAAAGAAAATGGCAGCTGAACAAATAAACAACTTGAGAAATTATTTTACAGATAAAGCAAACACATCGGACTTACATAAGATACTGATTGAAGCAGATTGTTCAACACCTCTATTACTAAGCGAGCACCCTCATGAAAACACCACACAGACGGATAGTGATAAAATTCAAAGATGGAGAGAAAAGCCCCTACATGGAAGACACCTGAACGAGGTCACCCAGGAACATGTCGACATTCCTGCGTCGAACTACTGGCTGACTTCTGGAAGATTGTTTCCTGAGACAGAAGGTTTCCTCCTTGCCATTCAAGATCAAGTAGTGCAAACTAAAAACTATCAGAAATATATCATGAAGGATAGGAGCCTCACCGACGATAGATGCCGCTACGGATGCCAAACATCAGAAACAATCCAACATATCACAGGAGGCTGCCAAATGTTTGCTGGAAATGAATATAAGAGTCGACATGATGCAGTTTGTAAAATACTTCATCAGGAACTCGCCATCCAACTGAAGATTCTGCAGTCCGAAACAATTCCATATTATAAGTATCAGCCTGAAGTAATACTGGAGAACAACCTTTACAGGTTATACTGGGACCGCACAGTACTTACAAATTTAACAGTTGCTAATAACAGGCCAGATATAATCCTAGTGAAGAAAAAAGAGAAGAGAGCAATACTTATAGACGTAGCCATCCCGAACAACAACAATCTACGTCAAAAATATGCTGAAAAAATATCGAAATATCGAGAGCTTGAACTTCAGATTAAAAGGCAGTGGGGAATGTCTAGTACCAGAACCATTCCCATTCTCATATCAACCACAGGAATTATTCCTAAGAGCCTCAAGTCCAACCTCAAGGAGCTAGATTTGGATGAAAACCTGTTTAAAGTAATGCAAAAAGCAGTACTTCTTGGTACTGCTAGAACGGTAAGGAAGTTTGTAGGTCACGATGGACACCAGGAACAACCATGGAGGGAAACATTGCAAAACCAACTACCACGACATCAACCGAGAGATCCAGGACCAAGCAACGAAGGACGAACAACCCAGGACCCAGGAGAAGAAGAACACCGAAGACCTCAGAGCTCAATCCCCCTGATACTTGCTATCCGGGATGAGTGAATGTTCCCCTTAGTAGGGAGTGTGATAGCCGATCGCTAGGGGGTGTGAAAAATCACACCCTTTCTACGCTAATAGGCTCAAGTCGATAATAATAATAAATTTATTTAATCCATTTAGACACTAGATACACAGTGTATAGGACATGTCAGGCTTAAACTAAGCAACTAAGGAGTCGCACAAATATTCATCTATGGAGTAAAAAACTTTTTTTATAAGAAGGTTCTTAATTACATTCTTGAACAGCTTAGGATTTAATTTTTTTACAGAAGCTGGTAAATGATTATATAATTTCATGCTTGTATATGAAGGACTGCATTCAAATTTGTGTGTTCTATGCTTCGGAAATGAAAATGTCTCAGAGTTTCTCGTCTCATATTTATGATGATCTGACAATTTTAGCCATACACTTTCATTTTCGTTAGCATAGTGTAAACATTTAAAAATATATATAGAGGGCAACGTTAAAATCTCATTTTCAACAAAAACTGGCCTACAAGAGTTCAGTGGATGGAGGTTGAATATTGAACGAATAATACGCTTTTGTGCTACGAATACTCTTGCAATATCAGAGCAACTTCCCCATAGCAAGATGTTGTAAGATAAGTGGCTATATACAAGGCTATAATATACATTCAAAAGACAATCCACAGGCAAAACATTTTTGATTCTGTTGATCGCAAAGAAAGAGCTGTTTAGTTTCTTACATAGCTCATCGATGTGGGCCGTCCACCTCAAATTTTTATCTATATAGAGACCAAGAAACTTAGTTGTCTCAGATGTCAAGATTGAGTTATCCCCTGTAATTTATTTTGTAGGTTATTACTTCATTATTCTTTAAACAAAAGTAAATGCATACCGTTTTGTCTACATTTACCATTAGGCGGTTTGAGCGACACCAGTTCACAAATTGATGAACAACACTTTCACATAGCCTCCGAAGTTCTTCGACACTCTTGGCAGAAAGAACCACGGAAGCATCATCGGCAAATATAGTTAGTAATAAGCAGGCCAAGTACTCAGGCAAATCATTTATAAAAAGCAAAAACAGAAGTGGTCCCAACACAGAACCCTGCGGGACTCCAAGGCTAATGTGACGGGATCCAGAAAAATTTTCGCCCACTCTTACCGCCATAGTCCTCCCCTCAAGAAAACTACGCAACCAATCCAGGAACACACCCCTGAAACCCAAATTGTAGCACTTTTCAAGAATGAATTCGAAAGAGAGTGAATCGAAAGCCGAAGAAAGGTCAAAAAATAGACCTGCTACAAATAAATTCTTATCTACATAAGCATTCATAGACTGATTCGAAAAAATTGACTGCTGCAGACTGTGTCGAACGACCACTTCTGAATCCGTGCTGTGCCGAATCTATAAGATTGAATTTATTGAGATAACACATCATTCTGTTTAGTACAATTTTCTCAAACACCTTGGAAAATACGCTCAGTATTGATATCGGGCGGTAATTCATTATTTCCTCTGGATCGCCTCTTTTGAATATGGGGATGACTATGGATTTTTTAAGGATTTCTGGAAACTTAGCCGATGTTATAGAAATATTAATAAGATGCGCTAAATGCTCACTTATTACCTGATTCATTGCCTTCAATATTTTTGTGGATACAGAATTGACACCAACGCTTTTCTTATTTTTTAGGGATCTGATGGTTTCCTCAACTTCAATTCTTATTACAGGATTGAAAAAGAAATTTGTATCAACCATTGCTGGTAAAGTGCAGGATTGAGATAGATTATCGCCCAGGATAAACCTGGGTTTTCTTCAACACTTTCGGCTACAGCAGCAATATTCTCGGCTGCTTTTGAGCGACGTGCACGGGCTTTATTCTTCACATCACTAACTTGTCCCAACAGCTCGAATGCTTTAAGACGAAACAAAAATATTCGAGTTTTACGAACCGTCTCTGCTGAATTTCCACCATTTTTATAGTGAATTCCAATAGTTTCAATGCGCGTATCGTTCCATTTTTATTAATGGCGGAGTTTCTACTTGTCGAATGTCAAAAACTGACAGCTTTAAACTTGACACTTATACCGAAATAGCGAGCTAATCAAAAGAACACCTCTTATTGGAAAACCCTATATATTGGATATACCTATTCGCCGAACCCTTCAGCCCCGTTTGAATATTCATTGAAGGTCCCGTTAGGCAGGTTTTCAGTATCTTCAAATAACTCTGACATACCCGCTTAATGAATCTCATTACAACAGGAGCGTCAAACTGATTGGATAGAATAGCTTTTATTATAAATTCTCTGGATAGGGATTTATAATATACCTCCGTGGACATTTCACTTCTCCTTTCGCGACACCATCGTGTGTCATTTTACGGGTTCTTTTTTTGGATTTTTTTTATTGGCCAGAGCGTCGATGTCCAGCAGACGACCGCGCAAAAAATTTCGTCATATATGGATTTTTTTTCTTTGAATTGAAGTTTTTGGGAAGTCGGCATGTTAAGTTCACTTCGGATTTTGCCATTGAATCGTTTCAGAATTATTATGAGAAGCATAAGAGCATGAAAAAAATTCAGAAAAACTCAGAACAGGAACTTTTGAGCTCTCGTTGGTGGGGCCATACAGCTATCATCTCATTTTTTGTATAGAACTTGGGATTGATACTGAATATATAAATTCAAATTCTCAACAGGGTCAGAATTATATTCTGTAAATTAAAAACATGAATTACCTATGTAAAAAGTGGATACCAACTGAAAATATCAAAATTCTATGGTTCTGATTTCACAATTCTTTTAGAAATTCGCATAATCATTTACTTCGCCAATTTACATCCTTGATCTCGCTTTCATTTCAATCGAAAGATATTTTATGGTAATATTAGAATTTTTTGATATAACTAGAGACTTCAATGGCTGTATTAATGGAAGTCCCACCAATTTTTACGTACTGCTCAGAATTGGCATTGAACATTTTATTGCAAAATTTCAGCTCAATCGAATCAAAAATTGAATTCTATGGTTCTGATGATGCGATCCCCTTGAAATTTTGCATGAACATTCCGTATAGTAGTTGTCATTTTCAAAATTAATTTTATTCTAATCGGATATTATGTTATGGAAATTAAAAGATTCTTCTTTCAATATTCCAATTGAATTTTCAATGGTTCTCTTAACACTACGACCATAAAATTCTGCATGAAGATTCAGTATATCAATCTTTATTCACAGAAAAAATTTTACTCGAATTGAATATCCTGTTATGGATACATAAGGATTTTTCTTTTCAATACTCCAATTGAATTTTCTATGGTTCTGCTCACACTATGGCAACAAAATTTTGCATGAGGCTTGTTATCAGCACCTTGCAATTGGCCGTAACATTTTGTTCCGATTGGTTTTGTATTTTCTGAGATATTGAGGAACGAAGATTTTGAATGGCCATATTTTATGAAACATCCTGTACGATTTGGCTGGTTAAAGTATTTAACCTATCTATTCGGGACCCGAACTAATCCTGAAAATTTCAAGTCTCTAGGACAAGCCCTCAGAAAGTTATTGTGCTAACAGACGGACAGGCGACCGGACAGTTCCACGGGCAGAATTTTAGTTTGACCAAGAATTCGTCATCAGGGAGTCTAACCCTATTGTTTGACACTATTTTCAGCTCAAAATTCGAAATAAATATAGCACTCGTATAAGTATAACGAGCGCTCAAAAAACTGAATTGACAGAAGTACTATGAGAAATGAAGCATAATAACGAATAACGTTATACAACTCCGAAGATTTTGCACGTATTTCCTAAAACGAAATCTATAGAATGATGAGCAGAGTAGACTTCGATGGAGTGTGATTGTAATAATTAAACCAGAATAACTTTTGTACAATTTATTCCTCACTCGTCATACCGTTACATTCAAGATATCTATTTCTAACTTAACTGAAAAGATATAGGTTATAATCCTAATTCACATAGAGACCATCGAACAAAACAAAATATTCATTTTCCTATTCTTAACATAGAATTTTAAGATTTTGGCTTATTATCAGGTCTTTACTTGGAATGGACTACTACCACTACTTTGGAAGTTGATGTATCTAAATGCTACTCTGTTAATATTCATGAAAATATTAAATGGTATTCGAAAGAAAGGGGTATTTTTTAAAATTTTCATTTCATAAAACTGAAAGTATTTGGACCAGGTAACCCAATTTAACTGTAATAATGTAATTTATTAGATTACCTCTCGTGAAGAACACATAATTGAATTTGTTTGATGGAGGTCAATGAAAACCTATAAGTATTCCTTACAGGACAGGCTTGGTATGGAAATGATGACTTCACTGCAATATTTCTTCTCAAGAAGGGAGAATCGAATGAATTCATAATGAAATCTGTTGATTTTGTTGATCTATTGTTCAGCTTCGAATGTATAGGGTGCCTAAAATTGGCGATCCATTGACTACAACTTTTCATTCTATGAGATACAGATAAATTTAGGAAAAGACCTGAGCAGAAGCTTTTGAGCTCTCATTCTTTGGTGGAGCAATAGGATTATTACCTCGAAATTTCATATGGCACTTGAGATTGATAGCAAATGTATAAATGCAGAATCTTAGCACAATCGGAATAATATTCTATAAATTATTCAAAAAAATAAAATATGTGAAAAATAATTAATCAAAAAAATTTAATTCTATTAATAAACACAATTTATTCCGTAATTTGGACTTCAATGTTTTTGGTTGAATTTTCTTAAATCTTCACTAACGTTTCGGATCCAATTGATCCTTTATCAAGGCTCGAATTTATTTCAATCTAACGAACAATTTTTGAGATCTATCATTTTTGAAGGTGTTCATTTCTAATTGTAATGTGTTAACTTTCTATATGTTTTTAACTTTAAACTGTATGATCAACTTAAGGCTTAACAAAAAAAGAATTTTCCTTGTAACGTTGAAAAGTGGATCACACAATTTAAAGTTAAAAACATTATAGAAAGTTAACACATTACAATTAGAAATGAACACCTTCAAAAATGATAGATCTCAAAAAATGTTCGTTAGATTGAAATAAATTCGAGCCTTGATAAAGGATCAATTGGATCCGAAACGGTGGTGAAGATTTAAGAAAATTTAACCAAAAACATTAAAGTCCAAATTCCTGAATAAATAGTTATTTTTCTGCGACGGGAAAAAAATGTGACATTTTATATGTCTTAACAGGTCACAAAATATGACTTTTTTCGAAATTACTTTTTTCCCGGTCAAAAAAATGATTCTCTATGTAGCCGGGAAAAAAGTACTCACTTTTTTCCCGGGGAAAAAAAGTAATTTCGTGAACAGTTATATTTCTTCCATTATTAAATGGTCGTTTTGTCTGTCACAGAAAAAAAAGTGAATTATACACGGGAAAAATATTAGATTTTAGCTCTCGGCTTTTTGTCTCCCTCCGCTTCGCGTCGAGAGACAACATAACCTCGAGCTAAAATCTAATACTTTTATCCCTTGTATAATAAATAACTATTTATTATACCCGGGAAAACAGTGAGTACTCTTTTCCCGACTACATAGAGAATCAGTTTTTTGACAGGGAAAAAAGTAATTTCGTAAAAAGTCATATTTTGTGACTTGTCAAGAGATATAAAATGTCACATTTTTTTCCCGTCACAGAAAAAAAACATTGGACAAATGAAACGGCTTTTATCAACTACAGAATCGTGCTATTCTTCTCCTTACCACGCCTGTAAGAAGAGTGTTTTCTTCACATAGATCTCATCTTGTAGCAAATTTAATTTATTGCCCTTTCCGGATATGTGGTCAAATTTTATGACACTACAAGGAAAACTGAATAATGATCTTTTTAGAAAAATAAATTGAAATTTTTCGTTGACTCAAGAAATGTTAAATTGAAGAATAACCGTCAACATTTCGACCATGTGTTGTATGACATTTCTTGTTGCAAATCACTTGTATAATCACCCTTCGAAGTTGTCCACTTTAAAAGTAGACACCCTGTATAATACCTCGGCATTGTCAGCCTGCGCAAAAGAATGTCTTGAACAAGAGAATTATGAGAGAAGCACAAATCTGGACTCCTTGAAGTCCTCTCAGATATTCAAGTTCAATACGGCTCTGAAACTGGATGGAGAGCTGTGAAGTAACAGTTGTGTAAAACAGCCCTGAAGTGGGACAAAACAGATCTTAAAGTCGCAATGTAATGAAACCTCCATAATCAACAATTATTGGGAGATAAGGGAGTATACTAATAGAAAAAAAAGCTCGTTACAAAAGGCTAGTCCGCCCCTTTCCGGTTAGTAGGTAATCCGGACAGCTCACCCATGGGAATAACACAAATTCGTTTCAATAATGTTCGGTGCTTGATAGAAAACGATATCAAAACATCAAGATCGGTAATAAATCGAATATGGAAGCGGCGGAATCTCGACAGAATCTTTTGAACTGCAACGAACCGAAATCTAGTGAAGCTAATTATAATGCACTCAGAGATCTTCCCGATAAACCCTTATCTGAAATTGAAAAGACTTTTCTTCTTCACGCTGAGAGAGGAGATGTTGCTACAGTTAGAAGGTGAGTTTGAGAAAAATTTAGTCTAGGAACTAATTTTCATGTAACTTTCTGCTATCTCCTGGGAACTGCTTTTCATTTAACTTTGTTTAGTCTTCAAGCTGACGAATGCTTATTGCATGAATGATATACACTACTGGAAAAAATTAAAGGATCAAAAAAAAATTCCAAATTTTTCGGCAATTTTCAACATGCCGTAACTTTGAGAGGAATGGTCGTACAAGAAATTTAAAGAAGGGAAATTGTAGCTCCAAGTGTCTAGTTTTTGGATAAGAACTTCAAAAATTTTAAGTTTCAGTGGTTTTCGAGTAATGATAGAAAAATCAGCAACAAAAAATTCTCAAAATTTTACCACTTTTTTTTTCTTGTTTACGAGTGTGGAAATTTTATTTTTGCATAATCGTTATAATGATGGGATACTTTGTTAATTCAGCTTCAATTTATTTTTTTATTGACCTCAATACTTCCACTTCTCGTCGAGATATCGGTCTTCAAATGGAAAAGGATCCATTTGTCTTTGATTATCGATTTCTCAGCAACCAATGATCGCACAGAAAATTGAAGGAGGGTTTCAAGACCTTAAATAAAATCCCATTAATGAACAACCATTGCTTATTCATAGAAAATTTTTTTTCTTCATGTTGCATCAATATAAAAATTTAACAAAAAAAGGGCTTTTGGTGGTTTCTTGGAAAATCTACCGCTGGATCGAAAATGTTGAGGAAACCAATAATGTTAAGTGTGAATTTCACAGTTCAATATGTTGGTAAAAACCTTACGAAGAGCCAACTCAATCCAGCGAGCCGTTTTTTTGTTTGACTCGATTGAATTTCTGAAAAAAAATGAGGATCACGTTTTTTGCTCTGAGAAGCTCATAATCTTTAAAAAAGGGAAAAAAAGAATTTTCTCGAGCTTTTTCCACATTTTAATTGCAGATAGTACATAAATTTCAAAAAAAGAAAAATAAAATAAACTAACAAATAGAATTTTTATTAATTTAATAACGATCGATAATCAAAGACAAATGGATCCTTTTCCATTTGAAGACCGATATCTCGACGAGAAGTGGAAGTATTGAGTTCATTAAAAGAATAAATTGAAGCTGAATTAACAAAGTATCCCATCATTATAACGATTATGCAAAGATAAAATTTCCACACTCGTAAACAAGAAAAAAAAAGTGGTTAAATTTTGAGAATTTTTTTGTTGCTGATTTTTCTATCATTACTCGAAAACCACTGAAACTTAGAATTTTAGAAGTTCTTATCCAAAAACTAGACACTTGGAGCTACAATTTCCTTTCTTTAAATTCCATGTACGACCATTCCTCTCAAAGTTACGGCATGTTGAAAATTTTGGATTTTTTTTGATCCTTTAATTTTTTCCAGTAGTGTAAATACAACGTGTTTTACTTTGAAAAACAGTACTTTTTGATATTTCGTAATAGATCGAAATTATTCCAGACCTTTTTTTCTTCATAGAAGAAGCTCTATATCTCTGTCCGTCCCTCAGTTTCAACATTTTTCCCATTCAGAGGCATGGCACCTATCGGTTTTTTCTTATCAGTTAGCCTATCAATCAGAAGTATTTGGAGAAATAGTGAAAATTTCGTTCTGAAATTTTAGGTGAAGCCTTTGGGATGAAGGAACTATTCGCCCACAATATTTTAGAGTTATCACATCTATCTTAAACTATATCTACTTTCTTATTTCGGATGAAACTCCCTATATTTTTATATATGTTTCGATTCAATACAAAATTCGCAGTAAAACCTAGTCAAAAAATTGCTGCCATGCACTGTTGCGACGTTATGCACAAATTTTTGAAACTGTTTACATCTGTATTGCCAGTTTGGAAATGCAATATCTCGATTATTTTATTTACGAACGAAACGAAACTCAGCAGTCTCATAGTAGAGAATCCCAGCATTTATGTGATACCTTATGAATTAAGATTTATCATGGGGTTTTTCGAAGATTTTTCTTAGAAAATGTGGAACTCAAAATTGAAATATATCGAGATTCTCAAAAGGAAACCCAATATTCATTTTGCAGAATTCGATTAGAAATAAAAAATAAATGGCATTCTCCTTATACACTGATTATTTATTGCAGATAGTTCTCGAATAAGATGGAAAATACTGAAATATTTCATTATTTAAAATCATTTCATTTATTTATAATTTATTTCGAAGTCTAGAAATTATTCGATATATCAACAATATACATCAATCTAGTATCAGTGGCATATTTCATAAAAATATTTCATGAAGAATCCATGTTTACCAGAGGAGGTGGGTGTATTTATTGAATTTTCTGTCTTCCGTTTTCAACATAATTCAATTTGCATGAGATGACATATCACTTTTTCGCTGAAACCAATATCTTAATAGTTCACAAACCCGCGTCTGGCTAACGTTATTCTATGAGGCTGTAAGTTTTTCTATAGATGTTCCCAACATAAATGGACAATCCTTATTTATGAAACTTGGGTTTTGGTGGTGATACACCTTTCACAGATGTAATTCATTGAATCAAAGTTGAAAAAAAAATATTATTCAGAATAGGAATACCTATGTCATATACAGAAAACAGTCATTGAGTTTGAGAAGAGTTAATTTAATTTCAGAATAACAAAATTGAAATTTAGATTAGGAAGTTGGAATTCAGAAAAATAAAGGACCCCGCACATTTTGTATGAGAATTGGCTCCCGGTGGATTTGGCTGAAAATTTGATATGATGTCCTACTAATCCTTCTGATCAAATGTCTCTACAGTCACGAAGCTGAAAAATGCATACTTCTAGGAGTTTTTAGCGATTTTTTTGTATCCATTATGGCTTACGTATTACCGTTCACCTAGAAATGTTTGAGAATATTTCGTGATTATTGAAAGCAGATTCTGTCAATTCGAAATATTCTCAAACATTTCTGTGTGAACGGTAATACGTAAGCCATAATGGATACAAAAAAATCGCTAAAAACTCCTAGAAGTATGCATTTTTCAGCTTCGTGACTGTAGAGACATTTGATCAGAAGGATTAGTAGGACATCATATCAAATTTTCAGCCAAATCCACCGGGAGCCAATTACCATACAAACTGTGCGGGGTCCTTTGTAATTCAGAATATTTAATTCAAATTCAGAAACGGTAAATTGCGTTTCAGAAAAGGAAAAAGGTATTCAGAAGTTCTCAATTCAATTCCAGAAAATGATTAACATGGGTAGTAAGCCTAAGCAGGTGACATTATCCATGAAGTATCTAAGTACTTCAAGAGATGACAATGCTTACGAGAAAAGCCCTGAGCAGGAGCTTTTGGGCACTCGTTCTGTGTACACTATGGCAACAAAATTTTGCATGAGGCTTATTATGAGCATTTCACATGTGGCCACAGCAATTCATTTCGATTGGGTTCGTTTTGTCTGAGATATTGAGGAACAAAAATTTTGAATGGCCAAATTTTAGCATTGGATTTGCCTACGGATTCATCATCAGGGAGTCAAACCTATCGTTCTCAGCTCAAAATTCGAAAAATATAGACATTTCGTCAAAACGATATCGCACTCGTTTAAGTAGAAAGAGCGCTCAAAACATACTGCAGGCGATATCTTGATGGAGAACACTATTTTATGAAAGATTGTTCGGCTGTAAAGAACACAATTTTATTTATTTTCTAGGATCATAGAGGAATATAAGGACTTCAAGGAAGAATTTGACATAAATTGTGTGGATGCACTTAATAGATCAGCAATAGTCAGTGCTATTGAGAACGAGAATATCGACTTAATAAAAGTGCTATTGGAAAAGGGTATTGCAGTTAAAGTAAGAAAAATTTCAAAATTATTTATTATTAGATAAATTTTCCGGAAGGAGGCTCATTTCAAAGCTTCAAACAACTTGTTGTATAAACAATTATAACAGCTTTCTGGAGCTTTTCAGAGAAAATGCTGGAAAAGTCAATTTTTATTGACCTGTTCCGGCTTTTTCTCTGAAAACATCCTTGTCGGGACATAACTAGCCTGGCAAGTTTTCAAATTGTAACTTCTTCCAGTACTCAATAAAAATTTGCAAACCATTGTATTCATGTAGAGGGACAAATGATACTTCAATTGAGGTAAATCTCACCCCCTATTGCCAATTAAGATACATGTTAAGTTGACAGTTGATATTTTAAAAAGAGGTTACAGTTCACTGCGATCTCAAGGTTATTGTGCCCCCGTACAGAGCTGTTCTGACCACATATTTTACAGCTCGCCTTCCAGTTCCAGAGATCTGATGAAATTCGGTATCTGTGAAGGCTTCAACGAGGCTAGTTCCTCACTCTCACAAGTTTCTCGCCCAAGGTATTCTCTCCTTAGGCTCGCAATGTCAAAGCATTCCGTGACTGGGTGAATGAGAGTTTCTTCCTCTTCCCCACAGAACCTACATTAGTCAGTATCCGACAATCCCATCCTCAACAGGTGCTTCCTAAGGCGACAGTGTCCTGTAAGAAAGCCAGTGAAGAGGTGTAATAGTTTCTTACCAAGATCCAGATATCTTTTGAATCTTAGGGTTTCAAAGTTCCAAAGGAACTTAGTGGAATGGTCCACCCCTGGGAGATTCCGAGTTTTTCCCTCTCGGCTTTCTCCTTCCCCAGAAACTCCTTCTTATAGGTACCTTTACCTATACCACAGAAGGGTTCTGGGCCAATGAATGACATTCGTGCGCTCTCTTTGGCAAGTGTATTGGCCTCTTCGTTTCCTCTGATTGCCGAATGGCCGAGAAAGCAGGTTAAAAAGACCTTATTTTTCTTGTCTACCTCATTGAGTTTATTGCGGCACTCCCAGATCATCTTTGAGTCTATGACGCAGGAGATGAGTGCTTTAATAGTAGCTTGACTATCTGAGTGTACGACTATTAGACCAGGGTCGATAATTACAAAAAAGAATTACAGTAGGATGAAACCCATTAAAAAAGGAGGGGAATATGATCAAAATGAAAGGAAAAATAAATTACAGTCGATCCGAGTCCGGGAAGTGGGAGGGGATGTGTTTTTAAGGGTAAAAATGGTTTTCCTTGATTTCCGGCAAAACTACAAGTCCTATGGAAAAAAGTAAAGGGCAAAGTTGTAGGTAATAAAAAGATCTACAACTTTTGTATTTGCAATTTTTTTACATTACCTCAAAATTTATATGAAAATTTCAAAAAACCAAGTTTAAGGTTTTTTATTTACTTATATCTTTTTAAAAAAAAAAATTTTTTCTACGAAATTTGGCGAAAACTTACCTTATTATATCCCGAATACACTGTAATTTATTCGATTTGAAATATTTATGTTTTCGTCTCATTTTAACTTAATATCAAAAAAGCACCCTAATTTTCAATCGAAAATTCTGACGTCAAAATATCAGCTTTTTTCAAAAAGTTTGTGGGCTTTTTGTTCGTTAAAATATCTACTTTCTGATGGTGTAAAAAAAATATACATTACTATAAGGAATGTTCTCAGAAAATGCAAAAAATTGAAAAAACTCAAATTCGAAATTTTTTTTAATCAATATGTACAATTTCATCAAAAAAATGTGATTGCTGCATTTTTTTTAGGATAATGAGTTTATTTAATTAATTCAAATTACATTCATGTCGTAGAAAATCTTATACAATATAAATATACAGGTAAATCGTACTATTGAATTTAGATACTTAATTCGGATTACACATTTTATTTTAAAATAAGGCGAAAACATAAATATTTTGAATCTAATAAACTACAGTGTATTTGGGACATACTAAGGTAAGTTTTCACAAAATTTTTTTTTAAAAAGATAAAAAAAACCAAAAACTTGGTTTTTTGAATTTTTCACCTAAATTTTGGGGTTACGTGAAAAAATTGCAAATACAAAAGTTGTAGATCTTTTCATTACCTACAACTTTGTCATTTAATTTTTTTCCATAGAACTTGTAGTTTTGCCGTAAAACAAGGAAAACCATTTTTCACCCTTAAAAACTCACCCCTCCCACTTCCCGAACTCGGATCGACCGTAATTTATTTTTCCTTTCATTTTGATCATATTCCCCTCCTTTTCTAATGGGTTTCATCCTACTGTAATTTTTTTCATTTTTTACCATTTTTGAAGGTTTCGGCCCTGGTCTATACAGGGTGTCTGGTGAGGAATGGGACAACGTTTAGGTGGTGATGAGGGATGTCTCAAGGAGTGAGAAAATGCCATTTGAAATCATCTGAGGTACATGGTTCCTGATATACAGGGGGTTTTAGAAAAAATTAGGAAATTTCAAATGACCATAATTCAGGAAATATGAGAGCTAATCCGATGATTTTTCGTATGAACAATGATAAAGTGAGTACAAATCTGTTTGAACGAAAAATTCGAAATAAAATCAGATCCGGACTCAGAAATTTTAGTTCTTCTGAAATTTGGTAAAAATAACACCCTGTATGCGGTTTTCAATTTTTTTGACTTCAGATTCTGAGATAGCAGGAAAAATACTTTCGAACTCAACTGTCATCCCGAATGACACAAATTTTCCCCTAATAGACGCATGTGACGAAATACCAAACAACCCGAATGTGATAAGGAAAGCAGTTTCGAACTTAATGAAAAGAGCAGATAAATGTGTAGAAGTTGGTGGTTTTCATTTTGAACAATATTTGAAGAATTAATTATTAATTTTCCAAATTTCGCATTTTTTATAATTTTCATAAAAATTTTGATTCGTTTATGATCTTTTTTTTACTTATTAGTAACTATCTGAGATTTCATGGTGATGAGGGATGTCTCAAGGAGTGAGAAAATGCCATTTGAAATCATCTGAGGTACATGGTTCCTGATATACAGGGGGTTTTAGAAAAAATTAGGAAATTTCAAATGACCATAATTCAGGAAATATGAGAGCTAATCCGATGATTTTTCGTATGACAATGATAGAGTGAGTACGAATCTGTTTGAACGAAAAATTCGAAATAAAATCAGATCCGGATTCAGAAATTTTATTTTTTCTGAAATTGGGTAAAAACAACACCCTGTATGCGGTTTTCAATTCTTTTGACTTCAGATTCTGACAGAGCAGGAAAAATACATTCAAACTCAACTCTCATCCCGAATCGCACAAATTTTCCCTGCTTTCTATGACCATTCGAATGTCAATCTTCAGATTTTCGCTTCTTACATATTATTTTCTCGACATTTCATAAACATGAAATCTCAGATAGTTACTAATAAGTAAAAAAAAGATCATAAACGAATCAAAATTTTTATGAAAATTATAAAAAATGCGAAATTTGGAAAATTAATAATTAATTCTTCAAATATTGTTCAAAATGAAAACCACCAACTTCTACACATTTATCTGCTCTTTTCATTAAGTTCGAAACTGCTTTCCTTATCACATTCGGGTTGTTTGGTATTTCGTCACATGCGTCTATTAGGGGAAAATTTGTGTCATTCGGGATGACAGTTGAGTTCGAAAGTATTTTTCCTGCTATCTCAGAATCTGAAGTCAAAAAAATTGAAAACCGCATACAGGGTGTTATTTTTACCTAATTTCAGAAAAACTGAAATTTCTGAGTCCGGATCTGATTTTATTTCGAATTTTTCGTTCAAACAGATTCGTACTCACTCTATCATTGTTCATACGAAAAATCATCGGATTAGCTCTTTTATTTCCTGAATTATGGTCATTTGAAATTTCCTAATTTTTTCTAAAACCCCCTGTATATCAGGAACCATGTACCTCAGATGATTTCAAATGGCATTTTCTCACTCCTTGAGACATCCCTCATCACCACCTAAACGTTGTCCCATTCCTCACCAGACACCCTGTATATCGCACTTCTGATAGTTTCTTTCCAGATTTATATCTAGATATCTTTCAATAGCTAAGATAAGATACATGTATACATGTAACATTATTTTTTTCAGGATGGACTTCTACATGCCATTAAAGAAGAATATGTGGAGGCAGTGGAAGTACTCCTACTTTACGAAGAAAAACATCATATTCCTGGGGAACCCTATGTAAAGAGAATTTCGAACCCACAATGAACTACTACTTATAATTTCATTTTTCAGAGCTGGGAAAAAGTCGATAGGTGTTCATCAACATTCACGGCCGATATCACACCTCTGGTTCTTGCTGCTCATAAGAATAATTTCGAAATAATCAAGATTCTCTTGGATAGGGGGGCAACGTTACCCATGCCCCATGATGTAAGGTAGTGAATATTTTTATAATTTATTCACTTTTCGCATGATAATACATTTCACAATTGCACGATTTTCAACTGAGAAAATTCATATTTTCAGGTTGAATATTGTAATTTCATGAATTTCAGATATATTCAATAATTGTTGCAAAAACATCGAAAAAATTCGAGGGAAAGCCTGCCGTTTCTTATGGTAAGTTTGGCACTACCGCGAATTATTTCGCCCGAATATGACAGGATGCATACCAGCAAATCCCGCTGACAGGATGCATACCGGTAAATCCCGCTATCATTTCCTAATGGCACTGCGGCAGTGCCAAACTTACCATAAGAAACGGTGGGCTTTCCCTCGAATTTTTTCGATGTTTTTGCAACAATTATTGAATATATCTGAAACAAAATAAATCAAATCTTCATGTTAAAATTTTCAGAGAGGCTTTAAATTTAATAGAGCGGTAATTCAGTGTTTCTGTAGTGAGAAAAGTGACTTTTAGGTGAAATATTTTTCGGACTTTGGGGGCCCATATCTTCCAAACTAAAACAGATCGCCAATTGTTTTTTTCTCTAATATTGTTCAGGGAGCCAATATGAATAAAACGG
The DNA here is from genome assembly GCA_013421045.1 of Propylea japonica. Taxonomy (NCBI): domain Eukaryota; kingdom Metazoa; phylum Arthropoda; class Insecta; order Coleoptera; family Coccinellidae; genus Propylea; species Propylea japonica. The sequence continues at coordinate 27,229,897 of CM024242.1, forward strand.
CACCAAAATTTGATGGATATCTGTTGAATCCTAAAATTCAAACAGTTTTAATTTTTTTGCAAAATGTTCCACCAATTTTAAAAATGTGAAAAAATTCCAGGGTATAAAGAGCCAAAAAAGACATTTTATGTCAAAAAATGGCGGTGGACACTTTTTAAGAACACCGAAAAACAAATGACAATAACTTTATTTTTTCTTCTAAAAATAGATTTTTCGGCTGAAATTCATAAAAAAATTATACGTCTATTCCTTGAATAGCAAAGAATCAATAGAAAAATCCCCATTCAAAAATTTTGGATACCACAAGAGAAAAAAAATAAAAACGAAAAAAGAGTTTTTCACAGAAATCTCGAAAATAGCAAGAGATAAAAAGCTGAAAAGTTGGCTGAATTATTTTCATTCAATGCCTAATCGATCCTCTCAATATGAATCGGAAAGGCCGCGGGGGCAGATTTACCATTGAAACCCGGCTATACCCTTTCAATGAAATCAACCCAATATACAGGCTAAATAATAATCTATCAAATTATGAAATTTATCAAAATAGAGAAATGTTTCCATTGAATGCTTGAGATGCCATTCAGAACCTCGGATTGTCATTACCATCACACAGACACTGTATAGTCCGTTCACGAAAGTATAAGCGCATAGTAGGCGTTTGTTTATTTATCTGAAGTTGGCAGTATTTACTGTCTTAACGTAAAATTAACTCAACGTTGCCGAATGTACCCGGCCTCGTCCGACGAGCTTGCGAGTTATCAGAGAACTCTATGCAATATTGACAATCGACAACATTCCGTATCAATCTGACAAGAAAATGAAAATAACCTAAAATTTTTATATTATATATAGTCCGTTCACGAAAGGTTGAGGGCATAGTAGGCGTTTCTTTATTCATCTGAAGTTTTCAGTATTTATTGTCATATAGTAAAATAAAGTCAACGTTGCCGAATGTACCCAGCCTCGTCCGACGAGCTTGCTAGATATCAGAGAACTCTATGCAATATTGACAACATTGCGTATCAATCTGACAAGAAAATAAAGAACATAACCTAAAATTTCAATATACACAGTGGAATATGCCAAATTTCCATGGCCAACCAACGGCTCAACCTTTCGTGAACGGAGTATACACAGTGGAATCTGCCAAATTGTCATGGCCAACCGACGGCTCAAACTGTCGTGAACGGACTATAGGTACTTTTGCTCTACACTGTGTCCGTAAAGTATGGAACAAATTCATTCTTAGCTAAACAGGCGCCAATAACAACGCTTCAAACTAAAATTCTGGCCATAGAAAGATGCGCCCAAGTCTGTCTGTCCAGACAGTACAAGGGAGCCAGAATTTGTATTGCCTCTGATAGTCAGATGGCACTGAGGCAGCTTATGGCCGTTGATTGTAGATCAAGGACCATTTGGAGCTGCAAACAGTCCCTCAAAACACTGGCGAAGTACAACAAGCTAGTTTTAACTTGGGTACCTGCCCACCAGAACATTGAGGGAAATGAAAAAGCTGATGCCCTTGCAAAAAAAAGGAGCAAACACACCCTTCACCGGACCCGTGCCCTCCTGTTGGGTATCACCTACACTGATTAGGGCAGAGGTAGGCGTTTGGGAAAAAAGGGAGAAACACTCTTACTGGATAAACACATCCGGTCAAAGACAAGCAAAGAGACTAATCGAACCTTCCAAAGAGAAGGCTCAACAAGCTCTATCGTTGTCAAAAAACGAGTTAAGGCTGCTAATCGGCCTTCTCACAGGGCATTGTCCCGTGAGATATCACCTACACAAGATCGGTAAAGAAAACTCCGACATTTGTAGGTTATGTGAATCGGCCACTGAAACCACCGAACACATACTATGCCAATGCACTGCGCTGGCGCAAACCAGACTTACTCTACTAGGTGGCGCGTTATTAACGCCAGCCGACATAAGAGCGAAGTCTCCTAAGGAAGTAACCAGCTTTGCTAAGGAGGTTAGATTCCTGGGAAAAACGTAGTTTTAGCATGGTAATGCACAAAAGACCTTATTGGTCGCAGTGCAGAAGGGTAATCAACGTGCCGATCGACCACCATCTAATCTAATCTAATCTAATCTAATCTAGCTAAACAGACCATTTTGAGAAATAACCCTGAAACATGTCAATTTTTTATTTTAATTTACCGTATTTAAAATTAATAATCTAATATGCAGGGTGAATTACTTTCTATAATGACGTTTCCGTCATTTTTTTTAAATGGAACACCCCCATTTTGTCTCAATTTCAGGATTACTCGAGCTGAGCCGATTCCAAAAATGTATCACATGTTGATTCCTATTGGCGTAATAATTATTTATTTGTCAAATTAACAATATTATCGATAATTGGTGTGAATGTTACACCCTCCAGTTTATTTCATCTTTAGATCTTTAGCTAGATACGTCGTGGGGTCCAGCGGCGTGGACTCCACGGTCTTTTGATTTGAATCCATTGGATTTTTGTATACGTGGTCGCCTTAAATCTTTAGTTTACTTAAAGGATTTGAAAGATCTAATTGTAGCATCGTGTGAAATCATAAGAAATACTAACCGGGATATTCGAAAGAATACGAAGGTCTATGAGGCAGAGAGTTGATTCAAGTATTTTAGCAGGCGGTAGTCATTTTAAATATTTATTATAGTTTTGCGTTATTGTATCTGGAAAAAAATGAAAACAAATGTTGTCAATTATGCTTATTAATTGGAAGAAAGTTCTATTTGTGAAATTTAAATATTATAGATAAATTTTTGTACTGGAAATTAGTAACTAAACCTTCAGAACTATTTCTAGAACATCTTTACCTCCTGTCATGGACATACAATATTCTAGAATATTCATTCTATAGAACACTTATACGATGAAATGGAATGAACAGTGATCATAATTGCTTGTAAGTTCTTCTTTTTTCCGAGAAAAGTATCGACTGTATCGAAATTTTGCGAGAGACTTTTTTTCTCCAGAATTGAATGGGAAAACATACGAAAATTTTATATTTCGAAAATCTATCCCACGAAAACAATTTCTGAACGAAAATCATAAGGGGTTGTTATTTTCAATCCGTAACAATGAAGTTACCTATATGATTAAAAAAAAAAATTGTGAGTAACTTATTGCTTCATATAATGTAAAAATTTATGACTCAGTATTTTTTAAACTCCAAAAAAATAAAAACTGTCAACTCATCTTTGCTTTCTAAAGGCTGTATCTTGGAAAGGGGGTCGATTTCGAAAAAATATTATCTGAACTACCCCTGCTCATTTTCATCGAGGAATCATCTCCCAAAGTCCCTCGCATTTGTTTACAAACACCCTGTATACAGTGTGTTTGGTCATGACTTAGCGATAATTTAAGGGCATCAAATAAACCTTATATTTTCGATAAAAACACCCACATTGGGAAGTTTACTCCCTCAGTTTTGAAGTAACCCCATTTTAAATTTACTTTTTCATTTTCGTTGACGCTTCCAAATAATATCGATTTCTTTGGATATAAAGTTCCTACAGATGTGGAAAAAAAGTTTTTTGAAAGACGATACTACAACCTTCCATTAAATTAGAACAATATGAAAACATTTAACTTGAAAATGCCATAAAAAATTCTTTGAAAAATTTCAGTGAAAAAATCTCCTGATTTTCTTAGTAAATTTGCAATAGTACAAAAACTTGGACATTGAAGTATAATTTTTTTTCGAAGATTTAACACGCAAGGATATTAGCTATAAAACAACATCTACATCATAGTAGGAGAGCTGGCACCAATTTTAGGGTAGGTATTTGAGGCAAGCTGAAAACTTGTCAGATACCTCTCCTATTATATCCCAACTCGGGATTGCAGACCTGGCTGGTGAGTAGCGGGGCTAAATCAACCCCTACATTTTTAATGGCCTGGCAGGTAGAAAGCCCTACCGAAATGATCTGTCTTTTTGGGAATCTTATTTTTGAGTTATAAATAACACTCCATAAAAATTTCAAGCTGCCTCAAAAATTTTTTATAATTTTTAAATTTTTTAATTTTATATTTTTGCACGCGTCTGGCAATGTTAAAACCCCGATTAAATTATCTGGCTTATTTTTTTAGTATTTATAAAGCATTACACTGCAACATATATAAATTGCGTATTGCCTCAAATATATTTTTGGGAAAAAAAAATAAAAAAAATGTAGGGGTTGATTTAGCCCCGCTACTCACCAGCCAGGTCTGCAATCCCGAGTTGGGATATAATAGGAGAGGTATCTGACAAGTTTTCAGCTTGCCTCAAATACCTACCCTAAAATTCGTGCCAGCTCTCGGACTATCATTTCTGTAAGTTACATAGTTTGAGAGTTATTGCTATTCGAACATGACGACTAATCTGATAAGCGTGCGCCCCATTTTTTTTTGTTGCTACAGGTCATGAGTCATGGGGGCCACTGCCTGTCTACAAAGCAGAGGCGGCCATTTTGAGCAATTTTAATGATTAATTTATTTGCTTGATCTTTAAAAATTTTCGAAAGTTCAGTACTGAGCTTTATTTTATTTTATCAATTTTCATAAGGGTCATGTTCGAACGGCAATTACTGAATTAATTTTCAAGTTAAATGTTTTCATATTGTTCTACTTTGATGAAAGTTTGCAGTATCATATTTCAAAACTTTTCCACATCTGTAGGACCTTTGTGTTCAAAGAAATCGATATTATTTGGAAGTGTCAACTAAAATAAAAAAGTAAATTCAAAATGGGGACTACTGCAAAACTGAGGGGGTAAACTCCCAAATGTGGGTGTTATTGTCTATAAAATTAGGTATATTTGATGCCTTTAAATTATCGCTAAGTCATGACCAAACACACTGTATACATATATATATATAATTATGTTTTTAGGGAGAAAAACCGTATTTTTAAAAAATCAACTTTATTAAGCGAAGCAAAGCGTACAAGATCTCGATACTTAATCTCATCGAGAGAGGCATTCACAATCATTTTATAAACATATTGTCTAAACTCAGCAGAAATGATGAGTTGCAATTATGCACGTTATAACATAGGTATATGAATTAGAAAAGCTGTAATAAGATTATCTTGGCTAAAGGAATCCAGGGTTGGCATTACATAATTCCTCCCCATTTTGGTTAAAGGTATCACCTATGGGTGTAGCTTTATTTTTACATAAATTATTTTTGGATAAAGCAAGCTTGAAAATAAAGTAAAAAGTAGTTATTATAATTATTAGAATTATCAAATAGAAAAATGAATTAAATGCAGTCTGAGGAAGATTCCACTGGTTGGTTTCTTCCAATTCGATGTCGGGGATGTTGTCTTCTGGTTGATGTTCTTCTTTTGTGTATTCTTGGGGTAACTTGTGTGGTGTTTGTAGAAGAACGATTCTCTCTTCGCTGATATTTGTGGTTGGGACTATTTCCTTTTCTTTGTTACTGATGGTACATTTGGTACGTAGAATGGCCATCGTAGGAAGGAAATGATGTTTCGTTTGCAATGGACATTTTTCGATTATTTTCTCATTTTGAATTGAGAGAATGCTTCCATCTTCTAGGATCTTCAGGTCCTGGGTTGGAATTTTTGGTATTCTCTGGCAATTTTCGGTGTGGTTGGTGAGGATATTTTCCAGGCACTTCGGAATTTTTTCTAGTGAGTCTTGATCGCATAAGTAGTCGTTTTCCACTGGATGGCAGTGTTTGGTGGACCATTTCAGCTTTTCTTCTTGCGAGAGCAAATAAGGATTGGTATATGGAAGGGATTCATTATTTTGTGGGAGATAGTAAAATTTGTATAGATCATAATATTCTTTTTGAACTAATGGAATTGAAATCAGAAATAATAAAATTTTGTTTTTGAAAATAACTTTCGTGTGACACAATTGATAATAGTCTTTCAGGTGATGAACTGGTATAATATTTTCATTTTTGATCAATTCTAGAAATTTGGAATATGGTAAAACTGATTCGTGCAATAAATGTAACCTCGCAAAGCTAACAGCTGTTTGTATTTCGTCTAAGATATTTTTTATGTCTTTCAATTCAAAAATCAAAAGGTGCATTTGTTGTACTTCATGCAGTTCAGGTACTATCTGAAACAATTTAAGATTTTCTGACATTTTCTGGAATTTACTGATATACTTATTTTTCAAGTCATTCACTATAGTTGCGATTTGTTTTTGATTTCGAAATAATATTTGTTCGTTATTTTTGATACTGTTGAAATAACTTTGATATAAAGCTTCGTCATCAGAATCGAGCGTTCCGAATAGAAATTTTGAAATTTTTCCACCTAAGTTTATTAATCCTCTTTTGATTCGTATTTTTTCGTTTAAAAGTTCTTCTAATGCATTCAGGTTTATTTCGTTAGAGTGTCTTAAATATCGATAATTTGCAGTTTGTGCGAAATTCAATTTTGAGTTTTTGTAGTTGTCTATTTCAGTTTGATAATTAATTATGATTTGTTCGATTTTGGCTAGGTCAATATGGTATAAAAGTTGCAAGTTTTTGTGAGTTACGTAGGCTTTACCTAGTGAAATGGGTAGTATGCTATTTTGGATTTGGATAATTTCAAGGGATATCGAGAAGGTTATTATTCCGAGAAGTATGAAAAGTATGAAAGTGTATTCCATTTTGGATCTGTAACAAAATTTTGAAACTAGTTTTTTCTCTGTTTCATGATTTTTTTATGGTAGATATGCTTGTTTTTCTTATCTTGGATTCGATTTTTATCTATTTCACAGGCATCAATTTTTTTGAATGGGGGATCTAATTTTCGTGTCATAGGATTTTTGATGTAGGTTGGGTTTTTGTTTAAAGGGTGGTCTTCCTTTGCTGATCGTTTTTCATTAGTTTTTTCTAAGCGTTGAATATTTTTTTGTCTATTTTGTTCCAAATGTTTCGTTATGTCATTCAAATTTTCGACGTAATTTTCCACGTAATTTTGTAATCGTTCATTATGTGTTTGTTCAATAGGTAATGAGTAGTTCAAGTCTGCCTTAATTATTTGCATAGGGGTCATTTCTAAGCTCGCATGATTTGAATTATTGTAACTGAGTAATGCTTGAGATAATCTATTTTGGAAAGTCAAATTTTTGTCTGTAATTGTCCTCAATTGTTCTATTAATGTGGAATGAAATCGTTCAACTATTGCATTGGAATTGGGATTATAGTTTGTAATGTAATGAATTTCGATTTTGTGGACTTTGCAAAAATCTTGTATAACGTTGTTTTTGAATTCGAGACCATTATCACATGTAATTTTGTTAGGAATTCCGTAATGGCTAAAGAAAATTAATAACTTGTCTAAAATTTCCGTTCCTGTTTTTTGAATTAATGTATAACATTGTCCTAATCTTGAAAATGAGTCTACGATACTAAGGCAATACGTTTGATTGAACCTAATCGTGTCGCAGTAAACGTGCGTAAATGGTTTCGTTCCGATAGGGTTGGGTCTGAATTGAATTTGGATTGGGGTGCGTTCGTATTTATTTTTCTGACATAATTCACAAGAATTTATGTAGTTCCTAACGTCTTTGTCCATGTTGGGCCAGTAATATTTACGTTTTAGACTTATAAGATTTTCTCGTAATCCGCGATGGATAGTTTTTGTCTCGTGGTATTGTTGTATGCGAAGAAGTTGTTCTTCTTTGTCTTCTACGTCTTCTAGAAAAATTTTGGAAATTTTTAAGTCATAAGATTTATAATCGAATTTTTCCTGTAGAATTCGTATAAGTGGTTTTTCTAATTCTTGAGAGGCAAAATACAAGGTGTATGCTTTTTTGGGTTGAATAAATTCCTTGATGAATTTTATGAAATCATTTTCAATTTGATTGATGGAAACTCTGAATCTAAGTTTATCACCAAAAATTTTTGATTTTGTTACTTTATAATTTGGAGTCGTTTTGAAAATTATTTGTAGGGCTGCAGAATTTAAACTTCTTTCGGTAATAGGTAATTCGAGAATAGGATTTTCTAAAGTACTGTGAACAGTTATGTCGTCTGTTTCGAAATCTATAATATTGTCATTTTGACTAGTACTAGGGGTTTCAGTCTGGTTATTTGCATTAAGTAAATTCAAACAATCGTCTAATTCTTCGGTCGTTATTTGATTTGCGATTGAATCTAAATCATTTTCAATACCATTAATTTCGATATTATTTTTGTCAATTTTAATCCTCGAAAGTGCGTCTGCGTTATTTGTCGAACCTTTCTTGTATTTAATTTCGTAGTCGAATTCTTCTAACTGAATACGCCATCTCATTAATCTGGAATTTGGCTCCTTTAAAGAAAATAACCAACATAAAGGTTTATGGTCTGTGTAAATCGTGAATTTGCGTCCGTAGAGATATTGTCGGAAATATTTGCATGACCATACGATAGCTAACAGTTCTTTTTCTATCGTACTGTATCTTGTTTCGGCGTCATTTAGCGTTCTACTTGCGAATGCAATTGGAAGATCGTTCGGGGAATTTCCTTGCGATAGAACTGATCCTATTGCATAACCGGATGCGTCTGTCGTGAGAATAAAAGGTTTATCAAAGTCAGGGTAACTTAATATTGGATCGTTCATTAGATTCCGCTTACAAGTTTCAAATGCTTCGATGTAATTTAAATCGTCAATGTTAATTTTTGCATCTTTTCTCAGGCATAATGTTAGAGGTTTCGTTAATTTAGCGAAATTTGGAATGAATTTTCTGTAATAACCTATTAATCCGAGGAACGATTTAATTTCTCTTTGAGTTTTTGGAATTGGAAAGTCAGTAATAGCTTTCAATTTATTAGGGTTTGGTTTAATTCCTTGAGGTGTGATAATGTGACCTAAAAATTCAATTTCAGTTTTGAAAAAATGGCATTTATCAAGTTGGATTTTTAAATTATCAATTTTGAGTGCTTCTAAGATAGTATGGATATCTGCCAAATGTTGTTCTTCAGTATCCGAAAAAATAACTACATCGTCCATGTATACATAACAGATTATACCTATATACTTTTTTAAAACATTATTCATTAGCCGCTGGAAAGTTTTTGGGGCGTTTTTGAGTCCAAAAGGCATTCTAAGAAATTCGTAATGTCCGTTTTCTACGGTAAAGGCCGTTTTTTCTATTGATTCTTCGTCGAGTTCTATCTGGTGAAAACCGGATGCTAAGTCAAGTGTGGTAAAGTATTTTTTGTTGCCTAATTTATTTAATATGTTGTCGATTTGGGGTAAGGGATATTTGTCGTCTATGGTTTTGTCGTTCAGTTTTCTATAGTCTATGGCAATTCGCCATTTCGTTTGTCCAGATTTGTCCTGCTTTTTGGGAACTATGACAACGGGAAAGGACCATGGGGAAATACTAGGTCTAATTATTTTTTTCTCTAACATGTCTTCAATTTGTCGTTGTACTTCCGCTCTATGAATTTCTGGATATTTATACATTTTACCGTGTACAGGAATTTCGTCAGTCGTTCTAATTTTGTGTTTAATGTTACTAGAAAATTTGAGTGGTTGATCAGATAGTTGTAAAACATCTTCGTTCGTCTGGAGAATTTTAGTCAGTTGGTTTCTAATTTTTGATTCTAAATGACTAAGATCTATTGGAATGTTTGAGGGTTTTTGGGAAACTTTTTGATATTGGAATGGAATCTTACAATATTCATTAGTTAAAATTTGGTTTTTGAAATCTAAATTTAGTCCATATCTATTCAAGAAATCTGCTCCTATTAATCCATCGTAATTTTTGTGAAATTTGTAAAGTATGAATGGGTGAAAATCATCAATTTGGAATTCTCTAAATACTGGTATAAGTACTTTTTCATTAGAAGTTTCCTGCTTCATACATGCAGTTAAAGTTGTCGATTCCTTAAAAATATTTTTGGGAAAGTTGGTATAAGCAAATTTTGGGTCAATTAGACATACTGAACATCCGCTATCTATAAGAAGTTTGCACTTAGGATTTTGGAATTCAATGTAAGGTAATTGATTTTTATTGTCTAAAGCAGAATTTAGGTCGATAAATTGTTCGAGGCTAGTTCGTGAAAATTTTCATCTGAATAATTCTCTAAGTTTTCATCTTCAAAGTTTTCGTTAATTTCAAGATAATTTTGTGACTCATTATATTCTACATCTATTGGCTCACAATCTGGTTCAATATTTGTCAATTCTTCAAATGTGAAATTAGGAGGTTGATTATTGTAATTTTGCTGATAATTATTTTGATTAAAATTTGGGTGTTTTTTTGGAGGATTTGCCTGATATTGTGTTGAATAATTAGAGCGTTTATGAGGATAATTTCGCGTCTGTATAGACATTTTTTCCGGTGGTGTCAAAATTCTTTGATTTGGATTAGGTTTGAATACATCTACTTCCTTAGAGGTACTAGGTCCGAAAACTTGTTGTCTGGTAGGGAAATGATGAGTTACTGGGCGTTGTGTAAATTGGATAGGTTTTGAAGGAAATTGATTGGTATTTTGTTGCGTGAATTGGATAGGTTGTGGAGGAAATTGATTTTGTGGTGGTTTAAAATGTTGTTGAAATTGATTAGGAAAATTTCTCTGTATTGGGTACTGCATTGGGTTTTGCCTTTGGCGTTTGTTTGAATTTGGAAAATTGTTAGGATTTTGAGAAACTTGTGTTTTATAATGAAGAAAAGGTTGCTGGTAATAATAAAAATCTTGCCTAATAAAATTTACCATGTCATCGTAATTCATTATACCATGACCTCTCAGTGCAGTTCGTAATTCAGGGTTAATGTTGTAAAGTAAAACTCTAGTGGCTACTCTAGATGCGATATTTTTTTCTTGTTCCTTTTCAACTATGCTCAATTCGGATAACTCCACCTGATAATCATATTTGTTTTTTAAATCGACAATTTTTTCTAGGAATTCTAAGTCATTTTCATTTCTAAATCTTTGGGCATTCTGGAGATCCCAAAATAATACAGTTAAACTAATTTTCTCTTCAAATTTCAATTTGAGGAATTTTTTTAAATCTGTCCAGCTAGAAGTGATGCGTTCATTGCTGCTCACTATTTCACTAGCTGTACCTATTAATTTACTTTTAATGATATCTATGATTGCTTCATTGAGTAATGCATCATTTGATCTGAATTTATTGGAAAATCTTTCACAATGATTTAAAAATCTTGTTAAATTTGCGGGGTTTCCGTCAAATGGAACTATTGATTGCGCGAAAAGGCTAATCAGCTTCATTCTCTCGAAAGTATTATTATCCTGTGTCATTTTGTTATTTTTCAAATTAAGTTTCGATAAATTATCGATTAAATTATCTATAATTGGATCAATTATGTATGATTGAAAAAAAAAATTATTAATAAATTGAATTATTTGATCGGTTTTTGGAAAGAAACCTAGGAAAAACTTATACAGGTTTTACTCTCAAAACTGTACGGGAAAAAGAATTGGATTTGAATTGGTTTTAACTTTGGGCCAGGTTAAAATAACTGGGGAAAAAAGTAAAGGATTTGCTCTTGCTCACCTCTGAAGTTCTTGATTTTTTCTTTGTTGAAGTTGTCGAAGGGCGCTACTCGGTCGATCAGGGCTTCTGGTATTCCTCTCCTTGTTCTTGGTTGCACCTTAACAGTTAACACTGACAGTCCGTATTCGTTTCACGAAGACCGGCACAATCCCATCACCTCGTCGCCAATTATGTTTTTAGGGAGAAAAACCGTATTTTTAAAAAATCAACTTTATTAAGCGAAGCAAAGCGTACAAGATCTCGATACTTAATCTCATCGAGAGAGGCATTCACAATCATTTTATAAACATATTGTCTAAACTCAGCAGAAATGATGAGTTGCAATTATGCACGTTATAACATAGGTATATGAATTAGAAAAGCTGTAATAAGATTATCTTGGCTAAAGGAATCCAGGGTTGGCATTACATAATTATATATGTCGGAGAATTAGTGTTTATCAGATTTAAGATTAATATTTAGGGCCAGGCAACGTTTTGTTTGTTGCCTGACGTAGCCGTGGATTAGGCACGTAGTGCTAGATTGAGATAATTTAGAAGTTATGGAAATTCTCAGTTGACGAGGCAGAAATGCGTAGACTCGTGCGTTGGTAAATAAATGCTGAAAAGCAGAAAAGCAATTGGAAATTGTGGAAAAGAAATGAGAAAGTAGTCAGTCTAATTTGAGAGACCGATCGTGCTTGATCCACGGATTCGTCGGCCACGTATCTTAATAGATAGTTTTCTAAAGTTGTATAAAGTGTTATTTTGTCACAATAAAATGAATTCAGAAAGTAATTCGACATCAGAAGTGGGATCTGACTCGCAAACACCGCTAACGCAAGAACAGTGGCGAGCAATATTAGAGATTCAAAACCGTACTTTCATGAACATGTTGAATACAGTGAAAAGTGCTTCGACATCAAGTGATAATGATTTGTCGTTACCCAAATTCAATCCTGAATCATCGGCAGTGGATCCTGTTGCTTGGTGCACGACGGTCGATTTATGCATGAGCGAAAAATCAGTATCAGGTAGAGCCCTTATTATTACATTGAGCAAATGTCTTGAAGGAAGCGCTTCTCAGTGGCTTTCGCAAACTTGCTATGCTGGAATTACGTGGAGTCAGTTTAAGACATTGTTTATTCAAAGATATGGCAAGCCCGAAACTGCAGCTGCGACATTAATTAATTTATCTAATAGCCGTCCCAATGTAGGAGAATGCCTTTCACTTTATGGAAATCGTATGCTGACTTCGATTTTATCTCGATGGAAAACAATGACTATAGAAGCAATTGCAGTCAGCACGGTAATGGCTCATATTGCTCAGTTTGATGAACGTTTGAATCGATTATTGTTCACAACTAACATTAACACGAGAACACAACTTCAGCAAGAATTGCAAGCATTTACATTTAACAAAAGGAAATTAATGCTTCAAGAAGATGTACCAACAGACAGAAAGAGGTTCAAGCCTGCATTATCCAATATAAAATGCCATTACTGTGGTATACCTGGTCATAAAGTTGCTGATTGTTTAACGAGAAAAAGAAGGGAAACAACTAAACCTACAAGATCATCAGATTCAAAGCCTCAATTCAAGAAACAAATAATTTGTTTTAAGTGCAATGAACCTGGTCACATTGCGGTCTCCTGTCCAAGAAGCCAGGAATCGAAAGACAAGAATTTTGGTGAAAGAAAACACATCAACAATGTTGCTGTTATTCCCAAAGGCATTCTGATGCAGTGTGGTGAGTCACATGAGTTTCATTTTGATTCAGGGGCAGAATGCTCATTAATTAAAGACAGTGTAGCTGCAAAATTTTCTGGAAAAAGACTTCATAATGTTGTTAGTTTAAAAGGTTTAGGAGATATAATTGTAGTAAGCACATTACAGATTTTGTCTGAAATTGAAATTAATGAACATCGATTAGAAATCTTATTTCATGTAATTCCCGATGACTGTTTGAAATATGATTTTTTGATAGGTTGTGAAATACTTGAACAGGGCTTTGAAGTTAGATTAGTGGGTAAAAATTTCTTTTTGTTGAGAAAAGAAAAGACTATAAATATGTGTAATAATAATTGGAATGCACCGCTTGATTTGAATGGCATCACCACCAATATAGATGATGACCATAAAAGTAACATTGTTGCGATTTTGTCGAAATTTTCAGAACACTTTATCGAAAATAATCCTAAAACTCGTGTTACAACTGGAGAATTAGAAATCAGATTAATTGATGAAAACAAAACAGTACAAAGATCACCATATAGATTAGCAGATGTTGAAAAGGAAATTGTGAGACTCAAAATACAAGAAATGCTACAGGCAAAAATAATTCGCCCAAGTTGTTCTCCCTTTTCTAGTCCAATAATTTTGGTTAAGAAGAAAAATGGTTCAGATAGATTGTGTGTCGATTACAGAGAACTGAATTCGAATACAGTTTCAGATAAATATCCACTACCATTAATATCCGATCAAATTGCAAGATTACGCGAATCAAAATATTTTTCTTGTTTGGACATGGCTAGTGGTTTTCATCAAATACCAGTTTCTGAAAATTCTATCGAACGAACGGCGTTTGTAACTCCAGAAGGCCATTATGAGTGGTTAACTATGCCTTTTGGACTAAAAAATGCTACGGCAGTTTTTCAGCGTGCTATAATGAAAGCTCTAGGCGAGCTGGCTTATACTTATGTTGTTGTTTATGTGGATGACGTCTTGATCATTGCTCAAACCATAGATGAAGCTTTGGAAAGATTGGAAAAAGTATTGAAAATATTGACAACTGCAGGGTTCTCATTCAATATAAAAAAATGTTCATTTCTCGTAACAAAAATTGAATATCTTGGTTTTGAAGTTGAGAATGGTGAAATACGACCCAATTCACGTAAGATTGAATCATTAGTATCATTACCACCACCTCAAACGGTAACACAGGTGCGACAATTGTTAGGTTTAGCATCCTATTTCCGTCAGTTCATACCCAAATTTTCGCAATTTGCTGGTCCTCTTTACCAATTAACGTCTAAAAAGAGAGATTTTAAATGGAAACCTGAACATGAAGTGATAAGAAAAAAAATAATAACTATCTTAACCAGTGAACCCGTGCTGAAGATTTTCGATCCACAGTATCCCATAGAATTATACACTGACGCTAGTAGTGAAGGTTATGGTGCGATATTGCAACAAAAAGTTGAAAACAAACCTAGGATCATTGAATTCTTTAGTAAAAGAACTTCATCAGCTGAATCTAGATATCATTCTTATGAGTTAGAAACCCTGGCCGTTGTCAATGCAATAAAACATTTTCGTCATTATTTATATGGTCGACACTTTACTGTATTTACAGATTGTAATTCTTTAAAATCATCTCGTAATAAAAAGGATTTGACTCCTAGAGCTCATAGGTGGTGGGCTTTTTTGCAATCGTTTACATTTGATATCGAATATCATGAAGGAAAACGTATGGCTCACGCTGACTTTTTCTCTAGAAATCTTTTACCTGATACACACGAGAACAAGGATATCAAGAAAATTCCTGAAAAGCATGTTAACTTAGCTGAAATTACAAATGATTGGCTTATCGCAGAACAACAGCGTGATGATGATATAACATCAATTATAAAAAAAGTCAAAAACAATGAATTTCCAGATGAACTTTCTAAAACGTATGAACTGCGCAAGGGAATACTTCATAGAAATATTCAGAGATATGGAAGAACAAGATGTCTTCCTATTGTTCCCAGAGCATTCAGATGGTCAGTTATAAATCACGTTCATGAAACGATAATGCATTTGGGATGGGAGAAAACTTTAGATAAGGTATATGAACATTATTGGTTTGAACATATGACCAAGTATGTCCGAAAATTCGTAGAAAACTGTATAACCTGTGGCATTTCCAAAGCTAGATCTGGAAAGATTCAAGCTGAACTTCATTCAATTCCTAGAACCACCATTCCGTGGCATACATTACATATGGACATTACCGGGAAACTTAGCGGAAAAAATGATTTGAAAGAATATGTTATAGTTACTATTGATAATTTCACTAAGTATGTTCTGCTACATCACACTTTGAAAATAGACTCGAGTAGTACAATAAAAGCTTTGAAGAGTTCAATATCTTTGTTCGGGGTACCATCACGGGTAATTGCTGATCAAGGAAGATGTTTCGCTAGTAAGGAATTTAAAGAATTCTGCTTGTCCCAAAACATAAACTTACATTTGATTGCGACAGGTGCAAGTCGGGCAAATGGACAAGTTGAGCGTGTTATGAGTACTCTCAAGAGTATGCTTACAGCTGTTGAAACCAGCCATAGTTCTTGGCAAGATGCGTTAGGAGAAATTCAATTAGCCTTAAATTGTACGGTCAATAGAACGATTAAAGCTAGTCCTTTAGAAATGTTAATCAGTAAAATAGCAAGACCGTTCGGATTAATGACATTAGGTGATGAAAATGATTCAATCGATGTTCATACTCTGAGAAATTTAGCATTGGAAAATATAGAAAAAGCCGCCTTTTACGAAAAATCTAGATTTGATAGTAATAAGGCCAAAGTTGTTGATTTTAAAGTAGGTGAACATGTTTTATTAAGAAATGAGGAAAGGCATCAAACAAAACTAGATCCAAAATACAAGGGACCATTTATAATTATAGAAGTTTTAGAGGGAGATAGATATTTGTTGAAGTCATTAACTAATAAGAGAACGTATAAGTATGCTCATGAGGATTTGAGGAAAATGCCTAAAAGTTATGTTCCTGTTGAGTTGGATGAGTGTCATGAGGAAAACGTTGAAAAAGACGTTAGAGATCTCGTTGAGGAAAACGTTGAAAGAGACGTTAGAGATCCGGTTGAGGAAAACGTTGAAAAAGACGTTAGAGATCTCGTTGAGGAAAACGTTGAAAGAGACGTTAGAGATCCGGTTGAGGAAAACGTTGAAAAAGACGTTAAAGATCTCGTGAGGAAAACGTTGAAAGAGACGTTAGAGGTCTAGCTGGGGAAGACGTTGAAAAAGACGTTAGAGATCTAGATAGGGAAAACGTTGAAAAAGACGTTAGGGATCTAGATCGGGAAAACGTTGAGAAAGACGTTAGTGATGTTGCTGGTGAGAACATCGAGATGTTAGTTGTAGGAACATAACTGAGTTGGCATGTTGAGCTGTAATTGTTAGTGTGAAACTGATCACAATTAATATGTAGTTAGTGATGATAGAGTGAGGTGCAAAGATTTTGACTAATTTTGAGTGATATGGAACACTGCTGTTGTGTAAGATTTTGTTTTTTTATTTTTTTAGAAACAGCCGAGGACGACTGTTAGGTCAGGATTGGCCGTGTCGGAGAATTAGTGTTTATCAGATTTAAGATTAATATTTAGGGCCAGGCAACGTTTTGTTTGTTGCCTGACGTAGCCGTGGATTAGGCACGTAGTGCTAGATTGAGATAATTTAGAAGTTATGGAAATTCTCAGTTGACGAGGCAGAAATGCGTAGACTCGTGCGTTGGTAAATAAATGCTGAAAAGCAGAAAAGCAATTGGAAATTGTGGAAAAGAAATGAGAAAGTAGTCAGTCTAATTTGAGAGACCGATCGTGCTTGATCCACGGATTCGTCGGCCACGTATCTTAATAGATAGTTTTCTAAAGTTGTATAAAGTGTTATTTTGTCACAATAAAATGAATTCAGAAAGTAATTCGACATATACATACAATCATTAGTTTTTTAGGACCCGAAACAACAAAAATGTTTTGTTTCAATCCAAATTCGGCTTAATACAGGTTTATCACCATACCTTCTGTTGTTCCTCTGAATACAGGTGATGCTATAATTTTTGTGCGGTGTGTAATTTTTATCGTTTTCTCATCAGATGTGGATGTGACGATTGTGTAGCTTCGAGCAGCGCAGATTCACTGCAACATTCCCAATCCAGAATTAATGCTTACAAAGCATTAACAGCACCATCTTTGATCGCGTTGTCTTCCAACGATCCCATACTTACAGCGTTTCAGTTGTCTTGGGATTTAAGAAGATTAAGCCGAATGGAAACCGAGTTCAGAGCAGAATACAACGTAAGGCATTTTCAAGATATTACTCTTGATAAAATAACCCGGTCTTTCTTTGTTTCTAGGAAATGAGAGGAAAAGTGCAGGCCTTCGCTACAGCACTGCTGCATCATGTGAGGAGCTCTTACGAATTGGAAGTTATGTTGAATTATGATCCGACTGGAGAAACTTGGGATCCAGGGGACCATCAAACACTCGAGAGGCTAAAACTTGCTATTAAGTACAAGCAAAAGCAGGTAAAATTATTTAGAACAGGCCATGGCAAATCCGGCTATTGTATTATTGTATAAGGTTATGAACAAAACAAGGCACATTAAATGGAAGAAAAATTCAGGATTTCAACGAATCTTATTCGAAAGAAGAGAAATAAACAATTTTCAAAATACTGGAATGCTGATTAGTGATTTAATACTTGGTATTTCCACCCCTTGCGTTAATTGCAGCTCGGCAACGACGGTTCATACTCAAAATGAGTGATCTTAAAATGTTCTGATCTAATCCTTCCCAGATTTCTCTGAGTTAGATTCCTAAGTCATTAAGAGTAGCTGGGTGATTTTCTGAACTTCTCAGCCTTCTATTGAGGTTGTTCCAAACCTGCTCAATCGAATTGAGATCTGGACTTCTTGCTGGCCACTCCATTCGAGAGACTTCAACCTCTTCAAGGTACTCCTGAACGATGCGCGCACGATAGGGTCTGGCATTATCGTCCATAAAAATGAAATTTTCACCAATGTATGGGGCTAACGATACTACATGCTCTTCAAGAATGTTCCTTATATACCTATCACCATTTATAGCTGGTGGCAACATTCTGGACACACTTGTATGGGAAACTCCAAACCTTTCTGCAATTCTTGTGTAAGTCCACCCTTCTTCTCGCAAAACCACCGCTTGGGCACATTGCTCTTGGGTCAAATTGCGTGTTTCGCGTTGCATAGCGATTGAGTGTAGAAAATCAAACGAAAGAAAAACTATTGATCACTAGAATTGATCGAGAACAACTGATTTCAGAATGGAGCCAATACATTCAAAATCTGATAATCTCATCTTTTTTTTATTCCTGCTGGGAAAAAAATTCGTATTGAAAAAAAAACGTTGAAAGTGGATAACATATGCATGCATAATTCTGATAAAAATAATTATCATTCAGTTGTAGAATAAATTTGAGATTTCCATAATGTGCGTTAATTTTTTTGCGCTGTGTATCTGATGTCCCCGTGGCAGGTTCTTCGATGGCTTGAAACAGGTTAAACTTTGAGTGCCGGACCCAGAATATGCGATGGAATTGAGTCGATAATTCGCGTTTAATTCAGGTAAGTTTAAAATATATATTTTTTTACAGTTTGTGGCACATCCTAACGTTCAGCAACTCCTAGCAGCAATTTGGTATGAAGGACTTCCTGGTTTCAGAAGAAAAAAACTAGTGGGTCAAGCAATTCAAGTGGCGAAGCTCGGAGCCATGTTTCCAGTTTATTGCACTGTTTACATCTTCGCACCAGAATCGACCATGGGGTCTTTCATGAAGAAACCTTTCGTTAAATTCATTTGCAATTCGAGTTCTTATGCGTTCTTCCTCAGTGAGTATATTGTAGACTCTGAGTAAAAAGAAAACCTAGAGATGCATTGCATTTGATGACGTAGTCAAGTAGAACCTGTTTATGAACGCGAATAATATTCGGCGTTGTGAACTTGGCCGTATCTTCATTGCGTGTTGGGATTATTGGTCTACCTCTCCTCTTTTATGGTACCAACAGCTTTCCAATAAAAGGTGTTATTTTGATATTCAAGGAAAAATGTAATTTTTCAATATGAATGATCGGATGTTTATTTCATTATAAAGAAGAAGCTATGCCGTTAATAGTGGAAAATAAAATCAGGCAAATGACCACCACGACAACACTTACAAGATCATATCCTTTCAATGAAATATTCCATAATCAAATCGCAAAGTGGCTGCCCTATGTCCTCGATAGCCTCGAGAATTCCATCTTCGTGGTCTTGAATCGACGCTGGGCTATTGGCGTAGATCTACTCTTTCACGTGGAACCAAAGGAAGAAGTCGCAACGTGTTGACTGTTGAATCGGAAGCTCTCGGTGGCCAATTGTGATCACCTCTTCGAGAGATAACACGGTCCGGAAACTTTTCCCGCAAAAAATCAATGGTTTCGTTGCTTGTTTGGCACGTAGCGTAGCACTGAACTTTATAAGCCTTAAGACCCAAACTTTTATGCAAAATACGGTGTAATGACGTTTGTGGAATGCCTAATTCCAAAGAACGACGAGAAATGGACAAACCTGGGTTTTCTTCAACACTTGCGGCTATAGCAACAATATTCTCGGCTGTTCTTGAGCGACGTGCACGGGTTTCATCCTTTACATCACTAACTTGTCTCAACAGCTCGAATTTTTCCATCAATTTCTTGATTTCGGTCCGACATGTGCTTCACCACGACCCAAAAATGTTCGCGTTTTACGTACCGTCCTTGCCTAATTTTCACCAATTTTATATAGTATAGTGAATTTTAATAATTCCAATGCGTTCTTGAAGCGTCTATCGTTCCATTTTTATTAATGGCATAGTTTCTACTTGTCAAATGTCAAAAAATGACAACTTCAAACGTGACATCTACCGAAATAACGGGCTATTCAAAATAACACATCTTATTGGAAAACCCTTTAGAGTCTGCTATATACAATTCTGTCAGTTTGACAATATCGTTCTGTTACCGTTTGTTGTTCGATGCATCGCGTTTACATTTTCGTTTCGATTTGAGGTTCATGAACTGAATTATTTTACTGATGTGGTGGCAGTTTATTGTTGCTTAAGGATATTTCGGTAATTATAGATGACCTATTGTTTATTTCATCCTAATTCGACAGTAAAGAACTTCATTTCACTCTAGAGCTTGGTTAAAATGCAGTATAGCTACTTTTCACGCGTAGGTGCATCTCTCTGTTTACTTCTTACAGTTCTTACTGAGGTTGTAGCCAATTGGTTCCATTTGTTGATATAATACTTATGTCTTAAGTGCTGCTTGGTGCTGCGTCACAGAGGGTTGAGATTTTGTTTTTGGAACTTTTTGGCAATGAATGGATGAGGGCGTTAGTGCAAGAGTGGAAAAAGAGGGAACGCGGAGCTTGGCCAGGTCTCGCAGAATATGGAGTGATCATTTACGTAATTGGTAAGTTTCGAAACTTATTTATAAAGAAAACTAAATAATACTATGCACAATATTTTGGATTGAAAAAATATAACTAACTAGCAAAATGTGCAAATGCATTAATCCAGAAGGTTCAGTTTTCAACAATAGTTCTCTTCGAAAAAACTGACAGTCTGAGTTAGAAGTTGAAAAAGTAGGAAAGTTGAAATTGTAGCTGATATTCAACTGAAAATTTCAAATTGACACCATATATTCATCTGATACCAGATTTTTACCCATTGGTGACATAAATATTCATATACAGGTTTGTAAATTCACATCGAAAACATACGAAATTCAATGCATCAAAAAGAGAGTTTTGCCTTACAGTTGAACAGCAGTATATTCGAAAGACCTACGTACCTACTACAGGACTGAATGGTCCTATGCAGTTGTCTCTGTTTTATCGTTAGGAGTGGCCTAAATGAACCAGTATGGTAAGTAACTTAAAGTACTCGAATCGAGTATTATTATAAACCATATTAATCGTTCATTGGATCATCTATCCCGTCAGAAATATAGCACGCAAATCTGTTGAATACACCACTGTTCAACAGGACGGCAAAAAACTTTCTCTAATTAATTGCATATCGTATATTTCTTATGTGAATTTCCGAACCTGTTTGTATTCACTTTAATTAATAGAGGCTATATGGGATTATTGAAAGTAGGAAGTGTAAAATAAAATAAAACACACTATTATTGTTTATTAAAATCTTCGGCCGAAGATTTTAATAAACAATAATAGTGTGTTTTATTTTATTTTACACTTCTTGATTTCGAGAGAACATACTATGGAAGAATTCATTTGTAAAATAGGATTATTGAAAGATTTCCTTTGAAAGAACCACTACTGGAGAGGGGGAAATATTCAGATTCAATTTTGAACATAATGAGAAAAACATTAGATATTTAACAACTGTTATCAAGATTAATAAAATAAACTGGAAATATACATTCCTTATTTCCTTGTATTATGAATAAAAGTTCTCCAGACAGACCGCTAATTGCTTCTAGGCGCTACGATCATAAATCTTACAAAACCTCCTCTGTCACTAGCAGTAATTTTGAAATGGAAAGTTTCACAATTAAAAACTAATAAAACGAGTTTTTGCTGAATAGTAAGAAATGAACCAGCTACGCAATGTATAAGGTCTTCCAAGATATCCCATACCGCCAATAACTCGGCTCTCAGACAAGGAAGGAAGTTAAAAAAATGTTTTTTAAATGGCATCAAAATCCGCCATTAAATTTTTTTCTACATCTATCCATAAGATTTTTTCGCTCTGAATGATTCCATAGTGAAGGAAAAAATTATGTTTAAATGATTTTTCATCATTTCACGTGAATTCAACCCTTTGAAATAATGTATAAGACATTTAATGATTAGGTTTGTAAGTTGTGTGGAAGCTAGTAGGGCAAATATCGAACATTTTGTTACCTTGATTTCAATACAAAATAATTATCGGGTTGTTTTTCATTTGACCTCAAAATAAAAAGTGATGTGTACGAAATTGAATATTGAGGGCCCATTTCCGTGGATCTCAAAATAAAGGGTTATTTCAATGTGTACGAAATTGATCATTAATGACCAATTTTAATGCTCAATTTCGGCTATTATAATGTGAAATCCTCATAGCAACCGTTCACAAAGTATTCAGAAGCACTACGAGAAAGATCAGAACTCTATACTGGAACATAGATACCTACATAGAAATTTTATTATGTCAAATGTAAGTCTTGTATAAAATGGAAATGTATTTCAATCAAGAATTCATACCCAATTCATAATGAGATCGTCGAAAAAATCTAGTAATAAACTCGGTTATTAATCGAACGACTAATGGTCTCGAAAATATCTTGATCATTAGTCGCTGTCTTCAATAACCTAGTTGAATAAATAACTATTATGGAATTGTCATGGGCAACTGAACACAAAGCATTTAGAAGCAATATAAGTAATGTCAACTGAACTGGAAGTTAGAAACATAGAAATTTATGTTATGTCGAATGTATGGCTTGTGCACAAAAAAAATGTATTTCAATCGACAATTTATTCTCAATTCATAATGAGATCGACAGAAAAATATTATAATCAACTCGTTTAGTAATCTAGCAACTAATGGTCTTTGTTAACTTGACCATTAGTGGCTGTCATTAATAACCTAGTTGATTCAATAACTGAAGGTTTTCCAATTAGAGGTGTTATTTTGATATTGAAAGAAAAATGCCATTTTCCAATATAAATGATCGGATGTTTATTTCTTTATAACGAAGAAGCTATGCCTTTAATGGTGGAAAATAACATCAGGCAAATGACCACCACGACTACGCTTAGAGGACCATATTATTTTAATGAAATTTTCCACAACCAAATCGCTGACCTATGTCTTCGATAGCCTCACGACTTCCATCTTTGAGGTCTCGAATCGACGCTGGGCTATTGGCGTAGACTTTATCTTTCTCTCCCAAAGGAAGAAGTCGCAAGGTGTTAAATCTCGGTGGCCAATTGTGATCACCTCTTCGAGTGATAACACGGTCCGGAAACTTATCCCGCAGAAGATCAATGGTTCGAGTTTTACGAATCGTCTCTGCCAAATTTTCACCATTTTTATAGCGAATTTTAATAATTTCAATGCGTTCTTGAAGCGTGTATATTCATTTTTATTAATGGCGTAGTTTCTACTTGTCAAATGTCAAAAAATGAGAGCTTCAAACGTGATATCTACGGAAATAGAGGGCTATTCAAAATAACACCTCTTATTGGAAAACCCTTCCTGAATAAATTTCTGATTTTCAGGTATTATGTGGGGCGAAATAAGCGCTTTATACAAGGATGGATTACTGGAGTACGTTCAGGATTTATGGAATATATTAGATTTCATTACCAACTTCTTTTATGTGATTTGGTTAGCAGTGCGGATGTCGGCCTGTTTTATAACTTGGGTAAGAAAATGACTCTTTCTCTCAAATTTTTTTGACTTGCTGTTTTTAGCGCGAAGAACGGGCTGGATTGAATCCTTGGTATCCTAGAGAACAGTGGGATATTTTTGAACCAATGTTGATATCAGAAGGAGCTTTCGCAGCAGGGATGATATTCAGGTGAGTTCGAGTTAGTCACTACGACTTGAGTCACATAGACCACTCTGCATCTAAATGACTTCACCAAATAGAGTATACAGGGTGTTTGGTAATTCAACGTGATCCTTCAGCAAAATGCGATTTTTAAACTTTTTCGAGATTTTCTATTCCGTTATCGAAAATGATTAATTTTGTGGAAACGACTAGACTCTAAATATTTAATAAATAGTTTTTTCAAAGCTGAGGGGATGGTCCTCACTTCTTGCGAAAAAGTATTCACTACAATTCAATAACCCGAGATATAAAGGTTCATAAATAGCTGTACCTCCCTGCCGTGGAAGTGAGCTGAGTGTAATCGAGGTATATAACTTTATAGATTATGTACTTCTGAAATTTCCGAATTTAAAATCGAAAATAATTCAATGCTTATGTTGCACTCTCTTTTAAAAAAAAATTAAAATCAATTATGCTCAGTCCAAAACTTGATAACACTCGAAGGAGAAAAGCAAGACAATTTACGATGGATTCAATCGTAAAATAGAAGTAGTAAGATTGAAACTTTTTACTTTTCGAGTTTTAGCACTTACAGTTGCGAAAATATGTATCTATAGTCCGTTCACGAACGTTTGAGCCGTCGGTGGGCCATGACAATTTGACATATTTCACTGTGTATATTAAAATTTTAGTTTATGTTGTTTATTTTCTTGTCAGATTAATGCGCAACGTTGTCAATATAACATAGATTTCTCTGATAACTCGGAAGCTCGTCGGACGAGGCCTGGTACATTCGGCAACGTTTACTTTATTTTACGTTATGACAGCAAATACTGCCAACTTCAGATTATTAAACAAACGCCTACTATGCGCTCAAACTCTCGTTAACGGACTGTAGTTGACAAGTGGTCTATGTGAGATGCCTGTATTCAGTTGTATCGATTAAAACAAATTGTATTTTTTCAGTTTTTTGAAGCTTGTTCATATCTTCAGTGTAAATCCCCACTTGGGTCCACTTCAGATATCATTGGGTAGAATGATTATTGATATTGTCAAGTTCTTCTTCATATATACTTTGGTGTTATTCGCGTTCGGATGTGGTGAGTATATTTATAGAATAAATAAAGAATTAGTGCGAAGTGAAAACAAAGTAAAATACAAAAAAAATGACAAACTTTAAGTTTCTTTACTTCAGTGAAAAACAAAACTTCATTTATGATGAACAAAGTAGGCTGGAAATGGAATCAATCAATAATGTGTGGAAATTTCATTATAACTGAATTTGCTGAATTGTTATAAATCTCAGTATTAGCCTCAATATCCCCAAGGTTTTTTCAATTCTTCCATGAATATTTTTTAAGGGGATGATTTATGTTCTCAGTTTCATTTTGTTTTATTTCATCCCAGCTCGTGTTTTATAATTTGAAGAATTTCCTAGAATATCAGAAAATGGCGAGACAGAAATCGAAGAAGATAATTTAGGTGCTGAAAATATTTCCTCGATAATAGTGTAGACGAGAGCGTAAAGAGTACAATGGTATTTCATTGGGTGATGAATTTCATCAGGTACCATCGTCTCGGAGTAAATGAGCCATGGCAAAGTGCACATACTGAAAATCTCTTTGAACTAACTAAATTTAAAAAAAAAAAATTTTTCTTGAAAATTTTTGCACCCCTGTGAAGAAGATACAAAGACCTTGCCAAAAAAGTACCTCATGACGCTTATTTCCTATCCGAAAAAATTATGGGGATGGTACAGGGTGCAACAGAAATCCTTCAAAAATGCATAAAAATTTGGCAATAGTGAAACAAAATTGACCTATTTTAGGATTTTGTTGTGATATAAAGGATTTTCCAATAAGAGTTGTTATTTTGATATGCAAAGAAAAATTACATTTTTCAATATGAATGAAAATTTCCATGAGCATGAGCCCTATGTCCTCGAGAGCCTCACGAATTCCATCTTTGAGATCTTGAATCGACGCTGGGCTATTGGCGTAGAGCTTCTCGTTCACGTGGCCGCAAAGGAAGAAGTCGCAAGGTGTTAAATCACAAGATCTCGGTGGCCAATTGTGATCACCTCTTCGAGAGAAAACACGGTCCGGAAAGGAACGACGAGAAAAGGACAAACCTGGGTTTTCTTCAACACATTCGGCTACAGCAGCAATATTCTCGGCTGTTCTTGAGCGACGTGCACGGGTTTTACTCTTCACATCACTAACTTGTCCCAACAGCTCGAATTTTTCCACCAATTTCTTTATTGCGGTACAAGTTGCTTCACGTGACATCTACCGAAATTGCGGGTTATTCAAAATAACACACATAACAATTTATTCCATAATTTTGATGCCCACTGTATACCCCTTAATATAACGCGTAGGAGTTAACAATAGTCATTATTCACATTCGGTCAAAAAAATGATAATAAATAGGTGAATAAACTCCCTTGTATAAAAAAGAAATATGTTTGTTTACATCGCGAAACTTTCCTAGCGAGTCCTCTTTATTAATCATTTTCTTGCGAGGGGGGAAAACGTGATATTGACTAATTTTTTACTAAGCCCCCATCATTTCTCTACCCCAGCTCAGCTCGATTTTTAAAAACTACAAACATCGTTTATTTCTGCGGAATATAGCAAGACAGAAAAGCTGTAAGCTATTACGAGTACTTTATTCTGTTATCCCTCATCGGATATGTTCATCCATTAATCTTGGAAAACCCCAGAATGTAGGATCTTTTCTCTATTTTTCTCCACTATTACCAAGTTTCAACGAAAGCAAACTGATGGTGGATTTTCGGATGATTACGAATTTCATTGGGTTATAAACAGCAACAGGATTATGAATAGGAACTTTGGTAATTTACCGCATTTTGTAGATTATAGAACCTTAGATTAATAAAAAAACATAGATAGGCCTCTAGAGCGATATCATTGGAATGACTTTGAGGATAAGATATATAAAGCTAATGTTTGTTTTTGTTTAAAAATTTGACAGTTCGATATAAACGAAAAGCAGACTGGTGCTTCTATGAGGGGTACTGAAACGAAATAAATATTTTTTTTATAATCTGAGATCACTAGGATTTTTTTCAAGAAATAAGTTGCATCCACCTCATCCTTATGGTTATTAGCGACGGTACATTATCTAACTAATTATAGGTTTACAGATTAGGAGAAATATTATTAAATTAACCTACTGCCCATAATCAACTAACGCTGCTCTACGCCTCTACCCAACCCTGAAATGTTTTTCACATGTCTTGCTAATAATACTATTATTATACACTCACCGGAAAAAATAATCGATCCGCTCAAAAAATCAATGTTTGTTGATTCATAAATGTGCTATTTCGAGTCTGATTCGATTGAATTTTTTTCAATTGTAGCTATGTTCATCCTCAATGAATTACCAGTTTCGAATTTTAAGAAAACTCCGCGTACTTCATTTTACGCAGGGTGAAACCAAATAGGTTTTTTACCCTAACTTTAGAACCACCTCTGGTGTATTCCAGTTGTTTCACCGTGTGATTTCTTATTTCATCATCAAAACACATTTTCTCCTGACAATTTAATTTCTCATTTGTAACAATAGACCAATTTTTGTTGAATATACAGGGTTTTAAGAGCAACATTAAACTCCACGATTTCGCTATGATTATGAAAGTACTTTCACAGATTTAACCTCAAATCTGAACGTTATGAAAATAAACTAAAAACTGAGTGAAAACATAAGACAATAGAAGTTTAAGAGCGATATGTTGTTCCGTATGCATCGTTTATTGGAGACGATTTCGTGCTAATGTTTTATAATGCTCGACCGCATCAACCGCATGTGGCCAGGAATGCCAGAAAGTATTTAGCAGAGGTTGATATCCTCTGAATTCAACTGGCCTGCTCTAAGCCCAGATTTAAACCCAATTGGGCATGTTTGAATGTTTGAAAAATTCGATCTCTAGTACCAATTCCTGAAAATTTGCAGCAGCTCAGTGATGCTCTAATTGATTCGAAATCTTGATGAGGACATGTTGAGACGAATTCAACCTGTTATCCTTTTCTGGGCGGAAAACACGTTATGTTTTTGACTTAGTTTTAGTTTATTTTCATAAGGTCTGAATTTTGGGTTGAATTTGTTGAAGTACTCTTGTAGCCTCAGCAAAATTTAATGTTTTGCCCTGTAGCTTTAACAAAAATTAGTCTATTGTTATAAATGAAGAATTAAAATTTCTAGTGAAAATGTGTCTTTAGTATGAACTAAGAAATCACACGGAGGAACAACTGGAACACGCCAGGGGTGGTTTTTAAGTTAGGGTAACAAATTGATTTTGTTTTTATTTCACCCCGTATAAAATGAAGTTCGCCGAGTTTTCGTGAAATTAAAAACTGGTGATTGACTAAGGATGAATATACCTACAACAAGAAAAATATTTATTTGAATCGGACTTGAAATAACATATTAATGAATTCCCAAACTTTATCGATTTTTTAAGTGAATCGATTATTTTGCCGGTGAGTGTATATGTTTGGGAATTTTTCTGAAGTAAATGAACTTCAATATCACTGCAAGATACATTGAAATGTAAAATTACGAAAACTGGCGCAAATATCTCAAAAATCCTAAGAATATCTAAAGTTAGGTTACGTTATAAACAGCAGAAGAGGATATTAACATACAGATCTGTTCCTCATTTTGCCGCTGTTTAAATTTGACAGGGCCTATTTTTGTTTCTTTATTGATCTGATTATAGTATACATTGAAATTGGTAGTAAAATAAAATTAAATCAATGCACCAGAGTCGTGTGAATAATAGGAAGCTCCACGAATTAAGACCAACTTTCAGTGCTGATTAAATAAATCAAAGAGCAATTCAAATTTCCTAAGAATTTTAATTTCAGAAAAGCATATTTTTGAGAGCTTTTTTTCAAGAGAGTAGCTGGCCTGGTCAATTTCGTTTTGCCATTATTTGTAGAAAATACTTTTCTACTATCCTGGCTTGATCTTCTTCGTTGATTCCTTTTATTTCTTGCCTCTTGCGATTGTGTTGTACGTAGCTGCGCCATGTTTACACGAATATCTGCATTTTCCTGTTGGATTTGTTCGCCTGATCTTTGTGCTCTTTTATCTCGCAACACTCTAGAATGGTTTGTTCTACGACTCAAATTTGCCCCCCTGGGTCTTGATGGAATTTTGACTGTAGTAATAAATCAATACCAAACTTCATCTACGATTGTTTCTCTACCTTACTTCATCTACAGTTCATTCAGGAGAATTCTGAATTTCAAATTTGACAATAGTTATTCAAACTATCTAAGTAACATTTATCGTAGCGCACTTATGGCCAACGTTGTGGTTTCTTTGGCAGAGAATGAATGTTTGTCACATTTTAAACCTTCTTTAGAGCTCCAGGAACATTTCAAGACCAAGATAAGATAAATCCGTTCAGTCGTTCTCGAGTTTTAGCGAAACTAACGAATATCAATTGATTTTTTTATATAGTCGAGATATACAGGGTGCCCCGGGAAGAAATGCGACAAACAGATACCATGAATCAAGTACTTCAAGAGGACTCTCATCAAGAGGTTTCAATCGTTTAAGGGCTTTCGTTTGGGATATACAGGGTGATGTTCATCCTATGGTGTAAATTTCATGAGGTAATGTTTCTTGATCACCCTGTATGACCGTGCCAAGAAAAATTTAAAAAATTTTAAAAAATTTTCTCATTATTTGGTTCTTTGTGGTTACGAAAATGAAAAAAAACCTAATCTTCACCTACAGGTTGTTCCAATATTTCTGAAAATAAAAAAAGCCCGAAATTTTTCCAATCCGGATCTGATTTATTCAATTTCTGTAATATTGAAAGAAGGCAATCGTAAAGGGCGACAGCACTTCCAAATTTGAAATCATTCGGTCGAATAGTTCAAGAGTTATTGAACTTTGCAGTCAAGATGAATATCACCCTGTATATCCTAAACGAAGGCCCGCCAACGATTAAAACCTATTGTTGCGAGTCCTCCTTGATGCCCTTGATTCATGGTATCCGTTTGTCGCATTCTTTCCGGGACACCCTGTATAGATATTTCCTAGGAATGATAAATTGATCTTTTTCTTATTCCCACAGGTTTGAACCAACTACTTTGGTACTATGCTGAATTAGAAAAAGATAAATGTTATCATCTTCCAAGTGGACTGCCAGATTTCGAAAACCAAGACAAGGCTTGCACAATTTGGCGAAGATATGCAAAGTTAGTATTTGTTAATTTTCGTTAAATTATTAATCTCTCTCACAGCTAACATTTCAGTTTATTCGAAACATCACAATCTCTGTTCTGGGCAAGTTTCGGCTTAGTTGACTTGGTATCTTTCGATTTGACCGGAATCAAAGGATTCACGAGATTTTGGGCGCTGCTGATGTTCGGATCCTACTCGGTGATCAATGTGATTGTACTGCTCAATATGCTGATAGCTATGATGTCCAATTCATATCAAATTATATCGGTAAGTGTACACTATCGTTAGGCCCATTTTTGAGTGTTTTCAGGCAGAAATACTTGCAATCGGAAATGCATAGAAAGAAGCTTGGAAAGAAGTGTGTGACATAGTCATCCATTCTGATAGTCAAGTTGCTATTAAAGCACTGAACTACAGGGTTTTCCTTTTAAGTTGTCCTATTAGACGTTTCCGGAGAACTAGTGGATATTTCGTTCTGAAATTTTAGGTGGAGCCTTGAGGGTGAAGGAACTCTTCACCTAAAATATTTTCAAGTCGACAGTGTTGCCACATGTTAACTCAAAATCATAGAGCCATTTTATCGTGAACTCGACCATAGGTCATGACTACAAATACTGAAGAATTTCAGTATTTTTCATCTCATTCGAAAACTATCCGAAATAAATAATTAGTTTAAAAGGAGACTGCCATTCATTTTTTATTTCGAATCGAATGCTGTAAAATAATTATGGGGTTGCCATTTGAAAATCTCGAAATATTTCAATTTTGAGTTTCACATTTTCGGAGCCATATCTTCGAAAAACCTTACGATGTATCAAAATACTGAATATACCACATGAATGCATGGAGTCTTTACTATGAGACTGCTGAGTTTGGTTCCGTTCGCATAAAAAATAATCGAGATATTGCATTTCCAAACTGGCAATGCAAACGTCAAAAATTTCAGGAATTTGTGAATAACTTGGCAACAGTGCATAGCAGAGAAATTTTTTTTAGTGGGTTATACTGCGAATTTGGTATTGAATCGATACATAAATGAAATTATAGGTAATTTCATTTGAAATAAGAAAGTAGATATGCGTTTGAGATAGACGTGGCAACACTGTCGACTTGAAAATATTTTAGGCGAAGAGTTCCTTCACCCTCAAGGCTGCACCTAAAATTTCAGAACGAAATATTCACTAGTTCTCCTAAAACGTCTAATAGGCCAACTTAAAAGGAAAACCCTGTATATGGTGAGAATTGACCTAGCAGAAACTGACCAGTGTAGATTCAGCGGCTCGAACGGCTCACTTAGTAACAGAATGACTCGGCATTGTAAGCCTGTGCAAAGAATGCCTTGGACAAGAGAATTATGAGAGAACCAAAAATCCAGATCGAAAAATTCCGGTTTGAACTTAAGTGACACTTTTTGTGTTTCAACTTTGATTCGATGGAGAAAACGTAAATATAAGCACATATAATGATCATCTAAAATTTTGGAAGAAAAATGGAAAAGGGGTTGACCCCCCGGAAACGCTATATTCCCTAGAACGCAACTCGAAAAGGAAAAATCTATAAACGAAATTCATTTAGAAAATATAGCGACCTTAATTGCATTTGGTACGTCTGGAATTTCACCGTTCAAATGACATTTTCCCCAGAACTCGATATTTCAAACTGTTATAATTTCCGTTTGAACAGCCGGAATGAAAAATGAATTGCATATTCTTTTTCAGTCTCTAATCCCCGTCAATATAAGCACATAAAATGATCATCTAAAATTTTGAAATTTAAGACGGAAAAGGCTAAGGGGTTGACCCCCCCTAAAACGCTATATTTCAGCAGTTTGCAAAAATTCTGTAGTATCTTCAGAAACGGTTATTACTGAATATATCATTGAGCTCGGTCTAATGAATCTATTGATCTTGAAAATTTATCGATCCGAAGTGAACTGCATTACGCAGACGCTCTAGAACGCAACTCGAAAATGAAAAATGCAGAATCTATAAACTGAATTCATTTTGAAAGTATAGTAAACTTTTTTGAATTTGGTATGTTTTATGGATTTAAGAGGTAGCTGAATTAGAAAAAAATTTTTTCGTATCGATATCTGCAAGCGTTTATAATTGCATTTTTCCCAGAACTCTATATTTCGAACTTTCATAATTTCCGTTTGAATAGCCCGAATGGAAAACGAATTGCATATTCTTTTACATTCTGTAGTTCTCTTCGAAATAAGCAATAAAAATTTTCATCTGAATTTTCGAAATTAAATGTAGATGTGTCAGAAGTTTCATCATAAATTGCATATACAGGGTGTCCCGAAAACAATGGATAAGCCTGCAACTATAGATAGACACTGTCGAGGTCCAACTTATTTAAAATTTCGACCTTAATGAAAATTCCACGGTTTTCGACATATTCATGGTTTTCGTATTTTCAGAAGATTTTCGAGTGCGATTAGTTTTTTTAGTGCCATTTATACAAATGAAGATTTTTTTCGATATGGTTTTTTTTTAATTTCACATGAGATAGTTCAGCTATCGGAAACAAAGAATTAAATTAATCAAACTAGTGTTAAAAGTTGAATACTCGTGAATTGCAAAGAAAAATTGAAAACTAAATGAAATTTCCTTCAAGTTTGATGAGCTACAGTGTAAAAAAATGTAGAACGCCCCTGGTTCACATCATATTAAAAACTTGCTCAGTTATTGCAGATTCCAAAAAGGTATCATAAGCCTAGGCATTCTGTAGTTTTTCATTCCCGTAACTACTTGATTACCAAATAGTCGAAAAATTTCGAAAAACTGTTTTTGTTGTAATCGTTATTCTGAGCTCATGTGTTAAAGTCCGGAGGCCATTTTTGTTGGAATCTAGTGGTAAATTACGAAAATTATTTTTATTTTGAAAAAAGCAGTAGCGCATCGTTTCTCTGGCATTATTTGCATTCAACACCCTGTATCTCGAAAACCTTACCGGACCTAATTGTATTTGACAAAATTTCTTACATTCTGTACAGTGTTAAAAGGAAAGTATCAACTTAAAAAATACCCTGTGTTGCTACAATAGAGTAGAGGTATGTGGAATATTCATTACAAATAAAATAAAACGAATTATTACCAAATTACTATTCGATGGAAAAAATAAAACGAATTGGTGCCAATTACTTATTCATTGGAAATGAATAAAGAATAAAAAATGAAACACTGCTTGCATAGAATAAGAATAACACTTTTGTGGACACTCATTCACAGTCAGTAAACAATTTATAATTACAATATCCAAATCATAAAGCTAATCAATTCAAATATAACAGTAAAAAAATTTCAAAAAAGTACCAGTAGAACACTAGAACAATAACATCACTTTTATGAAAATTCGTTCAGTCAGTTTCAAAACTATTGTCATTAGAAGTTAAATAAAATTAAAATTACCTAGGTTACTGACTGTGAACGAGTGTCCACAAAAGTGTTATTATTATTTTGAATAAATTTAAGCTATGAATGACTGAACTCATTGTTTGATTTCGAATTCTTTATTCATTTTCAATGAATAAGTAATTGGTACTAATTCGTTTTATTTTTTCCATGGAATAGTAATTTGGTAATAATTCGTTTTATTTTATTTGTAATGAATATTCCACATACCTCTATCGTAGCAACACAGGGTATTTTTTAAGTTGATACTTTCCTTTTAACACTGTACAGAATGTGAGAAATTTTGTCAAATACAATTAGGTCCGGTCAGGTTTTCGAGATAAAGGGTGTTGAATGCAAATAATGCCAGAGAAACGATGCGCTACTGCTTTTTTCAAAATAAAAATAATATGATACCTTTTTGGAATCTGCAATAACTGAGCCAGTTTTCAAGATGATGTGTACCAGGGGCGTGCTACATTTTTTTTACACTGTAGCTCATCAAACTTGAAGGAAATTTCATTTAGTTTTCAATTTTTCTTTGTAATTCACGAGTTTCTAACTTTTGACACTAGTTTGATGACTTTAAGTCTTTGTTTCCGATAGCTGAACAATCTCATGTGAAATTAAAAAAACCATATCGAAATACATCTTCATTTGTATAAATGGCACTAGAAAAACTAATCGCACTTGGAAATTTTCTAAAAATACGAAAACCATGAATATCTCGGAAACCGTGGAATTTTCATTGGGGTCAAAATTTGAAATAAGTTAGACCACGACAGTGACTATCTATAGTTACAGGCTTATCCATTGTTTTCAGGACACCATGTAATAAAGGGACCTGTCAAATGTCGAAGGATAACAGCTTGAAAAGTGGCAGCTGCTCTTGAAATGGGGTTCGAAATGGAATTTCTAATTGATAGAACCTCCACAGAAGTGAATAAAATTATGGTCATAAAACTCAGATTGTATTTAATAAATGAACATATCTACTATACTTTGAACCTTGTGAGCGCCTAATAATGAATTCACTAGCATAATATTTTCACCACCGCTCAGGAAAGAAATGTACAGTACAGTGACGTGTGTAGGATGAATATTCAGGTGCTGTTATTGTCACCTTGCGAGCAGTGAATAATTGTTGCAGAAGCGTTATCAGCTGAAGAATTCCATAAGATCACTTCTGTTATGACAAATAATTTGAAAGTTAAACAGAGTACATTGCTTTGGATGCACTTACGTCAGTATAGCACTCTCTTGAATTGATATTTTTTCCATTTCTAGGAAAGAGCTGACACAGAATGGAAGTTTGCCAGAAGTAAACTGTGGATGAGTTACTTCGAAGACGATGATGACCTTCCAGCTCCTTTCAATTTAATGCCTCAGCCGAGTGCGTTTATGGCTAAATGTCGCACTAAACAGAGATCCAAAAGCTTCATAGTGAGTATATTATGGTCTTCACAGGCAGTCTTGTCGTGGTCATTTCAGAAAGAACAAAATTTTGATACTCACTGGCCCTTTTCATCTACAAGTGTCTCTTATTTTTTCATAAAAAATGAAGAAATTTATTTCAGTCGATATGAGAACATAAATAGAACCAGGCGTATGTTCCCTTTGCATTATCCAAAACATAATTTAACGCTAACGGAGAAAAATGCCGAGTATATCTGTATTACCCTTTTCAATAAGATTCCTAAGATTATACAAACCATAAAAATTTTCAAGTTCTTCAAATCTACTTTGAAAAAATTTTTAATAGAAAGAGAACTCTACAGCATTCAGGAGTTCCTCTCATCTTGATCTGAGCGCTCTTTATTTACTTGTAGGTTAAGATTCTGTATTTTTGTTTTGTTTGACGTTATCTCTTCACATAATGTATATGTTTATGAGAATATGAATAAATCTATCTATCTATAATTTCGAAGCTTAGAATCATCTGTTAGCAAAAAAAAATTTAAAGAAAGCCCCGAGCCGGGGTTTTTGAGTGACAGATCAATAAGAATATTACCTCAAAATTTTATATACGATTTGAAATTGATACCAAATATATAAATGCAGAAACTCAGCACAATCGTAATTATATTCTGAAAATTATTCCAAAAATGAATTATGTAAAAATAAATAATTACAACAATTGAATTCTATGATTGTGATGATGCGATGCCCTTGAGATTTTGGATGAACGTTCAGTATAGTAATTTTCATTTTCAAATAAATTTCACTCAAATCGGATTTGCTGTTATGAAAATATAAAGATTCTCCTTTCAACATTACAATTGAATTTTTTATGGTTCTTTTAACACTATGGTCACAAAATTTTGCATGAAGCTTTCACTCGAATTGGATATCCTGTTATGGAAATATAGAGATTTTTCTTTTCAATATTCCAATTGAATTTTCTATGGTTCTGTTGAAACTATGGCCACGAATTTTGGATGAACATTCAGAATATCGATCTCCATTCACAAAACAAATTTCACTAGAATCGGATATCTTGTCATGGAAATATGAATTTCTTTTTTTCAATATTCCAATTGAATTTTCTATGGTTCTGTTCACACTATTCCCACAAAATTTTGCATGAAGCTTGTTATCAGCATCTTGCATTTGGCCGTAATATTGCATTCTTATTGGTTTCGTATTTTCTGAGATATTGAAGAACAAAAATTTTGAACGGCTATATTTTATGGAACATCCTCTATGATTCGGCTGGTTAACTAACTTAACCGAGCCATTTGGGACCCGAACTCATCCTGAAAATTTAAAGTCTCTAGGACAATCCCTTCGCAAGTTATTGTGCTAACCGACGGCCGGACGGCATGTAGTTGCCAAATTTCAACAGGATCGCATCATCAGAACCTAAGAATTAAATTTTCTTAAGTTTTTTATTTTCACATATTTCATTTTATGAGTAATATCCAGAACTTAATTTCGATCATGCTATGATTTTGCATTCATATACTTAGCGTGAATTTCAAGTCCTATACAAAATTTTGAGCATTATTGCTCCACCAATGAACGAGCTGTCAAAAACACGGGTTCAGGGCTTTCTTGAATTCTCCCAGAATTGTTGGAA
Organism: Propylea japonica; assembly: GCA_013421045.1. Classification (NCBI taxonomy): domain Eukaryota; kingdom Metazoa; phylum Arthropoda; class Insecta; order Coleoptera; family Coccinellidae; genus Propylea; species Propylea japonica. Next base: position 27,266,394 of record CM024242.1, read on the forward strand.
GTAACTATCGTAACACGTATCAAATTAAAAGTGTTGCCATTTATACAAGGCAATTAACAATTTTTTTTGTCGACCTTAAAATAAGAGCTCAGTTTAACGTAGGTACACGGAATTGATCTATTTTAAATGCATGATTTCTCTCATTTCAATGTGTATTTCATTTATGTCATGTAATGGGCCACCAAAAATGGGGTATTCAGAAGCAATACGGGTATAATGTTACAACTCTACTGAAACATAAAAAAATATTTATGTCAAATATTTCTCTTATTCAAAATGATAAGGTATTTCAATCAAGAGTTTTCATTTTGAGAATGAATTAAAAAACATTCTTATTTTGCACAAAATATACATTTGACATAATGTTATGCTTCTGAATGCTTTGTGTTTGGTTGCCCATGACAATTGCACATTAAAATAACATAAATTAAACATTCCAATGGATCATAAAGAAAGTATATTCGTTTCTGACAATTTTATTGGAGGTAATAAAGGGTAAATTCTAATGAAAATTCAAATTTTTCAGGATAAATCAATGGAAAGGTGTAAAGAAAGATATAACTTAGTGATGAAGCTATTGATAAGAAGGTACGTTACAGCTGAACAAAGAAATCGTGAGGACTTTGGGGTAACAGAAGATGACGTTATGGAAATTCGTCAAGATATATCCTCTTTGCGATACGAACTCATCGATATTTTGCGACAGAATGGAATGACCACTCCGAAAATTGCTTCAGAGGATGTTCTATGTGAGTATTTGTTATGATAAATATTCAAAATAACACATTATAACATTTTCGTAATGCTCAGTGGCTGGAAAGAAATGTAAGCTCATGGAGAGAAGGATTCTAAAAGATTTCCAGATTGGTCTGATGGGCGGCTTGGCCAAAAGTATGGAAACATTTGGTGAGTTTTCGCAACACAATCATAAGTTAATTTCGTTATTTCTAAATTATTGTTCGGTACTATTGGGTTCCATTTGAAGGATAAAGACATAGATAAAATGTATGTTTGCATCCAAGTTGTTTCAGTCAGAAATGCAGATTAAGAATATTCATATCATAGACTAACTAAACGGAGAATAGATGAGACATTAGTAGAACAAGCTTCAACGACATCTTTTTTTGTACAACATTACTAATTCGTGAAAAAAGCTCAATTGAAAAAGGAATCTGTATAGTAAAGCTGCCTCAAAAAGAATTCTGTAGTGCACCTTTTGAATAGGTAGGTACGCCCATATACAAGGTGCAAAAAGTTTTTTGAAATTCGATTTCCAAAAGGAAATCAGAAATGGATTCGTGCAAGTTATCGATGAGTGAGGAAATTTATTTTCATGAAAATAATACCTGCAACGAACTTTCATCTGATTTTCTTTTGGAATCGAGAAGTGAGGATCAATAATCAAATTCTGGATAGAATAAAAATTTATTAACTGAAATAGATATCACCAATTGAAAATATAGATTCATTTCATAAATATCTAATCAATAAACTAATAATTGCATTGAAAACATTCTCAAAAACTAACAATAATGAATTCAATAATACAAAATATGAGTATTTACCTACTAAACTTATTCAATACATGAAAAACTTTTTTGAAAAATATCTTAATTCTTATAGGTAACAGAATATATATAATATATATTTTGAAATTACCTTTTTGCATCTCGATTTTCACATCCAATAACACAACACATCTTCACTCTTGCAGGCATATCGAAATTCATGATATTTCAAAAAGAACGTGTCAAACCACTCCTTGTGTCAGTTGACAATTCAAAGGTTTTTTGATAATAACGATTTTACATACTTACTATTTTCTCGATAGGATTTCCATGAATGCAACGACATCTAACTATCAAATTGAGAATAATTTTTTCGTGTATTAGTATCCTCCTCCGACAGGTGGCGCGACATATACGAGTGGCTCATCTATTATTTTAGTTTGTCTATGATTCATATTTACCCTATACACTCACCGGCAAAATGATCGATCCACTCGAAAAACCGATGAAGTTGTTTAATTCATAAATATGTTACTTCCGATTCGATTTAATTTTTTTCAATTGTAGGTATGTTCATTCTTAATCAATCAGCAGTTTTGAATTTCAAGAAAAAATGCTATTTTTTTACTCTAACTTTAGAACCACCCCTGATGTGTTCCAGTAGTCCACCTTGTGATTCCTTATTTCATCATCAAGACACAACTTCTCTTGACAATTTAATTTGTCATCCATAACAATAGTTCAGTGTTTGTTAAAGATACAGGGTTTTCAGTAGAACACTAAATTTAGATAAGGCTACAAGAGCACTTCAACAAATTCAACCTAAAATTCTGACCTAATGAAAATAAACTAAAAAGTAAGTCAAAAACATAACGTGTTTTCCGCCCAGGCACAGATTACAGGTGTAATCCGTCTCGGCATTTCCTCATTGAGGTTTTGAATCAATTAGAGCATCAGATGCTGCAAATTTTCTAGAGTTGGTCCCGAGATAGAATTTTCCTCCCAAGAGCATCCAAACATGCCCAATTGGGTTCAAATCTGGTCTTAGAACAGGCCGGTTGAATTCTTGGATATCAACCTGAATACAATCCTAGCCACATGCGGTTGATACGGACTGGCATTAAAAAGCATTAGCACGAAATCTCCTCCAATAAACGGTGCATACGGAACAACATTTAGCGCTAAAACTCCTCTTGTTTTATGTTTTCACTCAGCTTTGAGTTTATTCTCATAACGTTTGGATTTAAGGTTGAATCTGTGAAAGTACTTTCATAGCCATAGCGAAATTGTGGCTGTTGTTATTAAGGAAGAATTGAATTGTCAATAGAAGATGTGTCTTGATGATGAAATAAGAAATCACACGATGGTACAACTGGAAAACATCAGGGGTGGTTCTGAAGTTAGAGTAAAAAAACAGATTTTGTTCCTCCCTGTATAAAATAACGTACGCCGAGGTTTTCTGAAATTCAAAACTGGTGATTGATTAAGGATGAACATACCTACAAATGAAAAAAAATTCAATCGAATCGGACCTGAAGTAACGTAATAATGAATCAACAAACTTCATCGATTTTTTGAGTGGATCGATTAGATATTATTTTGCCGGTGAGTATAGATAGGAACTTTTCATGGATTAATCAGGTAATGAGGCATTTGCACAGATACAGGCTGTCCCGAATAAGATGGGAAACATTTTAATGGGAGATATAAAACACCTATGGGGGATCGCGAAAAACCCCCATATGTAGTAGGTATCTATTAGGGGTTCTAGAGTTATAGGGTAGTTTTTTTTAAATTGAATGGAAATTAAAACAACAGGGTTTTCCAATAAGGGGTGTTATTTTGTTATTCAAAGAAAAATGCCATTTTTCAATGTAAATGATCGGATGTTTATTTCATTACAAAGAAGAAGCTATGCCGTGAATAGTGGAAATAACATGAGTAAAAAGACGACCACGCCCACGCTTACAGGACCATATCCTTTGAATGAAATTTTTCATAACCAAATCGCAAAGTGGATGCCCTTTGTCCTCGATAGCCTCATGAATGCCATCTTTGAGGTCTTGAATCGACGCTAGGTTATTGGCGTAGACCTTCTCTTCACGTCGCCCTAAAGCAAGTCGCACTGTGTAAAATCACAAGATCTGGAAATCTTCAAAATATAACAGGGTCCGAAAACTTGTCCCGCAAAAAGATCAATGGTTTCGTTGTTTGTGTGGCACATAGAGCCGTCTTATTGAATGTAAATGTTGTCCAGATCAATACTATCCAATTTCGGCCATGAAAAATCAAGAACGACGATGAATAGGCAAACCAGGGTTTTCTTCAACACTTTCGGCTACAACAGCAATATTCTCGGCTGTTTTTGAGCGACGTGCACGGGTTTCATTCTTCATATCACTAACTTGTCCCAACAGCTTGAATTTTTCCATCAATTTCTTTATTGCGGTCCAACAAGGTGCTTCACGATGACCCGAAAATGTTCGAGTTTTACGAACCGTGTCTGCCACATTTTCACCATTTTTATAGTGAATATCAATAATTTCAATGCGTTCTTGAAGCGTGCATCGTTTCATTTTTACTAATGGCGTGGTTTCTACTTGCTAAATGTCGAAAAAATGACAGTTTCAAACGTAACATCTACCGAAATAGCGGGCTATTCTAAATAACACCTCTTATTGAAAAACCTCTTTATCCTGAACGAATTAACCGATTTATCCGAAATTTGCAATGAAGATTGCTTTCATGAGGGTCCATTAAACTGCTATCTGATATCATTCGATTTGCAGGACCATAACACAAAAATTTATACAGTTTTAAAAAATTCGCGAAATCACTCTGTATAATGAATTTCTTGATTTCGTCGATATCTGTACAAACTGTTACATTCATTGATTCAATTCATCAAATAATATTGTATGGCACCATGAAGGTTGACGAAGAATGATTTTTTTCTTTGTAGTGACAATAATTTTTTCGTCTTGTTGATATTCAACATCATAAGCATTTCGTAATGGAGAGAGTTTTATATCTTTAAGAATTTCATCAATGGGATAAAAATTATCGAATGCTAGGTAATTACAGTTTTCATCCAATGGAAAACATTCATTTTTTCAAGTGTAATTCGAGGATGGCACTGCAACAGTTATGACCCGAGGAAATTTATTTAACTTGAAAATAAATGAAATTGATTTCCGCTTCAATGAAGCGATGTATTTAATCAAATGAAAACTGATTTTAACATTCAATAATCTTTATTACGAGAAATATCAACAAGAGAGACAAAATTAATGTCAGTAACGAAGAAAAAATCAGTGTTTGCCAAGCTGATTGGTGCCATACAATATTATTTGGTGAATTAAATGTACAGGGTGTTCTGATTTGTTTCCGACAAACTGATAAGGGTGATAGATCACATCATTTTGAGCAAAAAAGTTCCTATGAACATAGGTCCGGAAATTCTTCGTTTCCGAGATATAGGGTGTTAAAGTTAAAAAAATAGTCCGCGTTTTCTTCAATATGTTTTGACTGCTTCGAAATCCTTTCATGAAATTTCGTATACACGGGTTTCTTGGGACGATAAATTTAAATTTGTGATCAATTTAGTTGTCTTTTCTAGAGGGTCACTAAAGGCCCGAAGCATACAAAGAAGAAATCATTTACAGAGAAATAGGATTTTACAGACCTTCGAAGGAAATAAAGAACTCGGTATTCGTAAAGCATCCCAACAACTCAATATTTCAGGAAACAGAATATTCAGAACACTAAAAAACAACAATTACATAGCATACCACTTCTACTTATTAGTGGGTAATAGAAAATCCGCATGCATTTCGACTTAGAAATTTTCAAAATGAATTTAAATTAAATATTTGAATGGGAATAATTTTCGGAGTAGTTTTGGGACCTTTTGGCTTTAAATGCATTTTTATCTGAAACGATTGCTCCTAGCGACTTCGATATTGTATACCTTTTTCGAGTGAAAAGAAAGAGATAATCGATTTTTTAAGTCCAAAACGGTGTACAGGGTAGTACAAAGAAGTTGCAACGGTTTACATGGGTTGAAATGGTTGCCGGTGGCGCCCTCTAGAAAATACAACTAAATCGACTACAAATTTGAATTTATCGTTCCAAAAAACCCTGTATACGAAGTTTCATGAAAGGATTTCGAAGCAGTCAAAACATTAGCGTTAAAGAAAACGCGAATTATTTATTCAACTTTAACACCCTGTATCTCGGAAAGGAAGCATTTCCGGACCCATATTCATAGGAACTTTTTTGCTTAAAATGATGTGATCTATCACCTATTTCAGTTTGTCGGAAACAAATCAGAACACCCTGTATGTTACAGTTTACGCAGATATCGAAGAAATTATGAAATTCATAATACAGGGTGATTTCGCGAATGTTTTAGAACTGTTCGAATTTATGTGATATGGTCCTGCAAATTGAAGGATATTTGATAGAAGTTTTCTGAAAGCTCTTTATTCCAAATTTCAGAAGAATCGATGTTCTCGTTCAGGAGATACAGTTGATTTAATTTTCATTCCAAATTTAAGAAACACCCTGTGACACAGAATCTAGTACTCCTAAAAACATATGGTGGTTTTTCGGGATCCTCTGGGTGTCTGCCATTAGAATAATTTCCATTTTATCCGGAACACCCTGTATGATGATACAATAAATGGCAACATTAGTCAATACTATCATTGAGTTTAAATATTTTCAATGATACTACTGGGTGGTCAACTAAGGAATTCCGATTCAAAAGAGAAATAAAGCAAAAAACTATCAAGTCAATTTAAATTTTTTTTCTACAAATAATGCTCAGCTCTTTGGTAATTCATTTCTTTAAAATTACGCTGTCTAAATGTTCACCGTTTTTCTGTTGGCATACTTCGAGTCGAACCCCCAAATTTAAAAAAAACACGTCTCAAATTTTCTGGACCGATAGCTTGAATTTCCTGGCGGATATTTTCCTTCATCGCAATTAGAGTGCAAGAATTGTTGCGGTAGACACTTTCGATATATTACCATTGGTAAAAGTCACATGCTGTCAAGTCCGGGCTTCTGGGGGGCCATCGAAGGTCTCCACACCGAGAAATCAATTTTTCAAGAAAAAGCGCCTGATTTAAAGGTGAATACCTATTTGAAGTGTGACAAGTGTCAAGTGACAAGTCTTGCTGAAACCAAGTGTCCCGATTGTATCCGTCAAAGTCTTGAAGGGGTGGTTCAGAAAAATTGGTCGCAATGTCCACATAACGATCAGAATCCACTGTTACTGCTCGGCCGCGTCCGTCTTCGAAAAAGTACGGGCCAATAATGCCTTGTGCGTGTATTGTACATCAAACTGTGACCCTAAGACTATGCAATTGAGTTTCATGTTCCTCTTTGGGGTTTTCTGAAGATCAATACCGGCAATTTTGTTAGTTAAAATAGCCGTTGAGTTGAAAATGGGCTTCATCACAGAAAAAAATGTTGATTTTGGTAATAAGTGCGCACACAGAGAGAACGCTCCTCATCTGCCGAGCATACCTTGGCGACTGAATTTCTATGAACCCCTCCTTTGTTTGAGACCAACCCCACTTCTCTATTCCTATTCAAAACTATTTAAGAGCGCTTTCAAATCGGAATTCCTTAGGTGACTACCCAGTATATCCATAATTAACAAAAGTTCTTTGGTTAATACATTGTAATTTTTCCTGGTTCAGGAAAGGACACGAAAGACGTATTCGGTCAGCTTGCAAAGGTGATCGCAAAGAAAACCATAAAAAGGAAATCTAAAAACTGGAACGAAGTTGTGAAAAATAAAACCTTAACCGAGGATCAAATTGGATCAGTAGACGTGGAGGAAAAGGCAAGACAAAAAAGACAGAGTTTAAGAAGACGCTCACAGGATGGTGAAGGCAAACAAAGAAGAGGTATGTTCAGTATTATTTGTAAACCAGGTTATTTCATAAAACACTAGGTATACTTCTCAATCATATATGAAAGGTTGAAGTACCAAAAAAGCATGACGAATGAAAAATTCAAGAAATGCCCCGAGAAGGAGCTTTTGAGCGCTCATTCTTTGGTTTAGCAATAAGCAATAAGACTATTACCTCAAAATTTTATATGGAATTTGAGATTGATACCAAATATATAAATGCAGAATCTCAGCACAATCGGAATTATATTCTTGAAATTATTCAAAAAATGAAATAAATAGTAAATAAATAATTACAAAAAATTATTTTTATGAAAATTCAGTATATCAGTTTCGATTCACAAAATTAATCTAACTTGAATCGGTTATTCAGTTATGGAAATATGAGGATTCTTCTTTTCAATATTCCAATAGAATTTTCCATGGTTCTGTTAACATTATGGCTACAAAACTTCGAATGAACATTCAGTATATCGATAACCAGTCACAAAATGAATTTCACTCGAATCGAATATCTTCTTATGGAAATATGAAGTTTCTTCTTTCGATATTCCAATTGAATTTTCTATGGCCACAAAATTTTGCATGAGGCTTGTTATGAACATCTTGCATTTGGCCATAACAATTGATCTTGATTGGTTTTGTTCTTTCTGAACAACAAACATTTTGAATGGCCATATTTTATGGAATACCCTGTGCGATTTGACTGGACACCGAAATTAACCGAGCCATTTGGGACCCGAACTCATCCTGAAAATTCCAAGTCTCTAGGAAAATCCCTTCGAAGTTATTGTGCTAACGGACGGCCCAGATGTTAGTCCGGTCTATTTAGACCAAAAAATTAGAGTGAAGTTACATAAAGTCTCAACAAGCAGAATTTCTGTGAAGTTGTTCAAAACATAGTTATAAACAATGTCTAAAAGTTCCTCATCACCCATTCCCTGTGAGGAAAAAATTTTATTCGAGGTCAAATGTCAAAAAAATGAGTTTTTCGCGATTCTCAGCAAAACGGTAAGTTTTATCATAAAAGAACCCCAAACAAAAATTGTAGATCATAAAATTATCTATAAAAAATGTATCGATACTTTCTTTTTTACGAGCCACCGTTTCTGAGATATAACGATTCAAAAAGTTATAACTACGCGCTAAGTAGGTACACTACCTCATAGGTGGCGTGGAAGCGTGTGCATATTATGACGATAACGACTTTTATAACTTTTTGAATCGTTATATCTCAGAAACGGTGGCTCGAAAGAAAAAAAGTATTGATACACTTTTAATAGATAATTTTTATGATCTACTATTTTTGTCTGAGGTACTTTCATAATAAAACTTACCGTTTTGCTGAAAATCAGGAAAAACTAATTTTTTTGACATTTGACCTCGAATAAAATTTTTTCCTCACAGGGGAATGATGAGGAACTTTTAGACATTGTTTATAATTATGTTTTGAACAACTTCACAGACTTTATGTAACTTCGAATGTCTAAATAGACCGGACTATGTCTGTAATTTTCGAATTTTTAACCGAAAATGGTCTCAAACGATAGGGTTGGGCTCCCTGATGACGACTTCGTGGTCAAATTCAATTCTGTCCGTGTCCGTTAACACAATAACTTTCGAAAGGATTGTCCTAGAGACTCGAAATTTTCAGTATGAGTTCGGGTTCCAAATGGCTCGGTTAAGTTCGTAAACCATCCAAATCGTACAGGGTGTTCCATAAAATATGGCTATTTAAAATTTTTGTTCCTCAATATCTCAGAAAAAACGGAACCAATCAAAATGAAATGTTACGGATAAATGCAAGATGCTCATAACAAGCCTCATGCAAAATTTTGTGGTCATAGCGTGAACAAAACCATAGAAAATTCAATTGGAATATTGGGAGAACCATCTTTATATTTCCTTAACAGGATATTCGATTCGAGTGAAAGGACCCCGCACATTTAGTATGGGAATTGGCTCCCTGTGGATTTGGCTGAAAATTTGATATGATGTTCTACTAATCCTTCTGATCAAATGTCTCTACAGTCACAAAGCTGAAAAATGCATGCTTCTAGGAGTTTTAGCGATTTTTTGTATCCATTATGGCTCACGTATTACCGTTCACACAGAATATTTCGTGATTATTGAAAGCAGATTCTGTCAATTCGAAATATTTTCAAACATTTCTGTGTGAACGGTAATACGTAAGCCATAATGGATACAAAAAATCGCTAAAAACTCCTAGAAGTATGCATTTTCCAGCTTCGTGACTGTAGAGACATTTGATCAGAAGGATTAGTAGAACATCATATCAAATTTTCAGCCAAATCCACCAGGAGCTAATTCCCATAATACGTAAGCCATAATGGATACAAAAAATCGCTAAAAACTCCTAGAAGTATGCATTTTTCAGCTTCGTGACTGTAGAGACATTTGATCAGAAGGATTAGTAGAACATCATATCAAATTTTCAGCCAAATCCACCGGGAGCCAATTCTCATACTAAATGTGCGGGGTCCTTTATTTTGTTAATTGATACTAGAATATTCATCTAAAATTTTGATGTCATAGTGTTAACAGAAACATATGTAAAATATTTGAATATTGAAAAAAAAATCTTCATATTTCCATAACAGGATATCCGATTCGAGTGAAATTTCTTTTGTGAATGTAAATTGAATTTTCATGCAAAATTTTGTGGCCAGGGTGTTAACAGAACCATAGGAAATTCAATTGGATTATTGAAAGAAGAATCTTTATATTTCTTTAACAGAATATTCGATTCAGGTGAAACTCATTTTGTGAATGAAAACTGATATACTGAATGTTGATTCCAATTTTCAAGAGACTCGCGTCATCAGAAAAATAGAATTAATTTTTTTTATCCCATTTTGACGTTTAAAGGCGACAATATTCAACCCATGGTAACAAGGGTAAGTTGACGTTTATCCACTGAGTGAATTAAAATTTCTTTAATTCACTAGTGGAATAAAATGTTCACCACTCACTTTCTGGAATTAATTCTTTCCACACACAATGCACTTAAAACTCAATTTAAAGTATGTTTATTAAAATTTATCAAAAATTCTACCTTAACAGTCATTTCTATCATTAAAGTGAAAATTACAATTATTAAGATTTTGAAAATCGAACTGGAAACCTGCACCTCCCCCAAAGGAAACACGATCAGTCGTTATAGTACATGTGTTTGAGGACTTCTCAGGCCCTGCTGGAATATCCATTTCTGCATCAGGAACTCCGGTTTTTGAATTACTGCTTGTGCTCCCTCATTTGCTTCTTGTATAATGCACTCAGGAACTACAACCTCGTTGTCACCGCTAGACATTTTTTCGAAACAAAAATTCTTTGACTGTTCTATAATTTTCATTGACACTTGCAAACAATTAATTACATAGTGCCCTAGCAACCATCGATTGAAGGGAAATCTCGTTATGCATTTGAATTATATAGTCCGTTCACGAAAGGTTGAGCACATAGTAGGCGTTTCTTTATATATCTGAAGTTGGCAGTATTTGCTGTCATAACGTAAAATAAGGTCAACGTTGCCGAATGTACCCGGCCTCGTCCGACGAGCTTGCAAGTTATCAGACAATTCTATGCAATTTTGACAACATTGCGTATCAACTTGACAGGAAAATAAAGATCATAACCTAAAATTTTAATATACACAGTGGAATATGTCAAATTTCCATGGCCAACCGACGGCTCAACCTTTCGTGAATGGACTATACCTAATATTTCCTCTAAAAAGTATTCATTAGGATTTGAATTTTCATCAAAATGGGATAAAATTTTGTATAAGACACGTGAGTTAAAAATGTTTATTCACTCGAAGAAATTAACCCACGAGCCCGTAGGGCGAGTGGGTTTAACTTTCTTCTCACGAATAAACATTCATTTAACTCACTTGTTGTATAAATAACTATTATCCCATTTTGACGTTTAAAGACGACAATATTCGACCCATGGTAACAAGGGTAAGTTGACGTTTATCCACTGAGTGAATTAAAATTTTTTTAATTCACTAGTGGAATAAAATGTTCACCACTCACTTTCTGGAAATAATTCTTTCCACACACAATGCACCTAAAAGTCTCTTGTGAATACCTTCGACTTCTGTGCTACGTATCCCCTGGAATGTTGCTTCAAAAAGGTGGTGACTTCCATGAAATCTGCCGATGTCTATTTTTTCTTTCAGAGCCAACATTTTCTTAAGTTGCGAATAGTATAGGACCATAAAGACGATGACTTAACTATCTTGGATTGTTCGGAAATATACGCCAAAATTACTTTTTCGTTGACACCTTTGGCTTTTTTATTATTTCTCCAATCACAAAATGCCGTATATTGCTTTTCATACAATATTTTTGATTTTAATGGAATTACTGCTTCTGCTGCCTCATTTGCTTCTTGTATAATGCACTCAGGAACTACAACCTCGTCGTCACCGCTCAACATTTTTTCGAAATAAAAATTCTTTGACTGTTCTATAATTTTCATTGACACTTTCAAACAATTAATTACATAGTGCCCTAGCAACCATCGATCGAAGGGAAATCTCGTTATGAATTTGAATTATACCTAATATTTCCTCTAAAAAGTATTCATTATTTGAATTTTCATCAAAATGGGATAAAATTTTGTATACGACACGTGAGTTAAAAATGTTTATTCACTCGAAGAAATTAATCCCACTCGCCCTACGGGCTCGTGGGTTAAACTTTCTTCTCGTGAATAAACATTCATTTAACTCACTTGTTGTATAAATAACTATTATTGTATTTTTTACATATTTCAATTTCTGAATAATTTCCAGAATATAATTCCGATTGTAAGGAGATTCTGTTTTTATGTATAAGGTATCGATCTCATGTCCCATATTGAATTTTGAAGTAATAGTCTCATTGCCCCATCAATGAACGATCTCTCAAAAGCTCTCGCTCAGTGCTTTTCTCAATTTTTTTCATTGGTTATTGCGCGGCAATTAAATACGACTTGGATTAGGTACCTGCTCGTCTAGACGAATTGGATAACACTATAAATTCATAGCCAAATTCAAATGAATAATGAATAGCTTAGTTAACCTCATTAGTCTTCGGGCCATTAAGTTATTCGACAATTACTGCATACCATTATTATCGAAATTATGCATTCCTAATCAGAAATGCAGTTGTCCTTTTGGATGGATATAAACACCGCCCACACAATCGATAATAGTTATTAATAACTAGGATGAATTCATGTTGTTTACACTAGAGAAAACCATTTATTGGTTTTGGAGAGTTTCCATCCTCGTAACGTATCACCATCGCCGGTACCAAATAATTCCAACGGAAGCCGATAAATCGAACAGGAGCTGCGAAAAATGTGTTCTTCGACATATTAATTATTAAAGGATACAGAACTATGTCTATAAATCCCGGTGAATTGGAAGATGCTTAGACTACAGTTCCAGCGGACGCTCTTGTTGATGTATCAGGAGGCACGGTGTTGTTAAAAAATACGACAGTTTAGTAGTGCCACAGCGATGAAAAATTAAAATTTAAGGAAAAGCCTGAGCAGGAGCTTTTGAACGCTCGTTCTTTGGTGGAACAATGAGACTAATTCCTCAAAATTTTATATGGGATTTGAAATTGATACCGAATATATAAATGCAGAATCTCAATCGAAATTATATTCTGAAAATTATTCGAAAAATGAAATATGTAAAAAAATAATAATTACAAAAATTGAATTCTCTGATTCTGATGATGCCACACCCTTGAAATTCTGCATGAACATTCAGTATAGTAGTTTTCATTTTCGGAATAAATTCCACTTGAATCGGATTTTCTGTTTCAATGTTCCAATTGAATTTTCTATGGTTTTGTTGATACTATGGCCACAAAATTCAGCATGAAGATTCAGTATATCAATCTTTATTCACAGAAAAAATTTTACTCGAATCGGATATCCTGTTATGGAAATATGAAGATTTTTTTTCAATATTCCAATTAAATTTCCTATGGTTCTGTTTAAATTATGGCCACGAAATTTTGGATGAACATTTAGAATATCGATCTCCATTCACAAAAAAATTCACCCGAATCGGATATCTTTTTATGGAAATATGAAGTTCCTTTTTTTCAATATTCCCATTGAATATTCTATGGTTCTGTTCACGCTATGGCCATAGAATTTTGCATGAATCTTGTTATCGAAATCTTGCATTTGGCCGTAACAAACTCAACCGAGTCATTTGGGACCCGAACTTTTCCTAAAAATTTCAAGTCTTTAGGAAAATTCCTTCGAAAGTTATCGTGCTAACAGACGGACGGATGGATAGAATTTAATTTAACCATCATCAAGGAGTCTGACCCTATCGTTGAAAACCATTTTCGGCTCAAAATTCGAAAATTATAGACATTGGGGTAAAAAGATATAGCACTCGTTTAAGAAGAATGAGCGCTCAAAAATATGTCAATTGAAAGATTTAATCTGTCAGTTTTTATTTTTAATCTGCCAATTGACACTTTTTAATCTGTCAATATATATTATTATTAATATTGTTAGGTACTATTAAATCTGGCAATTCAACAGGTACTCTATTTCGATTGCTGTTTTCGCACGTCAGTAATCAACTGGTGCATGGAGTCTGTGAAGTTAGCGAAAAGTTGGAAGTACTAATTCTAAGAACTATGTTCAATATTCAGTGCCTATTAGAACCTCACCAACCTACATGTTGACAATCCAAGTTGCTTATTTCACGCTCAACTCTAACAATTTTGAGTTGCTATGAAATTCATATACCAATATTTGGTGCCTAATCAGTGCCTTTGGAACCAATGGAAAAAGTTAACCGCTTTAATAATATCAGAGATTATTTACATTTCTAAAAAACTTTAAAGGTTTTCACTCCCAGTATCTGAAACAGAATTAATCAAAAAAATTTTCAATTAAGATAAAGTCAATTCGTCGAAGGTAATATCGTTCCAAAAAATAATACAATTCAGTAGTTTTATCGGCACAAGGAACCAGAACAAAAACTTATTATTCTTTCAGCCACGTTTCGGAAATTTTATTTCCTTCTTCAGGCTACAAAAATATATAAAATACAATCAGTCGAGCACTCAGAGAGAATCAAAAGGAATACAAACGTCAAAAAATAACAATGTTGAATACATATACGTCATAAAGATAAAAAATAAATATCTATAAGAAGTCCAAATTAAAATGAACAATAAGGACATATTCAAAGACTCACACCATATAAAAATATTACAATTAAATTTAAAATTATTGTGAATATAAAATATTATAAGAAAAGAGAACTCACCACATCAGAATAAAAACTATAAACATGATAAAATATAGGAATACATAATCTACAGGGAAAATAGGGTTCTAACGCAAATTACATAGTGATATAAAATAACAACATTTGAAATCAAAGCGGCAAACAACAATGAAAGACAGGTACACATATGTTCACTGTCTTAGTCCGACTTCTTTGATCAAATTGCAATATACAGCGCTCAACGTATCTACATCTGTTCTAAAATTTACTGTGTTAGGTGTGCGTCTAATAAAAATCATTTCATTAATTAATCTTTTAGACAAATTTTGCTCTGTACACAACACCTTAACATTATCAAAATCGAACGAGTGATCATTGTCAACCGCGTGTGTAGAAAGTGCAGTAGCCTGCGATAAATTACGACAGTCCCTACTATGTTGACTCATTCTGGTTTTCAAGTACTGCTTTGTCTGACCAATATAACAACCATTGCAATCCCGACAATCCACCCTATAAACAACATTAGAAGTTTTTTCCAATTCATCACAATCTTTCAACCTACTATAAAAATTCCTATAACTGTTTTTCTATAATAACTGTATATCCTATTCTCATTTGACTTTATCACCCTCACCAATTCACCCGTCAACCCAGGTACATACACAAGACCAAAACACTTTCTCTCCGTCACCAAATCAGACTCCCCACCAGACACCACAACACCAGACGACAAACCACCGGAGGAATGGAAAATGAGATTGACCAAATATTTGGGGTATCCATTATCAACCAAAACCCTAAGCTGGTGAACAAAATTTTTACTATGAAACGATTCATGACTCAATGCCAAAATCTTGTGCTTGATAGACTTAACAATGGCGACCTATCGCGACCTATCGCTTCTAATAGGTTGCTGCATTTCAGTTCGGCACATGAAAGATTTCAGAAGGTCGCCATTGTTAAGTCTATCAAGCACAAGATTTTGGCATTGAGTCATGAATCGTTTCATAGTAAAAATTTTGTTCACCAGCGTAGGGTTTTGGTTGATAATGGATACCCCAAATATTTGGTCAATCTCATTTTCCATTCCTCCGGTGGTTTGTCGTCTGGTGTTGTGGTGTCTGGTGGGGAGTCTGATTTGGTGACGGAGAGAAATTAGTGTTTTGGTCTTGTGTATGTACCTGGGTTGACGGGTGAATTGGTGAGGGTGATGAAGTCAAATGAGAATAGGATATACAGTTATATGTCCTTATTGTTCATTTTAATTTGGACTTCTTATAGATATTTATTTTTTATCTTTATGACGTATATGTATTCAACATTGTTATTTTTTATTATTTTTTGAGGTTTGTATTCCTTTTGATTCTCTCTGAGTGCTCGACTGATTGTATTTTATATATTTTTGTAGCCTGAAGAGGGAAATAAAATTTCCGAAGCGTCGCTGAAAGAATAATAAGTTTTTGTTCTGGTTCCTTGTGCCGATAAAACTACTGAATTGTTTAAGATAAAGTATTATTTCTGTTTCGGAGACTGGGAGTGAAAACCTATAAATATTTTTTAGAAATGCAGAATCTTTCCTGAATATATTTCAATCGATATTATTTACTTTGGTGCTAACTTGGGCAGTCCGCTCCAACATATTCGAATTTCGTGAAAATAGTTTGAAGTTTCAAATTTGCGATTTCCAATTGAATATAAAAGCAGAGGTTCTTCCATTTATGAGTTTTAGAAAAGGAGTATCGGTTATTCTCGTAGGCAGAGACAGAGAAAGAAGATTGCGGTTAATCAAACATGAGCATTGTTGAATTGCCAGATCAAATCTATTAATTTGCACTTTTTAATCTGATTAAAAAGTGTCAAGTGACAGATAAAACCTATCAATTGCAATTGACATATTAAAAAGTGTCATTTGACAGATCAAAAGTGTAAATTGACAAATTAAATCTGTCAATTGACAGAATTTTATTCCATCGCAGTGGCACTTATACGCAGTCGTAGGTAATTATGCGCGCTTTCATGCGAGCTAAATTCAAATTAATATTTATATCATATTTTAAATTCTGTTGCTCCTTCCAGTAATGAAAAGATCAACGATGAATAAAAAATCGTTGGGAATTTCGTCGTTCGCGAAATTCTCTGCCTTTTGAATTCAATAACGTATATAAATCTTCCTCTGAAATCCCTTTACAGGTAAAGAAAAATTCGATAAAGTGAGAACATTCGTCCAGAATTTAACATGAAAAATAAATACCTGTTTCTCGGTTACATCAGAGAATGCGTCATGTTCCCCCTCGATATGCACTCATTGAATTGATCCTTTATAGTCTAAGAGCCCGTGAACCCCAGACCTTCGTTATTTTATAAAAGCTGAAAATTTGTCTACGCATGCTCCCAACAAAGGTAAGAACGATGGACCATTATGAAATTTGGGTTACCCTGGCTTTGGCAGGTAAACGGTATTAAAGGGGTGTAAAATACTGATCTAATTTCGTCAAATTATAAAGTGTGATTTTTTGATATTACCTTCAGAATATCATTAAAAATCACGTCATTAATTGCCAGACACTTACTATAGTGACAACCCCTAGCCAGACACCCTTAATGTTCATAAAATTATATGTAATTCTACTTACGTTATAGTATAAAAGCTGATTTTTATATATGATACTTGGGTAATAATAAGATAATATTTCCTCATTAGCTAGACATTTTTGATAGTGCCAACCCTTTGGCAGACAAACTTGTAGTTTAGCTGCAGGTGCGAGCACGAGACAGTATTTATGAGTGGGTGCGAGTGAAACGGCATGATTATAATGACTTATGCAAATACATTTTTTTGTACAGATTTATACATATAACTAATCATTTAAGTGAATCTCAAAAACATCTGAAGGAAAAACATTCGATGCTACAACTAAATTAAATTGTTAATAGAATAAATTAAAATTTTTAACAATTTTATTTAGTTGTAGCATCGGATGTCTTTTCTTCAGATGTTTTTGAGATTCACTTAAATGATTAGTTATATAAAATTGTACCAAAAAATTTATTTGCATAAGTCATTATAATCATGTCGTCTTACTCGCACACACTCATAAATACTGTCTCGCGCTCGCACCTGCAGCTAAACTACAAGCTTGTCTGGCAAAGGGTTGGGCACTATCAAAAATGTCTGGCTAATGAGGAAACATTATCTTATTATTGCCCAAGTATCATATATAAAAATCAGCTTTTATACTATAACGAAAGGAGAATTACATATAATTTTATGAACATTAAGGGTGTCTGGCAAGGGGTTGCCACTATAGTAAGTGTCTGGCAATTAATGACATGATTTTTGATGATATTCTGAGGGTAATATCAAAAAATCACACTTTATAATTTGACGAAATTAGATCAGTATTTTACACCCCTTTAATACCGTTTACCTGCCAAAGCCAGGGTAACCCAAACTTCATAATTGTCCATCGTTCTTACCTGTGTTGGGAGCATGCGTAGACAAGTTTTCAGCTTTTATAAAATAACGAAGGTCTGGGGTTCATGGGCTCTTAGACTATTAGAAAACTTGTGAATCGAAACTGAGCTGGTTTTTCTAATTTCCACTGTAGTCATATCACGATTGGTTTTTTGAGCGCTCGTTCTACTTAAACGAGTTTGAGCCTTGAATGTTTTCAGACGATAGGGTTCGACTCCCTGATTCGTGGTCAAATTCAATTCTGTCCGGCCGGCCGTGAGCACGTTAACTTTCGAAGGGTTTGTCCTAGAAACCTGAGATTTCCAGAGTGAGTTCAGTTCCCAAATGCCGTGGTTAAATTCGTTAACTAGCCAAATCGTACAGGTTGTTCCATAAAATATGGCCATTCAATATGTTTGTTCCTCAATATCTCAGACAAAACGAAATCAATCGAGATGAAATTTTGCCTCCACATGCAAGATGATCATAATGAGCCCCTAGCGAAATTTTGTGGCTGTGATGTTAACAGAACCGTAAAAAATTATATTGGAATATTGAAAAGAAGAACCCTTATATTTCCATATTAAGATATCCAATTCAAGTGAAATGAAGATTGATATACGGAATGTTCATGCAAAATTTCAAGAGGATTTTTTTTCTGAATGATGAATTTTCTCGAATAATACCGTGTTTGTCTATTCGATCAAGCTGAAATTTTGCAGTTTAATGTTCAATGTCAGTTTAAAGGAGTATGGAAAAATTTGTGGGAGTTGCGTCAATACAGTCTATCATTATAAAAAGATTGTAATATTTCCATGAAATATTTTTCAATTGAAATGAAATCATGTTTGAGGATGTAAATTGGCTGAGTTCATGATCATGCAAATCTTTATAAGGACTGTGAAATCAAAACAATAAAATTTAGTTGATTTTAGTTATCGAGATTTTAAATATTTTTGGAATAATTCCTAGAATATTCCGACCGTACTCAGAATCTGCACTCATATATTCAGTATCAATCTCATGTCTTATACAAAATTTTGAAAAAATAGCCGTATTGCTCCACCGATGAACGAGCGCTAGAAATCACCTGCTAAAGGCTTTTCTCAATATTTTTTAAAATTTTCACGAAGTAAACACGCATACTTCCGTTTAGTTAATAGACCAGGGTCGATAATTTTTAAAACAAAAAAAAATTACAGTAGGATGAAACCCATTAAAAAAGGAGGGGAATATGATCAAAATGAAAGGAAAAATAAATTACGGTCGATCCGAGTCCGGGAAGTGGAAGGGGCTGTGTTTTTAAGGGTAAAAAATGGTTTTCCTTGATTTCCGGCAAAACTACAAATCCTATGGAAAAAAGTTAAAGGGCGAAGTTGTAGGTAATAAAAAGATCTACAACTTTTGTTTTCGCAATTTTTTTACATTACCTCAAAATTTATATGAAAATTTCAAAAAACCAAGTTTTAGGTTTTTTATTTATATCTTTTTAAAAAAAATTTTTTTTTTCAATTTTTTGCATTTTCTGAGAACATTTCCAGTAGTGAACTTTTTTTTACACCATCAGAAAGAAGATATTTCAATGAAGAAAAAGCCTCTAAACTTTTTGAAAAAAGCTGATATTTTGACGTCAGACTTTTCGATTGAAAATTAGGGGGCTTTTTTGATATTAAGTTAAAATAAGGCGAAAATATAAATGTTTTGAATGTAATAAATTACAGTGTATTTGGGACATAATAAGGTAAGTTTTCACAAAATTTCGTAGAAAATTTTTTTTTTTTAAAGATATAAATAAAAAACCAAAAACTTGGTTTTTGGAATTTTCCACCTAAAATTTGAGGTTATGTGAGAAAATTGCAAATACAAAAGTTGTAGATCTTTTCATTTCCTACAACTTTGCCATTTAACTTTTTTCCATAGGACTTGTAGTTTTGCCGGAAATCAAGGAAAACCATTTCTCACCCTTAAAAACTCACCCCTCCCACTTCCCGAACTTGGATCGACCGTAATTCATTTTTCCTTTCATTTTGATCATATTCCCCTCCTTTTCTAATGGGTTTCATCCTACTGTAATTTTTTTTCATTTTTTACCATTTTTGAAGGTTTCGGCCCTGGTCTATAATCATCTAATCGGTATTCGTTTCACTTCAACTCATACTTATATCAAAAACAAATTAATACTTAAGAACAAAACTTCATAATAAAGTGATAACTTCAATAAATATTAAATGAGCTTCACAACCGCTACATCAGAGCACTTTTACTCCCACATTCAATGGTATAGTAGTGATGTGAAAAGATTTAATTGAGTTCGATAGGCTATCAATATTCTGGGTATCCCAGTGATAGTCCGAGAACTGGCACGAATTTTAGGGTAGGTATTTGAGGCAAGCTGAAAACTTCCCAGATACCTCTCCTATTATATCCCAACTCGGGATTGCAGACCTGGCTGGTGAGTAGCGGGGCTAAATCAACCCCTACATTTTTAAAAATATTTATTTTTTTTCCCCAAAAATATATTTGAGGCAATACGCAATTTATATATGTTGCAGTGTAATGCTTTATAAATACTGAAAAAAAATAAGCCAGATAATTTAATCGGGGTTTTAACATTATAAAAAATGTTTTTGAGGCAGCTTGAAATTTTGATGGAGTGTTATTTATAACTTAAAAATAAGATTCCCAAAAAAACAGATCATTTCGGTAGGGCTTTCTATCTGAAAAAAAAATAAATATTTTTAAAAATGTAGAGGTTGATTTAGCCCCGCTACTCACCAGCCAGGTCTGCAATCCCGAGTTGGGATATAATAGGAGAGGTATCTGACAAGTTTTCAGCTTGCCTCAAATACCTACCCTAAAATTCGTGCCAGCTCTGCTACTATGAGTCTGTTCAAATTAATTATCTAAGCTATTTTGAAAGATACAAACTTGAAACTTTAATGTTTTGGTAATTCGTCCAACGAACCTCGTTTTTAGAAAAACTGAAATTGTCAATCACTTCCGGATTATCCGGAAGTGACACTGGGTTTTTTGTTTCAATAGCACCTTGCAAATTTTTTGCAATTTTTGATTACTACTCAAAAGTATCTTTCAACTTTGTATTTCAATTTTGATTGGATGGAGAAAAGGTCAATTGAAATTTTAAATTGGAAGAATTGTAGTAAGGTTATGATATTTTGTGTAATTTCTATTTCGACCTCAATAATAATCGAAAATCCATGAAAACACGCGAATACATTATTTTTTGCGACTTTGACAGGTCCAAATAATAGTGTGCATGTCACAGTAACTAACACACAATAATGAAAAACCGTGAAAATGAAATTTCAATTGACATTTTCTCCTTTGAATCTGAAGTAAAATACAAAGTGTAACACATCGTTGAAAAGTTAATTTTGGGTAGAAATCGAAAATTGCAAAAAATATACAAGGTGCCGAATGAAATAAAAAAAAATTATATATATACTGATGGACAAAATTAGCGCACCACCTAAAATTTCGTTAAATTTTAACAATTGATATCTTCCCAATCTATAGTCGGATTTCAGTGTTTTTTCTTTTCGATTGTAGCACTGTTATTGTCGTATTTCCTCCATTAAACAGAGGTCTAAAAAATAAAATCTTCATGTTGTACAGGGCGTTTAAAAAATGTCATGTTTTATAGTCAAATTTTAACGTCTTCTGTGGGCAATGCCAGGTTGCTGAGGCATATAAAAATAATGAATCATTGTACCCTAGCATCTCTTGAGTATTTTGTTTTTTTAGAAACCAATTTATCTTGGAATCGTCCAGAGATATTCAAAATTTTATCAACTCTTGTATTTTATGCATTAGCCATGAATATCTTCGCAACCATTTGTCCTATTTGAATGTTTCTTTTAGTTTTATCTCTTTCATTGGCGAATATCAGACTACAATGAGATGTTCAAAAAAAGAAATGCATCCTGCTGTACAGGGCGTTTGAATTTTCTGTTTTTTTTTGCATTACAATTTAACGCCTTCTATGGGCAATATCAGATACCTGAGACTTCTAAAAACTATACATTGATGTAGCCTGATGTTTCCTGAGTATTTTTTTAAAGCAATTTAACTTGTACCCTCCCAGAGATATTCACATTTTTATAACATCTTGCATTCCATACAATATATTGACAATGAATATTTTCAGCCAAGTAGTACTGGGGTTTACAGTTGTCACTGTCAATAAATAAATTGTTATTGTCAATAATCAGTAATTTCAATGAATGTGGCATTGTTTTGCGTTTAATTTTACCTGCCTTCGAGATGTCCGAAATGTTGAAATTTCATAAAAAACTGCAAGAAGAAGACTCAATGGGTCTGAACTGAGTGCAAGACGCTTCTTTACTTCAATATTATTTTCATTCAACGTTGAATACGTAGTTTAAGCTGATCCCAAACGTTTTCGTTTTTTAAAAGAGCAAAATGCTCAGGAAACATCAGGCTACATTACTGTATAGTTTTTAGAAGCCTCAAATATCTGATATTGCCCACAGAAGGCGTTAAACTGTAATGAAAAAAAATACAGAAAATTCAAACGCTCTGTACAGCATGATGCATTTCGTTTTTTGAACATCTCATTGAAGTCTGATATTTGCCAATAAAAGAGATAAAACTAAAAAAAACATTCAAATAGGACAAATGGTTGCGAAGATATTCATGGCTAATGCATGAAATACAAGAATTGATAAAATGTTGAATATCTCTGGACGATTCCAAGATAAATTGGTTTAAAAAAATAAAATACTCAAGAAATACTAGGGTACAACAATTCATTGTTTTTATATGCCTCAGCAACCAGGCATTGCCCACAGAAGACGTTAAAATTTGACTATAAAACATGACATTATTTAAACGCCATGTACAACATAAAGATTTTATTTTTTGGACTTCTGTTTGATGGAGGAAATTCGACCATAACAGAGCTACAATCTAAAATAAAAAACATTGAAATCCGACTAAAGATTGGGAAGATATCAATTGTTAAAATTTAACGAAATTTTAGGTGGTGCGCTTATTTTGTCCATCAGTATATATTATATAATTTTATCAAATGAAGGTTCCCCAAACGACTTGCTAAATAATGAAAGTTTCTCTCGAAATGGCTGAGATAATCAATTGGAACTGACTTACTGGGACACTTGGTATCTACTAATATATGCTTACCGATATGAAATCAATGTAAGGATGTTTTCCCTTCTTTCCTTGTTCATGTGGATAAATCACACACACTTACAGTGGAATACATAAGAAACCGATCTGTCAGACATAAATTCGAATACTGGTGAAACCGCTCGAAATATTTCAAACTTAAGTATGTTTATACAGCATCACTATTCATTTTTATATTATAAACACACGTTCCAATGATGTTTTAAATATAGTCTATATTGAAAGTGTTGAGATTATTACATTTTACTTTATCTAAAATGGAATCAAGAAAATATATATTGATTGATTAATTAATTATCAATCGATGCAAAAAAAATAAAAGTAATGAAATCGATTTCTAAAATTTATTATAGTTGTTATTCAAAAAATAGGTGCAGGATGCACTAATATTCTCACACGAGTTCTTGAATGAACAATTGGAAGAATCTTACATTGTTTCCTTTAATCAACAAGTTTCATTGAGAGATATGAAATACTTCCATGAACATCGTTTCATGATTTTTGTGTGGAAAATTAATGGCTGAAAACTATTTTCTCTATATGTCAAATACTATTCATACTGAAGGATGACTCACCCAATTTTAAATGTTGAGAGGGTAGGCGTATTTGACATGTATATAGAAAATAAGTTGTAATTATTGAGTGCCCGGCATGGGGATATTTTGAAATCAAATAACCGTTGGCAATTTCACCTATTTCATTTATATATCGGAGCATATGTTGGCTACATCATCACGATTCTAAAATGAGAACCTCAATGGGTCACTCTGTATAAAAGGTTCGGCGAGGCCAAGCCCTTGAGAGGTTATAAAACTTACTTACATTCAACTCTGCTGTGTAGGAAAGGAAAGTAAATTGTAAGGAATGAAAACATCCAGACATATGTATCTCTACAGGGTGTCCCGGAAAATGTGGGAAATCTCTCGGATTCAGGTAAAACATAAAAAAATAAGATGACAAGTTCCCATCATTTTTTTCCTAGCGACCCTCCCTACGAAGTTACGACCTCCTAAATGACGCCACTGTAAATTCATTTTAGTGGAAAAAAATTCAATTCCTCACTTCTTTCATCATTTTTTTTTCGAAAAGGTTCATTTTATCGATACTGAACAAGAGTACCTTTTCTTAAGCTTAATGTTCAAGGTATCCAGATTTGTTTTTTTAGCACCTGATCAAACAGGGTGTTAAACATGTAAGCATTAAAATGTTCAACTGAACAAGCAAATTGAAATTTGAGTGCGGTGATTCAAGAGGTCCTCAATACTATTAATCATATCAAATTTTCATCAAATTATATCGAGTAGTTTGAAACTTATTCCACTAAAATGGATTTCCAGTGGCGTCATTCAGGAGGTCGTATCTTCGTAGGGAGGGCCGATAGGAAAAAAAATTATGGGAACTTGTCATTTTATTTTATTATGTTCTATCTGAATCCGAGAGATTTCCCACATTTTCCGGGATACCCTGTACATAAAAATCAAATGCTGTTCGTTAGTCTCGCTAAAACTCGAGAACGCCTGAACGGATTTATCTTATCTGGGCCTTGAACTCTTCGTGGAAGTCTAGAGAAGGTTCAGAAAACTTCATTCTCGGTCACATAAACCCCAACGTTGGCCATACTGAAGTGCGCTTCGATGAATGTTACTTGAATAATTTTGGCGGTTTTAATAAGATTTGAATTTGAATAATATTAGTACAGTCAAAATGCCAAAAAGACGCAGATGGGCGAATTTCAGTCGTAAAACAAACCATTGTAGGATCTTGCGAGATAGAAGAGTACAATGATCAGGAGAACAAATCCAACAGGAAAATGCAGATGTGCGTGTTAACATCCAACCAGAAGAGTAGGAAAGTATTTTCCACAACAAATGTAGATTAATGGCCAAACAACGTTAGCCGTGTCAGCTAGTTCTTATGAAAATATTTTGCGAGGGCATCTCCTGAAGTTTATCAGAATATTTTTGAATCACTCTGTATCTATGTTTCCTTTCAGGCAACTTTTATTGATTTCGATCTAATAAGTGCAAGGAATATATTCTAATTTGATATTCAATTGATCGGGACAATATAAATATAAACGCATAATCTATAGCTGAATCCGCGATCATAGTGTAAAAAGTTCTATTTTTTTAATACAAAATTATAGATTATATTATATGTTTGATTATATTATATATAAAAAAAATTAACGCACATTATGGAAATCTCAAATTTATTCTACATCTGAAGGTGTTCTCAATGATAATCATTTTTATCAGAATTATGCATGTTATGTTATCCACTTTCAACGTTTTCTTCAATAGAGATGTCTTTTCCCAGCAGGAATGAAAAATATGCTATTATCAGATTTTGAATGGATTAGCTCCATTCTGAAATCAGTTGTTTTCGATCAATTCTAGTGATCAATTGTTTTTCTTTCGTTTGATTCCCTACACTCGATCGCTATGCTACGCGAAACACGCAATTTGACCCAAGAGGAACGTGCCCAAGCGGTAGTTTTGTGAGAAGAAGGGTGGACATACACAAGAATTGCAGAAAATTTTGGAGTTTCCCATACAAGTGTGTCCAGAATGTTGCAGCGATTCAGGGAGACAGGTATGAATGTCCAAAGACCAGGACAGGGTAGACCACGGGTAACAACTGCCATTCAAGAACGTTACTTGAGAGTTTCTTCATTGAGACAACGGTTTGCAACCGCTCGCCTCCTTCAAAATCAGCTTGAGCAAGCTCATGGGGTGCAAATTAGCACTCAGACAATAAGAAATCGCCTCTACCATTGTGATGGACGTTCCCTTGTATACAGACGTCCACATGAAAGATATACTAAGTGCAGTTTCCTGAATACTACTGGTTTTGGGGAGGATCTATTATGGTATGGGTGGAATATCTTTGACAGCTCCCACATACCTAATGGTCGTTGATAGTGGAGTTATGAATGCTGATAGGTATATAAGGAACATTCTTGAAGACCATGTTGTGCCATTTGCCCCATACATTGGTGAAAATTTCATTTTTATGCACGATAATGCCAGACCCTAACGTGCGCGCAACGTCTGGAAGTAACTCGAAGAGTTTGAAATTTCTCGAATGGAATGGCCAGGAAGAAGTCCAGATCTCAATCCGATTGAGCAGGTTAGGGACAACCTCAATAGAAGGCTGAGAAGTTCAGAAAATTATCCAGCTACTCTCAATGACTTGGGAATCCAACTCGGAGAAATCTGGGAAGGATTAGATCAGAACATTTTAAGATCACTCATTTTGAGTATGAACCGTCGATGACGAACTGTAATTAACTCAAAGGGTTCTCTTCTTTCACATAAGATTCGGTGAAATCCTGAATTTTTCTTCCATTTAATGTGTCTGTTTTCGTTCAGAACCTTCCCGAGAGAACAAAAAATAAGTTATAAAGTCAACGTAAAGCTAACTTCCACTAAAATTGAGATTTTCAGAATGTGCGTTAATTTTTTTGCGCAGTGTAGATTTGAAATCTTATAACTTCAGCTCTGTATGCCTCCTGAGTACTCCATTTAGATTTTAACTGAGCAGATATAACTCAGAAAAAAAAGTCAACTTGTAACTGCAAGTGTCAAGAATTTCAGTAATTTCACTCATTTCAATTTTACTATAAACTATAAATTTAACTATATTTTTCTTGTCGTTTCAGCTAGGAAATTCCCGCCTCTGGCCGAGGTTATCAAGCTGGGTCAGATGGAATCAGCTGCTAATGCTGCACACCTTGAGCTAAATATCGATAAAAAGAAAGTCGCAGTGCCTGCAGATGCTGCACTGAAGCCAGCAGCAAGCCATAAGCCGACATTGAGTCCTATTCCTTCAAAATCACCTGCTCCATCTAACGCATCAGCCACTTCAACACCCAAAGAAAAACATGAAACCTCGATAACAATAGAACCCACGACTAAACCAGAACCACCTAAGGTATCAAATCCTGAAAGTAAACCAAAACCTGAAATTAAACCAGAACCAATTAAAATGAAACCTGAAACAACTTCGACTCCAGAACCAGCAAAAGAGAATAGAGCATCAGTTGTTAAATTACCAGAAAAGCAACAAAGTAAGGAAGTTAAAAAAGAAGATAACAAGACCTCTGAATTTACTTGTAAGGCTACTACGATTTCCGAAATACCTAGACCTTCCACTTCAAAATCTGCTGCTGCTAAGAAAAATCTTCCGTGGCTTTAAAACATAAACGATGTTTATTGGGAAAGAAATTTTTTAGGTATTTTGATTGAGCATTTTGTTTGAATTCAGTTATTTGATCTGTCAAAAAATGTTAATGGTAAAGAGAAAAACGAACAATGGAATAATTTTTTATTATTCCTTATTATTTTACATTGAAATATGTAGTTATAATTTCACAAGAGCATAGACAATATTTCAATGTTCGTGGCCTCACTAACGATAATTTAAATTTGTAGCTTTTCCATTTTTTTTTTGGTCGAGTGCATGATCAGTAATAAGAGCGCTAAAAACCTTTTTTTAATTTTTTAGTACCATTATTATTCTTATAGCTCTAATTTATGTTGATTATTAGTTTTTGTATATTCTTAATTTGTTTATCCTCGACTATTGTAAAATCCGTCCATTGAACGTCACTGTGATCGGTCTTAATAATAACCATTAATCACAAACGAATAACGAGATTATAATTCAATAGTCAGACGCTTAATGAATTTAGCTTTGATATAATATTCTTTAAATTGGTATTTCTTCAGTATTCTAAAGTACTCCAACTAACAAATATGGGCATACCTTGTCAATCGAGGGCCAAATCTACTTTCATAATATCAATTAAAGCTTTTTTATTACAAAATATACAATGGGCAGTTCTCCAAAAATTTCTCATGTGTTAACCTGACTTTTTACAAGCTTCTCATAGGAGGGTCTTGTCGTGGTCGCCAAATGTTAATATCTTCAAGAAATATTTTCAGTAGTCGTGGATAAAGTCTAGTATGCTACTCGCGTATAATGGCTGTTATTCACTCGGTGATAATACCTATCATTTTACGCTTGTTGTATAATATCATATTTTCATTGTAAAATTTATGAAAATAATAAAATATACGAAGAGTATGTATTTATTCCAATTTTTCCATTTCTTGCAAGTTTCAATTGAATTCAATAATGCAAATCTGGATATCCAAGGTTTCATACGACAGTAAAGGTAAGCGTCCACCTATCGGCAGCGAACGCAGCGGACGGAGCGGACGCAGCGGATTTTAGAATCCTTTGTATAGAAACTAATGCAAGCGCGTCCACCTGCCCGCGCCGAATGAATCGGATATTTTAAGAAGAATTCTAAAATCCGCTGCGTCCGCTGCGTTCGCTGCCGATAGGTGGACGCTCTCCTTAAAACGCTTAGATATTACCTGAAAAGACGAAACAATAACTTGGTCAAAGATGATTAAAGGAATATAATAACTATATTGAATCCAAAATTTTAAGTGGTTTTCCATAATCGATAACGCCATGAAATTTCGTCAAAGCAGAATTCCTGAAGCAAAGCTAGCCGTTAGAAGAATATGAAAACTACGAAGTCGATAACTTATTCTACACAAGCCATAAAAATGCGAATTTGCTCGGGATGAAATTTATATTTCGTGAATAATTTCTCATCGACCAGAATTTTGATGGACTCTATGAATTAAAACGTGAAGTTCGGAAGTGCCGCATCATATAACACTTAATTTTTCCCGAAAATGACGTGATGTTCGACTACTATCACTGAAATATTTTTTTAGAACTTGCTTTCAACTGAATTGAAACAATAGTATGATTTATGATGAATGCATGTTGTATGTTGTATGTTGAAGTTTATTTTTCCTGAGTTCATACTCAAAATCCATTGAACTCAAACCTGTCGGAATACTCGAGATTTCCGATATAGTCAAGCAAGAAAAAGCTTTTGAAACATCATCCATACTAATATTATAAATGCGAAAGTAACTCTGTCTGTCTTTCTGTCTGTTACTCTTTCACGCCTAAATGGCTGAACGGTTTTTGATGAAATTTGGTATGGTGATAGATGATAACCTAGACATGGTCATAGGCTATAAATAATCACGCCATCGTTCTTAGGGGGTAGGCAGTAGGCAGATAACTAAATTGAGATAGTGATTTTTAGTCGTTTTTGTTGGGACTTTTGCTCTTTCACGTCTAAACGGCTAAACAGATTTTGATGAAATTTAGTAAGGTAATAGATATTTACCTAAAAACGGATATAAGATCAAAATGATCACGTCATCGTACTTAGGGGGTAGGAAGTAGGCAGAAAACTGAATTGAGTTAGTGATTTTCTTTATGCGTTTTGCTATCATGCCGAAAGTCTGAACGGATTTTGATGAAATTTAGTTAGGTAATAGATAGTAACCTAGAAAAGGATATGGTCTATTAATATTCATGCTATCGTACTTAAGGCGTAGGCAGTAGGCAGAAAACCAATTAAGTTAGTGCGGACGAAGTCGCGGGTAAAAGCTAGTATAAAATAAATGCAAAGTGAATCTTAAAAAACTTAAGAAAAGCTTTGAGCTGGAGCTTTTGATCGCTCGTTCATTGGTGGGGAAATAAGACTATTACCTCTTAATTCAATATGTGACTTGAGATTGATATCTTATATAGTATAAATGCAAAATCTCAGCACAATCGGAATTATATTCTAGGAATCATTCAGAAAAGGAAATATGTGCATAATATACATTGAAAAAAAATAAATTCTATGGTTCTGATGATGCGATTCCCTTGAAATTTTGCATGAACATTCATTATATCTGTTTTCATTCACAAAATGAGTTTCGCCTTAATCGGATATTTTGTTATGGAAATACATTCCAGCGTACACTTTAAAAAAGGAAGTTATGCTGCCGCACCTCGTATAAAGATTCTACTTTCAATATTCTATTCTATGGTTTTGTCAACACTATGGCTACTAAATTTCTCATACAAATCAAGTATATCAGTTTACATCCACAAAAGAAATTTCCCCGAATCGGATTTTCTGTTATGGAAATACAAATATTCTTTTTTTCATTATACCATTTGAATTTTCTATGGTTCCGTTAACACTATGGCCTCTAAATTTTGAATGAACATTCAGTATATTGATCTCCATTCATAAAATAAATTTCACTCGAATCGGATATCCTGTTATGGAAATATAAAGATTCTTCTTTCTATATTCCAATTGAATTTCCTATGGTTCTGTTCACACAATGGCCACAAAATTTTGCATGAGAATTCAGTACCTATATCAGTTCACCTTCACAAAAAAAATTTCACTCGAATCGAATATCCTGTTATGGAAATATGAAGATTCTTCTTTCTATATTCCAATTGAATTTCCTATGGTTCTGTTCACACAATGGCCACA
The DNA here is from genome assembly GCA_013421045.1 of Propylea japonica. Classification (NCBI taxonomy): domain Eukaryota; kingdom Metazoa; phylum Arthropoda; class Insecta; order Coleoptera; family Coccinellidae; genus Propylea; species Propylea japonica. Next base: position 27,297,138 of record CM024242.1, read on the forward strand.
AAATTTTGCATGAGAATTCAGTACCTATATCAGTTCACATTCACAAAAAAAATTTCACTCGAATCGAATATCCTGTTATGGAAATATAAAGATTCTTCTTTTCAATATTCCAATTGAAATTTCTATGGTTTTGGTAATACTCTTCTTACTAAATTCGAAAGAACATTCGGTATATCAATCTCCATTCACAAAACAAGTTTCACTCAAATCGAATTTCTTCTTATGGAAATGTGAAGTTTCTTCTTTTCAATATTCCAATTGAATCTTCTATAGTTCTGTTCACACTATGGCCACAAAATTTTGCATAGGGATTTTTATGAGTATCTTGCGTTTGGTCGTAATATTTCATTGCGATTGGTTTTGTTTTTCTGAGATATTGAGGAACAGAAATTTTGAATGGCCATATTTTATGAAACACCCTATACGATTTGACTGGTTATCGAACTTAACCGAGCTATTTGAAACCCGTACTCATCCTGAAAATTTCAAGTCTCTAGGACAATCCCTTCGAAAGTAATTGTGGTATCGGACGTCCGGACGGCCTAACGGACAGAATGGAATTTTACCACGAATTCGTCATCAGCGAGTTGAACCTTACTGTTTCGGGACCATTTTCGGCTCAAAATTCGAAAAATTTGGTCATTTGGCCAAATCGATATAGCACTCGTAGAACGTAGAACGGGTTCTCAAAAAAGGTGCAAACTTTTAAACTAGACTGATATTTCGGAGCTAGTCTCGCAGACGTTCAAAGCACAAGAATATAATATTAGCTAGACTCTAGATGATATCTGTGTGGATGGTCTAGAGCTCTATTGGGCCTCATCAGTACCGAGATTATTCTGAATGATATGAACTCTCGAAGTATTCTTTATTTCAGGATCTCTCTCGACCATGGCGTCATTCTGGTTCCGAAAATATCGAAAAAATAGAGAACAATTTCTAATCTCACCTACTCTGCAACTAACGCCCCTAAACATTCGAAAGTTAGCGTATGCAAAATTCAGACACAAAAAAGTGTAAATCTTAACCATTCACGATGAATTTCTGTCCCGTGAAGACCGGAACAACCGAACATCTTCACTCTATGATACTTACTCGTTTTTCAGTCAGCAATACTCACAGCGCAATCATTTCTAGTCTAAGAGCCCGTGAACCCCAGAACTTCGTTATTTTATAAAAGCTGAAAACTTGTCTACGCATGCTCCCAACACAGGTAAGAACGATGGACCATTATGAAGTTTGGGTTACCCTGGCTTTGGCAGGTAAACGGTATTAAAGGGGTGTAAAATACTGATCTTATTTCGTCAAATTATAAAGTATGATTTTCTGATATTACCTTCAGAATATCATTAGAAATCACGTCATCAATTGCCAGACACTTACTATAGTGCCAACCCTTTGCCAGACAAGCATGTAGTGTATATGAGAGACAGTATATATGAGTGGGTGCGAGTGAGACGGCATTATTAGAATAACTTATGCAAATAAAATTTTTGGTACAGATTTATATAACTAATCATTCGAGTGAATCTCAAAAACAGCTGAAGAAAAGACATTCGATGCTACAACTAAATAAAATTGTTAAAATTTTCCATTTATTCTATTAGCAATTTAATTTAGTTGTAGCATCGAATGTCTTGCCTTCAAATTTTTTTGAGATTCACTTCAATGATTAGTTATATAAATCTGTACAAAAAAAATTATTTGCATAAGTCATTATAATCATGCCGTCTCACTCGCACCCACTCATATATACTGTCTCGCACGCGCACCTGCAGCTAAACTATATGCTTGTTTGGCAAAGGGTTGGCACTATCAAAAATGTCTGGCTAATGAGGAAACATTATCTAATTATTACCCAAGTATTATATATAAAAAAAGCTTTTATACTATAACGTAAGTAGAATTACATATAATTTAATGAACATTAAGGATGTCTGGCAAGGGATTGCCACTATAGTAAGTGTCTGGCAATTGATGAAGTGAGTTTTGATGATATTCTGAAGGTAATATCAAAAAATCACACTTTATAATTTGACGAAATTAGATCAGTATTTTACACCCCTTTAATACCGTATACCTGCCAAAGCCAGGGTAACCCAAACTTCATAATGGTCCATCGTTCTTACCTGTGCTTGGAGCATACGTAGACAAGTTTTCAGCTTTTATAAAATAACGAAGGCCTGGGGTTCACGAGCTCTTGCTCTATTCTTTACGTTTTAGTCAAGATGCGATTCTATGGGATAGATTTCGCAACATAGTTCGGCAGAAACGTAATGTCTTCGGATGTTTAATCTGAAATAAACGCAACAACACAAATAAATTTCCTCTCTTCCGACTAGAAACTTCTGTCGGATTCACTCCCTGAAACAGGAAGTAAATTCATTCTTCCTGGGGAATAAATATCGTTGTTTTCAGTTAGATGGAGAAAGAAAATCGAGATTTGGCGATGTGCAATAATTTTCTCGGCGCCGGTTTTCTCATCGCCTCATTTACGATTCGTCGATTCTGACCCACGTTCAATGATGATCCATTCCTATCATTAATCAGGATTGAAGTTATTTTATTTTCGTATAATGAGTGCTTCATTTGATTTTCATATATCATACAGGGTGTTTGGTAATTCGACGTGATCATTCCAAGGGGATGTACTAGACGTCATTTGTAGCAAAATGCGTCTAGTGAAGCATGATCCGAAAATCTATGGTTACGAAGATATGGCGATTCTTCAACTTTTTTGAACTGTTCTGCTTCGTTATTGAAAATAATTAATTTTTAAAACTACTTGACTCTACAATATTATTCAATAAATACTGTTTCCGTCGACATAAAAATGAAGGAGGATTTTAATGTGTACGAAATTGATCATTAATGGCCCACTTTGAAGCCCACTTTATGCTATTTAAATGTGCAATCCTCATGACAACCGTACACAAAGTATTCGGAAGCACTACGAGAAATGCGAAACTCTACTGGAACATAGAAACATATAGACATTTCAGTATGCCAAATGTATATCTTGTGCAAAATTAGAATATATTTCAATGAAGAATTCATATTCAATTCTTATTGAGGTCGTCGGAAAAATCTTGTAATTAACTCGGTTATTAATCTAGCGACTAATGGTCTCGAACTATTAACGCGTTCGCTTCGCTCACACGTTAAAATATCTTGGCCATTAGTCGCTGTCTTTAATAACCTAGTTGATTGAATAACTATCTTCAAAGCTGAGGAGATGGTCCTCATTTATTGCGAAAAAGTATTCACTAAAAATTCTAATAACCCGAGATAAACAGGGTCATAGATAGCTGCACCTATTTTTCTCTTAAAATCTTGATGAAAATATTGAGAATTACTCGAAAAAATTATTATGAACTTAGGGTTCAAATATGAGGAAAAACTGCCCTGTTTGATTAGCTTTTCAAAAAGGTACAAACGTCAATATTTCCTTCATGCAATCAAAAACTATGTCCGAAAAACCGAACAGGTAACAGACTTTTTCGAGTCATTCAGATATCCTATTATTTCTATTCTCCCCTATTTCAATAGAACCATGACCCGCTTACGAATCACGAGTGAAGTAGGAAATATCTGGATGAGTCGAAAAAGCCTGTTACCTGTTCGATTTTCCGGCCATAAATTTTGATTGCATGAAAAAATTTTTGAAGTATTTACCTTTTTAAAGAGCTAACGAAACACAGAAGTTACTCCTCACATTTATACACCAAGTTCATAATAATTTTTTGGTTAACTTTCAATTTTTTCATCGAGATTTTATGAGGAGAATAGATTTAGCTATCTACACTACTGGAAAAAATTAAAGGATCAAAAAAAAATTCCAAATTTTTCGGCAATTTTCAACATCCCGTAACTTTGAGAGGAATGGTCGTACAAGGAATGTAAAGAAAGGAAATTGTAGCTTGTAGCTCCAAGTGTCTAGTTTTTGGATTAGAACTTCAAAAAATTTTAGTTTCAGTGGTTTTCGAGTGATGATAGAAAAATCAGCAACAAAAAAATTCTCAAAATTTTACCACTTTTTTTTTTCTTGTCCACGAGCGTGGAAATTTTATTTTTGCATAATCATTATAATGATGGGATACTTTGTTAATTCAGCTTCAATTTTTTTTTTTATTGACCTCAATACGTCCACTTCTCGCCGAGATATCGGTCTTCAAATGGAAAAGGATCCATTTGTCTTAGATTATCGATTTCTCAGCAACTAATGATCTCACAGAAAATTGAAGGAGGGTTTCAAGACCTTAAATGAACTCCCATTAATGAACAACCATTGCTTATTCATAGAAATTTTTTTCTTCATGTCGCATCAATATAAAAATTTAACAAAAAAATGGCTTTTGGTGGTTTCTTGGAAAATCTACCGCTGGATCGAAAATGTTGAGGAAACCAATAATGTTAAGTGTGACTTTCACAGTTCAATATGTTGATAAAAACCTTACGAAGAGCCAACTCAATCCAGCGAGCCGTTTTTTTTTGACTCGATTGAATTTTTGAAAAAAAATAAGGACTACGTTTTTCGCTCTGAGAAGCTCATAATCTTTAAAAAAGGCAAAAAAAATTTTCTCGTGCTTTTTCCACATTTTATTTGCAGATAGTACATAATTTCAAAAAAAGAAAAATTAAATAAACTAACAAATAAGATTTTTATTAATTCAATAACGGTTGCTGAGAAATCGATAATCAAAGACAAATGGATCCTTTTCCATTTGAAGACCGATAACTCGGCGAGAAGTGGACGTATTGAGGTCAATAAAAAAATAAATTAAAGCTGAATTAACAAAGTATCCCATCATTATAAAGATTATGCAAAAATAAAATTTCCACGCTCGAAGACAAAAAAAAGTGGTAAAATTTTGAGAATTTTTTTGTTGCTGATTTTTTTATCATTACTCGAAAACAACTGAAACTTAAAATTTTTGAAGTTCTAATCCAAAAACTAGACACTTGGAGCTACAATTTTTTTTTAATTCCTTGTACGACCATTCCTACCAAAGTTACGGCATGTTGAAAATTGCCGAAAAATTTGAAATTTTTTTTTGATTCTTTACTTTTTTCCAGTAGTGTATAAACCTGTATACATATATCGGGTTATAAGAATCTTTTGTAAATACCTACTTTTTTGCAAGAAATGAGGATTATCTCCTTAGCTTTGAGAAAAATATTCTTCGAATATTTGGTTTCCAGTCATTTTCACCAAATCAATTATTTTCGATAAAAACGCAGAAAATTGTTGAAGTTGAAAAACCGCCATACTTATATTCGTAACCATATAGATTTTCGAACCCTGTGTCACTAGACTCATTTTGCTGCAAGTGACGTCTAGTATAGCCCCTTCGAAGGATCATTTCGAATTACCAAACACTCTGTATACCATGGTTATTTTAAAAGACAGCTCCTGTGAAATATCTGCGATATACTGTGTTGGGATAAAGTATTGAATCAAGTAAAAATCTTCTGTACGGAATAGATGATATCTATGAAATTCTACACAGGTAAATGTAAATGTGCAAAATTCATTTGATGAATAATATTTATTTATATTATACTTACGGTTGAACCAAAAAGACCACCATTTTGTTTGCCTATATTGGACCTCCTGTATATCTTTGCAGATGTTGCAGGAGCTTGGGATTTCGAATGCGCACGTACTAGGTTTAGTGTAAAAAATCTATAAACACCAGAAATAATTTACTGTTACTTCTAGGATAACTGAATTCGTTCAATGGGGACTAACGAGAATAATATTTTGAACAAAATTAAATCAAATATCTTAAATTCACTTCCTAACATGGAGCTATTCTATTAACAAATACCTGAGTCGAATAAAAATGAACCAAGTGAAGAAACACACTTCGACCATTCTCGTGAACAACAGATCACATGACTTTCGTGAAGTGTTGAGGTGCAACTATCTATGTATATGTATCATCCACCCATTATTTGCTTTATCGAAATAATACCCATTAATCACAAGTGAATAATGTGGTATTATTTACTGTTGCCAGATGCTTCATAGACTTAGATTTTATATTCTATTCTTTAAATTAAAAGTTAATTCTTCAGTATTCTGAAGTACTCCAAATAAAAAATATGGCTATACCTTGTCAATCCAGGGCCAAGTCTGATTTTATTACATTAATTGAAGTAATTTTTGTCACAAAATATACAACGACAAGTTTTTCATTTGTCAACTTGACTTTTTCCACACTTGTAATAAACAGGTCTTGTCACGGTCACCAAATGTTAAAATCTTCAAGAAATGTATTCAGTAATCGTGGATAAAGTATAGTATGCTACTCGCGTATAATTGCTGTTATTCACTCGATGATTTGGGCCACTCGCCTACCGTTCCTAGCCTAAACTTCTGCTCGTGAATGATACCTATTATTATACGCCCATTGCATAATATACTATTATTCACAAGGTTTGATGATTTTGTACACTTGCTCTATGATAGAATTCATTCGTAACGTTTCCTAGTTGCAAATATTCATTTTGTAACTTAATTGTCTCTTCTTTCTGGAAACATTTTCATGGTTCGATTAACTGAACCCTACTGAAATGAGGACGAAGTTTGCAAGCAATGAAAGATTATCCATTTTTATTAATATGTAATTACAAAATATCAGGCGGATCAGAAACAACTTATCACATAGATACTATATATTATTCCAGCCAAAATTAATAATTTAAACACTTATTCGTCGAAATAAAGTGAAATAAGAACTTTACACTTCACTCTTACGTCTTTCTTGTGCTTCCAAATCCAACTGGGCAAACAATTTCATCAAGGGCGATTCGTATATTTGATGCAGTTTATTGAGGAGTTTCAAGTCTTCTTGCGTGAGTTCAATATGCTGAATGGGGTCTTCTTTGGTTCTTCCAAATCTCAAAAAATTGCTGTTTCTACCAAACCTGACAAAGCTGCTGCTTCGCTTGGTATCCGGTTCGAAAGTTGCCTCCCTCTTGGATCTTCCATGGTCCGTTTCTGGTATGCTCCTTCCGAACCTCAAGTAGTCTCTACTCCTAGAATACCTTTGTTGACTGGGATCTCTTCCAAACCTGAGGAAATCTTGCTTGCTTCTTCCAAATCTGACGAAGTAGTCGCTTCTCAGCATCTTGGCTCCTCTGGTGGGTCTTGCATCTGGCTCATCAGGAGACCTCCGATGTTCGTACCTTGGGATGTTATTGCTTCGTTTCTCTACAGGTTCGAATATATCCTCTTGGTCTGTTACTGGGTAGTCTTCTGGGGATATCATATTGGATTCATAATTGTCGGAAAAAGGATAGTTATCTTCATTGTAGGCCCAGGTGTACTGTGTCAGCACTAACACCGAGAGGGCGAAAATGTACATTGGTGGATCTGAAAATTAAGACACAATACCAATTTTAATACGAAAATTGAATGACGGAAATGGTAAAGAGAAATTACCCAAAATTTCATGCAAACTATGCTTAGAAAATATGAATTATTAGCCACCGTCTTTTTTAAATGGCATTTGAGTGCATTTCGCTAGACGAAGCTATTAAATACAAAATTATGATGAATATATAATGTATATTTATAAACCAATTGCTCTTCGTTAGTTTCGCTAAAACTCGGGAAAGGCTGAACGCATTTATCTTATTTTGGTCTTGAAATGTTCGTGGAGATCTAGGAAAGGTTTAGAAGGTGCGAAAAAATTCATTATCGGTCACAGAAACCACAACGTTGGCCATACGATGAATGTCCCTTGAATGATTTTAACGGTTTGAATAACTATTGCCAAATTTGAAATTTAGAATTCTCCCGAATCAACCGTATTAAGATAAAATAAAGTAAGTATGGAAGCAATCGTTGATAAAATTTAGTGTTGATTTATCAGTGCAGGGTGGCCAGAATTGTTGATTCCAGAACTATACGACTTTTCAACCCTGAGATGAATGGCACATTATGTTTATCTTTTTTCGAGAAACTCAATATGCCGTCAACCGCATTCATCGTTTTTTGTTTTCGGGTTATAAGCCAAAATTAACATTTTGCCAATTTCAACGTTCGTCATTATCTCTATTCCTGTTTGTGCTATAAACTTGAAACAAAAACTCTATACACTTTTTTGATAGGAATATAGGGGCTCAGTCTTATTTTTGCTGAGGGGTTCACTTCCTGATTTATAACATGTAACTTCGTTTTTTCTTGTGGAAACAATAGTTTATCTTCATTGAAAATTAATCACCGTTTTTTTCTCGTTTCAAATATATGAAACATACAGGGTTATCCTTTTAAGTTGGCCTATTAGACGTTTTAGGAGAACTAGTGCATATTTCGTTCTGAAATTTTTGGTGCAGCCCTGAGGGTGAAGGAACTCTTCGCATAAAATATTTTCAAGTCGACAGTGTTGCCACGTCTATCTCAAACGCATATCTACTTTCTTATTTCAAATGGAACTACCTATATTTTCATTTATGTATCGATTAAATACCAAATTTGCAGTATAACCCACTAAAAAAAAACTCTGCTATACACTGTTGCCAAGTTATTCACAAATTTCTGAAACTATTGGCATTTGCATTGCCAGTTTGGAAATGCAATATCTCGATTATTTTTTATGTGAAGGGAACCAAAATCAACAGTCTCCTAGTAAAGACTCCATGCATTCATGTGGTATATTCAGTATTTTGATACATCGTACGGTTTTTCGAAGATATTGCTCCGAAAATGTAAAACTCAAAATTGAAATATTTCGAGATTTTCAAATGGCAACCCCATATTTATTTTACAGCATTCGATTCGAAATGAAAAATGAATGGCAGTCTCCTCTTTCACTAACTATTTATTTTGGATAGTTTTCGAATGAGATGAAAAATACTGAAATTTTTCAGTATTTATAGTTCATGATCTATTGTTCTGTTTACGATGAAATGTTTCTATAATAATGGCGTGAATTGTTGAAGTAGATTCTATGGTTGAAATCATAAAAAGTATCCGATGATCATGGAGGTCATAGAAAAAAGTTGACCCATATTATTCAAACACGATTCGGGTTGTTTCACAATTCACGGGGAATGCCAAAAAATTATTGAAAGGACCTGTAGGACCTTTAACAATCGTTATTCACATTTAGCACGAAGAAATTCCAAAAATTGTTTAGACTTTCTGTAATCCTGGCCCAATGTTCATGACCTCAACAATAGGATTCATTCCGATAATTCACTTAATAATCACACAGCATTATGTCTACTAAACATGACTATAAAAACTGAAAAATTTCAGTATTTTTCATCTCATTTGAAAACTGTCAAAAATAAATAATTAGTGAACATAAGGCCCGGATTACAGAAAGCCTAAACAATTTTCGGAATTTCTTTCAAGTCATTCTTGCTAAATGTGCATAACGATTTTTAAAGGCATTTCCCTTGAATTGTGAAACAACCTGAACCGTGTTTGAATAGTATGGATGGGTAAACTTTTTTCTATGACATCCATGATCATCGAATACTTTTTATGATTTGCACCATAGAATCTACTTCAACAATTCACGCCATAATCATAGAACCATTTCATCGTAAACAAAACCATAGATCATGAACTATAAATACTGAAAAATTTCAGTATTTTTCATCTCATTCGAAAACTATCCAAAATAAATAGTTAGTGTAAGAGGAGACTGCCATTCATTTTTAATTTCAAATCGAATGCTGTAAAATAAATATGGGGTGGCCATTTGAAAATCTCGAAATATTTCAATTTTGAGTTTCACATTTTCGGCGCAATATCTTCGAAAAACCTTAAGATGTATCAAAATACTGAATATACCACATGAATGCATGGAGTCTTTACTATGAGACTGCGGAGTTTGGTTCCGTTCGCATAAAAAATAATCGAGATATTGCATTTCCCAACTGGCAATGCAAATGTCAAAAGTTAGAGGAATTTGTAAATAACTTGGCAACAGTGCATAGCAGAGAAATTTTTTTTAGTGGGTTATACTGCGAATTTGGTATTGAATCGACACATAAATGAAAATATAGGTAGTTCCATTTGAAATAAGAAAGTAGATATGCGTTAGAGATAGACGTGGCAACACTGTCGACTTGAAAATATTTTAGGCGAAGAGTTCCTTCACCCTCAAGGCTCCTCCTAAAATTTCAGAACGAAATATTCACTAGTTCTCCTAAAACGTTTAATAGGCCAACTTAAAAGGAAAACCCTGTATATGATCAGTGGCGACGCATAAGAGGGGCATGGGTTGGCCCAAGCCCCCTCTAAACTTTTATGGCTACTGCTCAACAAATTGTATTAATTTATTCATTACTTCCACCACTGAAAATTCTGGGTCACCCCTGCCCCCCACGTAGCGTCGCCACTGATTTAAGAGACATGTTATACGTTTTTGAAACTAGAAAAAAAAAATTGATTATTTTTCAGTAAAAATAAACTATTGTTTCCATTAGAAGACGAAAGTTGAAATAAACAAAATGTAAATTTTGGCTTATTATTCGAAAACAAAAGACGATTGAGTAATGCGGTTGACGACATGATAAGTTTCTAGAAAAAAGATAACAGCAATGTGCCATTAATTCTTCTCTACCTCTTAGCGTTAAAAAGTTGTGGTTCAGGGATCAACAATTCTGTCCACCCTGTAGAGCCAGCAAGACGCAGAGGGGCAAACTTGAGTCATAGAAAAACCCATTCTAGAGTCTTTCGATATAGCAGATTATCAAAGATCAGTTGAACAAATCCAACAGAAAAATGCAGATGTGCCTTTAACATCAAACCAGAAGAGAAGAAAAGTATTTTCCACAAATAATGTAGATTAATGGCAAAACAACGTTAGCCGGGTCAACACAATCGTGAAAAGCAAGAAATGAATTAAATCAACGAAGAAGATTTGAACAAAGAGAAAGACGCAGATTCGTAGTCGATAGACGCAGAACATCAAACCAGAAATGTAGAAAAGTATTATCTACAAGTATTGTAGATTAATCTCATTCAAAGAGTACAAATCTGATTATGCTTGTTTTAAAATGGGTTGAAAATTAAAATGATTTTTGTCTCATAATAATTCTAAGATCGTTGTTTACACTTAAGTCCTTTCCACTTGATTTGTGATACAAATTTGTCCTGACGGTGCTCAAAGAAATCTAATTTCCCCTAAAGGATATTCTATTTCGAAGAATATAATATTGAATTATTAGAAGAGTTTATTACGTCTTCTACAGAAATCAATATGCCAGCAAATCATCCGTGTCTGAAAGGTAGATTATTCTTTCATTATTTCGTGCATTCTAGCGGAGATAATTGCAAAGCAGGAGTGTTGGATGATTTAAAAATTCTAATTTTGAAAAGGAATTCAAACGAGTGGCGTATGTTGCTATCTCTGAAACTAAAATTAACGTTTGGCAAACCTCCTGTCTATCAGAAAAGTAAAATGTTTAACCACGACTATTGAATAATCTACTCATTATACGTCTGTTTCCTCGAGCCATTAATCACTAGTGAATAATGAATCATTATTAGTAAATCTTTCCAAAATTCGAGATTGTGTCAACTTGTATCTTGTGACAACCAGCACCGTTCTACTCTTCCTGTCAAAACTTACTAGCAATAAGCTGTTTGAAAAGTACTCTTCGAATTTACGTCACATGCTGGAGACACACATTTGAAAATCTCTGACCAGGACATTTCTCTAATATTTTCTTTGACATATGGAAGATTCTGAGCGAAGTAATTCAACAATGCTCCTGTTTGATAAATCGGTTCATTTTTCTATTGGTTTCAAAAGCACTAATTATTCACTGTATATTCATTCCATAGCAATTCAAAAATTTTAGTGGTGAGCGCGAAGTTAGCATCAAAAACTTGGATTGTGAATATACTCCGTTCACGAAAGGTTGAGCCGTCGGTTGGCCATGGAAATTTGGCATATTCCACTGTGTATATTAAAATTCTAGGTTATGTTCTTTATTTCCATGTCAGATTGATACGCAATGTTGTCAATATTGCATAGAGTTTTCTGAAAACTCGCAAGCTCGTCGGACGAGGCCGAGTGCAGTCGGCAACATTGACTTAATTTTACGTTATGACAGTAAATACTTCCAACTTCAGATAAATAAAGAAACGCCTACTATGTGCTCAACCTTTCGTGAACGGACTATACGTAGGTTGACGAGAGACTAATTAAGCACTGAATGTTGAACATCGTTTTTGAAATAGTGCTGCCAACTTTTCGCAACGTGCGAAAACAGCAATCAAAATAGGGAGCCTGTTGAATAGTTAGATGCAATCTATCAATTGACAGTAGTTTAGGAAAGTCAATTGATAGATCGAAAAATGTTAATTGGCAGATTTAAAAGTTTCAATTGTCAGATTTTTATTTCATCGCAGTGGCACTGATACGCCGTCGTACAATATAGTACAGTAAATACAGGGTGTTTCATCATAAACTGGACAAATATATATTTTCGTATAGAGGACATCGGGAGAATCATTTTGGCCTTATACAATATATCCCGTTTTCGAAGCATAAGCGAGATACAGGGTGTCAAACGTCATTTTTGAGCAAGATTCTTATGAGTGTGGTCAGTTATGTATAACACTTGGTGTAATGGTTTTTGGTCAAATCTCAGTATTTTTGGGTCCTCTATTCAGAAAAGTTGACGAACTCCGAAAAAAAATTTACAAAATGGCGGAAAACCTGCAATGCTCCAAATTTTTTTTTGCGGTTGTCAAATTGACTTTTGTTTTCTGAATGAACACAATTTTCTAAGAATTTCTGTGAAAAAATTTTTTCAAAAATCGAACACAAATTTTTTTTTACATGTCTACAGCGATGAAAAAATTTCACTCGAAACGGATGAAATTTTGTACAATTGTACTTCTTGAATTATCAATCACGAATATGAAAACAGAATCGTAAAATATCGAACGGTTTCGTTACTACGTTCATTCAGAAAACAAAAGTCAATTTGACAACCGCAAAAAAAAATTTGGAACATTGCAGGTTTTCCGCCATTTTGTAAATTTTTTTTCGGAGTTTGTCAACTTTTCTGAATAGAGGACCCAAAAATACTGAGATTTGACCAAAAACCATTACACCAAGTGTTATACATAACTGACCACACTCATAAGAATCTTGCTCAAAAATGACGTTTGACACCCTGTATCTCGCTTATGCTTCGAAAACGGGATATATTGTATAAGGCAAAAATGATTCTCCCGATGTCCTCTACACGAAAATATATGTTTGTCCAGTTTATGATGAAACACCCTGTATATTACGAAATATAGTTATCCATTATACAAGGGAAAAGAGTATTTTAGCTCGTGGTTGTGTTGTCAAAAAACTGAGAGCTGAAATCAAATATTTCTCAAGTGTATCATGCACTATTTTTTTCTGTGACAAGAAAACGACCATTTGATAGTGAAAGAAATATAACTATCACGAAATTACTTTCTTCCCCGGAAAAAGTGAGTACTTTTTCCCCGGATACATAGAGACTCATTTTTTGACAGGGAAAAAAGTTATTTCGTAAAAAGTTATATTTTGTGTCCTGTCAAATTTTTTTCCTGTCGTAGAAAAATACGTAATTTTTTGAAAAATGAACTACAGAAATTTGATTTCATAAATCGATAGGGGGCATAAAGAAATGTTAATGCTAGATTTCCTCTGGTTTTGAGCAAATTCAAAAACATTTTGAAATGCGTTTTTCTCCGAGTCTATGGGTTGCAGAAAAAATTTATTTTACAGAAAATTAGAGGATATTGTTATCTACTTATTATCCCATTGGAGAGAAGTCGTCTGACTTGAAATACAAAAAGTAGGTGGCGCTTGAGTATCAAAAAAGGTTTTTTTTGCGTTTTCATTAAAAATCAGTAATTTTTTGCAGTAATAAAAGAGGCTAAGATGTTTGTCACAAAATTATCTACATTTTTTCCATAAAGAGTTTTTTTGTAAAACTTACCGTTATCGAGCTGTAAGGCGAAAAGGTGCAGCGCAGCATAGTTAACGTTCAAGTAACGGTTCTTTTCATTTTCGCCGGGCCGCCTATAGAATACACGCAATTGTTTATACAAAAAATGAAGATAATTTTGTGACGAAACACTTTTCGATTTACATTACTACAAGAAAATAATTTATTTTCAATGAAAATGCTAAAAATAGTTATTTTTGTATTGAGTGCGTAAAATGAGTGTTTTTTTCATGGCATATGAGAGTGTTAAGTTTTGGCCGAGACCGCAGGTCGAGGACAAAAATTCACTCGAATGTGCCATGAAAACACGAATTTTATACGCACGAAATACAAACAACATTTTTTGTACAACTGTGAATGTGAATTTACATCGTCTGAAATATAAAATGATTGAGACAATGCTTCCAATGTACTATTTATATACACACAGTCTTTACTTTTTTTTACCGTTAAAAAAAGTCTTTTTTTAACGGTGAAAAAAAGTAATCATTCACGCATCCATAGTGATGAAGAAAAGTCAAGTTTTTTTGACAGTTGTACAAAAAAACACTTTTTTAATAATTAAGCGCCACCTACTTTTTGTATATCGAGTCGAACGACTTCCTTCCAATGAGATAAAATGTAGATAACAATGTCCACTACATTTTTTGTGAAATGAACTTTTCTCTTTAACCCATGGATTCCTATAAAAACGCATTTCAAAATGTTTTTGGATATTCTTAAAACCAGGAGGGAGAATCACTTAGGAAATATGGCATTAACATTTTTTTATGTCCCAGTATCGATTTATCGAGACAAATTTCTGTAGGTCATTTTTTGAAAAACAAATGCTATAGTCACTATAGTAATATTGATGCACCCCAGTCACGTTAGTCATTCAAAATACAAATAAGCATCACATCTCATTGACGATTCTAGTTGAAAACACCGTCAGTCGAATCGAATCACCTTCAACGCCCTTGTTAATTCATGTAATGCTAGTCGGAAACTTGGCAAGATATTGGATTAGACCATTTGTCATACACGAACGGTATGCAGATTAACCTCTTCCTAGTTCAGACCTTCAAGGATCTAATCTGACACAAGATGCTGTTCCATAAACAGATGAAACACTGTATTCCAGACGTAAGTAAGGCTCTGGCTTCCTATGATTAGGTTTGGGGTTCACGTTCCGGTATTGTTATGGTGTTTGGGTATTTGGGAACTCGAATAATTGCTTGTGGGTCAGATATTAGGGAAATTATGTTGAATGAAGGCATTATGAATTTTTAGAAAAATTTGTATAGGCGTTTAAACGATTCTAAACACTACTCAATACCCATTGCAAATTGCACGACAAAAAGATTCAAATATTTCAATTTTGATTTAATCAAGGAACAAAATATACAGAATATGTCGTTCCCATAAATGTATTGTTTCCAAGATGAAGTTTTATTTATACAGGATGTCCCGGAAAATGTGGGAAATCTCTCGGATTCAGATAGAACATAGAAAAATAAGATGACAAGTTCCCATATTTTTTTTTCTAGCGGCCCTCCTGACGAAAATACGACCTCCTAAATGACGCCACTGGAAATTCATTTCAGTGGAATGAATTTCAATTACTTACTTCTTTCATTGTTTTTTTTCGAAAACGGTTCATTTCATCGACACTGAACAAGAGTACTTTTTCTTTAGCTCAATGTTCGAGGTATCCAAATTTGTTTTTTTAGCACCTTATCATACAGGGTGTTAAAAATGTAAGAGTTAAAATGTGCAACCCAGTCCCCTTGGTAAACGGAACAAGCTAATTGAAATTTGAGTGCGGTGATTTAAGAGCTCCTTTATACTATTAATCATATCAAATTTTCATCAAATTATATCGAGTAGTTCGAAACTTATTCCACTGAAATGGATTTCCAGTGGCGTCATTTAGGACGTCGTATCTTCGTAAGGAAGGCCGCTAGGAAAAAAATTATCGGAACTTGTCATCTTCATTTTTTATGTTCTATCTGAATCCGAGAGATTTTCTACATTTTCCGGTATACTGACTGAAAAAAAGGTACGCCACTGAGATATTTTGAACAAACACATATATTTTTTAATTCTTCACACTTTGTGGCAAAAATCTCATTCCTCTCCTTTTTCGAGTGCGGCTTTGAAATGAAAAAATTGAGGAAAGCCCTGAGAAGGTGATTTTGAGCGCTCGTTCACCTCAAAATTTCGTATAGGTTCTGAAATTCATTCTAAGTAAGTAAATGCGAAATTGGAAATTATTGATAAACTGAAATATGTAGGAACTTCAACTTTTTTAAAAAAATCAAATTTTATGTTTCTGATGATGCGATCCTTCTGCAATTCTGCATGAAAATTCAGTATATCAGTCTTCGTTCGCAGAATGAATTTCACTCGAATCGGATATCGGATGAAAATATATTTTTTTTCAATATTCTAATTAAATTTTTCATGATTCTGTTCACATCTTGCATTTGGGCCCAAATTTCATCACGATTGGTTTTGTTTTGTCTGAGATATTGAGAAACAAAAATTTTAAATGTCCATATTTTATGGAACACCTGTATGATTTGGCTGGTTGACGGACTTAACCACAGCATTTTTTTTCAATATTTCAGTCGAATTTTTTATGGTTATGTTAACACTAGGACCACGAAATTTTGCATGTGGTCACAAAATTTCATTTCGATTGGTTTTATTCTGCCAGAGATATTGAGGAACAGAAATTTTAAATGGCCATAATTTATGGAACATCCTGTACGATTTGGCTGGTTAACAAACTTAACCGAGCCATTTGGAAACCGAACTCAACCTGAAAATTTCAAGTCTTTAGGGCAATCTTTTCGAAAGTTATTGTACTAACGGTCGGCCGGAGGGCCCCACGGACAGAATTGAATTAGACCACGAATTCGTCATCAAGGAGTCCCTATCGTTTGAGACCAATTTCGGCTAAAAATTCGAAAATTACAGGCATTTGGCAAAACGATATAGCACTCGTTTAAGGAGAACAAGCTCTCAAAAAGGCTTGGGATTTAGTAAGTTCGATATTTCGTTCTTTGAGAACGTTAAATTATGGACCACCCCGCCAAGAATTATGTCATTGTGTTAGAACAGCAGGTTTCCTGTAAATAACTCGGAACAATAGAAATTTACGTTATGTTTGGTCATAACCTCGGGCAATGTTAGTGACCTATATGTTTATGGACAAACTGCAATTGAACCAATTTCAATTCGGACATGTAGATTGTTAACGTGAATAGCTTATTCCAAAGCTTCGTCGAGACTCGAGAATCATCTGTAGAACTGTGAACATAACAAACTCAATCAGATCTACTTCATTCTCTTCATTCCAGCAATTAGCTGAAGATCCTTTATTCACAATCACAAATTTTAATATGAAACATATAAATTGGTGTTAAGTGTGATACTGAACTATATCTTGTTGGAAAATATCAAGTTACATTGTTCATTCGACTTTTCCCCATAGACTGAAACATTTCAAAATAGTTCAAGAATCCACAATCCACTTGACAGCCGAAAGTTTTATCATAGAATCCATCTTCTTATGCTTTTGATTTGAACATAGCATTCGAGTTTGTAAATGAAATTTGAAACCAAGAAAATAAGTACTTCATTAGTTGATTCAAATCTTTCGTTAAAAACCAAGCGTTTTCGACAAAGTGTCATCATCAGGGTTCCCCGTCCAAGAATAACACCGCAGGCGGCATGCGGAGAGACAGATATACACAATTAACATGAAGGACATTCAACAAATTTAAAAAATCAGTAGGTACAGTTTTTCTCCAGAAAGAACAAAAAAGAGATCTTTTTCCTTCTGACGAAAAACTGTACTTGATTATGACCATCGATTTTCTACATCTGTAAGATGTCCTGCGTGTTAATTTTGTATAACTGACACTTCTGCATTCATGTTCAGTCAATTGAAATAGAAAGATTCATCAAATCTCGGTGAAAGAACTGATTCATGAAAACAATGAATGATTATTTCGAAGAGCATGATTTCCAGTCTTTTAGATTATTTGTTTCTAAAGGTTTTTTCAATAAGAGGTATTATTTTGAATAGCCCGCTATTTCGGTAGATGTCACGTTTGAAGCTGTCATTTTTCGACATTGGACAAGTAGAAACTAAGCCATTAATAGAAAGGGCACGATACAAGCTTCAAGAACGAATTGAATATATTAAAATTCACTAGAAAAATGGTGAAAATTTGGCAGAGACGGTTCGTAAAACTCGAACATTTTTGGCTTCGTCAACAAGCAAAATCGCATCTGGGGCTCGGAAAACCCAAGAGTTATTGTTGAAAAACCTATCTATTCTCAACGTATGACTGTTTGGTGCGGTTTACAGTCCGGCGGAGTCATTGGACCTTACTTTTTAAAGAATGAGGCAGGAGCAAAAGTTACGATGAATGGATTGCGCTATCGAGAGATGACTAATGATTTTTTATGGCCGAAATTGGATTGTATTGATCTGGACAACGTTTTCTTTCAACAAGACGGTGTAACGTGCCACACAGCCAACGAAACCATTGATCTTTTGCGGGAAAAGTTTCCGGACCGTGTTATCTAGAGGTGATCACAATTGGCCACCGAGATCTTGTGATTTAACACCTTGCGACTTCTTCCTTTGGGGCCACGTGAAAGAAAAGGTCTACGCCGATAGCCCAGCGTCGATTGAAAACCTCAAAAACGGAATTCGTGAGGCTATCGAGGATATAGGGCAGCTGCTTTGCGATTTGATTATGGAAAATTTTATTGAAAGGATAGGATCCTGTAAGCGTGGCCGTGGTGGTCATTTGCCTGATGTTATTCTCCACTATTAACGGCATAGCTTTTTCTTCATAATGTAATAAACATCCGATCATTTATATGGAAAAATGGCATTTTTCTTTGAATATCAAAATATTACCTCTTATTGGAAAACCCTTTACTTCAATGTGTATAGTTTAAATCTTCAGTTGAAAACCCTGCGCTTTCGACAAAGTGTCATCACCAGGGTTGCCCGTCCAGGAGTAACACCGCAGATATATAAAATTAACATGAAGGTCATTCAACAAATTCAGAAAATCAATGCTCAAAATCAAGTACAGTGTCGAAAAACTGTACTTGATTTTGACCATCGATTTTCCACATCTCTAGATGTTCTGCATGTTAATTATATATATATGACACTTCTCATCGATTTTCAGTCAATTCAAATAGAAAGATTTATCAAATCTCGGTGAAAGAACTGATTCATGTAAACAATGAATGATTAATACGAAGAGCAAGCTCTAGCAATGATTTCCAGTCCTTTAGATTATTTGTTCATATTCAAATTTTCCGCCTATTCTACCAAGGATTGAAAAATATCCTGAAGTACGGCTGTGACTCCCTAAGTGTATTTTAGAGTCATTAAATTCAAGTCATGCCCCGATATTCGTCTTCAATTTGTACGTACGGGGTTCACGATTTATCTCCTTCGCACTTTCTTATTTAGCACGTAAAACATTCAACAAGCAGGATTTTCTCCGGAATCACAGCATATACATTGGAGTAATTGATGTATGATACTTTGAACGTGTTTGTTCCTGTTTATACGTGCCACGACATGTCATATTAAAGAAAAAAGATGACATCGGTGCTTCTAGACTGCTTGTGAAAAATGCAGGAGATCTATCTGGGATTTCTCAGATTTATATGGAGAAGGTTTTCATATTGAGTACAGAAAGAATTTACAGATTTATTCATTCCTTGTTTATTATGCGTGAGGTCGCAACTGACAAAATCAGTCAAAAAACAATTACCTAGTTCGGAAATTATTACTATAGTCCGTTCACGAAAGGTTGAGACGTCGGTTGGCCATGATAATTTGACATATTCCACTGTGTACATATATTAAAATTTTAGGTTATGATGTTTATTTTTTTGTCAGATTGATACGCACTGTTGTCAATATTGCATAGAGTTGTCTGATAACTCGCAAGCAAATACTGCCAACTTCAGATAAATAAAGAAACGCCTACTATGTGCTCAACCTTTCGTGAACGGTGTACCTATAGTGTTTGGCCAGAATATACTTGGTTCCGGTATGACAGATGAGGTTCAAAGTAGAGAAAATGATGAAAAAAGAAAAAAATATGTGTTTTCTGCCCACCCAAACTAAAAAAATATATATCATGATTATCCATGCGGAAAACATGTTTACAGTGCGAATACTGTGCCCTGATTCTGACTAACTTCACTGTTGGACATTTTTTTTTCACTGAAGCATTCCAACTACTACAATATTTTTTTAATAAAGATATAACCCTTAACTATGAAAAAAAGTAATTTTAAATGTTCCTGAGAGGTTATGTTCGTTTTACGATCACAATTTTCTGTAGTAGTCATTTTGTAGTTCAAAAACAAAGCCAGATTTATTGAGGCTAATAATTGAAAAGTTAATAATATTTGTTTGATATTTTCGACTTTTCCCTATTCAGAGATCCCAACTTATTATGTAATTTATGATTTTTAACAATATACTCATATTTTTATAGACAATCAACGTTCTATCAGCTGCCGCTTAGGCCCCACGTCGGTTCTTTCGCACTTTCTTATTTAGCACGTAAAACATTCAACAAGCAGGATTTTCTCCAGAATCACAGCATATACATTGATGTAATTAATGTATGATACTTTGAACATGTTTGTTCCTGTTTTTACTTGACATGATATGTCATATTAAGGAAAAAAGATGACATAGGTGCTTCTAGACCACTTGTGAAAAATTCAGGATACCTATCTGGGATTTCCTAAATTTATATGGACAAAGTTTTCGACTTGAGTTTGTTTTCCTATGAGTTAAGCCAGAATATACTCGTTTCCTGTATGACAGATATGACAGATTATGAAAAAACAAAACATTCAGTATATCAGTCTCGATTCACAAAAAAAGTTTCACTCAAATCCGATATCTTCTTATGGAAATATAAAGATTCTTCTTTTCAATAGTCCAATTGAATTTTCTATGGTTCTGTTTACACAATTTTGCATGAAACTTATTATGACAATCTTGCATATGGCCGTAACATTTCATTCTGATTGATTTCGTTTTGTCTGAGATATTGAGGAACAAAAATTTTGAAGTTGAACATAAAATATGGCCATTCAAAATTTTTGTTCCTCAATATCTCAGACAAAACAAAACCCATCGGAATGAAGTGTTGCGGTCATATCAAAGATGGTCATGATAAGTTTCATGCAAAATTGTGTGACGATAGTGTGAACAGAACCATAGAAAATTCAATTGGAATATTGAATAGAAGAATCTCTATATTTCCATAACAAGATATTTGATTCGAATGAAATTTTTTTTGTGAATCCAAAATTCATGCAGAATTTCAAGTGAATCGCATTATCGAAACCATAGAATTTTTTTTTTCATTTAATGAGTCCTAGAAAATACATATGCATAGTACATACCACTAAAAAAACAACAATAACTCGTTTTTGAACAATATAATTTAAAACTTTAATTTGAGGCAGAACAGGTTGCCGCAGAACAAGCTGTGGTGGTACAATTTTCAGGAACTTTTATGTACTTTTATTTTGTATGGAAAGGTTCTTCACGAATAGTTGATAGTTTCCGAATTATTAGCAAAAAACTGACCAAGAATGAGATTTTTCATATTGTTTCGTCACAAAGTTTTGTTAGCAACCCCCAAATTCGGATTCAGCACCCCAAAAAACATAAAGAATGAAAGAAATCAAAACTACCCCAAAACTTTTCTGCTAAAAGTAGGTACAATTCAATTTTATTTCGACTGGATTAAATATCGATTGGAAGAAAAATTTTTTGCATCACTGAATTGACTGACAGAGATCCGCGACAGGAAATTTCCGAGAAGGTACCAATGTATAGAAATTGAATACACCTAACCATGAAATCCGTATGAAATTCAAATATTCCGAATAATTTTATTCTACGACGTAAAACAGAATAAACGGATTTGCAACACAATCAGAGAAAAGAATATTTATTTTTCTCTATCCGATTTGTAGCATGAAACGTTTGGCTTGCAGCGGAGTTTCGCTATTTCCTCAGAAGAATAATAGAGTAGGTTATATCAAAAAACAATGACGACTCATATAATTAAAATGGGTTCGATTTATATTGCAGAAACAGCATGGCTACAGAAAATTCTTTGAAGTCCGCTTCAAGCCTGTTTGTCAGCGTAAATCCGATTCTGACGTAAACTTTCTCGACAGTGAAATTTGTAGAAACGGATGAATGGATCGAGTTGCGTTGTAATGATGTGTGGGCAAAACAATATTTCAACAACTGTGACCAAAATACTTGACCCATATATTACTTTTTCTTATTTTCGTGCATGAGTGATGTAGATATAAAAAGAAATATGAAATTAGCCAAAATAAATATTGGTGAAGAATATACGCTCGAATATGTACAGCCCATGAAGAACCCTATGATTTTCGTTCAAAAATTGTTTTCGGGAAATAGATTTTCGAAAAATAAAATGCTCTTCTTGATTTCCATTCAATTCTGGAGAAAAGAGTCTCCTGCGAAGTTTCGATACAGTCGATAATTTTCTTGGAGAAAAGAAAAAGTTACAAGCAATTATGATCAATATCCGTAATATTTCAATTTCACAAAAAGAACTTTCTTTCGATTAATTAGTATAATTGACATAACCATTTTCAGCATAAATAATATCTAAGAATATTCATTCTATGGAACATGCGATGAAATGGAATGAACAGTGATCATATCTGCTTGTAAGTTTTTATTTTTTTTCCTACAAAAGTGTCGAATGTATCGAAATTTTGCAGGGGACTTTTTTTCTCCAGAATTGAATGAGAAACCATAAGAGAATTTTATTTGTCTGAAATCTATCCCACGAAAACAATGTTTGAAGGAAAATCTTAAGGAGTTGTTTTCAAGCCCTAATAATAAAGTTATGGGATCAAAAAAAAGAGTAAAACCTACTTAATGAATCATACTATGTATAGTTCTATGTGTTTTTGAGAAGCCGTAAAAAAATTAAAAACTCTCAACTCGTCAACGCCTTTCAAAGGCTGCATCTTGGAAGGGAGTTTGATTTCGAAAAAAAATTATGTGAACTACCCTTGCTTATTTTCATCGAGGAGTCATCTCCTGAAGTCCCTAGCATTTGTTTACAGACACCCTTTATACATATACATGTACTTGGTTGTAGGCCCGTACACTCCATCGCCGGAAGCTATCGTGCTTTTAGAACCATCTGTATACCATTTGGTTTTATCCACTTGAAGTTTTGGGCAGTGTTTACTTTTTCCCACAACACAATAGCTTCAAGGTAGATTGTTTCTGTGAAAATATCATTTCATTTTGTACTTCTTTCTTGATTTCTCCTAGTGAAGTTTATGTTTGTAAATTTTTTAATTATGTTATTTGATTTCGTAGCAAGTTCACTTAATCAGTTTCATTTTTTGGTTTTATTTCCATAATTACACTCTAGAGAAATACAGGCCCATATTTCGAAGTAGCGTTACTGCTTGAAATAAAGGATTTTCCAATAAAAGGTGGTATTTCGATATTAAAAGAGAAATGCCATGTTTTGGTATAAATGATCGGATGTTTATGTCATTATTAAAAAGAAACTATGCCATTAATAGTGGAGAATAACATCAGGCAAATGACCACCACGACCACGCTCACAGGACCATATCCTTTTAATGAAATTTTCGATAACCAAAACGCGAAATGACTGCCCTATGTCCTCCATAGCCTCACGAATTCCATCTTTGAGGTCTTGAATTGACGCTATTGGTGTGGGCTATTGGCGTAGACCTCTTCTTTCACGTTGCCCCAAAGGAAGAAGTCGCAAGGTGTTAAATCACAAGATCTCGGTGGCCAATTGTGATCACCTCTTCAAGAGATAACACGGTCTGGAAAATTTTTTGGCCAAAGATCAATGGTTTCGTTGCTTGTGTGGCGCTAAACGCCGTCTTGTTGAATGTAAACATTGTCCAGATCAATACTATCCAGTTTCGGCTTATAAACGTTTGTGGAAAGCCTAATTGCAAAGAACGACGGGGGATGGACAAACCAGCGTTTTCTTCAACACTTTCGGCTACAGCATCAATATTCTCGGCTGTTCTTGAGTGACGTGCACGGGTTTTATTCTTCACATCACTAACTTGTCCCAACAGCTCGCATTTTCCCACCAATTTCTTTATTGCGGTCGGATAAGGTGCTTTACGACGGTCCAAAAATGTTCGAGTTTTTCGAACCGTCTCTGCCAAATTTTTTTAGTGAATTTTAATAATTTCAATGTGTTCTTGAAGCTTGTATCGTTTCATTTCTATTGATGGCGTAGTTTCTACTTGTCAAATGTAAAAAATGACAGCTTCAAACGTGAAATCTACCGAAATAACGGGCTATTCAAAATAACACCTGTTACTGAAAAACCCTTCATGTAGATATAAAAAGAAATATGAAAAAAGAGCAAATAAATGTGAAGAATATACCTGAGAAGGCTGGATTTGAGCTACTCCAATAATTCTCTTTTCCAAGACATCCTGTTTGTAGGCTTACAATGCACATGTATTTTGGACTTTATTATTCATTTCTCCTAGTGATGTTTGTGAACTCATTGATTATGTTATCTGTTTTTAAAGCTAGTTCACTTAGTCATGTTTCATTTTTTGGTTTTATTATCATTATTACAACACCCTAGGAAATACGGGCCCATATTTCGAAGTAACGGCTTAAAATACGTATGGCGAATTCGTACATCGTTATTAAAATGCACTTTCCGAAAAAAATGTGAATATTTCAAATTGCTTCCTACATTAAAGTGATGCCGGTTGAATAATTTGAATATAATCTTGATAGGATTTACTCCAGGACGCCGCAAACCCCAGTTCCGCCCTGCGATGATGGGACGAGCACCTAACAAATTGTCAGAGTTGTTTCGTGTAGGCAAACGAGGAAAATATCAGAAGCAAGAAGACCTAGATAAATGTCCTCTGAAGTTGAAATTGACCCTGTATAAACTGATTCCATTGTATTCGGTTACAGAAACGGCCCTTTACCGCTTTCCTTGTTAATCACGCATTCAAATTGGCTCATCTTTTACCTGGTTTCGTTATTAAGTAAGTTTTTCTTATACTTCGATATTGTTCATCAGAGAGCTTATTTGTGAATTGAACAACTGTATGACTGAATAAATAAAGGGTGTCCCAACAAGAAGAAGAAGATTTAAATTTGGCGTCATTCGAAGTGTCATTATTTGACATTTGAACAATTATTATTGTTTGTTAGTAAAAGGTATAAGGTCATTTTGACATAAGTTTGTCACACGTTTTTTATCATCATTATTCCGAAATTACCCTTCAGTATCCTGTAGCGAGAAGAACAGAAGATATTCACTTGGAACGCCAGACCTGGTTTAGGCCCAAGAGCAAGAATTACGTATTTTGTATCTGAATATTGAAGGTATTTATTCGAATAGTTTTAAGTTTCGATTTTGTAAAAACGGCGAGGCAGGGTTTTTTCTACTGAGGTTTTTCCCTGTGCTCTGGTATCATACGACAAAATAGTATGGTACCCCGTTTTGCACCAACCTCAGCTAGGGACTTTTTTGTTTCATGTATTGTATTTTGTTAGCTCTCAATTCAAAAGAATATATATATATATGTATATATAAGGTTAATAAAATTGGAGCGCTACACGAATGAACGCATTCCCATTGTGAAATTGTTTTACCAAAATAGTGAAAGTTTTGCAGCTACAGTTCGCAAATTGCGATCAATATGGGGTTACAATAATGCTCCAAAAGGGTCAACTGTAAAGCGATTTTTGGAAAAATTTGCTGAAACTGCTTCTGTCACTGATGTTGAAGACTACAACGCGTCTTCAACCAGGTCGATCGACAAAAAATATCGCATTAGTATCTACGTGATAATGTGGCTCAAACTCCATCCACCTCAATTCGACACCGAGCTCAGCGAATTATGGTTTCCAAATCCACTATGCAGCAAATTTTGACGAAAGATTTGCATCTTCATGCATAGGTACAAAGTTCAGATATCGATTGAAATATATTCTGGGAGGATTCTGCATTGCTTAGAAACTTTATAGGTTTTCACTCCCAGTCTCTGAAACATAAATAATTAAAAATGTTTGATAAGCTTCGATGTTGTTAATCTATTTCCAAACGTTCCAGTTAGTAAAACACTTGAAATAGTGAGAAGAAAATTGTTAGATGAAACAACTATTTATGATAATACTAAATTAACTGCTGATAATATAATAGAAATGTTAGATGTTTGCCTAAATTCAACATATTTTCAATTAGACGATGTTTTCTATAAACAGAAATTCGGAATGGCCATGGGTTCTCCTTTATCTCCTATTATGAGCAATATATTCATGGAATATTTCGAAGAAAAATATGTAGAAACATATTCACTGAAACCAAAGACTTGGTGGCCATATGTAGATGATATTTTTGTAATTTGGCAACACGGCAGAGAGGAATTGAATAAGTTTTTTGATTATATCAATAATAAAGAACCAACCATTAAATTTACGATGGAATTAGAACACAATAATCAAATTTCTTTTCTAGATGTTCTAATAAGAAAATTTATAGATCATTACGAAACAAGTGTATTTAGGAAACAAACACACACTAATAGATACCTAAATTTTTATTCCAATCATCAATTAAATGTAAAAACAGGTATTATAAAAACACTTTATGATAGAGCCTTTTTAATTTCATCTACACCTGAAATTAGAAATAATGAAATTTCTTTCATTAAAGAGTTCCTACTAGATAATCAATACCCACCAAATTTTATATAAAGAACAATTTCAAATTTAGAACGAAAAATATCTAAACGAAATTCTAATGATGATCAGGTACAAACAGAAAACCGTCAAGAACAACCAAATTTGTTGAACGTCATTCCTTATATTCCTGGCCTATCAGAGAAAATAAGAAGAATTGGTTCCAAATTTAACATAAGAACTGTTTTCAAAACAAAAAATGATTTGAGATCCATTCTAACTAGAACAAAACCAATGAATGAGACACAAAAATCATAAAATTGTGTTTACAATATTCCCTGTATATGTGGAAAATCTTATACAGGAGAGACATCAAGACCTTTAGAAATAAGAAAACGGGAACATAAGAATAACATCAAAAATAGAGACATCACAAGATCACAAATTGCTGATCATATATGTTCAAATAACGGAGATCATATGATGAACTGGGACCACACAAAGATCTTCATGACGGAACCTGATAATTATAAAAGGAAAATGAAGGAATCTACATGTATTTTGTTAGATGAAGTAAATAATTTGGCCAATTGTTCTGTTGGAATAGATCGTATTTGGATTGATTTATTGAGGAAGGAAGTGACATCAGGAAATTTCAAAATCAAATAAATCAACATCTCTATAGATTGACAACTATCAATCAGATTATAAATGAGAAAATACACAATTCTGAAGAATTTTAGAGTTTGTCTGAAGAAAGTGTCTGATAAAGCCACCGAAACGTTACAATATCCTTTTAATTTGTTTTATTTTTCAGTTTTACTGTTAGGCAAAAATTTTTTTCAAGACCAATTTGCTCCTGACAAATAAGTGCAAAGATTTTCGCAGGAGCACTTCACCTTAATCAAACATTTTTAATTATTTATGTTTCAGAGACTGGGAGTGAAAACCTATAAAGTTTCTAAGAAATACAAAGTTCAATTGACTCAGGAACTGAAGCCAGCTGACCATGCACAGCGAAGGGAGTTCGTTAATTGGGTATTGGAGAGACAACATGAAAATGCTGATTTTGCCGGTCGTGTTATTTCGCGTTTTGGAGACCAAAATTGGTCGCCTAGATCGTGCGATTTAACACCATTGGACTTTTTTCTTTGGGGTTTTTTGAAGTCGATGGTTTATGCGAATAAGCCGACGACGACTCGAGCCTTAAAATAGGAAATTGGACGCTGCATTAATGAAATATCGCAGCATTCATGCAAAACGGTCATTGGAAATTTCATTAAAAGATCGCGTATGTGCCAGCAAAGCCGCGGCGACCATCTGCCCGATGTGTTGTTCCATACATAACCTCGTCTTATCTACTTTACGATATAATAAAGAATTCGCGATTTTTCTTAAATATCTGCGTTTCATTTAAAATTTAAATCTTGCGTTCTTGCTGGGACACCCTTTAAAAACATTCATAGTAGCTGTAAATGGTATTGTCAGGAAGCACCTGTTGAGGATGGGATTATCGGACACTAACGAGTGTAGGTTCTGTGGGGAGGAGAAAGAAACCCCCATTAATCTAGTCACGGAATGCTTTGGCATTGCGAGCCTAAGGAGAGAATGCCTTGGACGAGAAACTTGTAAGAGTGAGGAACTGGCCTCGTTGAAGCCTTCACTGATATTAGATTTCATTAGATCTCTGGAACGGGAAGGGGAGCTGTGTGTTTCTTGAATTGATTACTGACGTGAAGAAAGAAGCTTTTTTGTGCTTGTTCATATTGGGAAAACGATAAATATTTTGAATATTCTGAAAGGCTATTGGGCTATTCCTTTCCAGAATTCATCATTCCTCAAAATCTTAAATCTACCTTAAAAACTAAGTCAAAAATTCTTCATAAATATAGTATCGACAAATGCATGAATGTGCCAAAACTTTGGCATGAAGCTTACTATGATCATCTTGCATTTAATTTCGAAGGTTTCGTTTTGTCTAAGATATTGAGGAACAAAAATTTTGAATGGGTATATTTTATGGAACATCCTGTACGATTTTGCCTGTTAACGACCTTAACGAAGCCATTTGAGAACCGACCTCACACTGAAAATTTCAAGTTTCTAGGTCAATCTTTTCGAAGGTTATTGTGCTAACGGCCGGGCCGACGGTCCCACGAACAGAATTGAATTTGGTCACGAACTCGTCATCAGAGAGTAAAACCTTATCGTTTGAGACAATTTTCGGCTCAAAATGCGAAAATTACAGACATTTGGGAAAAACGATTTAGCACTCGTTTAGGGAAAACGAGCGCTCAAAAATAGATGAGTCCTCGGTGTTTTTTCACTGAGAACTTTCAACAAAGACGAACATTTGGGAAGAATGAAGAAAGTTGCTTTTTTGATAGTTTCAAGTCTGACGATGACTTGCGAATGCTGGACAAAATTCACCAAAATACTTCCATAAACTCGAAGAATTTACATAAACTAAAAGAAATAGACTTTAGTCTTCAAATGACTCCAACCATATATGATTAATAATAAAACCTTCACATTACGAAACATGAAAGGTAACAAGAGTTTACTCTGGTCGTCAACCCTAGTAAATTCAATTTCTGAGGAGTCAGCTAGTACAATAGAATGTCGGAAATACAAATGCACCACTACCCGATATTCATTATTCAAATGATCATTCAAAATTTATATAAATTAAATAGTAGCTAGACGAAGGGTTCCAATCTCCTTGTATGTATTCGAGTACGATGGCATTATTTCTTATGTGTGCAGAGTTTTTTCTTTCGAACACATATAATAACCAGATGCATCACGAGAACGTTGTTTTTTCAATAGAATATGTAGATTTGAATTTGTTCTGTTTCCTTACTTTTCCACTTAATCGAACAATGTGATTGCTGACCTATTAATGCTTTGATTTTCAAAAGAAACTGAATGACTCTACAAAGTCTGTTACCAGTTCGGTTTTTCGGCCATAGTTTTTGATTGCATGAAGGAATTATTTACGTAAAGGGTTTTCCAATAAGAGGTGTTATTTTGATATTCAAAGAAAAATACCATTTTTCAATATAAATGGTCAGATGTTTATTTCACCATAAAGAAGAAGCTATGCCGTTAGTAGTGGAAAATAACATCAGGTAAATGACCACCACGACCACGCTTATAGGACCATATCCTTTTAATGAAATTTTCCATAACCAAATCGCAAAGTGGCTGTCCTATGTCCTTGATGGCCTCACGAATTCCATCTTTGAGGTCTTGAATCGACCCTGGGCTATTGGCGTAGATTTTCTATTTCACGTGGCCCCGAAGGAAGAAGTCGCAAGGTATTCAATCACAAGATCTCGGTGGCCAATTGCGATCACCTCTTCGAGAGATAACACGGTCCAGAAGCTTTTCCAATTTCGGCCACAAAAATGCCTAATTCGAAAGAACGATGAAGAATGGACAAACATGGGTTTTCTTCAACATTTTCGGCTACAGCAGCAATACTCTCGGCTGTTCTTGAGCGTCATGAACGGGTTTTATTCTACACATTACTAACTTGTCCCAACAGCTCGAATTTTTTCACCAATTTTTTTATTGCGGTCCGGCAAGGTGCTTCACGACGACCCAAAAATGTTCGAGTTTTACAAACCGTCCCTACCAAATTTTCACCATTTTTATAGTGAATTGTAATAATTCCAATGAGTTCTTGAAGCGTGTATCGTTCCATTTTTATTAATGGCGTAGTTTCTATGTGTCAAATGTCAAAAAATGACAGCTTCAAACGTGACATCTACCGAAATAGCGGGCTATTCAAAATAAAACCTCTTATTGGAAAACCCTTTATGTACCTTTTTGAAGAGCTGAAAAAACAGGGAAGTTTATCCTTGCATTTGAACACCAAGCTCATAATACTTTTTTCCAGCAATTCTCAGTTCTTTCACCAAGATTTTATTAAGAAAACGGCAGCTATTTATGACCGTATATCTGGAGTTATTGATATTTTTTGTGAATACTTTTTCGCGAGACAAGAGAACCATATCCTTGGCTTTGAAAAAAATATTCATTGAATATCACGAGTCAAGCAGTTTTCACATAATTATACATACAGGGTTTTCCTTTTAAGTTGGCTTATTAGACGTTTCAGGAGAACTAGTGAATATTTCGTTCTGAAATTTTAGGTGCAGCCTTGAGGGTGAAGGAACTCTTCGCCTAAAATATTTTCAAGTCGACAGTGTTGCCACGTCTATCTCAAACGCATATCTACTTTCTTATTTCAAATGGAACTACCTATATTTTCATTCATGTATCGATTCATTACCAAATTTGCAGTAAAACCCACTAAAAAAAATTCTCTGCTATGCACTGTTGCCAAATAACTCACAAATTCTTGAAACTTTTGACATTTGCATTGCCCGTTTGGAAATGCAATACCTCGATTATTTTTTATGCGAACGGAACCAAACTCAGCAGTCTCATAGTAAAGACTCCATGCATTCATGTGCATAGCAGAGAATTTTTTTGAGGGTTATACTGCAAATTTGGTATTGAATCGATACATAAATGAAAATATGGGAAGTTCCATTTGAAATAAGAAAATAGATATGCGTTTGAGATAGACGTGGCAACACTGTCGACTTGGAAATATTTTAAGCGATGAGTTCCTTCACCCTCAAGGCTTCACCTAAAATTTCAGAACGAAATATTCACTAGTTCTCCTAAAACGTCTAATAGGTCAACTTAAAAGGAAAACCCTGTATATTATCGATAACGAAGCACAGAATTTCAGAAAAGCTGAAAAATCGCCATATCTTCGTAACCGTAGATTTTCGAAGGGTCACGTCGAATTACCAAACACCCTGTAGATATGAAACTGCCGATGTCAATAATTGAAAACGTAAAATCTAGATAAGCAGATGGTGAACAGCCTTTTCATCAGATGAATTATCCGTACCTGACAATCCTCGCATGAAAACAGTGATGTAGAGGAAATTGAAATTATGTATACATGAGAGCAGAAAAAGCGTTCATTTCAATACATTTATACATGGTTTTCGGTTTATTGTTATTTATCATGTTCACAGTGGCCTTTACACATGTTCAATGATTTTCATATAAAATGATTTTCCTATCTAATTTGAATCATCAATTGAGCGATTTGTATTCTAAAAATTTAGGAAAAACCCAAATCAGGAGCTTTTGAGGCCTCGTTTGTTGGTGAAGTAATAAGACTATGATTTCGAAATTTTTAATAGGATTTGAGATTGATACCAAAATTATAAATGAAGAATCTCAGCACAATCGGAATTATATTATGGAAATTATTCGAAAAATGAAATATGTAAAAATAAATAATTACAAAATTTAAATTCTATGGTTCTTACCATGCGATCCTTTTGAAATTTTGCATGAACATTCAGTATATCAGTCTTGATTAACAGAATAAATTTCACTTGAATCGGTTACCCTGTTATAGAAATATGGAGATTCTTCTCTTCAATATTTCAATTGAATTTTATATGGTTCTGTTGATACTATGGCTACAAAATTCTGCATGAACATTCAGTATATCAATCTCTATTTATAAAATAAATTTAATTCTAATCGGATATTTTTTAAGGAAATATGTACCTAGTTTCTTTTTTTCAATATTCCAATTGAATTTCATGGTTCTGTTTACATTATGGCTACAAAATTTTGAATGAAGCTTATTAGGATAGATAGATAGATAGATAGAAATCTTTATTTCAGATGATATTTTCTTACAGGAAAACACAAAGTGAAACAGCGTCATGAATAAATATTACAAAACAAAATTTTAAATAGTACATAAGTAATCTGCCAAACCATATGGCTCTAGCTCTACCAAATATTTCCTGGTTCTTGTTTTAAACTGTTTGTAATTATTGATTACTTTGAGATTATAAGGTAATCTATTGAACATCTTAACACACATATAGGATGGATTTTTTTCAGAGAGAGACAATCGATGGTATGGAAAGTTAATATCTGCTGTTCTAGTTCGATAAGTAGTATTTGTATTATTGGTTAAAAATTCACTTTTATGCTTATACAAATACATTAGACATTCATGAATGTATAATCCATAAACCGTCGAAAGGCCCTGCTACCTGGATTTCCCTCTGCATGATTCTCTGAAGTTCATGCCTAGTATTAACCTAAGTATTCTTTTCTGATTAATGAATATTGACTTAACAGCTGGGCTCACCCCCCAAAAAATTATTCCATGTCTGATCAGAGACTCATAATTGGCGTAATATATAATCCTTTTCGTATCATTGTGAATGTATTTATTCATTACTCTCATAGCATAACATACTTGATTTAATTTATTCAAAAGATCCTCTATATGCTTTGACCATTGTAGAAACTCATCTATAATGACCCCCAGAAATCTGGTGAACGTCGATGTTTCAACTATGTCCTCACCCAAATTCATCACTGGCTGGTCCTCTTTCATTCTGTGAGATCGAAAAACCACTACATCAGTCTTATTCTTGTTCAAGACGAAATTGTTTCGCAGTAGCCATTCCTGAATTTTTTTATAAACATTCTCGCATTTTAGCTGTAGTTCATTCTTATCACGTACTGCTATCAAAAAATTAGAGAGCATCATGCATAAGACGGCAACTTTTCATTTCGATGGGTTTAGTTTTGTCTGAGATATTGAGGAACAAAAATTTTGAATGGAACGTAGGACAATCCATTCGAAAGTAATTGTGCTAACGGACGACCGGATGGCTCTAAGGCCTCAGGGTTGAAATGTTGTAGTTCAAGGATCACCAATTCTGGTCCTCCTGTGAACTATTTCAAAACTCTCTAACTATACTCTCCAAAATTTAGTACGGAGCAATGTAAAAAATGTCGCTTAAAAATAAGGGCAAAGGTACTGCCCTTTTAGAGTCAAACTGGTACCTGAATTCAACTACTGTTTACACGTTCCCATTCTAGTAATAAAATGACTAGTTTTCGTTTGAAATATTACCAACCATACTTGTGTACATTACTTCTTTTTAAACGTTCCGTCGCTATTTCTCTTGAATATCAGATTATTTAAAATCTGATTGCAGCCTAGGTTACGAATTCATGAAGGATGAAAAAAATTGAATTAATGATCAAATGTTTATTATTGAATCATATCTACTCATCTTACGCCCTATTTCCCAACGCACCAATGAAGTAACTCAGTCTAAACACTTCTATTTCAAATCCTCTCCATCGTTTACTTTTTAGCTGGATCCCATTTCCTTCAAATGAACCGAAAACCTAATTTTCCTCGGTAATAGCATTCAATCTGCATGGAAACAAGACATTCTAAATCTGACATTGCGAATATGCAACCAAAGCTATTATTTTTGTTTTATGCCCTTCTTTGAGGAAGCGATAATTTCCAGAAAAGGAATACTCGAGTATAACTAGGTTGAAACCTCATTCTCTGGAAAATCAACCAGAATACAGAGTTCAAGGTGAAGTTGAATTATTTCGGATACATGCGGCGCCAAATTCGAGATAAGATCTTCTTGGTTCCGAAAGAAGGAAATGAAATGTGCAGAATTATTGTTTGGAATGTCTCAGCTAGAAATTGCTGAATTGAATAAACTCTTCATCTAGAAAACATACACTAACCAGGCCAAGGCGCTCGCCGCACTTCATTTTTCTTATTACTTGCGTTTTCCGAGACAAGAATCACTAACCAGGCCAAGGCGCTCGCCGCACTTCATTTTTCTTATTACTTGCGTTTTCCGAGACAAGAATCAGGAAATACTCGTTCATTCAATCGAATTTCTTTTCTGTGGTACTGACCAAAAAAATTTAAGAAAAGCCACGAGAAAGAGCTTTTGAGCGCTCGTTCTTTGGTGGAGAAATAAGACTATTATTATTATTAATTTTATATGGGATGTGAGATTAATACCACATATACAGGGTGTCCGGGGAATAACTAGTTGCACTAGATGACTACTGATTGAGTATAAAATATTAATTTCTGTATTTCCCTAGAAAACTACAGGGTGTTTTTCCAACTTCATGGAAATACTTAGACCATCATAAAATCCAAACTTATTGACGGATATTATTGAAACTTGGGAGGTTATTGGCACATGCCTAGGTCGGGTCAGAAAGATATCATTTATTTCATTATTTCAGGGCCGGACTCATCAATCCTCGTTTAAAGTGTTAAGGGTAAAAAAAACACTTTGGATTTCGAATTACGAATAATTGATTCGCTATTTAGAAAGAAGCTAAATTACGCTTCAATTTGTGGTATCGCTTGAAGTTGTCACATCAAAAATTATTTTTTTTATGAATTTTTGAATTTGGAAAAGTTCGAAAAATTTAATTTTTTTACCTGAACAGGACTTAGTCGCCTTGTGGAGGTAGAAAATAAATAATAAATTTTCTTTAAAAAGTCACTGAAGGTGAGGAGACTATAATAATTTGTTGATATACTGGGTGCCATTCTAGGCGCGATCTCATTGCGATGAAGTGAATGAAGGTATATTGCGAAAAAACTTTGAGGACATGTATAGGGTGTAATAAGCATATTTCAAATTATTCGTATGTATACCGGGTGTTCGACAACAAAGATATAGAACAAAGTGACACTTCTTCCAATAAACACCCAGTATACACACGAATAATTTTGAAATTTACTTATGTATACCTACCCTATACATGTCGCCAATAGTTTTTTCGCAATATACCTTCATTCACCTTACAGACATTTGGGCAAGACGATATAGCACTCGTTCAAGTAGAAATCAAAAATTTTATTCAATGGTTCTGATGATGCGATCCTCTTGAAATTTTGCCTGAATATTCAGTAAATCAATATTCATTCACAAAATATGATAAAATCCAACGGTGATGTCAGAGAAACAAAAATGTTATTTAGGAGATATCTCCGATGAAACTCTCAATTATTTTATACAGTGTGTTTGGTCATGACTTAGCGATAATTTGAGGGCATCAAATATAACTAATTTTATCGACAAAAACACCCATTGGAAAGTTTACTCCCTTTGTTTTGGAGTAGCCCCCATTTTGAATTTACTTTTTTGTTTTCGTTGACCCTTCCAAATAATATCCATTTCTTTAAATATAAAGGTCCTACAAATGTGAAAAAAATGTTTTTTGAATGATGATACTACAACCTTTCATTAAAGTAGAACAATATGAAAACATTCAACTTGAAAATGCCATAAAAAAAATGTTACAAAAAAATTTCAGTGAAAAAATGTAGTAATTTTCTTAATAAATCCGCAATAGTACAAGAAATAGCTATTGAAGTATGTTTTTTTCAATTATTCAACATGCAAGGATATTAGCTACAAAACAACATCTAGGTACAGCATTTCTTTCAGTTACATAATTCGAAAGTTATTGCTGTTCAAACATGACCACTACGCGAGTGCCCAAACTTCTGTTTGCTTCTACAGGTCGTCATGAGGACCACTGCTTGTCTACAAAGCAGAGGCGGCCATTTTGAGCAATTTTTATGATTTATTTGTTTGTTTAATTATTAAAAATTATCGAAAGTACAGTACTGAGTTTTATTTCATTTTATCAATTTTCATAAGGGTCATGTTCGAACAGCCATTACTTTCTAATTATGTAACTTACGAAAATTATGTTGGTATCGTTTTGTAGCTAATATCCTTGCGTGTTAGCTGGTTGAAAAAAATTATACTTCAATGTGCTAGTTCTTGTACTATTGCGGATTTACTTAAAAAATCAGTACATTTTTATCCAAATTTTTTTTTAAAGAATTTTTTTATGGCATTTCTGAGTTGAATGTTTCCATATTGTTCCACTTTCATAAAAGGTGGTAGTATCATCTTTCAAAAATCATTTTTTCACAACTGTGGGACCTTTATGTCCGAAGAAATCGATATTATTTGGAAGGGTCAACTAAAATAAAAAAGGAAATTTAAAATGGAGGCCACTCCAAAACCCCAATGTTGGTGTTTTTGTCGATAAAATTAGGTATATTTGATGCCCTTAAATTATCGCTAAGTCGTGACCAAACACGCTGTATAGGTAATTCTTCGGATTCAATATAAACTCACTTCAATTCTTTGACCGAAGCGAATAATTCTCCGAAAACTCGATACACGTGAATCAACTCGACGACTCAATGTAACCAATTGTAAAAATATTTTGAATATTCGAGTGTCATAATGAGATTCTACAGTTAATTGTTTTCTCGCTCAAAATGAAAATCAACACGGTGGTAAGAGAGCGAAAGGAGTGGTTTAATTAACTGTGTTGGTAGTAGAAAAATCATGGGAACATT
Organism: Propylea japonica; assembly: GCA_013421045.1. Classification (NCBI taxonomy): domain Eukaryota; kingdom Metazoa; phylum Arthropoda; class Insecta; order Coleoptera; family Coccinellidae; genus Propylea; species Propylea japonica. The sequence continues at coordinate 27,334,181 of CM024242.1, forward strand.
CTTGTCTATTTAATAAGTCAGCGGAAGAATTGAATTTTAAATTGTAGTTGACCTCCACCGTGAAATGCTTTCATCATACAGGGTACTCCGACGAAAACTCACTCACGATTTTCCGACTTGAAATTGTGGAAGATCGCTTTGGACGTCAATTTCTGATTGGAGCCTCGAAATAGGAATGGATAACTAATTTCGAAGAGTACCTTGAAGAGGTTGAAGTCTCTCGAATGGAATAGCCAGCAAGAAGTCCAGATCTCAATCCGATTGAGCAGGTTTGGGACAATCTCAATAGAAGGCTGAGAAGTTCAGAAAATCATCCAGCTACTCTTAATGACTTAGGAATCTAACTCAGAGGAATCTGGGAAGGATTAGATCAAAACATTTTAAGATCACTCATTTTGATTATGAAGCGTCGTTGTCGAGCTGTAATTAACGAAAGGGGTGGAAATACCAAGTATTAAATCACTTATCAGCATTCCAGTGTTTTGAAAGTTGTTTATTTCTCTTCTTTCACATAAGATTCGGTGAAATCCTGAATTTTTCTTCAATTTAATGCGTCTTGTTTCGTTCAAAACCTACCCGAGAGAACATAAAAATAAGATATAAAGTCAATGTAGTGTTAACTTTCATTAAAACTGAGATTTTCAGAATGTGCGTTAATTTTTTTGCGCAGTGTAATTTGTGAGGTTACTGGTTCTTGGTAGCCAGCCGATGATTAAGATTTTCATATGAACGATTGGTCAGATGAATTCTATCGTTCGGAAATTCACCACCTTCGGCCAAACAAAAGAAATCCTTCGCTCTCTCAGATCTTCTAACTTTGTTTGCTCAACTTTCAGCAAAATGCTTTCGTATACTCTTATACACTATACTCATAACTACGAGTATAACTCAGCAAATTTCTAAATAGCTGATATTGCCTACTGTGGCAGGTGCGTTGATGGCTCGAAACTTGTTACACTTTAAATGCCTGACCCGGTATTTGAATCATTTAATCTGAACTCTAGGAACTAACGTCGACAGTGCAGGAATCGAAATATTTTTGGTAGTATTTGAAGCGCAACGCACAATTCCGCTATAACGATTCATTGAAACACGATTAATTTTTCCGCTGGGTGAGCTACAAAATTCCACAAAACTCGCGATATTTTGGCTTTTGTTTCTGATGCAATTCTATTATGAAATCGTAGTCATTTTTGGCTCGATTGTATTACCATATTTATAGTCTGATGGCCATAGAATTCATCCGAACTTTTATATTCTGATTTGTATATTATAGGATGAATTTCTCTGTTTTTGCAGAAAATATTTTCAATCAAATAGTGACCATGCTTCGATTATAACTAATGAAAACATTACATTTTTGTATCGATACCCACAGACATATCTCAATTATAGATTTGTATTCCAGATCCTCTCATATGTGCTTAGAACCTACATTCCATAAAAAAATATAAATCACAAAAGTCTCTGAACCACAACTTATTAATCCTAAGAGATAGAGATAAATTAATGGCATATTGCGTTTATCTTTCTTGGAGCAAACCATAAAGACTGCATTGCTCTATTGTCTTTTGTTTTCGAGTTATAAAACAAAATTGACAATTTGAACTTTCTTCATTATCTCCGCTCCTGTGTGTGCTTAAATTGGAAACAAAAACATTATACAGACTTTTTTTGATAGAATTCCAGGAGCTTAATCTGGTTTTTGCTGGGTGGTTTCCTTTCTGATTTAATACATAAAATTTCGTTTTTTATTCATAGAAAGAATTATTTATATCTACTTATAAATAACCACCGTTTTCTTCTCCTTTTAAAAATATATAACATGTCATTTATCGCTTTTAGGTCAGTGGTGACGATAACAGATTTATAGTTAACCAAAATTTCACATTGTACTGTCTCATCTCGAACTTTTCACTTAAGCGAAATCAAGAAAGTTGCACACGGTATATTATAATTTATCTTCAGGAATCACTCTGTATTTCCCGACAGTCCACTAATATTTTTTTTCCGATATACAGGGTGTTTCCTAATTGAATGTCAATGTTTATGGGAGTTATTTTGGAATATGTCCTAAACGTCTTACCTTTTGAGTTACAGGGTGGTGAAGTTTTCAAAAATGAATAATTTCTTATTAATATCTACAATACCACTTCTGATATTTCAATGAAATTTGTCATACATGTACTATGAATCAAGAGGCATTTTTTAATGTATCGCTTTTTTTCATTTCCACCAGTGGCGTTCGTACGTGATTTGATCTGCCTATTTTGGCAGACATTAATGTTACGCCACAAATTTTTCCTGAAATAAAATTTTTTGAAATTCCCAATTATTTCTCACCAAAGATCAAAGATCTCTTGACTTCTTTCAATCCGATGCACGGTTTTCACTTAAAAAAATAAGAAGCGTTTCTCTGCATTGAAATAAATCCCATTATGTATGTAAGTAAGAAAGAACTTATTTTAGTACGCTGTGGCCAAATTACGTATGAACGCCACTGGAGGATATTGAAAAAAAGTGATTCTTTAAAAATGCCTCTTGAATCATAGTACATGTAGGTATGACGAATTCCATCGAAATATATCAAGTGGTAATGTAGATATCAATAAAAAATATTTATTTTTGAAAACTTCACCACCCTGTCAATCAAAAGGTAAGACCTTTAGGACATTATGTTCATATGAAGTTGACATTCAATTAGGAAACACCCTGTATTGCTGAATGGTTGAACATTATATTCCGATGTAATCAGTCTTGAAGAATTCGTTCATTTCCTGCACGTGGAAGTTAAAACTTCAGATTTTCCATACTTTTTCTTCTTAATTAAGTGATACCTAAGAGAACAAAAGCGTGACAGTTAACTATCAGGCATATGGATACTTGTGAAGTTTTTTAAGTACGAATGCATCAAAACTGATCATTAAACTTTGCCGTTTTATTCAGTATTCCATGATAATATGGAAATTCACTACCTCAATTTCAGCCTGTTTTCTAAGCGAAATTGGTTATTAACAACATCAAGGTGTTCATCGAGTTCGATCTCTTGAGGTTCCAAATTTCGTTAATTCACTTGAAATTCACTTGATCTCATTATGGAATTTATGAATTCCTGCGGAGGGAAAGGAAATATCCGATATTCACTTTAGTTTTCAGTTTGTTGGCCTATTAGACGTTTTAGGAGAACTAGAAAATATTTCGTTCTGAAATTTTAGGTGCAGCCTTGAGGGTGAAGAAATTCTTCGCCTAAAATATTTTCAAGTCCACAGTGTTGCCACGTCTATCTCAAACACATATCTACTTTCTTATTTCAAATGGAACTACCTATATTTTCATTTATATATCGATTCAATACAAAATTCGCAGTATAACCCACTTGAAAAATTTCTCTGCTATGCACTGTTGCCAAGTTATTCACAAATTCCTGAAACTTTTGACATTTGCATTGCCAGTTGGGAAATGCAATATCTCGAATATTTTCTATGCGAACGGAACCAAACTCAGCAGTCTCATAGTAAAGACTCGATGCATTCATGTGGTATATTCAGTATTTTGATACATCGTAAAGTTTTTCGACGATACTGCTCCGAAAATGTGAAACTCAAAATTGAAATATTTCGAGATTTTCAAATGGCAACCCCATATTTATTTTACAGCATTCTATTCGAAATAAAAAATGAATGGCAGTCTCCTTTTACACTAATTATTTATTTTGGATAGTTTTCGAATAAGATAAAAAATCCTGAAATTTTTCAGTATTTAGAGTTAATGATTAAATGGTTCTATGATTATGGCGTGAATAGTTGAAGTAGATTCTATGGTTCAAATCATAAAATGTATTCAATGATCATGGTCAAAAAAGTTTACCCATATTATTCAAACACGATTCGAGTTGTTTCACAATTCACGGGAAATGCCAAAAAGTTATCGAAATGACCTGTAGGACCTTTAACAATCGTTATTCATATTTAGCAAGAATGACTTGAAAGAAATTCCGAAAATTGTTTAGGCTTTCTGTAATTCTAGCCTTATGTTCACTAATTATTTATTTTGGACAGTTTTCAAATGAGATGAAAAATACTGCAATTTTTTAGTATTTATAGTCATGTTCAATGGACATAAAGCTGTGTGATTATAAAGTGAATTATCGGAATGAATCCTATTGTTGAGGTCATGAACATAGGGCCAGGATTACAGAAAGCCTGAACAATTTTCGGAATTTCTTTCCAGTCATCCGTGCTAAATGTGAATAAAGGTTTTTGAAGGTCCTAATAGGTCCTTTCAATAATTTTTTGTCATTCCCCGTGAATTGTGAAACCACCCGAATCGTGTTTGAAAATATGGGTAACTTTTTTCTATGACAACATGATCATCGAATACTTTTTATGATTTCAACCATAGAATCTACTTCAACTATTCACGACATAATCGATAGAACCATTTCATCCTAAACAGGACCATAGATCATTAACTATAAACACTGAAAAATTTCAGTATTTTTCATCTTATTCGAAAACTATCCAAAATAAAAATTAGTGTAAAAGAGACTGCCATTCATTTTTTATTTCGAATCGAATTGTGTAAAATAAATATGGGGTTGCCATTTGAAAATCTCGAAATATTTCAATTGTAAGTTTCACATTTTCGGAGCAGTATCGTCGAAAAACCTTACGATTTAACAAAATACTGAATAGACCACATAAATGCATGGAGTCTTTACTATGAGACTGCTGAGTTTGGTTCTGTTCGCATAAAAAATAATCGAGACATTGCATTTCCAAACTGGCAATGCAACTGTCAAAAGTTTCAGGAATTTGTGAATAACTTGGCAACAGTGCATATCATAGAAATTTTTTTTGTGGGTTATACTGCGAATTTGGTATTGAATCGATAAATGAAAATATAGGTATGTTGTTCCATTTGAAATAAGAAAGTAGAAGAGTTTCTTCACCCTCAATGCTGCACCTAAAATTTCAGAACGAAATATTTTCTAGTTCTCCTAAAACGTCTAATAGCCAACTTAAAAGGAAAACCCTGTATGCTCTATGCGAAAAATAAATTCTCCCATTTTTGTCATTGATCTCATTCATTAAACAAATTTTTGGTTTTTCAATGTGTCGTTCAAGTAGAACAAGCGCTCAAAAACTGCTATTCTGGAAGACAGATGAATTGACTTGACAGATCATACAGTTTATTATGTTACGTTCAATTTCGCTCCGACATTCGAGACAAGTTCAATCCGAATAAAAAACGAGTATCCTGACCCACTGAAACAAAACAGAAATTCACTTTCAAATGTGAAGTTATTGAGTATATCTGACAAATAAATTCTTTTCAGCCAACCTGGATACACAGGCAGAACAGAATCACTTGCAGATGGCAGTTCTGTCTTTTTTAAATGCGTTGAAAGAAAGTACAAGGACAATCGAAGATGTTTGAACTTTCTTTCGTTAGCCGGATATTTGAAAAGAAGATACTGCATATCGATGATTTATCTTAACAAAGGAATAATCGAATATATAAATATGATTCTGATGTGAATATTTCTAATTTCTCTATACATTCGTGTATATGGAATTTTGTCATTTGAATGTTGAAAGATAAAATACTAACTTGAACTAAATCAAAAAACTGCGTAGGAGTAATTCCTATTATAGTAATCACTCACAATATAAAAAATTTTATATCACAGGATACATTATTCGTCATTAAGTTAGTAAAATGAATAGTCCAATTTGACATCTATAAAAAACCGTTAATGATACTTTCCTAATATTTTATTCAAGCGCTCGTTCGTATCGTGAAGAGATCCTTCCGAATTTAACAGAAGAAGGTTCTAAATTTCGGGTGTTGAAATGATAAAAAATGGTTTTCCGAAAATAAACACAATTTATTAAATTCGAAATTATTTGTTATTTTCACCAGGGGGGTCCGTACAGATTTCTGTCCTAATAGATTTGATGAAAAAGGTGTACGCGAATGCTTTTGTTCAAATTCAAAATTATTTTCATAATCACCACATAATTTACAGCGAGAATAGTATCTTGACCGTCGACGAAAACTTTTGCAGATAAAAAATAGAATGCTTTTTTCATCTAAGAGAAAGAGAAATTCTTTGATCACTTTCGAAAACTTCTAAACTCTAGACACATTATATTTATATTAAGATATACAGATTAAGGTATCTCAGTGCATTCATTTTCGAAAAAAATGTCGTGCATAAACTACATCGCGTTTCTTTTGACAATGAAAACACCTTCCAACAAAATTGGTGAACTTTCATCGGAAAAGCGACGATATGACCATTGTTTAAACAATGACATGACTCTCAATTTGATCTACTGGGTAGTGAAAATGATGGAACTGTACTGTTTTTATCTATGTCTAGACGATTTTGGAAGTAATCAAAGAATTTCGTGATTCTCTCAGATGAAATTTAATTTTCATCTCAAAGTAGGTATTCATTGCATATGAAAAAATCACGATAACATTCTCACTGGTAATTATGTGGTGATAGTGAAAATAATTTTAAATTTGAAAAAATTTGAGAAAAGCCCTGAGCAGGAGTTTTTTAGCGCACGTTCATTGGTGGGGCAATAAACTATTACCTCAGAATTTAATATGGCAGATTGATACTTATTTTATCTCAACACAATCGGTTTTATATTCTGAAAATTATTCAGGAAATCAAATATGTTAAAAATATGAAAAAACATTGAATTTTTATGGTTCCGGTGATAAGATCCTCTGGAAATTTTGCATGAACATTCAGTATATCATCTTGATTCACAAAATAAATTTCACTTGAGTCTGTTATCCTATTATGGAAATATAGAGATTCTTATTTTCGATATTCCAATTGAATTTTCTATGGTTCTGTTGACACTGTGACCAAACAATTTTGCATAAATATTCAGTATAACAGTCTTTATTCACAAAAAAATTCACTCGAATCGGATTTCCTGTTATGGAAATATAAAGATTTTTCTGATCAAAATTCTAATCGAATTTTCTATGGTTCTGTTAAAGCCACTGTACAATAACCGAGTCATTTGGGACCCGAACTCATCATGAAAATATCAAGTCTCTATGACAATCCCTTCGAAAGTTATTGTGCTCACGGACGTCCCTACGGACATAATAAAATTTGACTACGAATTCGTCATCCATCAGGGAGTCTAACCCAATCGTTCGAGACCATTTTCGGCTCAACATTCGAAAATTACAGCAATTCGGGCAAAATGATATAACACTGTTGAACGAGCGCTCGAAAGCATTGGCGTACCATTTCTCACCAAATTTATTCGAACAGAAGTCTGTACAGACACGATGGTGAAAATTAAGAATAATTTTTGATTGAAAAAATGTGTTTTGATGCGCTATCATAGCCTATCAAAAGGCAAACGAATTTCTTGTAGGATGCGGAAAATATTTCCGAAAAATATTTTCTTTATTTCAACATCCAGTACCTCAGAAACAATGCGTCAGACACTGGCGCAGCCAGGGGGGGGGGGCTTTGGGGCTGCAGCCAAGATTAATTTCTTCGTTATTTCTTTCTTCTTTATTTTTTTGCAACCTTCGTTATTCACTGTATCATCAAAAATTTTTCAGTTCATTCCCCCCCAAAATAAAATCCTGGCTGCGTCACTGGCGTCAGAGACCCAAAGTTCATAGAAGCTTTATGTCAAAGAATCATCTAAGGATGAATATCTCAGCACCATATCCAGAATCACCCTGTATTTCATGATATACAGAGTTTTTCAATCAAAAAAACGAGAAAAATTTACGATCCCGCTTTTCAAAGATGATTGTCGGTCGAGAAGAATTGAATCTATTGTACTGAACCTAATAGACCAGAAAAAAAATTGTTTGTGAACTGTTATCCTGCATGGACAGATCCGCGCCAATGTTACTCTGTATGTATAACCCAAAACCCATTATCGTCATGTTGTGGGGTTTAGGACAGGTGTAAAGGTGAAGAGTGCCTAAGTAAATACATTTGCGAATAATTCGAAATGAACTAGAATAGGTCCTAAGCGATTCAATGTGAGATGCTGTTTTACCTCCATTCAGTGCAAGAATTGGTTAAGGTTAATGGTTGATGCTGACAGTTTCTATTGAAGATATTCCTACACTATTCCTAGATAATCTGTCTTTGCTGGTTCTAATTCATTGTTGTTTCGGAAACATTTTTCAGGATAGCGTTCATACCTGATCGTCCAAAATCTAGTTTAAAATATGATTTACTCAAACTCACTTATTTCCACAAGAATCAGTTTGATCACCTCTTCTTTTTGGGCGCTCATTCTAAAGGGTATTCTAATAAGAGGTGTTATTTTGATATTCAAAGAAAAATACCATTTTTCAATATAAATGTTCGAATGTTTATTTCATTATAAAGAAGAAGCTATGCCTTTAATAGTGAAAATAACAGGCAAATGACCACCACGACCACGCTTACAGGATCATATCCTTTTAATGTTATTTTCCAGAACCAAATCGCAAAGTGGCTGACCTATGTCCTCGATAGCCTCAATAATTCTATCTTTGTGGTCTTGAATCGACGATGGGCTATCCAGTTTCGACCATAAAAGTCATTAATCATCTCTCGATAGCGCCTGGGTTTTCTTCAACACTTTCGGCTATATCAGCAATATTCTCAGCTATTCTTGAGCGACGTGCAAGAGTTTCATTCTTCACATCACTAACTTGTCCCAACAGCTCCAATTTTTCCACCAACTTCTTTATTGCGGTCCGACAGGATGCTTCACGACGACGCAAAAATGTTCGGGTTTTACGAACCGTCTCTGCCAAATTTTCACCATTTTTATAGTGAATTTCAATCATTTCAATGCGTTCTTGAAGCGTTTATCGTTTCATTTTTATTAATGGCGTAGTGTCTACTTGTCAAATGTCAAAAATGACAGCTTCAAACGTGACATCTACCGAAATGGTGGGCTATTCAAAATAACACCTTTAATTGAAAAACCCTATACTTAAACGAGTGCTATATCGTTTTGTCCATATGTCTTAAATTTTAGAATTTTAAGTCTCAAACGATAGGGTTCGACTCCGTGATTAAATTCAACTCTGTCCGTGGGGCCGTCCGTCCGTAAGCAAGATATCTTTCAAGGGGATTGTCTTATAGACAATGCAAAATGCCTCGCTTGAGTTCGTTAACCAGCCAAATCGTACAGGTTCCATGAAATATGACCACTCAAAATTTTTCTTCCTCAATATCAGACACAAAACAAACCCAATCAAAACTTAAATGTAAGATTCTAATAATGAGCCTAATGCACAATTTTGTGGCCATAATGTTAACAGAACCATTAAGAGGATCGCATCATCTGAACCATAGAATTTATTTTTGTTTCAATTATTGATTTTTTACAAATTTCATTTTCTGAATAATTTTCAGAATGCAATTTCGATCGTACTGAGATTTCTCGAGTCCTATGCTAAAATTTGACGTAATAGCATTATTTCTCCATCAATTCATTTAAGAAAAGCACCTGCTCAGGGCTATATTCTCGAAATATTCCATTCTAACTTTTCAAATTACTAAGAAATGTAATAACACACACTATGTACCTATTATTTATTATAATCTTCGGCTATCGATTTCGGAATTATTCCATCATCAGGCCAGCTGAAAGTATACAGTATATTTTTACAAGAAATTAACTCTAGATATAAAATTAAATTCACCTTAGAACACTCTGCAGTAAATTCACTAAATTTTTCGGATCTAAACATAACACTACATGATGATAATGCTTTTCATTTTGAAATCTACAGAAAACTAACACAAACTAACATAATATTTCCTTTTAGCATATATCACGCACTCACAATGAGCCGCATTCGGATTTTTATTTCACAGACTTCTCAACACCTCTTAACACCAGAAAATAATAGGAAAGAACTGTATATAATTTACCGAATAGGCAGGGAAAATTAATATTCCAAATCATATATCGACGAAATTCCAACATTCATGAAAAGAAAAATAATTCTTGATAAGATCTACCCCCACACACCCAACAGGAAACATTTTATATCAACACCATATTACGAAGATCTTCATAAAAAACTAAACCATACTCTAGAGAAATACAATTATACACTAACAAGTAAACGACACAGAACATTAGCGGATATACTGATAAACAATAAAATAAAATCTAAACGTGAACAATCCAGCGGAGTCTATACCTATGAGATAACATGCAAAAACTGCCCTTCATTTTACATAGGAATGACAACTCGTAACGTAGAAAAACGATTCAAAGAACATAAAAGAAATCAACCCCATTTCGCTTTAGGGACACATTCAAACGATGCCAGACCACATATCACATTTGATAATCTGAATTTACTTCATAAAGAAAAAACTACCATAAAATAATATTACTCGAACAACTAGAAATTTAAAAAAATAGAGATAACCAATTTTACTTAATGATAATGAAGAATTAAAAAGAAGGAGCATTTTCAAACTCAAAGATTCTTAAAAAACGACGGTAAATATTAAATTTCAAAAAATTCCTGCCACCAATAGACACTCTCATAATAACATTTCAGATATCACTCAATATTTCTCACATATCCTACAATTCCATATTCAGTTGAAATTCCTGCAAGAACAGATATACCAGTAATAAAAGTTGACTATAGATCGAAAATTTTAACAATTCTGACGAAAGAAAACCATTTTAAATGTTTTAAACGATTTATGTTCATTTTATTCACAGACAGAAAGTTGCATACTCTCACCTGAATAAATACATGTTTCACATTAATTTTTATACTTTCAGCTGGCCTGATGATGGAATAATTCCGAAATCGCTCGACGAAGATTATAATCAATAATACATAGTGTGTTTTATTACATTTCTTACTAATCTCAAGAAACATACTATGGAAGAATTCATTTGTAAAACTAACTTTTCAAAATATTCAAATGATAATGAATCCTTCTGAGAACCTCAGATACAGGTTACCAGAAATCCAAATCAAGATTTTATCATTGAAGCATGCCTGTCTACAAAAGTGTACATATATCTTCGTACGATTTAGAAATGGGACCGCGAATGAAAATCGAAATATTTTCAATCAGACCCTTTTGTCATGCTGGGGAAATATAAAAATAATAATACATCACGTTCTTTGAGAGGATGACAGATGAAGTAAATGAAAGTACGATATTTCCGTTCCTAAAGAAGGATTATTTGGTGTTGAATGGAGCATCATTTGTGCGTATAGGGTGAATGTGAGTACGCAGTTAGTGATTCAAGTTTAATATATTTTCGATTTTTGATTACAGGGCTGTTTATGTTATGTTATATGAACACTGAAGATTATGTTTCAATGATATTTCATATCTTAAAGACATATACAAATAAATTATTCAACTTCTTCTGGACCTTTTCGAGTGCGTACTCTTATGCACGCTTATACTTAAAGAGTACGCTTTATTACCATAATTCTATATAATACTTATTTTTGAATGAAGAACGATTAAAAGCGAACCAAAACTTTTCTATTTATTAAACCTTTTTTTAAAAACATAACATCTTATAGGTACTTGGTGATTAGTGATGATATTATCACAACATGAAAATTAAATTAAAAGAAACTCTCCTCCACCTAACTTCACCCAACAAAGTGTTATCAAGTTATCTGATGAAACAAAATAGTACTCTTCGCAGTCGGAGCATATGAATTCTCCTATACATAATTTATCCACTACTGGATTAAGCTTTAATAATATATTGTTAAAACTGATATTTCTACAGTGTTTCAGAAATCTCTTACTAACAAATATGGGTGGGAATACTTATTTAATCGAGGGCAAAATCTTCTTTAAATATAACCAACTTTTATTACGAAATACACTATGACATAATTATCCATACTAAATACTGTCTGTCTGTCTGTTACTCTTTCACGCCTAAACGGCTGAACGGATTTTGATGAAAGTTGGTATGGTGATAGATGATAACCTAGAAATGGTCATAGGCTATAAATAATCACGCCATCGTTCTTTGGGGGTAGGCAGTAGGCAGATAACTAAATTGATTTAGTGATTTTTAGTCGTTTTTGTTGGGACTTTTGCTCTTTCACGTCTAAACGGCTGAACAGATTTTGATGAAATTTAGTGAGGTAATAGATGTTTACCTAAAAACGGATATAAGATCAAAATGATCACGTCATCGTACTTAGGGGGTAGGAAGTAGGCAGAAAACTGAATTGAGTTACTTAGTGAGTTTTTTATGGTTTTTGCTGGGAGTTTTGCTCTATCATGCCTAAACGGCTGAACGGATTTTGATGAAATTTAGTTGGGTGATAGATAGTAACCTAGAAAAGGATATGGGCTATTAATAATCATGCTATCGCACTTAAGGCGTAGGCAGTAGGCAGAAAACTAATTAAGTTAGTGATTTATAATCGTTTGTTTTAAAAGTTTACCTCATTCACGCCTTAACGTCTGAACGGATTTTTATAAGACTTGGTTAATATAAAGATAGGATCCTAGGCACGGACACAGGCTACTTTTTACGGCGGGAAAATACCTCATTCCCGTGGAAATCTAGCGTGATCGTGTCAAGAAGCGCATGACGCCATAGCTACTGAAATGATTTTGATGTTTTTTTTTAGCTGAGTAGTTCAAGTGAGTATTTGATCACTTTTTTAATTTAGAGGGTCGGAAGGCGCCATAATTCAGGGAATTTATGATAAAATTTTGATTCAACTGTCTTTATTTAACAGTTTTACTTGGATCGAAATTTGCGGATGTCACATACTGTCTAACATCGGGGGTTGGCAGGTAGGTAGTTAGTAGTATTTTAAACCGATTTACATTATTTACTTTTTATATTTACCAAAGAAAAATTCGGATCTATCCATTGTGTAGCTTAGGTTGCTTTTGAACAAATTTTGATGTGAAGTTGAGGACTGGAACACGATAGTGGGACATTGTTGCAGGGGGACTTATAGCCGGGAGAAAACAAAAATACTTATGGGGACGAAGTCGCGGGTAAAAGCTAGTTCATAATATGTCAATTGAACTTTTTCCATACTAGTAATAAAGAGAACATACGCGAGTAGAATAGTAGTGGGTATTCTACTCGCTTATAAAGAGCTATTATTCACTCAGTGATTTAGGGCCACTCGTCTGTGGCTCGTAGCCTAAACTTCACCCTGTGAATAAAAGCAATCATCATACGGTTGTTGCATAATATACAATTGAGCACCAAAAGAAATCTATAAGTTTATTTATAGTCGAAGTGAGCATCTTTCAATTGGTATCGAAGAAGTGGATTAAAATCTATTTCAGTTAAAACTCAACAATACTTTCGATATTTTTGATTTTGGTCTGCATATGATACGTTTATAAAGAACTGTTCCTGTCAGTAGTGGCTGGTGTATAGGTGCTGCGAAGCACCTTTTTTCAAATAGATAAAACATAGGGTTTTTTGGAAGAAGAAACATCGATTTTTGTACAACTGTCAAAAAAACTTGACTTTTCTTCATCACTATGGATTTTTTCACCGTTGAAAAAATTCTTTTTTTAACGATGAAAAAAGTAAATACCGTTCAAACCGTTAAAAATACTATATTATATTATAAGGATTAAAAGTGCCTATTTTTTTTAGGAACTTCAGTCCGTATAATATACACTATTTTTTCTCCAACAAACCAAAATTAAAATAAATTCGGCGATAGCAAGTCGGTAGTCAGGGATATCTGGTATTGTTGGTGAAAATTGATTGTCAAGTAGACGTCAAATGCAATTACTTTTAATCCAAGGATTAAAAGTAGCGTTTTGAATCCTAGGATTAAAAGTGTTGCTAAGCAAATAGCAAATTTTTGTACGGTAAGGGAATTTATGACTTTTGCTGAAAATAGTACAAAACTGTCAACATTTTTTGATGGTTGGAGAAAATAGTATATTATATTATAAGGATTAAAAGTGCATATTTTTTTACGAGCAATATTTGCAGTTGCAAGGCGCAGCCGAGCGAATGCAAAATTGCGAGTTAAAATAGGCACTTTTAGTCCGAATAATATATACTGTTTTTTCTCCAACCAAGTCAAAATTACAATAAAATTGGTTTTAGTCAAAAATCGTCAATAATTTGGTTATGAATTTGAACACATACTAATCATGACAGTGATTGTCAAGTAGACGTCAAATGCAATTTTTTTTAGTCCTAGGATTAAAAGTAGCGTTTTTAATCCCAGGATTAAAAGTGTTGCTAAGTGACGAGTGAATTTTTGTACGGTAAGGGAATTGGTGACTTTTGCACCTGAAAATAATACAAAAATGGCAACATTTTTTGATGGTTCGAGAAAAAAGTCTTTTTTTTCTGTGACGGGAAAAAATGTAACATTTTATATCTCTTGACAGGTCACAAAATAGGACTTTTTACAAAATTACTTCTTGTGCTGCCAAAAAAAAGTACTCACATTTTTTTTCCCGGTGACAGAAAGTAATTTCGTGAACAGTTATATTTCTTTCACTATTAAATGGTCGTTTTTCCTATTACAGAAAAAAATAGTTTATTAGGTATACACAGGAAAAATATTAGATTTTAGCTCTCGGCTTTTTGTATAACCTCGAGATGAAATCTAATACTTTTTTTCCTTGTATAATAAATAACTATTTTCAACGGTGAAATAAAGTAAAGACTGTATGCATAGAAAAATTACATTTGAAGCGTTATCTCAATCATTTAATATTTCAGACGATGTAAATTCACATTCACAGTTGTACAAAAAATGTTGTTTGTATTTCGTGCGTATAAAATTCGTGTCTTCATGGCACATTCGAGTGAATTTTTAAGTGAAAAATTAACACTCTCATATGCTATGAAAAAACACTCATTTTACGCACTTAATAAAAAAAACTATATGTATAATGAAATTATCACTGGCTGGGTTACCCAGCTAACGTTGTTTTGCCATTATCTTCATTATTGTAGAAATAGTATATTATATTATAAGGATTAAAAGTGCATATTTTTTTTACGAGCAATATTTGCAGTTGCGAGGCGCAGCCGAACGAATGCAGAATTGCGAGTTAAAATAGGCACTTTTAATCCGAATAATATATACTAATTTTTCTCCAACCAAGTCAAAATTACAATAAAATTGGTTTTAGTGAAAAATCGTTCATAATTTGGTTATGAATTTGAACACAGAATCATGACAGTGATTGTCAAGTAGACTTCAAATGCATTTACTTTTAATCCAAGGATTAAAAGTAGCGTTTTTAATCCTAGGATTAAAAGTGTTGCTAAGCAACGAACAAATTTTTGTACGGTAAGAGAATTTTCCGCCGACCTCGAAATAAAAGGTCATTTTAATGTGTACGAAATTGAGCATTAATAACCCATTTTAATGCTCAATTTTTTTAGCCATTTTAATGTGCAATGTCTTGTGCAAAATGAAAATCTATTTCAATCAAGAATTCATACACAATTCATGTTGAGATCGTCGGAAAAATCTTGTAATCAACTCTGTTATTAATCGAGCGACTAATGGTCTCGAACTATCAAAGCGTTCGCTCCGCTCACGCTTTAAAATATCTTGACCATTAGTCGCCGTCTTTAATAACCTAGTTGATTAAATAACTAATATGACTTTTGCACCTGAAAATAGTACAGAAAAGTCAACATTTTTTGATGGTTGGAGAAAAATACTTTTTTACTTTTGTGGTTTGATGTTCTGCGTCTGTCGACTACGAATCTGCGCCTTTTTTTTTGTTCAAAACTTTTCGTTGATTCCATTCATTTCTTGCCTCTTGCGATTATGTTGCACGTAACTGCGCCATGTTAACAAGCACATCTGCGTTTTCCTGTTAGATTTGTACGCCTTGCCTTCGTGCTCTTTCATTTTGCAAGAATCAAGAACATTATCTTCGATTTCTCCTATACTACTCTATCTACGGTTTATTCAGGAGAATTCTAAATTGGCAAAAGTTATTCAAACCATCAAAATTATTCATGTGACACCGTAGCGCACTCTATTATGGCTAACGTTGTGGTTTCTGTGACCGACAATGAGGTTTTCTCACCTTTTGAACTATCCCTAGTCCTCTACGAACATTTCAAAACCCAGAAATGTGCAGGAATTGAAGCCAGGGGACCATCAAAAACGCCTTGATTACGCCAATGAAATGATGAACCGATGTGAAGCGTACGACAACATTTTTTCTCTGATGAAGCCCATTTTCAACTCAACGACTATGTAAACCAACAAAATTGCTGATATTGGTCTTCAGAAAATCCCAAAGAAAAATATGAAACTCAACTGCATAGTCTGAACTCTGAAGGTCACAGTTTGGTGTGCAATACACGCACAAGACATTATTGGCCTTTACTTTTTCAAAGACAGACGCGAGCGAGTAGAAACAGTGGCTTCTGATCGTTATGTGGACATGTTGAACATTTTTTCTGAACCAGCCCTTCAAGACTTTGATTGATACAATCAGGACACTTGGTTCCAGCAAGACGGGGCCACTTGTCACACTTCAAATCGGTCTTTACCTGTTATTCAGGCGCTTTAGCCTGAAAATTGATTTCACGGCGTGGAGACCTTTCATGGCCCCGCAGAAGCCCGGACTTGACACCCTGTAGCTTTACTTATAGGGATACCTCAAAAGTGTAGTCTACCTCAATAATCCTTGTACTCTTATTGCGTTGAGGGAAAATATCCGCCAGGAAATTCAAGCCATCGGTCCAGAAACTTTGCGACGTTTTTTTCTAAATTTTGGGGTTCGACTCGAAGAGTGCCAGCAGAAAAACGGTAGACATTTGGACAGTGTAATTTTTAGATATGAATTTCCAGAGAGCTGAGCACTATTTGTAGAAACAAATCAAAATTAACCTGATCGTTTTTGTTTTATTAATCTTTTAAATCGGAATTCCTTACTTGACCACTCAGTATAAATAAATGATATGATTGTTTACTTAGTAATTTCGTGCCTTCGTACATTTAATTGTTTTCTTTTGTCGTTTTACCGCAAAGAACCCAAATAAAGTCCTGAACCACACTTTGTGATGGTAAATAATAAATTATACGAGTGGGTATATCTAACACCAAGAAACTTCTCGCCCACATATCATGACATTCAATACGAAAAAGGTATTCGTGTTGCCAACTTCTGAAGCAAATAAAATGAACAAAATTCTGATTTCTTTATGTCCAACATATACAGAAAACTAAACTCTGAATTCCCAAACTCCCTGAGACAGGTCCGTGCAAAACTCCGACTGTTATCTATGTTCTTACAATATGTAATGCCAACTTTCTTCTCTTGATGGAAGTATCCAATGAAAAATGAAAAATTTTACGACAATTCCTACTTCAGGGTCAAGCATATCTTATGTCATATTGAGAATTTAGACCAGTTAGTAGCCACTGCTATATCTAAGAAAATTAAAGTTTGCTAATGATTCGAACTGTATAGGGTGGCCACAATTGGTGATCCCTGAACTACAAAATGAATGGCACAATAATATTACGATCATATTTTTTCGAGAAACTCATTTTGCCATCAACAGCATTGCTCTATTTTTTTTTCGAGTTATTAGCCGAAATTGACATTTGGACAATTTCAATTGTGGTCATTATCTCCGTTATTCCTGATTGTCCTAAGGACATTATACAGACACTTTTTGATAGCAACTGACATAATCTAATTTTTGCTGGAGATTTAATTCCTGATTTATCAATCAATTTTTGGTTTTTTTTTTTCAAGAAAACAATTATTCATTTTTACGTAAGAATAATCAACTACTTTATCAAAGACAGCGACTAATCGTCCAAATTTAACGCGTGAGCGTAGCGAATTTCTCATGGTTCTGTTAGTTAGTCAGTTTAAAGAGGGGTTACAGTTCACTGCGACCTTAAGGTCTATTGTGTCCCCTTACAGAGCTGTTCTGGCCAAAACCTTCATAGCTCGCCTTCCATTTCCAGAGATCTAATGAAATCTAATAACTGTGAAGGCTTCAATGAGGCTAGTTCTCTTACAAGTTTCTCGTCCAAGGTATTCCCTCCTCAGGCTTGCAATGCCAAGGCATTCCGTGACAAGGTGAATGGGGGTTTTTTCCTCCTCCCCACAGAACCTACACTCGTCAGTGTCCGACATCCTCAATAAGGTGCTGCCTGAGGCGACAATGTCCTGTAAGAAAGCCAGTGAGGAGGTGTAGTTGCTTCTTACCAAGATCCAGATATCTTTTGGATCCCGCTGTCTCGAAGTTCCGAAGGAACTCAGTGGAATGATCCATCCCTGGGAGATTCCGCCAGAGTTTTTCCCTCTCGGATTTTTCCTTCTCCAGAAACTTCTTCTTATAGGTACATTTAGATATACCACAGAAGGGTTCTGGTCCAATGAGTGACATTTGTGCGCCCTCTTTGGCAAATGTATTGGCCTCTTCCTTTCCTTTGATTAACGAGTGGCCAAGAACCCAGATTAGAAAGACCTTATTTTTCTTGCCTACCTCGTTGAGTTTGTTTTGGCACTCCCAGATCATTGTAGAGTCGATGACGTAGGAGCTCAGTGCTTTAATAGCAGCTTGACTATCTGAATGTATGGCTATATCACACTTCTGACAGTTTTTTTCTAGATTTATATCTAGACATCTTGAAAGACGCTTGAAAGACGCTCATACAGGAGCCTAGCGAAAGTGCACACTTGGTACTTGGCCCGTATTTCCCAGCGCCTGCTTCTGTAGAGGTTTTGGAACCATCTGTATACCATTTTACGGTATTTTCTTTGAGAATATAATCGGTGTATTCCCATTTCCAATAATCTCTTTTACTTAGCAATGTCATGAAGTTTTTCTCAGTGATTACTTTCTTGATCATTATGGTTCTGTTAACATTATGACCATAACATTTTGCATGAAAATCCAGTATATTAGTTTTCATTAAAAGAAGCAATTCCACTCGAATAGGATATGGAAAGAATAATACTTCTTTTCAATATTCCAATTGAATTCTCTGTTTACACTATGACCACAAAATTTTGCTGAGATATTGAGGAACAAAAATTTGGAATGGTCATATTTTATAAAACACCCTGTACGATTTGGATGGTTAACGAATTTAACCGTGGCTTTTGAGAATCAAACTCACCATGAAAATCTCAAGTCTCTAGGACAATCCCTTCGAAAGTTATCTTGTTTACGGCCGGATGGCCCCACGGACCGAATTGAATTTGACAACGGATTTGTCATCAAGAAATCGAACCCTATCGTTTGAGACCATTTTCGGCTCAAAATTCTAAAAGTTCTTTTAAGCCGGAATGGAAAAATTGAGACTGTTTGGTAGCACTCCTTCTTTCAAATTATTCTGTGTGCTGCACATCATCGTCGCATACACAGGGTGTCCCGGGAAGAATGCGACAAACGGAAACCATGAATCAAGGACATCAAGGTGGATTCACAACAAGAGGTTTTAATCGTTTGAGGGCCTTTGTTTGAGTTACAGGGTGATATTCATCTGATTCATCAATTTCAAAGTTCAATAACTTTCGAACGAATGATTTCAAATTAGGAAGTTTTATCAATCTTTAGGGTTGCCATCTTTCGATTTTCCAGAAATTAAATAAATCAAATCCGCAATAGCGACATTTCGGACTTTTCTATTTTCATGAATATTGGAACGCCCTGTAAGTAAACATCATGTTTTAATTTCATTTTCGTAACCACAAACAATCATTTAATGAGAAAAATCCAAAATCTCCGCTTGGCACGGTCATACAGGGTATTAAAACCTCTTGATACGAGTCCTCCTTGATGTACTCGATTCATGGTATCTGTTTGTCGCATTCTTCCCGAGACACTTTGTATAGTTTATAATAAGATATAATAAATAAATCTTTCTCCATCTTTCGATAATTCCCCCGAATTAGACGACTAGTTCATCCGACGGAAACCACCGCTGAAATGGTGTTTCCTACTTTGTTGACAACCGCTTTTTTCACTTTCATCTGGTTTACAACCTAGTTGACAACATAGCTGTCAACTAAGTTGATGGTCTGTAGGCCGCTTAAGGGCGTAGAGGCTCTATTTTGTAGGGTGAAAGTGAACTCTTTTTTTCTTGACCAAGCTTTCGTAATATTCTATTGATTCATCGGGGTGTCTGAAAATACATTATTTATTTACAATAAACTATACAATTATCACATCACGTCTTACTTTGTTCACTTTTACCCTCCAAAATAGAGTCTGTATGTGAATAAATGTATATGCTCTGCAGCTCTAAGTATTGTAAGATGAATTAAACATTTTTTCAGATAAAACACTTAGGTTATTTCAATGTCTCAACATTTTCCGAGCTATAAGTAGCTCATCTTTAGGAGAAAAGAACCCGAAAGTGAAACTGAACAACGAAAAACTCATGGAGAAACAGCAACAAAGCCAAATATAAAACATCAAAAATTTAATTAACTTTAGTACCTAACCTTGAAAAGAAAGACAAAGAAGGAAATGTTAACACAATTAAAATAGATATAAAATCAGTTGATTTGAAGTAAGCTTTTGAAAATACAAAAAAAAGAATGTCACCGGAATAAACTTACAGGAAATCTTTAAAAACAAATCACTGGATTCTTGATGAAGTCATGCAAATGATTTCAAAATGAGTCATGTATACTGATGGACAAAATTAGCGCACCACCTAAAATTTCGTTAAGTTTTAACAATTGATATCTTCCCAATCTTTGGCTGGATTTCAAGGTTTTTTTCTTTCAATAGTAGCTCTGTTGTTGTCGAATTCCCTCCATCAGACAGAAGTCCAAATAATGAAATATTCATGTTGTACAGGGCGTTTGAATAATGTCATGTTTTATAGTCAAATTTTAACGTCTTCTGTGGGCAATGACAGGTTGATGAGGCATATAAAAACAACAAAGCGCAGTAGCCTAGTATCCCTTGATTATTTAGTTTTTTTAAAAACCAATTTATCTTGAAGTCGTCCAGAGATATTCTACTTTTTATCAACTCTTGTATTTTATGCATTAGCCATGAATATCTTCGCAACCATTTGTCCGATTTGAATGTTTTTTTTAGTAGTAGCTTTTTTATTGGCGAGAATATCATACTGCAATGAGATGTTAAAAAAAGAAATGCATCATGCTGTACAGGGCGTTTAAATTTTCGGATTTTTTTCATTACAGTTTAACGCCTTCTGTGGGCAATACCAGATATCTGAGGCTTCTTTACTATACTTTACTAACTATACAGTGATGCAGCTTGATGTTTCCTGAGTATTTTGTTTTTTAAAAAGCAATTTAACTTGTACCCTTCCAGAGATCTTGCATTTCATACAATATGTCGACAATGAATATCTTCAGTCAAGTGATACTGGGGTTTACAGTTGTCCTAATATTTTTTAATTAATAAAATTCATTTGAGATTAAAAATTGTGTTAATTTCTAAAGTTTCCTTTACTTTGATGTTCTTTGCATTCGTTGAATACGTAGTTTAAGCTGATCCCAAACGTTTTCGATTACGTTCAGGTCAGGACTAAAAGCCGGCCACTGTAGATGTTGAATCCCAACCTCTCTAAGGTATTCAAGATATGGAATTATCGTCTATCAGCAAAAAATTGTCGCCAATGTATCTCGCAGAATTTATTCCCCCTTCCCGGATCGCTACAAGATCCATACTAGTAATCAAGGAAATGCTTTATTTTCTCCAGATAAATACCCATCCATGGAATGATTTTAAGCTTACTCCGAAATCTTCAGTTCACCTCACTGAAGAGTGAGCCTTTTGCGGAGTGTCTTGCATTCAATCCATATTCATTGAGTCTTCTTCTTGCAGTTTTTGATGACATTGTAACATTTCGAAAAACTCGAAGGCGGTTTTTAACTTTGATCTGGTCTTTTAACGTGAGAGACCGTTTCCATAAGTCTAAGGAGACAACCACCAAAGAAAAATAAATAAGAATTAACTTTCAACACAAAAATAAACGAAAACAAACCAAGAAAAATGCAAGATGTTATAAAAATGTGAATATCTCTGTAATGGTACAAGTTAAATTGCTTTTAAAAAAGGCAAAATACTCAGGAAACATCAGGCTACATTACTGTATAGTTTTTAGAAGCCTCATATGTCTGGTATTGCCCACAGAAGGCGTTAATCTGTAATGAAAAAAACCCGAAAATTCAAACGCCCTGTATAGCATGATGCATTTCTTTTTTTGAACATCTCATTGTAGTATGATATTCGCCAATTAAAGAGCTACTAACCAAAAAAAACATTCAAATCGGACAAATGGTTGCGACGATATTCATGACTAATACATAAAATACAAGAGTTGATAAAAAGTTGAATATCTCTGGACGACTTCAAGATAAATTGGTTTTTAAAAAAACTAAATAATCAAGAGATACTAGGCTACTACGCTTTATTGTTTTTATATGCCTCATCGACCTGTCATTGCCCACAGAAGACGTTAAAATTTGACTATAAAACATGACATTATTCAAACGCCCTGTACAACATGAATATTTCAATATTTGGACTTCTGTCTGATGGAGGGAATTCGACAATAACAGAGCTACTATGGAAAGAAAAAAACGTTGAAATCCGACTTAAGATTGGGAAGATATCAATTGTTAAAATTTAACGGAATTTTAGGTGGTGCGCTAATTTTGTCCATCAGTATATATCACTCTAAAATCAATCAATAAATTGCGGCACTTGGAGAATAAACGAGATAAATTCACAAAATTGGCAAAGGCATAAAAACAAGCAGATCCACCCTTTCAACAAGTTCATCAAGTTTTCGAGGAACTATGTATAGTTACTCAATAACCATCCTGTATACTTGCAACTATTTCCAAATGTCCCAAAAAGGTGTTCTTGTCGTGAACAGGTAGGTAATATCATTGCTCCCACAAATATCCGATTGACACGAATGTTCCAAATATTCAATTGCAATTAAGGTTGCTTTGTGCATTGTTGTCGCTCCCGACGAATCGATCATGTGTATGTAATGTCTTTTCATCTTGTTCCTTCGTCATTTCGATTCCATTATCCTTTACTTATGGGATTAGGGTGTTAACTATTCTTTAGTTATCTGAAGTTTTCCAATAAGAGGTGTTATTTTGATATTCGAAGAAAAATGCCATTTTTCAATATAAATGATCGGATGTTTATTTCATTAAAAAGAAGAAACTATGCGTTGATAGTGAAAAATAACATCAGGCAAATGACCACCACGACCACGCTTACAGGACCATATCCTTTTAATGAAATTTTCCATAACCAAATCGCAAAGTGACTGCCCTATGTCCTCGATAGCCTCACGAATTCCATCTTTGAGGTTATAGCATCGACGCCGGGCTATTGGAGTAGACCTTCTCTTTCTCGTCGTCCCAAAGGAAGAAGTCGTAAGGTGTTAAATCACAAGATCTCGGTGGCCAATTGTGATCACCTCTTCGAGTGATAACACGGCCCGGAATTTTGTTTTCCTCAAAAGATCAATGGTTTCGACACTTATGTGGCACGTAGCGCCGTCTCGTTGAAAGTAAACGTTGTCAAGATCAATACTATCCAATTTCGGCCATAAAAAATCATTAATCATCTCTCGATAGCGCAATCCATTCACCGTAACTGTTACCCCAGCCTCATTTTCTCATCACTCAATGATTTTTCGATAGAATTCCGGATCATCTACAGAAAAAGCGGTCTATCCAAAATAACATCTCTTATTGGAAAACTCTTTAAAATGAGTATTCGAATAAAGCTTTTCAAAGTATTCATATTTGAACAAATAACCTACGGAAAATTTGTAGTCGATTTGGACAAAGTTTGAAATGAGTTCTGTTCTGAACCAATTTTTGCGTACCACTCCTTTTTATTGGCATTGAACATTCACTGCAAAATTACAGCTGGATCGCATTAACAAAATCATAATTTGGAAAAAAATTCTAGGATTTTGACGGAGCGATCCTCTCGAAATTCAGCATGAACATTCAATGTATCAATATTAATTCACGAAATGAATTTCACTCGAATCGGAGATTTTGTTATGGAAATATAGAAATTATTCTTTTCAATATTTTCTATGGTTTTGTCAACACTGTAGCCACCAAATTTTGGATAAGCGTTCTGTATGTGGCCACAAAGTTATCGTGTTACGGCCGGACGGCCCCACGAACAGAATTAAATTTTACAACGGCTTTCTCATCAGGGACATCTGGGCAAAACGCAAAATTTAGCGCTCAAAAATGATTGATCGGTGGTATGAGGTTTATGGGATACATATTATTGAAAATTTTTATTTTTAATTTTGCACATAGAAATATTTTGCTCGGTTCGAGCGTTTCATAATGATTCAAGTCAGTGTTTGAAAAATACGAGGGTGGTTCAAATATGAACCGAAATCTTTAAATAAATGCGCCAAAAATTTTGAATTGTAAAAGTGACTGCACTGGATGTTAGACCGGTCTGTAACGAAACATAGAGAATGAGAATGATATACCAGTTTCTGTGTCTATTGCATAACGCATCATTAATCGTTTTTTGTTCAAAGTTCGAAGGAAAGATAAAATCCACGAAATTTATCGCAAATTGAATGAAGAGGAAAAAAGTTGTAGAGTAGCTGTATCATCATAAAATATGTTGCAACACATGCAGATGAATTCAATTGCAACTGTTTACTTTCCATGTGAATCAATTTTATTTACATCAAAAGTTACATAAACTGTTGATATTGGAATCGACTCTGTCGAATAAAACAGAAATATGCTTGTATTTCCATCGGTTGGCCTATAATCAGTTTATTGCGGTATTCACATGAATTTCAGGATATTATAAAAATATTATTTCAATGTGAAATCGAATCGCGTTATTGCAATTCGATAACGAGAAATATTTGATTGATTCAAAACATTAGTGGTTAGACCTCAATACAAGTAGAAAACAATGATTATTTCGCATCTACAGTCACCATAATAAATGTAAAAAATGGCATCAAAACCATCTCGGAACAATTTTCAACAAGGTGTTTTCTACACCCTATTTTTACGCGCTTTTTTTCAAGCAACATTCCAAATGTTTGCCAATCTCAATTTTTTTGACGGAAACGGTCTCAAACCTGAATTACACTCAGCCACTTGCACTGCCACTCGCGCTGCCTGAAATAATTCCACAAATACTTCTGCGGCAGTATCGAAAGCATTGAGCTTTCACACTCTGCTGCATAATTTCTCTCAGGACCAACTTTTGGCAATGAAGGATGAAGGAATTCCACAGTAATCACTAACTCCCGCTCGCGCTGCCAGCCCTTTGACTTCCGTACGAAAAACCGCCAATATAGGTAGCTTTGGGCAGCTCGAGTGGCAGCGGCTAAAGCAGGAGAAGTTTAGTGATTACATTTGCATGCTGCCCACTCCCCTACTCATTTTTCTGCTCCCTGACGTAGAAGTGAGGTGAGTGTAATCGAGGTGTAACATGTTGATTCAGTTTAGAGTAACTAAATTGACCCCTCATCCGTGTGGCCGTAACATCTTGATTCAACTCCGCTCACTTCCACGGCAGGAAGCAGGTAAGGAAGCAGCGAAGTGGGCAGGACGAGAATGTTATATTCTCCTGCTCCTGCCGTTGCCACTCGCGCTGCCCTACGCTCCCTAAATTGGCGATTTTCCATACGAAACTCAAACGACCCGCAGCACGATCGGTAAGTAAGTTATTACATTCAACTAGGTTGCTGCTGAATTTTTTCGTCTGTCATTGCTAAAACTTGACCCTGATAGAAATGATGCAGCAGAATGTGAATGCTCATTTCCTTCGATACTGCCGCAGAAGTATTTCGGGAAATATTTCAGGCAGCGCGAGTGGCAGTGGTAGTGGCTGAGTATTTAGAAAATTCATTACGTTCGAAAGTAAGAATGTTTATGAACGATCAATTAATGCAATGCAATGCATTTCTGGCTCGAAACTCGAAACGTACAGGCATTTGAGCAAAGCTGGATTTCTTGGATCAAACGCTTAAATAGGTACACCAATCCATTGAAAAATTAGTTGTTTAGTTCTATTTTGAATTCGCAGTAGAGTTTGTACAGCTTTCTGTGAACGGTTGAAATATCTGATTTGTGTAGGCAACTCTGAATAATACCATTATCGTATGAATACGCCTAAAATTTTAGTTATTGTTTGAGTGTATGGTTATTCCATCCTATCATAACATGTCGATTCAGTTCAGAATATTGAAACTGACCCTAAGAAGTTAAACCATGCGCTTAGATTAATTCTGTTTATGGTTGATATGAATTATAGTTTATTTCCTTAAGAAACACATAAAAACGAATGTCTCATGACAGTAAATCTCAATGTTTTAAATTGATAATTTCGATACAGGTGGTAAAAGTGATATTTGAATGTAGTTGAATCATAGATTCGATCATAGATAGATAGATTGATAAACGGATCGATTTTTTTGTTTACCTCATTAAGGATTGAGAATAAATTCTTCATTTTTTTTTCAACAAGATATACATTTGACAAAATATAAATTATATGTTTCTATGTTCCAGTCGAATTATGACATTGCTCGTATTACTTCTAAATGCTTCGTATAAAATGAATATTAATGTTCAATTTATTACACATTGAAATCGCCTTTCATTTTTTGATCGACATAAATAGTTATTAAGTCAACTATATACGAGTGCAACTATAGTTATTAATGACAGCGACTAATGGTCAAGATATTTCTGAACCGCTCACACGTTAATATTTCGATCATTAGTCGCCAAATTAATAAACGAGTTGATTACAAGATTTTTCCGACGACCTCGATATAAATTGTGCATACATTCTTGATTTGAATACATTCCTATTTTGCACAAGACATACGTTTGACATAATATTAATTTCTATCCGATTGCCATAAGGATTGCACTTTGAAATAGCATAAATTGTGCATTATAATGAGTCGTTAATGATCAATTTCTTACACATTAAAATCACCTTTTATTTTGAGGTCGACGAAAAAATAATTATTATAAATTGTGGAGATCCAGTTTGTTTACTTTTGACACCTTATTGAATTTCAATATTTAAATTATTGAATTGTTTTTATGTTTTGACAGGTCATTTGTGTTGGCTCTTGTTTATTGAATATGGTTGCGCACACCGAAAACTAGAAACACCATAACTCGCAAAATGGCGAATGCGTCACAATTTATAGCTTCTACTTTGAATTCATGTAAAACCATGAAAATTGTTGTGAAACATTTTTATTCTACTGGGAAATCATCCAAAGGAAAGAAATATAAGGGTGCAATCAAAAAAATATCCTGGGTTTGCTTTCTTAAAGTGGTATTCAGGAGAGAAGTCAACACCATATTCTTATAAAGTTTCTGCTGCCATTCGAAATACTTCTTGCGTGATTTTTCTACCTTGTTTCAAAGTCTAGATATTTGCTTTATGGAACATCTTGGGACACCCTGTATATTTTGAAGATCAATCGCGTTGATGGGGGCATCAGGAATATGTCCCCATAATTCTGTCCTCGCCGCCTACTTTTAAGATTTCAATTTACCTGGTCAGATATATATTTGATATGTCATGGATATACACCCTGTATATCCATTCAGATACACCGTGTATCTGAATAATACCAAAAAAATGAAAGAGGTGATTCCTCAGATCATTTTATGAAAAAAGGTTCCAATAAATGTAGTTCCGAAAATTAATTGTTTTACAATTATAGAGTCTGTTGGAGTTTTACTTGAAAACTGATGATATAATTAATGGTTATGACTTCATTTTATTACTCTGCATTCTAAATGTATAAAATTCAACTTCCTTCAGCTTCTAGGAAATAATATGAAAATAGTGCAGTCATTTTCAATCGGAACAATTTATAAATCTCAGAATTATATCTAATTGTACTTTTCAACTGGATTTTTCTGTTCCAAGTAACGAATAAATAGCGAAGTCATCAGAATTATGCGCATAATTACATTATACAGTTCTTCCGCGCGATGTTTTTAGATCAAAACAGGATTTTTTTGTGCATGGAGACTGATATACCTAATTTTTATGCAAAATTTTTTGGCCACAGTGTCAACAAACACACAAAAAATTCAATGGGAATATTGAAAAGAAGAATGTTTATATTCTCATAACAAAATGTCCGATTTGAGTGAAATTTATTTTGTGAATGAAGACTGATATACTGAATGTTCATATGAAATTTTAAGAGGATCGTATCATCAGAACCATATAATTTAATTGTTTCAAATTATTTATCTCTTAAATATTTCATTTTCTGAATAATTTCCAGAATATAATTCCGATTGTTCTGAGATTCTGCATTTATATATTCGGTATCAATCTCAAGTCCCACTAAATTTTGAGGTAATAGTCTCATTGCTCCACCAATAAACGAGCGCTCGAAAGCTTTTACTCAGGGCTTTTCTTAAATTTTTCATAAATGATCTGAGGAATCACCTTTTTTCTGTTTTAAATTTTGTATAAATTCTTGATTGAAATACATTCTTATTTTGCACTAGACATACATTTGACACAATATAAATTTCTATCCGACTGCCATGAGGTATGCACATTAAAATAGTTCATAAAATTATACTTCAAAATGGGCCATTAATGATCAATTCCGTATACATTGAAATCACCTTTTATTTTGAGGTTGACAGATGAAATAATTAATGTTAATGACTTAATTTTATTATTCTGGATTCTGAAAGTATAAAATTCAACCTACTTAAGCTTCGAAGGAAATAATATGAAAATAGTCAGTCATTTTCATATGGAATCATTTATTGATCTTAGAATTATATTAAGTTGTATTTTCAACTGAAATTTTTCTGTTCCAAGTAACGAACAAATAGGGATGTCATCAGAATTCTTCGCATAATTACATTATACAGTTCTTCCGCGAGATGTTTTTAGGTCAAAACAGAACGAATAATTGATGTTTTATATATCCTCCTTGCAATCGTCCAAACTACGAAAATTCATTCAAAGTATAGCCAAAAAGTACCTAAGTTCTCACTGAAATGGACTTCTTGGACTCTAGCCAACGGAGTTTCGCGTATCCTCCACATGACATCTCAATGAAAACGCTTAATTTCGTATTCTTTCTATTCTCTGAAATACGTTGTGATGGGAGTTATAGTAGATGCACTGAAATTTCAGTATCTAGAAAAAGAATCTATTTGAGTACAAAGTGCACTTTCATACGTCAATTTAATTAATGTCAGATCATCTTGAATTTTACGATTACAACATGGACCGCAATAAGAATTGAGAATAAATTCTCATTTGAAATACTTTCTTATTTTGCCCAAAACATAAATTTGACATTATATAAAATTCTATGATTCTTTGTTCCAGTAGAGTTATGACATTACTTGTAGTGATTCTGAATGCTTTGTCTTCGGTTGCCCATGACAATAGCGCAGTAAAACAGCACAAATTGAACATAAAAATGGTTCATTAGTATTCGATTTCGTACAAATTAAAATCACTTTTTATTTTGGGGTCGGCGAAAATAGTTATTCAATCAACTAGTTCATCAATCGACATCGAAAATTGGTCAAGTTAGTTCGAGTTAGTCGCTAGATTAATAGAAGAGGTGATTACAAGATTTTTCCCACAACCTCATTATGAATTGAGAATGAATTCTTGATTAGAATACATTCTTATTTTGCACAAGACATACATTTGACATAATATGAACTTCTTTGCGATTGCGGTTGCACAATTGCACAGTAAAAAAGCACGCAAATGGTTTATTACTATTCAATTTCGTATATATTAATCCCACCGCTTATTTTGAGGTCGACGGAAAAAATAATCATTGTAATTATTAAGTAGAATATTCAGTTTGTTTACTTTTGACACCTTATTCAATTTTATTGTTTTGATTATTGAGTTGTTTTATTATATTCCAAGAAGTTATTTGTGTTGGTTTTTGTTTATTATTTTTATTGAATATCATCGCGGACAACAAAAACTAGAAACACCAGAAATCGCAAAATGGCGAACGCGACACAATTTATAACTTCTAGTTCTAAGGTTTGAATTCATGTAAAATGATGGAAAATTGTTTTGAAACATTTTTCTTATACTGGAGAATCGTCCGAAGGAAAGAAATATAAGGGTACAATTAGGAAAAATATCCAGGGGAAGCTTTCAAGTGGTATTTAGGAAAGAAGTCAACGCCATATTCTTATAAAATTTTTGTTGCCAGCCGAAATACTTCTCGTGTGATTTTTGTTTCAATATACTGGGTCCGTCCGTTCATCCGTTAGCATAATAACTTCCGAAGGAATTATACTATAGACTTAAAGTTTTCAGGGAAACAATTAAAATGAAATATTGCAGCCACATGCAAGATGCTCATAAGAAGCCCTTGGCAAAATTGTGTGGCCATAGTGAACACAGAACCATAGAAAATTCAATTGGAATATTGAAAATAAGATACTTCATATTTCCATAAAAAGATATTCGGTTCGAGTAAAATTTGTTTTTTGTTTGAAAATCGATGAACTGAATATTCATGCAAAATTTTGTGATCATAGTATTAACAGAATCACAGAAAATTCAATTCAAATCTTGTAAAGAAGAATCTCTATATTTCCATAACAGGAGATCCGAATCAGGTGAATTTTTTTGTGCATGGTGATTGATATACCTACCTAAGTTTTGTGCAAAATTTTGTAGCCATAGTGTCATCAAAATCATAGGTAGGTAATTTAATTCAATTGGAATATTGTAAAGAAGAATGTTTATATTTCCAAAACAAGATGTCTGATTCGAGTGAAATTTATTTTTTCAGTGGAGATTGATATACTGAATGATCATACGAAATTTCAAGAAGATCGTATCATCAGAACCATAGAATTTTTTTTTAATTTATCATCTTTCACATATTCTATTTCCTGAATAATTTCCAGAATATAATTCCGATTCTGCATTCATACATTCGATATCAATCTCAAGTCTCATTGCTCCACCAATGAACGAGTACTCGAAAGCTCCTGCTTGGGATTTTTCATAAATGATCTGAGGAATCGTCCCTTCCATTTTTCGGTGTTATTCAGATATACCTACCCTGTATATTCCATAAGCTCGAACATTTTGGTTTTCGTGTTCCTAGCTTTTTCTGAACAGACTGTATTTACTTACGCGGTGACAAATATTTATCCTATTATCTTGATCTGTATTAAGCTCACATAAATATATATTTTGGGAGCAAATGCGATATTTGGAATGTATCTCGAAGAATGAGTGTTTACAGATGACTCCCAACTTCACCGCGATATCACTAACATATTCACCGACACCCAAGAAGGCCGTGATCGATTTGACGCGTTGATGCGAAAAACGGTGTTCACCACTAGACTTGACAAATGCGGAAAATCAGAGTCAGGCTAATCAAATTGTTTACATAACAGTACGGGACAAGAAAACCTATTCCTTTCATTCTTATCTAGATTCCAGGAAGCGTCGGAAGATGTTATTCATTCAAGGGGAGTATTTGCTACGAGATATTAATGAGACCCTAATACTACGATTCCGAATGAAAATTCTTATTACTTATGAAGATAAAGACAAACTTATGATGGTGTCTGAGCATTTTTAGAGAAAACTGAATGGTGAAAACCACACGTGAATATCTATGACCGTTTCATAGTTACCAAGTGTTTCTCGAAAATAAGTACAGTGCAATTCCCTATAACGGAATCACTAAATCCGCAAAAAAATTCGTTATACTGAAGTTTTTTTACAGTATCAAGTATCGAAACAAGCAATTGCATTTTTTATTGTGAATTCATATAGGTACATAATAAAAAAGGTGTTTAAGTGCATTTCTAATAGCTTATAGGCATATAATTAGTAATTTTGTCTGTGTGGTACAATGAAAAAACATTTTATTCTCATAAAAAAACTTCTCATTTTCTCAAAGTTTCGAAAATATTATCCGGAACTCCTTCAGTGGACCGGAAAGCGAGGTGACACGTTTCAAAGGCTTGAAGTACCAATTCGCGATTTGGTTTTTCGGCCGGTTGCCCCTCCAAATCAACGCTGTCGGTATCATCACTGCTATCGTACTGATCTGAACACCGCATTTGACACTGTTCAACATGTCCTTTTCAGTTGGAAGTTCATTTGTTACAATATTAACATAGACATTAACATTTTAAGTAACCGTCATCATCAACATTTCCAGCTGAATCCAACGATTCGGAAGGATCTATCCGCCCGGCGTGATGGTTTAGTTTATGGTCGGGATTTATTACCTATACGTCCGGCATAATTATGGAAAAAATTCACCATTATACCTTTTCACCAATACCCATTCGAAGAGTGATGTTCTTGTTCTTTGAATATTTCGTTATAGAGAGAATTTACTTCGTTTTAGAGGGTGTTTTAACATGGAATTTGGATTCAAAATGCAATATCTTGAACGAAATTAGTTATGCAGAGAAATTCGTTATACAGGCGTTCGCTATAGGGAACTTGCACTGTATTTTCGAAATACACTTTCCTATTGAGGAAATTTTTCTATTATTTCAGGAACCTTTCACGTGAAATCCAATGATGTGAATTTTCTTTCCCGGAAATCGGCATATCATTAGGACTACGTATGTTTTTGCTTATTTCGATAGAGCTTAAAATAACAATTCCAAGTACAAAGCATACTTGACATTCCTCTGGAGCAATGCTCGAGCTATTTATATTTATTTTGAATTGAATCCCTTCAATTCAATTCCTGCTGTGAAGAT
This sequence comes from Propylea japonica, assembly GCA_013421045.1. NCBI lineage: Eukaryota > Metazoa > Arthropoda > Insecta > Coleoptera > Coccinellidae > Propylea > Propylea japonica. The sequence continues at coordinate 27,366,972 of CM024242.1, forward strand.
TTACGAATATCTCGAACATAATTCCAGAAAAATATCAAGTAAGCTATGTATTTGAAATTGTCACCCCAAGATTCATTGAAAGGTAGATATAGTTAATTAATCCACTGGGTTATTAATGACAGCGATCAATTACCAAGATACCATGAGTTGCTAGATCAATGAACGAGTTGATTACAAGATTTTTCCGTTGACCTTGTTATTTTTTATTGATAGGTACATTCTTATTTTGCACAAGACATACATTTGACACAATAAACTTTCTGTTTTCTTATTGCTAGTGAATGCTTTATATTCAGTTGCTCATGAATATTGAGCATTAAATTGAACATTGAAATGGGTTATTAATGTTCAATTTCGTGCACATCGAATTCAGCTTTTTTTAAGATCGACGTGTCCCATTTAATCAAAATCATACTTAAATCTGATGAAATGTTGATTTGCGAAAGACATAATAATGTTTCTAAAGAAATAGAAAAGTTTCTTCAGAAAAAGAGTATTTCGTATATGCACATTTTCGAGATATTCAAGTGCGGTTTTCACGATTGAGTTTTCCATGAAAATCGACTTTCAGACACCGGTGTGAGTTTTTGTCTATCTTTGTATGTAATAGGAATTTCCATTCGAAAGTGTAAAATCAGGGGTCATTTTGTACAGAATTTGATACGAAAGTTTAGAGTTTTCCATGAAAATAGGCCCTCACTCATAAATTTCCGGAATGTTATTTTTCTGTTTCTGATAGCAGCAAATCAATTTGGTTTTGTCACATAGGTTATGATTTAAGTACTTCGGATCCCATGGAATATTTCAGTATACCTACTACGATATTTTTGTGGATTCATTGTAGTCATCTTCGTTAACGACGAGACTTCGTCCGTCAACCACGAACATCTGTCTGGTTTGGTTTTATCAGAGAATGAAATTAAAATAGAATTGAAATCACCTGATGCCACGAAAGGGGTGGCCACTAATTATATTTCTTCCAACGTTTACGAGAATTGTTGCCGTACATTATTTATTTCAGTGAAAATGATTTTTGATAAATCTGTATTGAAACAAGGGAACTAGCTTAGATAACATCAGGAAAGAGGTTTATACACATGAGAGTATCACTCGAGTCTGCCATAAAAACACGAATTTTATACGCACGAAATACAAACAACATTTTTTATACAACTGTGCATGTGAATTTTCATCATCTGAAATAAAATTATTAAAGAAAATGCTCCCAATACAACATTTCTATGCATACAGAAATTTTTTTGTGTCGTTACTATAGAAACTACTTTTTTTGACGATGAAAAAAAGAAATTTTTTTTAACGGTGAAAAAATAATTATTTATTATACAAGGGAAAAAAGTTTTAGATTCTATATCGTGGTTATGTTGTCTCCCGATGCGGAGCAGATGAAGACAAAAAACCGAGAGCTAAAATCTAATACTTTTCTCAAGTGTATAATACACCATTTTTTCTGTGACAAAAAAACAATAATTTAAAAGTGAAAGAAATACAATTTTTCAGCCATTTTAATGTGCAATCCTTATGGCAACCGTACACAAAGTATTCAGAAGCACAACGAGAAATGTCAAAACTCTACTGGAACATAGAAACATAGAAATTCCATATTGTCAAATGTCTTGTGCAAAATGAAAATGTGTTTCAATCAAGAATTTATACACAATTCATATTGAAATCATCGGAAAAATCTTGTAATCAACTCGGTTATTAATCGAGCGACTAATGGTCTCGAACTATTAACGCGTTCACTCCGCTCACGCATTAAAATATTTTGACCATTAGTCGCTGTCTTTAATAACCCAGTTGATAAAATAACTATTAATTTCAACCAGTGGCGTCAGTACAGACCTCTGTCCGAATAAATTTAGTAAAAAAAATAGTGCGCTAATGCTTTTTCTCAAATTTAAAATGTTTTCTGTAATCACTACATAATTCAAGGTGGAAATGGTATCTCGAGTTTTTCACCTGCGACGAATACTTTCTGCGATAAAAAATAAAATACCATTTCAGGGAGTTATGAAATTCTTTGATTACTTTCAAAATAGTTTAGACACGGACTAATGCAGATAAATCCCTGAATTTTTGAAAAAATGTCTTGAAAAATGTCGTGAATAAACCACGTTTATTTTTATAATGGTGACATCTTCCAATAAAATTGGTGAACTTTCATCTGAAAAGCGGTGATATGACTATCCATTTAATCTACTTGCTAGAAAAAAGTCCAACCCAATAATCACTAATTATTCCAATCCATACATCAACAGAAAATTGGTCCTAATAATGAGTTTCTAAAATCTTGTATGGATTATAATCTGCTCAACGCATTGACTTACTATTTTTCCCATTAAATTTATTCGGAAAGAAGTCTGTACTGTCACTGGTGAAAATTAAAAATGAATTCGAATTGAAAAAAATGTATTTTGGTTTGTACTAGTAACCTATTTGAATGCAAAAAAAACGTGTACGGCGTCGAAGATATGTTCCAAAAATAGTTTTTCAATAAACTAGGTTATTAAAAACAGCGACTAATGGTTAAGATATTTTAATGTGTGAGCGGAGCGAACGCGTTAATAGTTCGAGACCATTAGTCACTCGATTAATAACCGAGTTTATTACAAGATTTTTCCGACGATCTCAACATGAATAGTGTATAAATTCTTGATTAAAATACATTCTCAATTCGCACAAGACATACATTTGACGTAATGGAATTTCTATGTTTCTATGTTCCATTAGAGTTTTGACATTTCCCGTAGTGCTTCTGAATACTTTGTGTACGGTTGCCATGAGGATTGTACATTAAAATGGCTAAAAAATTGAGCATTAAAATGGGTCATTAATGCTCAATTCCGTACACATTAAAAGCACCTTTTATTTCGAGGTCGGCGGAAAAGAATATTTTCTTTAATTCTCAGAAACAATGCGCCAAAGACCCATAGTCAATAGGAACTTTATGTCATTTTATCATCTGACAATTAAGATCCCGAATTAATGCTACCTTATTCTGATACACCCTGTATAAGGAACAATATCCATAATCATTGTCAGGAACAAAATAAGGATAGCTACACGCTTGATCATATTAATAACACGAACATTATCGGCGTGTCCAAGACAGGGTTAAGTCCATAATTCAAATTTCAATAATCTGAGTAATTTGCGGATCAATTTATACATTTACTAGCAGACCCAATAGACGTTGTTCTGTATACACAAAAATTCATTCAATTCGATCCAGCCGTTTAGTTGCAGAGTAGATGAATAACCTAAATAACGACTACAGCGCCATCTGTTGATCTTATTTGTGATCATAAACATACGGGCATCAGGTAATCCGAAATACATTTATACATCTATCACACTTCGGTACCTTCTCCTACCCGCCTAGTGCCTACCTCGGAGACGCATTTTGGTGCGATTTCATCTTCAACCTGCCATATCTTTTGATGTATTCATCATAATTGAATAATGTAAAAGGCAATTTCGTTCTAAATTAAATACTGGGTATGAAGGACGTATTTAATTGGATAAAGAGCAATAGCGTATTCATAAAAAAGTACTCCCAAATGATGCATAATTTTGAGAAACATTCGGATACCTTTAAAAGGTGATACCGAGTAAACCTTGAAAGATAGATATATGCTATCGCGTACTGTTTTGTAAAACTATTGAAGAGGTACATTTCCGTCATACATTGTTTCCATGTACGTCTTACGGTTTTCGCAGCGCACCTGAAAATAGCTGATTTTGGTACTCATATTTATTATCATTGGAGTTATAGTATGTTTCCTCAATTTTCTCGGGTAAAAAGTATATCCAATGTTACTCAAGGATAGTGTAGCATTCTAAGGGTGAAAGAATAATTGAAATCGGTCAAGTAGCTTATGAGTTAACTCGTATCAACGCCACAAACCCACAAACATACAAATCTTTCCTCTTTATAAAATTATTATTAGTATAGATGAACTCAACACATATAAAACCAAAAGGGCAATACCTACATTAAAAATGATTGTGCCGAACGAAGAATGCCCCATGTTCGAACATTGGCTCGACGGAAAGGAATATTTCGATTATTTTTTATTCACGTGTTTGATGCCTTTGTTGTACCATTTGATGAATAGTCAGAAGGTTTTGCTCTTTTGTTCATATTGGAAAAACGAAAAATCGAATTTGGAACTGCTGAGAGCAACAGGTTTCATTCTATTCATTGGTGGATTCAACTTTCCTCTACAGATCTAAACAAACCTTGAAGATTTGGAGTTGCTCTTTTCCGAAGTTATCGTGAACACGGTCAATTTACGAATTTCACTTCCCTGTAATGAAGGGTTTTCCAATAAGAGGTGTTAAATTGAATAGCCCGCTATTTCCGTAGATGTCATGTTTGAAGCTGTCATTTTTTAACATTTGACAAAAAAAAATTACGCCATTAATAAAAATGGAACGATACATGCTTCAAGAACGCTTTGAAATTATTAAAATTCACATGGTGAAAATTTTGCAGAGACGGTTCGTAAAACTCGGACATTTTTGGATCGTCGTGAAGCACTTTTTTGGACCGCAATAAAGAAATTGGTAAAAAAATTCGAGCTGTTGAGACAAGTTAGTGATGTGAAGAATAAAACCCGTGCACGTCGCCCAAGAACAGCCGAGAATACTGCTGCTGTAGCCGAAAGTGTTGAAGAAAACCCAGGTGGAAGTGGAACAACAGTTACGGTGAATGGATTGCGCTATCGAGATATGATTAATGATTTTTATGGCCGAAATTAGGTGGAATTGATCTGAACAACGTTTACTTCCAACAAAACGGAGCTATTGGCCACCAAGATCTTATGATTTAACACCTTGCGACTTCTTCCTTTGGGACCACGTGAAAGAGAAAGTCTACGCCAATAGGCCAGCGTCGATTCAAGACCTCAAAGATGGAATTCGTGAGGTTATCGATGACATAGGACAGCCACTTTGCGATTTTATTATGGAAAATTTCATTAAATGGATATGGTTGTGTAAGCGTGGTCGTGGTTGTCATTTGCATGATGTTATTTCCACTATCAACAGCATAGCTTCTTCTTCATAATGGAAAAAACATCCGATCATTTATATTGAAAAATGGCATTTTTCTTTAAATATCAAAATAACACCTCTTATTGAAAAACACTTCAATTTTGAACCTACCTTAAAAATTTCAAAATTTGAAGTTGTTACTTAGGACTAAGGTTAATAGATAAAATGAGCGCAATTTTTTTCAGTAGGTATATTCAATTTCGAATTATCATTTAGTAAAAATTACTGGGCTTTCTTCTATTTCTTTGTGGGCTTTTTTTCCACTGAACTAATATTTCTTTAATTCACAATGCCCGAGAATTTTCAGCGAATTCTGAATTCAGTACTCTTCCGTAATAGCATCCACAAAGACATGATAAAATAACCTCAGTAACTCCTTGTAATATCATACAACAATTATAATTGACTTCAATTCTACGCCCGCTATGTAAACCAAAGAATAAAATATTCACGGTGCACTGAAAGCAGTGTAGGCGAGAAGAAAAAATTAAGAAAAGCTGCGAGCAGGCGCTTTTGAGCGCTCGCTCTTTGGTGGAGCAATAAGACTATTACCTCAAAATTTTATATGGGATTTGAGATTGATACCAAATATACAGGGTGTCTACTTTGAAAGTGGACAAACCTAAAGGGGCGATTATACGAGCGATTTGCAACAAATGTTGTGTAACACATGGTCGAAATGTTGATGGTTATTATTCATTTTAACAATTCTTGATTTCACGAAATGTTCCGAGTTTCTCCTATAAAATGATCATTATTCAGTTTTCCTTGTAGTCTCATCTTTGACCACATATTCGGGAAGAGCAATAAATTTTCCACAAGATAAGAGAGTCTGTGCGCAGAAAAAACTTTTATTGCAGGCGTTATAAGGAGGTGAATATGACGATAGAAGTTAACAAAATAAGTCCCATTTTTCCAAAGGTTTTTTCGATGAAATATCAATAATTATTTACACATTTTCTTTTCAGAAAAAAAACCTCATTTAGTGTACTTTCGAATGAAATATTCACATTTGTGCTTGCTGCTCATCCTCCGACATAATATCATGGCTAACATGATAACAACGAAAAAGTTTCAATATTCCGAACCTAAATTGGCTCTATTTTGAAGCCCTTCGTGATTAAATCTCAATCTAATTTTATGGAAATCATCGACTCATCTCTTATCTGTAGATGCTGAGACCAAACTTACATTTTCTAGGTGGTACCAGAATAATTTAGGAGAGTGGGGGGGCATAGCATATTATGGAATGATGAGGTCACTTTCACGAAATAGAGTTTGAATGATTCACGTAAAAATCATGTATGGCCGAGGGAAGCCTTCGTGCGACTCAGGCACCGTCGAACGCAACTCGAAAATGAAGAATGCAAAATCTATAAACTGAATTTATTTGAAAAGTAGGGCGGACTTTAGTGAGTTTGGTACTTATGTTTTTATAGGTTTTCGAGGTAGCTGAATTAGAAAAAAAAACTTGCGAATCGATATCTGCAGGTGTTTAGAATTTCACAGTTCAAATGGCATTTTTTTTAAACTCGATATTTCATACTTTCATAATTTCCGTATAAACAGCCGGAATGAAAATGGAATGCATATTCTTTTTTCAGTCTGTAGTGCACTTGAATATAAGCTCATGAAATGATCATCTAAAATTCTGAAATTTAGGCAGAAAAATGTCTAAGTGGTTGACCTTCCCTAAAACGCTATATTTCAGCATTCTGGAAAAATTCTGTGGGATCAACAGAAATGGTTATTACTGATAATTGTAAAGCTCGGTCTAATGAATCGATGGATTGAAAATTCATAGTTTGGAAGCCAACTGCATTACGCAGGCTCTCTCAAATGCAACTCGATAATGAAAAATGCAAAACCTATAAACTGAATTTATTTGAAAAGTACGGTGGATCTCACATGTAGCCGCAAAATTTCATTTTGACTGGTTTCGTTTTGTCTGAGATATTGAGGAACAAAAATTTCGAGTGGCAATATTTTATGGAACACCCTGTACGATTTGGCTGGTTCAAGAACTTAACCGAGCCATTTGGGACCCGAAGTCATCCTGAAAATTTCAAGTCTCTAGGACAATCCCTTCGAATGTTAGAGTTATTGTACTGTAGTGCTATCCCTATCGTTTGTGACTATTTTCGGCTCAAAATTCGAAAATAACAGACATTTGTGCGAAACGATATAGTACTCGTTTAAGTCTTGAAATATTAGTGGGGGTCTAGGGAAGGTTTGAAAAGTGAGAAAAATTCATTCTCGGCCAAAGAAAGCACAAAGTTGGCCATAATAGACTGCGCTACGATGAATGTACGTCACTTAAATAATTTTTTCGGTTTGAATAACTATTGGCAAATTTCAAATTGAGTGATAGAAGATAAAGTAAAGTATAGAAGCAATCGTAGATAAAGTTTAGTATTGATTTATTAGTACAGTCAAAATGCCAGCAAGACGCTAATCGTCGTAAAACAAACCATTTTGAGGTGTTGCGAGATGGAAAAGCATGAAAATCAAGCGAACAAATCCAACAGGAAAAAGCAGATATGCCTGTTAACATAGCGCAGTTACGTGCGACACAATCGCAAGAGGCAAGAAATGAAAGGAATCAACGAACAAGATTTGAACAAAGTGAAGTTCGCAGATTCGTAGTCGACAGACTCAGAACATCAGACCAGAAAAGTAGAAATGTATTTTCCACAAATTATGTATATTAATGGCAAAACTTTTGCCGGACCAGCTATTACCTGATAAATTTCGCGAGATATATTGCCGATAATGCACTGCAAAAACGTCCGAAACGCATAGTGGAAACTAAAAAAATTTCTACCTAAAACAGGAAGCTATAAATAAAATTGTATGTCCTAATTTGTAGGAGTTTCCCTTTAATCTGTGCGAAGTTGATCCAGATATGAATTTTATAAATTTTGCAGAAGAAATTGGCTCGGACGCTTTTCAATCACTTTCGGTTCATCAGAATATCAGGATTCTTTGAAAATTAAATCGTGAATAAATAACTCTGAGCATCAGTTAGGACTTGAAAAAAATATTTTACGAGGATGCTTCTATTCAGGGACATTTTTTTACTCGACTTCGTAATAGACTATTAGACTATGACAAAAAATTACGGAATATCTGTACCTATAAGAATAAATGGACCAAGATTATTTTTTGTTATAATGTTATTATCTACGATCATTCGCAGTTCAATTTCCAATTGATAATAGTTATTTAATCAACAAGGTTATTAAAGACAGCGACTAATGGCCAAGATATTTAAGTGCGTGTGCGGAGCGAACGGGTTAATAGTTCGAGATCATTAGTCGCTAGATTAATAACCGAGTTGATTACAAGATTTTTCCGATGATCTCAATATGAATTGTGTATAAACTTTTTATTGAAATAGATTTTTATTTTGCACTAGGCATACATTTGACATGATATAAATTTCTATGTTACAGTTTTGACATTACTCTATTGTATCTGAATGCTTCGTGTTCGGTTGCCCATGGAAATTGCACATCCAAAATACCATAAATTGAACATTAAAAGGTGTCATTAATGTTAAATTTCGTATCATTTAAATCACCTTCTATTTTGAGGTCCCCGAAAAAAATATTTTCCTAGTTTCGGCACACTGAGAACTCTACCAGACATGCTTTTAGGGCCCACATAATAGCATAGTCAATATATTTCTATTCAAGTAGGAACAGAACTTGAAAAGTGCATAAATTATTCCTTTAAGGACTATTAAGGTGATCGACATATAATCAATATTTTTTCTGATCAATAAATGTTTGGTTGCTTAAAAGATATTCAGTTTAACCCAGTAGTGCATCAATCAACTCGAAACAAAATGAACCATAAGATTCGCATGAAGAACTTTCACTTGTTGAGTCATTCATAAATTTCGATATCAACAACTCTTATAATAATGTTGTACTCAGGTTCCTTTCAAAATTCATTTATCCGCAAAAGTCTGATGCCAATATGAGGTCATCAAACGAAAAATATAAGAATGCTTAAAGTCACTGTCTTACCTACCATTCATGTGAAAATATATATACAATATAGATTGACAGAATTGTATCATTATGAATCAACAATTAAAAATAATTGAATCAATTGATTCGTTGCCTTCCGCTCAAGATTATTTTATTACTTTTTTCTAGAGAAAAGGCACTCAAATATCAAGACTCATTTTTCAATCAATGAGGTAAGATAGGAATTTTCTATTATAAACAAATAATTTCAGATTCAAAATAGCAGAAATGTATCGATACATAGCAAAAGTTTTATAATCAAAAAAGAATGATTAACTGTATTTGAAATATGTTCAAAACTGCGACAACTAACAGATAATTATTATTGAAACTGATTATTTTGAAAGTACGAGTATTTTAGAATATTCATTACAGAACTAGTATGATAAGTGATTGATTACTTATATTATACATCAATGGTAGAAAAAACTTATCCTCAACATTCCTGAAAACAGGATTCAGAGGAATGTAGTTTTGCTGAAACTCATTCATACTAAGAATGATTACATTGAAATAAGATTGAAAAATATTTAGACATTTTTTCATGCTAACTAAACAGTATATTCTTTCGGCAAATTACGGAAAAAGACCTTCTTTTGAAAAAATCTACAAAATAATAATAATAGCGCTGTATTTTTTTCGAGGAATATTTGAAATTTTCAGAAATGAATTAGTAATCAATTCATTGATACTAGTTATCGATAACTTGCATAAGCCCAAATTTTGGTGGAGCGGTAGGAAACTTCTAAATAAAGCATCACTAAGAGATGATTGTATGTAAAACAATGAACAATAATAACTTCAATTCAGTAGTTTTATCGGCACAAGGAACCAGAACAAAAACTTATTATTCTTTCAGCGACGTTTCGGAAATTTTATTTCCTTCTTCAGGCTACAAAAATATATAAAATATAGAAGGAAATAAAATTTCCGAAACGTCGCTGAAAGAATAATAAGTTTTTGTTCTGGTTCCTTGTGCCGATAAAACTACTGAATTGTATTATTTTTTGGAACGATATAACCTTCGACGAATAATAACTTCATTCAGGGTGTTTTCTAAATATCTGAACGGTAAATTGAGTTTTGAATGAAGTAGTATTCACTGAATATTAATAAAGTTTCAGTTTTCATTAAATCATTACCAGCAGAATTTATTAATTGTTTTATATACTTTTGGAACATTTAGATAACGAGAGCTTGAAACAATTACCATTGAAAGTTCATGTACTTGTGTATTAATACTTTCACGTTTCAGTGATATTTATCGAACTTTACCATTTTTCTTCGTCAATCACATAATTTTCGGTCGATATATTTCGATTGAAGGAAACTACTGTAGGATATTTTCGTTCGGAGAATGAATATATTCTGGTTGAATCAAATTTCTGTATTTCAGTAAAGTAATTAGTTCTTTACAGTTCCAAAAACAGCGCTGTAATGAAGTCACTACAGAATTGATTTCAGTTATATTTTTGGTTGCTTATCAACCATAATTTGTTAATGATTTTTTAAAGGAGAAGTTAAATTTTCATCAAGAAAATAAGGTATTATAGATTTGCTTCCTGCTTACTATAAATCATCTGATTTACTAGAAAACTGTTTCAGATCTGATCTTTAAATTGAGTGGTTATATTTATGAATAGAAGACATTTTTTAGGACTGAAGGGAATTTTTCTAATTCGATTATGAATACACTTGACACAAATGTATCTACAGGAAAGCTGCTGAACATCAATATACAGGGTGTTTCTGAATGGCGAAAGATTTGAGAAGATGATTACTCATAAATGTAGTTCCGAAAATGCATTGGTTCCAAGATACAGGGTGTTGAAGTTTTACCAAAAAACTGACTGTAAAAGTGGTACACCACTGAGATTTTTTGAACAATTATTTTTGAATTATTCATTTAGATTATGACGAAAAATCTCTCGAGCGTTTTTTTGTGTGGGGCTCCGTTTTTATTTGAAAAAATAAAACATAATACATGACGTAGTATCTCTACTACATAATGTGTTGAAGTAACAACAAATACTAGTTAAGATGTTGAATTTTCTTGAAAAAAAACTGCACCCCACACGAAAAGAAAGCACAAATTGAACGAAACATTCAAAAATAATGGTTAGTTTAAAATATCTCAGTGGTGTACCACTTTTTCAGTCAGTTTTTAAGTAAAACTTCAACACCCTGTATCTTGCAAGCAATGCATTTCCGGAACTACAATCATGGGAACTTTCTTTCATAAAATATTCTGAGAAATCATTCCCTTAAATCTTTCGCATCAATTCAGAATCACCCTGTATATCCTGAATCAACTGTCATTGGTGCTACAAGAAAATTATGACTATGTGTATAATGTACCTTTTTCCGATAGATTAGAGTCTTTATTACTTAATTAATGATGTCAAATCGAATGAATTGTTAATTAAAAATAAGTATCCCTGAAGGGCTAATATTTTCTGCTACATAAATGTAGATTGTATTTTTTCCAAAATGACATTTCAGGTTCAAGTAAATTCTTAATTGTGCATTCAAAAGAAATTCGGAGCTATATTAATAAATTATTTCATGATTTGAAAATTATTATTTAAATCAAATTCCGTTTTCTGTCAATCAACTACTGAGATACTATAAAAAAGTCACTATAATATATAATATGAATTATTCATCGAATTGCGATAGTAATTCTAAGAAACATGACTGAAATAGAGAAAAAAATTGAACGATACTCGTTTCAGAAGGCCAGTTCAACACTCAAGCTTTCGAAAACTCACTCGTTTTCAAATTTCGCATTCGTGTTCTAATAGGATCCTTTTCTTAATTTTTTTTTTTGAAATAAACTATTCGAAACAAGCACATATATTCCCTGCTATAATAGAAAAATTATTCAAAGCCTCGGAGAATTTTTAAACATGCAGACAAAATTGAAGAACAAGTACTCACCTCGATAGCTCGCGAACCGTATCGTGGGGAGTAAAAACCACAGGAGAACGACGGTCAACAAGTGTTTCAGGATAACTCTTATCACGATAGCTCTTTATCCTTTGAAGGCGCCCACATAGCGACAGGGGAGGGGACATGGGAAACCCCATTGGCCGCTTTCTGATCTCTCACGACCCCTCACTCGCTTAATTTTAGTGTAAGATATCTTTTTTGATTTATGCTGTCAAATTGCAACCATCGGATCGTGGAAATATTTTATAACTGATGTTTTGCAACTGTTTTAGACGAAGGGTTGCTGTCTGGACCAAAATTAGCGTGGAGACACAGCGGCCGGGACGTTTTTCTTCATTTCGACAGCGATAAATCTCCGGATGGGATATATTGCAAGCAAATTTTAGGGATAGATTTGGTCAAATTGAGTATACATCACATTTCAATTCCATTATCTAAGTAATGGAGGGAAATTTACTACCCTTAGTTTTCATATAGACATTTCGTGAATGTACAGGGTGGCCGGAATTGATGATCTCTGAACTACAACCTTTTATTTCATTTTATTTTTTTGATTCTTTATTTTATAACTGATGTTTTGTGAACTGTTCAGACGAAAGGGTGCTGTTTGGAACAAAATTAGCGTGGAGACACAGCGGCTGGAACGTTTTTCTTCATTTCCACAACGATAAATCTTCAAATGGGATATATTGAATAGTTTCAAGCAAATTTTAGAGATGGCTGATATTTGAATGATGTTTATAATGAATAATTTTGTTTCAGTATGAAGTGTGACCAAAGTGGATAGAATTAGGTATTTTCAGAATAATGAAAGTATTTATTCAAGTTTTAACTTTGTGAAAACTGAGGTTTTGCTTTGAGCCCTAGTACCATACGCAGAAAAGTATGGCATTGCACTCATCTAAGGACTTTTTGAGCGCTCCTTGAACTTAAACGAGTGTTATATCATTTCGCCTAAATGTCTGTAATTTTATAATTTTGTGCCGAAAATGGGCTCAATGGTGAATCCGTGGTCAAATTCAATTCTGTCCGTGGGGCCGTTTGTCCGTTAGCACGATAACTTTAGAAGGAAATGCCTCAGAGACTTAAGATTTTCAGGGTGTGTTCAAATCGTACAAAGTGTTCCATAAAAATGACCATTCAAAATTTTAGTTCCTCAATATCCAAAACAAAACGACATCAATCCGAATGAAAATTTGCCGCAACGTGCAAGATGCTCATTTTAAGCCTCATGCAAAATTTTGTGGCCATAGTGCACCATAGAAAAGTCAATTGAAATATCGAAAAGAATAAACTTCATATTTCCATAAAAAAATATCCGATTGGAGTAATATTTATGTTGTGAATGAAGATTGATATTACAGAATGTTCATACAAAATTTGTAGCCGCAGATTTAACAGAACCATAGAAAATTCCGATACATTTGGAACCCGAATTAATCCCGAAAATTTCAAGTCAAGAAGGACAATTCCTTCGAAAGTTGTTGTGCTAACGAGCGGCTGAACGTCCAGACGGCCCCACGGACAAAATTGAATTTGACTACGAATTCATCATCCATCAGGGAGTCTAACCCTATCGTTTGAGACCATTTTCGGCTTGAAATTCGAAAATTACAAACATTTGGGCGAAACGATATAGCACTCGTTCAAGTAAAACGAGCGCTCAAAAAATATTCTGCTGAATTTCAAAAATTTATAATTGTTCTATCAAAGAATAGTATGATCAGTATTGCGCAAAATACAACTCTATGCGACCCTAGCGGCGTTACATAGAACTATCCCGAAACGAGTATTCGAAAACGCGGGATATGACATTCGTTTGTGTTCGTTTGTTTGTGCCTATGAAATGGGAAGTTAGATTTGTGTTGTGTGTTTAATATATTCGTCTAGTTAGTTGGTTTTTAATCTGATTTAAAGATGCCTAAAGAAAATACAGTGAAGAACACTAATTGCTGTGTTTATGGAGGCAGCTCTAAAAAGTTCTTTCACAGGTCACCATTTTATAGTATGGTGGTTATAAAAAAATAATATTTTATCAGTTGGTCACCAGTTTGCACTAGAGGAAGCATTTCAGACGTGAAGTGCAGTCAAAATCAAGAAAACAAAGATAATAGCCAGTTTCAGGATTCTTATTTGGACTTAAAGAGGGAAATATAGTACATGATTGGATATACCTATTTCCAATTTACTCGTTAAAGAAAACAGATGAAGATTACTCGTCAATTGACAAAATTGTTGTGATACCTTAAGTTCTTATGAATATATGCCCAGAAATCTTATCACTTGAATAAAACTTATCTGGATGCTTTTTCAATTTGCAGTTTATCTTTTTTTTATATAAGACAAGTAAAAGGTAACTGCTTCTGCACTATTCACTATTTTTTAGAAAATAGAATACACATACTTACTTCAATTCTGTATTGTAAAAGTTATTAGGTAATTAAGTTTTTGTTTATACCAGGATGTTGTATTGTATTGAATGATAAATGCTTTACTTACGACAAAATATTAATTGATTTTTCTAATTTGTATTAATTTAATAAAAATTGTTTTTTTCGTTGTGATTAATTGAAATTTAGTTGTTAATTTTCATAAAGTCTTTCATTTCTGTAATAAAATCATCATGGAATTCAACGGCTTTCATGTCAATAAAAATTATTGTCATTATTTTTCTTTCTATATATTGAAGAATAAATATTATAAATATAATTTGATTCACTGAAGCAGGACTCTTTGTTTCCACTAAATAACTGATCATATCAGGATACATTTTATCTATGAAATGAGCCTAGTCAGATGGTTAAATATCTTCCTTCTGCAGTTGACAAGGGTGAATGCCCCAAACTGATATTTTTCTACATATCGTCCTCGATGAATATGATCTGAATTTAATAAATGATTACATAGGTCCATTTTCACGATTGTTCAGTCCAAAGAAGAAATAAATCAACTGAAACACTTGAGAAACACCAGAATTTCTCGTGTTTTGCTTAAACGTCCACGAAAAAATACTCGTTTCGGGAACAGCTGATTCAGCGTTTGCAGCGCCGCCATCGGTAATTATTTGTCCCAATAATCTTACTGGGACTAGAGCATTCACCATTTTGCAACATGGTTTGTGCGTAAAAATTAAATTGTTACTAAAGGTAATCTTTTACTGCTAAGAAAAGAAAGCTTCGAGGAAATCACGGCTATTGATATAAAAAATTCATAAACACGCACTGAAAATGACGTCTAGTACTGGGTGGTCAACTAAGGAATTCCGATTTGAAAGCGCTCTAAAACTGTTTTCGATAGGAATAGAGACGTGAGGGTTGGTACGAAGGAGGGGTTCATGGAAATTCACTTACCATAGTTCGCTGGACAGGTCAGGAGCGCTCGTTCTATTCTATGGTGAAGCCCATTTTTATCTCAACGGCTATGTAAACCAACAAAATTGCCGGTATTGGTCTTCAGAAAACCCCAAAGAGAAACATGAAACTCAATTGTATAGTCTGAAGGTCACAGTTTGTTGTACAATACTCGCACAAGGCATTATTGGCCTGTACTTTTTCGAAGAAAGACGCGGCCGAGCAGTAACAGTGGATTTTGATCGTTATGTGGACATGTTGAACATTTTTTTAAAACCAGCCCTTCGAAACTTTGATGGATACAATCGGGACACTTGGTTTCAGCAAGACGGGGCCACTTGTCACACTTCAAATCGATCTTTACTTGTTATTCAGGCGCTTTTTCCTGAAAAATTTATTTCTCGGCGTGCAAACTTTCCTTGGTCTTCCAGAAGCCTGATTTTGACAACCTTGAGACTTTTATTTAAGAGAATACCTCGAAAATGTAGTCTACCGCAACAATCACCGCACACTAATTGCGTTGAGGGAAATATCCGCCAGCAAATTCAAGCTATCGGTCCAGAAACTCTGCGACGTATTGTTATAAATTTGGGGGTTTGACTCGGAGAGTGCCATAAGAAATCGGGAACATTCGGACAGCTTAATTTTTGAGAAATAAATTCCCAGAATGCTGAGCATTCTTTGTGGAAAAAAAAATCAAAGTTGACTTGAAAGTTTTTGTTTTATATCTTTTTTAAATAGGAACTCCCTAGTTGACCACCCAGTATATCCTCTTCGAAGGATCATATCGAAGAACAAAACACCCTGCAGAATCCTGATTTCTTTAGACTAGACAAAGCCGCAAAATGTATAAAATAATAATTAAAAATATTCCACTAATGAACAGTGGCGTAACTACAGGGTGGCAGCGGTGGCAAAATGCCACGTGCCCCCGACTCAAGGGGGCCCCGGCCCAAGGGGCCGCGAGAGATTTTTTGTTGTTTGTATTTTAGTTGAAAAGTCTATTTTTATAAGTTCTGCTCAAAATCCAAAGTGAGGCAACTAAAAACCATAATACAATTTTAAGTTCATCGTTAAGCATTTCAACCAACCTAAATAAAAATATGTTGATTCATTTTTAAAGATGCACACGTTATCCGTGACGAATAATTTCACGTACTTATGACCGTCAAAAACCGTCAATCAAAATACCCGTAATTGAACAACCCTATTCATTTTAGAACGCATCCCTTGGTTTCTACATATTAGAAGTTAAAGCTCTTCAGTCTAAACCATCGATCTTTCAAATGCCTTAAAAAGTTTGAAAATTTGTACAGAAGAATTGGAAAGGTATCGACATGAATTTATAAATGGAAGCAAATAGTGTAGCAGAAAAATGGTCCATTACCCCTGAATTCTATATAACTCGTCAGAGAAAGGTAAAACTCCATTTTGATGAGCTTTGCGAAGATGAGCGTATCCAAGATCCGAAAAGTTTTTTCGAAGTGAACATATTTTATCGAGTATTGGACATCATTATGAATCAACTAAAATCACGTTTCAAATGTAAGTGTTTTGGAGCCTTCTACTCTGAAAATTTTAAACGCCAGAGATATTCCCATTTTTCGATCCACTTTCAGAAACGAAATAGAAAAATCGTCATGTATTAGAGATCTTACTGATTTATTAATAATGAAAAAACATTTTATGTCCTGCAGCTTTCTGAAGTATGCATTGCATTTATGTTATTTCTAACAATTTCTGTGACTACAGCTAGTGCTGAAAGATCATTTTCAAAACTAAAATTGATAAAAATCTATTTAGAAATTCTATGGGACACGACAGGTTATGTAACTTGGCTATTCTGTCTATTGAAAATTCTTTGGCCCGATCTTTAAACTTTGAAGATGTTATAGACACTTTTGCGGAACAGAAAGCTCGAAGAAAAGATTTTTCTTAATTAATATTTTATTGAAATTGAATTGTTATTATTATTTCATTGTAAATGTATGCAGGTTTCCTCAGGATATTGTTCCTTCACGGAAAAGATAGCGAATAGATGATGAATGCTTCAAGATGTTATGTTCTATAGATGAATGTGTAATTGAGTACGCTGAAAATCTCTAAGTTCATTAAAATTACTGAGTACAACGTGGCGATTATTACTGATAGGGCCCCATCAAAAGAATTTGCCACGGGCCCCAGATGGTATAGTTACGCCACTGCTAATGAAGCTAAATGTAAAACTCCGTGATTAAATGAATTTCGTGCTTGATAAGTTTCACATTCATTCTTTTCTCCTGAGTAGATTATCACCGAGTTAATTCATCCATTGTTTTCGTTGTAAACTCGATATAATCCTCAACCATTATTAGAGACTTAGTTCTTTCTTTATTATGTGGAACATTCAATATAGTAAGTTTTTGATGACATAATATCTCGTTGAAAGTAAACGTTGTCCAGTAATGTAATGACGTTTGTGGAATGCCTAATTCCAAAGAACGACGAAAAATGGACTAACCTGGGTTTTCTTCAACACTTTCGGCTACAACAGCAATATTCTCGGCTGTTCTTGAGCGACGTGCACGGGTTTTATTCTTCACATCTCTAACTTTTCCCAACAGCTCGAATTTTTCCACCAATTTCTTTATTGCGGTCCGACAAGGTGCTTCACAACGACCCAAATTTGTTCGAGTTTTACGAACCGTCTCTGCCAAATTTTCACCATTTTTATAGTGAATTATAATAATTCCAATGCTTTCGTGAAGCGTGTATCGTTCTATTTTTATCAATGGCGTAGTTTTTACTTGTCAAATGTCAAAAAATGACAGCTTCAAACGTGACATCTACCGAAATAGCCGGCTATTCAAAATAACACCTCTTATTGGAAATCCTTTCACTTAAGATAGTTTACTATGCAAATTTTCATTCAGCTATATTCTATGGAATTATATTCTGGAGAACCTCACCTTATGTAGAGCTATTTTAGTTATTCAGAAAAGAGCGATAAGAACTATGCTTCAGATGGGTTACCCTGTAGAATCCTGATTTCTCTAGACTGAACAAAACCGCAAAATGTATAAAATAATAACTAATAATATTCCCCTAATGAAGCTGTGGGAAAAATTCAGTGACTAAATGAATTTCGTGCTTGATAAGTTTCACATTCATTCTTTTCTCCTGAGTACATTATCACCGAGTTAATGCATCCATTGTTTTCGTTCAAAGCGCGATATAATCCTCAGCCATTATAAGAGACTTTTAGTTCTTCCTTTATTATCAGAAAGGTTTAATATAGTCACTTTTCGATGGCATAATATCTCGTTGAAAGTAAACGTTCTCCAGTGATGTTATGACGTTTGTGGAATGCCTAATTCCAAATAACGACGAGGAATTGACAAACCTAGGTTTTCTTCAACACTTTCGGCTACATCAGCAATATTCTTGGCTGTTCTTGAGCAACGTGCACAGGTTTTAATCTTCACATCACTAACTTGTCCCAACAGCTCGAATTTTTTCACCAATTTCTTAATTGCGGTCCGACAAGGTGCTTCACGACGAGCCAAAAATGTTCGAGTTTTATGAACCATCTCTGCCAAATTTTCACCATTTTCATAGTGAATTATAATAATTTCAATGCATTCGTGAAGCGTGTATCGTTCTATTTTTATCAATGGCGTAGTTTTTACTTGTCAAATGTCAACAAATGACAGCTTCAAACGTGACATCTACCGAAAAAGCTTGCTATTCAAAATAACACCTCTTATTGGAAATCCTTTCACTTAAGCTAGTTTACTATGCAAATTTTCATTCAGCTATATTCTATGGAATTATATTCTGGAGAACCTAACCTTATGTATCTAGAGCTATTTTCGTTATTCAGAAGAGAGCGATAAGAACTATGCTTCAGATGGGTTACCCTGTAGAATCCTGATTTCTCTAGACTGAACAAAACTGCAAAATGTATAGAATAATAATTAAAAATATTCCACTAATGAAGCTAAATGTAAAACTCCGTGATTAAATGAATTTCGTGCTTGATAAGTTTCACATTCATTCTTTTCTCTTGAGTACATTATCACCAAGTTAATTCATCCATTGTTTTCATTCCAAACGCGATATAATCCTCAGCCATTATTAGAGACTTATTTCTTTTTTTATTATCAGGAAGGTTTAATATAGTCACTTTTCGATGGCATAATATCTCGTTGAAAGTAAACGTTGTCCAGTAATGTAATAACGTTTGTGGAATGCCTAATTCCAAAGAACGACGAGGAATGAACAAACCTGGGTTTTCTTGAACACTTTCGGCTACATCAGCAATATTCCTGGCTGTTCTTGAGCGACGTGCACGGGTTTTATTCTTCACATCGCTAACTTGTCCCAACAGCTCGAATTTTTCCACCAATTTCTTTATTGCGGTCCGACAAGGTGCTTCACGACAACCAAAAAATGTTCGAGTTTTATGAACCGTCTTGCCAAATTTTCACCATTTTTATAGTGAATTATAATAATTTCAATGCATTCGTGAAGCGTGTATCGTTCTATTTTTATTAATGGCGTATTTTCTATTTGTCCAATGTCAAAAAATGACCGTTTCAAACGTGACATCTACCGAAATAGCGGGCTATTCAAAATAACACCTCTTATTGGAAATCCTTTCACTTAAGCTAGTTTACTATGAAAAATTTCATTCAGCTATATTCTATGGAATTATATTCTGAAGAACCTCACCTTATGTAGAGCTTTTTTAGTTATTCAGAAAAGAGCGATAAGAACTATGCTTCAGATGGGTTACCATGAATGCTTCAGATGAGTTAACCTGTAAAATCATGATTTCTCTAGACTGAACAAAACCGCAAAATGTATAAAATAATAATTAAAAATATTCCACTAATGAAGCTTGAGGTAAAACTCAGTGATTAAATGAATTTCGTGCTTGATAAGTTTCACATTCATTCAACTCTCCTGAGTA
This sequence comes from Propylea japonica, assembly GCA_013421045.1. Lineage (NCBI taxonomy): Eukaryota > Metazoa > Arthropoda > Insecta > Coleoptera > Coccinellidae > Propylea > Propylea japonica. Next base: position 27,387,344 of record CM024242.1, read on the forward strand.
GATTATCACCGAGTTAATTCATCCATTGTTTTCGTTCCAAACTTGATATAATCCTCAGCCATTATTAGAGACTTAGTTCTTTCTTTATTATCTGGAAGGTTTAATGATGGTCAGTTTTTGACGGCATAATATCTATGAACAACACAAGAAGCTTCCAGACATTCGGAGAAAGAAGCACCTAATTAGGGCACAGCATCACGAACCGCGCTGATTTTTCATCATTTATGAGGAGATCCTTCTTCCACAATTCAGTTTATATTTTCCGGGATGGAACACAATGGTGGCACAATAAATAAGGATTAGAATAAGGATAAATTCTTTGGGTGGTGATAAGAGAGCTTTCCTGCGATCTTTCAATGCCACATTTTATGTCTTACATTGTTACAAGTCACCAGTTTCGTATTCGGTATCTAATATCCTCCTGGAAAATTCTTTTCTGGGTTTGACGTCTCGTTTTTCTCGACCGTAGGGAAAGGTGGGGCAAGAGGGGTACCTTGTTTGATTGGGAATTATTATTATTTATTCGGTTTCAAACATCCTAAGATGTTGTCCGGTAGGTACCCATTTGCTAGTGCCTTATATTGTCGCAGTCTTCTAATTCGCTTAAGTCGTTCATTGTTGTGTCCAATCCTATTTCCGAGGCTCGTATTCGGCTTTTAAACATTTCAACATTTTTATAAGTATCGAGGAGTTATCCCGATGCCTCAACCCCCAATCTGGAGGGCAAGCGTTTGATTTCAGAGTATCGCAAATTACCTAGGAAGGTTTCTCTACAGCTAATGAACTTTACCTGCCCAGCCTGTTGATCTTCTAACTATAGTCCGTTCACGAAAGTTTGAGCCGTCGGTTGGCCATGACAATTTGGCATATTCCACTGTGTACATTAAAATTTTAGGTTATGTGGTTTATTTTCTTGTCAGATTGATACGCAATGTTGTCAATATTGCATAGAGTTCTCTGATAATTCGCAGGCTCGTCGGATGAGGCAGGGTACATTCGGCAACGTTGTCTTCATTTTACGTTATGACAGCAAATAATGCCAACTTCAGATAAATAAACAAACGCCTACTATGCGCTCAAACTTTCGTGAACGGACTATACGTATACGTATTTCCTCACACAAAAATCGTAAGTATATTACATCAATTATTGTATAAAGTTTGTGCTTTGGGATCAGAAGAAATAATTTAATGCGATGTGAATCTAAACTTGGAATACCACATTAGTTGGAGTAAATTATGAAGAATATCGACTTGGAATTTTGACATACGACTGACATCCATTGATTGGGAATTTACCTGATACCTGATATTTTCATGGTAAGAGTAACATATTATTTATTGAATTTACTAATACTAATACAGGGTGTCCGGGGAATAACTGTACATACTCTTACCAGAGATAGAGTTGCACTAGCTGACTACTGATTGACTATAAAAAATTAATTTCTGGGTTTCCCTACAAAACTACAGGGTGTTTTTCCAACTTCATGGAAATACTTAGACCATCATAAAATCCAAACTTATTGACGGATATTATTGAAACTTGGGGGGTTATTGGCACATGCTAAAGTCGAGTCAGAAATACATCAATTATTTCATTATTCCAGGGCCGACCTCATTAATTTCCATTTAAAGTGTTCAGGGTAAAAAAACACTTTGTATTTCGAACTACGAATAATTGATTCTTTTTTTTTAAAAAAAAGCTAAATTATGCATTAATTTGTGGTATCGCTTAAAGTTGTCACATCAACAATTATTTTTTTATGAATTTTTGAATTTGGAAAAAGTTCGAAAAATTGAATTTATTTACCTGAACAGGAGTTAGTCACCACGTGGAGGTCGAAAATAAATAATGAATTTTCTTTAAAAAGTCACTGCAAGTGAGAAAGACAATAATAATTTGTTGATATACTGAGTGGCCACCCTAGACGCGGATCTCATTGTGATGAAGTGAATAACGGTATATTGCGAAAAAAAATTACTGGCGACATGTATAGGGTATACATAAGCATATTTCAAAATTATTCGTATGTATACCGGGTGTTCATTGGAAGAAGTGTCACTTTGATCTATATCTTTGTTGTCGAACACCCGGTATACATACGAATAATTTTGAAATATGCTTATGTATACCCTATACATGTCGTCAGTAGTTTTTTCGCAATATACCGTTATTCACTTCATCGCAATGAGATCCGCGTCTAGGATGGCCACCCAGTATATCAACAAATTATTATTGTCTTTCTCACTTGCAGTGACTTTTTAAAGAAAATTCATTATTTATTTTCGACCTCCACGTGGTGACTAACTAGTGTTCAGGTAAATAATTTCAATTTTTCGAACTTTTTCCAAATTCAAAAATTCATAAAAAAATAATTGTTGATGTGACAACTTTAAGCGATACCACAAATTAATGCATAATTTAGCTTTTTTTTAAAAAGTGAATCAATTATTCGTAATTCGAAATACAAAGTGTTTTTTTTACCCTGAACACTTTAAATGGGGATTAATGAGTCCGGCCCTGGAATAATGAAATAATTGATGTATTTCTGACTCGACCTTAGCATGTGCCAATAACCCCCCAAGTTTCAATAATATCCGTCAATAAGTTTGGATTTTATGATGGTCTAAGTATTTCCATGAAGTTGGAAAAACACCCTGTAGTTTTGTAGGGAAACCCAGAAATTAATTTTTTATAGTCAATCAGTAGTCAGCTAGTGCAACTCTATCTCTGGTAAGAGTATGTACAGTTATTCCCCGGACACCCTGTATAAAATTGGAACAAAAGCAAAATAAAAACAAATATTCCCAAAATTAAGAAAAAAAAATTTAAAAAGCTCTGAGCAGCTGCTTTTGAGCGCTCGTTCATTGGTGAAGCAATAATGCTATTACATCAAAATTTTATATAGGACTTGAGATTCATGCTATACCTATATGAATGCAAAATCTCAGCACGATCGGAAATACATTATGGAAAAAATTCAAAAAATGAGATCTTATGTGAAAAATCAATAATTGAAAAGAAATAATTTTATGGTTCTGATTATGCCATGAACATTCAGTATATCAGTCTTCAATCACAAAATAAATTTCACCCGAATCGGATATCTTGCGATGGAAATATAAAGATTCTTCTTTTCAATATTCCAATTGAATTTTTTATGGTATTGGGTATTGGTTACGCTATGGACACAAAATTCTGCATGAGGCTTATTACGATCATCTAGAATAAATTGAGCCATAGTTCAGTTAGTCTATGAATTGAGCATTGAAATGTATCAGTAATGATTAGTTACGTACACATTCAAATCACCTTTTATTTTGAGGTTGACAAAAAGTGACTTTAACACTCGTGTCACAAATAACTATCAATTCAAAATCAATTCACGTGTTTCAGCTTTTTCGAAGTCACTGATGATTTGAATATTATTATGAATATATGGTTATTTCATGGAGGACTTTTGCGTAATCCTGTATACTTACACAAATATATCTTTTCCATATACTCAAATAAGAAAGGTATACTTTTTGTTCTGTTAGAGATGATTATCACGAACATCCTGAAAGACGGAAAACTTAGGTACTGTCGGCTCCAAGAATGTCAATTATAGTTTAATGAGAAATATCTTCATTATGTTCGACTTTCTGAACAACTCACTATTGTGTCAACTCATCGCTGAATCGATAGTAGATACAAAAAATTTCAGTACTTATTGAGGAAATTTAGTTGAATATTGTAGATAATTTCCACCTACATAATTAAAAAAGTTACCTTGTGATAGATGAGGTGTCCAATAAACTCCTTAACTCTGATTGTATTTCATCGGTGAGCGAATTCCGAAACTTATCAAGATTTTTGTGCGCTTGTTCTACTCAAACGAGTGCTATATCGTTTTGCCGAAATGTCTGTAATTTTCGAATTTTGAGCCGAAAATCAAACGATTAAGTTCAACTCCCTGATGACGAATCTGTGGTCAAATTCAATTCTGTCCGTGGGGCCGTCCGTGAGCACGATAACTTTCGAAAGGATTGTTTTAGAGACTTGAGATTTTCAGGGTGAGATCGGTTCCCAAATGCTGCGGTTAAGTTCCTTAAACAGCCCTATCGTACAGGGTGTTCCATAAAATATAGCCATTCAACATTTTTGTTCCTCAATATCTCGGACAAAACGAAATCAATCGAAATGAAAATTTGCGGCCACGTGCAAGATACTCATAGATAATAAGCCTCATACAAAATTTCGTGGCCATAGTGTACACAGAACCGTAAAAAATTCTATTGGAATATTGAAAAGATGAAACTTTATATTTTCATAAAATGATATCCGATTCGAGTGAAATTTATTCTGTGAATAAAGATTGCGATATACTGAATGTTCATGCAAAATTTTTAGGCCATAGTGTTTACAGAACCATAAAAAATTTAATTGGAATATTGAAAAGATGAAAGTTTATATTTCCATAAGAAGATATCCGATTCGAGTGAAATTTATTGTGTGAATCATGAATGTTCATGCAATATTTCAAAAGGATCGCATCATCAGAACCATTAAATCAATTTTTTTTATTTATTCATTTCATATTTCATTTTTTGAATAATTTCCTGAATTTAATTCCTGTTCTGCTGAGATTCTGCATTTATATATACAGTAGAGCCTCGATAATCCGGAGAACGATAATCCGGATATTTACTAGTCCGGATTGACGTCAAGATTGTATTATGTCCTTATAATCCGGATTGCAAGACTCAATAATACAAATTTCCGATCGTTTCATACGTGGTTTACGGTTCTAACTTGTCGTAACTCAATTTCTATGACGACGATCGGGCGTTCTTTTGGTATATAATAGTGCACAATGGTATAAGACAAAAAAATTCAGACAAGAATAATTAATTAGTGAAATGGAATGGAATGTTTCTACCTCCAAACCATATTCAGCTCTGATACAGCATATGGATCATAATGATATTTAATTAACAAAACTGAAATACCAAAATGGCCTTTTAGCACATATTTTTTCGATCCTCGAAGACGGGGATAATGTTAGCAAATGCATTTAGAGCATAGATCAATTCGATGCAGTCTGTTTATTCCATAACTCATGGCAATTAGTGATATTCAGCTTCTGAAAGATATACAGGAGAAAGCTATTGTTCAGCATTCTTTTTCCCTTACAGTAGAAAACGTAAAATATCTAATTATTCCACATGATATATTTGTTTTATGGTTTCGATAATAAAGCCTATATTTATTTCAACCGTTTTTTTAAATTGCATCTTTACTAAATTGTAAGTCGCGGTATTCCGGATTCCTCATTAATCCGGATCATCTCTTGCATTAATTGATCCGGATTATCGAGTCTCTACTGTATTTGGAATGAATCTTAATTCCCATATAAAGTTTTGAGGTCATAAGGTTATTGCTCCAACAATGAACGAGCGCTCAGAAGCTTCTGCCTTTTTGCTTTCACTTGTACTAGATACCAATACCTATGAATTTTAATATCAGTTAAAAATCAAGATTTTCCGCAAATAAACTGAAGAGGGAATAAATGAACTTCGTCCAGATGAGGTCTCAAACTAATCTGTTGACCAATTTGACCACGTCCCCTCAAATATGATTTTGTTTATATGAAGCCCATATAATAATGTCGTCGCATATTCTTTGCACGAGATCGCGAGATGCTTGTGCTGCTACTTATCCATGTTGGCCAATCTAATATCACAAGGATTTCGTAATGATTTTCAATAAGAGGTTTGAGTAGAGAAAATATATCGGCCCGAAAAAAAAATTCATTAAAAGTTGTGTTGCAAAATGGCGAAAGTGCAGGTAACATTGCTGCTTTGTTATCCAACAAAGAAGTTATTATGAGCATCTTGCATGTTGACGCGAAAGTTCATTTCGATTGGTCCGTTTAGTCTGAGATATTGAGGAACAAAAATTTTGAATGTTCATATTTCATGGAACACCCTATACGATTTGGCTGGTTCACGAACTTAACCGAGGAATTCGGGAACCGAACTCAAGTCTCTAGAACAATCTCATCGAAAGTTATCGTTCTTACGCTCGGCCGGACGTCCCCACGGAAAGAACTGAATTTCAACACGGAACAGATCCGACCAGATCCGTCACATCACGTCACATCTCGTCACATGAAGCCACATCACGTCACATCACGCCAGACCAGACCAGACGGAACGGATCGGATCTAATCTGGACGTTGTGTGACATCTTGTGGCGTGATGTGACGTGTTGTGACGTGATAGGACGAGGTGCAACGTGGTGTGATTGTGTGACCGATCCGATCCGATCTGATCTGATCGGACGGATCGGGTCTGGTCGTCTGGCCGTTTCGATCTGGTCTGGTCTGCCAATGTTTCTCATGAGGTTGCTGGTGCTCTAAAAAGGCCTGTATTAGCATTGAGGCCTGCAATTTTGTTGTGATGATGAACTTCGTCAGTCTTTTTATTGGAATGTCACTAACATCTTGATATGGTGCAGCAGCGAAAGGCTTACTCATTATGATGTAAAAAAAATTTACAAATGTGTTTGACGATCAAGAAATTAGACCTTCTTTATTTGTTCATAAAATGACCTATTTATAGGCATCTGAAAATAACAATGTAGCGCCACGGCGAGCATTCGTAGAACTATTAAAATTGACATGGAAGGATTTGGTCACAGAACATAAATATTTTGTTTTTTTTTATTTGGTTGTATTGTTTATGTGTAGGGGCGTTCGGCATCGACATCAGACGTGTCGGATCGATCTGAACCGTTCGTTTATTACATCCGGATTGAGGGGAGTACACATCTGGAGCGTTCGTCATAAAAATCTGAGCAATCGGACGTCGATCTTTTCGCTCGGTCTATTTCGACGGAGCAAAGCGATTTTATCCATAGAGTTTTATGTTTTTTATATATTTTTTTGTTTTATGTTGAGTTTCCTGATCTGACAACCGATAGATTGAAACATCCTAACACTTTTATTCTTCTGTTTTCATTTATTCATTAAAAACTTAATTAATTCATTAAAATTTGTCGATACAGCTATCGTAGTTATGAATGGGCAGTAGGAGATATTGCTTTCTCGTTTCTTTTTCGTGTAATTAATTAATTAATTAGGATTTTTCGGTACAACTATCGCCGTATTGATCTACCAGAAGGGGATATTGCATTCCTCGTTTCCTTTGCATTCAGTGCCTTTGCACCTAATCATTTAATTGAGATTTTACTGAAGAGCTTCGAAAAGGGCGGAAGTATCGTTAAAAGATGAGCCCAAAATAGTGATTTTTGAAATCTCATAGACATAATGTATAAAAGTAGAACAGAGCAGTATATGTTCTGTGGCAGATGCTCTGTACCGTTCGTTTATTCCCAGATATTACAGAGGAATCTGTACGATCTGTGGTCACGTGACTAAAAAATCCGTCTGCTCGCGGAGGTCAATGCCGAACAGGCTTTGTATATCTGCTTCATTGAAATTTGGATTTTTCCTCAATATATCAAAGTTTCAGAAATCTATAGTGAACGAGTGTATTACTGTGTATTCTATATTTTTATTTTCTGTGTGGGTATCATAATTTGTTTCAATTTATTCCAGTCATAGTTGGGAAAATTAAGGAAAACAATTCTGTTTGTTGGATTAATTTCATTTTATTATATTCAAACAGTACTTTTTCTCTTCACAAGAGCATTCTTCAGTGGGTTTTTCTTTGTTTAGACTTCCTTGTCTCAACCTTTCAGTTCTACTTAGTACTTACCTACTACTATAGAACTAGAACATTCCGTTTGTTCCTCCTTTCTGGTAAATCCAACAGGAAGAGTTCTGGTAGGCACAGAAGTATTTTTCAAAAAAACCTCTGTTATGAACTGGGATCTGTAAACGATTAACCCCATGAGTCTAATCTAACTTACAAGTTTTCTGTAATCCGTACTTACCTCGATAAAATGCAAGGGGCAAATTTTCATATTTCCTGTGACTGGTTTACCGATTTTAAGTTTCAGTTTGCCAGGCTTTTCGTCGATCCATCAACACTTTGTCACTTTACTCCTCGATTTTCCTTCTATCCAAACACGAAATTTATCCCTAGCTTAAGGAAAGGCATGGAAATGTAATTTCCAGTTCTTTTTTTCTCAGGATGAAGAACACTAAGAAACTGAAAAATAGCGATTTGAATGAATTTTACTTAAAAAATTATTATAATATAAAATATTCACATAAATCACGACAACACAATGCAAGATGAAATAATGATGTCAATATTAAAGGTTACTCAGATCGTCACCAGAGGGCGCATCGCTTAGCTCGATTTGCTTTGGGTACATTTCAAAGGTTGAGTCCATTAATAACAGGATAAATGAACCATAGAAAAAAATTTAATATTTTTCTCTGCCATGACAACTGACTGGTGATAGTTATCAGCTGATAGTTGACACTTGATAATCAAAATATTAAAAATCAAAATAAACAGATTCCAGTTCGTCAACAGGATATTTATTTGTGGGAATAGCAATATTTATTGATTAATTATCGAAATGTTAACTGTTTTAACTTGACACTACCTGGCTGCTGTTATATGCTGACTCCTATAGTTCTATGAAGATATTTATTTACTTATAGTATTCAAAATAAAATTACAAAATGAAGAATTCAAATATTCGTTTCCATCCAATAATAAGTTGCATTCAAAAAATAGCTTTATATGAAACCAAATCGGTAAATATACCAAACGCTCTTTGGATGTATTGTGACTAACTCCTTCTTTTCAGAAATTTTATCTTGTGGGTTCGAACAATACTCAAACAAGATTCAGAGTTATAAAAATTGACAGAATGGAACCGAAGGAACTCGTAGTATATGATGATAAAGTAGAATACACTGCCAAGGAAATCCATAATTTAATTAATATGATTCTAGCAGGAAATAGAAATAACACTACAAGCAAAGGCTCGCCCAAAATAATATCAGCTTTTGGTATAGCAGGTAGGATCAATATGAAAATGAATTTAACTTTTCCATTTTGGAAGTGATTATGCTTACAGTCAGCCGTTTTGAGATTTGAAGAGGAAAGTTGAATTCATGAACGGATAGAATAAAACCAATAAAACTCAGGATATTCAAATACATCTTTTCTAGGTTTCATAAAATTCTTAGAAGGTTACTATATTGTTTTGATAACGAAACGTAGGAAGGTTGCTGTTGTTGGGATGCATACATTATATAAAATAGAAGATACTAACATGATATATATTCCCCATGAATCTATTAGGGTCATCCATCCTGAAGAGCCAAGATATGTTAAGATGTTTCAAAGTATTGACTTGGCTAGTAATTTCTATTTCAGGTAGGTGCCTATATACATTTTATTCTTACAAAAATTCGTGACCATCCTATGATTTGAGTTATAATCAATAATAATAAGAATAATATTAATTGACTAGCTGGCCTGTCTTACGTTGTTTTGCCATTAATCTACATTATTATTAGAAAATATTTTTCTACTTTTCTGGTTTGATGTGCTGCGTCTGTCGTTGAATATGTGCTCTTTGATCAAATTTTGTTCTTTGATTCCTTTCATTATTTGTATCTTGTGATTGTGTTGCACGTAACTGCGCCATGTTAACAAGCACATCTGCATTTTCCTGTTGGATTTGTTCTCCTGATCTTTGTGCTCTTCTTTCACGCAAGAGTCTGGAATGGTTTGTTCCACAACCCCAATTTGCCCCTCTGTGTCTTGCTGGCATTTTGGCTGATTCCAATCGATTAATGAAGGGTTTTCCAATAACAGGTGTTATTTCAATATTCAAAGAAAAATGTCATTTTTCAATTATGAATGATCGGATGTTTATTTCATGATAAAGAAGAAGCTATGCCGTTAGTAGTGGAAAATAACATCAGGCAAATGACCACCACAACCACGCTTACAGGTACCATATCTTTCTAATGAAATTTTCCATAACCAAATCGCAAAGTGGCTGCCCTATGTCCTCGATGGCCTCACGAATTCCATCTTTGAGGTCTTGAATCGCTGTTGGGCTTTTAGCGTAGACCTTCTCTTTCACGTGGCCCCAGAGGAAGAATTCTCAAGGTATTAAATCACAAGATTTTGGTGGAGAATTGTGATCACCCCTTCGAGAGATAATACAGTCCGGAAACTTTTCCTGCAAAAGATCAATGGTTTCATTGCTTATGTGGCACGTAGCTTAGCACTGAACCTTGTAAGCCTTAAGACCGAAATCTTAATGCAAAATACGGTGTAATGACATTTGTGGAATGCCTAATTCTAAAGAAGAATGGACAAACGTGGGTTTCCTTCAACAATTTCGGCTACAGCAGCAATATTCTCGGCTGTTCTTGAGCGATGTGCACGGGTTTTATTCTTCACATCACTAACTTGTCCCAACAGCTCGAATTTTTCCACCAATTTCTTTATTGCGGTCCTACAAGGTGCTTCACGACGACCCAACATTGTTCGAGTTTTACGAACCGTCTCTGCCAAATTTTCACCATTCACCAATAATTTCAATGCGTTCTTGAAGCGTGTATCGTTCCATTTTTATTAATGGCGTAGTTTCTACTTGTCAAATGTCAAAAAATGATAGATTCAAACGTGACATCTACCGAAATAGCGGGCTATTCAGAATAACACATCTTATTGGAAAACCCTTTATTAATCCCTGCTCTCATTATATTTTCACTTGCGTTACCAAAATCGCGTAAACCCTTATTTTGATCATTTCAGTTATAGTTATGACCTGACTCACAGTCTACAACATAATCAAGCAACTCCTAAACAATTTATCCCCAATAACATTTCAAATGGCGATGAAACGGTATTCGGTGAAGAACAGAAAAACAAATTCAACATATCATTGGATTCGAATAATGGTGTACAGAGTTACGGTATTCGTACAAGGCCTTATAGGAAGTTTGTTTGGAACAATCATCTATTAAGTCTGGTGGAAGCAGAGCTGCATCCCGATTGGCTGCTTTATATCATTCACGGGTTTATCGGCCAATCAACTATAAACGTTTTTGGAAGGGCTATCTATGTAACTTTGATCGCTCGAAGATCTAGCAGATACGCCGGAACAAGATTTTTGAAGAGGGGCTCAAATTTTCAAGGTGATGTAGCGAATGAAGTCGAAACAGAACAGATGGTACATGATTCAGGAGTGTCTTCTTTAGCGAATGGCCATTTCACTTCGTTCGTGCAGATGAGAGGTTCCATACCAGGTTTGTATAAAAGTATACTCTTGAAATGATTTCAATTTATTTACTTGTGAAGGGAGTCTCAAAATATTTTTGTTTTTAGATGTAACAAAAAAAACAACAATATGCTCATAATTCGCTTTTTCATACTCATTTAACTGGTAGCTGACATGGTCAATCTCTAGCTGGAGCATCGCTTTTGGAATAGTGTTGGTGCTCTATCCCAACTAGATATACAGTGGAACTTCCTTATAACGAATGTCTGTATAACGAATTTCGTACAAGACATTGCACCTTGAATCCAAATTCCATGTTAAAAACAACCTCTAAAACTAAGTAAATTTTCTCTATATCAAAATATTCCAAGAACAAGAACATCACTCTTTGAATGGGTATTGATAAAAAGGTATAGAGGATAGTTTTTTCCATAATTATGCCGGACGTAGGTAATAAATTCCAACCACAAACTAAACCGTTACGGCGGGCGGATAGATCCTTCCGAAACGTTGGATTCAGCTGGAAATGTTGATAATGACGGTTACTTTAAATGATTTCATTAATGTTGATGTAAGTATTGTAACAAATTAACTTCCAACTGAAAAGGACATTTTGAACAGTGTCAAATGCAGTGATTAGGCGTTTTCGGATACTTACTCGGGTTAACTCGATCCCTAACGTTGGCGTTCGTTTACCTACCCCGAACATCCAACCCGTGTTCGGAAAGTACGGGGTTATTAACTCGATCACTGACCCAGGTTGATTTATCGTAACCCTACTCGAGAGTAGGGTTCTGGAGGCACCGCATGCGCACTGCAGTTCAATTTTGTATTTGAAAAAAGCGGGAATAAGTCTTCTACTCCTTTCTAAATAATTTCATATATTCTTTTCCCAAAAATTATGGAAAGAGAAGCGAATTTGGCTCATTGTAAAATGAGTGGTTCCTTGAGCCGAGAAAATAATGTGCAACAACTTATTCATAACTTTGTATGCAGATCTTTCTGCGTAAAAGCTGAAGCCTTATTTACTTCTTTAATATAGGTAGGTACTCGAAGATAACATTGAACAAGTGAGGGCACCCCAGAAATTATAAGAAATATTTTACAGAAGCCAATAAATCCTGCAAAGCTAAAGGAAATAAGTGAATAAATTGGAACTGAAAAAAATAAATTCTCTACTTCTCAAGCATAGGTAGTCAAAAATGTAATTAAACATGGAAGGGCACACGAGAAATTATAAGAAATATTCAACAGAAGCTCATAAATGCAAGCATATCTAGAGACAATCCGAGAATAGACTGGGATCGAAAAAATAAATTCATTAATTTGTTTGGTTATGTTATTGATACGACTGTCACTTCAAATCCTAAACCTGATGTGTTCGTAAACACTGAACCCGGGTCCGAGACCCGAGTAGATCCGTCACGTGACTCGATGGATCGAGTTAGTAACCCTGAGTAAGTTTCCGAAAACGCCTTTTGATATCACTACGATAGCAGTGATGATTCCGACAGCTTTGATTTGGAGCGAAAACCGGTCGAAAAACTGAATCGTAAAGAGGTACTTCAAGCCTTTAAAACGTGTCCTCTCGCTTTCCGGTCCATTAAAGTGGTCCCGGAAAATATTTTTGAATCTTTGAGAAAATGCGAAGTTTTTTATGAGAAAAAAATGTTTTTGAATTGTACCACTCAGAAAAAATTACGAATTATTTGCCAAAATAATCGTGAATAGCTATGCATTCTATACGTACTTGATGCCTATAAGATATTAGAAATGAACTCGCACACACCCTTTGGAGTATGTATATGAATTCACAATAAAAAATGCAATGCCGTGTTTCGATACTTGACATTATAAAAAAAACTTTCGTAAAACGAAATTTCTGTATATTGTAAAGAAGTTCCACAGTATTTATAGTAATATTTGCTTCCAGTCATTCAGGATGGATGGCAATGGGTTATGAGCTATACTAATAAATTATAAAAAAAATTATGTGAAAATTCGATTCTTCGGAGAAACAGATGTTATTGAAACTATCAAAACGGTTCTTTATTGTCCTCATAGATATACTAACCTTACATGGACGAGGCCTGTCATTCAACACTTTCGGAGAATGTGATGCTAAGAGAGAGATAGAGCTAGAGGTGGCAAAAAGCCCGCAAATCCCATTTGAAAGCCAATGCATGCTTATGAAAATTCTCTTATTTATACGTTTTTCTTAAGATTTTTTGGAGCAAACATGAAAATAATGAATATTTACTTTGCCTAAAAGTTATTTGTTTTTATGGGCACAAAAATTAATATATAAAAAAGGATATTCGCGGGAAAAATGTGAATGCCCTTCGAGATCGTTCTATCATGGTTTATTTGAAAATTTTGAAGAAACATAAATTATATTATTCATCATTGAAAAAGTGATATTTCATAAATAACTAAGGCATTTATTCAACTACATTCAAATCATACAAAATTTCTATTTACGTCACATAAAAGAAATCACTTTTTAAGATTAAACTCATTTAAAAAGATAATTGAACAAAAATTAACAAGGGTAATAACACAAAACAAAAAATAACAAGGGTAATAAATAATAGTGAACTATTACTATATATACTCTAATGAATCGTAAAATAAACTAGAACCTATAAAAAACCTAAAAATAATGCAATTTAAAAAAAGTAAATCTAAATTGCCTGAAGGGCGCTGTTATTATTGATGTTTAAAATGAATTAGTTTAGTTAATTTACTTCTAATCCTTGTGGCGACTTCATTTTCTGTTTTATGAATGTGATGAATTCTGATTTTGAAAAATAATTTAATGATTAATTTAACTAATTGTAATAAATGACCCTGCAGTGGATCCTGTTCCTTGATATGGTCTGTCATACTTATAAAGAGTTCAGCTATATTCAACCTTCTGAGGACTTGTATCGTGAAAATTGGAACATTTAGGCTAGAAATATTGCTAGAAGCCCTGATCACACTTTCAGCTACAGAGCATATCTTAATTACATCCCGTGAAGGTTTGCACAAACCACCCCTGTTTTTTTTCTCTAAAAGAGATGAGATTGATACGTCACAAAGTAGTGACTGTGCACACACTTCACAATTCAGAGTTTTAGTTATTCTTCTAGCAATAAATCCTGCAATGTATCCAATTATATCATATATATATTGACATTTCTGAAGGTCCTCTAATAATCTCATTTGATGGAAATCATTTTCTGCAGTAGTGTTCAAAATATCAGAACTAACGATAAGAGAATCTACAGAATTGTCATGTTTTTCAATACTTGAGCTCACATTCAGTATACTCGTTTGGTCTTGAGCTAAACAATTTGCGCCCTCAGAAGATTTGATTTCTGAGTGAATCAGTAATCGCTTGTAAGCTCCTTCGAATTGCCTGGCTGTGGGGTTATTGTTGAATCCCCCTCGAGTACGAATTGCAGAAAAAAACATTTCTAAATGGTCCTGGCTCAGTTTATAAGTGAAAAGAACATCCATTTGCTTTGTCAGAATAAGATCATCAATTAAATTTCCTACACTCATTAATGATACAACAAGGCCAATGAACCCAGTCTTTCTTCCAGATTGTATTATTACATTGCCATTTTTATCTTTTAAATTAATTATAAAATCAATGGATTCCTTGATGAATTTTTTTATGATTAAGTGATTATCCATTGTCACAGGTCTCTTATAAACAACTTTTCCTAAAAAGTTGTGGGAATTCAAAACATCAAATATATTATTGATATTTCTACAAAATTTGACTGTTGATTCAGAGTCTGAAAACTCTGGAAGATTAGGCACATGTCCCGAATAGTCCAGGGCATCTGCGACACTGTTGCTGAATACTTCTACGGCTAATTTCACTTTCATTTTTTCTCTCTCACACATCAAGTGGCGCGATCGAATTTTTGTTGCCGCATGTAACCCGGCTTCTTCTTGTATTTTGACCAACTGAACTGAGTATTGCCATTCAATTTTACCATTGTCTTTATCATATAGATATTGCCAATCACCTGGTGTATTTCTAATTAATTTAATCATGTGGCAAGGGTCTAGAATTATATGTATTTTTTCTCCAGATGAGGGACTTAGGAAATATGGCTTCATGTTGGGCCAAGTTAAATGAGCTCCTAGAATATTACACATTGATATATTGGATGGACAACCATCAAATGTCAAGGAGACCACTTTGGTACCAGTATTTTCAATTTGTAGTAGACATCCCTTTACAAGAGTTGCTTTCTCCTCAGCTGTTAAGGAGTCTACTAAAAAATAAGCAATAGGGACCTTCCATCTTGTATTTAGACCTACTGCCATAAACACAAGAGCATTTTTTTAGCTCCTGGCAAATTATCGTTTTCCCGAAAATTTGTTCCATAATTTATGTACCCCATATGTCTTGTTCCATTCCACTCAATATACTCTTTGATGGCCATTTCATCCATAATTAATCCTATTTTGAGCAACTTGCCTTTTTCTTTTTCTATTTTGTCTTTTAAATGGATCGCCCGAATGGCTTCCACTGTATAGCCAGGACTACCATCAATTGAACCATACCATTTTGTTATTGTACGAGGATGGGAATAAAAATTTTTTCCCAAAAAGATTTCTCACATAATTATATGCAGAAGAGGAATAAAAATTGAGGGTCAGGGCAAAGGTTCGTAAAGCAGGTGGGAAGATGCCAAAGCCATCTTTCTTTTGCCTAAATATGAGCTGCTTTTCAGCTTCGGGTAAAGAGTCCTGAAAAATTTGTTTAAAGTCATTAATAACCATAAAAAAGAAGAGAAAATTTTAAAACCTCTGAATTTGGAAACTGAACATTAGGGCAATTACAAAAAAGTTCATACTTCTGCTAATCTTTTATTATTTGTATCTTATATAATATACATATTCATTTGTATATCCTTGAATATCGAAATATTTAATAATGAAGGCCATCTCGTTTCTCTCAAGAATTTTGAGTAGAAGTTTTCCCCAATACAACAAACACTCCTATCTGAAATAAAAAAAAAGACAAAAGCAGACAAAGAAACTTAGTTATTAATTTGATACATTTATCAAAATATGTCAATCGAAATGGACTACTGAACAGGTCAGTTGGATGATCAAGGAAGGACAGGATTCATGGATAAGAGGTGTTACTTAAACATCAAATACCAAAATAAATATTGATGTGAACACAGCAAGGAAAAACTAGAAGGAAACCCAGGAAAAGATACCTGAAGGAAATATGGATTGGAAATTTGTGGAATGAGAATTACTGGATGAAATATGATTGAATAGAGAACAGAATTCAATTGCAACATTTACATAACCTTCCAAAAGTTCAGGAAGCTCAACGAGTGGAAAGCATTCTCAAAACAATATCCAGCCATCCAAGTGATGATCCTTCAGAATCTCATCTTTGGTAACCGCTACAGGTGCCAAGTAGGTGAATTTTCCCCTATAGTAGAAACAGAAAATATACCTTCCTAGGAAGCCAGGTAAAATAATAGATAATATTAGTATACGCAGTAAGCATTAAAACTTTAATGTATATTCAGAATGAAAAAAAATCAGGAACACTTTTTTCATGATTCGTACATGCAATGCCAAAAAAAGCATAAAATACGCAATCAGCATTCACACTGATAAGTTATGTATCGAGAAAATTGTCACATTCACTTACTTTTAAAATAAGTGAGCTTTGAGCAGAGAGCTTCTTCTTTTGCTTCAAGTCATCTAGAAGTGAATTCAAAGAACTTATTCTGTTTTTATAGCGCCTGGTTTTATTTTGCAACATCTTGATTGTATTTTTATATTTCTGAATTGTTTCTTGAGAACACTTCCAATACTCATGACGTTTTCTGGGGTCTTCCAGATCAGTTTTCTTAAAATCACCCACACGTATTGGATACTGTATCTTCCTAAAATATAATATAGTTATACATAAAGAGTCTGCAGAACAAAATGAAAATTACAAGAGAGTACTTACCTTTTTTTTGGTTGTAGTCCATTAAAAACTGAAGTGCTTTCTGGTGAAACCGAGGTCATGGGCACATCTAGTTCCATCGAATTTGAAACGAGTAATGACGAAGTAGATGGTGTGTTATCATCTTCTGCTTGAAAAATAAATTTTATTTAAATTAAATGTAATAAGAATTATATAAATCGAACAAAAGAACAATAGGCGGATGAATTCAAAGGGCTCAGAAGCTTCTCAAAAAGATCTACATGTATACCTAGGCGTAAAAGTTTTCTTCGAATAGATTTCTTTTCAGTTCTACCAGTAAAGTCGAAAACTGACGGCACTGATCCCACTTTTAAATTTTTGTTTCCGTGAACATTTATGAAGTAGTCCTCTTCAAGAAAATGTTTACTGCAAATTAAAGAAGAGTCCGTGGCATTGAAATTTTGTCTTCGAATGGCCAGCAACCATTTTTTCCTTAGAATTTCGTCTTTTGGAAATCTATAAAGAAGATAAGGCATCATCACTCCTATTTATAATATTTTGAAAACTAACAAATAAATCAAATTAAAAAACCAGATGTGAAAGAAGTACCTATAGGGAACTTACCTATGAAATTTGATATTTTGGCCTTTTTTAAACCTGTTTGTGCACTTTACTGCTGCACACGATTTAACCATAATTATCTCTCAAAAGAAATTCGAAACACGTCTGAAAAATAGCAAAATAACAAATTATTCTCATAAAATGAAATTAATCCAATTAATCTTGCAACATAGAAATTATATGTAAGGTTAGTGTATCCACAGAACATCACAGTGTTCTGTGGTATTATTATATGTTCTGTGGGTATATCATAGACCTAATAAGAATGGACACCGCATGAGAGAGAGAGGTCACTTGGTCGAATGTGATGGAGCTATTGTGGGCAATGTCATACTTGTTCTATGGACAATGTCAGTTGAATTATATTCAACGCATCAAATCCTTGTGGGCAAAGCAAAATCTGTGGCCACAAAAATATTTGTTTACATCTTCCATATGATTTTGACAAGTTGCCCACAAACTTGCTTCATCTCTTTTCTTTTCGATAATATCGCATATGTCTTCCTATCTCTAATGTATCCAAGTGTTCGATCTGCTGTTAAGTCACGTGATTCTGCATCCATAGTAATTATAGATCTATGGGGTATATCTATGTCTTGCCACCACTAGCTCTATCTTTCTTTTGGCATCACGAGTCTCTCTCTTTCGCCGCTTCCATTGGAGTTATAATTTCTATGATTGTCCTGCAGAATTCGATCACGATTAGTCCGGTCTATTTAGACATTCGAAGTTACATAAAGTCCCAACAAGCTGAATTTTTATGAAGTTGTTCAAAACATAATTATAAACAATGTCTAAAAGTTCCTTATCATTCCCCTGTGAGGAAAAAATTTTATTCGAGGTCAAATGTCAAAAAAATGAGTTTTTCGCGATTTTCAGCAAAACGGTAAGTTTTATCATAAAAGTACCTCAGACAAAAATTGTAGATCATAAAATTATCTATAAAAATGTATGAATACTTTTTTTCTGACGAGCCACCGTTTCTGAGATATAACGATTCAAAAAGTTATAACTACGCGCTAAGTACACTACCTCATAGGTGGTGTGGAAACGTGTGCATATTATGACGATAAACACTTTTATAACTTTTTGAATCGTTATATCTCAGAAAGGGTGGCTCGTAAGAAAAAAAGTATTGATACATTTTTTATAGATAATTTTATGATCTACAATTTTTGTCTGAGGTACTTTTATGATAAAACTTACCATTTTGCTGAAAATCGCGAAAAACTCATTTTTTTGACATTTGACCTCGAATAAAATTTTTTCCTCACAGGGGAATGATGAGGAACTTTTAGACATTGTTTATAACTTCACAGAAATTCAGCTTGTTGGGACTTTATGTAACTTCACTCTCATTTTTTGGTCTAAATAGACCGGACTAGATCATCAGGCTTCATTTTTTGAACAATAAGAACCATAGATTTGTTCATATTAAGAGCAGCTGCGCGCAATCTAAACGACTGTGGAATATTCATCCATTCCTAGGTAACAGCCTTGTTTATGTAACTCTAGTTGTCCAATGAAGTGTAGTTCGGGGAGTTAGCTCACAGAGGGAGTTTTGGTCAACTTCACTATTTGCTTCTTCTTTTTTATATATCCCCATCTTCGTCTACACTATTTAGCAATATTTGACTTTCTTAATTCGCGCGCAATGAATTCGTAGTAAAATTCAAATTGAATGTATGAATGGGCACATCTAAACCAAAGCTCCCTCTGTGAGCTAACTCCCCGAACTACACTTCATTGAACAACTAGAGTTACATAAACAAGGGTAACAGTCACAATCGCGGGCCATTCTGATCTGAAAATTTTTTAGTTTTCCAGGACTTCTTGAATACCTCTAGTGTGATGTGGCCTCATATGATTATCCATAAAGATAAATTAAGCCCCTAATTCATTACCCATGAGTATAATTACAGGATTTATGATATTTTCGCGGAAATAAGCACCAGTCATCGTCCTGGGTATGTAAATTCGTGAAGCTCTTCTTCCAAACATTATGCCTCATCAAATCACTTCAGTGCCACCACGAAAATGACCAACCTGAATAGCCCCCTCAGATTTATTTCAACATCCTGGTTCTCTCCACACGGTAGTCATCAGTCATCACTTACTGAACCAAACCGTGACTATTCTGTAAATAGCGCATTCCTCTATTCTTCTAAATGCCAGTTTTGATAAGTTCACGCCCACTGCAGACGAGTGATTCGGCGACGAACAGTTAATGAAAGATCTCCTAGAGGTCTTCTGGACTGCAATCCTGATATTAAAACTCTTCTACGAATTGTAGCACATAAAATTACACGGTTGTGTAATTTTATGGCACCGACCTGAGTGTCAGTGCCGTCTCTAGCCCACGATACACAAACACCGGTATGCCAGATTCGTGGTCTAAACTCGTCCGGCGCGAGCATTCACCCATCTACGTCATTAGGAGAACAAATTCTAATCAATTCTCTCTCTCTCTTCTCTCTCTTCTCTCTCTTCAATCACGCAAATGCTATGGAAATGATCCCAGTGACGTCACGCTCGATGCGCGTCGGCATACCGGTGTTTGTGTATCGTGCTCTAGCCTGGTTCTCAGAGCTTCGACGTGAAGCCAGCTACAATCCCCACTACTCCTATTTTCTCCCTCGCTGCCGCAGAAATACAAGTGAAGTTGGTTTATTTCAACTACAGAAGAGGCGTGTCGCTACAGATTTTGACAACCAGAAACCAAAAGGAGGGGGTCATTTCGACAAAAGTTTGTCACACGTTTTTTATCATTATTCCGAAATTAAATTCGATATTTAGGATGAAATACCATTATTTAAATCTATGGGAGATGATTACCTTTCAGTAGGGTCCTGCGGTCTTAGAAGAACAGAAGATTCGAAAATCATCACTTGGAACGCCAGACCTGGTTTAAAACACCCTCCTGGCCCAAGAGCAAGAATTACGTATTTTGTATCTGAATATTGAAAGTATTTATTTGAATAGTTTTAAGTTTCAATTTTGTAAAAACGGCGAGGCAGGGTTTTTTCTACTGAGGTTTTTCCTCAGAATAGTATGGTACCTGGTACCCCGTTTTGCACCAACCTCAGCTAGGGACTTTTTTGTTTCATGTATTGTATTTTGTTAGCTCTCAATTCAAAAGAAAAAAACGTCACGTCGAAGCTCTGAGAACCAGGCTTCTGACATATTTCTACGGGCTGATTGAGTAATATAGGTACCGATCTTCTCGAACCGGGTTAACACGAGGATGACCACTTCGAGCACTACTTTGCACTCCACCAGTTTCCTCATAGCGCCTAATCGTTCTGTTAACCGTACTTCGAATAATGTTTAGTCTATTGGCTATCTGATGGCTGGAGAGCCTTCTTGCCACGGAGCATTAATTCTAGTTCTGTCAAACTCGTTTCTAGGCATATTACACAGTTTTTAAACTAATAGGCGCTTAAAACGAAGAACTACTGATCCGCAGGAAGGCACACATTTGACAGAATCGATATTTTAAACACGAGAACATTTTTCGTTTCGTCATGTTATCGTTTTATTTGGTTGTCAACAAGTTTCTTTCGTTGTCAGTAACAATGTTATGAATCTTGATTATTTTATCTTCACTACAGGCCTACAGAGGCGGTGCGAAACTTAAGAAGAGTAAGTGTATAATTTCAAATTTCAGGTCATTGGAAACAAGAAATGGGAAAAATGGTTGCAAAACCTGCCATCACTTTAGATTTACCAGATCCATTTGCTGAAACAGCAGCAATACATTTCAACGAGCTATTCAAGAGATATGGTTCGCCTATAATTGTATTGAATCTGGTCAAACAAAAAGAAAGAAAACCGCAGGAAAGTTTACTGAGCGACGTTTTATGTAATTCCATAAAATACCTCAATCAATTTTTATCAGTGGAAAATCAGATTATCTACAAAACTTTCGATATGGCAAGAAAAAACAAAGGAACAGCAAATGTGATGAAATATTTAGCAGATATAGCCAACAATGCCGTTTTGAAAACTGGCATATTCTACAATCAAAGGAAGTATTATTCCCAGAAGGCTAGCACAATAGTTGGACTACACAAAGAAGACGATTTTATCAGTTTACAGACGGGAATAATAAGAACTAATTGTGTGGATTGTTTAGATAGAACCAACACAGCCCAGTTTGCAATAGGAAAGTGTGTTTTAGGATATCAACTGTGTGCACTAGGTATTTTAGATTCACCGAAACTTGAGTTTGATACTGATTGTGTAAGAATGTTGGAATGCTTATATGAAGACCACGGTGATACTCTTGCACTTCAATATGGAGGTTCACAATTAGTTCACAGGATAAAAACTTACAGGTATTTTTTTTTCTTTAGTTTGCATCAAGTATTTCTACTAGTCTTCATTACTTGCTGCAGGGAAGTACTAATATACACCCATATACACATACAGGTTTGGAAATTCACATCTGAAATATACGATATACAATGCATCAGACAGAGAATTTTTCCCTCCAGTTGCACAGATGAATAATCTAGACAATCACTTGCTGTAACACACTGAATTCAGTTGTCTTGCTTCATTATTCTAGTCTCGTCTCTCTCTTATCGTTCAGAGGAGCGTAATTCTTTATTAGGTAGGCAACAGTAAATACTGAATCGAGTATTACGGGCAGCCTGACAAATTAAAAATTCTATACGTGCAGTGCGGGTTCCCTACCATACTGCGATAAGAGAGAGACAAGACTTGATTTTTGCAGTGAGACAGTTGAATTAATTCAGTTATCGCACTTGATTATCTCGCCTATTCATCTGTGCAACTGGAGGGAAAAATTCTCTGTCTGATGCATTGTATATCGTATGTGTTCGATGTGAATTTCCAAATCGGTATACAGGTTCGGAAATTCACATCGTAAACATCTCAAATTTCAATTGTTTACAGTCACTATTTACATTGAAGGTCTTTCAGTGAATCATAAAGCGTTTTCGGAAACTTACTCGGGTTAACTCGATCCCTAAACTTCGAGTTCGTTCACCTAACCTGAACATCCAACCCGTATGCCCGTATTGCATATGGTCGCAACCATTCATTTCGATGGGTTTGTTTTTGTCTGAGATATTGGGGAACAAAAATTTTGAATGGCCACATTTTATGGCGCACCCTGTACGATTTGGCTGGTTAACTTAACCGAGGCATTTGGGAACCGAACTCACCCTCAAAATTTCAAGTCTCTAGGACAATCCCTTCAATAGTTAACTCAACCTAACCAAAAAATCTATAAAAAAAATTGATCCAAAATTGGTAATCTAAAAATGTTCACCCATAAAAAAAGTTGGTCCAAAATTGATGATCTAGAAATGTTGATCCAAAGAAAAAGTTAGTCCAAAATTGGAGATCCAAAGATGTTGGTCCAAAATTTGTTATCTAAAAATGTTGACCAAAAAAAAATTGTTGGTCCAAAAATATAAAAATGTTTGTCCATAAGTGTTGGTCCAAAATTGGTAATCCAAAAATGTTCGTCCAAAATTGAGGATCCAAAAAAAAAGTTGGTCCAAAACTGTTGATCCCAAAAAAAAATGTTGGTCCAAAATTGGTGATCTGAAAATGTTGATCCAAAAAAGAAAAAGTCGGTCCAAAATTGGTGATCAAAAAAGTGGACGCCCCGAAATTGTCGACTTAAAAAATTTGGCGCCCCAAAATTTGACGACTAAAAGAATTTGGCGCCTCAAAATTGGAGACTTAAAAAATTGGCGACCCCAAAAATTCGACATCCCTAAAGTTGGTCCAAAATTAGTGATCTAAAAATGTTGATCCAAAAAAAAAGCTGCTCCAAAATTGGTGATCTAAAAATGTTGATCCAAAAAAAGTTGGCGCCCCAAAATAGGCTACTTGAAAAATTTTAAACATTGAACTAAAACTTCACATATGCACTAGCCACTAGATATTTTTATGCAAGATATTGTAGGTTATGTACCTTATGAGTATGTGTATATCTATTAATTTTACTTCTTACTAACCATATTTAAGGTGCGATTGATTTGAATTTAAATAGCTGATATCAGAAATTGTGTAGTCATTTTCACATCATCAATTACCTTTACAGAAAGACAGCTCCTTGGACTTCTCAGGGCAACGACATCATGCAGACCCTAAGCCGTTATTACAGCAATACATTCTCAGATGCAGAAAAACAAAATACCATCAACATCTTCTTAGGTATCTTCGTACCAGAAGAAAATAAGCCACAAATTTGGGAATATCAAAACGACTATTATTTTCATCATAAACCAAATGTATATACAAATAAGTCTCTAAGTCAATGGTGGGATAAAGACATGGTAGATTGCTTACCATATTCATTCAATGATTCGATCAAATCTTGCTATGAAATCATTCAGGTGCATTCCAAAGATGTGGAAATGATCGATGCTTATGTGGATTATCACAGACCGAATGAATTAAGTGTTTTGAGCGATGTTTTTGCCTTTAAAATAAGTAATTCCTTCAGAGATTTCATGCCAAATTTCACCACAGATTATAGTCCTTTCAGTATCAGAATAAGGCCGGTTAGACGAAGAGACGATGTATCCAGTAAGGGCAATATTATGAAGAATCCCTCTGTATCTGGCCAAAGTTCGACTAGTTCTACAGCTTCTAGTACCAGGTATTAAAATTAATTCAAACAAACACATGTTTTCCAATAAAAGGTGTTATTTTGAATAGCCCGCTATTTCGGTAGATGTCACGTTTGAAGCAGTCTTTTTTTTACATTTAACAAGTAGAAACTACGCCATTTATAAAAATGGAACGATACACGCTTCGAGAACGCATTTAAATTATTAAAATTCACTATAAAAATGGTCAAAATTTGGCAGAGATGGTTCTTAAAACTCGAACATTTTTGGGTCGTCCTGAAGTATCTAGGGCTCGGAAAACCCAAGAGTTATTATTGAAAAGCCTCTCTATCCTCAACGTGTGATTGTTTGATGCGGTTTGTGGTCCGTCGCAGCCATTGGATCTTACGTTTTCGAAATTGAGACTGGAGCAACAGTTACTGTGAATGGATTGCGCTATCGAGAGATGATTAATGATTTTTTATGGCCGAAATTGGATATTATTGATCCAGACAACGTTTACTTTCAACAAGACGGCGCTACGTGCCACACAAGCAACGAAACCATTGCGGGAAAATTGTCCAAACCGTGTTATCTCTCGAAGAGGTGATCACAATTGGCCACCGAGATCTTGTGATTTAACACCTTGCGACTTCTTCCTTTGGGGCCAAGTGAAAGAGAAGGTCTACGCCAATAGCCCAGCGTTGATTCAAGACCTCAAAGATGGAATTCGTGAGGTTATCGACTATCGAGGACATAGGGCAGCCACTTGGCGATTTGGTTATGGGAAATTTCATTAAAAGGATAAGGTCCTGTAAGCGTGGTCGTGGTGGTCATTTGCCTGATGTTATTTTCCACTATTAACGGCATAGCTTCTTCTTTATAATGAAATAAACATCCGATCATTTATATTGAAAATGGCATTTTTCTTTGAATATAAAAATAACACCTCTTATTAGAAAACCCTTTATTTTATCAGATTTTTTTTTTAAATGTAACTATTTTTATTTTCGTAATTGTGGATAGAATTTTTTTTGTTAAGATTGCTTACAGCAAGATATATCTCGATATCTAAGCTTATTGAATATACAACGTCATTTTTTTCCAGTTCTAGTGAAGATGAGTCATTAGCTGAAGATGATGGTTTTCACTTAGTTGATTCGACAATGACTGGATCAAAAATCTCAGATTCTCAACCTAAAACGTTCAGAAATCTTCTACCGACGATGAAGGATGTATATGGAACCGAATTGATTGAACCTAAAAACGATGATTTATTGGCATATAAACGGTAGGTATACTCCGTTCACATATTATTGAGCGCAAAGTAGGCGTTTGTTTATTTATCTGAGATTGGTAGTATTTGCTCTCATAATGAGTCAAGTCAACGTTGTCAAATGTACCTGGCCTCGTCTGACGAGCTTCCGAGTTATCAGAGAACTCTTTGACCTTTTGACAACATTGCGTATCAATCTGACAAGAAAATAACCAACATAACCTAAAATTTTAATATACACAGTTGAATATGCCAAATTGTCATGGCCAACTGACAGCTCGAAGTTTCATGAACCGACTATTATAGTAGTCGTTTTGAAGAGTTTCGAGCTCCTGAGCTGTTCCAGTGCTTGTGCGCAACCAATGGCAAGCCGTATTTCGAGCTTTTGAGTTACTCAGGAGCACGAAATATATCAAAAAGAATAGGCTATATAACTATAGTAAGCCCAGATCAATAAAAAACATAACAACAAGCGTAATATTAATGGAATTAATTTGAGGATAAGATATACAAACCAAATAAAGATAAATATATTATCTTTATAAACAAAGATCAATAGGAATTTTTTCAAGAAATAAATCGCATCCACCAAGAATATCCAGAGTTAATGTTTATGAACAGCAGGGGGGAATATATGTAATAGTATATTATACAAAGAGCGTATAATGATAGCTATTATTCGCGAGGTGAATAACAACCATTATTCGCGAGTAGCATACTATACTTTATCCACAACTACTGAGTATATTTCTTGAAAATTTTAACATTTGGCGACCGCGACAAGACCCTTCTATGCGTGGAAAAAGTCAATTTGACACATGAGTTATGTTTGGAGAACATTGTATATTTTGTAATAAAAAAAGATTCAATTGATGTAAGGAATGTAGATTTGGACCTCGATCGACAAGGTATGCCCTTTATTATTGTTAGTTGGAGTACTTCAGAATACTGAAGAATTTAAAGAATATTATGTCAAAGGTAAATCTATGAAGCATCTGATAGCAATGAATTATAATCTCATTATTCCCTTGTGATTAATGGGTATTATTAAGGCCCAGCACAGAGATGTACAATGGACGGATTTTACAATAGTTGTGGTTAAACAGAGTTTTTTCTAATTTTTGCCTCTATTTACATCTGACAGGGTCTATCTATGTTTTTTATTGATGGGAGGTTGCAATCTCTTTTATAATCTAGGTGCAGTAGGGGTACTTTGATTCATCTTTCGATGAACACTTATTCCTGGAAACTATGATTCTTACTAGCAAAATGTAATGTCTGATTTGTATGGACTCACGTATATAAAGAACCTAATAACGGCCTATTCAAATTCTGTGCTGCGGTCAGAATAAATGTCCAGTGAAAAAAATCTTACTACTATTTTCACAGTATTTTCTATAAACATATTAACTCAGTTATGTTTATACAGGGTCTTTATAAATGATTGTAACAGAGCAGTTGGCTTTGGATTGCAGAATACAAATCTCTAACCAATCAGAGCATAGCAAATGTGCATTTACAATCAGTTATAGAGACCCTGTATAACTATATAGACTAGAGTATGAAACACTCTTTGCTTGATTCTTCTTGAAAACTGTATGAGAACTAAAAATGTAAAAACTCTTTTACAGGTATGTTTTGATTGGGAAGAAAGCAAATGGAACTGCTGCCAAAAACTTCACACCTGTGTCTTTTAACTTGAAACCTTGCAAATTAACAACAGATTCTTCAGTATGTGTAACTCCCCCTACAGTGAAACAGGAATCCATAGACATATATAAAAGATACATTGAGACAGCAAAAAACGGAGGATTTATGCCAAAGAATTCAGATCTAGAATTGTATAAAAAATATACTCTATTCAAATAAATATTATTTATTTATTTAAATCATTTAATTACAAATAACGGTGCCATTGCATGCAATGTAGACCTTCTGAACAACATAAGTGAAACCAGCAGTTGGCGGTCTGTCCTAGTTTGAAAATATGGGCCCCCATAGCTCCAAAATTATACCATCTTCACTTTGTTTTTTCCACTGTTAACTGTAAAACATAAAATTATTGTTGCTAAATGCTAATGCTCCTATTTATACCCGAAATGCTTGCAATGCTCTGCCATCTAGCGGTGAGGAGCCGAACTTCGAAACATGTCACAAGTGTTGTTACAGTTATCTAGTAAAAAATGTTTTTCTGCAAAAGCTTCGATGAACTCAAACATTTCAGAATGAGCACCAACACCGATATTTTATTTATTCAAGTAAAAAGAGAATATATTGTACTCTTTTTTTGGAATTTATATCATTTCTCTTCGAATAAAGAACAACTAATTTATATTTTATGATATTGCTGATGTCTCCTCTGTGGTTGGAAGAAATTATGAAAAATAACACCGTGATACAAGACAGTTTTTCAACTGTTTTTCAATTTTCAAAGATTATTTTAAATTTCTTATAATTTTTTTCTCAATGATATAATTCTATCTTAATTTTCCAGCACGAGATTTTGTCTATTAACTGTTTTTTTAGTTGCTTAAGATACCGTGGAACGATTTACCCGCCTCCGCGACTGTCAAAAAGGATTATCCGGTCGTTATGACAGAATTCATTTGTCAATTCTTTTCCAAGCTTTAGAAGTTGTGGCGACCACGTTTTTGCAAGCAGTAAGTAATTTTTGGTTATTAATTTATTGTATTTGACTGGTTATATTGAAGAAAGGTGCTTAGCTAGATTATTGTTTTAGTTTTATAATTCAACGTGTTTATCGAGTTCCCTGAATTCTCGATTCTGACAATCAATTATTTTGTTTCAGGCATCGTCACAATGCAAATTTTCGTGAAAACCCTTACTGGTAAGACCATCACCTTAGAGGTCGAACCATCAGACACAATCGAGAATGTTAAAGCTAAAATCCAAGACAAAGAAGGAATTCCTCCAGATCAGCAAAGATTGATCTTCGCCGGAAAACAACTTGAAGATGGACGTACCCTTTCCGATTACAATATCCAGAAGGAATCCACCCTTCATTTGGTGTTACGTTTGAGAGGTGGTATCATTGAGCCCTCTCTTCGTTTGCTGGCACAAAAATACAACTGTGACAAAATGATTTGCCGTAAGTGTTATGCTAGGTTACATCCTCGTGCAACAAACTGCAGGAAGAAGAAATGCGGACACACCAACAACCTCCGCCCAAAGAAGAAGCTGAAGTAGACTATCAATATTATATTACTTACATATTTCAGTAAATAAACTGTAAATTTTCAGTTCAACAGTTATTTCTCTACTTCTCCATCAAATCTTGATATACGATTGTTAGTAGATAAAGGTAATATTCATAGGATTACTGGTTAGGCTTTCTAACCATTTTCTCTAGTATATATGGGAAAAGCATTACTCTATCTGGCCTTATTAACGCTTGCTAAACAAACGATGGTAACTCTTTTATTCCGTTTTTAACTAATAGTGGGCAAATTACTTTCTAGAATATATGTTCGATCTAATGTAGCCAACTCTTAAATGGTAAATGAGTTGAAATATTATGTTAGTGAGGTAGTAGTGCATTATATGATTTTGAATTTGACTAAAGGAAAGAGATCAACCAATTCCACACATTAGGTACCTGAAATTCAGGATTACTATTATTTATTATACTGGAATTATAAGCTATATTAATAAATACCGAAAAATATTAGTGAAGAGATCTGGAATGTGCAGAATATTTGAATGAGCAAGTGTTTAAATCTCAGAGTTTTTATTATTGCGAAAAGAGCCTGAACAATTTATAGTACTTTCATCTAGTAGTGTATAAATATTTATAATAATATATCAATCTCAGTAGGAATATTCTTACTCTAAGATATCAATATTAGGTAAGAAAGTCATCTCATATCTGCTGTTGGAAAAACGAGGATTTATTTAAAATTTCATCAAAATAACATTGCTATGCTACCAATTCTTCCAAACTGTTGAAAAAGAAGTAAAGATTTTGTCGGATGATGATGTGAAAAAGTATTCAAAGAATCCAAGACGATGTATAATGCCAATATGTATGAAATTTTGCAGGTAAGTGCAATGGCGCAAAATGTGCAGGGTGACCAGAATTGGTGATCCCTGACCTGTAAACCCTATGAGATAAAGACATATGAATGGAACATTACGGTCATATTTTTTTCGAGAAACTATTTTTGACGTTAATCTTCTTGTGTTTTGTTTTCGAGTTATAAGCCAAAATTATCAATTGGGCTTTGGTCGATTTTTCCGTTCATCCTGTTTGTGATACCTACGAACTTTAATTTTCTAAAGATCTGTTAACACCGGACACCATCCATACTAATATTACAAATGCGAAAAAAACTCTGTCTGTTACTCTTTCACGCCTAAACGGCTGAACGGATTTTGATGAAATTTGGTATGGTATGGTGATAGATGATAACCTAGAAATGGCCATGGGCTATAAATAATCACGCCATCGTTCTTAGGGGTAGGCAGTAGGCAGATAACTAAATTGAGTTAGTGATTTTTAGTCGTTTTTGTTTGGACTTTTGCTCTTTCACGTCTAAACGGCTGAATAGATTTTGATGAAATTAAGTAAGGTAATAGATGGTTACCATAAAACGGATATAAGATCAAAATGAACACGTCATCGTACTTAGGGGGTAGGAAGTAGGCAGAAAACTGAATTGAGTTAGTGATTTTTATATGGTTTTTGCTGGGAGTTTTGCTCTATCATGCCTAAACGGGTGAAAGGATTTTGATGAAATTTAGTAAGGTGATAGATAGTAACCTAGAAATGGATATGGACTTTTAATATTCATGCTATCGTAATTAAGGCGTAGGCAGTAGGCAGAAAAATAATTAAGTTAGTGACTTTAATCGTTTGTTTTAAAAGTTTACTTCATTCACGCCTTAACGTCTGTTACTTGGTTAATATATAAGGATAGGATCCTAGGCACGGACACAGGCTACTTTTTACGGCGGGAAAATACCTCATTCCCGCGGAAATCTAGCGTGATCGTGTCAAGAAGCGCATGACGCCATAGCTACTGAAATGATTTTGATGTTTTTTTTTAACTGAGTGTTACTAAGACTTCAAGTTAGTATTTGATCACTTTTCTAACTTAGAGGGTCGGTAGGCGCCATAATTTAAGGAATTTATGATAAAATTTTGATGCAACTGTCTTTATATCTAACAGTTTTACTTGGATCTAAACTTATAGGGTTGGCAGGTAGGTAGTTAGTAGTACTTTAAACCGATTTACATTATTTGCCTTTTTTATATTTACTAAGGAAACATTCGGAGCTATCCATTATGTAGCTTAGGTTGCTTCTGAACAATTTTTGATGTGAAGTTGAGGACTGGAACAGTATAGTGGGACATTGTTGCAGAGGGACTTACAACCGGGAGAAAACAAAAAAACTTATGCGGACGAAGTCGCGGGTAAAAGCTAGTGGCTACATAATTTTGCATGAGGCTTATATTATGAAAATCTTACATGTGGACGCAAAATTTCACTTCGATTGGTTTCGTTTTGTCTGAGATTTTGAGAAACAAAAATTTCGAATGGTAATATATTATGGAACCGAAGTCACCGTGAAAATCTCAAGTCTCTAAGACAATCGTTTGAAACCATATATGGTTTCAAACGATAGGGTTCGACCATATTTCATATTTCGATCATAAGATCGGCTCAAAATTCCAAAATACAGACATTTGGACAAGACGATGTAGCGCTTGTTCCCCCGAGTGCTATATCGTTTTGCCCAAATGTCAGTAATTTTAGAATTTTGTGCAATGATCTCAAACGATAGTGTTAGATTCCCTGGTGAAGAATTCGTGGCCAAATTCAATTCTGTTAGTGGGGCCGTCCGTCTGGCCGCTAGCACAATAACTTTCGAAAGGATTGTCCTAGAGACTTGAAATTTTCAAATTTTCGCAAATGGCTCGGTTAACCCGCCAAATCGTACCATAAAATAATATGGCCATTCAAAATTTTTGTTCCTCACTATATCTCAGACAAAACGAAACACATCGAAATGAAAAAATGCGGCCATATGCAAGATGCTCATAATATATAATAATAAGCTTCATGCAAAATTTGGTGCCCATGGTGTGAACAGAACTATAGATAATTGAATTGGAATATTGGAAAAAAGAAATTTTATATTTCTATGAAAAAATATCAGATTCGGATGAAATTTATTTCATAAATGAATACTGATACACTGAATGTTCATGCAGAATTTTGTGGCAATTGTGGTAACAGAACCAAAGAAAATTCAATTGGAATATTTAAAGGAAGAAGCTTTAAATTTCCATAAGAGGATAACTGATTCGAGTGAAATTTATTTTGTGAATCAAGACTGATATACTGAATGTTCACGCAAAATTTCAAGAGGATGGCATCATATCAGAACCATGGAATTTAATTTTTGTAATTATTTATTTTTTACATATTTCATTTTTTGAATAATTTTCAGAATATAATTCCGATTGTGCTGAGATTCTGCATTTATATATTTGGTATCAATCACTAATCCCATATAAAATTTTGAGGTAATGGTCTTAATACTCTTATTGCTCCACTAAAGAATAAGGAGCACTCAAAAGCTCCTGTTCAGGGCTTTTATTAAATTTATTATTGCTGCATTCTGCATTATGCCATAACGCATTGTCAGCTCTCTTATGTTTCCCTATTTCAGTTTGGTTGATTGATAACCAGCTACAAAATATTTGCCGTATTAGCATTCCTTTCAATGAATGAATTTCTGGAATGCAAAGAATTTCACGCTTAATCGTAATCTGCAAAAATCCATGGAACCTGACCTGCGTTACCTCATTCCACCTCTTACCGCCCTTTACTCTCAGATACTTCGAATGAAGTAAACGAGGATTCCTTCGGGATGCTGCATCACAAGCTTTGCGTGGAGATTCGAAGTTTCATGATATGCATTTCTTATTTCCCTATTTTTGAGCGCTCGTTTGTTGTCTGTAATTTTCGAATTTTGAACCGAAAATGGTCTCAAATCAAACGATATGCTTCGACATCCTGATGACGAATCCGTGGCGAAATTCAATTCTGTCCGTGGGACCTACCGGCCGTGAAAACGATCACTTTCGAAGGAATTGTCCTAGAGACTAAGATTTTCAGGGCCAGTTCCAAGGATGTAGACAGAAAAAAATTTCGGGGGAGGAGGGGCAACCGAATTACAAAATGAAAATTGGCAAAGGAAAATGTTCTAATCTTACTTAATACATCTGGAAAATTTCGGAGGGGGTCCAGACCCCATAGCTACGTTCTGGTCAGTTCAGTTCCCAAATGCCTCGGTTGAGTTCGTTAACCAGCCGAATCGTACAGGGTATTCCATAACATATTGCCATTCAAATTTTTGTTGCTCAATATCTCGGACGAAATGAAACCAATCGAAATGCAAAGTTACAGCCAAATGCAAGATGCTCACAACAAGCCTCATGCAAAATTTCGTAGCTATAGTGCGAACAGAACCATTAAAAATTCAATTGAAATATTGAAAAAAAGAAACTTCATATTTAAATAACAAGATATCCGATTCGAGTGAAATTTATTTTGTGAATGAGTGATTGATATAGCGAATATTCGTGCAGAATTTCAAGAGGATCACATCATCTAACTAAACCATATAGAATTATTTTTTTTCAATTTTTTAATTTTTACATAATTCATTCTTGGAACAATTTCCAGATTTTGCATTCATATACTTAGCATGAATCTCGAGTAATATACAAAATTTTCAGGTAATAGCTTTAGTGCTCCACTAATGAACGAGCGCTCTTAAATTTTTCAGTATCATAACCGTTCTGAAAATAGTGCGTTTTGTGGTTGCCAAGACTGACTTCTTTCTGATCCTATCAAATTTCAACATACGTCAAATAATATAATTCGGTAATGATGGTTGACAGGAACATTCAATTTTCATCAAGAAAATAAGATATTAGAGATTTGCTTCCTGCTAAATATGAATAATCTATTAGAAAATTAGTTTAGATGTAATCTGACTGATCTATAATTTAGGTAGTTATATTTTCAAATACGCAAACCATTTTTCATGGCATGGCATGGCCGACGAGAAACCCTGATTTAACGCCGATGGATTTTTATGTGTAGGTCATATGAAGAGTATGAAGTGTACGAACAAATGACGCCGATTGCATATTATTGGACAGAGCAAAGCTTGCAAACTTGTCGTGAAAAAACATTTCACTAAACGAATGAAAATTTTTATGGGAAATGTACATGTCGAACAAGAGTTAAAAAAATATTTTTCTGTTTCTTTTTGTTTCATTATTTACTTATATTTTTTTCTTTTACTTAAAATTAAAAATGCACTTTCTACTAGGTACCTTAACGGTAATTAGGTCAACTTTTTGCCTATTTAATAGCCAGTGTTATACTTTTTGAACAGCTAAGAAGATGAAGAAATTTTTGAAAACATTTGCAGAATAACTTCCATAGGTACATTTTTTTCCAGAAGAGCGCCTCAAAGTTGAAATCATTCAGTACAAATTCTTCAATTCTTACCTTGATCAAGCTGTCTTTTTGAGTTGTCAATAAAAGGCTCAGTTTTTGTTGGTCATTTTTATTAATTGACATCCTCTCTAGCTAGATACAACAAAAAACGGAATTTAGAAGACCAAATTCATCAGAAATAACCTGAAAAACAGTGTCCTTCAATATTCAGTACTAGGTACTTACCTAAGAACCCTGTATATAATATGCCATAAATTCATTGCAAATTAGGAATTAACAGCGTATTGTCTTACTAAATTCGCATTTTGGAACTCAATAATAGTATTTTTCAATGCTTTGTGATATGGAATATGGATGATCTTTAAATAATAAATTCAAAAAAGTTCCACTTGATGCGTTGTCATTCGGTGAGTAAAACCATTTAAATCTGTTGAGGTAATAGTTTATTCGATAAACAAGGTTATTCATTAAAGCGACTAATGGTCAAGATATAATAACGCGTGAACAGAGAGCGAGTTTATAGTTCGAGGTTCGAGACCATTATTCGCTAGGTTAATAAACGAGTTGATTACAAGACTTTTTCGCCACCCTCGTTATGAATTGATAATGAGCTTTTGATTGAAATACATTCTTATTTTGCACAAGACATAATAAAAAAAAATTCCGCCGACCTCGAAATAAGGGGCGAGTTTAATGTGTACGATATTGAACATTAATGACCCATTTTCATGTTCAATTTATGCTATTTTAATGTGCAATCCTCATGGCAACCGTACACGTATTCAGTAGCACTACGAAAAATGTCAAAACTCTACTGAAACATTTCAAATAAGAATTCATATACAATTGATGTTGAGATCGTCGGAAAAATCTTGTAATCGACTCGGATATTAATCTAGCGACTAATGGTCTCGAACTATTAACTTTCTTGACCATTAGACCTTTAATAACCTAGTTGATTAAATAACTAATGTTTTTATGTTCCAATAGAGTTTTGACATTGCTCTGAATGCTTTGTGTTCGGTTGCCCATGACAATTGCACATTATAATAGCATGAATTGAATATTATAATGGGCCATTAATGTTCAATTTCCTACACATTAGAATCATCTTTCATTTTGAAGTCGACGTAAACATATACTCCGTTCACGAAAGGTTGAGCCATGAAAATTTGGCATATTCCACTGTGTATATTAAAATTTTAGGTTATGTTTTTTATTTTCTTGTCAGATTGATACGCAATGTTGTCAATATTGCATAGAGTTCTCTGATAACTCTCAATCTCGTCGGACGAAGCCGAGTACATTCGGCAACGTTGACATTATTTTACTTTATGACAGTAAATACTGCCAACTTCAGATAAATAAAGAAACGCTTACTACGCGCTCAACCTTTCGTGAACGGACTATAGGAATAGAGGATTTTAGTATATGTGATCTTCAGTTACGCGGCTCTCGTAACCGAGAATTCACCGTACAATAGAGTCGAATAGTGCGTTGTGACAAGCCATAAGGTAGAGAGAGCAACAACTTTGGAAACTTGAAGCCGATGGAACGCGTAGCAGGTTGACGTACGGTCAAACTGTTTTGATGACATCTTAGTGTTAAAGCACGATTTATTCGATTTTTCTCAGAAAATATCCCGATTTTTTACTTATCCTGACTTAAAGTGTGGTTTTTCTGTGTGCTAGTGTGTAGTTCTGGTCAGTTTGGTGACATTTATCTGATGTTTTATGCTTTTTGAGCCTTGATACCAGTGGCTTGAGGTGCAGCGGCATTCAAGGTAGGTATGTGGGCATTTAAATTTTCATTTTCTGCCTTGTGACGGTTTTGATGTTTTATAAGTGATGAATTGAGTTTACTTGGAGGAAAAAGCTATATTTCATTTTCATAAATGTAGGTATTTCCATTTTCCCATAGGTTCACTAGGTAATTCTTAAAAAAATATTTTTTTTTTACTTCACATGGTCAGGGGCGTCAGTTCATATGTCTGTTGGGGGGGGCAAAAATTTAAAAAAAAGGATAAGAAATAAAAGCTTTATTTAAAGACAAACAACAACATAAACATGAAACAAATTAAGGAACACAAATATAAATTGAAAATAATCACAAAAAATAATAAAACAAAAAGATATTATTTATATTATTAGTCCTTAGTTAATGGGTTAAGGGGTAACGACGATGTTTTATTGCCGCAAACTCATCAACTAAATAATTAAGGTCAAATCCTTTCACCAAGTTGGGTTCAGATGCCATAAGCATAAGTGATCGCAGTCTTTCATCCCCCATAGTGGTTCGCAAGTAGTTTTTGACTCTTTTCAATACAGAAAAAAACCTCTCATCACTGGCAGTTGTAACTGGAAGTGTACATATGATTTTTAAAATTTTTATTACTTCCGAATATGCTACTGGAAGGTTTTTTAGAATGTCAAGCATTTGAAGTGCACTGTTGGTTTGTGTACAGTCTCCAGAATCTAAGGATTTTAGCAAATGAATCTTAGCTAGTGGTAATTGAGTGTGTAGCAGTGGTTCATCCACTAAATGACCGTAAACTTGTAAAAATAATGAAATTTCCTTCGCCTCTAAAAAGGAAAATGTGTCTTCCTTTTTAAGAAATTTAAAAGCGGAATAAAGCAGCTGGTTGCTTTCTGAAAATCTTTGTCCAAATTCTACTAAAAATCGATCAACTACAGCATAATATTCTTTGCGGAAATCAATGTCATCGGTACCATCTCTATGGCCAACAGTGCTTTCAGTATAGCTGTCAGACAGCTTTTTTGTTAAAACTCGCTTCCGCTGTACACGGGTCCATTCAAATCCGCAAGTAGTTGCCAATTGCTTTGAAGTTCCGAGAATACTTTCAAATGTTTCTTCCGACCTGGCATTTTCTAAAGCGCTTCTAGTAGCGTCTAGCAGTGATATTGCTGAACAAATATCCAGATTTTCGGCTTGAAGCTGCTCTGATAAATTATAAGTTGTTCCAAGCAAAGTTTCCATGGCGTGTAAATAAAAAATGAAAACAGGCTTTGTTACTTGTGCTTGGAGACCCACTGCTTCAGCGCTATTGTTGCTCTCATTTTGAAGCACTTCAAGAATAGCAGCGTACCTTTTTTTGATTTTCTGAATGGATCGAAACCAGTAAAACCATCTGGTCGGTACAGTTCTCTCAAGATTAAGGACTTTTTGTCCCAATCTTTGTTGCACTGCAACTAGCTTTTCGTGCCGTGGACTACTGTTAGCAATGTAGTTATAAAGATTTTGTACTACTATGAAAAAATCACGCGTCTTTATAATGTCGTCAAGTGTGTCAACTAAAGCCAAATTCAAACGGTGAGCGTGACAGTGCACATAGGTTGCGTGTGGCGCAAGATTCTTTATGCGAGCTTGCACTCCGTTCACTTTTCCACTCATGACGCTAGCGCCATCATAACACTGTCCAACACAGTCTGACAAATCAAGTCCAATTTTTTTCAAATTTGTTGTCAGGTGAAAAGTTAATGATTCTGCATTTAAGTTCTTTAAATGATGTAGATCTACGGCTTTTTCTTTTATACAAGATACGTTGCCGGTTATATCCACATATCTTATCAGAATAGCGAGTTGCTCGGACTTTGAAAGATCCTTGGTTTCATCAGCAAGCAGAGAAAAATATTTTGCAGTTTGAATCTCTTTAATTATTGTAGACTGAATTTTATTTCCAAATACGTCAATCATGTCGTTCTGGTAATCTGGTGAGGTATAGTGGCCATACCTGCGAATAAGTTTTTCCTTTAGATTTGGGTTTTCTTCTGCAAAGGTTTCCAACAATTCCTTTAAATTTCCTCTATTTCCTGACTCAATGCTTTCATCGTGACCTCGAAAGGCTAAGCCCTGTCGTCCTAAAAAACTTATTGCCCTCAGTATCGCCTTAACGTGAGCACGGTTTTCTTCAATTTCTGCAAATCTGGTAGCATTCAAAAGAGAAGAAACAGACTGCTTGTGTTTTGAACGATTTTTGAATTCACTCCATGCCAGAACTGCGTGTTTATGTCTTTCTGAAAGATCATGCTGTTTGAGCAAGGAAGCAGCATCTTTCCACTTGCAAAAACCCTTTTCAATAAATGTTCGATTTCCAAACGTTTCGCCAGGACGAATTGACTTTGGTGCAAAATGACGACAGCAAAAGCAAAACACAGCATTAAACTTGATTGAGTACTCCAACCATTGAAAAGCATCATAATAACGACAAGAGAATCGCCTACCTTTAATTTCTGGATAGGTTTTCAAAACTGGCTGAACCGGGGTAGTATTAGGTGATACGCTGATATCATCCACGGTGCTTTCCAAGGTGCTTTCGGAAGTTGATTGCGATACCATAGAATCGGAGTTCGATGTAATAGAAATTGTACTGCTACTGCATGGTTGTATCGACTCCAGCGAGGACTCAGCAGAAGTTGCATCAGGTACACTATTTGATGGACTTGATTCTTGTGCAGGACGTGCAGGTTTTTTTGTAAAAAAGGACATTAAGATTAACGAGGCTTGGTCTTGGTGACGTTTCATTGTGATTTAAAATGTCTAAAAAAGAATATTTAAACCTTTTACAGCAGCCCTATTAAGCTAAAGCTTCACACTTACCTAATACAAATTTTTTACTCGTTCAATAAATAATAAAAGTGACCTCACTCCCTCACTTGGCAAATGGCAACTACAAAACATGAAACAAAAGTTGGCAACTACTTCTACTTCTAACTCCCCGAATCCACCACAAAACCGACACCGACATACGCGCTACGGCGGCTCACATAAAAATGCTATCAAACGGGTACGGGAAACGGCACCGACACGACAACTCCCCGAATCCACCACAAAACCGACATGCGCGCTACGGCGGCAGGCGGCTCGTCAGAGGCCGGTTCCGCGGACACAATTAAACACATAAATTGCTAGCTATAT
The DNA here is from genome assembly GCA_013421045.1 of Propylea japonica. Lineage (NCBI taxonomy): Eukaryota > Metazoa > Arthropoda > Insecta > Coleoptera > Coccinellidae > Propylea > Propylea japonica. Next base: position 27,426,431 of record CM024242.1, read on the forward strand.
TCAAACATGCAATTTTGAAATGTTCATATTTTTTAATTTTTTTTTTGTATTGGTGGTTTTCAAGAATCTTTAAAGTTTTTATTTTCTTTGCAAGACACTTGGGGGGGGCAAATGCCCCCCCTGCCCCCCCCAATTGACGCCCCTGCACATGGTATGAATCGTTGAAATTCCTTAATAAACCTGTTAAACATTCTTTTTTGCTCTTTTCGATTCAGTTGAACGAATATACAGTGTGTTTGGTTATGACGTAGCGATAATTTAAGGGCATCAAAAATACCTAATATTATCTACAAAAACACCCACATTGGGGAGTTTGCCCCCTCAGTTTTGGAGTGACCCCCATTTTAAATTCACTTTTTTATTTAAGTTGACCCTTCCAAATATTATCGATGTCTTTGGACATAAAGGTCCTACAGATGTGAAATAATGTTTTTGGAAAGATGATACTACCACCTTTTATTAAAGTGGAACAATATGAAAATATTTAATTTAGAAATGTCATAAAACAATTCTTTTAAAAAAGTAGTAGAAAAATGTACTGATTTTCTTAGTTAATCCGCAATAGCACAAGAACTAGCACATTGAAGTATAATTTTTTTCAATGAACTAGCACGTAAGGATATTAGCTACAAAACGATACCAACATAATTTCTGTAAGTTACATAATTAGAAAGTAATTGCTGTTCCAACATGACCCTTATGAAAATTGATAAAATAAAATAAAACTCAGTACTGTACTTTCGATCATTTATAATGATCAAACAAACAAATTAATCATAAAAATTACTCAAAATGGCCCTTCTGCTTTGTAGCCCTCATGACGACCTGTAGTAACAAAAAAAAGTTTTGGGCGCTCGCGTAGTGGTGATGATCGAACAGCAATAACTTTCAAATTATGTAATTTACAGAAATGATGTAGGTGTTGTTTTGTAGGTAATATCCTTGCGTACTAAATCATTGAAAAAAAATATACTTCAATGTGCTAATTCTTGTAGTATTGCGGATTTACTAAGAAAATCAGTAGGTACATTTTTTTACTTGAATTGTTTTGAAGACTTTTTTATGGCATTTTCAAGTTGAATGTTCTCATATTGTTCTACTTTGATGAAAGGTTGTATTATCATCTTTTAAAAAAACATTTTTTCACATCTGTAGGACCTTTATGTCCAAAAAAATCGATATTATTTGGAAGGGTTAACGAAATTAAAAAAGGTAATTTAAAATGGGGGCTACTCCAAAACTTAGGGGGTATACTTCCCAATGTGGGTGTTTTTGTCGATAATATTAGGTATTTTTGATGCCTTTAAATTATCGCTAAGTCACGACCAAACATACTGTATATAGTAATATTTCAAATATGCTCCACTCATTATTATTCAGTTGGTATTTTAATTATCTGTAGGGCAAACAAAAATTTGTCGTGTTACAGATGATATTGATAAAATTGGGTGAACAGAAACTTCGCTGCATAACTTTTTTGACAAAAATCGAAAGGGAAAAATGGAGAATTTCGAAAACGTGTTCTTAATTTTCGTATATTGTCATTAGTTTCATCAGAAATATAATTTGAATCGATAGAATTTGACAATTTAGTAACATTGTGAACCATTTAAATTTTTTTTTTGAAGGTTTGCCACTTAATGTAATTCGGTTCTCTTCGATCGATCAACCATTATCATTATACATAAAGGCAGTTATCATTATCAATTGAATATGTATAAACTAACAGTAGACTGTAAACACGATAACTGAATTTTTTTTAATTTTCAAAACTAGGGGTCATGGCTTGGTCAGGAATGTTGATTGCTTAACAAAATGAAACCAACAGTTCATAAAACTCCGATCTCAACTGCGATTACCTTGATTTTGAAATGTCATCATTTCTGTGCAATTTTCAGTTCATTTTTGACGTAAACCATCGACTTAATTCAAAATCAACGATTTGATTGCTCGATCAAGCTTTATGAAACCCACTGTAATAGTATCTATTTTATTTGAGAATATTCCGAAAACGAAAAATTATAATAATAACCAGGCAACTGTTGCTTTCATTTTGTAAATCAATCGACATTCCTGACCAAGCCTAGACCCCCAGTTTTGAAAATTAAAAAAATCAGTTTTCGTGTTCACGGTCTACTGCTAGGGGTGCTGAATGAGACTAATAATTTAAAGATATGTATTTATTTAAATTAGATTTATAATGATAACTATCTTTATTTATAATGATAATGGGTCATCGATCGGGGAGAATCGAAATACATACCTAATGTAGCAAAAACTTATAAAATTTAAATGGTACACAATGTTACTAAATGTCAAATTCTATCGATTCAAATTATATTTCTGATGAAACAAATGACAATATACGAAAATATGTTTTCGAAATTCTCCATTTTGCCCTTTCGATTTACAAGTGTACCATTATACTTCATTTTCGACAAAAAAGTTATCTAGCTAAGTTTCTGTTCACCCAATTTTTTTAATATAGCCAATTTTTTTACTACAGCCAAATGGAATAAATTCGATAACGAATAAATGAGAACGTGTTGGAAAAACGCTTGGACACGCCGTTTTTTATTTTAAGATGCATTTTTTCAAGAAAAAATATTTATATAGGGTGTCATGTGACAGTGGCCGATACCAACTTTCTCATTTTAAATACAACCCCCTGTATATCATTAGTTTTTTGGATTCTTCAGAAACTACTAGACATAATTCATGTACAATGAACCATAGTAACCATACCTATCTTCAACTGTTTCGGAAATATTAAGTGTTTTCAGATGTATTAAAAAAATTAACATTAAAAAAATAAAATTATTCTATTTCAAATCGCAATATTTTCAATTCAAAATCATTCAACATGAAGTTGGAAGTATTTTACATCTTTTAATACTTACGATATACAGTGGAACTTCCCTATAGCGAACGTCTGTATAACGAATTTCGTTCAATACATTGCACCTTGAATCTAAATTTCATGTTGAAAACACCCTCTAAAACTCTCTTTGAATGATTATTGGTAAAAGAGGAATAAGGGTGGGTTTTTCCATAATTATGCTGTAGGTAATAAATCCCGACCATAAACTAAACCATTACGGCGGGCGGATAGAATCTTCCGAAACGTTGGATTCAGCTGAAAATGTTGATAATGACGGTTACTTTGAATGATTTCATCAATGGCGATGTAAATATTGTAACAAATTAACTTCCAACTGAAACGGACATGTTAAACAGTGTCAAATGCAGTGTTTGAGATCACTACGATAGCAGTGATGATACCGACAGCATTGATTTGGAGGGGCAACCGGCCGAAAAACCAAATCGTGAAGAGGTATGTACTTCAAACCTTTAAAACGTGTCTCGCTTTCCGGTCCAATTGAAGGGGTTCCAGAAAATATTTTTGAATATTTGAGAAAATGCGAAGTTTTTTTTATGAGTACAGTAGAGCTCCAATTATCCGAACTCCGACTATCCGAATCGCCGATTATCCGAATCACTTTCAGAAATAAAATTGTCCAAAAAACAGCTTACATTGACGGAGATGTTTGAAAAACAATGATTTTTATTTCTAAACTTGTACATAAGTACATTTTATTTATATTTAAAACATGTGAAAATATCATGTTTCTTTCATTTAATTCAATAAAAAAATAGCGCAATATCAAAACGTAGCTTTTTTTTCTCTCTAATGGCAATTTTTTTTAAAAAACTCCGATTATCCGAATATTTGATTATCCGAATGGGCCCCGGTCCCCATTAATTCGGATAATTGGAGTTCTACTGTATCTATAAATAGTTATTTAATTAACTAGGTTATTAAAGACAGCGACTAATGGTTAAGATATTTTAATGCGTGAGCGGAGCGAACGCATTAATAGTTCGAGACCATAAGTCGCTAGATTAATAACCGTGTTGATTACAAGATGTTTCCGACGATCTCAACATGAATAGTGTATAAATTCTTGATTGAAATACATTTTATTTTGCACAAGATATACATTTGACAAAATGAAATTTCTATGTTTCTATGTTCCAGTAGAGTTTTGACATTTCTCGTAGTGCTTCTGAATAGTTTGTGTACGGTTGTCATGAGGATTGCACATTAAAATGGCTTAAAAATTGAGCATTAAAATGGGTCATTAATGCTCAATTTCATACACATTAAAATCACCTTTTATTTCGAGGTCGGCGGTAAATGTTTTTCAATTGTACCACTCAGACAAAAATTAGGAATTATTTACCCAAATAATCGTGAATACTGAATAGCTATGTATTGTATACTTACCTATAGTCCGTTCATGAAAGGTTGAGCCGTCGGTTGATGGCCATGGAAATTTGGCATATTCCACATATTAAAATTTTAGGTAGTGTTCTTTATTTTCTTGTCAGATTGATACGCAAAGTTGTCAATATAACATAGAGTTTCCTGATAACTCGCAAAATCGTCGGACGAGGCCGGGTACATTCGGCAACATTGACTTTATTTTACGTTATGACAGTAGATACTGCCAACTTCAGATAAACAAACAACTACACATAAAATGCCTATAAGCTATTAGAAATGTATGTACTTTCTCACCTTTTTGAGTATGTATATGAATTCACAATGAAAAATGAAATTGCTTGTTTCGATACTTGACACTATAAAAAAAAAACCATAACGAAATTACTGTATAACGAAATTTTTTTCGGATTTAGCGATTTCGTTATACGGAAGTTCCACTGTATCAGGTGAAAATACATAAACAAAAGCTTAAACGTAACCTGCAATATCGACGTAATTCTTAAATATAACCGTAACGAGGGTGTTACTCGGGTGTTACGTATAACGGCATGATTGAATGCAAAAATAATTGGATACTGTCGATTCTGAAATGATTCAGCCGGAGAAGCAATTACTGGCTGCTCATTACTCGAGCTAACACCCCTATCTACATTGCAGTTGACACGAATCCTCATTTTACAGCTCACCTCAAATTGGATCAAATTGGAAGATATTAATAGAACCGATATTTCAGTTTCAATGAAAATTGTCTTTTGTGATGTTGACGATGTTTACGGTAGAATGAGAATGGCACTCGGTTCAATTCTGTTTATGTTGTTTGTTTTCTGACATCGATTGGTAATGTAGTATCTAGGAGTTCTAGGTTATGAGTTACAGGATGTTTTTGAAGGCTCGTTTTCCTTTAACGAGCGCTAAAGAGTTTCCCAATAAGAGATGTTATTTCGAATAGCCCGCTATTTCGGTAGATGTCACGTTTGAAGCTGTCCTTTTTTTGACATTTGACGAGTAGAAACTACGCCATTAATGAAAAAATAACGATACACGCTTTGAGAACGCATTGAAATGATTGATATTCACTATAAAAATGGTGAAAATTTGGCTGATATGGTTCGTAAAACTCAAACATTTTTGGGTCGTCCTTGTTGGACCGCAATGAAGAAATTGGTGGAAAAATTTGAGCTGTTGGGACAAGTTAGTGATGTGAAGAATAGAACCCGTGCACGCTGCTCAAGAACAGCCGATAATATTGCTGCTGTAGCCGAAAGTAAAGAACACCCAGGTTTGTCCATTCCTCGTCGTTCTTTGGAATTAGGCATTCCACAAACGTCATTACACCGTATTTTGCATGAAGATTTGGGACTTAAGGCTTATAAAGTTCAGTTAACACAAGAACTGCCACAGAAGCAACGAAACCATTGATCTTTTGCTGAAATTTTGCAGTAAAATGTTCAATGCTAAATCAAAACAGTACGCAAAAGTTTGTGGGAGTTGCGTAAATACAAACATAGATAACTGTATCGTTATATATGAAAAAAATTCTGATATTGCCATTTAATACCTTTCTTTTGAAATGAAATCGAGTTTGAGGATGTAATTTGTGAAGTGAATGATCATGATCAATGAACGAGCGCTCAAAAGCACCTGCTCAGGGCTTTTCTCAATTTTTTTTATCAAAGACTTCTGAAACCCCTTGCAGTATAGGTTTCGGTTCAAAATTCAAAAATACAGCTATTTCAGTGTCATTCTCTCGGTTGTTCCCCCGGAACTCATTCCGGGATAAAAAACATAAGAAAAGCCCTGAGCAGCAGCTTTTGAGCGCTCGTTCTTTGGTGGAGCAATGAGACTATTACCTCAAAATTTTATATGTGACTTAAGATTGATACCAAATATATCAATGCAGAATCTCAGCTCAATCGAAATAATATTCTTGAAATAATTGAAATATGAAATATGTAGAAAATACAAAATCAAAAAAATTAAATTCTATAGTTCTGATGATGCGATCCTCTTAAACTCTTGCATGAACATTTATTATATTAGTATTAATTCACAAAATAAATTTAACTAGAATCGGTTATCTTCTTATGGAAATATAAAGATTCTTCTTTTCAATATTTCAATTGAATTTTCTATGGTTCTGTTTATACTATGGCGATAAAATTTTGTATGAGGCTCATTATGAGCATCTTGAATCTGGCCGCAACATTTCATTTCAATGGGTTTAGTTTTATCTGTTATATTGAGGAACAAAAATTTTGAATGGCTATATTTTACGGAACACCCTTTACGATTTGGCTGGTCAACAAACCTAACCGAGCCATTTGGGAACCGAACCAACCCTGAAAATTTAAAGCCTCTAGCTAGGATAATCCCCTCGAAAGTTATTGTGCAAACGGCTGAACGGCCCCACAAACAGAATTGAATTTGACCACGGATTCGTCGTCAGGGAGTAGAACCCAATCGTTTGAGACCATTTTCTGCTCAAAATTCGAAAATTATAGACATTTGGACCAAACTATATAGCACTCGTTTAAAAATTGGCTACGTCAATAAAATGATTCTTCAGAAAAAGGTCGCAATATTAGAATGACGCTGATTCCACATCTTAAATGTCATAGTTCAGGGTAATCCGACGATTTTTTCGAGGAAATATGTTGAAAATTTATATCGACTTCATTTTATCGATCTCGTCAAATCAAAATCATGAAGGAAGAATGCATCACCCCATACGCCTACCATAATAATTTGCGCGCTGTTGATTAATGAATGCACGTTTCCTAGTAAATTTCCGCCGGGTTCATCAATACGACGTGCCGAACTTTCCGTCAATCATTATCTTGACGTAGACGATTTTTTATTCCAGAATTGGCCGCTCTAGGGAGGCAATGAATCAATAAGGAACATGTTGAAAATCGCTGAAATTCCTGGAACATGATAATAATAATAATACGTGCTATCCGGGATGAGTGAATGTTCCCCCAAGTAGGGAGTGTGATAGCCGATCGCTAGGGGGTGTGAGAAATCACACCCTTTCTATGCTAATAGGCTCAAGTCGATAATAATAATTTATTGATCCTCTAAGACACATAACAGTGTATAAGACACGTCAGGTAATACACAATGCGGAAAACACTTTTCGTCTCCTGATTGCTATAATCGTCGGCGGTATACTCAGTGGCGGCCGTGAGATTTCAATCAGAGGATGCCAGAGGGTACACAAAAATGTAATTACAGTGGAACTTCCCTATACCGAAAGCGCCAAATCCGCAAAAAAATTCGTTATGAAGAAATTTCGTTATACAGAAAATGCGTTTCTATAGTCTGCAATGTCGCGGTTGACTCCATTGATAAATTCAAGTTTATCATTCGAACTTGAGCACTTCCTTTAGATATTTTCGCACAACTTTCACACTAGTGCAATGGTTGAATTGAAACCAAACAGCCAGGGGTGTATTTAAAACTGTTTCAGAAGGATCTCTCTGCCCGCCGTGATGATTTAGTTCAAGGTCAGGATTTATTACGTACGTCCGGAAATATTTCGGAAAAAATCCACCCTTATAACTTCTTACCAATACGCATTCAAAGAGTGATGTTCTTTGAATATTTCGTCATAGAGAGAATTTACTTCGTTTAAGAGGTCGTTTTTAACAGGGAATTTGGATTCAAGGTGCAATGTCTTGTATGAAATTCGTTAAACAGAGAAATTTGTTATACAGATGTTCGTTATAGGGAAGTTTCAATGTATATCACTAGTGCCTCTACTTGTCTACCCAGCCAAAAAGGTGCATATCTGAACGACACCTAGAAACTTTTTCGAAAAATATTACCGCAAACTGCACTCTAAGAGGATTAAATAATATTTTCGTCGATCTTAAAATAAAATGTGATTTTAATGTGTACGAAATTGATCATTAACGACCAATTTTCAAGCTCAATTTCTGTTATTTTAGTGTGCAATCCTCATGGCAACCGTTCACAAAGAATTCAGAAGCACTACGAGAAATGTCAAAACTCTACTGGAACATACATACATAGAAATTTTATTATGTCAAATTTAAGTCTCATCTAAAATGAGAATGTATTTCAATCAGGAATTCATACACAATTCATACTGAGATCGTCGGAAAAATCTTGTTATCAACTCGGTTATAAATAGAGCGACTAATGGTCTCGAACTATAAACTCTGTTCACGCGTTAAAATATCTCGACAACTAGTCGCTGTATTTAATAACCTACAGTGGATTTCACAAAGCTTGATCGGGCAATCAAATCGTTGATTTTGAATTAAGTCGATGGTTTATGTCAAAAATGAACTGAAAATTGCACAGAAATGATGACATTTTGATAATCAAGCTGACTGGAGTTTTGTGAAACCCAGCTCTAGTCGATCAAATAACTATTAAGTGGAAAGTGTTTAATTTCAATCACGTACCTAATCATCTCTATATTTTGTCAACAGCAGAATATGCTCAAGTGTATTTACGTGGTCCTAAGAAACAGGACAACTGCAAATAATCTATTTCAAGGGTCCCTCAAGACGGATAGAAATAGACAAGATAATTTTCCCAGAGTCGATATTTTTCATCGTCCTCGAGCTAGGATAATTTTTCATGGTCTTTCGAGCCGGATAGTCGATATTTTTTGATATTTGAGTATTTAACATGTTTTTTACTTTGAGATTTGGATATAATGATAGAAAATAAACGGATACAGAAATGTTATTAGTATTCTTTACTCGAACTTGAATTTGGAATTGAATAAAATGCAGTAAAACTAGAGGAGGCCTAGCCTTCTCTGAGCGGCCGCCACTGATAGTACTATCTAGTGACATCGGCTTCACCAGTCTTCAGAAAAAAAGTGTTTCTATTGTACTTCCAATCATTCTATTGAAGCGCACTAGCCCACTAACGAGTTTATAATAGGACTTATGCACTTTGTTGAGTTGTTTATTCAATTCCGTTTTTGCGCGCGAATAGTGTGCCATAAGTTTGACCCATATGTCGGTAAGTTTAAAATTGTGTCGTTATATTGACATTTGAAAACGCGGTAGCACCGTAAGTTTTCGCATTAGAAAGTTTGTCAGACTCGTTTTCAAAAACTCATAAAGTTTTACATTTCTATGTGCCGAAAAAATTTTGTTCGTTGCACTAGGGTCTATCAGTTCTGTTCTTTCTATATGACGTGGTATGTTTCCACATCATTTTTGGTACATCAATGTTAATTTATGATCCAGTAAAAAATAGGTGTACCTATAGATTATCCTAAGAAATGTATGGAAAACAGTAGAACATCGATTATCCGTGAGCGCTTTATCCGGGCGACGGATTCTCCGTGCGGCATTCTGACAAGCGCAGCATTGTGCTTCAGCTTAGGAAAATGAAAGAGATTATAAAGTGAAGAATTTACGAAGCCCAAAAACAAACAAAAATTAGTGATTTTTTCAAGTGATTTTTCAATGTGACATACAGGGTGTTTCATCATAAACTGGACAAACATATATTTTCGTGTAGAGGACATCGGGAGAATCATTTTTGCCTTATACAATATATCCCGAAGCATAAGCGAGTTACAGGGTGTCAAACATCATTTTTGAGCAAGATTCTTATGAGTGTGGTCAGTTATGTATAACACTTAAAGTAACGGTTTTTGGTCAAATCGCAGTATTTTTGGGTCCTCTATTCAGAAAAGTTGACAAACTCCGTTGATGTTGATGAACTACGAACTACTGTTGCCTGGCAACGGATATTATTATCCTTAAAACAGTGCCATTTCCCTATTCAAAACCTACGTCGGTTCGAGTCCCAACTGAGTTTCACTGATTTTTTTTTGTATAAATTCATCTAGAAAGGTTGGGCATGCCAATAATTTAATTATTTTGACTCTAGAACTCAAAACAATTTTTTTTCATTATTTCAGTGTTCTGAACGAAACACTTGAATGACTGTAGTAACGAAACCGTTCGATTTTTCACAATTCTGTTTTCATATTCGTGATTGATAATTCAAGAAGTAAAATTGTACAAAATTTCATCCATTTCGAGTGAAATTTTTTCATCGCTGTAGATATGTAAAAAAAATTGTGTTCGATTTTTGAAAAAATTGTTTCACAGAAATTCTTAGAAAATTGTGTTGGTACAGAAAATAAAAATCAATTTGACAACCGCAAAAAAAATTGGAACATTGCAGGTCTTCCGCCATTTTGTGAATTTTTTTTCGGAGTTTGTCAACTTTTCTGAATAGAGGACCCAAAAATACTGCGATTTGACCAAAAACCGTTACTTTAAGTATTATAAATAACTGACCACACTCATAAGAATCTTGCTCTAAAATGACGTTTGACACCCTGTAACTCGCTTATGCTTCGAAAACGGGATATATTGTATAAGGCAAAAATAATTCTCCCGATGTCCTCTACACGAAAACATTGTATAGACATCGTTCAATGTACGTTTAGACATTTTGTGTAAATATTAAAACTGTTATTTTCTGTTACATGTATCTAGTATTACGTTTTTCTTCTCTTCTCTCTTCTTATTCGGCGAAGGCTCGGTCCCGACTGGCACGGATAATCGGGGTTCTACTGTACATTTTATTCACAGTTATCTATCCTACCCTTCTGAAACGGATACTTCACTTTAAAGTGAGAAATACAAAGTGTTTGGTAAATCGACGTGATCCTTCCAACAAAATATACTAGACGTCATTTGCAGCAAAATGCGTCTAGTGAAGCATGATCCGAAAATTTATGGTTACAAAGATATGGTGATTTTACACATTTTCTGAATTTTTCTGTTTCGTTATGAAAAATAGTTGACTTTGTTGAAACTTTGTTGAAACTTGACTCTAAATAGTCAATGAATATTTTTTTCAAAGATGTGGAGATGGACAGCTGCATCTGTTTTACTCATATAATCTTGATTGAGCAATTCAGAATTTCTCGAAAAAAGTATCATCAACCTGGTATACAAGTGTGAGGAAAACTTCCTTGTCTCATTATCGGAATGAGTCGAAAAAGTCTGTTACCTGTTCGGTTTTCCGGCCATAGTTTTTGATTGCATGAAGGAAACAGGGCAGTTATACACCAAATTCAAAATAATTTTTTCTAGTTATTCTGAATTATTTTTTCAAAATTTTATGAGAAAACCAGGTGCAACTATTCATGATCCTGTATATCTTTGGATATCAGAATTTTTAGTGAATACTTCTTCGCAAGAAATAAGGACCATCTCCTTAGCTTTGAAAAAATTATTCATTGACGTCTAGTATACAGGGTGTTCCTAAATTGAACGTACAAACGAAAAGGGGAGATTCCTTAAGTGAGTTTAAGAAAAAAAAGTCCCATAAATATGGGGTCACTAACGTTTCGTTTTCGAGATACAGAGTGTTGAAGTTTAAATTTTTTTCAAGTTTTTTTCTCATAGTATCTACACTTCACAAGATATTCAACTGAAGTTTGGCATATATATTACATTTGACAGTTCTCACCACGTGACATGGCAATTTCGATAGAAGATCTACAGTGATATTTTTTCTGGAACACTGCCACCTGTTCTTCTGCAGAACTTTTTTTGATGAGCAACTGTTTATTTGAAAAAATGTAAAAAGAAGCTTTGTTTTTATACTAAACTTTTCGGTCTCTTGTAGTTTTGTCGTATCTACCAACGATTTCGAGAAAAAAAATTTTGAACGATTCTCTCGAAATCCTCGTGAAAATCCAAATTATGATGGGAAGGCCACTTTGTAAGCTGTGGTGAATGAATTCAGTGTCAGTTTTTATGGAAATTTTCCTGATCTGTAGCGATGATTCATAAAGATTCGATAAACTCGTATAATCAACACATGTTTTTGATTGAAACTTTAACACCCTGTATCTCGAAAACGAAACGTTTGCGACCTCATGTTTATGGGACTTTTTTTTCTTGATCTCACCTAAGGAATCTCCCCTTTTCGTTTGTACGTTCAATTCAGGAACACCCTGTATTATTCCCTTCGATGGACCACGCCGAATTACCAAACATTCTGTAATCTCCTGGCTACTTTGTTAACACTTGTTAACAATGTTACCCATGTTTCCGATCCCAATCTGACACAAATGCATTTTTCACGCTTTACGAGTACGACAATAATTTTATCTACCTGTAGTACGACTCTGTGAATATTATATGGTGCAGGTAGAAGGCAGAAAGTTATCATCTACAATTATTCTCAGCGTGGGAAGTCATTGTTGGGTTTCTTCACAAAGTGATTGTTTTAGTTGGAATATGCAGCGTGTTACGTGCAGCAGTTTTTACTTTCATTTTATTTTTGCTATTTGTGTCGTATTCGAGATTAACATGAACTGTATCAAAATGATTCTAAAACGCGTTATCTCAATCATATCTAGGATCAGTGATATTTATTTATTTATTTAAAACCAGTACAAATAAAATCAATATCGGTGCAAATCCCACAGAGATAATCATAGTTATCTGTTGGTGGGCCTGGTTACATAATTACCTAATACCTATATCTAAATCATTTATTAATTATTTTTTATATTTTAAGTAACAAATATCATTTATAATTGTCCCAGTGATGTTATCTACAATAACTCCAAAGTTCATTATTATATTATACAGGGTGATTTTTTTTAAGTGTTTCATTAGACGTTTTCGAGGAAGGAATTGTAATACAGATTCAAGATTTTGGATTTTCGTTTTAGAGTACATGAACTTTAATTGTAAAATATCTTCAAGGGGAATCTACTTCCGGTTTCACCGGAAACGAATGTAACTTCGTTATTTCAAATGCAACACCCTGTATATTTATACATATTCAAATTCTTCGTTCAATTCTACACTGATTTGATGTATGATATGTGCAACCACTCAAGCGGTTCTTGAATTATAGCCTGATTATCAAATTTTTTGAAAAAAAGGTTATCACAAATTAGTGTCCATATCTTCAAAATCCCTCATTACAAGAATTTCTTTTTGCGAAAGTGGAACAAAAGAAAGTACGCTGATACTATTTCTTGTATAACTTATGAGGAAATATTATACGGTATGTCTGAAAAAGGGCCCCAAAGTGAGCCTCAATAAAACTATAAAATCTCACTTTTTTCAAATGGCAACCCTATAATTTTGTAATTCCAATCGATGGCTCGTCAAAAACCAGTTAGGGTGTCCCGTACATTTCATGCCTCTAAAATGAGTAGTTTTGCCGTTATTGAATAAAATTCGAATTTCAGGATTGAATCAAGGTGTCTTAGTCTAACCATAGATTTATTAGGATAGAAGTTTTCAAGAAGGCTATGTCTGTTGATTTATAATGCATTTTAGAGAACTGTCATTTAAACTTTTTTGATTAATCGGGCACTATGCAAAATATGAATTACAGTAACAGTGATGTATTGAATATGTTCTTCATTTATGGTGAATGTAACAAAATATTGGAAAGGGCAGTCAGAACTTTTAACGAAAGGAATCCACATTTACCACCTTTAACAAAAAAATCAGTAAATGTGAATTTCGTTCGTTGAATTTCTAATTACCTTTTCTAGGAATTTGTTACATTTGCCGCAAATAAAGAACATACCCTTGATATATCATTCTAGTGAAATTATTATTGCATGTTTTGCTTAGTGCTTGATCTGTAAGAAAAAGTAAGGATGACAGTTCCTAACATAGCCTATTTCAAAAATGCAAGCTTACAAACTGTGCGAAACTTGTCTTTAATCGTGAAATTCGAATTTTATTGAATAACGGCAAAAATACTGATTTTAGAGGCATGAAATGTTCGGGACACCATAACTGGTTTTTGACGAGCAATCGATTGGAATTACAAAATTATAGGGTTGCCATTTGAAAAAAGTGAGATTTCATAGTTTTATTGAGGCTCACTTTGGGGCCCTTTTTCAGACACCCTGTATAATATTTCCTCATAAGTTATACAAGAAATAGTATCAGCGTACTTTCTTTTGTTCCACTTTCGCAAAAAGAAATTCTTGTAATGAGGGATTTTGAAGATATGGACACTAATTTGTGATAACCTTTTTTTCAAAAAATTTGATAATCAGGCTATAATTCAAGAACCGCTTGAGTGGTTGCACATATCATACATTATATCAGTGTAGAATTGAACGAAGAATTCGAATATGTATAAATATACAGGGTGTTGCATTTGAAATAACGAAGTTACATTCGTTTTCGGTGAAATCGGAAGTAGATTTTTCTTGAAAATATTTTACAATTAAAGTTCATGTACTCTAAAACGAAAATCCAAAATTTTGAATCTGTATTACAATTCCTTCCTCGAAAACATCTAATGAAACACTTAAAAAAATCACCCTGTATATTATATTTTTTATATATTGTATTCATTGCACGTTAACAACAATCCATTCTTTCAGTGTTTTTTTCACATTTTTCCTTGTATCTTCTTTAGGTTAATTGGCAGACTGTTAAATAATTTTGTTGCTTTGATATAACTACTCTTTTCACTTTTTTTTTCTCTTTTTAGTATCTACAAAATTTTTGTTTCATTTTAGCACCCTTGTATTTAGATACTGATACTTCAAAAGTTGGGTACTCGATAAAAAGTATTTGAATAACACCAATGAAATGGAAGGGGCACTTCCTCGAATTGTTTCATGGAAAAATTCGAGAAAAGCCTTGAGCGGGTGCTTTTGAGCGATCGTTCATTGGTGGAGCAATAATGCTAATATGTACCTCAAAATTCAGTAGTAGTTTAGGAGATTCATGCTAAGCATGTGAATGCAATTGAATTTTGCATGAACATTCAGTATATCAATTTTCATTCACAGAATAAGTTCACTCGAATCTCGTTATGAAAATATGAAGTTTCTTCTTTTCAATATTCCAATTGACTTTTCTATGGATCTGTTTACACTATGGCCACATAATTTTGCATGAGGCTTATAATGAGCATCTAGATTGGTTTTGTTTTGTTTGAGATATTGTAAACAAAAATTTTTAATGGCCATATTTTATGGAACACTCTCTACGATTGGGCTGGTTAATGAACATAACCGAGGCATTTGGTAACCGAACTCCCCCTGAAAATCTCAAGTATCGAGGACAATTCTTTCGGAAGTTATCGTGCTAACGACCGGCCGGAGCGCTCAAAAAAGGCAGAAGAGAGTTATGTCAATTTTTTGGCTTCAAAGAATATCTCATACGACCTTTGGCAAAAGAAGTATGAAATACCATCCTCTTTTAATCTGCACTCATGCATTGTTACTCATAAGTTTCCGTCTTTTCCAACATTTTTTTGGCAGGTAATTCACTTCTTTACTTGACCCAATAGATGCGAACAGTCAGTTTTTGGCTTCACTGGTTGTAATGACACGCTAGCCGTCTGTTGTATCCAGGTTCTTACGGTATCTAACCTCAAAGTATTGAAAAAATCTGTCCTAACCAATAGTCTATGCGCAAATCTGCAATTATCCGCAAAAATCAGATATACACGCGTATAATATACAGAGTAGGTTCTACCGTTATGTTGTCGGAAGATGGTAATTGTTAGCAGTGGCGTAGGTGGTCATAGCAGTCAATCTGTACGGTGAATGGTGGTTGTTTCCGGGAGACATAGTAAACCGAGATGTATCGGTTGCTGTTCTGAAGGGTTCTCCAATAAGTGGTGTTATTTTGATATTCAAAGAAAAATGCCATTTTTCAATATGAATGATCGGATGTTTATTTCATTATAAAGAAGAAGCTATGCCGTTAATAGTAGAAAATAACATCAGGCAAATGACCACCACGACCACGCTTACACGACCATATCCTTTTAATGAAATTTTCCATAATCAAATAGCAAAGTGGCTGCCCTATGTCCTCGAGAGCCTCACGAATTCCATCTTTGAGGTCTTGAATCGACGCTGGGCTATTGGCGTGGACCTTCTCTTTCACGTGGCCCCAAAGGAAGAAGTCTCAAGGTATTAAATCACAAGATCTCGGTGGCCAATTGTGATCACCTCTTCGAGAGATAACACGGTCTGGAAATACTATCCATATAACGTTTGTGGAATGCCTAATTTCAAAGAACGATGAGGAATGGACAAAATCTTGGTTTTCTTCAACACTTTCGGCTACAGCAGCAATATTTTCGGATGTTCTTGAGCAACGTGCTCGGGTCTTATTCTTCACATCACAAACTTGCCCCAACAGCTCGAATTTTTCCACCAATTTCTTTATTGAGGTCCAACAAGGTGCTTCACGACGACCCAAAAATGTTCGAGTTTTACGAACCGTCTCTGTGAAATTTTCACCATTTTTATAGTGAATTTTAATAATTTCAATGCGTTCTTGAAGCGTCTATGGTTCCAGTTTCATCAATGGCACAGTTTCTACTTGTAAAATGTCAAAAAATGACAGCTTCAAAGATATCAATCTACCGAAATAGCGGGCTAATCAAAATAACACCCCTTATTGGAAAACCCTTTATGACAATCAAGTGATTGTGTGGGTTGAATCATAGGAAATCAATAGACAGGGGTTTCAGAATAAGGTTCCGTAAATTCAGGATCTCAATCCTCAGATCATTTTATGACATAAAGGTCCTCTGGAATGTGGGTCTCTGAGATACGGGTGTTGAAATTTAAAGAAAAAATTGGTCTTTCGAATATATTTTCGACACCGTTGGTAAGATTTCTCCCTATATTTCAATGCATTATTATTTCTAATTTTCACCAGTGCGGCCGTACAGACTTCTGTCAGAATAAATTTTGTGATAAATGGTACGCCAATGCTTTTTTCAAACTCAAAATTATTTTTCATTCCATACAATTTTCTTGCCTTCTCACACAGCTGAGTTAAATTTGGGTTTAATAACCTCTCAAGGGCAAGAGTTTCAATTTATATATGATTATAGAGAGTGACCCACTGAGGTTTTCATTTTAGCAATCTGATGAAGAAGCCAATAAGTTCCGAAATATAGATGAAATAGCCAATGCTTGTTCGATTCCTAAATAGCCCTTTGCCGAGCTATTTCAAGCTTCAGTGAAGAGATGTATGTATGTATTACTGCTTCTTTGGCTTGGTGAACTCTATTGATGACTTAGTGAATAATCATTTTGACACCTTCATTTAAACTTGCTCCTACTAGTACTACTATATTATGTTCACATGAGTAAAGTTATATTGATTGAGTTGGCAGAGATGCTCTCATCTCAGAACCTTCATAAACAAACGTGATCATATCGTATGATGTGTTCCCTCAACTGTTACATATCGCCAGGCATTGGCAGCGTTGCGTAAAACCGAACAAAACCTTTTTGTAGTACTATTCGAGCCTATTTATTCTATATAGATAAATAGAATAATAGAAAATTTTTCATCAACAAAGATTTACTAGGACTTCCCTTAATGTTTGCGTCTTCGCCTGCGTCTAAAATGCATTTTTAATCTTGGCACCATACAATCTGTGGGATTAAATCAAGTGATGTTTATCATGAACTTTCTGCTATAAATTGAAATGGAGAACCATACTTTTTATTCTTATTTCCATTAATATTATTAATATTGATGAAGAACAGGGGCTCCAAACGCTATATAAATGAAATTAATTTGTCTATCAGATATATGTAGTCCGTTCACAAAAGTTTGAGCGCATAGTAAGCGTTTGTTCATTCATCTGAAGTTGGCAGTATTTGCTGTCATAACGTAAAAAAAGTCAACGTTGCCGAACGTACCCGGCCTCGTCCGACGAGCTTCCGAGTTATCAGCGATCTCTATGTTATATTGACAACATTGCGTATCAACCTGACAAGAAAATAAGTTCATTAAAATTTTAATATACACAGTGGAATATGCCAAATTGTCACGGCCAACTTTCGTGAACGGACTATATAGAACCAATGTTCGTTTTTGTTTTGATATTTGATAGGCGAAAGACAGAGTTGTGCTTTTTGAAGAGGTACTGAAACAAAATTAATTATAACTTCCTTATAAACTGAGATCGATATCATATTTTCGATAAAAGAGTCTCATCCACAATATGGTTATAAGCAAATTATTATTGACGTTAACAATCGTGTTTTCCACATGTATTGCAAATAAAAACGGTATTTCGACATTTTTATTGAGTAAGGGTACATGAAAATGTAAAATCACGAAAACTGTAGCAAATATTTTATTAATTGTAAACGGGAAATTTTTAATAATGGCTCATTAGTAGAAAGATTATTTGGGCCGTTTCCATTATCTTGGATTGTTCCATACAACGTTTCGGCAAGTATTCGCCAGCCGTCCTCAGGGTATTCGCAAAATTGCAATTAAAATTGAGCAAAATTAATGCGACTAGCTTCTGACATTAGCTGTCAAAAAATTGAATTTTTATAAATTCTGTGTTGTAGGTCACTAACATGATTTCTCAACTAGTAGTAGTTAATTTAGGTTGGTAGTTTCCTGATTTGAGTTCGTTCTCTTCAATTCATAACGTATTATTGGTCTCCAAACATCCTTTATTTCAATGAAGGGCGTACTGATCGGATTGGCAGTTTAGTCATGAAGGCTGCTTCCTTCAATTTTTACCTTTTCCATCTTTCTTTCTTCGATATTATGGAAGCTTCGTTCCATCTGATATTGTGGTTTTCGTTCATAGCATGTTGGACTATTTTGGACTTTTCGGTTTCTCCAAGTTGTGCCAATCTCTGGTGTTTTTTATTCTAATCTTGAGGGGACGTTTAGTTTCCCCAATGTAGGATCTGCCGCATTCACAGGGTATTTCATAATTACATTCCTTGGTAATTTGATTTTCCTTGAAAGGTTTTACTTTCGTGAGTTTTCCCCTGATTGTGTTTTTGGTCTTGAATGCTGTTCTCACAGTGTAATTGTTACCAATCCTTCTAATCTTTTCAGACATACCCTTTACATATGGTATGACAGAGGTTATTTTTTCTGTAGGATCATTGTCTATTCGTTGGGACTCTGTTCCTGTTTCTCACGGTTCTCTGGCTACATCTACATCTACATCTTTTCGGGGTAGCCATTTTTCTTGAGGGTCAAAAAAGCTCTGCCTTTCATTTTTTATCGAAATGTCAAATTTCAAAACAAAAACAAACATTTGCTTTGTATATCTCATCCTCAAATTCATTCCACTGATACCGTGCTTGGGTCCTATCTATGTTTCTTTAATGATCTTAGCCCTATGCACAACGCCGCCTCTGATTGTCGATTCATATTCCTCTAATTGTGAGTTTTTCTAAAACAACGTTATGCAGTTACAATGCAAGAGAGTGAGAGCGCGTTCTTTTCATCTCGGAGGAGGGACGGTGTACGGATGAATGCTTCGGAGTATATTAACCTGAACACACTGATACACCTTCTCAAAGGAGGAAGAATTTTCCCAGTCGTCAGTTACAGTCGACTAAGAAAACTGGTCTTGCTGCTACTGACATCCTAAGCTCTTTCATAACGAATTAATTGGAGTACTTCGGAAGAAAAAGAAGGATTAATCAAGTTCTTTGAATCTACATAGTTTGTTGAGGGATAATGAATTACGGTTTGTTTATTTTTATTTGAAGGTCTTAGGTGGATAGACGAGATCAGTGTTCAGTTCACGTAACATTTATTTACTTTAATTATGTGAATAATTATTATCAATACACTATGAAGGGTGTAGACAGATACAAAATAGATCGATTGTTGTTTTTTTGAAATCAAGAGCTAACATAAAGCAAAACAAAAATTCCTAGCTGAGGTAAGTGCAAAACGGGGTACCATACTATTTTACGTATGATAACAGCGCTCAGGGAAATCCTCACTAAAAAAACCCTATCTCGTCGTTCTTACGAAAATAAAACTTGAAAACTATTTGAATTTGAATCCAACCGATAACCGTCTTCAAGATGCATTCGGAATTCGAAATTTTAAGCAAAAAAATATCGAAACAGAAAAAGGATCGGAAAAATGAAATGAATTAAACCCATGTCAAATCATTGTTTGGAAGGTTCCAATGAATATTTAATACTTATACGTTAATAAACCCTTCAATGCTTTATATTTAGGTTAAACCTTATGTGAATCACTGTTGGATGTAATACAATTGACACAGTTATTGACATATGGTTTAACCTTGATATATAAATCACTGAAGGGTTTTTCTTACATCAATTAAATTATTCTTGGAACCTTCCAAATAATAGAAAACTTCTAACGAATATAAAACAGAACAAAATCGAAAAATGTACGCAATTATATGCAATCGCAATCGTTAAGTAAACTCTAACATATACACTACCCCCTTCACTGGACCAGAACCGTTTTGCGGCTTCCCAGCCAGTCATCAGGCAATGGCTATTAAGGACTGGGAACAAAAGAGGAAGCTTATGTCCTGGCGTACGACCAATGGTCAAAGGCAAGCTAAGTCACTTCTCTCTCACTCGACGAGCTGGACCAAGAAAGTCCTCTCACTCAGCAAATTGGAACTGAGGAAACTGACGGGCGCTCTCACTGGGCACTGTCCTGTGAGGTATCACTTAAAAAACATGGGAAAGGCGCCCGATAGTACATGTCGCTTCTGTCAAGAAGCCACCGAGACAGCTAGACACCTGCTATGTGAGTGTGAAGCTGTTCACCAGAAACGGTTACGGCATCTTGGCTCCAGGTTTCTAAAGCCTGAACAAGTAATGGATGTGGCCCCCAGAAAGGTGGTGAAGTTCATTGAGACTTTGCTGCCGGACTGGTAAACAGCGCGGGGATGCACAATAGATCTTAAGGTCAAGGTGCTCGCAAGGTCGGTTTTGATCTGTCGCCCCTCCTCTAATCTAATCTAATCTAACATATACACTAGTGCAAAATCTCACGCCAAATATCTAATGATGCCGTGATAACCTGAGGAAATTGAACTTGACCCAAATAGAAATAAAACATTCTTAAATAGCTGGAGACAGACGAAAAAACCTTAGATAGCACCGATAGTTTATTTTCATTACATCGGTATACAGATTTGGAAATTCACATCGAAAACAAACGATATGCAATGCATCAGACAGAGGATTCTTCCCTCCAGTTGCAAAGATGAATAGGCGAGATAATCAAGTGCGATAACTGAATGAATTCAACTGTCTTATTGCAATAATCTAGTCTTGTCTCTCTCTTATCGCAGTATGGTAGGGAACCTGCCCTACACGTATAGAATTTTTAATTTGTCAGGTTTCCCGTAATACTCCCGTATAAACGATAAGAGAGAGACAAGACTAGAATATTGAAGTAAGACAACGGAATTCAGTGTGTTACAGCAAATGATTGTCTCGACTATTCATCTGTGCAACTGGAGGGAAGAATTATCTGTCTGATGCATTGTATATGGTATATTTCAGATGTGAATTTCCAAACCTGTATATGTGCACAGTGCCAATGACTATCAGAGTCAACAACTGAACCTCTCACCCTGCCTGCTTTAATACGATTAAGAACAGTCCATATTTTCCTTGTAAGATCAAATCCAGGAACTTTATTCGAGGGATTAGTTTTTAAATATAAGTTTTGAATCTAATATTTCCAAATTGCTTTATCGCTTTCATCCGAGGTCAGAAAATAATTGGACGAAAAAGGTTTACGAGATTTAAATCGAGGAATCTTATTATCTGGAATATAAGAGATTATATGATATGAATTTGTAGAAGAATTAAATTTCTAAAATTTTCAATGTTATGGCCTGCCTTCGGATATGTGGCGGAGCAATGTTTGAAAGATATGGCAACCATGGAGTTGATTTTGGTTTAATTGTTCCAGTTACTATTCTCATTCAAAAGTTTAATTCAAGACCATAATGCAAAAAGGTCTTTATTCACTTACATTTAAATTTTGGATTATGCTTGCAAAAAGATGTTGACTAAGTTTTCCATCTGTAAGATCGTTCATCAATCCTATGTACCGGGAGTTATAAATTCGTTGTTTAGTGAGGGGATCCAGGAACCCAATGAGCTAGAACAAAATGTAATAAAGGAAAATTGATTATTTCAATTAATTCTACTGAAAAAAGTGCCTGTATAAGGTTCTAGTTTCATGTTTATAACTTCAGTAATAAAGAAGTTGTGAGAACTTCTCATTAGACGCCATTTTCCAATTTTCTCTAATAGCTCGAAAACGGTTTAACTTAGAAGGTTGCGGTTTTCACTAAATGATTTCTCTCAAAAATCGAGCCCGTAAATATGCCACTCATTTTGTTCTAGCTCATCGGGTTTCTGAGATCCCCTCACTAGACAACGAATTTTGGACACCCGGTACATGGGCACTGTTAAGCCAAAAAAACAGATTAACTGTAGTATAGGGAGAATATTCATCATCAATTCATGCAGATAGTATACAATGTTGCTTAGACTACATGTCCCTGCTAAATCTTCAAAAATAAAGAACTATTGTAATGAATTATCGTTGGACAAACAAACAGATTAACTGTAGTATAGGGAGAATATTCATCATCAATTCATGCAGATAGTATACAATGTTGCTTAGACTACATGTCCCTGCTAAATCTTCAAAAATAAAGAACTATTGTAATGAATTATCGTTGGACAAACAAACAGATTAACTGTAGTATAGGGAGAATATTCATCATCAATTCATGCAGATAGTATACAATGTTGCTTAGACTACATGTCTCTGCTAAATCTTCAAAAATAAAGAACTATTGTAATGAATTATCGTTGGACAAACAAACAGATTAACTGTAGTATAGGGAGAATATTCATCATCAATTCATGCAGATAGTATACAATATTGCTTAGACTACATGTCCCTGCTAAATCTTCAAAAATGAAGAATTATTGTAATGAATTATCGTTGGACAAACAAACAGATTAACTGTAGTATAGGGAGAATATTCATCATCAATTCATGCAGATAGTATACAATGTTGCTTAGACTACATGTCTCTGCTAAATCTTCAAAAATAAAGAACTATTGTAATGAATTATCGTTGGACAAACAAACAGATTAACTGTAGTATAGGGAGAATATTCATCATCAATTCATGCAGGTAGTATACAAAGTTGCTTAGACTACATGTCCCTGCTAAATCTTCCTATATGTAGAAATGAAAAAATTAGCTTTTCATGAGAGAGAAAATTCATGGAAAGCCTGATGTGGCAACAATGGACATCAGAGTATCTGGTATTTTGTTACATATCGCATTCAATCACACGTTGGTGTCGTAATATTCCACTCCCCTAGCAAAACGAGACTTGCCTTTGTCACAATGTGTCATATCGATGGTTTGTGTTACCGCTTCTCTCGATAGCTGCCATGTCGCTTGCCAAATTATTTTTTGTTTCGTGAGCTGAATAACTGTTAGGTTTGGCTGTTCTGAATGGGGTCGCATTGGTGTTGATACTGACAAAAAACTGCTCTGAAAAACGTTTTCCCCATGGAAATATGTATGGAAAATGTCGAAATTATTAAAGGCACACGAAATATGATACATTGGAATGCAGGTATTAATTACGAAAACTTTTTCATATTTTTTCATTATCAGAATTATGTTGAAAAACTTTAAAAAAAAAAGTAAGAAAATTTTGTTCAAAACTGGGGTTTTCACTGAAAAAAAATTTTTGTCCACGATAGCAGTTACAATTTAACAAGTATTATACCATTTTGGAATCTTCACTAAATGCTCCAACTTTTGACAAAACTTGCCAAACTTGCGTAGTACATTTCCAATACAGTCAGCTAAAACCAGGCAATTATTTATTTGAAATTTCTTCTGCGAAATAAGTCCCATTTTTATGAAACCTAGAGCACCTGGTATAAAAACTTTGAATACAGTTTAGACAAGCGTTATTCAGGGTTACACAGCAAAAAAAAAGTTGGAAAAAGTTAATATTTGTGGCAACAGATGTGAAAAGACTGTCATGGGGTGTGAAATTTCGCGTGTTTTTTTAAATGCTTATTATTTTAAAATCATGCAAATAAGATTTGTTTAATATATTTCTGACAACCAGCATAACTTGCCCGTTTACCCGGTTCCGGGTTGACGTCTGAGATTTTTAGGAAAGAAAATTTTGAATTGCCATGTTTTATGGAACACCCTGTACGATTTGGCTGGTTAACGAACTCATCCTGAAAATTTTAAGTCTCTAGAAACAATCTCTTCGTAAGTTATTGTGTTAACGGACGGACGGCGCCACGGATAGAATTGAATTTGACCACGAATTCGTCATCAGGGAGTTGAGACCATAGACTAACTAAACGGAGAATAGATGAGACACTAGTAGAACAAGCTTCAACGCCATCTGTTTTAGTACAACATTACTAATTCGTGAAAAAAGCTCAATTGAAAAAGGAATCTGTATCGTAAAGCTGCCTCAAAAAGAATTCTGTAGTGCACCTTTTGAATAGGTAGGTACACCCATATACAAGAGGCAAAAAGTTTTTTGAAATTCAATTTCCAAAAGGAAATCAGAAATGGATTCGTGCAAGTTATCGATGAGTGAGGAAATTTATTCTGATGAAAATAATACCTGCAACGAACTTTCATCTGATTTTCTTTTGGAATCGAGAAATGAGGATCAATAATCAAATTCTGGTTAGAATAAAAATTTATTAACTGAAATAGGTATCACCAATTGAAAATACAGATTTATTTTATAAATATCTAATCAATAAACTAATAATTGCATTGAAAACATCTTCAAAAACTAACAATAATGAATTCAATAATACAAAATATGAGTATTTACCTACTAAACTTATTCAATACATGAAAAACTTTTTTGAAAACTACGAGTATCTTAATTCTAATAGGTAACAGAATATACATATATATTTATAATTACCTTCTTGCATCTCGATTTTCACGTCCAATAACACAGCAGCACGTCTTCACTCTTGCAGGCATATCGAAATTTATTATATTTCAAAAAGAACGTGTCAAACCACTCCTTGTGTCAGTTGACAATTCAAAGGTTTTTTGATAATAATGATTTTACATATACTTGCTATTTTGTCGATAGGATTTCCATGAATGCAACGACATCTAACTATCAAATTGAAAATAATTTTTTCGTGTATTAGTATCCTCCTCCGACAGATGACGCGGAATATACGAGTGGCTCATCTATTTTTTTAGTTTGTCTATGGTTGAGACCATTTTCGGTTCAAAATTCGAAAATTTCAGACATTTGGGCAAAACGATATAGCACTCGTTTAAGTGAAGGAGAGCTTAAATACAATATTACTTCCGTATAATGCCTTTTGCAAGAAGTCAATACAATAATTTCCAATTACAAACAAACAGTGAGATGCAATACATTTGTGCGTTGACTCCAATTTAATCTCTACCGATTCATCTCAATTAAACGAGATGCTGGATATTCATATAAACAATTTCAATTAATCTGAATGTAATATACACAGGTAACTAGGATACTAGTTCCGAATTTCCTTTCCGATTAATAATAATAGAAACTTCGTGAATGGGTAAATGATGTACTGAGAGGTCTCCTGTGCGCTATTAGTTATTAGTGTGCCATGCATATTATACCTATGAGAAATTGTCACTGAAGGATTTATATATTCTGTCTGTGAATTCTGTGTTTATACACAGGTAGTTGCTATTATATTTCATCCATGGTAAGATCTATCAAGAATATATTTAAAAATTTAAATATATCTCTGATTAGGTTTGAGTTATCTAGTTAGCGTTTGTGACTTGCGTCAAAATTAGAATTTCATAAATTTCAAATAGATTTTGTTAGTTTGACCTGTTAGTCCGGTCTATTTAAACATTCGAAGTTACATAAAGTCCCAACAAGCTGAATTTCTGGGAAGTTGTTCAAAACATAATTATAAACAATTTCTAAAAGTTCCCCATCATTCCCCTGTAAGGAAAAAATTTAATTCAAGGTCAAAGGTCAAAAAAATTTTCAGCAAAACGGTAAGTTTTATCATGAAAGTACCTCAGACAAAAATTGTAGATCATAAAATTATCTATAAAAAATGTATCAATACTTTTTTTCTTACGAGCCACCGTTTCTGAGATATAACGATTCAAAAAGTTATAAAAGTCGTAATCGTCATAATATGCACACGTTTCCACGCCACCTATGAGGTAGTGTACTTAGCGCGTAGTTATAACTTTTTGAATCGTTATATCTCAGAAACGGTGGCTCGTAAGAAAAAAAATATCGATACATTTTTTATAGATAATTTCAAGATCTACAATTTTTGTCTGAGGTACTTTCATGATAAAACTTACCGTTTTGCTGAAAATCGCGAAAAACTCATTTTTTGACCTTCGACCTTGAATTAAATTTTTTCCTTACAGGGGAATGATGGGGAACTTCTAGACATTGTTTATAATTATATTTTGAATGATTTCACTGAAATTCAGCTTGTTGGGACTTTATGTAACTTCACTTTCATTTTTTGGTCTGAATAGACCGGACTATGTAAATAGCAAATAATTGGTAGAAGAGGTAAACTTAAATTGTCTTTTTTCTATTTACAGGTAAATATTTAAGTCTATTGTGAATTGAGATTGAGTTTTAAAAATAGGAACTTTATTTACCTAGCAACACTCGGAGTTTTCTTAATTACCAATTCAACATTGGACATATTATTATTGAGCGCTCGTTCTCCTTAAACGAATGCTTTATCGTTTTGCCCAAATGTCTGCCATTTTCGAATTTTGAGTCGAAAATGGTCTCAAACGATAGGTTCGACTTCTGGATGACGAATTCGTGGCCAAATTCAACTCTTTCCGTGAGGCCGTCCGTCCGGCCGTTAGCACAATAAATTTCGAAGGGATTGTCCTGGAGACGGTTGAGTTCGTTAACCAGCCAAATCGTTCCATAAAATATGACCATTCCAAATTTTTGTTCCTCAATATCTCAGAGAAAACGAAACCCATTAAAATGAAATGTTGCGGCCATATGCAAGATTGTCATAAAGCTTCATGCAAAATTTGGTGCCCAGAGTGTAAACAAAACTATTGAATTGGAATATTGAATATTGAAGAGAAGAAACTCCATATTTACATTAACAAATATCCGATTAGGATGAGTTTCATTTTATAAATAAAGATTGATATACTGAATGTTCATGCATAATTTTGTGGCCATAGTCGTAACAGAACCATCGAAAATATTGAAAAGAAGAATCTTTATATTTCCATAACAGGATATCCGATTCAAGTGAAATTTTTCTTGTGAATGAAGACTGTTATGCTGAATGTTCATGCAAAATTTTGAGAGAATGGCATCATCAGACCACCATAGAATTCAATTTTTGTTATTATTAATTTTTTACATATGATTAATTTTTTGAATAATTTTCAGAATATAATTCCGATTGTGCGGAGATTCTGCATTGATATATATCTCAAGTCCTATATAAAATTTTAAATACTACCTCAAAATTTCTTATAGCACATGAGATTGATACTTACTATGTTAAGGCAAAATCTTAGTACGATCGGAATAATATTCTGGGAATTATTGAAAAACTGAAATGCCTATGTAAAAACTTGACAATTGAAAATATTAAATTTTATGGTTCTGATGATGCGATCCTCTTGAAGTTTTGAACAAACATTCAGTACTTATATCAATCTTCATTCACAAAATAAATTTCTCTTGAATCGGATATCTTGTTATGGAAATATGAAGATGCTTCTTTTAAATAGAAACAGGAATGAAATAATGTACAAATGCCTTCTTATTGGAGA
Source organism: Propylea japonica (assembly GCA_013421045.1). NCBI lineage: Eukaryota > Metazoa > Arthropoda > Insecta > Coleoptera > Coccinellidae > Propylea > Propylea japonica. The sequence continues at coordinate 27,454,389 of CM024242.1, forward strand.
AACTGTTTATTAGTGACTGCAAATAACTTGCCTGCTCGACTAGTTTCGATGATCTCTCACCATTTTCAAGAGCCTAGTAACTAGACAACAGCAAAGAGAGAAAACAAAACAGATAATTGAAAAACAATTGTCAATAAGAACAATAAACAACCCACGATGCAGCAGTCTAGAACAGTTTTCCAGCAGGGACAAAGAATCGACATGGACACATTTATGGTTTTTTGAAAAATTGTACGAATAACGACCAAGTCAAAGTTATTGACTTGTTACTTTATAAATTTATATTTTATTTGACTTGATCGTAATTCGTAAAATTTTTCAAAAAACCATGAATGTGTCAAGGTCGATTCCCTGCTGGAGAACTGTTCAGAGATTCTATTTCTTTTAAATATTCCAATTGAATTTTCTATGGTTCTGTTAACACTGTGGTCACAAAATTTTGCAAGAGGCCGCGAAATTTCGATTTGTTTCGTTTTGTCTGAAATATTGGAGAACAAATTTTGAATGACCACATTTGATGGAACACCCTGTAAGAACTTAACCACCCCATTTGGGAAACGAACTCACCCTGAAAATCTCAAGTGTCTAGGATAATCCCTTCGAAAGTTATCATGCTAACGGCCGGACGACTCCACGGACAGAATTGAACTCGACCACGGATTCGTCATCAGGGAGTCGAAGTCTTTCGTTTGAAACCATTTCCCGCTCCTAATTCTAATATTTCAGACATTAGGAAAAACGATATAACACTCGTTTAAGTAGAACGAGTGCTCAATAAATACATATAGAACCTACGGCATTTTCTTGCTCGAAGTCGGAATAAGTTCCAAATCTGAATGAAAAAAATTACTGGATTTACTTCTGCCAACCCTGTCTCATTTAATGAACACATTAAAAATAGGATGATACGATCGAAAACAATTGCTTACCCTTCTCGGTCTGATGGATCGTTTCTTTGATAACTCTCTGATATCTAGATGAATTAATCAAATTAGTGCGCTTTCGCTGTTTATCCTGCCTTCAGTTCAGTTCCAAAAAGGTTTCAGTGAATGAACTTGTGTGATCGATTAGTGATCGGCGTGGAGCTTTGTTTGTTTGTTCAAGTTTTGGGGGTGAAAAAAATCAATGGTAAACAATAACTTTTTTTTGTATAACTGTCATTAAACGTGACACTTTTGATAACAATCAATAATTATCAATCAATTACTTCATTATTGATAGAGATTATTCGTCGACACATTTGAACCATTTAAATAATTCGGAATCGTTAATCTCTAGATTGATAAACGAGTTGATCACAAGATTTTCACACCGACCTTATTATGAATTGATTTAAATACTTTTTTTTGAATAAGTGATACATTTGACATTATACAAAGGACCCTGCACATTTTGTATGGGAATTGGCTCCCGGTGGATTTGGCTGAAAATTTGATATGATGTTCTACTAATCCTTCTGATGAAATGTCTAAACAGTCACGAAGCTGAAAAATGCATACTTCTAGGAGTTTTTAGCAATTTTTTGTATCCATTATGGCTTACGTATTATGGGAATTGGCTCCCGATGTATTTGGCTGAAAATTTTATTCATCTGTCAAATTCGACAGACAACAATGTTCCGACTGATTTTTTATTGTTGTTTTAGCCAATGAGCATACAATTAGGCGATAATTTTGCATTAGTGCAAATTATCGATAATTCGCACTTGTGCAAAATTATCAGGTCCTTTAAAATAAATGCAGACGTAATTATGAACGTTTATTACTTATTAGACTAACATGAAAACTGTTGAACAACTTACAGCGACACAATACGATTTGATGGATTCACAAAATTTTCTTATTAAATTTAACTCTTGCAATGAAAATGAATCGATAATTTTTGAGAAATCTGCTCTCATGCAAGTTAAACTGTAAAAGGCACTCGAGCGCTCCGCGCACTCGTGCTTTTTTTCAACTCAACTTGCAATCGAGCATATTTCCCAAAAATTTTCGATAATTTTCATTGCACTAGTTAAATTACAACTGAAAATTCGATATGATGTTCTACTAATCCTTCTGATCAAATGTCTCCACAGTCACGAAGCTGAAAAATGCATACTTCTAGGAGTTTTTAGCGATTTTTTGTATCCATTATGGCTTACGTATTACCGTTCACACAGAAATGTTTGAAAATATTTCGAATTGACAGAATCTGCTTTCAATAATCACGAAATATTCTCAAACATTTCTGTGTGAACGGTAATACGTAAGCCATAATGGATACAAAAAATCGCTAAAAACTCCTAGAAGTATGCATTTTTCAGCTTCGTGACTGTAGAGACATTTGATTAGAAGGATTAGTAGAACATCATATCAAATTTTCAGCCAAATCCACCGGGAGCCAATTCTCATACAAAATGTGCGGGGTCCTTTCTTAAATTTCAGTTGAGTTGAAACATTACTCATTATGCTTTTGAAAACTTTATGTTTGCTTGCCCACGTTAAACTGATGAGTTTTTTTGAGGTCAACTGAAAACCATATTGAATAGATAAATGTGAGATACCTATTGCATAAATACCGATTTCCCGGCTTGGTGTAAAATTGGAAAATGTAGAAGAAAACTTCATCGAATCTGTTTTCCACGCATAAGCACAAGAAAAATTAAAAATTTGGAGCTCATCAACTTTATGGAGCAAAATTTCCAAGATCAATTTGTTGAAAATGGTGATGTTGGTAAATATTCCAAGGTTTTTCCGTCGATCTTATTGTGTACTCAGGATATATTTTTGATTGAAATACATTCTTATTTTACACAAGACATACATTTTGCATAATAAACAGTTAAGTTTCGACAAAACTCGTATAGCTTCTGAATGCTTTGTGTTCGGTTGCCCATTATAATTACACATTAAAATAGCATAAATTGAAGATAAAAAATGGGTCATTAATGTTCAATTACGTACACATTGATCTAACCATGCATTATAAGGTCGACGGAAAAATTGTTGAAGTAGCTGATTGAACTATTTTTTCCTTCGTTCTCAAAATAAAGTGCGATTTTAATATGTACGAAATTGATCATTAATGTACCATTTCGATGCTCAATTTTTGCTACTTTTATGTGTAATCTTGATGGCAACCGTTCACAAAGTATTCAGAAGCACTACGAGAAATGCCAAAACTCAACTGGAACATTAGATAAATAGAAATTTTATTATGTCAAATGTAAGTCTTGTGCAAAATGAGAATGTATTTCAATCAAGAATATATACACAATTCATATTGATATCGTCGGAAAAATTTTGTAATCAACTCGGTTATAAATCGAGCGACTTATGGTCTAGAACTATTAACGAGTTCGCTCCGCTCAAGCGTTAAAATATCTTGTCGCTGTCTTTAATAACCTAGTTAATTAAATAACTGTCACATGTTATATGAACACAGAATAATCTATTTTTAAATTTTATGTTCAAAATTAGTATCATATTTACAGAAAATTTTCATTCAAAACAATCAGTAGTCAATTCGAACTTGCAAAAATCCCCTATTTTCGAGACTACGAAATGATTATAATTCTTCAAATGTTCATTGCCGAATTTTTTCAAAGATTTGGATTTCATAACAAACAGAGAATATCATATTGTATGCATGTCAGGAATAAATGGCAACCATCTAGTTGCAAAGTTTCCTTAACGACGGAAATTGTAGAAGAAGTTGACTTCCGGCTTAAAGCCGTTTAACCGTCAGCTTCGTGGAGTATAAAAGATCGCTTTACATCAGGATGGAAATTCAGATCGTTTCTTTATAAGGCCTCTTTTCATAAATATCATTTTACTTCGAATAAATCCGATGGCAAGGGTTAGTTTGGCTTATTATTTCCGCTTGATAACCCTTTGAAATCATGTAAGTAAAAAATACAGGGTATTTGACGTCATTTGCAGCGAATTGCTTCGAGTGAAGTATAAGAGGTGTTATTTTGATACTCAAAGAAAAATGCCATTTTTGGATGTTTATTTCGTTATGCAGAAAAAGCTATGCCGTAAATCATGAAGATAACATCAGGCAAATGACCACCACGATCACGCTTACAGGACCATATCCTTTAAAAGAAAATTTCCATAACCAAATCGCAAAGTGGCCGCCCTATGTCCTCGATAGCCTCACGAATTCCATCTTTGTGGTCTTGAATCGACGCTGGGCTATGTGCGTAGACCTTTTCTTTCACGTGGCCCCAAATGAAGGAGTCCCAAGGTGTTAAATCACAAGATCTTGGTGGCCAATTGTGATCACCTTTTCGAGACAAAACACGGTCCGGAAACTTTTCCCGAAAAAGAATAATGGTTTCGTGAGTTCTTGTGTTAACTTTATAAGACCCGAATCTTTATGCAAAATATATTGTAATGACGTTTGTGGAATGCCTTATTCCAAAGAACGATCAGAAATGAACAAACCTGGGTTTTCTTCAACACTTTCAGCCACAGCAGCAATATTCACAGCTGTTCTTGAGCGACACGAGTTTTATTCTTCACATCACTAACTTGTCCCAACAGCTCGAATTTTTCCACCAATTTCTTTAGTGCGGTCCGACAAGGTGCTTCACGACGACCCAAAAATGTTCAAGTTTCACGAACCGTCTCTGCCAAATGTTCACCATTTTTATAGTGAATTTTAACAATTTCAATGCGTTCTAGAAGCGTGTATCGTTCCAATTTTATTAATGGCGTAATTTCTTCTTGTCAAATGTCAAAAAATGACAGCTTTGAACGTGACATCTACCGAAATAGCGGGCGATTCAAAATAACACTCCTTATTGGAAAATCCTTTATATAAATATAATCCGAAGATTATGATGAAATGGAGGATCTGAATGATTTGAAAAAATCTTTCACCTGTTCGCAAATTGAAATGTGACATGGTGGTACCTTTGAATTGTTATATCTCAGCCAAAATTCAGTTGAATATCTTGTGAAGTGAAAATGAATGAAAAATATCAAACTTTAACAGCCCTTATCTTGTATCCGAATCATTTGCGATCTTGTTATTATGGTACTTTTCATAGGAAGCTACCTGTTTATGTTGGAAATTTCTAAATATTCCTCGCTTCAAGAATAGTACAGGATTCGCATATTTTGAAGTTAGATACTCACAAAAGAATTAGGGTAGCAACATTAGCTTGTAAATTAGAACACATCTTGAGAGTTTGAAGACAGGAAGGATGTTTTCATGAATAAAAGCCCAAAGCATCTAACCTCAAGTGAACGCTTATTTCAATTCATAAGATTGTCAAAAGTAGAAATCAATTCTGACTTGAATTTCCACTTCAATTGATCTTAACTGTGTACCAAAGAAAACACTTTCAGTGAAGGTGAACGGTCAAAATCTCCTAAGCCATTTATCGATGAAATTCCATCTGGTGGACCACCGGTTTCACTGACTCTTCACGTTTTTTTCTTCAGTTCCTTCATTCCGCCCGGAGCGGAGTACGTTACGATAGTACGATTTGAAGGTCGTCGTCTTCTTCTTTGACCGACCACTGTTTCGAAACACTTGAAAACCGTTGGTCATGAACCATCTCGGTTTGGACCCAACGGAAGCTTGGTTCTGAAGTATTGAAGATGAAAGTTGATGTTGACGGGATTAGACTTAGCTTCTTTAGGTCAGATTATATCGAAAGGAAAAGTTGAGAAAAATATAAGCTCTTTACGTCGTTATTCGTATTGACTTTAGATGAGAGAGACTCTTATTTAAGTTTGCTTACTACTGAACATTGATTAGCCTATACGACAGTAATGTGTAAAGTTCATATAGGGTGAAAGGTTCAGTTGTTGACACCCTGATAGTGATTGACACTGCACATATTCAGGGTGTCCCGTAATTAGACCGACAAATTTCTAGTGGACATTATAGATAATATTTTAGAGAGACCCGACCCAAATCATATCATGCAAAATTGCTTCGTTACGGAGCTAGTGCCCTTTGAAGATGACGTCCTGTCCACACTTTTTGCCACAAAACGAAGTCACATAAAGTGCTGAAAGTTTACACATTGGCTGATATGAAAAATAGGCATCGATTAGATTGACTGGATTTCTTTCATGTCAAGCACAATCGTATCATTTGGGGGGGGCGGGGCGAAATAAGCTCAATACCCACCAACTTTAGAGATCGATCCAACATGAATGCGAATAAATGATATCGAAATTTTTGGCGAGAGAAGATGATCTTTGTTTGATAGAATTGATTTATATCCTCAACCTAACCATTATCAAGTGAAAATAAATTCAAAACAAAAGTGAACATTGAGTACTTAGTAAAAAGAGAGAAAATTTCAAATCTTTTTTGTTCAGAAATGGTGGATCTGAGCGTTATTATACAAGAGCATCTTTTTTCAAGAAAAAACTTCAGAGTTTATGAATATGATGTAAATCTTGCGAAATAATAAAACTTAAAAAAAGTTTCAACTACCCTTCGCAACCCTCCCCTCCCCAAATGCTACGATTGTGCTTGACATGAAAGAAATGCACTCAATCTAATCGATGCGTATTTTTGATATTAGCCGATGCGTGAACTTTCGGCACTTTATGTGATCCCGTTTTCCGAATATGTGGCAAAAAGTGTGGACAGGACGTCATTCAAAGGGTACTAGCTCCTTAACGAAGCAATTTTGCATTATATGATTTGGGTCGAATCTGTCTAAAATACGATCTATAATGTTTACTCTAGGTTTACTTACATTAATTATGTATTCCTTGAAACCTTCAATAGAAAACTTCTAACGAATATGAAACAGAATAAAATCGGAACATATACGCAATTATGTTCAGTCGCTATCCTTGAGTAAACATATATAAACTTATTGACACTACTACAAAATATCGCACTACATATCTAATGATGCCGTTTTCAGAATGATAACCTGAGGACTCAAATAGAAATAAAACATTCTGAAATATGGAGACACAGATGAAAAACCATAGGTAGCACCGACTGTTCATTACATCGATCACTAATACTTTTTCTTATTTCTTTGTTTATATGGGATAAAATTGTCTAAACCTTCTTATTTCTCTATTATTTTTAGTATGAATGTCTCATTGACCCACATAATGAGAATGTAGGAGTGAGAAAAAGCAGGATGATATAATAACCAAAATTGATGCGAAAGTGAGATGAAATTATGTCAATGACTATCAAACTGGGTGTCAATTACTATCGAAGTATGTCAATGACTATCAAAAATGTAAATTCGACGAAATTTGTGTCTCCTCGAATATTCAATGGATATTTATTGAAAGTTTGAAGGTAATACCAAAATATCAACATTCAACTATAGTTCCGTAATAATAACCATGGTGTTACAGTAAAATAAGGAACCGAATTCGCCTACATGCCCTCAAGGTGTCAATCATTATAGCTTTTACCCTACACTCACATCACAAAAGTGATGCAAAATGATGTTAGCTTTGACAAACATAAATGAGACGTCTCATGTGAACCGAATATGAATAAAAATATCATTTCATAAAAATTGATACGACTAGCTCAGCTCATAACAAGGGAAACTCGCATTGAGTAAGCAGAAGCAAGACCTGTAACCAATCTAACTACCTAAAATCATATCTAGAATGAGGCTAGTAGTTATTGTACCACAATAACTCACTGGAGTTACTAATCACTAATGTATAATTGCACCTGTAATATCTGTGCGACTAGAGGCGGCAAACAGATCATCTAATCTCTATCTCTATTGTTATCCTTTCTCAACATTGGTTGCCATAATTAATTCATGGGCTTTATTAGGTGATTAATGCAACAATCCCGGCATATATCCCGATGTTCCATGAATAAAACAACATTCATAAATAGGATATCGATTTGTTGTCAGCTACAGCGCTCTATTAATAGAGCCGTGTAGGAAACTTATTTATTGCGACTTCGAGAGTCAACATTGTGTTTAACATATGGCCGAACTGACCCGAAAACAGGGACAAGCGGTTCGGAAAATTGTCGGCCATTATTCCGAATAGGTAAAAAGTTTTGATATGGAATCAAGTAAGGGTTGCTAATTTCACCCTCCTATAATATGACAGGAGTATTATCCTCTGCGAGTATACGAAAATTACAGAAGTTCAAGTTTTTAGCTTTACTAGAATTTGAAAAAGAAATTAAGAGTTTTCCAATAAGAGGTGTTATTTTAGATAGCCCGCTATTTCGGTAGATGTCACGTCTGAAGCTGTCATTTTTTCATTTGACAAGTATAAACTACGCAATTAATGAAAATGGAACGATACACTGTTCAAGAGCTCATTGAAATTATTAAAATTCACTACAAAAATGGTGAAAATTTGGCAGAGACGTTTCGTAAAGCTCGAACATTTTTGTGTTTTCGCGAAGCACCTTTGTCAGATCGCAATAAAAAAAATGGTGGTAAAATTCGAGCTGTTGGGACAAGTTAGTGATGTGAAGAATAAAATCCCTGCAACGTCGATCAAGAACAGCCGAGAATATTGCCGCTGTAGCCGAAAGTGTTGAAGAAAACACAGGTTCGTCCATTCCTCGTCGGTTTTTGGAATTAGGCATTCCATTTATGGCCGAAATTGGACAGTATTGATCTGGACAACGTTTACTTTCAACAGGACGGCGCAACGAGGTACACAAGCAACGGAACCATTGATCTTTGGAAAAGTTTCCGGACAGTGTTATCTCTGGAATCTCTCGATCACAATTGGCCACAAAGATCTTGTGATTTAACACGTCACGACTGCTTCCTTTGGGGCCACGTAAAAGAGAAGGTCTACGCCCGTAGCCCAGCGTCGATTCAATACCTCAAAGATGGAGCTCGTGAGGCTATCGAGGGCATAGGTCAGCCACTTTGCGATTTGGTTATGGAAAATTTCATTAAAAGGATATGGTCATTTGCCTGATGTTTTTTTCCATTATTTATGGCATAGCTTCTACTTCATAATAGAGTAAACATTTTTCTTTGAATATCAAAATAAAACCTCTTTTTGAAAAACCCTTCAAACACTGAATTTTGGTCACCACATTTTAGGGGTGATATCTCGGAAATGGGTGGGCTGAGTAAATTTTGTTATACGAAAGATCTAACTTGATTTCATATGAGCAATGACATATTTGATTAAAGAGCCAAAGTGATCACTCCTTGAACAATTAATGATTTGAGGCCCCTCTTGTTCGTCGCTTTGCTAAACTTGTCAGATCAAAGATGAGGAGAGGGTCTTCATGCTAAGAAATATAGCAAACATGTAAACCTACATTGAAAGAATTCCAGAAGGTTTCAAGAGTTGGCGTAGGGAAAAACCCGGATAGATGCCCCAGTGAGACAGACGCCCCAGTTTCGAAATACTTTACTTCGGAACACGTAACAAAAAATTAATTTTGTATGTAGATGCTACAGTTACTCTGGACCTTAGTTTTGTAAGGGTTATTGTAAAGTGAGGTCGTTTTTCGCTATTGTGGTCGGTCATCTCCGCAGCGAACTTCACAAACACGCCAAAGTTTTAGAGGTAAGTATTTGCCGCTTTATAACTTTTGAAATGGTAATACACTCAGTTATTTTTTATTAAGTCAATACCGTGTATCATTGAGTGTACATCTGAGTATAATGGTTGCTGTTTTCATCCTAATTTATTTAAAAAAAATCATGGGCATCTATCCTTATCGAAAAGGATAGTTGCCCTGATTTTTCGACGTACGGGTGCTCCTCAGGGCATCTAACCTAAAACCTTATCTTCTTAGCTGATTTTCGATCCATTGTATTATTTTGATTTATAACTTGATTCTTGATTATTCCTGTTGAGACGTAATATTTTATTAATTTATCATGAATGTGTGGAATAATGCCTTATGTTAATAAGTAGAATTCAATATCTCGTTCAATATATGCTTTTGAAATTCAATTAAAAATGCACAATTGTTGTTAATTCGATCCATGTTGCGTAGATAAAGTTGCTGTTTTAGGCATGGAAAATCTCAATGTATTTAGTTGGGTTTTTGATTCACATAGTATGAAGGGAATCTATCCGTCCCAATATTTTCATTGTGAGGCAAAACTATCCATACTTGTAGGCATCTATCACCAAAGAAAGGGTTAAAATTTCTGGGAAATTTGGGATTGTTATGTCAGAAAAGTCTCATTATTTGAACCGAATGAATGGGGCTACCTACATTCATAGAAATTTCTGATATAAAATCATTTTTTTTCAAAAATATGAGGCAATCTCAAAAAGTGGGGCATCTATCCGGGTTTTCCCTTAACTACCATTTATAAGGAAGCCTCTACATTGTTTCAAGAGGATCGCATCATCAGAACCATAGCGTTCAAATATTATGTTTCAGATAATTATTGATTTTTTTAATATTTAGTTTTTTGAATAATTCCGATCTTGCTGAGATTTTGCATTCGAAAACTTTGGGATATTTCTTCCGATATGGAGGACACAACATTTCCAGTGGCCCTTGGTTTAAAATCAAAGGTCATCAGTTGCTTCAGTGCCATATGTAGGAAACTTATTTATTGCGACTCGGATAGTCAACATTGTGTTTAACATATGGCCGAACTGACCCGAAAACAGGGACAAGCGGTTCGGAAAATTGTCGGCCATTATTCTGGATAGGTACAATTTTCGAAATTTACGGGCGTCCGGCCAGGAAGCTACCCATCGAAGGCGGTTTTGTCTTAAAGTGGTTTTTTTCGATTCGGATTCGTCGTCGTCGAAATATGGACCCGACATATCCTAAAATGGACGCGTCGAAATAAATACGAGTGACAGGGGCGTTTTTTTATGTGCTCCTTGCCGCTGATAGGTGGCGGCAATCGCCTGAAAGAAAGAAAGATGAAGAAGGATTCACAATAGAAGGATTAATAATCTTTAAGAGAAACCCTCCCTATACAGGGTGTCTACTTTTAAAGTGGACAAACTTCGAGAGTTGATTATATACAAGTGAGTGTATAACACATGCTCGAAATGTTGACGGTTATTCTTCAATTCATCATTTCTTGATTACACAAAATATTTCAAGTTTTCCAATGGTTTCTTCGATAGAAAATTGATTATTATGCACACGTTTTCTTTTCAGTAAAAAGTACCCCATTTTGTACTTCCAAATGACAACTTGATCAACTTTTGTGCTAGCTGCTCATTCTCTGCTATAATATAGCTAACATAATAACAACGAAAAAGTCTAAAAATTCCCAACCTAAATTTACTCTATTTTGAAGCTCCTCGTGATGGAATCTTAAGTGCACCTTACACGGTCAATATTATTGAAGCAATATCGTTATTGATCAATATATTGAACGTATAAGGAGTGCATTGAAACAATAATGTTGATGGCAATAATATTGAGAAGAATCAAATCGATTTGATTTTTATTGCAGTTCCGCCAATATATTGAGGGGCCGTCAATATTATTGACACCGTGTGAGGGGTAAACAGAATATTGTTCAATAAAATTTCAGCAATTCTGGAGACGCCGTAGAGGGTGTTTGCTTAAATAGTGTTTTCCCCCCTTTACTGATAGTGAAAAGAAGCGAAAGTGTTCTCAAGATAAAAAAGATGAAGAAAGAAAATTTATTATAATGTGTATAGAGGTAAGTGGTGTGTTTACATCGAGCTGGCGGGGGCCGCGGGCGCGATCTGGGCGAAAAGGCGAATCTACCGACAAGGTAGATCTGGGCGCATACTAGTAATCATTGAGGTGGTAATAATTTTCAATAATGACTGTTCATTGGAAAATAAAATCAGAGGAATACATGGACCGAGACAAAAAAGCTCAAGCAATGGAACGGTTGCTAATTTTTTACCAACAGAAATTCCCTAATGCTACGAAAGATGATGTGAAGAAAAAATTTCAACCACACTTTTTTCTGCCTCCTCTTCTTCCTCTTATTCAGAACCAAAGCATATCCTATTAAAAACGATAGATCCATCCTCCCTGACTTCACAATTGAAACTGACACTTTATTGGACAATATTATTGAATCGTGTGAGGGCTGCCGTTTTTTACCATATATTGCGTCAATAATATTGAATCAATAATATTGACCGTGTAAGGTGGCCTTTATAATGTTACTTTATGGAAATCATCAATTCTTTTGTTATCTGAGACCACACTTACATTTTGTAGGTGGTAACAGAATAATTCAGGAGAGTGGGATCCATAGGATATTGAGTAGGTACTGATGTAGCCTCTTTCGCTTAATCAGTGTGATTAATTTGCGAAATAAAAACGTATGACAGAGAACAAATCGTCGTGCGACTATTGTTTCACTTTTCCAACATTAGTTAAGTCTCAACATGAGGTTAGCACTCACGAGAGGAGAACTTTTCGGATCAGTTTTACTTACCGATCACTTTAATGCTGAAGAATTCATCATTCAATTCGTTATTATTTCGATTCAAGATGAATTGATGATTTTCATAAAACTACATTAAAATTCGACCACGAAGGGCTTCGAAATAAAGCAAATTTAGGTTCAGAATTTTTAGACTTTTTGTTGTTATCATGTTAGCCATGATATCAGGGCGCAGAATTTGCAGATAGCACAAAAGTTGATATGTCATTCGAAAATACACAAATTGAGGTATTTTTTACTGAAAATAAAACGTTTGCATAATTATTAATTTTTCATCGAAAAGACCATTGGAAAAATAGGACTGATTTTGTTAACTTCAAAATCGTGATATTCTTCTCCTTACCACCCCTGCAATAAGAGTGTTTCCTGCATACAGATTCTCTCATCTTGTAGCAAATTTATTGCCCCTTCCGAATGTGTGATCAAATTTGATGAGACTACAAGGAAAACTTTTTGAGAAAATATCGAAATCGAAATATTTAGTGAAATCAAGAAATGTTAAATTGAAAAATATCCGTGAACATTTCGACAATGTGTTATATGACATTTTTTGTTGCAAATCACTTGTATAATCACCCCTCGAAGTTTGTCCATATTAGAAGCAGCCCAACTAGCAATATATATATAAGACAATTTCGCCTTGTAATTGTTGTAATAATGTCCCATGAATACTTTTCTGCCATGTAAATATTCTAATAGGGAACGTTTAGTTCTGTTGAACTAAATAATTCCAGTTTGTTGTATAGCTATTGGTATAATACACGTGTTCGATATTAGCTCATGGAAAAAAGTTAAAAATAGTGGAGCTTTTTCACGAAAAGTTTTTGAGAATTATGAGAAAATAATTCGTGCAGTAAAAAAAAGTTCTAGTTCTAAAAGTTGAGCTACATGTGCTTTTTCTTGCGGCTCACCTGGCTTACAGAGCTAGATTAAATTAAAAAAATCGATAAACTGACTAGATTTGAACAAGACGCAGAATTCCGACATGAACTCAGATCATGGCCCATGGGCAGTTTCTTTTGGAATTAGTCATTTGACACTGAGAGCTCTTTTCAAAACTATCAATAAGAGGTTGACAGGATTACAGGAATTGTTCCTCGTGATCCAAGATTTTTTTTTATATAAACAAAAAAATTTCAATTATTGAAGTAGGGATTGGAAATTATTGGCATAATCGCCGTGAATCTTCTCTTAGGCAAATTTTTCAACAGAATGGTCCAATTACCTACCTAATACGCTTCCATTGAATATAAGAAAACAATTTTAAAACCTATTAATGAAATACTGTCTGTCAACCCTATGATCATTATTTATTGTGACCAGGGAAAACCGTCTGGTTTGTCAGCTTTCTTAACGTCTTTTGTGGAAGAAGCCTAAGTTGTTTCATTTGAGGATCTAATAGTCAATGAGACAAAGATTTTCGTTGAATTACGATGTTTTATGTGTTACTCTTCAGCCACTTTACCATACAACAATGTTTAGTTCATTTCATATCTGCCCTTTTCAATAGTTTGAACTATTTTGAAAGACGGAAGATTTTCAGTGTATAAATGCAATAAATGTAATAGTAACACAATGAAAGTTAGGTTAAGTATATGCATTTGTCCCCACATTTAAGAACCCTGATTCGTCCTATAATAGTTCTTTTCGGGACCAAATTGTCGCAAAAAGAATATAAAACGGTTTTAATGCGACATGAATGGTATTATAAATGCAAAATGAAGATAACTCTGTACTATTTAACAAACGAGGATATTCGTTTTTGCAGAGATGTAGCATGCTAATTTTAATATGTTTTACAACCCTCACCTTATTGATAATTACATTCATATATAGGTATTCATCTCTTCGAATACGGACCCGTGGTTTTTGGCGCCAATAATTGTCAAAGGTCTCATAAGTATTCGATTGGAGTACTTGAGAGAACTAATGAGTTCTATAAATGTTCCATCTGAACATACTGAAAAGACGCCATCTTAATAACAAGAAGGTGACGTTTTATTAACCGCCATTTTGTGCAAATAAATTAATGTATGAAAAAATCATTATTCAAGGTATAATTTGTAAACTAAAAATTGTTGTGTGATAACACCCATGAAAGATTGAATAGTAGATCACATTTTAAGGAACTAAAACAAAAATCAACAAAGAAATATTTTTTTTTGTAACCCGGATTTTTCTTTAATATTGATTAATTCTGAAGCCCATAGAAATTTAGTTCCATAAATGCTATCTATTTCACAGTAAAATTTATCTGTCATGTGGAATTAATCCAGAGCTTCGTTGCATTGCATTTACAGAAATCATCAACGTACCTATCCCTTATTACTAAGTTTCAGCAATAAAAATAGAAACATATATGTCCATGTGGAAGTACACCGTTGATAAGTCTACAGAAAACATTTATACAATCGTTTGGTTTTATAAATGTGACAAGTATTCCAAAACAGTCTTATACCTGACCGGAAAATAATAAGAAATGAGTGGTTGTATAGAAGTTGTACATTTATTTTGTCGTATAGTGGAATGTAAGTTCATTAATCGAACAATTATAGGGACATGATATTAAGTTATTTAATAGTTCTATTGAATATCGTATATAAGAGTTCGCTTAACATTTATCAGACTATGCCAAAATAACCAAATTGTCGTATAATTTGTGCCCATTTTGGTTGAGAAGGTGTTGTATAGACGGAATGAAAATGTTAACAGGACTCTCATTTGTCGTAAGATAAAGTACCGAAAACGTTTACAGAACATTTATAAGACATTAAATTGCTAGCTGGGAGACACCCTGTATAGTATGAATAAATTCCCCATTATTATTGAAGAATTGTCATTTTTCCATATTTATAACATCTCGATAAATCTGATGGTTACTATCGTTTATACAATGAATGGCAAAGTCAGACCGGTTAGAAGAAGAATTAATTCATAACTTTTAGGTAGTAGGCTGCGGAAACTATTGAAAGTGAATGGCCGAATACGATATTAACCGTCACTATCATTAATTAGTCGTAGTGATATTTCTACGAATTCATCGGAGTACAATCGACATCTGAATTACTTTAAAAGTCAACCCTGAATTCCGAGAGTTTGTGGATTGATTCATTCAAAATTATTTTCTCAGAATTGATGATGAATTTGGCAAATATGCCAAAACGCGAGTTCTAACAATTTGATTTTTATGTGGTTGTTTAATTAACATCACTCCGTGAATTCCGATTTATGAGTTTCTTGACACTGGTATTGATCGGAAACTGTTGATACGGATGAAACATACGTACATCAACGAGATGAGAAATAATCGAATAATTCGACAGCTATTTCAGAGAGTTTCCATGAAAATTGCCGGCAAGCGAAATCGGAACGAGTTTTTTTCCTATTGTAAATTGGGCTATGTCCATGTATACAGGGTTTTCCTTTTAAGTTGGCCTATTAGAAGTATAAGGAGACGTAGTGGATATTTCGTTCTGAAATTTTAGGTGGAGCCTTGAGGGTAAAGGAACTCTTCTGCTAAAATATTTTCAAGTCGACAGTGTTGCCACGTCTATCTCAAACACATATCTACTTTCTTATTTCAAATGGAACTACCTATATTTTTATTCATGTATCGATTAAATACCAAACTCGCAGTAAAATCTACTAAAAATATTTTTTCTGCTATGCACTATTGCCAAGTTATTAACAAAATCCTGACATTTTTGACATCTGCATTGTCTATGCGGAAATGCAATATCTCTATTATTCTCCATGCGAACAGAACCAAACTCAGCATTCTCATAGTAGAGAGTCCATGCATTCATGTGGTACATTTTAGTATTTTGATACATCGTAAGGTTTTTCGACGATATTGCTCCGAAAATGTGGAACTCAAAATTGAAATATTTCGAGATTTTCAAATGGCAACACCATATTTATTTTAGAGCATTCGATTCGAAATAAAAAATAAGTGGCAGTCTCTTTTCACACTAATTATTTATTCTGGACAGTTTTCGACCGAGATGAAAAATACTGAAAATTTTCAGTATTTATATTCATTATCTATGGTCTAATTTACGATGAAATGGCTCGATGATTATGAGGTAAATTATTGAAGTAGATTCTATGGTTGAAATCATCAAAAGTGTTCGATGATCATGGATGTCATAAAAAAAAGTTTACCCTTATTATTCCAACACGATTCGGGTTGTTTCACAATTCACGGGGAATGCCAAAAATCTATTGAGAGGAACTGTAGGACCTCTTATAATCGTTATCCATATTTATCAAGAATGACTGAAAATAAATTCCGAAAACTCTTTTAGATTTCTGTAATCCTGGCCCAATATTCATGACCTCAACCATAGAATTGATTCTGATAATTCACTTTATATTCACACAGCATTATGTCCATAGATCATGACTATAAATCTGAAAATTTTTAGTATTTTTCATCTCGTTCGAAAACTATCCAGAATAAATAATTAGTGTAAAAGAAGACTGCCATTTATTTTTTATTTCGAATCGAATGATGTGGAATAAATATGGGGTTGCCATTTGAAAATCTCGAAATATTTCAATTTTGAGTTCCACATTTTCGGAACAATATCTTGGGAAAACCTTACGATGTATCAAAATACTGAATGTACCACATAAATGCATGGACTCTCTACTATGAGAATGCTGAGTTTGGTTCCGTTCGCATAGAAAATAAACGAGATATTGCATTTCCAAACTGGTAATGCAGATGTCAAAAATTCCAGGAATTTGTGCATAACTTGGCAACAGTGCATAGCAGGGAATTTTTTTTCAGTAGGTTATACTGCAAATTTGATATTGAATCGATACATAAATAAAAATATAAGTAGTTCCATTTGAAATAAGAAAGTAGATATGTGTTTGAGATAAACGTGGCAACACTGTTGACTTGAAAATATTTTAGGCGAAGAGTTCCTTCATCCTCAAGGCTCCACCTAAAATTTCAGGAAGAAATATTCACTAGTTCTCCTAAAACGTCTAATAGGCCAACTTAAAAGGAAAACCCTGTATCTTTGGACATATCACGCAGTCGTTGACAACAAACGTCAAAATTAATCCACGTAATATAACTATTAGATATATTCAAAAGTCTGATTAAACCAACAAAAAAATTTAAGAAAAGCCTTGAGCAGGAGCTATCACCTCAAAATTTTATATGGGACTTAAAATTGATACCAAATATAGAAATGCAGAATCTCAGCACAATCGGAATTTTAGTCTGGAAATCATTCAAAAATGAAATATGTAAAGAATAAATAATTTTTTTTTAATTATTTATTCTTTACATATTTCATATGAAAGCGGAGAATAATATTGATCGATTTAAAATCAAACAATATTAAACCCACATTATTCTCCGCTTTCATTGTTTATATCTGTTGATAATATTCCGTTATAATATTCATATTATACTCTTTACGGCGAGCAGAGAGATCCATCTGAAACAGTTAAATACACCCCTAGCTGTTTGGTTTCAATCTAACCATTACGCTAGTGTGAAAAATGTGCGAAAATGTCCAAAAGGAAGTGCTTAAATTTGAATGATTAACAGTGAAGTCAACGGCGACATTGCCGACTATAGAAACAAACTTTCTGTATAACGAAATTTCTTTATAACGAATTTTTTGCGGAATTAGCGCTTCCGTTATAGGGAAGTTCCATTGTATATTTAGCTGACTGCAATAAATCCATGAGAGTGTTCTGGACAAATCTGTAGCTTGAAATGATCAGGTTGGTCGAGACGTTGAATATTAAATTATTGGATCGGCTGGGTTGTTAGTTCAGGTTCGAAAGGGTCAGCAGCTTCCCTTTCTCAATCGGTGAAGACAGCGAATAGTTATCTAAGTTAACGTTCCCATTGTCCAAACATACAAGACAAGTTCGCTGTCAGTTAGCGAGAGGTGTGTCGACGTTTCTGCCTTGTTAACACATTCGGGGAATGATTGAATGAATTTTAAGTGATGTGTGCCTAATGTTGGACTAGGTATATACAGATTTGGAAATTCACATCGAAAACATACGATATACAATGCATCAGACAGAGAATTCTTCCCTTCAGTTGCACAGATGAATAGTTGAGATAATCAAGTGCTGTAACTGAATGAATTCCGTTGTCTTATTGCAATAATCTAGTCTTGTCTCTCTTTTATCGCAGTATGGTAGGGAACATGCAGTACGCGTATAGAATTATTTAAGTCCGTAACACTCGATTCAAGTATTCACGGTTGCCTATCATACTGAATGAATTACGCTCCTCACAACGATAAGAGAGAGACATGACTAGAGTATTGCAATAAGACAACGGAATTCAGTGTGTTACAGCACGCCATTGTCTCGACTATTCATCTGTTCAACTGGACGGAAGAATTCTCTGTCTGATGCATTAAATATCGTATGTTTCAGATTTTCCAAACCTGTATATTCTTTTGAAATGAGAGATAAAAAAATACAATACATGAAATAGGAAAGTCCCTAGCTGAGGTTGGTGCAAAACGGGGTACCATACTATTCGACGTATAATACCAGACACAGGGAAAAACCTCAGTAGAAAAAACCCTGTCTCGCTGTTTTTACAAAATTGAATCTTAAAACTATTCGAATAAATACCTCCAATTTTCAGATACAAAATACTTAGTTCATGCTCCTGGGCCAGGAGAGTATTTTAAACCAGGTCTGGCATTCCAAGTGATGATTTTTCGAATCTTCTGTTCTTCTATAAGACCGCTACAGGACCCTTTTGAATGGTAATCATCTCCCATAGATTTAAATAGTGGTATTTCATCCTAAATATCGAATTCAATTTCGGAATAATTATAAAAAACGTGTGACAAACTTATGTCAAAATGAATGTTGGACATGAATGTTGGACTGATTTGGTCAGAATGTTCCTAACAAAACGTTCCAGGCTAAGATGCTGTTTTGATACAATAACACTTTCAAATATCAGTTTAATGTTGATGTAGTGAAGTTCAGTGAGATATCAGGATCAGGCCAGCTCTGGATCAGGAAGCCAAAGAAAACGCTTCTGATCCTCGAATAGTAGACCATTTGATGTGGGGGCCTTTTCTAACCTGAAATAATATGTGAGCAAATAATCATCGTTCGCTATGCTTCATCGATGAAAAAATTTTTGTAGATTTTCTTTCCTCACTCTACTGCATTATTGGACCTGAAGATGGTACATCAGTACCGAAACATGTCGTCCCGATCAATTAATTGATTCTCCGAAGAGTTTGTATTATTCACGTTTCCCTATTTATACAGGATGTTTCTGAATTGATGCGAAAGATTTAAGGGGATGATTCCTCAGAATATTCTATGAAAGAAAGTTTCCATAAATGTAGTTCCGGAAATGCATTTTTTCCAAGATACAGAGTGCTGAAGTTTTTCTTTAAAACTGGATGAAAAAGTGGTACGCCACTGAGGTATTTCAAACTAACAATTATTTTTGGATTCTTCGTACGATTTATGATAAAAATATCTCTTCTGCTATCTTGCTCTCTTTTCGTGTGCGGTGCCGTTTTTATTCAAGAAAATAAAACATCTTAACGCGTTTTTGTCGTTACTTTAACACATTATGTAGTAGATATGCTACGTGAAGATTTTTTTACATAAAAACGGAGCCTAACACGAAAAAAACGCTTGAGCGATTTTCCGTCATGAATTGAACGAATAATTCGAAAAATCTCAGTGGCGAACCAATTTTTCAGTCAGTTTTCAAGTAAAACTTCAACACCTTGTATCTTAGAAACAATACATTTCCGGAACAATATTTATGGGAACTTTCTTTCATAAAATATTCTGAGGAATCATTCCCTTAAATCTTTCGCATCAATTCAGAAACACCCTGTATATTTACTCGACATTCAAAGGTTTACCTCATATTGCACATATGTATTTTTCCTCATTATAATTCAGTATGCAGATATCATTCAACCTAAATTTCAAGTAATGTATTAATGGACTAGTAAATGTTCATGGTGCATGGTGTAAAGTTAGAACTGAAGAATAAATGTAAGACTCAAAATCAGAGACAATGCAAAGGAGTTATGAATTAGGTTAAATCAGACAAAGATTGATGCAGCAATAACTCTAATAAACAAAACATTATTCCCAAATTACAATTGTACAGCGTTTACAATTAATCAACAAACCTGATTCAATAAAAATTGTCGATAGATTCAATCTTACTTATGATTTCTCAACCTCGGTTTATAATTACAAAAGTCGTTTTGAAATATTTGACAATCCTTATCTCCTTATACAGTGTGTTTGGTCATGAGTTAGCGATAATTCAAGGTAGTGATGTAACGAATGACATATTTTATACATTCGCGAATGCGAATTCGAATGCAAATGTCTGCTACTGACATTCGCAAATGCAAATGCGAATGTAGAAGTGTTCAATAAGATAAATAAGTGTTATTTTTTGAGAAAGAAGTATGTATTATGCTTGAGAGTTTGTACATTTCTTGTTCGTTTAGATTATATTTATAATTTGATGTAAAAGAATATAGTTTTTGATTATTTATCATATTTTTGAGTTTTATTCAAGATGATGATTATTTAAACATTCAAAAGTTATATAGTTATATAAAGAAAGACTGATAAAAGTTTCATAGATTTGTTTTTGCTGGTTTCAATTGCACTCAATTTTGTGTTATAAGTTTTTTTCTGATATTCGTATTCGTAAAACATTCGCAGAAATCTTGCGGATGCGAATGCAAATACAAATATTCGAAAATATGCGAATATATGCGAATCCGAACGCGAATTCGAATATTCGTTACAATTCTAATTCAAGGTCATCCAATATACCTAATATTATCGACAAAAACACTCAGACTTGGAAGTTTACTCCCTTAGTTTTGGAGTAGCCCCCATTTTAAATTAACTTTTTTATTTTCGTTGACCCTTCCAAAAAATATCGATTTCTTTGAACACAAACGTCCTACAGACGTGAAAAAAAAATGTTTTTTGAAAGATGATGCTACCACCTCTCATTGAAGTATAACAATATAAAAACATTCAACTTGAAAACGCCAAAAAAAATTCTTTAAAAAAGTTCATAGTGAAAATATGTACTGATTTTCTCAGTAAATCCGCAATGGTACAAGAACTAGCACATTGAAGTATATTTTTTTTTCAATGATTTAACACGCAAGGATATTAGCTACAAAAGAACACTCACATCATATCTGTAAGTTACATAATTTGAGAGTTGTTGCTGCTCGAATATGATCACTACGCGAGCAAAAGACACAAGACAGGTCGTCATGAAGGCCACTGCCTGTCTACAGAGCAGAGGCGGCCATTTTGAGCAATTTTTATGAATTGAATATCATTGAAAACTATCGAAAGTACAGTACTGAGGTTTTTTTTATTTTATCAATTTTGATAAGGGTCATGTTCGAACAGCAATAACCCTCAAATGATGTAACTTACAGAAATGATGTGAGTGTTGTTTTGTAGCTTGTGTCCTTGCGTGTTAAATCATTGAAAAAAATTATATTTCAATGTGCTAGTTCTTGTACTATTGCGGATTTACTGAGAAAATCAGTACATATTTTCACTATGATCTTTTTTAAAGAATTTTTTAAGGCGTTTTCAAGTTGAATGTTTTTATATTGTTATACTTCAATGAAAGGTGGTAGTGTCATCTTTCAAAAAACATTTTTTTCACATCTGTAGGACCTTTATGTCCAAAGAAATCGATATCATTTGGAAGGGTCAACGAAAATAAAAAAGTAAATTTAAAATGGGGGCTATTCCAAAACTAAGGGGATAAACTTCCAAGTTTGGGTGTTTTTGTCGATAATATTAGGTATATTTGATGACCTTAAATTATCGCTAGCTCGTGACCAAACACACTGTAGAAATAGAAGTAAAACATCAGTTTGCCGCAAGGTTCAACCTTAATATATTCTTTTGGCAAAAGGTTTCAATTCATCTCCGCATAGAAGATGTCTCATTTCTGCATCATCCAGCCGCTACACTGATACAAGCTCAACACTTTTATCGGCATCTTTTGGCAAATCTGGACGAAATTCCCTCGCTACAAAGCTTGAGCTATGATACAAATTTGGGCATATAATATAAATTAAAGAATATACAACATATCGGAATGTCATAAAATATTGAAAAACTATGAATTTTGATGATATTTAATTAATAATCACTCCTAGGAAAACTTGATGAGTGAAAACATATTACCAGAGTCGTAACATAATTCCCAACACTCATTCTACACAGGTGTACCAAATTGCGTGTGAGCTTACTACAATATTATACATCAATAATTAGGGTGAAAGTTCTGTATAATTATTCGAGATGAAGAGTACCCATTGTCATGCAAACTTTAATCGGATCATTAATGTTGAACATGCTGACATCCTCTATAGAGGATCAATAATTGTTATATTTTTTTTTATTACATAATTACGAATACTGCACCTGATAATTTTAATTGCTAGTTTATATTACGAATGTTTCATGTTAGGCTATTGTTTCAGATTCATTTCGTGAGAGCTGACACTGGAACAGCGATAAGGGGTGAAGTTAAACATATTCGCTGCGCAAGTCTACTGTGTCAGGTGAGATTTTAAAATTCCCGATTCTTTTCAGAAAATTTATGATTTAACTTACGATAATTCGTAAGTGAATTCGTCAAATATTACTCAGCAATATTTGAACAAGAAGCATAAGTGCTGGTGTTAACAAAAATCCTAGTCGAAGACGAAGATTTTCGCACCTACACAGCAGGAGAGAAAATTATTTAATTTTTTCTCATGGAATATTCTAGTGAATATTGATATGTGATGCATTTGAAATATCAAAAATTCTTGTCCGTTCTCGAAAATTACTCAGCAAAAAAATTAAACAATAACAATACCTTTATTCCTTGAATCCTGAATACAATCCAAAGAAATGAGAAATCGGCAATTACAAAAAAATTACATACAACATCCTAGATTCTACATTAAAATAATCCATAAATTCTGAAATCGAATATGGTTCAATAGTTAAATCATGTCTGTTAATTCTTTTTTGAATTTCTTAAAATTAAAATTAAATGTCCAGTACATTTTTGGGTAGATTAAATTTAATACATTTTTATTTGGTATTTTTTTCAGTGAGTGAAATGAAGAATGCAGAGTCTATAAACTGAAATAATTCGAAAAGTACGGCGGACTTTATTGAATTTGGTATGTTTCTATAGGTTTTCTAGGTAGCTGAATCAGAAAAGAATACTTTTGAATCGATATTTGGGAGCGTTTAGCCTCCTTAAAGGCAAAGAATTTTTTGTTTGTCATTTTTTCTTTATCTTAAAATTTCACTGTTCAAATGGCATTTTTCCCAAAATTTTATAATTCAAACTTTCATTATTTCCGTTCGAACAGCCGGAATGAAAAATGTATTGCATATTCTTTTCAGTCTGAAGTCCCCTTCAATATGAGCACATAGAATGATCATCTTAAATTTCCAAATTTAGACGAAAAATGGCTAAGGGTTTGACCCCCCCCCTTAAAACGCTACATTTCAGCATTTTGCAGCAATTCTGTAAGATCTACAGAAACGGCTATTTATGATAATTGTTAAGCTTGGTCTAATGAATTGATTGACGTTAAAAATTCATCAATACAATACAATATCTTTATTGATTCAAAAGACACAGATGTGTATAGGACATGGCATATTATATAGATATAGATATTAAAGCTTATGAATATTCAAAAGAATATATAGTAAAATATAACATTTTAACAAGAGAAAAATACACACAAATATATACTGGTATTTAAAGACAACAAAAAAAAACAAACAGACAAAAAACAGATATATGACACCAAAATGGAGTGACATTAAATTAATCGAGTGTACAAGCTCAAAGTGGCAATGGAATCGCTCATATACTCATCAACAGAATAATAAGCCCTAGAAACTAATAGATTCTTCAGATGCCTCTTGAATGTTTTAAAATTTAAGTTCTGCACCTCAACAGGTAAATGATTAAAAAATTTTATGCCCTGGTATTTAACTTGCAATTCAAAGTTGTTCGTTCTATGCTTTGGAACACTCAAAAAATTGGATGACCTAGTTGCATAAGTATGATAAAATGAGTTTTTATTCATACTTGCTAAATTATTTTTCATGTACAAGAGAACGTTTAAAATATAAAAATATATATATATAAAATACAAGGAAAAGTTAAAATTCTGCATTTTTTAAAAAAAGGTTTGAAGGAGTCTATATAATGTAACCCAAATATATTTCTTATAATGCGCTTCTGTGCTATCCTAACTCTCTTGCTACCCACCGCATTACCCCAAAGCACCACGTTGTATGAGAGGTGGGTATAGACCATACTGTAGTACACACTCAGGACTACATCAAGAGGCAGGGTATGTTTCACGCGTGAAATAGCGTAATTTGCCTTGTTTATTTTCTGGCTTACATGCTCAATATGGGCATCCCACTTAAGGTTGTGTTCCAAGAATACGCCCAAAAACTTGACAGAGCTTGTGGAGGTCTTAAATTCATTATTATCCAAATTAACCCTTTCAGTGTACCACTGCGAAAAAATGAACGGAAAATTATCTCCCAGCTTTTCTGAAGCAGAAATGGTTCAAATAAGAATATTTCATTGAAAAAATTTGATTTCACCCTCCCGTTTTTTCTTCATAAAATGTCCCTCCAGAGGGACAAATGCACTGGAGGTCAAAAAATGCAGAACACCTTACGCATGAAAAAAAAAATATTTTTATGATAATAAAAATAAATTTAAATTATTTCATCATAAAATCAAATGACTTTCCTTTATCAAATCATTGTTTTCAAGTTTTTTTTATTTTTTTCATTGGTATCAGATTCTGGGTTCCAGGTTTTTCGATGATTAATGTTCAGTACAGACATTCACATCATGTTGACGTTTTCATTTTCATCTTTTGGTGTTTTTACATTTTCGTCATGTTCTTGCATTTCATTTTCAGTGATTCCTTCTTTTATATCTTCTCATAAAGTATCGATATTTTTTTGCTGGTCCAACATAATCGTTCATCCAATCATAGTCCCCTTCATCAGATAAATCTGGAATGTCTGAATCCACATTATTTTCCAAGTAAGTATAGCATTTTCGCCTGAGTAATGGGTTTTAATCGCGATTTTACATGATCTACAAAAAAAAATCGTATAGTTCCAACAAAACCCCGGTTACTGCATTGACCCAAAAATAGGACCTCCAGTGTAATTGTCCCTACCCAGGGACATATTTTTTGGGGTCATTAGAGGCCTTCGTAATAATAAATTAGGTGGATTCCAATGATGAAAATCAAATATAACATTCTTTTACTTACCAAAAAGAAAAACAGTACACTTTTTCTTAAATGGAAAAGGAATATTTGAATTTGAACAGAAATGCGTTTTCAATATGCCCTCTCAACAATCTAAAATAGTACTTTGATGTCTACGTTTTCAGTTAGAGATAATTTTCAAAAAGGACGCTGCTTGTAATCTCATATACATTAGATGTCCTTCTCGAGGTACGTGAACACTGGACTCGAAATAACCCCATATACGAAACAATATGATTGAATGAATATCGATGTCCCTGTGGAGGGACAAATACACTGAAAGGGTTAATGCGAAGGACATGTTCAGCACGTAAGTTGAAGTGCACAAAATTAGTTTTGTCGAGATTAACCACTAAGCTATTGGATTTACACCAAGACTTGAACTTTTCCATCAAACATTCCACCTTGAACCTGAGTTCCCCAAGGGACCGCGCAGAGACCAGAAGAGATGCATCATCTGCAAATAGTGTCAAAATACTGGGATCAATGTAATCAGTTATATCATTGATGAATAAGATAAAAAGTAATGGGCCCAGCACGGACCCCCGAGGAACACCCATGTTCACGCCCAGACAACGCGACAATGCATCTAGAATCCTCACGCATATCTTCCTATCAAGCAGGAAATCCATAAGCCAATCTAAGAATATACACCTGAATCCAATATTGTACAATTTCCGAAGCGAACTGCATTACGCAGGCGCTCTCGAACTCAAATCGAAAATGAAATCTATAAACTGAATTCATTCGAAAAGTCCGTTATCGAATTTGGTATGTTTTTATAGGTTTCCGAGGTGGCTGAATCAGAAAAGAATACTTTCGAATCGATATGCAAGGGTTTAGAATTTCACCGTTTAAATGGCATTTTTCCCAAAATTCTATATTTCAAACTCTTATAAATTCCGTTTGAACAGCCGCAATGAAAAATGAATAGCATATTTTTTTTTCACTATGTAGTCCCCTTAAATATGGTCACATAAAATGATCATCTTAAATTTCGAAATTAGATGTAGATGTGCATAGAAATTTTATTGTAAAATATATAGTCCATGGACCAGCGCTAATACAGTATGGAGGCGTCAAAAGTGTTGAATGGGTAAATGTTCAAATTTTATTACTAACAGCTACTTTATAAATTAAATCTTCAAACTATTTTGTTACAGATTGAAAAAAATAATTGTCCTACAAATTGAGTGGTACGTTTTTCCAGTCCTACGCTTGGAAATTGTCGATTGTTTGTAACCATTTTTAATTGTGTGTTCTGTGGTACAATTTCTGAAGTAGGACTGGAAAAACGAACCACTCAATTTGTAGGACAATGTGACCAATCCATAAGGGAAATATTTGCTAAGCAACAGTGAAAAAATCAGCCGGTTAGTAGGGAGGACACTTTGATAGAATCATCATTTTTGTAGGACAATTTTTGTTTTCAATTTGTAATAAAATTGTTTCGAGATTTAATTTATAAAGTATCTGTTAGTAATAAAATTTGAACATTCACCCATTAAACACTTTTGACGCCTCCATACTGTATTAGCCTTCACTATCGAAAATGTTCGTAGAGGAAAAAGTTGGGCGTCTCGTCAAATTGAAGCTATTCACAAATATTCAGATTGTTAGTAATCATTATGAAAAACAGGCTCTGGCCGATGGACTAATATAGTTTATGTCAATTTTTTTCACCCTGTAATAAAGGGACCGCGCTGCCATGTACGAAGCGACGAATTTCCATTGTTAAATTGGTTGTCGACGTCATTGCTTCTTCCCCTGAGGCAACATGTTGCCGGTTCCAGAATATTCCATATTTAATTATTCGACATGTGACGATAACATTGCAAACACAACAATCCCCCGGTATTCGTGAAAGATAGAAATAACGCATTAACGTCGCGCCGAAGGAATTATTGATATTTTTCCAATTTAGCAGCGACAGAATATGAATGGAAAGTAAATAAAAGCTTTATCGGATCCCTTTTGATTGTTTGTTCAGAGAGTAGTCACTGTTTTCGAAGCAAAGCAGAATATCTGAGAATTAAGTACATTTATTTCTACGTGAAAATGGAAGGGAAAAAGAAAAATGATTGGTGAATGGTTAAAATAGTATTTGATTGGCTATCCGCATGAAGGATGTATAAAGTCAAAAAAGAGTGGTGGAACGTATTACATTAATGTAGGTTTGGTTAGGTAAGGTTAGGTAAGTTAAAGTTAGTTAAGATAGGAACAGTGCTGAGTATTTATATGAGTTAGTTTTATTCAAGTTATATCTCCCCACCCCTATTCACTCCTTATCCCAAAAAATTCTGGATAAATACTAATTTGCCACCATTGAAAATTAGTGAGAATCACTCTAAAACACTCATTTTCCACAAAAAATATCAGGCTTTTATTGTGAGAAATGACAATTTAATCATGAATGATTCTTTCAATTTTCTTGGGAAATATGATGCAATCACATCATAACGAAACAATGTGCCAAATGAAGGGTATTGCAATAAGGGATGTTATTTTGAATAGCCCGGTGTCAGGTTTGAAGCTGTCATTTTTTGACATTTTGATTGGAACAATACACGCTTCAAGAACGCATTGAAATTATTAAATTCACTATAATAAAAATGGTGAAAATTTGGCAGAGACGGTTCGTAAAAATCGAATATTTTTGGGTCGTCGTGAAGCACCTTGTCGGACCGCAATAAAGAAATTGTTGGAAAAATTCGAGCTGTTAGGACAAGTTTATGATGTGAAGAATAAAACCTGTGCACGTCGCTCAAGAACAGCTGAGATTATTGCTGCTATAGTCGAAAGTGTCGAAGAAGTGCTGGAGCACCAGTTACAGTGAATGGATTGCGCTATCGAGAGATGATTAATGATTTTTTTATGGTCGAAATTTGATAGTATTGATCTGGACAACGTTTACTTTCAACAAGACGCTGCTACGTGCCACACAAGTAACGAAACCATTGATCTTTCGCGGGAAAAGTTTCCGGACCGTGTTATCTCTCGAAGAGGTGATCGCAATGGGCCACCGCGATCTTGTGATTAACACCTTGCGACTTCTTTCTTGGGCCATGTCAGAAAAAAGGTCTACGCCAATAGCCCAGCGTCGATTCAAGACCTCAAAGATGGAATTCGTCAGGCTATCGAGGACATGGGTAGCCACTTTGCGATTTGGTTATGGGAAATTTCATTAAAAGGATATGGTCCTGTAAGCGTGGTCGTGGTGGTCGTTTGTCTGATGTTATTTTCCACTATTAACGACATAGCTTCTTCTTCTTTATAAGGAAATAAACATCCGATAATTTATATTGAAATATGACATTTTTCTTTGAATATCAAAATAACACCTCTAATTGGAAAACCCTTAATTTTACGAATCGGTAACTGGGCGGTAAACTAAGTATTTTTAATTCAAAATCAATATACGTGTTTTAGTTTCCTTTAAGGTCACTGATTTCGAAGATTTGGACTTTCGCCTTGTATGTGTGCTCCGTATTCTCAACAATTACCGAAATAATTATAGCTATCCCGTCGACATCTAGCTATCAACTTAACGTCGAGTTTATTTCGAGAATAGTGTGGAATGACAAAGAGTTATGGTTTCGAAACAAGGAATAACATGTCAATGAGTAGATCCTAAGTATAGCAGGTTCGCATATGAGCAGATGTTGCTGCCGTAATTCAACGACAACAATGTCAAAAGCATCGAAACGCTCAGCACAATAAGAAGAAAAATATATGATTTTATTGCCACAAATTCGAAATCAATTTATTCGTTTCAGTTTTTTTGAGGACACTGAAGGAATTACATGTCAATAAGTAGATCCTGAGTATAGCAGGTTCGTATAGGAGCAGATGTTGCTGCTGCGATTCAACGAAAACAATGACAAAAGCACCGAAACGCTCCGCACAATAAAAAGAAAAGTATATGATTTCATTGCCACAAATTCGAAATCAATATGTGTGTTTCAGTTTTTTTAAGGTCACTGATTTCAAAGATAGCATTAATTGGGGATTTTCGTTCACCCTGTATCATTCTCCGTTATCTCAACAGTTACCGAAATAATTATAGCTATCCCGTCGACATCTAGCTATCAACTTAACGTCTAGTTTCTTTCGAGAATAGACTTTAATGACAAAGAATTATCGTTTCAAAACAAGGGATTACATGTCAATAAGTAGATCCTAAGTATGGCAGGTTCGCATATGAGCAGATGTTGCTGCTGTGATTCAACGAAAACAATGACAAAAGCATCGAAACGCTCCGCACAATAAGAAGAAAAGTATATGACTTCATTGCCACAAATTCGAAATCAATATATGTGTTTCAGTTTTTTTAAGGTCACTGATTTCAAAGATAGTATTTATTGAGGATTTTCGTTCACCCTGTATTATTCTCCGTTATTTCAACAATTACCCAAATAATTTTAGCTATCCCGTAGACATCTAGCTATCAACTTAACATCGAGTTTCTTTTGAGAATAGACTTTAATGACAAAGAATTATCGTTTCAAAACAAGGGATTACATGTCAATAAGTAGATCATAAGTATAGAAGGTTCGTATAGGAGCAGATGTTGCTGCTGTGATTCAACGAAAACAATGACAAAAGCATCGAAACGCTCCGCACAATAAGAAGAAAAGTATATGACTTCATTGCCACAAATTCGAAATCAATATATGTGTTTCAGTTTTTTTAAGGTCACTGATTTCAAAGATAGTATTTATTGAGGATTTTCGTTCACCCTGTATTATTCTCCGTTATTTCAACAATTACCCAAATAATTTTAGCTATCCCGTAGACATCTAGCTATCAACTTAACATCGAGTTTCTTTTGAGAATAGACTTTAATGACAAAGAATTATCGTTTCAAAACAAGGGATTACATGTCAATAAGTAGATCATAAGTATAGAAGGTTCGTATAGGAGCAGATGTTGCTGCTGTGATTCAACGAAAACAATGACAAAAGCATCGAAACGCTCCGCACAATAAGAAGAAAAGTATATGACTTCATTGCCACAAATTCGAAATCAATATATGTGTTTCAGTTTTTTTAAGGTCACTGATTTCAAAGATAGTATTTATTGAGGATTTTCGTTCACCCTGTATTATTCTCCGTTATTTCAACAATTACCCAAATAATTTTAGCTATCCCGTAGACATCTAGCTATCAACTTAACATCGAGTTTCTTTTGAGAATAGACTTTAATGACAAAGAATTATCGTTTCAAAACAAGGGATTACATGTCAATAAGTAGATCATAAGTATAGAAGGTTCGTATAGGAGCAGATGTTGCTGCTGTGATTCAACGAAAACAATGACAAAAGCATCGAAACGCTCCGCACAATAAGAAGAAAAGTATATGACTTCATTGCCACAAATTCGAAATCAATATATGTGTTTCAGTTTTTTTAAGGTCACTGATTTCAAAGATAGTATTTATTTGGGATTTTCGTTCACCCTGTATCATTCTCCGTTATCTCAACAATTACCGAAATAATTATAGCTATCCCGTCGACATCTAGCTATCAACTTAACGTCGAGTTTCTTTCGAAAATAGACTGGAATGACAAATACTTACCGTTTCGAAACAAGAGATAACATGTCAATAAGTAGATCATAAGTATAGCAGGTTCGTATAGGAGCAGATGTTGCTGCTGTGATTCAACGAAAACAATGACAAAAGCATCGAAACGCTCCGCACAATAAGAAGAAAAGTATATGACTTCATTGCCACAAATTCGAAATCAATATATGTGTTTCAGTTTTTTTAAGGTCACTGATTTCAAAGATAGTATTTATTGGGGATTTTCGTTCACCCTGTATCATTCTCCGTTATCTCAACAATTACCGAAATAATTATAGCTATCCCGTCGACATCTAGCTATCAACTTAACGTCGAGTTTCTTTCGAAAATAGACTGGAATGACAAATACTTACCGTTTCGAAACAAGAGATAACATGTCAATAAGTAGATCATAAGTATAGCAGGTTCGTATAGGAGCAGATGTTGCTGCTGTGATTCAACGAAAACAATGACAAAAGCATCGAAACGCTCCGCACAATAAGAAGAAAAGTATATGACTTCATTGCCACAAATTCGAAATCAATATATATGTTTCAGTTTTTTTGAGGTCACTGATTTCAAAGATAGTATTTATTGGGGATTTTCGTTCACCCTGTATCATTCTCCGTTATCTCAACAGTTACCGAAATAATTATAGCTATACCGTCGACATCTAGCTATCAACTTAACGTCTAGTTCCTTTCGGGAATAGACTGGAATGACAAAGAGTTATCGTTTCGAAACAAGGGATAACATGTCAATAAGTAGATCCTAAGTATAGCAGGTTCGGATGTTGCTGCCGTGAATCAACGAAAACAATGTCAAAGGCATCGAAACGCTTCGCACAATAAGCCGCCCTTTGTTTGGAACCCTCAAGTGCGCAATTAGCGAAAAGACGATTCCGACACAAAAGAAATACAAAGAGAGCCGAATCAGTGTTGGAAATGATGAAAATTCCTATTCCAGATTTCTTCGTTCGCGGTATCTCGTATTCTTGATTTTCTAGTGCTGTTTTAAGAATATATACACCAAGTGTTTGAAACTTGTGATAACTGGAATGCATATACCTACATGGTGTTTGGTAATTCGACTTGATCCTAGGAAAGGGATACACTGGACATCATTTACAGCGAATTGCGTCGAGGCGATTTTTCTAGTTTTCAGAAATTTTCTGCTGTGTTATCCAAAATAATTAATTTTGTGAAAACTACTCGACTCTTTTCATAGCTGAGGAGATGCTCCTCATTTCTTGAGAAAAAGTATTCTTTGAAAATTCAAATAACACGAGATATACAGGGTCATGAATGACTGCACCTGCTTTCTTACGAAATCTTGATGATTGAAGTGGGAATTATTCGAAAAAAGTATTATGAAGTTGGTATACAAATGTAAGAAAAAGCTTTCCTGCATTTCAAAAAGACTTTTCTCTGACAAAGCAACCCCAAATTTCACAAAAATTTCATTTTTGTGTAACCCTTCCTTTGGGGATTGATGCCTACAAGTATGTATAGTTGCCTCACCATGAAAATATTGGGACGGATAGATGCCCTTCATACTATGTGAACCCAAAACCCAACTGAATACAATGAGATTTTCCATGCCTAAAACAGCAACTTTATCTACGCAACATGGATCGAATTAACAACAATTGTGCATTTTTAATCGAATTTTAAAAGCATATCAAACGGAAAGTTGAATTTTTCTACTAACTATGACCGGAAAAGCGAACGAGTAACATACTTTTTTGAGTCATTCAGATATCCTTTATTTCACTAGTGATTTGTAAGCAAGCCATGGTTTGATCACTCGAGTAAAATAGAGGATATCTGAACTTACATACTCGAAAAATTCTGTTACTTGTTGGTTTTCTGGCCATATTTTTTTATTTTGGATATTTCAAAGACCTTACTGCAATTCCGAATACCATTAAGAGGTACCTTGTAGGTCTGGGTCCAGGAAACTTAATTTGACAAAATTCCGACGTTTGGACTTAATTTTAAATCATCATCAGGGCTCTATAACATTGAAAGGTAATTAGAAAGATGGAAACATTGTTTGTTCTCTAATTGTTTTATGGTCTTTTGGCCAACTTTACAATTTTTGAATCTATTTATTGCGTTTCAATGTTGTATCTTCTGTTGTAGAGACCTGATGATGATTCAAAATTGAATCGAAACGTCGGCATTTCGTCAAATTAAGTCTCTGAAACCCAGATCTACACGGACCCTCTTGATAGTATTCGAAATATTTTTTTATTGCATGAAGGAATGGTTGACGTATGTACCTTTTTGAAAAGCTAACGAAAAAGGGAAGTTTTTTCTCACATTTGTACACTGAGTTCATAAAAATTTTCTGGAATAATTTTCAATTCAATCATTAGGATTTCATGAAGAAAGTAGGTGCAATCATTTATGACCCTGTAAATCTCAGGTTATCTGAATTTTCTGTGAATACTTTTTCGCCAGAAATGTGGAGTCCCTCCTGAGCTTCGAAAAAAATATTCCTTTTTCTGTGTCGGAAAAAAAATTTACATTTTGTCTCTGTTGACAGGTAACAAAATGTAATTCACGAAATCCGTGTGTGTATATGTAAATATCCGGGAAAGAAATACTTATTTCATGAAAAGTTATATTTCTTTCACTATTAAATCGTCGTTTTTCCTGTCACAGAAAAAAATTGTGTATTTACACGTAAAAATATTAGATTTTAGCTCTCGGCTGAAATCTTTTTTCCCCTATATAATAAATAACTATTTCCGCCGACCTCGGAATAAAAGGTGATTTTAATGTACACGGAATTGATCCTTGATGACCCATTTTAATGCTCAATTTTTTGGCTATTTTAATGTGCAATCCTTATGGCAACCGTTCACAAAGTAATCAGAAGCACTACGAGAAATGTCAAAACTCTCTTGGAACATAGATACATAGAAATTTTATTTTGACAAATGTATGTCTTGTGCAAAATGAAAATGTATTTCAATCAAAAATTCATACACAATTTATATTGAGATCGTCAGAGAAATCTTGTAATCAACTCGGTTATTATTCGAGCGACTAATGGTCTCGAACTATTAAAGCTCCGCTCCGCTCACGCTTTAAAATATCTTGACCATTAGTGGCTGTCTTTAATAATCTAGTTGATTAAATAACTATTGAATATTGCAAGTCGAGTAGTTTTCACAAATTTAAATATTTTCGAAAACGCAGCAAAACATTCCTGAAAAGTTGAAAAAATCGCCATATTTTCGTAACCATAGATTTTCGGACCATGCTTCACTCGACTCAATACGCTTAAAATGACGTTTCGTTTGTCCCTTTCCAAGGATCACATCGAATTACCAAAATAAAGTTATCCATTTGTCTATAAATTCTTTTTCTCAAATTGGCGAACGCGCCGGTAGTCCACACAGTATCGAAACACTTATACCAATAACGAATTTTGCCAATGAACCCAAGCACACATCAACATACTGTATATATAAGTCTGCCATATATGTTGGAGCATCTACCGGGACAAATGCCACAAAAATTGATTAATATACCTTGCAAAAAAAGCTCATCTTCTAAGTCTATATAGGTGTTATATATACAGGGTGGGTCATAATAGTATGTCACAACTGGAGAGGGTGAATCTACATATAATTTTGGGAAAAAAAGTTTATATGAACATGTGTCCGAAAAGCTTCGTTCCGGAGCTACATGGTGTGGAAATTTCCAAAAAGAAATTGTTTTTTCTTCATAACTCCTGCAGTTCTTGGGAGACTCAGTTCAAATTTGGAATGCGAGCTATTTTCAACAGTCTCCTTCATTGCACGTCCTGAATTTTAACTAGAATCTACAGGGTGTTTTCTTTTCCGGAGCCATGTCTCCTTTTTCCCTCTCAAAATTTTTTGCTGTACGCCACTGATCAGCGTATAATAAATTTTTGATATCTTCGTTAAATTCAAATACTTTTTTGACTCCCGCAATTTTTTCTTATCTCTAACCGTTTTCGAGTAAAAAATTGATGAACGATTGTATGTTGATATTGAATAAGCTTAAGTTGAGTCTCAGATGACGAACTATCGAAACAAAAGCAAATTTTGGGCATGCCTATCGAGTATTTCTATTATTTTTTTCCTAAGCGAATAAAATACAATCGTT
The DNA here is from genome assembly GCA_013421045.1 of Propylea japonica. Classification (NCBI taxonomy): domain Eukaryota; kingdom Metazoa; phylum Arthropoda; class Insecta; order Coleoptera; family Coccinellidae; genus Propylea; species Propylea japonica. Next base: position 27,489,827 of record CM024242.1, read on the forward strand.
CAATAATGTTTTCCTCGAAAACGGTTAGAGATACGACAAAATTACACCATTACAACCAAATTCAAATTACTGACCGGGACAATTGAATAACTGACGGGGACACCGGGACTCAATGCTTCAAACCAGGACGTGTCCCGGCGTACCGGGACGTGTCCCGGCGTACCGGGACGTATGTCAGCCCTATGTATATATCATCTGTAGGGTGAGGAACATTCAACTTAAATAATACACACCAGTGGCGATATTAGTAAACAACGAAAAACTTCTCAAATATGCAAAACCTTACTACAACAGTTTGAAAGGTTTTTTTCTTCGATTTATTCGAAGTCGATCTTACGTAGAATATCTGAAATTCCAGCCAGGAAATTCGTATATGAATATCGGATAAGATATGTCCTCAAAGTTCGCTTCTTGTCCTCTTCATCCATAACTGGAAAGAAGGAGGGAGCTATTCCGAATTTGAAGGCGAAGTTTCTGGCAGAGCAGAGGCGATTTGTCGCATTTTAGAATACTCCTCACGTAACATACCATGAACTGGGGAAAATATACTTTGATTTCTTTATTACTTCGAACTGTACTTCGAGAATTTGGAGCAGTAATAATGCTGTGCTTCCGGCTTTCTTCGCAATTGAAGGGGCTGAAGAAATAGGAAGTTTTATTCCGTTTAGAAAAGATAAGTTGTAATCAATAATTTACACTACAATTGTTCCATGAATTTATTGAGGAAAGAAGGTTGCAAATCATCATGGAAAAAACGTTACATTAATCAATTTTTCCGCTTATGCTGTTTAATAGTTATTCAATCAAGATCAAGATCCCACCTGGTTCACTGATGGCTCTGTCACAGCAACAGGGTCTGGGGCCGGAATCGTGGGTCCTCACTCCAATCAGGCTATCCCTCTGGGGAAGGACTGTTCCATTGTGTAGGCTGAGCTATTTGCGGTTCTTGCATGCGCAGTGGAGAATATTCGCAGGGGATACTCTGGCCAGTACATTTATATATGTTGCGACAGCCAGGGAACTCTGAAATCTCTATCCGATGTTAGAGTTGATTCTCTTTTGGTAGAAGAATGCAGGAAAGCTCTGCGTGGGCTGGGCTCTGATAACTTTTTGAAAGTAATCTGGTGTCCGGCTCATGCGGATATACCTGGTAACGTCAAGGCAGATAAACTGGCTAGGCGGGGAGCCGGATTAGCATTTGTTGGTCCGGAGCCTTCGCTGCACATCTGTCAGAAGTTTCTTCAGGAACTGGCTGAACAGGGAATTTTCCTCTGAATGGAGCGCAGGGGTGGGCCTGGGGTGGTCGAGGATTCTCATTGAAAGACCGTCCTCGCGATCTGAGGTCAATAGGCTTCTGTTGCTGGAGAGGAAACAACTGGTCACCTGTTTAACAAGCATTTGAAGAGAATGGGATTGACGAGCTGCTCCCTATGCCGGTGGTGCAGGAGTACTGATGAAACAGTTGAGCATATTTTGTTCAACTGTGAAAACCTTACTGAGTTAAGGTCAACACACCTAGGAAATCCAACACCTTCTATTCCTATGGTGAGAGGGACCATTCCTGGCAGGCTCGCGACGTTTCTGTCTTCGTGTCTGAGGAGCTGAGTCTCTATGGAACGATGCGGGTGAACAATGGGCCACTAGGCCTCAGTTCGGCCGGTAAGGCACCGCACAGAGACGAAGAAGATCAAGATATTTTCATAGTTTGCGACCATTAGTCGCAAGATTAATAAACAGGTTCATTACAAGATGTTTCGTCGACCTCAAATTGAGAATAAATTTTTGATTGAAATAGGTTACGTTCTCAATTTGCACGATACATTTGACATCATGAAATTTCTATGTTTCTGTATTCCAGTAGAGTTTTAACATTACAAAAAGCATAAATTGTACATGGATCGTTATTGTTCAATTTCCTACTCATTAAACTCCCATTTTATTTAAAGTATACATCTAAGCATAAATTGTTGCTATTTTCTCCTAATTCATTCAAAAAATTTATGGGCATCTATGCCTACCGAAAAGGATAGTTGCCCAGATTTTTCGATGTTTCTATCCTCAGAATTTCTATCCATAAATGGTCTAAGTGTTAATTTTTTGAAAAATTTTCGTGTTTTGTTATGTTTTGTATAAGTACTGACTCGGATTCTTCACTTTTCGTAGCAGAACCACAGAACCATGCCAAAAAATATAAAATCTCGAGTTTGTTCGTGGAAAACACAGCAACTGGAAACAGCTTTCGATGAGATGGATAAAAAGAAACGTGGGAATCAACGAAATCTCCCAAAAATTTGGAATTTTTTGGAACAACTAATCGTATCTTTTTAGCTGATTGTCAATTCATTGTGTCATTTTGATTTTGAAAGAGTTTTGTTGAGACTGAATATTTGATTAAATTATTATAAATGTGTGGAATAATGCTTCATGTTAATACCTATGGAGAATTATGCTTTTGTTGAATATGCGCTATTGAAATTCTGTGAGATTCATTATTGTTTTATTGGAATTATCTCATAATCATTACAGTTGAGAGACTTAATAACAATATATAATAATAATAATAAACGCAATTTATTGACCCAAAGGCCAAATGGCCATCGACAGTATAGTCCTGCAGCCAGGCAAAATTATAATACATTGGAATATGTGATTTTACAAGTGACTGTAAGGTAAAAGTTGAAATTTTCGAAGATACATATGGACAAAAAAAAAAAAACAATTAACTTGAATATGAAATATTGATTGATTAATTAATGGTCTCTCAGTTTACAGGATTGGCCCTAAACTCCTCAAGATGTTCCTTTATTGTTTTTAATGGGAACAATATATAATATTTTTGTTCAATTCGACCCATGTTTCTTATAGACAATTGCTCTTGAGTTTTTGGATCACACTATATGAAGGGCATTTATCCTTCCCAGTATTTTCATGGGGCGCCACTATCCATACCTGTAAGCATTTATCGCCAAAAAAAAAATTTCTCCTTAAATTGGGGATTGCTATGTCAAAAAAAGTAATCAGTATTTCAAGTCACATAATGGGGCTACCTACATTCATAGAAATTATTTATATAAAATCAATATTTTCTAAAATATTGAGCAATTTCAAACAAAGGCAACTATCCTGGTTTTATTATAGACCAAAAATACTTCAATTCTCAAAATACCGTGCCTGAAAAGCGTAATAAACTCAAAACCATATTATAATCTTCAATAAAGTTCTTTTATATCCCGATATTTATAACTGATTACCCGCAAACGAGTCTTGGATCTTCTCTTCCCATACCTTTTCGGTGTGTCTAGCTGCTGCCTGTCGTAGCTCTCGACGACAGACAGCTATCGAGAATTCATTAGTTTTTATCTCAGGAAATTAATCGTTGGAAGTTTCTTTCGCTTTTTCTCACAACCGGATAGTTCTTATTAATTCCACCCTTTGCAGTTGCGAAAGGATTCCACAAACTGTAACCATTTCGAATTTGAAAGTTGAAATAAACTAAGAGCATATGTATATATTTCATGTATAAACACCTTCGAAAAGAGTGTTTACTGCGAATGAAAAAGCCTATCGATGTGAAAAATCACATTAGTAACAAAACAGGAACTAAAAATGGTTCAGTGAACTGAATTATCGGTTCGTTCAATCAAAAGCCGCTTACGCCAGTCAAATTCGCTCGAATTCAAAAATGCAACGCTATGAAAGTCCAATTCGAGACTGTAGCGAATCATAGACAAACTAATAAAATAGATGAGCCACTCGTATATTCCGCGACATCTGTCGGAGGAGGAGACTAATACACGAAAAAATTATTTTCAATTTGATAGTTAGATGTCGTTGCATTCATGGAAATCCTATCGAGAAAATAGTAAGTATGTAAAATCATTATTATCAAAAAACCTTTGAATTGTCAACTGACACAAGGAGTGGTTTGACACGTTCTTTTTGAAATATAATAAATTTCGATATGCCTGCAAGAGTGAAGACGTGCTGTGTTATTGGATGTGAAAATCGAGATGCAAGAAGGTAATTATAAAATTTACATGTATATTCTGTTAACTATAAGAATTGAGATACTCGTAGTTTTCAAAAAAGTTTTTCATGTATTGAATAAGTTTAGTCGGTAAATACTCATATTTTGTATTATTGAATTCATTATTTTTAGTTTTTGAGAATGTTTTCAATGCAATTATTAGTTTATTGATTAGATATTTATGAAATAAATCTGTATTTTCAATTGGTGATACCTATTTCAGTTAATAAATTTTTATTCTATCCAGAATTTGATTATTGATCCTCATTTCTCGATTCCAAAAGAAAATCAGATGAAAGTTCGTTGCAGGTATTATAATAAATTTCCTCACTCATCGATAACTTGCACGAATCCATTTCTGATTTCCTTTTGGAAATTGAATTTCAAAAAACTTTTTGCCTCTTGTATATTGGTGTACCTACCTATTCAAAAGGTGCACTACAGAATTCTTTTTGAGGCAGCTTTACGATACAGATTCCTTTTTCAATTGAGCTTTTTTCACGAATTAGTACTGTTGTACAAAAAAAGATGGCGTTGAAGCTTGTTCTACTAGGGTCTCATCTATTCTCCGTTTAGTTAGTCTATGTATCGAATGTCAAAAGTGACTAAACTATACAAAAGGCGTTATTTTCGGGATTAATTGGTGCCTGCTCTGCAACCAGAGTGCCGTCTAGACCGAAAATACTTCTATTTTTAAAACACCGTGCCTGAAAAGCGTTCTAAACTCTTTTTTACTCGAAACCATATTTGGGGAAAACCCGGATAGATGCCCCAGTGGTATAGATGCCCCATTTTCAAAATACCAAACTTCGGAAACACGTAACAAAAAATTAATTTTATAAGTAGCTGCAGAGATGATCGCACAGAATAGCGAAAAACGACCTCACCTTACAAACCTAACAACACCTTACAAACCTTATACTACACCTTACAAAATTGAGGTCCAGGGTGACTGTAAAGTGAGGTCGATTTCCGCTATTCTGTGTGATCATCTCCGCAGCGCACTTCACAGCCACGCCAAAGTTTTCGAGGTTAGTATTTGCTGCTGTATAACTTTTGAAGTGGTAATAAATTCAGTTATTTTTCTTATTATGTCAATACCGTGTTTTATTCAGTGTATACATCTGAGTATAAATGGTTGCTGTTTTCTTCTTAATTAATTCAAAAAATTCATGGAAATCGATCCCTATCGAAAAGGATAGTTGCTCTGATTTTTCGAGGTAAAGGTGCTCCTTAGGACATCTTAACTAAAACCTTATCTTCTTAGCTGATTTTCGATTCATTTTGTTATTTTGATTTTAAACTTCATTCTTGATTATTTTTGTTGAGACTTAATATTTTATTAATTTATCATAAATGTGTGGAATAATGCTTTATGTTGATAAAAAGAATTCAACTTTTCGTTTAGGTATGCTTTTGAAATTCAATTAAAAATGCATAAATGTTGTTAATGCGTAGATAAATTTGCTGTTTTAGGCATGGAAAATCTCAATGTATTTAGTTGGGTTTTGGGTTCACATATTATAAAGGGCATCTATCACCATAGAAAGGGTTCCACAAAAATCAAATTTTTAAGGAATTTATGGGATTGTCATGTCAGAGTCTCAGTATTTCGAATAAAATAATGGGGCAACCTACATTGATAGAAATTTCTAATATAAAATCAATATTTTCAAAAATATGAGGCAATTTCGAAAAGTGGGGCATCTATCCAGGTTTTCCCCTAATCTTCAACTAATTTCTTTCAGATCCCGATATTTATATCTGATTAGCCACAAACGAGTCTTGGCTCGATTGCGATCTTCCCTTCTGATACCTTTTTCGGCGTGTCTGTCGTAGCTCTTGACGACAGATAGCTATCGAGAATTCATTAGTTTCTATCTCGGGAAATTAATCCTTGGAAGTTCCTTTCGCTTTCTCTCACAACCGGAATGTCCTTATTAATTCCACCCTCTGCCGTTGCGAAAGGATTCCACAAACAAGACCTAGGGGCAGGGCTGGATAATTATTTCCAATATCACTTCTCGATTTTCGCGTGCGAATTGGTCGAGGGCGGGGGCGGATGGCGGCGGGATCGATTCGTTTCCATACAGGATCCGACAGGTCTAAGAACGGGTTTCTTGGGGTGTAGGGCAGTGGCGGCAGCTAAGAGGAGGCAGAAGAGGTCGGGCCTCCCCTAATTTTACTGCAGTTTATTCAGTTTTGAATTCAACTTCAAGTAGAGAATTAATACATTTCTGTATCTCAAAATAATAAAGATTGTAGAGTATAGAAAGATAGGAAACGACCGTGCATTCATAGTACTAAAAAACGACTACAATTTTTAGATTACATATGACCAACAGATGGCACTGAAGATGAATTCGTATATGAATCTATAATTTCGATTAGAAATATGAAGGAAATTGTAATAACATTTGAAGCGGAATTAGTTTCTCCTTTCAGGATGCTTTTGTTTTATATTTTGAATCCATGATATTCAATAAAATTTGGTATTTCATGTGTATATTTTTATTATAAATTCATAGAAGATATCACAAAAAAAATTAGGATATTTTCACAAGGTATGGAATAAATATGAATATCCTCAGTGCGTCTATTCAATTCTAGGTTTTGCCTCAGCTCAATAACAGTTTCGTTGTTCACCATCAATGTTGCTTTTGACCGAAACCTTGGCTTTCCTAGTATAGTCGCTTTAAACATTCCATTTTCCGTGCAGCTTCTCTTGTAGCCACTATTGGTGCTTCTGTTGCAAAAGATGTCAGACGTTGACAAAGGCAAGATATATTTTTATCAGCATACATTAATTAAACACCAGTCGAGCATCCAGATTCACTGAAGGCTATAAATAAATCCTTTTTGAGTAATTTGTAGCTAAAACCATGATCCATTGTGCCCTTCAGATATCGAAATAACTCTAATAAAATCTGCGTTTGTTCGATTTTACACTTTTCTTGAGACGACACTAACGGCAAAAGCTATCTGGTCTTTTTGTTTTATTCGAAATGAAAAAATGATTGTGCAAACGAACTGATCGACTTTTTATTACAAATGACATATCCCATGTATACTGATTTCAAAACTAATGATCAATTATCATGGAACCAAAATTTCAACCATTCTATAGAAACATTAGTTCTCATTTGACCAAGAGCTATTATATAATCTTTGCATACAGGTGACAATTTGAGAACTTGACAGTCCAATTATGTTACGATAAGGATGATTTTAGAGAAAATGCCGGAACAGGTTCTAAGGGGGACATATTTTTAGCAGAACTGTAAGCCGAAATCTCCTGAACCCTTGGTGTTGGGGCTATCACCTCACCATTGGAAGACAATATGTGCCTCTACATGAACACTACAGTTTGTAAATTTTTGTTGAATACTTGAGGTAGATTCATTGCTGAAATGACTGATAACATGCGTATTTCCTCTTCTTATTATGTGATCAATTGATGTACACATGTGTCCAAGTTTTTTGCGATGAAGATGCTTTCGTCAGTGTCATTGTTTTTTAGTGCTGTTTTTCAAGTGTAGATCGGTCTTATAAAAGATAAAAAATTTCGAGAGAATAGTACGGTGAATATGAATGCCTACACCTAGGTTTGAGGAGATTTCGGCAAGCAATTTTGCTCATAATATGTCAACTCCTCTCTTACAATTGACCTGTTTTTACTTTTTCTTCGAAAACATCCTTGTCGGGGCATAATTGACTTGGCAAGTTTTCGAATTGTCACTACCTGTAACTACTTCATAGCATCAACTAAAATTTGCAATAAATAGTATTCACGTAGAAGGACAAGTGATCTTTCAATTGTGAATTCTCCGCAACACACAACACAGCGTTTCGGATCGCATACCAACCGCTTAGCGAAGTAGACTCGCCTCCATGACTCAGGATTCGTTAGAATGTAACATTTCAAACTTCTTCAAATGAACGATGCAGCGACCATTCAAAATGCAAGCTGTAGATCACGTGACGGAGGCCCGGCTCCTCGGTTTCATTTCGCTTTTAGGCGAATGTGCTTAGCCGAAACTGAACGTCCGATAGGACTGAATGAAACCAGCGATCGTCGATCAGCTGATGTTTTGATTTATCTTCCTTTTACTATATTTCACGAAAGTATGAAGTGAAAAAAATTTTAGCCCCTCCTCACATTCGTTCGTTGACTGCCTAGTCTGCCGCGTTCACGATAGAGAGCTCATAGCGATGAGAAGGAGGGGGGGCTAAAAGGTTCATTTATTTCATACTCTCCTGCAATAGACTGTAGTTCCCCTCCTTTTTATAAGCGTGTGGTTTGTGGTTACATTTTTTGGAAACGTTTTTTGTAAGGTAGTTCAGATTCATATATTTCAGCAAGAAAAATGTTAACAAAAAGAAGTGGAAATAATAGCAAAAGTAGTAAACTTAAGTAATAGAAGATCTCGTAGATTTATTTTGAATGGAAAATTGAGTCGTATTAGGTACTCAGGAAAACAAAATTTGATAACTGAAATAATAGAGACACCTCGGCCAGCTGTGCCAAATTCAATTATTTATTATAGTCATAATCGTTGGTTCTGCGTACACTACAATGAGTTCGAAACAAATCATCTAACATTGATTGCGATATTTTCTTATTTTTTTCTCGCATTTAAATTTGCATCTGTTTGGCTGAGTAGACAAGTACCTATATAGAGACACTAGTGGAATAATTATATTTTTTGCGTGTCCTTCGGGCCTCCTCTGATTGAAATCTCACGTGCCGCTACTGGTGTATGGGGCTCCCAGATCCGGGACTCAAGACGACCAATTTATCTCTATCTGTTCGCGTGAAAAACAGTATAACTTTTTCGCCGAGAGGTGGATTCACTTATAGCAAAGGGAAATAGGAACGGTATCATCGAATAGGGGCGTTTGATCGACTTTTAATTCCTTTCAAGATATTGATGCCTTTTTCATATTCATCTAACTTTTTCAATGAGACCAAATAAGAATTAAAGTGTTTCAATGATTTAAGTGAGAATATAAACAATGCGATAGTGGGGAAATATACAAGATTGCAGATTGTAGATTATCAAGGGGAACGCATTACACTACGATCTCAAGATCTGTTGTGTCCCCCGTCGGAGCTGTTTTTCGTATCTGCTACTCTTCAGCTCGCTCTCCAGTTCCAGAGTCGTTATTAACTTTAATATTATACCTGAGAGGGCTTCAAGGAGGATAGATTTACGCTTCTCCCATAGATCTGTAACTAAGTGAGCTGGAGTTTCCTCGCAGAATCTACAATCGTCAGTTTCTGCTGGGCCAATTCTCATCATATGCTTACCATGGCGACAATGTTCTGTTGGGAAGCCAGTATTTTCACTGAGATCCAAGCATATTTTGGACCTCGCAGTTTCAAAGTTCCGAAGGATCTTCTTGGAACGATCCATTCCCGAAAGATTCCGCCAGAGTGTTTTTCTGTGGGTTTCTTCTGTCTCCAGAAACTCTTCCTTATTGATGCACTTTGTTATGCCCCTGAAAAGTTTTTTTTAAGTTCAGGTTCCTACGAAAGGAGATATCCTGTAATGTTCAGAGAACAGCGTGAGAACCAAGAAAAAGAAGGTAGGAATTGGTGTTCTTCTTGAATTTCTGGAGGTTATATGCCTCGGGGGACACCTCCCTAGGCAACGTGTTCCAGAGCCTCACTGTTCGTTGGATGAACGAGTTTTTGAAAAAGGATGTTCTGCAGGTCTCTCAAGTGACCACATATGGGTGCGAAGATCAAATTTGACGGGTCAACCTCGAAGAGACTGATGAAGGAGGAACGAATGATGATATTTCAGAAGAGCATCGCCCATGAAAATATCGATAGAATAGAGAAAGATCGCCACCCTTCTACGGTGTTCCAGAGAAGTGAGCGATGCATAAACGACGAGACGAATTGCCTTTTTTTGGACAGAATCCAACAGCTTCAGAACTTCTTGGAATGATCCATCACCGAAAGATTATTCCTTCTCCAGAAACTCTTTCTTATAGCTACACTTGCCTATGCCAGAAAAAGGTTCTAGGCCAAAAATTGTCGTTTGTGCTCCCTTTCTGGATAGTGTATTAGCCTCTTCATTTCCTTTGATTCCCGTTCGACCGGGAAACCAGACTAAAGACACTTTGTTATTATTGCCTACTTCATTGAGTTTTTTTCGGCACTCGCATATCAGTTTTGAGTTAAATGCTAAATAGCAGCTGACTATCAGAATAGATGATGATGTCACCCCCTTGATAGTTTCTTTTCAAGTTTATGTCCATTCATTTTTCGATTGAGAGTATTTCTGCCTAAAAAACACTCGAGTAGGAGACTACCGATGATGTACGTTTGGTTATTGGGCCGTGTACTCCAGAGTCGGCACTTATCCTCGTTTTGGAATCATCTGTATACCATTTGACGGTATTGAGTTTGAAATTTTGGGTGTATTCCTTTTCCCATCCTTCATTTTTCCATTAGTTTTAGTTTTAGTTCAATTTAAAAAAGGGGTTATTGTTCACTGCGACCTTAAGGTCTATTGTGCCCCCTTACAGAGCTGTTCTGACCAAACCCTTCACAGCTTGCCTTCCAGTTCCAAAGATCTAATGAAATCTAATATCTGTGAAGGCTTTAACGAGGCTAGTTCCTCATTATTACAAGTTTATCGCCGAAGGAATTCCTTAGGCTCGCAATACCAAGGCATTTCGTGACTAGGTGAATGGGGGTTTCTTCCTCCTCCCCACAGAACCTACACTCGTCAGTATCCGATAATCCCATCCTCAATAGGTGCTTCCTGAGGCGACAGTGTCCTGTTAGAAAGCCATTGAGGTGGTGTAATTGCTTCTTACCAAGATCCAGATATCTTTTGAATCTTGCTGTTTCAAAGTTCCGAAGGAACTCAGTGGAATGATCCATCCCTGGGAGATTCCGCCAGAGTTTTCCCTCTCGGCTTTCTCCTTCGCCAGAAACTCCTTCTTATAGGTACATATACCTATATCACAGAAGGGTTTTGGGCCTATGAGTGACATTCGTGCGCCCTCTTTGAATGTATTGGCCTCCTCGTTCCCTTTGATTCCCGAGTGGCCGGGAACCCAGATTAAAAAAAGACGTTAATTTTCTTGCCTACCTCATTGAGTTTGTTCCAGAACTCCCAGATCATTTTAGATTCGATGACGTAGGAGCTCAGTGCTTTAATAGCAGCTTGACTATCTGAGTTTATGGCTATATAGCACTCCTGATAATTTCTTTCTAGATTTATATCTGGACATCTTTCAATTCATTTTTCCATAGCATCTAGTCAAAAATTTTCTGCTCACGTTTTTGATCATAGCATCATAGGTAGGTTCGTTGATGAGATGTACTTGGTCAAAGAGGACCAAAAACATACGAAGAGGTAATATCACTCATCCTTCGAAGGATAATAGTAGTAGAAAGAGTGAGATAAACTCATCATTTCCTGCAGATACAAACTTCGAAAATCCAAATCCTTTCTATTGCCATAATAGGATTTCATGTATAAAGTAACCTTTTGAGAAGGCTTAGTAATTTACCATAAATAATCAAGTACAACATTTTCTGACTGCTCCGAAGTTTTTCTCATTTAACTTTCCGAAACAATAGGCCTTCATCTCGAAAACCTTAACTCCGCACTTGGATGCATCAAATATTAAACAGCACGGCCCAGCAGGCGTATGGATGTGGCCTTTGATCACGAATCGCCGTTTCAAATGCATTAAACGCATTTCCGAATTTGCCCAAACAGGATTCAATGATAAATATGAAGCGAGTTGTTGGAATAGTCTATTTCTTGTTTAAAGTAATGTTGTTTTTGCAGACTTTTGAAATCGCCTCTTATTCATGAAGATATTGGTCTTATATAATTCTCATTTGACTTGAAATACTGAGATTTTCCTTTAACAAAGCAATCCAAAATTTCACAAAAATTTTATTTCAGCGGAACCCTTTTGTTCAGTCGTGAATGCTCCCTAGCTCTTGAATATCCCAGTCAAATTAGGATTTCACCTCGGAATGAAAGATAATAAGCTGAAAATTGGTATGAAACTTTGTTTTGTCATTCTTAATGTTGTCTCAAAAGTCACAATTGCTATGATGCCGGCGTCTTAAGATATTGAAGGTCAAAGGTCATAAAAATCGGTTTTTTGCGAATAACTTCCTTCCTTTTGCTTGAATGAGATTTGCAGTTATTATGAAAGTTGTAGACTATAAAATTGTCTACAACTTTTGTTTGAACTTTTTTTTCATACGACCAACCGTTTTTGAGGTAGAGCGCGAAGAGTGCACAGCGTACAGTCATATGACCTAATGCAAAGTCGAGCTTGAGTTACGGCTATCAGTCCGTTGTATTTGTATAAAGTCAATTATTTACTCAACAATTATTATTATTAAACAATGCCCATTATTTGTGTACTATTTGTTAATTATTTATATTTAATTAAAATAAGTAATTGAGTTATTTATATATAATTATGTTAATGTAAGTTACATTATCGACAGGTATCATATTGCCATACGAGTATAATGTCGCTTTCGTGGTTTTTCTCATGCCATCACTTTCAAATAAAGATGTCGGATACGGGCATAGTTCCTACTGAAGATATTCTTGTAAATTATTTTCAAATTTTTGCTTACAGTTATTCTCTGAAAAAGTAACAAGGGATCTACAGAGACTTTACAATCATTATTATTGATAGATTTGTTAACGGCTGAAAGCGGTAAAACCTTATCGACGCGTTTAAACTTTATCTATTAAACTTCAAACCAGTTATCTTCACCATAGATTGCAATCCGATTTCATGAGCTCTGTGACAATAAATTTGGTCATTTCAAACGATTCCTAAAGCTAAGGATACCAACTGATTCGTATTTGGAAAGGGATTATAAAGAGTAAACCAACCAACCAGTTCATTCACATCAGTATCATCCCTTTTTATTCGTGAATCGTGAATTATAATAATTATATATAAATAATTTAATTACTCATTTCAATTAAATATAAATAATCAACAAATAGTACACAAATGATGGGCATTGTTTAATATTTATAACTGTTAAGTAAATAATTGACTTTATACAACGGACTGATAGCCGTAACTCACGCTCGACTTTGCATTAGGTCATATATGACTGTACGCTGCGCACTCTTCTCGCTCTACCCCAAAAACGGTTGGTCATATAAAAAAAAAGTTCAAAAAAAAGTTGTAGACAATTTTTTAGTCTACAACTTTCCTAATAACTGCAAATCTCATTTAAGCAATAGGAAGGCAGATTTTCGCAAAAAACCGATTTTTATAACCTTTGACCTTCAATATCTTAAGACGCCGGCACGATAGCAATTGTGACTTTTGAGACAACATTTAGAATGACAAAACAAAGGTTCATACCAATTTTCAGCTTATTATCTTTCATTCCGAGGTTGACCCCCTTTTTCATCTAATTTGACTGGGCTAGAAGTAAATTATCCTGATTGCTGGCGCCACCTGCGGCCGCGGAATGAACCCAATCGGTAAACAAACGTCGCCATTAATTAAGAATTTTCTCCAAGTATCGAACTGTGCGCTCTGATTCGAAAAGTGATCAAACTTGAGTTATTTATAATTAAAAAAATTCATATATCATAAACTCCTATTTCAATTTCATCTTTTCTTCTGTTAAAACCGATTAAACAATTTCGAGTGAAGTGTGTGAGTCTCGACCAACTAAGTGATAACCACAAAGCCGGTGCAGAAAAGGTTAATTATTCCTTTTCCTTATTCCCAACGCCTCTTCTGCTACCAGATTCGGGGTGAATTCACCGACACCTTCTCTTTCAACTCTCTAGGTATTCTAAGTTGCTCAATCTTGAAATTGTTGTCTGAAATTGGTTGTAGTCATTTGCAACTATTTTTCTTTATTGGGGATAGGTGCCAGCTATGGATAGTTGCCCCACCATGAAAATACTGGAAAGGATAGATGCCCCTCATACTGTGTGAAACAAAAACTCAAATAACTCTTAGGAGATCTTTCGTCTAAAACAGCAACTTGCTCTAAAAAACTTGGATCGAATAAACAACAAAAGTGTACATCGTTATTAACTGTACTTGTTATGAGATAATCCCAATATAACATAAAAAGCCTAATTGAGTTTCACAAGCATATTATATTCAACAAAACGATAAATTCTTTTTCTTTTTTTGTATAAAGTATCATTCTCCACATTTTCCAAAAATTAATAAAAAGTCTCGATGAAAATAATCTCACTCTTGATACTAAATATATAAATGCAAAATCTCAGCACAATCGAAATAATAATCTGGAAATAATTCAAAAACTGAAATATGTAAAATCTTGACAATTAAAAAACTTTTAGTGTTCCGTTGATACGATCCTCTTGCAATTTTTCATACAGATTCAGTATATCAATCTCCATCAACAAAATAAATTTCACTCGAATTGGATATCTTGTTTTCGAAATATAGACATTCCTTCTTTTCGATATTTCAATCGAATTTTCTATGGCTCTGTTTACACCATGGCCACAAAATTTTGCATGAGTCTTACTATGATCATCTTGCATGTGGATGTAGAATTTCATTTCGATTGGTTTCGTTTTGCCTGCGATATTGAGGAACAAAAATTTTGAATGTCCATATTTCATGGGACACCCTGTACGATTTGGATTGTTTTCATCTCAACCGGCGCATTTAGGAACTGAACTCACCCAGAAAATCTCAAGTCTCTAGGGCAAACCCTTCGAAAGTTATCGTGCTTATGGCCGGACGGACAGAACTCATTATCAGAGTGTCGAACACTATCGTTTGAAACCAATTTCTGCTCAAAATTCGAAAATTACAGTTATTTCGGCAAATCGATCTAGCACTAGTTTAAGTAGAACAAGACATCAAAAACGGAATGAAAATTCTTAGTTCAAAATAGGTGGGCTAATTCTTTTTTCTAAAAAACTTTTTCGGTTTTCACTCCCAGTCTCCGAAACAGAAATAATTGAAAAATTTTTAATTAAGATGAAGTCCTCCTTCGAAAATCTTTTCACTAATTTGTCAGGAGCAAATTGGATTTGAAAACATTGATGCCTAACAGTAAAACAAAAAAATAAATAAATGAAAAGGATAATCTAACGTTTCGGTGTTTATATCAAACACCTTCTTCAATTAGACTGCAAATGAAAAACCCACAATTCCGAAGATTTTACAAGTTTGTCTGAAGAAGGTGTCGGATATTGACACCAAAACGTTAGATTATCCTTTTCATGTATTCCCTTTTTTTTTACTGTTAGGCAACAATGTTTTCAAAACCAATTTGCTTCTGATAAATGTGCAAAGATTTTGGCAGGAACACTTAATCTTAATTACAATTTTTTTAAAATTATTTCTGTTTCAGAGACTGGGCGTGAAAACCTAAAAAGTTTTTAAGAAAAGCAGAATCCTCCCAGATTATATTTCAATCGATAGCTAATTCTTTCATTGTGAGAGAAAAATATAAGATGTCAGTTCAGTAAGAAACCACTCGAAAATAAAACCTCTTATGCGTGAAATAATGTCCATGTAAAGCTGTATGGTACATCCAGCAACCTCTTCAGACTCCGATGTGAGTAACCACAAACGGAAAATTCAACAATATTGCGGGCATGAACGAATACTCAAAATAATCTTATCGGACTCCCCACGGTTCTTTATATTCCGCATTTCTTTTATTTATAGCTTCGATAACAGCTCTCTGAGATATCATCGATCTCTCCGCTCCTTTCACCGATATCAAAAGTTTGCATCAACTGCGGGTGAAAAAGCTCTTTGATAGATGCCTTTCATGTTGCAACTGCACTCTGATTGCAGACCAGGCACCAATTAATCCCGAAAATGGCGCCTCTTTGAACAGTTTTAGTCACTTTTGACATTCGATACGACTTCAAATTGGACTTTCATAGCGTTGCATTTTTGAATTTGACTGGCGTAAGCGGCTTTTGATTGAACGGACCGATAGTTCGGTTCACTGAACCATTTTTAGTTTCTCTTTTGTTACTAATGTGATTAATCCCGTCACTGCTCGGCTTTTTCATCCACAGTATACGTACATTCTTTTCGAAAGTGTTTGTACATGAAATGCAAGCATGAGAACCTGTTGAAAGTAAGCAACTTTATGCTTTTAGTTTCCCAATGTTCATTATTTAACCTTTCAAATTCAAAACGGCAATACTAAGAACATTACGGTTGTGAGAGAAAGCGAAAGGAACTTCCAAGGATTAATTTCCCGAGATAGAAACTAATGAATTCTCGATAGCTATCTGTCGTCAAGAGCTACGGCAGACACGCCGAAAAGGTATCAGAAGAGAAGATCGCAATCGAGCCAAGACTCGTTTGTGGCTAATCAGATATAAATATCGGGATCTGAAAGAAATTAGTTGAAGATTCGGGGAAAACCCTTATAGATCCCCCACTTTTCGAAATTGCCTCATATTTTTGAAAATATTGATTTTATATGAGTAATTTCTATGAATGTAGATGGCCCCATTATTTGATTTGAAATACTGAGACTTTCTCTGACAAAGCAATCCCAAATTTCCCAAAAATTTGATTTTTGTAAAACCCTTTAAAGAAAGGGAAAGAAATAATAATAATAATAATAAATAATATTATAGGGTGATAGATGCCTTCAAGTATGGATAGTTGCCTCACCATGAAAATATTAGGACGGTTGATGCTCTTCATTATATGTGCACCAAAAACCCAACTAAGTACCTAAATACATTGAGATTTTCCGTGCCTAAAACAGCAACTTCATCTACGCAACATGGATCGAATTAACAACAATTGTGCATTTTTAATTGAATTTCAAAAGCCTATATTGAACGAAAAGTTGAATTCTTCTTATTAACATTAAGCATTATTCCAAACATTCATGATAAATAAATAAAATTTTAAGTCTCAACAAAAATAATCGAGAATGAAGTTTGAAATCAAAATAACACAATGAATCGAAAATCAGCAAAGAAGATAAGGTTTTAGTTTAGATGTCGTAAGGAGCACTTATACCTCGAAAAATCAGCTCAACTATCCTTTTCGATAGGGATAGATTCCCATGAATTTTTTGAATAAATTAAGAAGGAAACAGCTACCATTTATAATCAGATGTATACACTATATGGTTTTGAGTAGAAAAGAGTTTAGTACGCTTTTCAGGCACGGTGTTTCAAAAATAGAAGTATTTTTGGTCTAGACAGCACTCTGATTGCAGACCAGGCACCAATTAATCCCGAAATGGCGCCTTTTGAACAGTTTAGTCACTTTTGACATTCTATACGGTTTCAAATTGGACTTTCATAGCGTTGCATTTTTGAATTCGTGCGAATTTGACTGGCGTAAGCGGCTTTTGATTGAAGGGACCGATAATTCGTTTCACTGAACCATTTTTAGTTTCCCTTTTGTTACTAATGTGATTTATCTCGTCACTACACATCGATAGGCTTTTTTATTCGCAGTGTACATTCCTTACATGAAATGCATGGCACGGCAACCAGTTCAAAGTAAGGTATGCACCTTCAATGTTTTGAATTTGAAATGTTTTCTTATTGTTTGAAAATTCGTGGTCGGAACTACCTTTCGTTAACTCTAATTGGAAATGTTAAGAGAACAAGATGTTCTATGTTACCTATGAAGGAATTATAAGAAAGTATATTCGAGGAGTTGATTCGGACACTGGTTCAATTACTTTTTCCACGCTTGTCATATAAGGTTCTTGTCGCGGTCGCCAAAAATGTTAAAATCTTCAAGAAATATATTCAGTAGTCGTGGATTAAGTATAATAGGCACAAGTGCAGCAAAGATTAATTTCGTCGTTATTCCTTTCTTCTTCATTTTTTTCTGCAACTTTCGTATTTGTTGTATTGTTCAGTTCAGCCCCCCATAACAAAATCATGGCTGCGCCACTGATAGTAGGTATGCTACTCGCTTATAATGGCTGTTATTGACCCGGTGATTTGGGCCACTCGCTGCAAAATTTTGTGACCATAGTGTGAACAAAACCGTAGAAAATTCAATTGGAATATTAAAAAAAGAAACATTCTATTTCCATAAAAAGATATCCGATTCAAGTGAATTTCGAAATTATTTTTTGTGAATGGAGATCGATATTCTGAATGTTCATCCAAAATTTCGTGGTCATAGTGTCAACAGAACCATAGAAAATTTAATTGGAATATTGAAAGAAGAATTTTTATATTTCCATTACAGAATATCCAATTCGAGTGAAATTTATTTTGAAAATGGAAACTATACTGAATGTTCATGTAGATTTCAAGGGAATAGCATCATCAGAACTATAGAATTTAATTTTTGTATTTATTTAGGTTTACATATTTCATTTTTTGAATAATTTTCAGAATATGATTCCGATTGTGCTGAGATTCTGCATTCATATAATTGGTATCAATCTCAAACCCCATAAAAAAATTGAGGTAATAGTCTGATTGCTCCACCAAAGAACGAGCGCTTAGAAGCATCTGCTCAGGCTTTCTTTGAAAATTTTTGACGCAAACTTCTAAGTTATATTTCGTTGCTGTGGTATTGCAATATACTGTTTAAGCATGGAGCTTAACTTACTAGGCTAACTAGATATTGATACATCCCTGTAGTATATTTTTCACCATCAAATACATTAACATGATATATCACAATAATGAACGAATACGTGGTCTTGATCTAATCGAAACAACAGTTATTCTAATAATATGAACCAAAATCGAGGCAAACTTGAGCGAATAAGGGGATTAAGGTATTACAGCTTCATCATGGTAGAAACTAAATAAACCTGGGAAAACGCTTCAACAATATATATTGAAGATTGATTAATTATCTGCTAATTGTTTACCTAACAATGTTGGATAGTTCGTTGTTGAGTAACAGAACTAGAATATTGGGTAGCCAACGTCCGAAGTATAGAGTTTGAGTAGTTTACTTGTGATAGTATTATTTCATAATAATCCGATTTATCGAGCGACTCAAATCGTAAAGGGAGAGTTTTTGCGCGCTATAGTTTCTCTAAAATGTCTGCAAGTTTCGAATTTTGAATTTCAAATGAATAAGTTGGTATCACTGAAGAGTCCGAAGAGCTCGGTGAGTACGTTAATGAGCTCAATCGGTCGGACAGTTCCGAGTTATGATGATTTGAATTTTGTCAAATATTTTTTTAAATATCTGATCGTGTCCATCTGGTTGACATTTGGGTGATTGATGACGATAACAAGGCTTGTACCAAATTTCGAAAATCTGAATATTTGCGGCAACTTTGTGACGAAGTGGAATACGGACTTTCAGGGTGAATTTGTGGTCGGAAGACCTCGGCTTGTTCGTTGATGAATTGAGTTCAAATGCCCTTCCTACTGTCGCTTGCGTTGTCAGCAATAATTCCTGAAATATTTCTGCGAAAGTATCGAAGATAGTGAGCATCATTCACACTCTGCTGCAGCATTTCCCTCACGACCAAGTGTCGTCAACGACAGACAAGGGAAATTCCACAGCATCCTAGTTAAATTTAATGACTTACAGCTGTTCACGCTGCCGGTCCTTTGATTTCCGTACGAAAAACCGCCAATTCAGAGAGCAGCACGAGTGGCAATGGAAGGCAGCAATGAAGTGTAGTGATTACATTCTCGCGCTGCCTACTTCCTTGCTCAATTCCCTGTTCCCTGCCCTGAAAGTGAGCTGAGTGTAATCGGGTTGATACAGATTTCATTCTCGAATAAAATGATTTGTGACTTAGTCATCCATTATGATAGTCGAGTAGCTATTAAAGCACTGAACTCTTATGTCATCGATTCCAAGCTGATATGGGAATGCCGAACAAAACTCAATGAAAACTCAACTCAAGAACAACAAGGTCTCCTAAGTTTGGGTTACCGGTTACTCAGGAATAAAAATAAAATAATGGGGCTAATACACTTGCCAAAAGCACAAACGCCACTCACCGGTCCAGAACCTTTCTGTGACAGGCCAATGCACCTATAAGAAAGAGTTTCCGAAGAAGGAAGAACCTGATAGAGAAGCTCTCTGGAGGAATCTTCCGGGAATGGATCATTCCAAGAAGTTCCTTTGAAAATTTAAAACTGCAAAGTTCAAAAACTTACAATAAGTCACACCTCCTTATTAGCTTCCTAACAGTTGCACTGTCTTCTTAGAAAGCATATGATGAGAATTGACCTAGCAGAAGTCGAAGAGGAGGAAACTCCGGTTCACTCAATTGCAGAATGCCTCGGCATTGCAAGCCTGCTCAAAAAATGTAGAATAGCAGTTGCGAAAAACAGCTCTGATGAGGGACATAGTAGATCTTAAGGTCGCAGGTAAGTGAAACTCCAAGCGACCCTAACTCTAAATGCATACAAATTCAGGTATTAATTTAGAAATGTTCGAGCCTCCTATACCAATTTACATTGATTTTACATAGAAATGCAAATGTAGATCTCAAATTTCACAGTCGCACTGTAAATATGAAAAAGAAATAAATTAACCTTCACCTTTTAATTGTGCGATGAATTTCTCCTTCATTTATAAATTTCCTTGTACGATTTGGGTGGCTAACGAACTTCACCTTGGCATTTGGGAGCCGAACTCACCCTGAAAGTCTCTAGGACAATCCCTTCGAAAGTTATCGTGCTTACGGCCTAACGGACGTCCCCACAGACCAGACAGGATTGAATTTGACCACGGATTCGTCATCAGAGTGTCGGACCCTATCTTTTGAGACCATTTTCGGCTTAAAATTTGAAAATTACAGACATTTGGGCATAACTATATCACTCGTTCAAGTAGAACGAGCGCTTGAAAACGAAGGGTTCATAATCTTTTGGAATAAAATTGTTATTAATGTGTTTTTCATATCTATACACTCCCCAACACGTCTTGGCATTGAACCAATAAAATGGTCTCTAATTCATGTTTCAGAGCTGCCAAAATCTGTGAGGGTTGGGGTAAATTTCCAAGCCTTCTACCCATGATCTAAACATGCTCTATGAGCGAAAGATCGGGGGATCTGGGCGGCCATGGCAAAAGATTCACATGGGCTGCTTCACTAAAGTTTGAAATAACTCTGGCAACATGGGGTCGAGCATTTTCTTGCTGAATTATCGGATTCTCGAGCCATTTAAGATAAGGGTGGACATATGGTAATGATATATTTTGGAGATATCGAGGTCATCTTATCCACACCCTCGACAATCTGAGCGACCCTAACTCTAAATGCATACAAATTCAGGTATTAATTTCGAAATGTTCGAGCCAATTTACATTGATTTTACATAGAAATGCAAATGTAGATCTCAAATTTCACAGTCGCAGTGTAAATATGAAAAAGAAATAATTCCAATTAACCTTTCCCCGTCGAAATGCCACTTCCATTCGAAACGCGCTGGATACACTTTCATAACTTCGTGTTTAATTATGCGATGAATTGCTCCCTCATTTATAAATTTCCCTAATTAATGGATCATTTTAATTAAAATTCGCAATTCTTGTCGAAGTCCCTATTATCTTTTTTATAGATGGCCTCTTCTATCTTAATTGTATATTTTCGCATGGTAACAAAAACGTACTCTGAATGAAAATTCTTGACTCTCCGAGAATAATACCGTTCCGAATAAATTCGAAGAGAAAAGCGGATTCTGACAAGGGTTGCATAGCATTTGTTCGATTTGAGAATTTCTAAGTTTTGCCGTTATGTATTAGAACAATGAGAGCGCTGACGCTAAAAACGGTGCTTTTGTGCATTTGTTTCCATCGTTAAAAACGCAAACAGTGTTTTTATTCGGAAGTTTGATTTCGAACTTTTCTAGGCGGTAGCATACACCATTCACTGCCAGATGAACAATAAGTGTTGCTATGCCTCAGGTGAATGAAGGACGGAGTAACAAGGTCAACACAGTTTTCAGATATCCTCTATTCCATTCGAGTGATCGAACCATGGCCCGCTTACGAATCGTGGGTGAAAAGAAGGATAACTTGATGACTCGAAAAAATCTGTTACCTGTTCGATTTTCTGGCCATAGTTTTCGATAGCATGAAGGAATTATTGACGTATGTATCTTTTTGGAAACATAACGAAACAAGGAAGTTTTTCCTTACATTTTTACACCATGTTCAAAAGTTTTTTTTCCGAAATTTCTGCTTACCAGAGATTTACACAGTCATAAATAGTTGCACCTGTTTTCGTCATAAAATCTTGATGAGAGAATTGAGATTTTTTTTTGAAAAGCTAACGAAACAGAGGAAGTTTTCGTTATATTTTTACCACCAAGATTAGTTTTCGACTAATTCTCAATTCTTTCATCAAGATTTTATGAGGAAAACTCGTGCAGGTATTTATGACCCTGTATATCTCGGGTTATCAGATTTTTTAGTGAATACTCTCTAGCAAGAAATGTGAACCATATCTTTAGCTTAGCCCAATTTAAGACCATACAAGGGGCCTATTGCACCAAAATACTTTGCAACTTTTCACTTTGCACTTTTCATCTTTCAAATGACTTACATGGTACGAAACATTCATAATTGAGAAGTGAAATGTGAAAAGTGAAGTGCATAGTGAAAAACACTTCGCAGAAATTAAATACTCTGGGTATGAATTTTTTATCTATTAACATATTTTTTTCATTGTGTCATTCGAAAGATAATTCAATTCTGAATGTTTCTTCTTAATACCATTTTTTTCTATTTCTTACCGCCAGCGACCTGCAGCGTGTTTCATGTTTATTCTATTCCATTTATTTTTTCTGTATTTTGACAGTATGCCTTGATTTACAGACATATATATGATTTTGTTTCTTAAAATCAAAAAGACTTTGAAGCAAACTATTTATCAATCATTATATTCATCAAATATTATATTTTATAACAATGAATATTTTTTTGATGATGAATGCAACATGTCAAACCATATGTTATATATTATACCGACCATTATGATTCCTACATAAATCTTTTTTCAGTTCATTATAAGTTACTTTGTCCAAAACCCTGATATGTTGAGCAAAGTAAGGTATAAGGAAATAAGACAGTTACATAATTTATAGTCCGGTCTATTTAGACCAAAAAATGAGAGTGAAGTTACATAAAGTCCCAACAAGCTAAATTTCTGTGAAGTTGTACAAAACATAATTATAAACAAAGTCTAAACGTTCCTCATCATTCCCCTGTGAGGAAAAAATTTTATTCGAGGTCAAATGTCAAAAAAATGAGTTTTTCGCGATTTTCAGCAAAACGGTAAATTTTATCATAAAAGTACCTCAGACAAAAATTGTAGATCATAAAATTATCTATAAAAAATGTATTGATACTTTTTTCTTACGAGCCACCGTTTCTGAGATATAACGATTCAAAAAGTTATAACTACGCGCTAAGTACACTACGTCACAGGTGGCGTGGCAACGTGTCCATATTATTTCGATAACGACTTTTATAACTTTTTGAATCGTTATATCTCAGAAACGGTGGCTCGTAAGAAAAAAAGTATCGATACATTTTTTATAGATAATTTTATGATCTACAATTTCTGTCTGAGGTACTTTTATGATAAAACTTACCGTTTTGCTGAAAATCGCGAAAAACTCATTTTTTTGACCTTTGACCTTGAATTAAATTTTTTTCCTTACAGGGAAATGATGGGGAACTTTTAGACATTGTTTATAATTATGTTTTGAACAACTTCACAGAAATTCAGCTTGGTGGGACTTCATGTAACTTCGAATGTCTAAATAGACCGGACTATGTATGGATCATAATGGTATATAGAACATAGGATTTGACATGTTGCATTCAATTAAAAAACTATTCATTGTTATAAAATAATATATTCGATAAATATAATAATTGAGAAAAATTTTGCTAAAAAATCTCTTTGATTACAAGAAACACAATCATATCTCTAAATGAAAACATACTGTCACAATACACAAAAAATAGATGGAATAGAATCAACATAAGACACGCTGCAGGTCGCTGACGACAAGAAATAAAAAAATAGTGTTCAGAAGAACTATTCAGAATTAAATTATCTATCGAAGCACACAATAAAAAAGGTATGTTCCAAGAGAAAAAAATTGATAGAGCCACGACGCCTGGCGTCTTAATTCTTTTCTTCGACTTTTACGCACATCTCAAGTCAACTTGTACCAAATATAGAATGAAAAATACGCATCCTTCTCGAGTAAAATTACTTTACCAAGATAAGTGAATCACCCTGTACATACTTCAATAATTCCTTTATGCAATCAGAAACTACGACCGAAAAACCGATCAAGTAACTGAATTTTTCGAGTCCTTCAGATATCCTCCATTTCACTCGTGATTCGTAAGGAAGCCATTGTTTAAACTTCAAGTGAAATATGAAAGAATAGGACTGAATGACTCAAAAGTCTGTTACCTATTCGGGTTTTCGGCCATAGTTCTTGATTGCATGAAGGAATTATTGACGTATGTATCTTTTTGAAAAGCTGGCAAAACAGAGAAGATGTTCTTTACATTTGTACACCGAGTTTATAATACTTTTTTGGAGTAGTTCTCAATCTTTTCATCGAGATTTTATGACAAAAACAGGTGCAGCTACACTACTGGAAAAAATTAAAGGATCAAAAAAAAATTCCAAATTTTTCGGCAATTTTCAACATGCCGTAACTTTGAGAGGAATGGTCGTACAAGAAATTTAAAATAGGAAATTATAGCTCCAAGTGTCTAGTTTTTGGATTAGAAAACAACAAAAATTTTAAGTTTCAGTGGTTTTTGAGTAATGATAGAAAAATCGGCAACAAAAAAATTCTCAAAATTTTACCACTTTTTTTTTGTCTACGAGCGTGGAAATTCTATTTTTGCATAAAAGTTATGATGATGGGATACTCTGTCAATTCAGCTTTAATTAATTTTTTTATTGACCTCAATACCTCCACTTCTCGCCGAGATATCGGTCTTCAAATGGAAAAGGATACATTTGTTTTTGATTATCGATTTCTCAGCAACCAATGATCGCACAGAAAATTGAAGAAGGGATTCAAGACCTTAAATGAACTCCCATTAATGAACAACCATTGCTTATTCATAGAAATTTTTTTTCTTCATGTCGCATCAATATAAAAATTTAACAAAAAAAAGGGCTTTTGGTGGTTTCTTGGAAAATCTACCGCTGGATCGGAAATGTTGAGGAAACCAATAATGTTAAGTGTGACTTTCACAGTTCAATATGTTGATGGAAACCTTACGAAGAGCCAACTCAATTCAGCGAGCTGTTTTTTTGTTTGACTCGATTGAATTTTTGAAAAAAATAAGGATCACGTTTTTTGCCCTGAGAAGCTTACAATCTTTAAAAAAGGCAAAAAAGAACTTTCTCGAGCTTTTTCCACATTTTAATTGTAGATAGAACATAAATTTCAGAAAAAAAATAAAATAAACTAACAAATAAAATTTTTATTAATTTAATAACGGGTATTGCCACCCCTGTTTTTCCATTTGAAGACCGATATCTCGGCGAGAAGTGGACGTATTGGGGTCAATAAAAAAATAAATTAAAGCGGAATTAACACAGTATCCCATCATTATAACGATTATGTAAACATGAAATTTCCACGCTCGTAGACAAGAAAAAAAAAGGGTTGTAAAATTTTGAGAATTTTTTTGTTCCTGATTTTTCTATCATTACTCGAAAACCACTGGAACTTAAAATTTTTGAAGTTCTAATCCAAAAACTAGACACTTGGAGCTACAATTTCCTCTTTTAAAATACCTTGTACGACCATTCCTCTCAAAGTTACGGCATGTTGAAAATTGCCGAAAAATTTGGAATTTTTTTTTGATCCTTTAATTTTTTCCAGTAGTGTATTCATGACCCTGTGTATCTTGGGTTATCAGAAGTTTTAGTGAATAATTTTTCGCAAGAAATGAGCACCATATCCTTAGCTTAGCCAAATATAAGACCGCAAAGTTTAATATTCTCCTAACGTGCAGAATATAATTTTGAACCTTTCCAAGTTTTAAACTCAGAAAACAATCTATCGAGCCAAGGCTAATCACAATCGAATTCACTTGACCCAATCTGGAATGCAAATTCTACATTTTCTTGTGGTCAAAACGGGATCTGGGCCCCGTTTCCCGGAGCCACGCGACACCAGAATCGTAGGCCCGGCCTTCGTGTATGGTTCAACGCTGTACCTCCGAAAGATCGATACGACCCTGCTGGGAAAGAGCGACTTTTAACCGCACCCTGTTTCTCTTTTCTTCGACTTAACACGGCCGCTAGCCCTCTTGGTATGTCTGTTTTTTCACCTTATCGACTCGCTGTTGAACCTTTCCTGTTTCCTGTGGGACCCCATGGGGTATACGCTGATGAAAAGGCTGAAAAATGGAACACATTCCGGAGTGGCTCCGCGTCTCTCGATGCTATGCGTTGTTTGTAATTTATGGCGTACATACAAGAGATATTGAGGGGCATTCGCGTAAGATAAGGGCTTATTTAAGCATCAGTTTCATACTGTTTTCACTGTATCATTTTTGGAAGTAGTTTGTTTCTGTCCTGTATTGTATTCGAGCGAAATTTGATTTTGCATCTTTAACAGTTAGGATTCAGAAAATCTGAGTTCAATTTCAGAAAAGGCAACATGTATTTCGGAAGAGAAATATTTAAATGAATTTGAGAATAGAGAATTTCAGAAGGACGAAATTGAAAATTCAGATCAGGAAGTTAGAATTCAGAATAAATAATTGAAATTCAGAAACGGCAAATTGAATTTCAGAAGAGAAAAGTGTATTTCAGACATTATTAATTCACTTTCAGAAAATCTATTACAAAGATGGTAAGCAGGGGACATATCTGTGTAGTATCTACGTACTTCGAGAGTCGACAATACCCACGAGAACCATTATGATTATTTTCCCCATGAAATCGTGACTCAATTTGAATTACATACATTATTAGGTGAACATAGATATGACTATGCATACATATTCATTAATTCTGAAATATATTCAACGAATTCTAAATAACAATTTTCTATTTCTGAATTACAATTTCTTTTTTCTGAATTACATATTACTATTCTGAAATTCATATTGGCGTTTCTGAAATTCCCTATTCTGAATATTATCACCCCACTATTCTTACAATTTCCATTTTCTGAAATTCAACGTACTTTTTTCAATAACATTTTACGTTTTTTGAAATACAAATGGAAACGGTGTAGTGTATCATGTGCACTCTTTATATTCTTCATTTATATCACGAAACATCAACATTGATGTGAAGTTGTTCATTACTCGCCTACTTATGCCAAGTTTCTGCCAACAATTAATTCCAGAAAAACTTAACAAGGTACATTTTTCGACAGAATTTGCACATTGTTGATGAGGAAGTCGGTCTAAAAATATTCTATATGTGACTTTGAGTAATCCATAATTGAAGCTGACAGTTCAGCATTTTGAGACGTTATGAACACGTGGTGAGTGATATGTCCTTCCTACAGAAGTTCATTTTATTAATGTTACTTTTTGAACTTACCGAATTTCAATTTTCGCTACTTTATTTGCTGTTTCGTCATACCATGACTTATTCAGAAATATAGATAGACCCTGAGCGTGATATTAGTGCGATGAATTTGAGGATAATATAGGTACACAAAGCAAATGTTTGTTTTTGTTTTGAAATTTGACAGGTCAATATAAATGAATTGGGGTCGTTATGGCTAGGTGAGCCCGCCGGAAACTGCGACTATACAGGGTGTTACATAATAGTATGACACAACTTGAAGGGGTGAATCTACATGTAATTTTAAGAAAAAAGTTTATATAAACATGGGCCCTCGAAAGCTTCTTTACGGAGCTACAGGATGTTGAAATTGGCAGAAAAATTCAGTCCAAATTTGGAATGAGAGCTAATTTCAAAAGTTTCCATCATTGCACGCCCTGAATCTTAACTAGAATTTACAGGGTGTTTTCTTTTCCGGAGCCATGCCTCTTTTTTCCCTCTCAAACTTTTTTGCGGTACGCCACGTAAAATCAATTTTTGATATCTTCATTCAATTTAAAAAACCTTGTATACTCCTGAATTTTTTCGTATCTGTAATGTATTTGGGTTATTATAAGATCAAACACTTTATTGGTGATCTCGTTTATTACATACCACATTCAACATTAATTTACATAAATTCAATTTTCCGACCAATTGCTAACTGGCTGTCGCTAACAATGGTTAATCACCTGTACAATTGCGACATGGGCATTATATTTACATGCGTACCTACATCACAGTATCTTTAACCGTGTTCGATTGGAACATTATTGAAAGATTGTATGTTATTCGCTAAATAAATAAAATAATAGAAATACTCCATAGCTATGCCCAAAATTTGCTTTTATATAAGTACATATGTGCGGTTTCAGCAGGTGTGTCAAAGCCCATTCAGCACATGTTTACAGCGATCGTTCTAGGACTTTGACCACAAGTCTTCATTCTGTGACGTTTAGGAAACCAGTAAACTCCCTTCAGTATATTTATCACATGAAACCTACTCTTCACAAATACTGACTGATTGAGTTAAGCCATAAACATGATCACATCCAAGCAATACCACATCTTTCATTCCCAGAAAAGATTTTACTGATAAATAACCACAATCAAGAATTTCCTTAAACCCAGCTCCGAAATAAAAACGTAATAATCAATAGAAAAACAAGGTTTTTCCATTGGAGCCCTGTCACTGGGAAAACCAGCCGCAGATGATTAATTCGACCACAACGTCCCGGAAAACTTATTAGTTCGAGAAACCCCCTCGTCTTCGGAAAAACTGTGGAAGTTGGAAAAACAAAATCGTACCGTCTGATGTAAATTTTCCGGGCGGCATTGCTCTTTCGGGCCGAGTTTTCCAGACCCATCGGCTGCGGTGCAAACTTATGTCCCGCTGGGAAATCACGACCGAGCCAACGGAGCTGCAGATTTTAACAAGGATTTAATTTTATAACGCATATGGCGTCAATTTTATCAACTCGATTATGACCTCCGTAAATAATACGTTTCAACATTGTTCATCGGTTACTCCTTGCATCGGAAAGATAAGATTTGTTTTTTTTTAGATATAAAATTATGGTTGATTTTAACCTCAGATCAATAAAGAAACACAGATATGTCCTGTCAAATGTAAACAGACGCAAAAATGAAGAAAAGATCTTTATGTACCGGGTGTCCTAAATTCGTTGTCTAGTGAGGGGATCTCAAAACAGATGAGCTAGAAAAAAATGAATGAAGAAAAATTGATTACTTCAATTAAGTCTACTGGAAAAAGTGCCTGTATAATGTTTAAGTTTCATGTTTATAACTTCAGTAATAAATAAGTTTTGGGAACTTTTTATTTGACACCATTCTCAAATGTTCTCTAATAGTTCGAAAACGGTTTGACTTAGAAGGTTGCGGTTTTTACCAAATGAATTCCCTCAGAAATCGAGCCCGAAATGTGCCACTCATTTTGATCTAGCTCATCGGGTTTCTGAGATCCCCTCACTAGACAATCAATATAGGACACCCGGTACAAATTCCCCAAATAATGTAAAATTCGCAAGACATGTGAAAAACATGATTGAATACAAACAGCAACAGTCCAGAGTTGAGCACAGTAAGTAGCGCGGGTTGATGATTAGTATTATAAACTAATAGTAGGTATTAATTTAATAATCTTTCTCTCATTCTGTGAATCTACAATTAGTTAAAGAATTTACCACTGCTAATAACCATAAGGCGGATGTGACTTATTTCCAATAATGATAAAAATAAAAGTTGCATAATTGTAGTGAATAAATTTCTTCGATCAGTGAGGAATGATATCAACATTTTATAAAATCTTTTTTGTCGTAAAATACTATTTATCCAAAGTCTGTCTACATTTTTCTGATTTGAACTCTAACTTTGACAATTAATTTTCTAATTCTTAACTATAATTTTTCGTCAGCCCGGAAGAACGTCATGCAGACAGCTAGCAGAATCTATCCGGTATACCCACATCAATTCAGTCATTGTTTTCCCAAACAACATTAACCTGTTAGGTGGCGCCGGTTTCCGTAAATGGAAGATATACACTGGATGAACAAATACAATAATCCCTCCGCCGATCCTACGGCCACCTGTTCACCCGTCTACCTTAATCGCACAGACCGAAAAGCTTTTTGGTAACCGAGAATATGTCTCCCGTATATTGCTTATCGGATTAATCTCTTTTGAAAGCCTTTTAAAATTGCAAGGAAATCCGGGATCCGCGCCGACAAAATTCTCTTTTAATCGATTTCTAGCGTTGCATGAGGGTTTTGGACTGAAATGAACAATCAGCTTTTTGGGATGCCTCTTTCGGTCTTTATTTCATTCGAACGAATAGTCCTGTTATATTCGAAGAACAACGCATGAAGTTCAGATGTTGGTTTGCTAGACAGTCTATTGGAACCGATTGAAACATATGTCTGTGAACAAATACGAGGGACTTTGGAAGTTGATTTCTCGATGAAAATAAGCAGGGGTATTTGATATAAATTTTTTTCGAAATTGACCTACCTTCCAAGATACAGCCTTTGGAAGGTGTTCCCCTCCGATTTTCATTAAAAAATGGTTTTCGTGGAACAGATTTCTGAAAACAAAATTCTCTTATGGTTTCCCATTCGATTCTGGATAAAAAAGTATCCTGCAAAATTTCCGTACACTCGATACTTTTCTCGGAAAAAATAAAAACTCACAAGCAGTTATGATCACTGTTCATTCCAATTCATCGTATTACTATTCCATAGAATGAATATTCTAAGATATTGTATGTCTATAACAGGAGATAAAAATGTTCTATAAATCTTTCTGAAGGTATAATTACTAATTTCCGGAAGAAAATTATATCCGGAATATTTTAATTTCACAAATAGAACTTTCTTTCGATTAATAAACATAACTGATGAAACCAATTTTGAGCATAAACAATGCTTAAGAATATTCATTCTACGGAACATACGATGAAATGGAATGAACAGTGATCATAACTGCCCAGGAAAGTATCGACTGTATCGAAATTTTGTGAAAGACTTTTTTTTCTAGAATTGAATGGAAAACCATAGGAGAATTTTATTTTTCGAAAATCTATTCCACGAAAACAAGTTTTGAAGGAAAATCATAAGGGGTTATAATTTTCAACCCCTAATAATACAATTATGGGATCACAAAAATTGTGTGAGCAACATCTCCTTAATGAATCATATTAGGTATAGTTTTATGACCCAGTGTTTTTAGGACTCCTAAAAAAAAACTAAAACTGGTCATCGCTTTCCAAAGGCTGCATATTGGAAGGGAGGTCAATTTGGAAAAAAATCATATGAACCACAATTACGAATTTAATTTTGGAGTGCCTAGACGAGTACCTTGCATTTCTTAGCAGCAGAGGTTTTGATTTTTTGTTTGAACTTAATTTTTATTTTTGAAATTTCTGACTTCCAATTTGTATTTGTTGTTTGAATTTCTCAATGCTATGGAATAAAAATTGATTTAATTTTATTTTCGTATGAGGCTAATTAGGAGTTTTGAAAGTAGTGTATTTCAATAGGGATGTCGACTCATGTTACGAATTCATATAAATTGAGGTTTTCCTCATAGGAAGAAGTTTCTGCAATCCAAAAAAACCATTTAAGTGATCTCATTATTCTTTTTAAATTAAATAAAGCTCATTTAAATAATGTTAAACAGAATAGTTCGATTATTCGTTACAAGATCGATGATCTACAATTTTCCCTGATTGTCGCAAATTTCTTTGCTGAAAACAAGGATTTTTGGCAGCAGAGGTTAGAAACGGAAAATGTCTTCGTAAGTATTGAACTTTTAAGCCAAATTTATTATTACAAATAAAAGAAACACCTCATACAGCATTTATAGACCGACGTATTCATTTTCAAGGCTTAGATGGAACTTTTCCACAAGGAATCAGGCAAAATGAATTCGCTTTGACAGAAGTTTGTTTATCGGATATTGACGTAATCATCATAACATGACAAAATTGAGCATTTCTGCGGAAATGTTGA
This sequence comes from Propylea japonica, assembly GCA_013421045.1. Lineage (NCBI taxonomy): Eukaryota > Metazoa > Arthropoda > Insecta > Coleoptera > Coccinellidae > Propylea > Propylea japonica. Next base: position 27,521,907 of record CM024242.1, read on the forward strand.
ATTCTCTTTTCATTTACGTATTTTTTATTGGCAATTATTATATTTTCAAGAAAAAAAGAATTTGTTCATGTTAGTAAATCATCTTTAAAATAAAATAAATTTCAAAAAAAAGTCAACATCCCTATTTCATCATGTTTGATGGTTGAAACGTTATACGTTTCAAACAGTTGCACCAAAAGAACACAAATTTAATGATAAGATTTTCAAAGGACTAAAAAGTTTTGTTGTAACACCGGCGGATAAAAAACAAAGTAACACGGTTCCAGGTTGTTCTGTCGCAATAGGACGACCCCCTATGCGATGAATATTCATCTGCTTTCGGGTAAAGCTCATTCGGTCGATTGATCCGGCTATAATCGAACCGGATTCCAATGCGAGAACCGAATCGTTAGGATGTAGTTCCTGCATTTACAGAGGTCGCTACATTATTGTCTGGAAATCTTGAATGTGAGACGATGGTACGAACAAAGTGTAATCACATAGATATTGATTTGGATCCCGGCAGAAATAACGCTTCGTATCTAAAGCAGAATCTGTTCAGTCGAAGGAGAGATAGAAAATGTTCTCCTGATACATATAGAGTGTGTTTGGTCACGAGTTAGCGATAATTTAAGGTCATCAAATATACCTAATATTATCGACAAAAACACCCAAACTTGAAAGTTTACGCCCTTAGTTTTGGAGTAGCCCCCATTTTCAATTTACTTTTTTATTTTCGTTGACCCTTCCAAATAATATCGATTTCTTTGGACATAAAGGTCCTACAGTAGTGAAAAAAATGTTTTTGAAAGATGATACTACCACCTTTCATTGAAGTATTACAATATAAGAACATTCAACTTGAAAACGCCATAAAAAAATTCTTTAAAAAAGTTCAAAGTGAAAATATGTACTGATTTTCTCAGTAAATCCAGAATTGTACAAGAACTAGCATTATAATTTTTTTTCAAGGACAGAAGCTACAAAACAACACTCACATCATTTCTGTAAGTTACTTGATTTGAGAGTTATTGCTGCTCGAACATGATCACTACGCGTGCAAAATACACAAGACAGGTCGCCATGAAGGCCACTGCCTGTCTACAGAGCAGATGCGGCCATTTTGAGCAATTTTTATGATCAATTTGTTTGTTTTATCATTGAAAATTATCGAAAGTACAGTACTGAGGTTTTTTTATTTTATAAATTTTCATAAGGGTCATGTTCGAACAGCAATAACTCTCAAATCATGTAACTTGCAGAAATGATGTGAGTGTTGTTTTGTAGCTTGTGTCCTTGCGTGTTAAATCATTGAAAAAAAAAAAATTAAACTTCGATGTGCTAGTTCTTGTACTATTGCGGATTTACTAAGAAAATCAGTACACATTTTCACTATGAACTTTTTTGAAGAATTTTTTTATGGCGTTTTCAAGTTGGATATTTTTATATTGTTATACTTCAATGAAAGGTGATATCATCTTTCAAAAAACATTTTTGTCACATCGCAACCCTGATACTAAAACTCTTCTACGAATTGTAGCACATGAAATTACACGGTAATTCTCTTTGGAATTTCGACCTGAATGCCAGTACCGTCACTGACCTATTTCTACTGGCTGATTCGGCAATATACCGATCATAGACTAACTAAACGGAGAATAGATGAGACACTAGTAGAACAAGCTTCAACGCCATCTTTTTTTGTACAACATTACTAATTCGTGAAAAAAGCTCAATTGAAAAAGGAATCTGTATCGTAAAGCTGTCTCAAAAAGAATTCTGTAGTGCACCTTTTGAATAGGTAGGTACACCCATATACAAGAGGCAAAAAATTTTTTGAAATTCAATTTCCAAAAGGAAATCAGAAATGGATTCGTGCAAGTTATCGATGAGTGAGGAAATTTATTTTCATGAAAATAATACCTGTAACGAACTTTCATCTGATTTTCTTTTGGAATCGAGAAATGAGGATCAATAATCAAATTCTGTATAGAATAAAAATTTATTAACTGAAATAGGTATCACCAATTGAAAGTACAGATTTTTTCATAAATATCTAATCAATAAACTAATAATTGCATTGAAAACATTCTCAAAAACTAAAACTAATGAATTCAATAATACAAAATATGAATATTTACCGACTAAACTTATTCAATACATGAAAAACTTTTTTGAAAACTACGAGTATCTTAATTCTTATAGTTAACAGAATATACATGTAAATTTTATAATTACCTTCTTGCATCTCGATTTTCACATCCAATAACACAGCACGTCTTCACTCTTGCAGGCAAATCGAAATTTATTATATTTCAAAAAGAACGTGTCAAACCACTCCTTGTGTCAGTTGACAATTCAAAGGTTTTTTGATAATAATGATTTTACATACTTACTATTTTCTCGATAGGATTTCCATGAATGCAACGACATCTAACTATCAAATTGAAAATAATTTTTCGTGTATTAGTCTCCTCCTCCGACAGATGTCGCGGAATATACGAGTGGCTCATCTATTTTATTAGTTTGTCTATGATACCGATCTTCTCGAATCGTGGTAACACGAGGACGACCACTTCAAGGTATACTTTGCACTCTACCACCGTTCACCGTTCAATCTATTGCCTTTCTGATGGCGTGAGTGCCATTCTAGTTCTGTCAAATCCAGACAACTATACAGTTTTTGATCTAACCGGTACTCAAAACGAAAAACTACTGATACATAGAAACGCACACATTTGACAAAATCACATGACATGACATGAATATGAACATATATTGTTTCGTAATGTTATCGTTTTATTTGGTTATCAACAAGTTCTTTTTGTTGTAACAATATGTTGAATCTTGATTATTGTATCTCCACTACAGGGGATTCAAACTGGAATGGAATCTATACTTTCAATATCAATAATAATAACATTTGCCATTCTTTTTTTCTGATTTCTCATTTGCATTAATCGTTGTTATCAAATTAGTCCGGTCTATTTAGACCAAAAAATGAAAGTGAAGTTACATAAAGTCCCAACAAGCTGAATTCCAGTGAAATTGTTCAAAATATAATTATAAACAATGTCTAGAAGTTCCCCATCATTCCCCTGTAAGAAAAAATTTAATTCAAGGTCAAAGGTCAAAAAAATGAGTTTTTCGCGATTTTCAGCAAAACGGTAAGTTTTATCATGAAAGTACCTCAGACAAAAATTGTAGATCATAAAATTATCTATAAAAAGAGTATCTATACTTTTTTTCTTACGAGCCACCGTTTCTGAGATATAACGATTCAAAAAGTTATAACTACGCGCTAAGTACACTACCTCATAGGTGGCGTGGAAACGTGTGCATATTATGACGATAACGACTTTTAAAACTTTTTGAATCGTTATATCTCAGAAACGGTGGCTCGTAAGAAAAAAAGTATTGATACATTTTTTATAGATAATTTTATGTTCTACAATTTTTGTCTGATGTACTTTTATGATAAAACTTACCGTTTTGCTGAAAATCGCGAAAAACTCATTTTTTTGACCTTGGGCCTTAAATAAAACTTTTTCCTTACAGGGGAATTATGGGGAACTTTCTAGACATTGTTTGTAATTATGATTTGAACAACTTCACAGAAATTCAGCTTGTTGGGACTTTATGTAACTTCGAATGTCTAAATAGACCGGACTAAATCTTGTTGTTCAATACAATTTTTTATTGAATATCTATTTCTGTTTCAGGTATGTACAACTGGAAAATTGATGGACTCGTTTAAGCTCAGAAAATGTGTAAGTTGCGTTTAAATAGTTTCAATTCAAAGACTACTGACAACACCATGCATTCATTTATAATTTCAGTATTAGTTTTCATTTCATATCTACTATCTGTACTATGTAGTTGCATCACAGAATCCTTCGATTTATCGATTTTATTTCAATCGAAGTCGATTTAAATCTAACCCTTTATCCAGTTGGAAGTGTTGAGAATTGTAGAGGTAATGAAAGATGAAGGAAGTCAATGGGTGATGCATGACCAGGTTAAGTGGTGATAGCAGGCATTCAACCTTCTGCACGGCAGGCGTCGAAGAAGACATCAGAAACGGCTACTTGGAGAAGTTTCTCGAACTGGTCATAATATGTATTAATCAATTCAGAAGAGCTCAGGAAATTTGTGAAATGCTATAAAATATTCGATAAACCTCTTGATTTTGTTTGGACCGAGAACATGACACCGTTTTGGATGGACCGTACACGGTGAGGAAGAAGATAGACGAAGTGGTTTATAGAATTTAAATAGCCATAGAACCAAGATGAAGGTTGTTCATTCAAAAAGACTTAAGTTCTATTATGGCGCGACTATGGTTTTTGATCAGGACGACCAAATTTAAAGGGCAAACAGTGTTACGAAAATGATTCGGACGGTGACAGCGACAGTTTTGAAGAAAATTCTGAAATTTCCTGAGCAGGAGCTTTCGAGCGCTCGTTCATTGTTTGGGCAATGAGCCTATTACCCAAAATTTTATATTTTTTTATATAATTATTTATGTAAGAATGCAGAATCTCAGCACAATCGGAATTATATTCTGGAATTTATTCAGAAATTGAAATATGCAAAAAATATGAATGAAAAAATGTAAATGATTCTGATGATGCGATCCTCTTGAAATTTTCAATGAACATTCAGTGTATCAGTTTCCATTCACAAAATGAGTTCAACCTGAACCACAAATTCTGTTATGGAAATATAAAGATTCTTCTTTCCAATATTCCAATTGAATTTTATGATTCTGGTACACTATGGCTACGAAATTTTGAATGGACATTTGGTATACCGATCTCCATTCACTAAATAAATTTCACTCGAATCGAATATCTTCTTATAGAAATATAAAGTTTGTTCTTTGCTATATTCTAATTGAATATTCTATGGGTCTGTTCACACTATGGCTACAAAATTTTGCATGAGGCTTGTTATGAGCATTGTGCAATTGGCCGTTACATTTCATTCCGATTGGTTTCGTTTTTTCTGAGATATTGAGGAACACTCTGTACCATTTGGCTGGTTAACGAACTTTGCCGAGCCATTTGGGACCAGAACTCATCCTGATAATTTCGAGTCTTTAGGACATTCCCTTCAAAAGTTATTGTGCAGAATTGAATGTGACCACGAAGTCGTTATCAGGGGGTCTAACTCTATCGTATCGAGATCAAATTTCTGAGTTGAAAGATGTTAACAGAATAGTTGGTGATTTCAGTTTTGAAGGTAATTTTGGTAACAGTGTCAGCATTTTTTTAATTCGTAACAATATGAATTGAATATTAAACATTCGGTTCCTAGCCAGCATTAAACACGTTCAGGCGATTTCGAATACGGATACTTGAATTTTAGCGTTTTCAATGAGAGCTAGAGGCGTATTGAAATTCCGAAACGCACTTGGCCTCTGCAGAACACATTTTCCAAACGAAACAAAAGGCGGTCTCTCATCGTCATTCAGGACGCAACCCAACCACCCCAGAGGATGAAGGGAATCACAGCAGATCCTTGTAATATCCCGCCATTTCAATTGTAGCTCGCACCCCACGGTCCGAATTCTTGAATTTTCATACCGCCGTCTCCATTCCTGCTATGAGCAGCGTTGTTCTTCGCCTTCCATGAATTGTAACACATCAAAGTTACAAGGTGTAACATTTCGTAACATCACTAGGTCGCTAGGCTCTTGTATGAGCGTCTTTCAAGCGGAAATCTCAGTTATTGAAAGATGTCTTGATATATAGTGTTTCCCAATAAGGTTGTAGAATTTTGTAAGGTTTTGGCGGCCATATTTGTTTATCAATTTTGACGTTCGAAGTGTCATTTTATTCAGAAAGGTTCAAAGTTTTACCATGAAAAGTTTCACGCTCACACAACGTTTGGAAATCGTCCAAATTTATTACGCAAATTCGCGTTCGCCGGTGGCCACGCGAAGAGAGTTTCAACGTCTGGCTGAACGGCTTCGTTAACAAGCAGAATTGCCGATATTGGAGCGATTCTAATCCACAAGTGGTGCAAGAAAGACCTTTGCATCCACAAAAGATCACAGTTTGGTGTGGATTGTGGAGTGGTGGCATCATCGGGCCGTATTTTTTCCGAAATTACGCCGGACAAGCCGTTACTGTGAACGGCCAGCGCTATAGCGACTTGCTGCGTGAATTTCTCTTCCCGAAATTTGATGAAATTGGTGACGACGATCTTTATTTCCAACAGGACGGCACCCCCCCCACACATTTCGAACGACAACATGACTTTATTGCGCGATAAGTTCGGCGACTCATTAATTTCGAGAAACGGCCCCATCGCCTGGCCGCCAAGATCGTGTGATTTAACGCCCTTGGACTTTTTTTTATGGGGATATGTGAAATCACAAGTGTACAGCAACTCTCCAGCGACAATTCAAGACCTTGAGGAGAACATTACGAGGTGTATCGAGGCCATACCACAGGAAATGCTAGGCCGAGTCATGGAAAATTGGGTCAAACGAATTAAGGTCTGCAAACGAGCTCGTGGAGGCCATTTGAACGATATCTTGTTTAAATCATGAACTTATACACCATATCTTTCGAATAAATGTTTGAGAACCAAAATCGGTTAATTTGTTGTTGTTTTATTCAATTTCAAAGTTCTATCAAGCTTATTGGGAGACACTGTAAATCTAGAAAAAAAACTATCAGAAGTGCGATATAGCCATACACTCAGATAGTCAAGCTGCTATTAAAGCACTGAGCTCCTACGTCATTGACTCAAAGATGATCTGGTAGTGCCGGAACAAACTCAATAAGGTAGGCACAAAAAAAAAGGTCTTTTTAATTTGGGTTCCCTGGCATTCGGGAAGCCAATACACTTGCCAAAGAGGGAGCACGAACCTCACTCATCAGCCAAGAACCCTTCTGTGGTATAGGTAGATTTACCTATAAAAAGCAGTTTCTGGAGAAGGAGAAAGCCAAGAGGGAAAAACTCTGGCGTAATCTTCCAAGGATGGATCATTCCATTAAGTTCTTTCGGAACTTCGAAAGAGCAAGATCCAAAAGAAATCTGTATCTAAGTAAGAAACAATTACACCTTCTTACAGGCTTTCTTACAGGACACTGTCGCCTCAGGAAGCACCTGTTGAGGACAGGATTATCGGACACTGACGAGTGTAGGTTCTATGGGGAAGAGGAAAAAATTCTCATTCACCTAGTCACGGAATGCTTTGGCATTGCGAGCCTAAGGAGATAATGCTTTGGGCGAGAAACTTGTAACAGTGCGGAAAAAGCCTCATTGAAGCCTTCACAAATATTGGATTTTATCAGATCTCTGGAATTGGAAGACGAGCTATGAGGGTATGGTCCTAACAGCTCTGTAAGGGGGCCCAATAGACCTTAAGGTCGCAGTGAACTGTAACCCCTTTTTCAAACTAAACTTGAACTAAACATCAATAGGATTGACACATTGACGGTGTTGAAGACCTTTTTAAGCGCTCTGAGTTTTACGAGTGCTATTCAGTTTTGCCCAAATGTCTGTAATTTTCTAATTTCAACCCGTAAATGGTCTAAAACGATAGAGTTCGACTACCTGATGAGTAATTCTTGGTCAAATTTAATTTTGTCCGTGCGACCGTCAGTAAACACGATAATTCTCGAAAGGATTTTAAAAAAACTTCACAGGTTTTCACTCCCAGTCTCCGAAACAGAAATAATTAAAAATAATTCAATTAATATGAAGTGCTTCTGCAAAAATCTATGCACTTATTTGTCAGGAGCAAATTACTTTCGAAAAAATTGTTGCCTAAGAAAGGAAATAAATGAAAAGGATAATGTAACGTTTCGGTGCCTATATCAGACACCTTCTTAAGACAAACTTGTAAAATCTTCGGAATTGTGTGTTTCTCATTTGCAGCCTCGTTGACATTGAAAGTTGTCAACACTTAAGAGATGTTGATCTATTTAATTTTGAAATTTTCTGATGTCATTTTTTTCTTCAATAAATCGATCCGAATACGATCTATTCCAACTGAACAATCGGCCAAATTATCTACTTCATCTAACAAAATACATGTGTATTCCTTAATTTTCCTAATATAATTATCAGTTTTCTTCATTAGAATCTTTTTGTTGTTCCAGTTCATCATATGTATGATCTCCGCTATTTGAACATACATGATCAGCGATTTGCGACCTTGTAATGTCTCTATTTGCGATGTTGTTCTTATGTTTCCGTTTTCTTATCTCTAAAGGTATTGATGTCTCTCCTGTATAAGATTTTCCACATAAACAGGAAATATTTTTAAACACAATTTTTTAATTTTTATGTCTAATTCATTGGTTTCATTCTGGTTAGAATGGATCTCAAATCACTTTGTGTTTTGAAAACAGTTTTTACTTTGAATTTGGAAGCAGATTATATTTCAATCGATCTTTCGGAAGGATTGTTCTAGAGTCTTGAAATTATCAGGATAGGTTCGGTTCCTAAGTGCCACGGTTAAGCTCGTTAACCAGCAAAATCGTACAAAATTTCCGTTCTTCAATATCTCAGAAAGAACAAAACCGACGCAAGATACTCATGAAAAGCCTTATACTAAATTTTGTAGCCATAGTATTGGCAGAACCATAGAAAAATCAATATAAATATTGAAAAGAATAATCCTTATTTTTCACAACAAAATATTCGATTCTAATTAAATTCATTTTGAAGCCGAAGATTCTTATACTGAATGTTTATGCAAATCTTCAAGAGGCATAATCAGAACTATAGAATAAATTTTTTTCTGAATTTTCCATTTTTTCGAATGATTCAGAATTTGTCGATTTGATTGAGCTGAAGTTATGCCGTAAATGTTTCGATGCCAATTCAAAGCAGTATTCAAAAATTTGTGGGAGTTGTGTTCATACAATCATAGAAAAAGTCTAGTATTGAATGTCCCTATATCTGGGTAGTTCATTATAACGTGAATAAAACACTTTTCCAGATTAAAAAACTTTAGTGATTTTAATGTCTCAACATGTTTCGAGCTGTAAGAAGCTCAATTTCAGGAGGAAAAGGAAACGAAAGTGAAGCTAGAAACAGAAAACTCGTGGAGAAACGACAGCAAAGCCAAATATAAAACATCAATAATTGAAATAAATACATTACCCAACTTTAAAAAAAACAAAGACAAAGAAGAAAAACTTAAAACAAGCAAAATAGATATAAAATCAGTTGATTTTAATTCAATTTTAAAAAATACAAAAAACAGTGACATCACAAATCGAAAAATTAAGAAAATTAGAAAAAGGCAGAATGGCAACAGAATAAACTTACAGTTCCTGTAAGTTTATTCTGAAATTTTTTGATTTTTTATTTCACTATTCTTTGTATTTTTTAAAAATTGACTGATCAACTGATTTTATATCTGTTTTAATTGTTTTAACTTTTTCTTCTTTGTTTTTTTCTTGAAGTTAGGTAATGTTTTTAATCTAATTATTGATTTTTTTTATTTGACTCTCGTTTCTCCATGAGTTTTCTGTTTTTTGCTTCACTTTCGTGTTTTTTCCTCCTGAAGATGAGCTTCTTATAGTTCGAAACATGTTGAGACATTAAAATCACTTATGTTTTTATCTGGAAAAGTGTTTTATTCACCTTGAAATAGAAAAAGTCTATCGTAATAACGAAAAAATTTGAATTTCCCTTTTAAACATTTTTCGATTGGAATGAAATATAGTTTGAGGATGTAAATTGGCAAAGTGGATGTTCACGCAGATTCTCAAAAGGATTGTGAAATCAGAACCATAAAAGTTTAATTTCCAAAATATAATTCCGATCGTGCTGTGATTTTGCATTCAAATACTTAGCATGAATCTCAAGTATAATACAAAATTTTGAGGTAGTAGCCTTATTACTCCACCAATTAACGGGGGCTCAAAACCACCTGCTCAAGACTTTTCTCTTTAGGTCCCCCAAATGAGAATTGGTCCATTTTTCAGTGAAAAGACTATGTCGAATCTACCTGCAACTACTTAAGTAATCAGTAGGAACTGCTGAAACAAAAATTATAACACTTTTACCTAATTTCACAATATTGTAAGTAACACCGAAAACCAGATCTGAAATGTAACACAAATGTTACAAAATTGTAACACCTGTAATATCACTGGGTATGAGCCGTCTTCCCACGGGAAACCAACCGACGTGAACTCTGCTCGTGCCAGATCGATAGCCAGACTACGTCACGGACCCACCCATGACGTCACAGATGATCTGGCGAAACCGGGTGGTGGGGAGAGGGAAATCGGTCGCGTTCCGAATATATATCGTTGGAAGTTTGGCTAAGAATGTGTTTGATATTGCCGAATATAATTTTGCTGGATGAGGGTTTGAGTGAAGGGGGAACGAGAGCTTCTGTCGGAAAAATGATAATAATTTGAAATCCTATATTACACTTTGATATCCCCATCTCGTAAGGGGATCGGTTCGTTTACAAGCAATCCATACTTTCCAGGAAATGTTCACTCACCAGCCACTATATAAGATCGAATAATTTTTTATCAACACCCACTTAAAATGATATTTCTCTTCCCGGAAACAACTCATAAATAATTGCTTTTACCTATCCTTATCATGGTAATGATTTGATGACTCGATTAGAACTTTTCAATTAATCTGTCGAGTGATTTCATCCATACTCAATATCCTACAGGGTGTCTGTAAACGAATGCGAGGGACTTCGGGAGTTGATTTCTCGATGAAAATAAGCAGGGGTACTTCATATAAATTTTTTTTCGGAGTCGACCCCCCTTCCAAGATACAGCCTTTGTAAGGCGATGACGAGTTGACAGTGTTTAATTTTTTTCAGAAGTTCTGAAAAACACTCAGTCATAAAACTATACACAATATGAATCATTAAACAGATGTTTCTCACACTTTTTTTTTTGATGATATAAGTTTATTTTTAGGGGTTGAAAATAACAACCCCTTATGATTTTCCTTCAAAAATTGTTTTCGTGGGACAGATTTTCGAGAACTGAAATTCTCTTATGGTTTACTATTCAATTTTGGAATAAAGAAGTTTCTTGCAAAATTTCGATACAGTCGATACTTTTCTCGGAAAAAATAAAACTTACAAGCATTTAAGATCACTGTTCATTCCATTACATCGTATAAGTGTTCCATAGAATGAATATTCTCCATAGAATGAATATTCTAAGATATTGTTTATGCTCAAAATGGGTTTTTATAAATTATGCTTATTAATCGAAGGAAAGTTATATTTGTGAAATCAAAATAATACGGATATAATTTTCTTCCGGAAATTAGTAATTAAACCTTCAGAAAGATTTATCTTTATCTCCTGTCATAGACATACAATATCTTAGAATATTCATTCTACGGAATACTTATACGATGAGATGGAATGAGCAGTGATCATAACTGCTTGTAAGTTTTTATTTTTTCCGAAAAAAGTATCGACTGTATCGAAATTTTGCTGAGACTTTTTTCCGAAGCAGATGAGATTTTAGTCACGAATTCCATGAAGAATAAAAAAATAATTTTCATTTTGAAATGTCTCAGTGTCGTAACAATTCTTTTGTCAGTTTTCAAATGAAACAAATCATTTCCGGACCAACATATATGAGACCCTTCTTCATAAAAAGATTCGAGGAATCACCTGTTTCATTTTTTCGCTGATTATCAGATATCACTTCTATAAAAAGGGTTTTCCAATAAGAGGTGTTATTTTAAATAGCCCGCTTTTTAGGTAGATGTCACGTTTGAAACTATCATTTTTTGACATTTGACAAGCACATAAGAAAGGAACGATACACGCTTCAAGAACGCATTGAAATGATTAAAATATACTATAAAAATGGTAAAAATTTGGCAGAGACGGTTCGTGAAACTAGAACATTTTTGGGTCGTCGTGAAGCACCTTGTCGGACCGCAATAAAGAAATTGGTGGAAAAATTCGAGCTGTTGGGACAAGTTAGTGATGTGAAGAATAAAACCCGTGCACGTTGCTCAAGAACAGCCGAGAATATTGCTGCTATAGCCGAAAGCGTTGAAGAAAACCTAGTTTTGTCCATTCCTCGTCGTTCTTTGGATTTAAGCATTCCACAAACGTCATTACATTAATGGACAACGTTTACTTTCAACAAGACGTCCACACAAAAAAAGAAACCATTGATCTTCTGCAGGAAAAGTTTCCAGACCGTGTTATCTCTCGAAAAGGTGGTCACAATTGGCCATCGACATCTTGTGATTTAACGACCTTTCCCTTTGGGGCCACGTGAAAGAGAAGGTCTACACCAATAGCCCAGAGTCGATTCAAGACCTCCAAGATGGAATTCGTGAGGCTATCGAGGACATGGGGAAGCCACTTTGCGATTTGGTAATGGAAAATTTCATTAAAAGGATATGGTCCTGTAAGCGTGGTCGTGGTGGTCATTTTCCTGATGTTATTTTCCACTATTAACGGCAGGCTTCTTCTTTATAATGAAATAAACATTCGATCATTCATATCAAAAAATGCATTTTTCTTTGAATATCAAAATAACACTTCTTTTTGAAAAACCTTTATCGAAAAGCAAAAAAAGGACTCTTCGGTGATTTACCCACTGAACTTTGCAATAGTGAGCATCAAATAAACGCAGGAACCTTTTTTCACATCGTTAATAATAGCCCTTGTTCACAGTAAATTCGAGCATCATCCAATTTTGACATTCAAATCGAGGCATATTATACATTCGAAACCCATCGAGAAAGCGGACGCCAATAATTTCCAGGAAAGGGACACTCGTTCCGATGCGATATTTTTTTATTCGCAAGGACACTTCACCTGCGACCTCATAGAAGGAGATTTACCGTTTGAGTTTTCCGCTGGAAAGTCTCTTCGAAGTGCTATCTCAACTAGCAGAGACCACTTCGGGATTCCGCTACCTTATTTATTGAGTTGGGACGAGTTGTCGCGGTTTCTGTTGCCTTCTGATAACTTTTGGAACAGAAGTGATTGCATGGGTAGACTGCCAGATTAGGATACTCATAGCCTGGGTTATGTAAGGGGTTAATGAAAAACTCACTGTAATACCAAAGTTACAATTTTTTTCTGAAAAACTTTATAGGTTTTCAAACTCCCAGTCTCTGAAACAGAAGAAATTAAAAAAATTTAATAATGGTAAGTAGGGGTAGTTCATATAATTTTTCTTCGAAATGGACTCCCCTTTCATGATACAGCCCTTGGAAGCCGATGACAAATTGACAGTTTTTAATTTTTTAAGGCTTCTTAAAACACTAAGTGTCAGTTGCAGGAACGTCCATTAAAATTTAAAGGTCCATTAAACTCTTAATCCTCCATTATTACAAGGAACTAATGGAGGATTAAGGGTTTAATGGACCTTTAAATTTTAATGGACGTTCCTGCAACTGAGCAATAGTCATAAAACTGATCATAATATGAATTACTAAGTAGATGTTACTCACATAATTTCGATACAATCGATACTTTTCTCGGAAAAAATAAAAACTTACAAGCAGTTATGATCACTGTTCATTCCACTACATCGTATAAGTGTTCCATAGAATGAATATTCTAAGATATTTAATGTCTATGACAGGAGATAAAGATATTTTATAAATCTTTCTGAACTTTTAATCACTAATTTCCCGGAGAAAATTTTATGTGTAATACTTTAATTTCACAAATAAAACTTTCTTTTTATTAATAAGCATAATTGACAAAACCAATTTTGAGCATAAACAATACCTATCCTCGAATATTCTTTCTATGGAACATACGATGAAATGAAATGAACAGTGATCATAACTGCTTGTAAGTTTTTATTTTTTCCGAGAAAAGTATCTACTGTATCGAAATTTTATAAGTGAGTTTTTTTCTCCAAAATTGAATGGGAAAGTATCTACTGTATCGAAATTTTATAAGTGAGTTTTTTTCTCCAAAATTCAATGGGAAACCATAAGAGAATTTCACATTTGGAAAATCTATCCCAGGAAAAGAATTTCTGAAGGAAAATCATAAGGGGTTTTTATTTTCTACCAATAATAATAAAGTTATGGAATCAACAAAAATTGTGTGAGTAACATCTCCCTAATGAATCATATTATGTATAATTTTATGACCCAGTGTTTTTTAGGACTCCTAAAAAAATTAAAAACTGTCAACTAATCATCGCCTTCCAAAGGCTGTATCTTGGATGCCAGGTCGATTTCGAAAAAAATGTATATATTATGAACTACCCCCGCTTATTTTCATAGAGGAATCAGCTCCCTAAGTCCCCCGCATTTGTTCACAAACACCCTGTATAGTAAAGCATGCCAAACCACCAAGCGTCGTCTAGGAAGACCACCGAAACGTTGGACAGAGATAGCTGGCAGTCAACATCCCAGGATAACCAATCCTAAACGGACCATAAGGTCTTCAGAAACAAGAAGAAGAAGAATTTTTGAAATGAGCGGAGGGAATTGAACAATTTCACGAACAAAATATCCGACCTTGATTTGGGATATCATCGAATTAGATCAAACGAATCTCTTCAAAACGATGGAATTATCGTTCATCGAATCTCCCGGGACGAGATCAAAGAAACAGTGTTACTGAAGAAGTGGACACATCCTCCCGTCCGATTGGAAAACGACCGATAGTCAGATTAAAATTCCATAACAAATTCCTTCCTACGCTGTACCTTAGCCAGATAGGTATAAATAGGAGATTATCGGCGTCAGATCGTGTGTGCATATAAACTTCTGAACTGAATCAGCAATAGAAGATACGGTCCCCTGATGGCATATAAATTGAATCGTCGAACGCCGAAATAGAGATGGGGTGTTATTTGCTAACCTGCTATTCGATTTCAGTTCACAGTTACTGATCAAAGAACCTTTAACGATACCTGCTGATATTCTAACCTATCATTGACTTTCGTACCTTATTTGACAGGTCTATGCTTGATGCTTTATCATTATTATTTGAATTGGGGTCGTTATAGCTAGGTCAGCCACCATATAGGTTTTTGTTCTCTATCCAACTTATTCATGAAAACCCAGGGAGAACCTTCCTGGGAGCGTTGGCCGTTACCTCTTGGGTGTTCAAGACCGGTTTGCTCATATGGATTGTTTTTAGGCCAACCAGCTCTGGACATTTGCATGCCAAGTGTTCAGCTGTTTCTGCTTACGATCCACAAAGCCAGCAAATCTCATCTGCTGACTTTCCCATACGGTACAAATGATGTTTGTACCGACAATGCCACCATCACCCGAAGCTCAGCTCGTGACAGCTTCAAGAGCTTTCTGGTATATGTAGGTGGAATCATCACGAATTTTTTAGACTGAGTAGGCCCAGGGCTGGTTTTCCAGAGTGTTGTTCTGTAATTCAGCTCCCCTTGTTGTACAGCTTCTCAGCTCGTGACAGCTTCAAGAGCTTTCTGGTATAGGTATAGGTGGAATCATCACGAATTTTTTAGACTGACTAGGCCCAGGGCTGTTTTTCCAGAGTGTTGTTCTGTAATTCAGCTCCCCTTGTTGTACAGCTTCTCAGCTCGTGACAGCTTCAAGAGCTTTCTGGTATAGGTATAGGTGGAATCATCACGAATTTTTTAGACTGACTAGGCCCAGGGCTGTTTTTCCAGAGTGTTGTTCTGTAATTCAGCTCCCCTTGTTGTACAGCTTCTCAGCTCGTGACAGCTTCAAGAGCTTTCTGGTACAGATTGGTGAAATCATCACGAATTTTTTGAACTAAGTAATTCCAGGTCTTCTTTTCGCCAGACGGTTGTTCTGTTATTCAGTTCCCATTGCTGGACCGCTGCCTCATAGGCTCAGGTTCAACAGGTGTTAACCTTGATGCACCTGATTGCAGGTTCATTAGCTTTTTCATTGCATTTAACACCACAATATCCTGGCACCCATAGTAGAGTGACTTTATTGCCTTTTCCCAGTTGCTTCATTGTGTTACGGCACTGCCAGGTCAGTTGAGATCCCCGGCAGTAGGATTCCAAGTTTCTAAGTGAGGCATTTCTGTAGACATTCATCTTAAGACACTCTTGGGCGTATGTAGACAGCAATTGTTTCCGTCCATAAAATAGAAGATTCCCATCTTAGGGCTTTAGAGTAAGTTAATGGCTCACTACGTGATAGAAATAGAGCATCTATAATTCTATAGGTAGTTATTTCGTCCTATCGGGCTCATCATTATTGATAAAAGCTCTGAATGATTGAGGCATTCTTGGATCGTTGACGAAATATGCCTTCTATATTGCTTAGTTTGATCGATTAACATCATTTTCTGCTTCGATATTCGATTAACGAGTAATACAGCAAGTAAAGACATTCTTCGAACTACGATGTAGACAGAACAGTCTGACCCATCTCTAAGTCGAATACTCGAATAGACTGGAATGGGCAGAAATTCGATGAGTAAATAAATCTAACGGTGAGATAAGTTCCGGGCCTACTGCACATATTGTATGGGGCAGGCTATCGTTATCGGTGTTCCTAATATCGCATTCTCCCTACCGACCTTGAAGGGGCCCTGCAAAATATCCGGCTTAGACTCCGCTAGGATGAATATTCGGAACTATGGCTCGTGCGAGCTTTGCAACTGTACACTAAGGAACCTGTTGCATAATAAACTAGCCGATGCTGTGAAAGATATATAAGGCCTTCTTATTGGAGGCTCCTTTCATTTCCGTGAAAATAGTTCGTTATCGATAAATTGGAATTTGATTTTGTCGCCGAGCTCTACAATCACATTCAAAAGTTTTGCACCCCTCACTGTAGTAAAGATAAAATAATCAAGATTGACAAAATATTGTTACTGACAACAAAAATAACTTGTTGACAACTAAATTAAACGATATGTATATTATTTTGAATTGAGAGCTAACAATATACAATACATGAAACAAAAGAAGTCCCTAGCTGAGGTTGGAGCAAAACGGGGTACCATACTATTCTGGCGTATGATACTAGAGCACAGCAAAAAACCTCAGTAGAAAAACCCCTGTCTCGTCGTTTAAACAAAATTGAAACTTGAAACTATTCGAATGAATACCTGCAATATTTAAATACAAAATGCTTATTTCATGCTCTTGGGCCAGGAGGGTGTTTCAAACCAGGTCTGGCATTACAAGTGATGATTTTGCGACTCTCCTGTTCTTCTAAGACCGCTACAGGACCCTTTTGAACGGTAATCATCTCCCATAGATTTAAATATAGTCCGAGAGCTGGCACGAATTTTAGGGTAGGTATTTGAGGCAAGCTGAAAACTTGTCAGATACCTCTCCTATTATATTCCAACTCGGGATTGCAGACCTGGCTGGTGAGTAGCGGGGCTAAATCAACCCCTACATTTTTAAAAATATTTAGGTATTTTTTTCCCGAAAATATATTTGAGGCAATACGCAATTTATATACAGGGTGTCCCGTAAATATCACGCGAAAGTGACACTGGAAATAGATTGACATTAGGTCTTTCAGATAGCATCAACATGACCTCAGTAAAAGTCCGCTGGTTTTCGAGATATAACCACTTTTGTGTTTTTTTGAAAATCTCCAATTTTCGGTCTTCAAACTCATGTTTTTTTTTACCTAGGCTACCCTGAATAGTTGCTTTAAACAATGAAGTAATAACTTCACCGAGAACTAGAACAAAATCCTTAAAAAAAATGTCTAACTTGTTGTATTTTATGACGAAGTTAAAACGTTAACTTAAGTTTGACTGACTGATGTGAAAAAAAATCAGACTGAATTGACAAATAATCGTAAAAACTGGTCCATTTCCAGCACTTTTCAAAATGATACAAAACTACCAATTTTTTTATGTCAAAACCTTAGAAATTATAATTTTGTCGCGAGAGATGTGTTTATGCCGAAATAATTAAAAATTAGGAAAAATGCACAAGTATCACCTGTTGCCAAATCACATGTTGCTTGATATTCTTTCCTCGCTACCGTTTCAAACAACCATTATTTTTGCTCTTCTTTCTCTTTTATCTCACTTTCTCTTTCATTTTTTGTTTGCAAAAGTGGTGATATCTCGAAAACCAGCGGACTTTTACTGAGGTCATGTTGATGATAGACCTAATGCCAATCTATCTCCAGTGTCACTTTCGCGTGGTATTTACGGGACACCCTGTATGTTGCAGTGTAATGCTTCATGAATACTAAAAAAAATAAGCCAGATAATTTAATCGGGGTTTTAACATTGCCAGACGCGTGCAAATATATTTTGCAAAAAATTATAAAAAATGTTTTTGAGGCAGCTTGAAATTTTAATGGAGTGTTATTTATAACTTAAAAATAAGATTCCCAAAAAGACAGATCATTTCGGTAGCGCTTTCTATCTGAAAAAAAAAATATTTTTGAAAATGTAGGGGTTGATTTAGCCCTGCTACTCACCAGCCAGGTCTGCAATCCCGAGTTGGGATATAATAGGAGAGGTATCTGACAAGTTTTCAGCTTGCCTCAAATACCTACCCTAAAATTCGTGCCACCTCTCCTACTAATAGTGGTATTGCATCCCAAATATCGAATTCAATTTCGTAAAAATGATTACATTACGAAACAAGAAATGTTTATGTGTTTAAAATAATTATCTATTCTGTAAATTGTGTGCATTTCTGAGGATCAGTAGTTTTTCTATTTAAATAGGTACCAGTTAGTTCAAAAACTGTGTGATATACTTAGAAACGAGTTGTTTGAGTTTGACAGAACTAGAATTATTGCTATCTGCCAAGAATGGCTCTCACGCCTTCAGATAGCCAATAGACTGAACAGTATTCAAAGCACGGTTGGCAGAACGATTAGGCGCTGAAAAGAAACTGGTGGAGTGCAAAGTAGACTTCAAAGTGGTCGTCCTCGTGTGATCACTATTCGAGAAGATCGGTGTATTGCCCAATCAGCCCATAGATACAGGTCAAGGATGGTACCGACACTCAGGTCGGAATTCCAAAGAGCCCACATCCGTGTTATTTCATGAGTTTTAGGTTCAGAATTGCGGCCCAGAAGCCCTCTACGACTTCCTCTATTAACTAACTTTTCGTCACTGAATTGCTTGTCTGCAGTGGCTGCGAACTGATCAAACCTGGCATTCAGAATAATGGAGGAATAAGCTATTTACAGAAGAGTTATGGTTAGTGAGTGATGACTACCGCTTTAGAGTTTGGAAGAAACCAGGATGTCGAAATAGAACTGAGAGTGCTATTCGAGTTGGTCCCTTTCGCGGTGGCACTAAAATGTTTCGTAGGGCATAATGTTCGGAAGAAGGAAGACACTAATTCACATACCCGCAAAAATTACTGGTGCATATCACCTCTAAGTTATCATAAAAATTGTAATTATACTCATGGGTATTGAATTAGGGGCTCAATTTATCTATATGGACGATAATCTCTACCACATTGCTCTAGAGCTGTTCAAGAAGCCCTGAAAAACCAGAACGTTACCAGATTAGAAAGGCCAGTGATATTTCCTGACATGAATCCCATAGATCATATTCGATATTCTTAATGTTCATCCAAAATTTATTTAACAAAACCATAAAAAATCCATTGGAATATTTAAAAGAAAAATATTTATATTTCCATAACAGGATATCCGATTCGAGTAAAATTTTTGCTGTGAATGAAGATTGATTTACTGAATCTTCATGCAGAATTTTGTGGCAATAGTGTTAACAGAAGCACAGAAAATTCAATACGAATATTGAAAGATGATTCTTTATATTTCCATTACAGAATATCCGATTCGAGTGAAATTTATTTCGAAAATGAAAACTATACTGAATGTTGGTTCAAAATTTCAAAGGGATAGATAGCATCATCAGAACCATAGAATTTAATTTCTGTAATTATTCATTCTTCACATATTTCATTTTTTGAATAATTTTCAGAATATAATTTCGATTGTGCTGAGATTATGTATTTATATCTTTGGTATCAAATACCATATAAAATTTTGAGGAATAGTCTTATTGCTCCAACAAAAAACGAGCGCTCAAAAGCTTCAGCTCAAGGCGTTTCTTAAATTTTTCAAAGGTTAAGATAGCCTCAATTGAATAATTAGGGAGTGTAGGACTTTTTAAAGTGAGTGTAATTATGAATATATATTATCAACTTTCGATGTCAATTAGATTGCAAATGAAAAAACACAAAATTCTGAAGAATTTTCAAGTTTGTCTGAAGAAGGTGTCTGATATGAATACCGAAACGTTACATTCTCCTTTTCATTTATTTCCTTTTTCAGTTTTACTGTTAGGCATCAATTTTTTCAAGACCAATTTGTTCCTGACAAATAAGTGCAAAGATTTTCGCAGGAGTAATATTCATCGAGGAATCATCTCCTGAAGACCCTCGCATTTGTTTACAGACACCCTGTGTTTGTGGCGTCATGAGAGGCCGCGAAACCAAATATTTCGAGTGCCGTATTACGGCCTCCGTCATGTCCGTTGAAATTTTCATGGTTTTTCTACCAACTCGGTTAGAAATTACACCTACCAATGGCGTTGGAGAACTGGGGGGCCATTCAATCTCGTTTCTATTTGCTGCAATAACATTTCTGCACCCTGCTATGGTTTTGTTAGTTCGAGGATGGTTCTCTTGAAATTGGATAGGTAGTTTTCCGCGTTAGCTTTTTGAAAAGTTCACACCTTTGTTTGTAATCTGGATACAACACCAATATTTCAAGCACTAGAATTTTTCTATTTAAAGATATGGAAGTGACTGTCAATATTTTGGGTATTACCTAACATCTATTTCTGCCGAATTTAATATAAAAGGTGGGTTTCATGTGGGTACACGGAATTGAACATTAATAACTCATTTTAATATTCAATTTATGCTTTTCTAATGTGAAATTGTCATAGACAACCGAACACGAAGCATTCAGAAGCAATACGAGTAATGTCAAAATTCTACTGAAACACAAAAACATAAAAATTTTATTATGTCAAATGTATGTCTTGTGCTGAATTGGAATGTATATAAATCAAGAATTAACTCTCAATTCGTTATGAGCTTGACAAAAAAATCTTGTAATCAACTCCGTTATAAATCTAGCGACGTATGGTCTCGAACTATTAACGCTATGGCTCCGATTTTAAATGTCTCGACCACTAGTTACTGTCCTTGATAAACTTGTTAATTAAATAACTATTGATGTGCTTTTGTAATTAAAACGACTTCTCGAAAATGAATCTGATGTTCGTATTTCGAGAAAAAAATCAGTTTCAGGAGTAGAAGGTTTGCATTTGTTGTTGTTGACTGATTAAAGCATTTCTTAATGAGGCCCGAATGAGTTTTTTTGCAAACAAGCTGGAGAGTTCAAGTTTTAACTATCTGTTGAATCGACATATGTACAGGGTGTCCAGGATTGGTGACCCCTTGTAACCCTAAGAATTAGAGAAATATGGATGGCACCTTGCGTTCATCTTTTCCCAAGAAACTCATTTTGCCGTCAACAGCATTGCTCTTTCTTCTTTTGTTTTCGAGTTATGAGCCAAAGTTGATATTTCTCTAATTTCAACCTTGTTCAACATTGAAATTGTCCAAATGTCAATTTTGGCTCATAACACTAGAACAAAAGACGATAAGGCTATGCAGTCGTAGAGATAAGATAAACCATAGACAAACTAATAAAATAGATGAGCCACTCGTATATTCCGCGACATCTGTCGGAGGAGGAGACTAATACACGAAAAAATTATTTTCAATTTGATAGTTAGATGTCGTTGCATTCATGGAAATCCTATCGAGAAAATAGTACGTATGTAAAATCATTATTATCAAAAAACCTTTGAATTGTCAACTGACACAAGGAGTGGTTTGACACGTTCTTTTTGAAATATAATAAATTTCGATATGCCTGCAAGAGTGAAGTGTTATTGGATGTGAAAATCGAGATGCAAGAAGGTAATTATAAAATTTACATGTATATTCTGTTAACTATAAGAATTAAGATACTCGTAGTTTTCAAAAAAGTTTTTCATGTATTGAATAAGTTTAGTCGGTAAATACTCATATTTTGTATTATTGAATTCATTATTTTTAGTTTTTGAGAATGTTTTCAATGCAATTATTAGTTTATTGATTAGATATTTATGAAATAAATCTGTATTTTCAATTGGTGATACCTATTTCAGTTAATAAATTTTTATTCTATCCAGAATTTGATTATTGATCCTCATTTCTCGATTCCAAAAGGAAATCAGATGAAAGTTCGTTGCAGGTATTATTTTCATGAAAATAAATTTCCTCACTCATCGATAACTGATTTCTGATTTCCTTTTGGAAATTGAATTTCAAAAAACTTTTTGCTTCTTGTATATGGGCGTACCTACCTATTCAAAAGGTGCACTACAGAATTCTTTTTGAGGCAGCTTTACGATACAGATTCCTTTTTCAATTGAGCTTTTTTCACGAATTAGTAATGTTGTACAAAAAAAGATGGCGTTGAAGCTTGTTCTACTAGTGTCTCATCTATTCTCCGTTTAGTTAGTCTATGAGATAAACGTGATATCAGATCCGCCATAAATTACTACCACCCCAACGTCAAATTTGACAATTGTTGAATTTTCTGGAGGAATTGTGATTATTGCGCTTTTTTCTAGTTGAATTGTGATTTTTCTGGTCGATAATATACAATAAAATGGTATCGTGTGCTGTAATGTTTTTTTCAAGCAGAAAAGAGACAGATTAGAAGAAAATTAGAGAAAAAACTTTCCGCCATAGTGGTCCCCGAATTAGCCCTGTCCAGTGAAACTTTTTTCCTTACTCAATTGTATGTCATAGCGTCTCATCTCTATTACATCTCGATGCATGCAGTTGACGTCAAAATGAGTTTCTTGGAAAAAGATGACCGCAATGCAACATTAATTTTCCTCATAGGGTTCAAAAGTTGTAGTTTAGGGATCACCAATTCTGGCCACCCTGTAAAACTTAACCTTCACCAAACGAAGGACCCTCAAAATAATCGAAAACTGTTTACAACTTCGAAATTCAGTACAGTTCTAGAAATGCCAAAACCTTGCATTACAGTGACAGGACGGAGGTCCGTTGACGTCAACATACCCCCTTTCAGTTAAACTTTTCATGTCACAAAGTGTTCATAGGCGTCCACAAAAACAGCTCCCGCTTCACGGTTGTTTCGAAAACTTCGAGTGTATTTATCTCCACATATCTGGGATATATGTCAACTTTTATTTTTTGGCCATTGTGGGGACGGCAGCAGACACCGCTCATTTTTCCCGCTTTTCGGAAGATGACATTTAAGATTAGAGTTGGAAGCATTCAGGTTTTTGAGGACATTTAATCTCCTTTGGTTAGCTCTGTTAATTAATTGTTTCGAATGTGAATTTGAAAAGTGCAAAATGAGATGACATTCTCTATCTATCAAAGAAGTGAAGTCAGAAGCTATTTTGATTAATGTGATTCACACGATTTTTCAAATTTTAATTATCGTACCTTCTAGAAGATATTGTATCTTTGTCAATTTCAGAATTGAGGATCCCTGAACTACAATTTACAAAACTTAAGAGTTAGAAAAAAAGCTGTGATTATTTTTGGGTGAAATAAATTATTACTTCAAAAAAAAAACAAAATTTTATGTGCTACATAAGGGAGGAAACCGCTCTGCAAAAATTAGATGAAGCCACTGGATTCCTATTAAAAAGTGTCTCTTAAATGTTTTCGTTTCAAGTTTATTACACAACCAAAAACGGAGATAATGACCAAAGTTGAAATTGTCAATTCTAAAACAAAAAATTCAAGAATAGCCCTGAGCAGGTGCTTTTGAGCGCTCGTTCATTGCTGGAGCAATAAGAAGACTATTATACCTCAAAATTTCGTATGGGACTTGAGATTGATAATGAATATATATATGAATGGAAAATCTCAGCATCATAGGAATTATATTCTGAAAAATTATTTAAAAACTGAAATATGTAAAAATTTGACAATACAAAAAAATAAAAATAAGTATATTTGTAAGTTCCGCTTGAATTTATGCATGAACATTTAGTATATCATCCTTCATTTAGCAAATATAATTCGCTTGAATTGGATATCTTGTTATGGAAATATAGAGATTCTTCTTTTCAGTATTCCGATTGAATTTTCTATGTTTCAGAAGATGTGATCTTCTTGAAATTCTGAATGAACATTCATTGATAAAGGGTTAAAAAGTTGTAGTTCGAAGATCACCAATTCTAATCACTCTGTACAAATATCCATCATAGAAGATTTTATGGAATGCCAGTTTAAGTCTTAACAGCAAAAAATATAACCGAAATTGGTGACGTGAAATTCCTTGTTGCAGCATTTGTATCTTGAAGATTAGTGATTAAATTACATTTTACACAGGGTGGATTTTCATGAGTGTAAACTGAGGAATGTTCTGCAAACTTGGGTAGTACGGATTATGCTTTGGAACTTGTGATGATGATTGATTATTTCGAAAATAAAGGTTGTTTTTCAATAAAAATTGCATAAAAAAACTTCTCAGTAAGACTGACATAAAGAAAACTTCCATATTTTATGTAATATTATAACTCCCGGAATCAACAAATTCGAAACATGGAATTCACAGAGTAGGTTTGGGATTTGAGGATGACAGTTGACTTCATAAATGAAAAAAATTAACCAAAAGCTTTGAAGATATTCTAATTGGATTTATCGTTTCTCCAATATGTTCATTTGGAGCAAATAAATATCCACAGAACTACTAGTGTCTATTTACTTATGAATTCAACCTGAACGTACATTTTAACTGCAGAACTTGAAATTTTCCGGGTAGATTGAACTTCTGAAAAACTAAGTTGAATTCTTGAATGAATAGGCGAAATGAAATTATAGCTCTCAAGATATTTGAATTATCGTTTTTCCAATATAAACAATCGAGCGAAAGCTTCTGCCTTTTATCTAAGTGCTCTCTTCAAGTTTCGCTTCTATACTTCCAATTATGGAGAAACAAGCGCAAAAAACGTGAAAATTTTTCTACAATTCCAATTGCGCGTCCACCAAATTACAACAACGTATCAGTGCAACTACGATGAAATAAAAATCTGTCAGACATGACAGATTCGATCTGTCAATTTATACTTTTAAATCTATCAATTGACGGATATAAATTTCATCGTAAAGTGGCACTAATAAGCCGTAGTAGTTAGAAACTCCATACATCTGGAAGAAACAGTCTAAAATGTACTATTGATATGAAACGAATGTTCTAAATCAAGGATCATTGTTTCTTTGCAATCTGCAAAATAGCATCGTCGGTTGCAGGCGCTCGAACAGCAGCGTCGCGCACCACCACAAGTCGACGTCGGGCAGCCGCTTCGTCGTCATATTGATCGCTGCTGGCCCTGGATTTACCGCGGCGGCGGCGGGACACTCAAACCACGATACTATTCGCAACCCGTGTGTGCCTACCCGACGTTTCACGCGGACCAAGTCGCGGGCGACTACGTCTCACGATTTATTTACCCGTCGAATTTGCCATCGACGTGTGTTGTTAACTTAGATATAGATATAGCAGCGGAGTGAAGCGTTTTCCAATAAGAGGTGTAATTTTGATATAAGAAAAATACCATTTTTCAATATAAATGATCGGATGTTTATTTCATTATCAAGAAGAAGCTCTGCCGTTAATAGTGGAAAATAACTTCAGGCAAATGACCACCACGACCACGCTTACAGGACCAGATCCTTTTAATAAAATTTTCCATAACCAAATTGCTAAGTGGCTGCCCTATGTCCTCGACAGCCTCACGAATTCCATCTTTGAGGTCTTGAATCGACACTGGGCTATTGGCGTAAATAGGAAGAAGTCACAAGGTGTTAAACCACAAGATCTTGGTGGCCAATTTTGATCACCTCTTCGAGAGATAACACGGTCCGGAAACTTTTCCCGCAAAACATCAATGGCTTCGTTGATTGTGTAGCACGTAGCTACACATATCAATACTATCCAATTTCGGCCATAAAAAATCATTAATCATCTCTCGATAGCGCAATCCATTCACCATAACTGTTGCTCCAGCTTCATTTTCGAAAAAGTAAGGTCCAATGACTTCGCCGGACCATGAACAGCACCAAACAGTCACACGTTGAGGATAGAGAGGCTTTTTAACAATAACTCTTGAGTTTTCCGAGCCCCATGATGCGACAGTTTTGCTTGTTTACAAAGCCACCGTAGTGGATATGGGCCTCATCATCCAAGATGATTTTTCAATGGAACTCATTATCAATTTCATGCATTTCAACGACATAATCAGCGAAGACACGACGTTGTTGATGATCGGCCTGCTTGAGTTCTTGTGTTAACTGAACTTATAAGCCTTAAAACCCAAACCTTTATGCAAAATTCGATTTGATGACGTTTGTGGAAGGCCTTATTCCGAAGAACGACGAGGAATGGACAAACCTGTCTTTTCTTCAACCCTTTTGGCTACAACAGCAATATTCTCGGCTGTTGTTGAGCGACGTGCACGGGTTTTATTTATCACATCACTAACTTGTTCCATCAAAGTCCGACAAGGTACTTCACGACGACTCGAAAATGCTCGAGTTTTACGAACCGTCTCTGCCAAATTTTCACTATTTTTATATGAATTTCAATGCGTTATTGAAGCGTGTATCGTTCCATTTTTATTAATGGCGTAGTTTCTACTTGTCAAATGTCAAAAATTGACAGCTTCAAACGTGACATCCACCGAAATAGTGGGCTATTCAAATCTTATTGAAAAACCTTTCAGTAGCACTGCCAGAAAATCAAAATATGTCAATTGACAGTTTTGATGAGTTCGCGCCCACTGCAGACGACCTATTTGGTGACGAACAGTTTATAAAGGATTTCGTACAGGACTTCTGGACCGCAATCCTGATATTAAAACTCTTCTAAGAATTGCGGCACATGAAATTACACTGTAATCAATTTTGGAATCCCGACCTGAGTGTCGGTACCGTCACTGAATATTTTCTATGGGCTGATTGGGCAATATAGGTACCGATCTTCTCGAATCGTGATAACACGAGGCGACCACTTCGAGGTCTATCTGATGGCGTGAGGGCCCTTCTAGTCAGAGAGCAATAATTAGTTATTTAAAACTCATATTACTCGTTTCTAGACATATTACAGATTTTTTTACATAACCGGTACTTGAAACGAAAAACTAGGTATCCACGGAAAGGCACACATTTGAGAAAATCGATATTTCAATTACCTGAACATTCTTTGTTTCGTAACTTAAAATGAAATATGGTTTTGTTTGGTTGTCAACAAGTTCCTTTCGTTTTCAGCAACAATATGTTGTGAACTTTGATTATTTTATCTCAATTACGGGGAATGCAAAACTGATGTGAGTGTACATTAATTGTCTTGAATTGCCAACCGATCACATCAGGCTTCTCTATTTCGATTGCTGTTTTCGCACATCAGAAATGGACTGGTAGACGTTTATGGAATCCGTAAAGTTGGCGAGCAATTGGAAGCACATACATACATACACATTGTCCTAGAGGCTTGAGATTTTCAGGATTAAGTTAATCCTACATGGTGTTCCAGAACATATGGCGATTCTGAATTTTTGTTCCTTAATATCTCAGACATAATGACACCAATCGAAATGTAATTTTGCTGCCACATGCAAGATGCTCATAGTAAGCCACATACAAAATTTTGTTTCAAAAGAACTATAAAAAATTCGATTGAAATTTCGAAAAGAAGAATCTTTATATTTCCATAACAAGATATGAAATTAGAATGAAATTCATTTTGTGAATAAAGATTGATATACTGAATGTTTATGCAAAACTTCAAGAGGGGCGTATCATCTGAACCATAGATTTTTTTTTTATTGATTTTTTACATATTTCATCTTTTGTATAGAGTATAATTCCAATCGTGCTGAGATTTTGCATTCATATATTCAGTAGGTATCAATATCAAGTTCATATGTTGTGAAAATTAATTGATTATATGGAATTTTTCTATAACCTAGTTTATTCGATAAAAGGTCTATACATATATGATACGTTTCGGGTCGGGCCCTTTTTCAATCTAAAACAATATCAAAAATACAGTTACACATACAATTTTATTTTTATAAGATAGAGACCTGTTACCTTTGTTAATTTCAGTAATTTTTATTTCGTCTGCTTCTGTCACACGTGTCCTCATTTTATAATATTAGTGGTGCTGAGTCATTGAATTTTCATATCGGTGTTTCTGTCACTCTTCTTTTTCTTTTTCTGTTGTTGTTCTCTGCTGTCTTTCTTATAAGTGTTGAATATATTTTGTTTAGACCATTTATATCTGTTCTGTCGTTTATAGAGTTGGGATTTCTTTTTATGCAAATCATTTCTAAAATTTCTCTGGTTTTTTTATTTTTTCCCTATCTAATATCCTTGTATCTTCGAAGTTAAAAGTATGGCCGTTTTCTACTATGTGTTTGTATAGGGCTGTTTGAGTTTTTGAATATTTGTGTCCCTTCATCCTGTCGTTTAATTTTTGCTCCGTTTGTCCTATGTACACTCCGTTACATTGGTTGCATGGGATCTCATAGACAATATGTGATTTTTGATTTTTTGGGACTTTTGCTTTTAATTTTGTAAATAACTGTTTTATTTGTATGAATGGTTTGTGTGCAATCTTTATATTAGGGTATGGTTTCATTATGTTTTCTATTTTCTCAGACAGTGTTGGGATGTATGGAAGGGGTATGTAAACTATTGGGTCGGTTTTTGGATTTTGGAAACTGAGTGAGTTGTAAAATTAACTTCGAAGATACAAGGATATTAGATAGGGAAAAAAATAAAAAAACCAGAGAATTTTTAGAAATGATTTGCATAAAAAGAAATCCCAACTCTATAAACGACAGAACAGATATAAATGGTCTAAACAAAATATATTCAACACTTATAAGAAAGACAGCAGAGAACAACAACAGAAAAAGAAAAAGAAGAGTGACAGAAACACCGATATGAAAATTCAATGACTCAGCACCACTAATATTATAAAATGAGGACACGTGTGACAGAAGCAGACGAAATAAAAATTACTGAAATTAACAAAGGTAACAGGTCTCTATCTTATAAAAATAAAATTGTATGTGTAACTGTATTTTTGATATTGTTTTAGATTGAAAAAGGGCCCGACCCGAAACGTATCATATATGTATAGACCTTTTATCGAATAAACTAGGTTATAGAAAAATTCCATATAATCAATTAATTTTCACAACATATGAATCTGAAGGAATAAATAAATCAACAAACAACAATATCAAGTTCTATACAGAATTTTGAGGTAATAGCTTTATTGCTCCACCAATGAACGAGCGCTCAAAAGCAACATCTCATAGCATTTTTAATTTTTTTTCATTGAAATAATGTACGAGTACCTCCTCCTCGTTTTTCACTCTAGACGAAACACGATTTTTCGAATAATCGATTCGAAAAATCTTTATAATAGTTAAGAATAATATACATATCAGCAACTGGAATTGCCAGATTTCCCGAACGATATACTCGTAAATGAATTCCTTAAGTTATTCTTAAATTGTTCGGATTCGATCCTCTTGAACTCTCAAGCACGTTCTGTCGATTTTCAACTTCTTGAATCTCCAGGAGTTTTTTAAATAGATGAATGAGTGATCTCGAGACTTTTAAGTGCGAAATACAAAATGATATGGCCAACAAACCATCGCGGAAAATATTAAGTTGAAAAGTCTTCAACGCTGAACGGAAAAACTTGTTACCTCCTTTGTATTGCCTCGATAAGTTGACAAAAGTCGGAAATGCATAATTTTTAACACGGCGATTGCAGTTTATTCCTCCTTATAATTCGATTTTTGCTTCGTTTTCTATACAGGGTAGCCGGACGATTGACGTCCAAAAGAAAAAAACAGGTCCCTCGTCTCATGGGGTATTCGAATCACCCCATCATGTATGTTATGCGATTTTTCACGGTTTCCGAGCTATGAATTTTTTTATGAATTTTTGAGAATTTTCAACTTGACCATATTAAAAAAGATATCAAAAAAAAAGTTCAAGAGTTCTCTGATATATTTTTTTTGTAAATAAATAGCCATGAAATGTTATTTTATACATAAAATAACCAGCATCGTAAATTTGATAAAAATTATAGAAATGTTGGTCTCAAGTGAAAAAGTTACGTATTTTGGATCATGATCTAAATTTTCAAATTTAAATTAAAAATGTAAACAGGCTACTTCATGGTTTCTCAGTAGGCTTAAAAACTGCGCTCAACACTCAGCTTTCAGAATCATTAATAAAAACTGGTACTCAACAGTCTACTTCTGCTAGAATCAGCCTTCAAAGTCAGCGAGGTGGAAAAAATCAAGGAACTAGACATTTACTCAAGAATTATTTTTTGCAATTTTAAGATTTTCCTGATCAAGTTATGATATAAAATGCTGAAAATTAATGAAAATTAGCATTAGAAGAAACGTTTTAGATAAGAAAAAGAACAAGGTATGGCAATAAATCACACATCATGTAGATAAAAAGAAATTTATGTATAAAATTTACAATAGGTTTCCAAAAAGGCCACCTCCAGCCTCAATACACATTCTACACCATCGCAAAATTTATTTATTCATTTATTTTTTTATTGTTATATTTATAAATGAATTTTTTTTTATCTACATGATGTGTGAATTATTGCCATACCTTTTTCTTTTTCTAATCCAAAACTTTTCTCCTAAAGCAAATTTTCAGCATTTTCTATCATAACTTGATCAGAAAAATTTTAAAATGGCAAAAAATAATTTTTGAGTAAACGTCTAGTTCTTTGATTTTTTCCACCTCGCTGACTTTGAAGGCTAATTCTAGCAAAAATAGACTGTTGAGTACCATTTTTTATTAATGATTCTGAAAGCTGAGTGTTGAGCCCAGTTTTTAAGCCTACTCAGAAACCATGAAGTAGACTGTTTACATTTTAAATTTGAATTTGAAAATTTATATCATGAACCCAAAATACGTAACTTTTTCACTTGAGACCAACATTTCTATAATTTTTATCAAATTTACGATGCTGGTTATTTTATGTATGAAAGTACATTCCATGGCGATTTATTTACAGGAAAAATATATCAGAAAACTCTTGTACTTTTTTTTAATATCTTTTTTAATATGGTCAAGTTGAAAATTCTCAAAAGTTAACATACATATGGGGGTGATTCGAATACCCCATGAGACGAGGGATCTGTTTTTTCTTTTGGACGTCAATCGTCCGGCCACCCTGTATTTGAACCGTCAGATTGCGTTGTAATAACATAGTACCAAAAGCTTTTCAATCTTTTGTACCGGGTGTCCCAGTAAGCATGTTCTAATGGATTTCTCAGCCATTTCGAAAAATACAAATTCGAAAATTTTATATTTTGTTTTATTTTATAATTTGTAAAGGGAAACTGAAAGTCACACGATTTGACCGGAAGTGACACAAATTGTTTTATTTCATATAGCACCTTGTATATTTTTTGCTGTTGTTGATTTCTAGTCAAAATTACCTTTTCAACGATGTATCACACATTGTATTTTACTTTTGATTCAATGGAGAAAACGTCTATAGAAATTTCGAATAAGAATAATTGTAGAACGCTACGATTTTTTGTGTAATTATGATAACGTTTGTTCGTTATTGAATATTAGTTTCTTTGACACGCACACAACTATTTAGAACTGTCAAAGTGGCAAAAAATAAGGTATTAAGCTTCCATGGATTATCAAATTATTTGAAGTCAAATTTATGATTACAACTTATATTGTAGCAATTTTTGCGATTTGAAATTTCAATTGACGTTTTCTCCATAGAAGAAGACATAAAGGCTATACATGAAACAAAAAAGTCCCTAGCTGAGGTTGGTTCAAAACGGGCTACCATACTATTTTGGCGTATGATAGCAGTGCACAGTGCACCTCAGTAGAAAAAAAACCCTTTCTCGCCGTTTTACAAAATTTAAACTTAAAACTATTCTAATAAATACCTTCAATATTTAGATACAGAATACTTAATTCATGTTCTTGGTCCAGGAGGGTGTTTCAAACCAGGTCTGGCATTCCAAGTGATGATTTTTTGAATCTCCTGTTCTTCTGAGACCGCTACAGGACCCTATTGAAGTGTAATCATCTGCCATAGATTTAAATATTGGTATTTCATCCCAAATATCGAATTCAATTTTCAGATTAATGATAAAAAACATGTGCTATGGGGAAAGGAAGAATGGAAGAAGAAATACACAAACCATAACTTCGAAGTAAAAACAACTGGCATACAGATGGTTTTAAGACCATGAAAGGTGCTGGCACTGGAGTGTACTGGCAAAGAAACAAGTGTACACTATCATTAGGCTCCAACATGCAGAAATACTTGCAATAAAAAAATGCATAGACAGTAACTCGGAAAGAAACTATTAAGAGTGTGCCAGTCATCCATTCTGATAGTCAAGCTGCCTGTTCGATATTCGAACATTTTTTCAAGAAATTCCTTTCCAATAAAAAATTCCATCACAATTCGATAACTGAAACACATCGACCAACCGACCGAATTCTGCTGACAGGAAGGAAACCAGTACAACGCTTTATGTACTCCGTGAATTAATTTCTACGTAATACGGCAATGTTATTGTTACCATCAAATTTAATATATAAGAGCAGTTTAAAACTAATAAATTTATCATTCACTTTTTGTTTGCTCTTCGGCAAACTGTGGAGTTTAGACTTTCCTTGAAAGTTCTGAGTCTGGTCGTTCAGTTTGCACTTCTACCTACATTCAAGTGTTGTTTCTAATCGAAGAAACAGCACTGCCATATATATATTCTTTCGAATTCAAGAGCTAACATAATACAATGCATAAAACAAAAACAAAAAGC
The DNA here is from genome assembly GCA_013421045.1 of Propylea japonica. Classification (NCBI taxonomy): domain Eukaryota; kingdom Metazoa; phylum Arthropoda; class Insecta; order Coleoptera; family Coccinellidae; genus Propylea; species Propylea japonica. The sequence goes on from CM024242.1 coordinate 27,554,752, forward strand.
CTTACTGAGGTAAGTGCAAAACGGGGTACCATACTTTTTTTTCTTATGATACCAGAGCACAGGGAAAAACCTCAGTAGAAAAAACCCTGTCTCGCAGTTCCAATAAAAAACACTTCAAAACTATTCGACTATAGAAGGATTTCTTCTTTATTTAGTACAACCCATAACCCTCTAAAAAATGTCTTCGGAATTCTGAATCTGAAACGAAAAAATCGAAGCAGAAGAAAGTAACCGAAAAATAAAATGGCTGAAACTCTATTAAATCGTTTTAAAATTAATAACCCAAGTCAAAAACGACTCTGTTACTCCATGTATAGCCCTCAAGCCATTAAAGTACTGAACTCTTATGTCATAGACTCAATGCTAATATGGGAGTGCAGAAGAAAACTCAATGAATTAGGCATAAACAACAAGGTCTCTTTAGTCTGGGTTCCCGGTCATTCGGGAAGAAAAATAAATGAAGAGGCAAATACACTAGACTGAAAGGGATCACTAGCGCCACTTATTGGCCAAGAACTTTTCTGTGGCATAGGCAAATGCACCTAATAGAAAGAGTTCCTTCGGAACTTTAAAAGTAAAGGGTTCAAAATCATTTCGATCTCAGTAAGAATCTGGATCAGTAGAAAATCCGGTTTACTTAGTTACAGAATGCCTCGGCATTGCAAGCCTGCGCAAAAGAATGTCTTGGATAAGATAATTATGGCAGAAGCGAAATTATAGCCGCCTTGCAGCCCCTTCAGGTATATATTGATATGATCCAATTTTATAATTTTAAGAGTTTGGTTAATGTAAGTAGGCAGGATAAAAAAATGAGATTTAATGTTACTATGGAAGTGTTTTGTCAGTCAGAAAGAAATAAATTAAAGAAAAGTCACAAAATTTGCTTCACTAGAATCCACCCTGAAAAAGAATCTCATAATTCAATAAAAATTAATAGAAATTGTATGGGTCGTGTAATTTCATAAATCAATATAAATTAAAACTAAATCAAAATAGAAATTCACGAAACCATATCAAATTTCTATTAATTTTTATTGAATTATGAGATTCTTTTTCAGGGTGGATTCTAGTGAAGCAAATTTTGTGACTTTTCTTTAATTTATTTCTTTCTGACTGACAAAACACTTCCATAGTAACATTAAATCTCATTTTTTATCCTGCCTACTTACATTAACCAAACTCTTAAAATTATAAAATTGGATCATATCAATATATTTTTTTGAATTGAGAGCTAACAAAATACATAACAAAAACAAAAAAGTCCCTAGCTGAGGTTGGTGCAAAACGGGGTGGGTACCATACTATTCTGGCGTATGCTACCAGAGCACAGGGAAAAACCTCAGTAGAAAAAACCCTGTCTCGCCGTTTTAACAAAATTGAAACTTAAAACTATTCTAATAAATACCTTCAATATTCAGATACAAAATACCTAATTTACATGCTCTTGGACCAGAGGGGTGTTTTAAACCAGGTCTGGCATTCCAATTGATGGTTTTTCGAATCTCCTGTTCTTCTTAGATCGCTACAGGACCCCATTGAAGGGTAATCATCCCCAATAGATTTAAATAGTGGCATTTCATCCCAAACATCGAATTAAATTTCGGACTAATGATAAAAAACGTTTGACAAACTTATGTCAAAAAGACTCCTTCAGGTAAAATAACTCATTACGGCTCTGAAACTGGAGGGAGAGCTGTAGAGTAACAGTTGCCTAAAACAGCTCTGACGCCGGTTCCAGTTTAATGCAAACCCTTTGACAATCTAAATCCACAACACCCTGTATACTGCATAATAATAATAAACCCTCACATCAAATTCACAACATTTTCAGAGATGTATTGCCTTATTAAATTCCTTCCTTCACTGATATCCTCCTGAGCGTTCAATGAGAAGAATCTTAACCCATCCTGATCGAAGATCAAACGTATCCATCGATCCTGAAGGGTGAACCTATCATCCCCCAATTCCCGCACCCCCAACCGGTGGGGCGTTGGAGAACCGGCGCAATGGCGAGCGCATCGGCGCCCCACGGTAGTCGCGCTTTCATCACACAACGCTGCTAACGTAGTGCGTCCTCCCTACGTAGTGATAACCTTAATGTGTCGCCGCCACTGTCCCCGATTTTCCATAGTTTTCCCCTAGTTTTTCGGATAACCCCTTACCTCCAAACTGTCGAAAGTGACAAATTCGTCTCTATGCGATCTTAATTACCCATCCCGTTGGTGTTTGAAGAAAAGAACGGATTTTTTAATTACTTTAAGGTGTGTTCTGCGCATGAGTAGTTTTCTTAGTATATCTGTGTGGATGTGAAGTTATTTTTAACAAATTCCGGTACGTTGGATTGCTTCAGATTTGCTTTTTTGTACTTACACTTACTTACATAATTTTCTACACATTCTCCTACATTATTGATGTCTATTTATACGCAGCTTTTTTAGTTGTGGATTTTTTGGATAACTCTCTTTTTGATCGTTATAGATTCTTCACTTTTAATTACTATGTAAAACTGTATTACCGATTTTTTGTGGGTGATATCTTTCTCCTTCAGATCCTATTAAATTGCATGAGTTTATTTCGTTGAATCAATACTAGAAACTTCAAAACCATAACTGGTTCTGGTTTGAACTCATAATATCCACCCAAAGAGGAAATTGAGTTCCCGATTTTCACAGTTTCCTTAACGATTAGTGTGTATTGTTCCCCAGTTTTCAGGTTTTCAGGATGATACTAAGATTGTGCTTCTTCAGATGAAAAATAGTGAGAGACCATAAGGTTGGTTCTCTCATTTTCTTTCTCCTGAAGAAATACAGCCCAGAAGGTTCTGAAAATCATTTTTGAAAAACGATGAGAGATTTATTATTTATTCTAGTCTCTCTTTTCGTTCATCCTTATATCTTCATTTTTTTCATATTCGCGATCAGTTGACATATCGATTATTACCAACTTTAACATTAGGTACTCATTTCATATCAATATATATGAAAACGGATTCTTGAATCCTGGGGTAAAGTTTTTATGTCCTATGCGTTGGGTGAACAATTTTACAGCAGCGTAGATTTCGAAATACAACATAATATTTTATTGGAAGAAGTTAATGATTTAACAAACTTACATTGAAAAACTAGAAAAGTTGAAGAAACAGAATTAAATTTGTAGCATACTATCCAATTTTAAATACTCAACTGTTTTTTTTAAATGAAACATCAATCGACTTCAGTATGCATAGTCCTGTTTCAGAGTGCTCGTTCTACTTGAAAGAGTGCTATATCATTTTGCCCAAATTTCTATTATTTCCGAATTTTGAGCAGAAAATGGTTCGGTTCCCAAATGGCTCGGTTAAGTTCCTTAACAAGGCAAATCGTACAGGGTGTTCCATAAAATATGGGTATTCCAAATTTTTGTTCCTTTAATATCTCAAACGAAACGAAACCCTTCGAAATGAAATTTTGCGGCCACATGCAGGATACTCATAACAAGCTTCATGCAAAAACAGAACCATAGAAAATCTTATTGGAATATTGAAAAGAAGAAACTTCATATTTCCATAAAAAATGGCTGATTCGAATAAAATTTATTTTATAGATAAAGATTGATACACTGAATGTCCATGCAAAATTTTGTGGACATAGTAATAACAGAACCATAGAAAATTCAATTGGAACATTGAAAAGAAGAATCTTTATATTTTCATAACAGGATATTCGATTTGAGTGAAATTTATTTCGTGAATCAAGACTGATATACTTAGTTTGTGCAAAATTTCAAGAGGATCGCTTTATCAGAACCATAGAATTGAAGGTATTCATTTTTTACATATTTCATATTTCGAATAATTTTTAGAATATAATTCCCATTGTGCTGAGATTTTGAAATTATATATTTGGTATCGATCTCGAATCGCATATAGAATTCAAGGTAATAGTCTTATTGCGCCATCAAAGAACGACCGCTCAAAAGCTCCTGCTCAGGGAAATTCTCAAATTTTTATGTGAGAAAATAAAACATCACGTATTTTTAGTGGAACGTTACGTTAAAATGTATTATTTCTTGCTTAAAAACGGCGAAGAATGATTAGGAAGTTAATATTCCTCAGATACCAACCCTAATTCTATTACCAATGCTATTTCTTCCATATAATTAATAACTGTTACTTCCTGAAGTATTTTCTAGTGAAAGAGTCATGTTAAAAACTACTGGATATGAAATCTTTCCAGCTGAAATTTCTCTCGGAGAAGTTTATAGAAGTTCATTGATTTTATTACATATTATTATATGTACAATTTGTTGCTTACTGTCAATATGAGTAGTGTCAAAATTATCCTTCTCCCACTACTCATCCTTTCATGATTCTCCTATAAATATAATTCACGAATTCGTCAAACAACAAACTCTTACAATGGAGTATAGAGTATTTTTCCCAAGAAATCTACGTCCCAAAAATCATATCCCATCAAATAGTCGGATGAAGCGATTTGGCAGTGCTCTTCGTTCGAAAATCTAGGCGTAAAAGATAAGTTCTTTCAATACCACAAGCACCTTGCGATTGTTACCAAATATATGAATGCAGCATCTCAGCACAATCGGAATTATATTCTGAAAATTATGCAAAAAATGAAATATGTATATAAAAAATAAATAATCACAAGAATTAATTTCTATGATTCTGATGATCCGATCCTCTTGAAATTTTGCATGAACATTCAGTATAACAGTCTTCAGTCACGAAAAAATAACTTGATTCGGATATCATGTTATGGAAATAAATATTAAGATTCTTCTTTTCAATATGCCAATGGAATTTTTCATGGTTTTATTAACACTATAGTCACGAAATTCTGCATAAACATTCAGTGTATCAAACTTTCCTTATAAAATAAATTTCATTCCAATCGGATATTTTTTCATTAAAATATGAAGTTTCTTCTTTTCAATATTCCAATTTAATTTTCTATGGTTCTGGCTTCAAAATTTTCCATCAGGCTTGTTATGACCATCTTGCATTTGGCCGAAACATTTTATTTCGATTGGTTTCATTTTTTCTGAGATATTGAGGAACTAAAATTTTGAATGGCCATAATTTATGAAACACCCTGAACGATTTGACTGGTTAGCGATCTTAACCGAGCCATTTGAGACCCGAACTCATCCTGAAAAATTTCAAGTCTTTAGGACAATCCCTAGAAAGTGATTGTGCTAATGGACGGCCGGACGGCTCCAGGGACAGAATTGAATTAGACCACGAATTCGTCATCGGGGAGTCTAACCCTATCGTTTGAGACCATTTTCGGCTCAAAATTCGAAAATGACAGACATTTGGGCAAAACAATATAGCACTCGTTTAAGTAGAACGAGTACTCAAAAACTGCACAATATATTCGCAAACATAAACAGCCTCTCGATCGACAAACTCGACTCGACTGTTACGCAAACCTTTCAAAATGGCGTCGGATAACCAACACAAACTGCAAACCACTCAATTAGACTACGGGCCGTTGTTTGATGACAATAAAGCTCACACTTCAACCCTTCGAGAGCTCCAGATATGTCGACAGCCTTCTCTCGAATAAAAACTATATAGACAATAAAGTGACTACCAACAATCGATCAAAGCCTGGAGCTCGTGTTATTTTTCGACGGTGAATTCTCATCAATCAAGTGACCTCTGATTGATGGCCACCTCATATTAGATGACTGGTTGATGCTACGCCTTCTACTGACAACGTACTTCTGGAACGTGTGCTGTAGATGGAGTAATTTATTTTTTCGGGAAAATTGATGCAGTTCGCTTCGAAAAATGAGTAGGGTTGTTATTTTCCCATTTGTTTTCATGGTGCCGATTCACTAAAATTTTATTATTTCCACTTTCAACAATTGAAATCAAGAAGTATGGTCCTGGTGAAAATAAGCTGAAGATAATCTGAAGATTATTAGCTCAATCCACAGCAGGTAGAATTCGTAAATGGTGAAACTCTATGAAAGGAAGGAGAAATATCTCCATATACTATAAATATTTATATTCTGATGTAAACTTCAATTTAAACAAACGATACTGTGAGTAAAGACTAGTCATACCGAAGGAAATTGAATAATTTGACTAGAATTATAGATTTGTAGACTTTTACATGAGAAACGATAAGATAAAAAATTCCAGAGCCACCTACGATGTTACAATCATTTTTAACCATTGAGTTTGAACAAAACTATGTATACTCAATAATATTTCTGATAGCATGAGGAACACTTTCTTCACTTCCTGTTCTGTATATTTTTCGACTATTTATTGATGATTCTATTGTCTTTTACTCATTGGAAAGAGTTGATTTTTTGCCTTAAATGATTATATATACAGGGTGTCAAGGAAAATGTACAATGCATAGTGTTACGCGATAGAGGGCCATAAAAAATGAAAAAACTACTTCCTTCAAGAAATACAGGGTGTTGAAGTTTATTATTCATGTACAAGGTCAGAAATTCGAATATCTTCTAAATACTTAATTTTTTTCGTTGATTACTCAGTCTTTTGCTGCTGTTAAAATTTTATTATCGAAGTGTTTTGTTCTCGTTATTGTAAGTAGGTTACATTGGCGCTTCTGGACAATTTGCGTGCATCATAACTTTTCGATGGGTTTTTAACGGAAACTGTTGGTCCTAGCGACTTCAACAGAAGTATACCTTCTTGAAGGAAAAAGGATAGAGGAATCGCTTTTACTAGTCCAGAATTACATACAGTGTTAGACAAAAAACTTAGGGTTGATTTAAATGTGAAATAATCCTGTATGTATTCGTTATCTAAAAACTAATAGGATATTTGGATTCTGCATCCTAAAATCCCCCGCTTATTACATTCTGTTCATTTCTCACCTCTTCGTCCAAAGTTATTTAAAAATTAAATAAAAACAAAACTTTAACACCCTATTTTTCTTAAAGGAACCAGTTTCAGACATATATTCATGGGATCTTTTTTTCATATTTTAGGGCCCTCTATCGCAAAGAGGTATGCATGCTACTTCTTCTCTTGAAAACCTGTATACCTATATAATATTTTTCAATTTGACATTTCTTGAAATCGGTTCATTTGTGAACTGTACAACCTTACTTTTTCTCAAAAGTAAATATAAGTCATATGCAGGCTCGTTGAAAAGTTCATGAGAAATGAAATTTTACCATACTCTTTATTTTTATTTAAATTATGTGGTAAGCAGGATTTTTCAATTGTACCTTCTTAATGCTATCTAAGAGTAATTTTAACGTAGTGTGAAAATGTCCTTCACCCTCTATAGGGTATGCCCCCAGGACTTTTAACAATCACAAATGCAACTTTCGTCACTCTTCGAAAATTTTTGTCGTTCCTGACAGTTCTCAGAAAACAATGGATGACTTTGATCTATTCTTGGTCGGATTAAGACGCGATTAAAAAAAGATCTTGATAAGTCAAAGCTTGTCCAACATGCTTTGATTAAAAACCACATGATTTTTTTGGTTGACACCTCCAAATTATCAATAGAAGAAAAACTAAGACGTAGGAAATTGAAGTGTAACGAAAACACCATAAACTTATGTTGACATGAAAAAATCGGCTTTTATAATAATTTTCTACATTTTAGTTTTTCTCCTATCGATAATTTGGAGGTTTCAACCAAAAAAATCATGTGGTCTTCAATCAAAGCATGTTGGACAAGCTTTTTTACTTATCAGGATCTTCAAGTTGAGCTAGTTTTTCATGTTCTTTGATTCGAATAATCAAGGTAGGTTTAGTTTCTCCCATAATGGCTTTTTCGCACCCACAAGGTATTTCATATACTCGGTACATTTTTTGGTAAGTTGATTTTCATTATCATGTTTGACTTTAGTTAGATTATCCTGAAAGTATCTTGAGTGTTGAATACTGATCTTACATTGTATTTTTTCCAATTCTTCTAATCTCTTTAAATAACCCTTCAACATATGGTATTATCTTGGTTTTCGTTTGTGCTAATTTTGTTTGACTTGTAGGTTGGGGTTCTGTACCCACAATTGTGTCCGATTTCTTTGCCTTTATCCTACAATTTTTTTGGGATAGCCACTTACCTCGAGAATCTCAGATATATTTTCAATTTCTTCATATTATTTTCGATGTCCTATCACATAGACTTCTGGCTTTTTCTAATTTAGTGTTAAAATTGGGATAAGATTCAAAATGAAGGTACTGTACTATATTTGTTGGCTTTCGATACACTTGGACAAGCACATCTAAGAGAGGAAACTTGTCATTTTTTTTCAATTTCAATAATCAAGAATTATAATAAAAATACTTGATCACTCATGCTGTTAGGATATTTGTAATGAAATAGGTCGGATTCAAAATATGCTAGCAAAAATTGGAAATTTATTGGAATTGATCAATAGACACTGGTCGACATAGACCGAATTTGCCAGTTCAAACCGCACTACCACGCAGCGTAATAGAGATACGTCCGGTATCCTTAATTATTGGTTACCGTTGTGGAAATATCCTTTCGATGAGATCACAGACAAACCCACATCGGGAAATGGAGTTTTCATTGATTTCAATCACCAGAATAAAGGGTACAAAAGTGGGAGGGATCGATTGAACCTAATTACAGCATGGTACGTTCCAGTTGGAAAACCCATAAAATGTATTCTCATTCAATTTTGGGCTTAGATGCATCTTTGTCGCCTACGACTGTCGTAAATACATAGGTACAGTTTTTCTTTTGAGTTGGCCTATTAGAAGTACACTGATCAACAATTGCCAGGGATCACTTATGAACTTCTCTTCATTTGTATTTTTTTAAGTTATCTCGTGAATATCTGTACATTATATGTTCTCTATGGAAAAAGTAAGATGTTTTGAGTTGATTATATCAAAGTCTTCCTCACTTCATCGGCTCTTGTTCACAAAATCGATTATTGTCTGTAGGCTGTTACAGGTGGAGTGAAAAGCAATGTGGTATTTGTTATTAAATCTGTTTTTTTCTCTCGTTCAAACACATAAAGTGACAATAATTGAAGAAATGAGAACAATATCAGCTTATCAGTCATGCCGAGAAGACGTTTGGCTCCTGTGCAACTGGACCAAATCATACGGTGGATACAGGAAGATTTGTCCCAGCGAGAAGTGTCCCGGCGGTTGAATGTTTCGCAAAGTGTCGTGAGTCGGGCTTGGAATAGGTTCATCCAAAACGACTCAGTAGCTTATGTTCATGGAGGAGTTCGGCAGCGCAGTACAACAGCTGCCCAAGATCGTCTTTTGATCCTCAATGCTAGGAGAAATCCCACTTACCCGGCGTCGCGGCTCAATAGATCGTTTGGTCAACTCCGATGGACGTATTTTTGCTTGGAGGGAAAGAGGTCGAAGGTATGCAGAACAGTTTATGGTACCCACAACAGCTTTTGGCGGAGGTTTTATATGTGTATGGGAAGGCATTTGTTTGAACCAACGCACAGAGTTGGTTGTTCTGCAGAACACCACCATGACCAGCCAGAGATATCACGATATGATTATTGAACCCATAATTGTTCCGTTTGCGGCTGCCGTGGGCGAGAATTTCATTTTAATTGACGATAATGACCATCAACACCGTAGTCGTCTGGTTAATGAAGCGCTAGAAACTCATGCTATTGATAGGATGGACTGGCCAGCTCGCTCTCCAGACATGAATTGCATCGAACATGTCTGGTCTAAGATGTCTAGACAATTATCAACGTTAGAACAACCGATCAATAACCTGGAGGACCTTTCTAACGCTTTACGGGATATTTGGACGAATTTGCCCCAAAATTTTATAAATCGTTTAATCGAAAGTATGCCTCGTAGGGTAGAATGCTTGAGACGAGCTCGTGGGGGACCAACTAGGTACTAGCTTGACCGAAACTTCAGCCTTCTTGTGGTTTCATCATAAAATTTTTATGTTATTCAAACACAGAATTTTGAGTATTCCTAATAAAGTCTTTTTTTCTGTGACGGGAAAAAATGTGACATTTTATATCTCTTGACAGGTCACAAAATATGACTTTTTACGAAATTACTTTTTTCCCTGTCAAAAAAATGATTCTCTATGTAGCCGGGAAAAAAGTACTCATTTTTCCCGGGAAAAAAAGTAATTTCGTGAACAGTTATATTTCTTTCACCAATAAATGGTCGTTTTTCCTGTCACAGAAAAAAATAGTGTATTATACACGGGAAAAATGTTAGATTTTAGCTCTCGGCTTTTTGTCACCCTCTGCTTCGCATCGGGAGACAACACAACCTCGAACTAAAATCTAATACTTTTTTCCCTTGTATAATATAGTTATTTATTATACAAGGGAAAAAAGTATGAGATTTTAGCTCGAGGTTATATTGTTTCCCGACGCGAAGCGGAGGGAGACAAAAAACCGAGAGCTAAAATCTAATATTTTTTCCGTGTGTTATACACTATTTTTTTCTGTGACAGGAAAAACGACCATTTAATAGTGCAAGACACATAACCTCCACCACGAAATTACTTTTTTCACCGGGAAAAAAGTGAGTACTTTTTTCCCGGCTACATAAAGAATCATTTTTTTGACAGGGAAAAAAGTAATTTCGTAAAAAGTCATATTTTGTGACCTGTCAAGAGATATAAAATGTCACATTTATTTCCCGTCACAGAAAAAAATAACTCTTTCTCCAACCATCAAAAAATTTTGACATTTTTGTATTATTTTCAGGTGCAAAAGCCACCAATTCTCTTACCGTACAAAAATTCACTCGTTACTTAGCAACACTTTTAATCCTTGGATTAAAAACGCTACTTTTAATCCTAGGACTAAAACTAATTGCATTGGACGTCTACTTGACAATCACTGTCATGATTAGTACTTATGTGTTCAAACTTATAACCAAATTATCAACGATTTTTGACTAATAATAATAATATATACTATTTTTTCTCCAACCAAGTCAAAATTACAATAAAATTGGTTTTAGTCAAAAATCGTTAATAATTTGGTTATAAGTTTGAACACATACTAATCATGACAGTGATTGTCAAGTAGACGTTCAATGCAATTAGTTTTAGTCCTAGGATCAAAAGTATAATATAATATACTTTTTTTCCATTCATCAAAAAATGTTGACATTTTTGTACTATTTTCAGGTGCAAAAGTCATAAATTCCCTTACCGAACTAAAATTTGCTCGTTGCTTAGCAACACTTTTAATCCTAGGATTAAAAACGCTACTTTTAATCCTTGGATTAAGAGTAATTGCATTTGACGTCTACTTGACAATCAATATTCACCAACAATACCAGAGATCCCTGACTACCGACTTGCTATCGCCAAATTTATTTTAATTTTGGCTTGGTTGGAGAAAGAATAGTATATATTATACTTTTTTTCTCTCCAACTTTCCATTTTTTCATTCTTTTCTCAAGTGAACCATATTATCAACTGAAAATACTCTGATATCTGACTAAATTTATAATCTTGGAGCGAATATTTCAGAAATAAATTCAGAACAAGTAAGTGATCCCTATCAATTGTTTAGCAGTGTATTTGGAGAACTAGTGAATAATCCGTTCTGTAATTTTAGCTGGAGCCTTAAGGATGAAGAAACTCTTCGCCTGAATATTCGACAATGTTGCCACATTTATCAAAACGCATATCTACTTTGTTATTCCAAATGGAACTACCTTCATTTTTATTTATGTTTCGATGCAATACAAAATTCGCTGTATAACCTACTAAAAAATTTCTCTGTCATGCACTAGTGCCAAGTTATGAAACAAATCTTGGAATTTCTGACATCTGCATTGCCAATTCGGAAATGCAATTTCTCGATTATTTTTTATGCAAACAAAATCAAACTTAGCAGTCATATAGTATATTTCATGTGGTATGTTCGGTGTTTTGATGCATCATACGATTTTCCGAAGAGTTTGCTCCGAAAATGTGAAACTTAAAATTTGAATATATTGAGATTTTCAAATGACAACCCCATATTTGTTTCACATCATTCGATTTAAAATAAAAAATGATTGGCATTCTCTTATCACACCAATCAATTATTTTCGATAGGTTTCGAATGAGATTAAAAATACATACTGAAATATTCTACTATCCTTAGTCAAGATCTATGGTCATGTTTATTTTGAAATGGCTGTGTGCTTATGAGGTGAATCAGGTATTGAAAAATATTGGATGGTTGAGATAATAAAATGTGTTCGATGATCATGGATGTTATAGAAAAATCAGATATGTAATTGGTAATCAAACTTCGATTCAGGTGGTTTAGTTTGTAGCTTTTTTTAATGGTTTGCTACAAGATTTCGAAGTGTTCTTATTAATGATAGCGACTTATGGTCGAATATTTCCGTCGACCTTATGAATTGACATGAAAAAATTTCCATGTTAAAGTAGAGTTTTGTCATCATTCGTATCGCATCTGAATGTTTCGTATTCCGTTGCCACGACAATTGTACGTTTGAATAAAATAAATTGAACATTCAAATGGGTCACTAAAAATTTCTTACAAATATTACTCATCTTTGATTATGAGGTCGACAAAAATAGTTATTCAATCAACTATATCCCGTTCACGAAAGTTCGAGCGCATATTAGGCGTTTGTTTATTTATCTGAAGTTGGCAGCATTTGCTGTCATAACGTAAAATAAAGTCAACGTTGCCGAATGTACCCGGCCTCGTCCGACGAGCTTCAGAGTTATCAGAGAACTCTATGCAATATTGACAACATTGCATATCAATCTGACAAAAAAATAAACAACATAACCTAAAATTTTAATATACACAGTGCAATATGCCAAATTTCCATGGCCAACCGACGGCTCAACCTTTCGTGAACGGAGATATTTTAACGCGTGAGCGGATTGTTAACCGAGGTGATTACAAGATTTTTCGGCCGATCTCTATATATATTGTGTATGGATTCTTGATTGAAATACTTTTTTTTTTGCACAAGATATACATTTGATTTCTTTGTTTCTATGTTCCATTAGATTTTTTGCATAACTCCTGTTGCTTCTGATTACTTTGTGCTCGGTTGTTGACAAATGCACATTAAAATAACATAAATTGAACAATTCAATTTCGTGCACATTAAAATCACCTTTTATTTTGAGGTCGACTGAGAATATTGGTATAATAATGGTATAACTCAGTTCAATTGAAGATATCCCGAAAGAAAAGGGTTTACTGTTGATAAGCGATAAGCTGCATAATAAGGATAGGGACCAAGATCGAAGTCGGGAAATGGAGGATGGAGAAAAACAATTCTGTTAATTCCGGTGTCTCACTGAAAAATAGCAGAAACATATCCGTTTTCTTGTTGCGACTACCGATGTTGCTTGAGTGGCTTCGAAATAGTGCTCGGTTTGAGGGCAGTGTGTGAAAGCGACTCGACTTTGCGAAGGATCATTGTGATGATATAGGAAGTCGGAAGGATTATCGGAGATGCTTTCACGAGGTTTCCGTCGTTGCCAGAGAATGTCGACGGAACGATCGATTATTCTTCAAAGAGAAATATGCAAGAGTGCATTGTGTTCTTTCTTCTCAACGCTTCCATATTAGTTTGGCTAGCAAGGAAACTTACCTATTTATGATATGACTGTTAAAAGGGACATTTAATTTCATTAACGCAATAAATTAACTTTTAACACGAATTATCATACAATGTTTTTCTTCTACGACACTCACGATGCGTTCGGCATCGACATCGGACGTGTCGGATCGATCTGAACCGTTCGTTTATTACATCCGGATTGAGGGGAGTACACATCTGGACCTTTCGGCATAAACATCTGAGCAATCGGATGTCCATCTTTTCGCTCGGTCTATTTCGACGGATCCAAGCGATTTTATCCATAGAGTTTTATGTTTTTTTATATATTTTTCTGTTTTATGTTGAGTTTCCTGATCCGAAAACCGATAGATTGAAAAATTTTAACACTTTTATTCTTCTGTTTTCATTTATTCATCAAAAACCTAATTAATTAATTAAAATTTTTCGATATAGCTATCGTAGTTATGAATGGGCAGAAGGTGATATTGCTTTCTCGTTTCTTTTTCGTGTAATTAATTAATTAATTAGGATCTTTCGGTACAACTATCGCCGTATTGAACGACTAGAATGGGTTATTGCATTCAACGTTTCCTTTGCATTCAGTGCCTTTGCACCTAATTATTTAATTGAGATTTTACGGTAGAGCTACGAAAAGAGTTAAAGTATCGTTAAAAGATGAGCATATTTCCCAAAATAGTGATCTTTGAAATCTCATAATCTGTGAAAGTAGAAACGAGCACTATGTTCTGTGGCAGATGCTGTGTACCGTTCGTTTATTCACAGATATTACAGATGAATCTGTACAGTCTGTGGTCACGTGACTAAAAAATTCGTCTGCTCGCGAAGGTCGATGCCGAACGGGTTTATAATCTTCTTTATACCGGGTGACCCACCACTGACGCAATATTCATTTCGAGGGTGTAAATGTAATATTGTGAGAATATTTTTTTATGGTAGTATAGGGTAATCAAACCCACAATTTGAAATTATTTCCATATATCCAGAGTGTTCCAATACAAAGATACAGACCAAAATTACACTTTTTCCAATGTGACCACCTGTTCATGACTTGAAAAAAGGAAAGGAAAGCTCAAATTATGATGAGTGATTTGTGCACCATTCACTAGATAATCGCGAAAAAAATTGAACTCTGGAAGGTACAGAGTGATCCTAATTAATTCTCGAAAATCTACTACGAATACTGGTCAAAATAGTTATTTATGTACCAAGTGCGTTATATGGATCCTAACGCCCGGAGGGAAACATTCGGCTCGAGGGCCTTTGGCCCGAGGGATGAATGTTGCCCGATGGGCGTTAGGATCTAATAACGCTCGTGGTGCATACAAGATTTTATTTTTCACGAATATATCATTTAATTACAATAAAATTCGATTGCTCCTATGTTTTTTTTCCATTTAACTTTCAGTAGTAACCATGGCATTTGTTAATATTTTGAAGTTCGTTATTGCTGTCATCATTTTATTAAGTGAATGTCATTACTGTTTTCGTTGTGAGCGGGCGTTAAGATCCATAATGCCCGCTAAAATGCCCACGGGCATAATGAGTGTATTTATAGCAACCGTTTCTAAGGTAAAATAAACATATAATGTACAAGTGAAAAATAAAATCTTTTATTTCAGATGGCATGCCCAGTATTTCTTCATTTCGTTGAACGCAAAAATTAATTTCGAAAAAAAGGTATACCTTAAACCTATAGTTTCTCAGCAATTCTCGATTTTCAATTCACTACACATTGAACAAGCCCAAACAACACACTCACATCTAAATGACATCTAATGGATATTAAAAGTGATCTGAAGCCATCTTGCTCTGAAATCTGATTGAAATAAGATTATCTAATTGAGATGTTTTCTATGCATAATGTCTAGAAGACATCCTTTAGATGCATTATCTAAGACCTGAAAAATATTTTATATCCTGTAGATATCCAAAAATTTATAGCTTTTTGATCACACCTCCAAAAGCCGTATATTAAATATCGAAGTTTTAAAATCGTGGAGGAGGTATTTTATTTAACGTTTAATGGACATCTTTTGTTTTACGTCTATTAGACATCAACATTTGGCCCTTTTTTGTCATCTAAAATACATCGATAAAACATCTAACTCATATGGTCATAAAACAGTAGATTGATTGACATTTTTTAGATATATACTGTATATATTGTCTTTAAACGTACGGTTTTGTATGTCTCAAATATGTCGATAATTGTATTTCAATTCGACCACACGTTTTTGAAATGTTTATAAGACATCTAATTGATACTATCGAAAAAATAATACCGTTTCGACGTATAATAGATATGCCATGCCACATTCATCGAAATAAGACATCATTATTCGACAATATTTGCTCATCTAGAATACATAAGTAAAAAATCTAACTTTAAACCTCAAAGAATTGTGAATTGATTTTCATCCTTAAGAACTATTATTTATATAAAGTCTCTCAACCAAAGATTATGAATGTTTTTAAGATGTCGATGGAAATATTGCATTTCGACTATATATGTTTTCAAAATGTTTATAGAATATCCATTTCATGCAATAGAGAAGTGAGCAATTTTTTGATGTTTTTCAGATATGCTATGCAACAATTTTAATACCAAAAACCATATTGAAAATGATAATTTATTTAGGTATGAATTCGACTAGCAGATACGCATAGACATACAGGTTGTTTTTAAATTCATACCACAAAATTAAGCATGTGAAATTTAAGATGAGTCTTCTCTACAACAAAATTTTCTCAGCCATCCCTTTTCGAGATATCACCCCTAAAAGGTAGTGACAAAAAAATCCTTGAACTTGCACGGCAATCCATGACACGTAAACTACGTTCACATAATTTGGCTGGAGGTTGTCGTTTCCAGCATTCAGCATTCATTATGAACCGTATGACATTTTAAATATTTCCTACCCAACTTAATAAAAAAAATATGAATTATGGTCCTTTTCATTCTCTTCAACTATTGGATGAAATGGAGTAAAGACCCTCAATTTTTATGCTAGAGGGTTTTTTGTTTTCTTAAATAAGTACTTAAACAAATATTTGTTGAGTTTTTCACGAAAATGCTCATTTTTTCCGTTGTTTTATGATACTGGAAACAACAAACATTTTCAATGATTGAAATAGACACGGGGTGTTTTTATGAATGAAAACATTCCATGTTTTTGTTTCTCGTATCATGTTTCTTTGGTGTGCGGCCTGATAAAGAGCTATACCGGCTGTCGACGGAATATGGAAACACGGTATATAAGGTATCGACTTTTTTTTTATTCAACAAAGAGAAGATTTTTGAAGTATATTGGTTATACCGGAAATGATTTTTTCAAATGGCGCAGTAGGTGTATTTCTTCATATTTTTATTGTAAATATCGATTTCAGTACGAATATGTGTCACTTGTTAACATTAAAGTTTAGTATTAGTGATTTTTTTTTAATTATTTCAGTTTCGTCCTAGATGAGTGAAAATGTCATCGTTGAATTTTCATTCCAACATCAGGGAAAAATTGACTCACCCCAAAAAAAGTCTAAGATTGCCTAGTTTTATCAGCCTGCAATATATTCGGAATGTTAATCTTTTTCTTCAGATGTAAATGCCTTGGAAAAAAGTATTATTAGAAAGGCCTTTTTTCTGCTCAATTCGATACATTATAGATAAAAATCGAATTAATAATTATGAAGATACAATACTCTAAAGCTGGCAATTTGGTCAGGTGACGCATATTGTGCTCTGGAAGTAAAATATAAATACAGATTCTAATATTTCGGTACGACCGGAAGTACTTCAAACAATAAATCTAAGTTAAATTTGAAAAAACGAAATCGATAACTTGAATACCACCTATTGAAATATGAGCGTTTTTCCATATTCCGTTAATATAAATAAAATATGAAATGAAAAATAGGTGATCTATGCGATCACGATGAGCGAAATGCGAACTCCTATATCGGGCTCGGTCACGTGATTACGAACCGCCGAACCGCCAAATGTTAAAATTCAAAGGGATAGCGGGTAGGGTTATAGACAGAAAGACATTCGAACTTGATCATTTCGTTAGAACAGTGCTTCGTCAAAAGGTCAAGTCGAATATCGAGTGATTGTTTTTGCTTTAGCCTTAGCTTAGTGAATATACTATTTAGTGATTAGTGCTGTCACAATTAAAGAAGGTGAGTGCAAATGTTGCTTATGATACCTAGTTCTATTAAGTACAATTTCTCCATAATATAGCTTTTCAAACGTAGCTGGTTCAGGTCTGGGCTCACTGTTATAAAAATGAGATTTTTTTAGAATTTTCAAAAACGAATCTGCATCTTTGGATAAAAGCAAAATGGGTATTATGAAAATATCTTTTACAGATGGATCATCTATTAAGATCTATTGAATGATGTTTTTCGATAACCGTTCAAAAGTGAATATTATGTAATGTTGAATTATATAGGAACCTACTATTCCCGGTGTAGTACCTAAAATGTGTTCCTCCGAATAATGTGGTGGCACTAAGATATGCTAATTAATATAAAATTGGAGATTTGTTATCTTTCATGGTCCGATGATCTAGAAAAGTCGATTGAATGATATCTTTCAGATAACTAACTAACACTAGTGATTAACTTTTGATTAGGTACTATTTCCTGTAAATTATACCTATAATATTTGTTCTACTGGAGAATATGTTGATTAATTATTGTAAATTAGGTAGGTATATTGTAAGTAGAAATTTGAAACCTTTCATAGAATGATCATCTGAAGCAGTCTATCGAATGATATCTTTTGAATAACCGTTCTATTGAACTGTTATGTCTGTTATCACTTTTCTGAATACTCTGTTTATTTAGATATTATCCCAGGTACCAGGTACCTGAAATCCGCTCTTTTTAAAAATATGTTTATAATTTAGACGATGATCGGTTTTGGAATCTTTCATTCAAATATTCAAGGATAAATATTTCAAGATCATCTGAAATTTCGAATTATAGAATTTCATAATTTGCGTTGGAGATTTCGTAGGACTCAAATTGTTACAGTATCTATTATAGAATTCATATTTTTCTGAATAAACTTGGTAGGTTTATCATCAAAGAAGTCAATTGATAGACCTCTTTGAGATATTGATTTAGTAATGAATAATACTCAACCACTCGACTTGAAAAACTTGCTGAAAAATATTATCACTAGTCAAAAAGTCGAGCACAAAATAGATTCAATCAGGATTTGAAGAATAATTGAATGTCTTGAGCTTGAAATCTTCGAGTAAATGTTAAGATGTTTTTCAGATCATCTTAGATGAATTATAGCAGAAGGTATAAGCGTTTTCCATTTCTATTTAGAATGTTTTTTTTCAGCTATCGTTTCAAAAAATGATATTTATTCAATATATAATGTCAAAAAAATTAGCATTTATATAAAATATAGATTTAATTAACAATTTTGCAATTTTATCGATTTTGGAATTATCAATTGACATTTCTTGATCACCTTGAATTCAAAATATCATTTATTATCTTTCTGATGTTGTATTCGAAGGTCATATAATCACGAGTAAGTCGAAATCTCAAAAAAAAAAAAGAAATTTTCATAGCAAGCCTTGAATCCTTTGGAAAAATATGAGTGAGAAGCCTAATTCATTCACTAATTTTTCCATTTCTAAAAGTTTTTACGACAACTTAAGCATTTACAAAAAAACATAAACAAAATGTATTCCAAGCTCTTATTGAATAGCATTTTATTGAACAACAGCCAACAAAATTAAAATGCATCGAAATTGTTTTCTCGTGAATGATTGAGTTTTCGAAAAGAATTGTAGAAATAAAAGAGTAAGTATTGGGTGGGCCATCTGTTAGTTTTTTTAACCATGAATTAAACACATGCATTGTGGAAAAAATTCATTAATTTTTATTGAAAATCAAAGGAATATTTATGCCATTTATGTGTGAAAAATCACATCATTCATGTGACCACCACGGCTCTTCTTACAAGCTTGCATCCGAACATCAAAATTTGCGATGACTTTTTCCAGTAAGAGCGGATCTGTGGCCTCAATTTCATGCCGAATATTGCGTTTGAGGTCTTGAATTGTCCGTGGGGCGTTAGCATACACTTTACTCTTCAAAAAACCCCAAAGAAAATAGTCCAATGGTGTCAAATCGCATACAACTCGCGAAACAATAGGTTTATTGCAAACCAAATTTGGTGAACGCTTAATTTCCCGTAATTCTGACGTGAATTGGCCAGCAAGATCATGCGATTTGACACCATTGGACTATTTTCTTTGGGGTTTTTTGAAGAGTAAAGTGTATGCTAACGCCCCACGGACAATTCAAGACCTCAAACGCAATATTCGGCATGAAATTGAGGCCACAGATCCGCTCTTACTGGAAAAAGTCATCGCAAATTTTGATGTTCGGATGCAAGCTTGTAAGAAGAGCCGTGGTGGTCACATGAATGATGTGATTTTTCACACATAAATGGCATAAATATTCCTTTGATTTTCAATAAAAATTAATGAATTTTTTCCACAATGCATGTGTTTAATTCATGGTTAAAAAAAAACTAACAGATGGCCCACCCATTATTATGTATGAATTGGGCTTTTCAGCCATATTTTTTTTAAAGTAAAATTCTCTTAGAAAAAGTTGTGAAAAAAATTGTTTCCGTTAATCTTTGGAAGGGTGTAACCTTCATTTTCACCATAGCATCACCTCTCAAATTTTCTCGGTGTTACCCTGTATTCATAAACTTTCAATTATTTCTATTTCTCAGAAAAAAAACTGAACGCAATATAAAAGTACATTTTATCGTTTGAGAAAATTGTTTTTATAATTTTCTGCAAAACTTTGATATTCTTTTGTTCTCTGTTGTGATTGTTTTTCAAAGTTGTACTTAATTGCGAAAAAAAAATCACTTATTTTGATTTGTGTTGGTTCCAGAGGCTGTTTATAATCTGTTCGAGAGTGAAATCCTGACACGATCATAATAAGGCAATTCGAGACTGATTACGCATTGCAAGCCAACGATACGAATATGAGAAAACGAAGAGCAAATCCTCACAAAGTGCCGATGCCTATGACATTCTTATTTATATTTTTAATTGAACAAATTGTCTCGACTACATTGGTCATTGACACAATTTATATTTTTGATACATTTGAATTGTGTTTATTTATGTTTTTATATTATGAATATACCTGTTTATTTTTTCATATCAGAACTTGTTTTTGCTTTCCTAACTGCTATGAGAGATTTCAACTGTGTAGATAAAATATATTATATCTGATAATTTGCTGGGCCGCACACCACAGAAACATGAAAGGAGAAGCATGAAACAGTTTTCATTGATAAAAAAAGACTCAAGGTGTTTCTATGAATGAAAATGCATACTTTTGAAGTCTCTCACCAAATCTCCTTAGGATAAACATGATCTTGAAACTAGCAAATGTCAATTTTCCTTGAATTTTTTTACCATACAACCCTTCTCCGAAAAATCTAATGGAATAAATCAGTACCAGGTCTTAAATATGACGTCTTTCAAATCATTATATCGTGCGTTCAAAAAAATTCGTGGTCAAGTGAGCTGTGGATTCTATTTTTCCTGAGAGTCTATGAGGAGAAAAATAGAATCCACAGCTTACTTGACCACGAATTTTTTTGAACGCACGTTATCAATATTGTTTTGGAATTGACAATAGTAAGATGTCAAAAATTATACAATGCAAAGACTTTTTAGGGACATTGAACAAAGGTTCATCTTATTTCATCTAATATACGTGTACAATATCACCAACAATTTTCATAAATAATATTCCGCTTAATAGACGTCCAATTTCGATCATGACGGCAATGCTCCAAAAAACATCTACTATGTTATATATTTAAGAGGTTATGAGTGTGGATGTTTTTCGGATCATCTATATATTATCAGATTATTGATCGAGAAAAACGACAAAAATCTGATGATATATAGACATTAGAGAGTCATCCCAATAACATAAATCCTCAAACATCTATTACATGTCAAACGTGATACTAAGTTAGGATAAACTAAAAAAAAACAGAAATTTCACATGTTATAGAAAGACTCACTTCGACGTGAAATAGATGTCTAAAAAAGTAATATTTTTCAACGTAAATCTCGCGGACATTTTTACGTCGAATCTAGGTTAGATATTCAATACATTTTGATGTTTTATAGATCATCTAATAATCTATTTTATATAGTCTATAAAATGTTTAAAAGATGTGTGTGTGTTGTTTGGGAGTATTCCCATTAATTAATTCTCTGAGATTCATTCTGCAACTGCCAAATCACTCATCATAGAAAAATTTTCTATGATTATCACTACTTAAAATTGTTGATTGAAATATATTTTGGGAGGATTCTGCATTTCTTAGAAACTTTATAGGTTTTCACTCCCAGTCTCTGAAAAATTACAAATGAGAAAATACACAATTCTGAAGATTTTTAGAGTTTGTCTGAAGAAGGTGTCTGATATAGCCACCGAAACGTTACAATATCCTTTTAATTTGTTTCATTTTTCAGTTTTACTGTTAGGCAACAATTTTTTTCAAGACCAATTTGCTCCTGACAAATGAGTGCAAAGATTTTCGCAGGAGTACTTCACCTTAATCAAACATTTTTTAATTATTTATGTTTCAGAGACTGGGAGTGAAAACCTATAAAGTTTATAAGAAATTAAAATTGTTGGTTCACTAGTTTTGAATTGAAATCGAAAATTGCAGGTAAACTATAGGGTTTAGGTATAAAAAATCTTATGAAAAAAGTTTCGATATTAATTTTTGCGTTCAACGAGATGAAGAAATACCGGGCGTACCATTTGTAATAATAAAGTTTTTGACCATTATTCGTAGTAGATGTTCGAGAATTAATTAGGATCAATCTGTACATTCAAGAGTTCAATTTTTTTCTCTTTATGTAATTAGTTCATACGTCTACTCAAAAAAACTCTGTCTGTATCGCTTACCTAAAAGGTTCCTTGATCAATCACTTTCTAAATTTCTTGTACTTAAATTAAGTTAAAAGACTGTGTCATTAGACGAGAAGTCGTCATCGAAAATGTTCAAGTTCAAAATGAATATGAATGACAAATTCACGAATTAATTTCAGTTGATTATGCATGAAAACCACTGTTAAATCAAGATTTCCTTTCAATAGAAATTAATGCAAATCAAAACTGTTTCGATATTCCAAAGTGGAATAATTTACATATCGATTTTTCCTCCACTCGTTTGAGGGGTGAGTTTGAAAAGAAGCGAATGCAATTTTCCCACCGTTCATTGCCAGAATGTTATTTAATTGAAAATGAATAATCGCTCTCGAGTTGAGCAACTTCGAAGAAGTCCAATATTTCGAAGGTCGGGTGTCTAATTTTGACTCGATAATTCGGTAGTCTGTTAATGAATTGAGCAGTGCTTTGAATTTTGATAGATCGTTTTCTGAAAAGTTGAAAATGATTTTGATTACCTAATGAATTGAATCACAGGATTTTAATAATCAACCCATTATACGTATGTTTGCTGGGCCATAATAATACCCGTTAATCACTAGTGAATAATGAGTTATGATTCACTGCTGTGAGATGCGACATAGATTTAGCTTTAATATTATATTTTTGATCTTCTTGACTTTTTCTGTATTTGTGAAAGAAGGGTCCTGTCACGGTCGTGAGATATTAAAAATCTCGAGAAACATATTCAGTAGTAGTGGATAAAGTATTGTATGCTACTCGAGTATAGTGACTTTTATTCACTCGGTGATTTGGGCGACTCGCCTACTGCTCGTATCCTTTTCTTCACCTTCTGAATGATAGCTATCATTATACGCTTGTTGCATAATATACTGTTATTCACTGTGAATTTCATTTAAGGAACGCTAAGCATTTTGTTTACTGAAGTGAAAACCAAGATGTTATAAAATGTTTTATTCACTGTCAGGTCAGAAAATTTGCCAATATTATTTATCCAACATTTTTTTATGATTTACCCATTATATGTTTGCCCGGCCATAATGATACCCATTAATAATACGTTGATCTTCACTACCTCTTGGAGTTACCTGTAATATTATTCACATGGGTAACATTCGGAATTCAATGTATCAGAGAGAGTTTTGCGGTAGGGTTGAACAGTGGAATATTCGACAGATTTAAGAGATAGATTTCGGACAGGAATGAATGGTTCTATGCGGATTATGCAGTTGTCTTCATCATATCTATGGTAGTGTTATAAAAAAACAGTATGGTAAGCAACTTAAATTACTCAAATCGAGTATAACGGAAAGCCTGAAGCATTCACTCAATACCCATATTACTCTATTTGGGATAGACAACCATTTTATTCGTTCATTGGACCATCCATTCCGCCAGAAAAATAGCACGTAAATCTGTCGAATATATTACTGCTCAACTGGACGGAAAAATACTTTTTCTTATGCATTGAATATCGTATGTTTCAGATGTGTTTTTTCGGACCTTTTTGTATGAGTATTTTAAATCTGAATACTTATGCTGGCTAGTTAATTTCCACATATTGATTGATTCTTTTTGATTGCAGTGGATCCGGCAATGACGGTACGCTAGCTGGGAGTATGGGATCGCCGGAATGGGCATGCGCACAGACCCACTGGGCAAGTCTCGTCCGCTGACCACCACTACGGTACCTTTCCTGAAGAACAACGAATACTTATTTTACGTACTATTTTCCCTAGTAGCTCTTCTAGTTAATGCAAACGGTAAGTTCTTTGTTAACGCTGACCATAAAATTTAGAATGGATGAGAAATACATGTTATGTGATTACTACTTGCAATAGAGAAATGTATAGACAGATACCTAGGAAGAAACTATCAAGGGTGTGACATAGGATACGTTCAGTAGAACTCAACTGTTGTCAACAGTTGAGAAAGCGATAGCGTTCAGCAAAACCGCTGACAGATCGATGTTTCTCATCAGCTGTCGATTTCTGGCAGCGGTGAAAATTTGCGCTTTGTAACTCATCTGACTGCCGAGACATACGCATATACCTTTTTGAGCGCTCGTTCTACTTAGACGAGTGCTATATCGTTTTGCCCAAATGTCTGTAATTTTCGAATTTTGAGCCGAAAATGGTCTCAAACGATAGGGTTCGACTCCCTGATGGAAAATATGAGGTCAAATCAAATTCTGTAGGGCCGGCCGTCCGGCCGGCCGTGAGCACAATAACTCTCGAACGGATTGTCCTAGAGACTTGAAATTTTCAGGGTGTGTTCAGCTCCCAAATAGCTCGGTTAAGTTCGTTAACCAGAAAAATCGTACTGGGTGTTCCATAAAAAGTGGCCATTCAAAATTTTTGTTACTCAATATTTCACACAAAACGAAAGCAAACGGAATGAAATATTGCAGCAACGTGCCAGATGTTCATAGTAAGCCTCTTGCAAAATTTTGTTGCCATAGAGTTAACAGAACCATAGAAAATTCAATTGGAATATTGAAAGGAAGAATTTTTTTATTTCCATAACGAACCTTCCGATTTAACTGAAATTCATTCTGTGAGTGAAGACTGACACACTGATTGTTCATGCAAAATTTCAAGAGGATAGCATCATCAGAACCATAGAAATTCCAATTGAAATATTAAAGGAAAGACTCTTTATATTTCCATAACAAGATATCCGAATCAAATGAAATTTATTTTTGGAATTGAGATTTATATATTGAATGTTTGTGCAAAATTTGAAGATCATCGCATCATCCGAACTATAGAAAATTCAATTTGAATATTGAAAAAAAAATTATATTTTCATAACATGATATCTGAATTGAGTGAAATTTATTCCTGGTATAAAGATTGATATACTGAATGTTCATGCCAAATTTCAAGAGGATCGCATCATCAGAACCATAAAATTTAATTATTTCAATTTTCAAGTGTGACCATAGAATTGAATTTTTTTAATTGTTTATATATAAAGTATCAATTTCAAGTCATATACAGAATTTTGAGATGATAGTCCTATTGCTCCACCAGAGAACGAGCGCTCAGAAGCTCCTGCTCAGGGCTTGCTTCCATTTTTTTTATTTGTTTATGTTTAGGGTTTTCAGTTGAAGTTGACTATTGTTGTGTTCTGTGAATTTAAGGAGTATTTTGGTTATTCCAATACACTTGAATTTATAATCTGCAAGTACAATCACAGAAAGTTTCTCAACTGGGTATCAAAAAATGAGGTTATATTTATCATGATATGTCAGATTTGTAAATCACTCAGCGTTGTGTTCAGAAAATTTTCATCCGCTGTAACTCAACTCTACTTAACTGATTTTTGCTTTATGCCAACAGTTAAGTGCTGCTGAACGTACCCATAGTCATCCATACTGATAGTCAAGCTGCTATTAAGCAGTGAACTCCTATGTCATAGACAAAAAGCTGATATGGGAGTACCGGAGAAAATTCAATGAAATAGGCAAGAATAACAAGGTCCCTTTGGTCTGGGCTCCTGCTCACTTGAGAATCAAAGAAAATGAAGGGGCTAATACACTAGCCAAAAAGGAAGCACACACGCCAATTACTAGCCCAAAACCTTTCTGTGGCATAGGCAAATACACCTATAAAAAAGATTTTTTTAAGCAAACATTTGTTAGAATGTAGATATCTACCACACAATTTGAATTAATTTTTCTGTTGAACTTTGTTCTCTTTTTCGGTTCTCATATTGTAATGTGTATAAATTGAAATGTTTCTTGTTTGATGTGCTATGCATTGTATGAGTATTTTCTTTTGACTTGTGAGTACTCTTGTTGGGTTGAAATACCCGTGAGTATTCTTTTTGGTAAATAAATAAATAAATAAATTTTGTTAAGAAGGAAGAACCTGATAGAGGAACTCTCTTGGAGGAATCGTCCGGAATAGATCATTCCAGAAAGTTCCTTCAGAACCTTAAAACTGGAAGGACCGAAAAGTACTTGGATCTCAATAAGAATAGGTTACGCCTCCTCACTGGCTTCCTAAAGGGCCCCACTCACTTCGTTCTTCTCCGCCGTTTTTAACCGACGGTTAAAAACGGTCGGGTAAAACTGCCGCAAAAACGAAGTGTATGGGCTAAAAACGGCGCACTTACCCGTCGTTGGAAATTTCAGACGGGGACTGATTTTCGTCCGTTTACGTTCCAACGCTTCGGGTAAACACGAGGTGTGTGGGGTAAACAGTTAAATCGGTCGCGCATATTTCAGAGACAGTGGCGAACAGGTCTGGTGGCGATAAACATAACTTTTTTAATTGTTTACTGCTGAGCCTTGACTGTTTGAAAACAATGTTGGATCTTCGGCAAGTGAAACCAGGACTTTTTGTTGGAATTTATTGAAGTGTACAGGTCATTTCCGTGTTCATGGAAAGTAAAATCAGCGGAATACTTTTTTTTACAGCAACAGCCGCCGCCACTGCTAACAGACACTTACGCTCCATCGTGATAAACTGCCGCGAAGGAAAACTGAAGTGGGTGGACTTTACCGACAACGTTCTTCCTTCCAACGTTTTTAACCGTCGGTTAAAAACGGCGGAGAAGAACGAAGTGAGTGGGGCCCTTAACAGGGCATTGTAGATTTTGTGGTGAGGAGGAGGAAACTCCGGCTCAGTTAGTTACAGAATGACTCGGCATTGTAAGCATGCGCAAAGAATGTCTTGGACAAGAGAATCATGGGAGAAGCGCAAATGGATCTTAAGGTCGCAGTGTAATGCAACACGCTTAATCAACAATCTAGTCTACATTTGTATCTCCATATTTCTTACAAACAAAGTTTTAATTCAGTCTACTGAGGGCAGACAATGTACGCAATTTTCTCGTCGTATTTGAGCAAGTATATTACTTTGTATTGAATCCTACCTGAATAATGTGTATCTTCCGGCCTTATGGACGCCTTGTTCAACGTTTTCCAAGGGCCTTCTGTTTTATACTTGATGACATAATGTAATGGCTCTTTCGATAGGCAGTTGCCAGCTGGAAGGAGAAAACTCTTGTTCACTTAGTTACAGAATGCGTCGGCATTGTGAGCCTGCGAAAAATATTCTTGGACAAGATGGAAAAAGCGCAAATTTAGCCGCCTTATAGGATACAGAATTCTACATGAAATCCCGAGCAGTTAAAGTCACACCATGTGGAAATCCTGCACAAAATGCAGATAACGTTCTCTTGTCATTAATTACCTATGCTCCGTTCACATATTATTGAGCACAAAGTAGGTGTTTGTTTATTTATCTAAAGTTGGCAGTGTTTACTATCATAACGTAAAATAAATTCAACGTTCCAGAATGTACCCGGCCTCGTTCGACGGGCTTCCGAGTTTAGAACAACATACTTTAAAATTTTAATATACACAGTAGAAAATGCAAAATTTCTATGAACTATACTTTGTGTTCAATAATATGTGAACGGAGTATAGTCAATGCATTTTAGTGGAATAAGTTTCAAACTACTCGATATAATTTGATGAAAATTCGATATGAATAATAGTATAAGGATCTCTTAAATAATCGCACTCAAATTTCAATCAGCTTGTTCAGTTTATCAGGGGCGGACTGGGTTGTACATTTTAATGCTTACATTGTTAACACCATGTATGATAAGGTGCTAAAAAAATAAAAAAACCAATATGGATATGAACATTAAGCTGAAGAAGAGGTACTATTGTTCAGTGTCGATAAAATGAATCGTTTTTGAAAAAAATAATAATGAAAGAAGTAAGTAATTGAAATTTATTCCAGTAAAATGAATTTCCAGTGGCGTCCGTTAGGAGGGCGTATCTTCGTAGGGAGGGCCGCTAAAAAAGAAATTATGGGAACTTGTCATCTTATTTTTTTATGTTCTATCTGAATCCGAGAGATTTCCCACATTTTCCGGAACACCCTGTATATTGTTGCAATGAGAAAAAGGCGAGTAGTTTTGAGTATAAATGAATTATTGATTCCAAAAGAAAAAACGAAATTTCATGTAATAAATCTGGAAGGAAACCATTCAGCAAAAATAAGATTGAGCCACTGGGTTCATATCAAAAATATCTGTGCATTATTGTTTTATTTTAATAGCACAAACAGAAACGTAGATAAGGACCGAAGTTGAAATTACCTTAATGTCTATTTTGGCTTATAACAAAAGACGATAGAGCAATGCGGTTTAGTGGCAGAATAAGTTTCCGAAAAAGGATAACCGTAATGTGCCATTCATTTCTCCTTTCTCAAAGAATTTAAAAGTTGTAGTTCAATCCATCACCAATTCAGGCCAGCCTGTACATACATTACTAGCTCGATCGTACATCTATAAATAGAATAAAATTTCAGCAAATCGATAGAATCTCGATTTGAAATTCGACAAACTAAGCAGAACGAACGCTTTTTATAATCATGAAATAGAAATAAATATTTCGTATAACATCCGGAGAGCAAAAAACCTCTTGAACTTTCACCGTCTCGATTCGATTTTTTCTAATCCCATATCCTTTTCGTTCGTGGTATCAGAGGGCGGCAAATCTCTGGAGCATTCCGTATTCCGGGGGCGTAGAACTGTGTCAACACTAGTGCGGATTTTTCTCCAAATAACCTTCGTCTGGCTCGGCTCAGATTGTACAATAGTGCAAACATTCAGTTTCCTTTGCGGCTCCGATCCATTTCGAAGTGGAATAACATTACTTATGTCCTCTTTCGACGGTGATCTGCCGTATGATCGAATTCCAAGTCGAATAGAGACTATTCGACGTGTTTTTCCTATACACGGTGTGGAGTTTGTAGCGTTTTCTCGTATGCAAATGATTAAATCGCAAGATATTATTGAACCAATGGGTACAATCAGCAGCACTCAACTGTTGGCATAAATCAAAAATCAGTTGAGTTGAGTTTCAGCGGATGAAAATTTTCTGAACGCTTCTCTGAGTGATTTACAAATCTGACATATTATGATATATAACCTTATTTTTTGATGCCCAGTTGAGAAACTTTTTGTGATTGTACTTGCAGATTATGAAAATACTCTTCAATAAACTTCAACTTACAAAACACAACAATACTAAACTTCAACTAAAAACCCTAAACATAAACAAATCACAAAATTATAGGTAGGCTGCTGAGAAACATCGATCTGTCAGCGGTTTTGCTGAACGCAATCGCTTTTTCAACTTACTCAACTGTTGTCAACAGTTGGAGTGCTGCTGAACGTACGCAATGATTAACAATTTAGAGTGGAATGGAAATTTTTTGACGTTTATAATCACTTGGGAATTGAAGAAATAGATTGTGTAAATAAATATCTAGAGAAATATTACAGGGTCCAGCTTTCGAAGTGTGAACAGTTTCAAGCCATAGCGCACCTGTCACAGTAACATAAATTTCTAGGAAACTTTTTAGGTTTTCACTCCCAGTTCTTAAAACAGAAAGAATTAAAAATTTCTTAATTAAAATGAAATGCTCCTGCGTACATCTTTGCACCTATTTGTCAGGAGCAAATTGGTTTTGAATAAATTGTTGCCTAACAGTAAAACTAAAAAGGAAATAAATGAAGAGGATAATGTCACGTTCCGGTGCCTATATCAGACTCCTTCTTCAGACAAACTTGTAAAATCTTTGGAATTGTGTATTTTTTCGTTTGCAGTCTAATGAGACTCTGAGTCTGATATGGACAACGAAATGTTACATTATCCTCTTCATTTTTTCTTTCTTTAATTTTACGGTTAAGCTTTTTGAGCCGGTGCAGTCTCCTTTTGGAACATCTATTTTTTTATACGCATCTCTCGGGAAAGATTGAGATTATAACGCCCTTTCAAGCGCCCCGAGATGTCTTATAATTGCTTCTGTTTGCTTGTAACCAATACTAATAAGTTCAAATTCAAATTCAAGTATTATTTGTTGGATCAGCAAAATCTTCGGTGATTCATCAAAACCGTTTCTGGTATTTGTATTATTGTTTGGGTGCAAACATTGTATTGAAGATATTGTTTTTTTGTTTAATTATGTTTCCTTTTTATTCTCACGCTGTGGTGTGGTTGAGTATGAATAGCCTGGCTAGACTTCGCCACTCCATAGCTTTTTGTAATCCACATTGATTCACTGGTGTAACTTCCATTTGTAACTGGGAAATATTTAATAAAGGCCATTTATTATTATTATTATTATAACTATCACTTAGCAAATTTCTAATTAGTTAACGTTACTGTGTCGGGTGCGTTGAATCTGGTTACACTTCGAATTCCGGACCCTGTATATGGCCCGTCCGCAAAATATTGTATGAATAATATATCAGAATAGAGGAAGAAATTGATCTCAATAGAGAAATGCTAAAGAAAAACCTCAAAAACTGGATAAATAGCAGGGTCATTTTGAATACTTTAAGTAAATGAATAAATTTCAGTTCTTTCATCTTCTGCGGTTATTTTGATATGAAAGAATCGCATCGTTGTCGTGTGATGTTCCACAGCCATCTTAGATAGACGATAATATCTATATTTTCAGGAAATTGTAAGAGATTACCTCAATAAGTATATTTTTGAAATCAGAAGGAAAAGCTCTACCAAGAAGAAAAATGATATACCATTCCAAAAATTACAGTTCATCTACATTTTTTCTGTTTATCACGCTTCTATGAAAACTAAACTTTTCCTGTCAACAATCATTTCCAAATTGCATTATTTGACGTGTGTTGAAATTTGATAGGATCAGAAGTCAGTCTTGACAACCACAAAACGAAAAATATAACTGAAAACAATACTGCAATGAGTTCATTACAGCACTGCTTTTAGAACTGTAATAAACTCATTACGATACTGAAATACAGAAAAAACTATTTGAATTAGAAAAAGCTAGAAGACTAGACGAAACTTCGAACATGTAATCATTCCGCATTGAGTCAGATACAATATCCCAGCTGTTGACACAACCCTAGTTCCTTCGAAGTCGAAATGCTGGAGAGCTTCCGCAACGACAAAAGAAAGTAAAAAGTGTCGGGACACCTTTATAAATGCAATCAATTTCAGTCTCCCAACTTTCTCTTCCCAGTGCGGGCCGAAGTGGCTTTAGAGATTCGTCGCTGTTGGCGGAAGAATTGCGGTTGGTGTTCTGGAAGAGACAGAAAACTTTCCTTTGCACCCTCTGCGGAAAGGATAATTGGGAAACTGTGATTGGATCAGATAAATTCCTCTAAACTTGTCTAACATGTTGTTACCGCATCAAAGTGAACATTTTCTTATCGGATGATGGTATTAACTTAATGCCTCCATTATTCGTATACGCATGGGTATTAGCCGAGAAATAAGCGAGCAAATTGAAACAAATAATAGAGTTCGAGGTGATTATTTATATTGTCACGGAAATGAGTCGGCCGGGACATCGACAGGACAGTTTTTGTGGAAAAAGTGACAAGGGAGATCAGATTTGAAGTTAGTTGATAGAATAGTTGTAATTTCAAGTTTGGAGAGTAATAAAAGGAGAATTTTGGAACTGTGTATTAGTATTTCAAGTGATAGGGCACCCAAGTTTGTAACAATATTTACTGACAAACTATTTCTGTTAATATTGGTCATACAAAAATGTTTGAGGGGCAAAGGACCCCGCACATTTTGTATGAGAATTACTTCTAGGAGTTTTTAGCGATTTTTTGTATCCATTATGGCTTACGTATTACCGTTCACACAGAAATGTTTGAGAATATTTCGTGATTATTGAAGGCAGATTCTGTCAATTCGAAATATTTTCAAACATTTCTGTGTGAACGGTAATACGTAAGCCATAATGGATACAAAAAATCGCTAAAAACTCCTAGAAGTATGCATTTTTCAGCTTCGTGACTGTGGAGACATTTGATCAGAAGGATTAGTAGAACATCATATCAAATTTTCAGCCAAATCCACCAGGAGCCAATTCCCATAATACGTAAGCCATAATGGATACAAAAAATCGCTAAAAACTCCTAGAAGTATGCATTTTTCAGCTTCGTGACTGTTTAGACATTTGATCAGAAGGATTAGTAGAACATCATGTCAAATTTTCAGCCAAATCCACCGGGAGCCAATTTCCATACAAAATGTGCGGGGTCCTTTGTAGCATTTTTATGAGCACTCGCAGTTCAATATGAAAATAAGTAAAATGAATAGCACATTATATTATCTTTTTTCAGAAACTCATTCTTCCACAAACCGCAATGCTCTATCGTCTTTTGTTTTCGAGTTATAAGCCAAAACTGACATTTTGGCATTTTCAACTTCGGTTCTTATCTAAGTTCCTGTTTGTGCTATAAACTTGAAACACAAACATTATACAAAAAATGTATAAAGGAATTACGAATATTCAAAACAAAATCGTACTAGTAATATTTTGTTTTGAAAAGAAGAATATTTATATTTCCTCAACAAGATATCCAATTCGAGAGAAATTTATTCGTAAATGAAGATTGATATACTGAATGTTCATGTAAAACTTCAAGAGAATCGTTTCATCGGAACTATAGAATTTAAAATTCTCGAGTTATAGTTAGGTATATATGTACATTTCTCAAAAACTTTATAGGTTTTTACTCCCAGTCTCTGAAACAGAAATAATTAAAAATTTTGTAAGTAAGGGGAAGTGCTCCTGCAAGAATCTTTGCACTTATTTGTCAGGAAAAAATTGTTGCCTAACAGTAAAACTGAAAAAGGAAATAAACTTAAAGGATAATGTAACGTTTCGGTGTCTATATCAGACACCTTCTTCAGACAAATTCGTAAAATCTTCAGAATTGTGTGTTTTTTCATTTGCAATCTGATTGACATTTAAATTTGTCAATATCTAGAGATGTTGATTTATTTAATTCTGAAATTTACTTCTTCAATAAATCAATCCAAATACAACCTATTCCAACAGAACAATTGGCCAAATTATCTACTTCATCTAATAAAATACATGTGGATTCCTTAATTTTCCTTTTATAATTATCAGGTTCCGTCATTAGGATCTTTGTGTTGTTCCAGCTCATCATATGATCTCCGCTATTTTAACATACATGATCAGCTATTTGTGATCTTATAATGTCTCTATTTTTGATGTTATTCTTATTTACAATTTTTTTAATTATTTCTGTTTCAGAGACTGGGAGTGAAATCCTATAAAGTTTTTTAAGAAATTCAGAATCCTCCCAGAATATATTTCAATCGATATATATGTACATATTTTAGTTTTTGAATAATTTCCAGAATGCTATTCCGATCGTGCTGAGATTTTGCATTTATACATTTAGTGTCGATATCAAGTCCTATACAATTTTTTAAGATAATAGCATCATTGCACTACCTACGAACGATCGCTCAAAAGCACTTGCTCAAGGTTTTCTTTATTTTTTTCATATAGAACCTCAAATACCTCACAACCGTGTGTATAAATTTGGTTTCGTCAACAATAAACCCAATACACTTAATGGTGAACTTCAGCAGATGAAGTTTGAAAATAATTTGTAATAATATCCGTTCTATCTAAAATTTTTCAACTTTTACCGTATAGTGTTGAAATGTTTCATTCCAAAGTGAATTACAAAAAGAGCAACCTTTGCTGCACTCTAATGTATAACTTAAGGCACATCCTTTACACTTTCTTTTCTTTTCAGGTGCTGGTTTTCAAGATGCCGTGCACATTACCGCGATTTTGGGTGAGTCGGTGGTCTTCAACTGCCATGTTGAATTTCCCGAAGGCCACCCAGTGCCATACGTGTTGCAATGGGAGAAGAAGGTAGGCGACACGGTAAGATTTCAACCTTTTTTCTCTATGGTTACTATGTGGTTGGTATGGCCCTGTCCACCAAAGTGCATAGCATGGGTGCGCAGGGTTACATTTCTTTATAAGGTTTCTTTTTATTTTGAGTTTTTTTACTGAACGATGCATATTTATATGGAAAAACTCCAGTCAATGAATTGGAAACAGTCTTTTTTCAATTGTATTCGATCAGATGTAAAAACAATTCAGTTGTTTGCTGAAAAGAGATTCGACTTAGGCGGTTTTTTCCCCATATCCTGATAACTGGTTAACACATTGTTGTTCACCTCTCAAATTGACTTTTCTCCGTTGTTCTGTACCTTTGCCGATTGTAATTCAAAAGAAGTAAAATGTAATTCAGAAAGGCAAATTGAATATCAGAAAGTGGAAATTTAAATTCAGAATTGGTTGAATATATGTATTTCAGAATCAATATACAGTGTGTTTGGTCATGACTTAGCGATAATTTATATGAATCGAATATACATAATTTGGGGAGTTCACCCCCTCAATTTTGGAGTGCCCTCATTTTCTATTTACTTCTTTATTTTAGTTAACCCTTCCAAATAATATCAATTTCTTTGGACATAAAGGTCCTAAGATGTGAAAAATAGTTATTTTTGTATTAAGTGCGTAAAATGAGTGTTTTTTTCATGGCATATGAGAGTGTCAATTTTGGCCGAGACCGCAGGTCGAGGCTGAAGAAGCAAATACAATTGTATCGGTAAATATCTAGTTTACCGCCCAGTTACCGATTTTCAAAATATTTGGCATATCGTTTCCTTATGATGTTGTGATGCCACAGTTTCAATTTGAGCATTGGCAAATCAATATTTCCCGAGAAAATCGAAAAATAATATCTATAAATCGTTCATAATTTAAAGGTGAAATTTTTTTTTAGTTGAAAATAAGTGTTTTTTGGGTGATTCGCACTCTAAAAAATACTTGGCACTGTTCCTATCTTAGCTAACCTA
Organism: Propylea japonica; assembly: GCA_013421045.1. Classification (NCBI taxonomy): domain Eukaryota; kingdom Metazoa; phylum Arthropoda; class Insecta; order Coleoptera; family Coccinellidae; genus Propylea; species Propylea japonica. The sequence continues at coordinate 27,590,037 of CM024242.1, forward strand.
ACCTAACCTAACCTGACCAAACCTACATATAAGTAGTTGCCACTGTTCCTATCTTAGCTAAAGCTAGGTTACATAAGGTTAGGTTAGGTTAGCTAAGATAGGAACAGTGCCAAGTATTTTTGAGAGTGTGAATCACCCAAAAAAAACTAATTTTTCACTAAAAAAAAATTTCACACCTGAATTATGAACGATTTATAGATATTATTTTTCGATTTTCTCGGGAAATATTGATTTGCCAGTGCTCAAATTGAAACTGTGGCATCACAACATCATAAGGAAACAATATCCCAAATATTATAAAAATCGGTAACTGGGCGTTAAACTAGATATTAACCATTGTATCTAATATGTTACCAGCCAGATCAAAGCTTATATATGAGAAAACATATAACCAATTTCGAGAATGGTGCAACAAGAACAGCGTAAAAAAGGTTTCTGAAAATGTGCTCAAATGCTATTTCGAGGAAAAATCAAAAATTCTGAAACCTTCCTCGTTATGGAGCTTAATGTTAAAAAAACATTGAATGTCAAGGAAAATATTGATATAAGAAATTTTTCAAAATTGATCCCGCTTATTCAGAACAAGAGCGTCGGATACCGAGGAAAGAAATCTAAAGTGTTATCGAGGGATGATATCAATAAATTTCTTAGAGAGGCTGATGACGAAACTAATTTACTTTATAAGGTACTGATACAATCATAATTTTGTGAAATTAGTTGTAATTAAAATATTCATTATTTGTAGGTTGTCCTAATTTTGGGTTTCAGCGGTGAAAAATAGTTATTTATTATACAAGGGAAAAAAGTATTAGATTTTAGCTCGAGGTTGTGTTGTCTCCCGACGCGAAGCGGAGGGAGACAAAAAGCCGAGAGCTAAAATCTAATATTTTTCCCGTGTATAATACACTATTTTTTTCTGTGAGAGGAATAACGACCATTTAATCGTGAAAGGAATATAACTGTCCACGAAATTACTTTTTTTCCCCGGGAAAAAAGTGAGTACTTTTTTCCTGGCTACATAGAGAATCATTTCAGGGACAGGGAAAAAAGTAATTTCGTAAAAAGTCATAATTTGTGACCTGTCAAGAGATATAAAATGTCACATTTTTTTCCCGTCACAGAAAAAAAGACTTTTTTTAACGGTGAAAAAAAGTAATATTTTACGCATCCATAGTGATGAAGAAAAGTCAAGTTTTTTTGACAGTTGTACAAAAAATGTTTTTTGTAAGATGATACTCCCCCTTTTTATTGAAGTGAAACAATATGGAAACATTTAACTTAAAATGTCATAAAAAAATTGTATTAAGAAAATGTACCGATTTTCTTAGTGAATCCGCAATAGTACAAGAACTAGCACATTGAAGTATAATTTTTTTTCAATGAGCTATCACGCAAGGATGTAAGCTACAAAACGATTCCATCATAATTTCTGTAAGTTACATAATTAAAAAGTAATTGCTGTTCGAACATGATGTTTATGAAAAGTGATAAAATAAAATAAAACTCAGTACTGTACTTTCGATGATTTTTAATGATCAAACAAACAAATTAATCATAAAAATTGCTCTTAATGGCCACCTCTGCTTTGTAGACAGGCAGTGGCCCTCATGACGGCCTGTAGCAACAAAAAAGTTTGAAGCGCTTGCGTGGTGGTTATGTTCGAACAGTAATAACCCTCAAATTATGTAACTGAAAGAAATGCTGTAGATCTTGTTTTGTAGCTAATATCCTTGCGTGTTAAATAATCGAAAAAAAATATAATTCAATGTGCTAGTTCTTGTACTATGGCGGATTTACTAAGAAAATCAATAAATTCTTTACTAAAATTTTTTTAAAGAATTTTTTAATGGCATTATCAATTTTGTTGTCGTTCATCATGACTAAAAATAAAAAAGCAGCATTTGGTGATATTTTTTAGTCATGATGAAGGACAACAAAATTCTGTTCATCAGAAAATAAAATGTCCGAAACGTCGACAACGTTCATCTGGGTTTAATTTTTCCTTGTATCATAGCCACGACATTTTTTACATTATTTATAATGATGGACATGAACAATCCCAACATTATGATGTATGTTATTCAAATAGAGAAATTATTTCTTTCGAAAAATGTGGCTCAAAATAATGATATCTAATAATGGTTCTCCGAGTGGTTCTCGTAGGCATTGCAGACTTTTGAAGTACCTAGATACTTCAAGGATATATCCCCTGCTTATTACACATGTAATACATTTTCTGTTATCGAATTTATAACTTTTGAAATGCAATTTTCCTATTATGAAATTCAATCTTTTGTTTCAGAAATTCAATTTGCCGTTTATGAATTTCTTTTCACTATTCTGAATTACAATTTTATTTTCTTCAAAAACATGTTCTCTTTTTTGAAATTGAACTTTGATTTTCTGAATTACAACTGTAAAAGATGTGGTGGTACGGTTGGCACATGTCTAGTTTTTGTGAAAAAAATGAACCTTTGTTAAGAAATGTTAATGAAGAAACAACTGTTGTTTGTTTTGGCTCATCTTGAAGCAACCATACTGCCGACTGCTGTTTACAATGCTGAAATGCTAAAATCATCGTCACCTGTCACGATGTCATAGATTTGTTTAAGAGTACTGCGGTCGTAATTTTTCGAAATTTCTTTGACCAATCGACATGAGCCTTTCTTGAACGATTTATAACGATGTCAAACGAAGTGATGCACAAAAATTCCATAAACGTAGTACTGATAGAAGGAAGAATCGAACAAAAAATATATTCAATCATCAATTCGTCGATTCTATTGTGATCTCGTACTTCAGATTCGTTTCCAATTCAACTCAAAACAGATGGTGGATGGACGTCCTATTTTTTTACGCTTCCTGAAACACAGCAGGAGTGCATCCCAATGGGTTCGGCACGGCCAAAGTCCTAATTGTCGAACGATCATAAATATGCATCGTCCGGTTTCAATGAATTATTGGAAATTTCTGCTGTGTTGCAATTGGTAGAAAGCTAACCGCGGTTACGTTCTTTTGTGCGTTTGAGCTCGATTTATTGCTAGAATTCCTGCGAATTTTAGTCGTCCAGTGAAAATCCTGCATGTCCCTTTAGATTTGCCCATGATAAAATTTTCGCTTGCATTCATTCCGTCTCGGTTTCATTGTTAAACGCAACCTACAATATACACTGCGCAAAAAAATTAACGCACATTCTGAAAATATCAATTTTAATGAAAGTAAACTCTACATTGACTTTATAACTTATATTTTTTGTTCTCTCGGAAAGGTTTTGAACGAAACAAGACACATTTAATGGAAGAAAAATTCAGGATTTGACCGAATTTTATGTGAAAGAAGAGAAATAAATTATTTTCAAAATACTGGGATGCTGATAAGTGATATAATACTGGTATTTCCACCCCTTGCGTTAATTACAACTTGGCAACGACGGTTCATACTCGAAATGAGTGATCTTTAAATGTTCTAATCCTTCCCAGATTTCTCTGAGTTGGATTCCTAAGTCATTAAGAGTAGCTGGATGATTTTTTGAACTTCTCAGCCTTCTATTGAGGTTGTCCCAAACCTGCTCAATCGGATTGAGATCTGGACTTCTTGCTGGCAATTCCATTCGAGAGACTTCAACCTCTTCAAGGTACTCCTGAACGATGCGTGCACGACGGAGTCTGGCATTATCGTCCATAGAAATGAAATGTTCACCAATGTATCGAATGGCACTATATGCTCTTCAAGAATGTTTATTATATACCTATCAGCATTCATAGCTCTATTATCAACGACCATAGGTCTGTGCGAGCCGTCAAAGATTTTCCACCCCATACCATAATCGATCCTCCCCCGAAACCAGTAGTATTCAGGAAATTGCACTGAGCATATCTTTCATGTAGACGTCTGTATACAAGGGAACGTCAATCACAATGGTAGAGGCAGAATCTAGACTCATCTGTGAAGAGAACTCTTTTCTAATCAGCCTGTTCCCAATGGATATGCTCTCTCGCAAAATCCTTCTTCTCGCAAAACTACCGCTTGGGCGCATTCCTCTTGGTTCAAATTGCGTGTCGCGTTGCATAGCGATCGAGTGTAGAAAAGCAAACGAAAGAAAAATAAAACTATTCATCACTAGAATTGATCGAGAACAACTGATTTCAGAATGGAGCCAATACATTGAAAATCTGATAATCTCATCTTTTTTTATTCCTGCTGGGAAAAAACATCTGTATTGAAAAAAAACGTTGAAAGTAGATAACATATGTATGCATAATTCTGATAAAAATAATTATCATTGAAAACACCTTCAGTTGTAGAATAAATTTTAGATTTCCATAATGTGCGTTAATTTTTTTGCGCAGTGTATTTCGTGAAAATTCACATCTGGAATCTTTTATCTTCAATAACAAAGCAGAACATCAAAAAAAGTTGAAAAATCACCATATCTTCGTAACCTTAGATTTCGGATCACTTCACGCATTTTGCTGTAAATAACGTCTAGTATATCCTCTTCGAAGAATCACGTCGAATCAACAAACACCCTGTAGATTGGTAATATAGTATTCACCATCAAATATGGTTGAAAGCTTTAGCCTTGCCTGTTATATTTTTGAAAATCTCATCTGCATGATATTCATATAACATTTACCTCCGAAAATTCCCTTTCAAAAAAACCTTTCTTTGGCAAATAACCAGATCCCAACATGGAAAAACCTCTCTGTTACATTCCAGATGTAAATTTTCACGAAACATATCGGGGGTTGCGTTAAATGGAACCGAGATCGAGACCACAATAATCTGCTTGCGCATCTCATCATACACGAGAAGGTATCTTTTGAGACAGAAATTTGCATGAAAACGATCGAGGTGCTTTTGGGGATTTATCCAGAATTCCAGACTGAAGCTGGCGAACTTTATAAGCCATTTTGATGCAGTGGTGCGGCAAAAAAGAGGACTCGCAACTCGGTGCCGACTTTCGATCGTTTTACGTTCGAAGTCGGGCCAAAATGGCGAGTTATGTAATTATCGAATTAGAACGTCATAAAGAAGATATAAAGGTCTTGGAGTCTACTTTGAAACTTTACTTCCAGCAAAAATTCTGAGGTTCGTAGCTATTTCAGTTGAGGGCAGTCGGGATGTCTAATTGAGTTAGTTTAACGAATGTATTCAAATAATATCTACTCAAAATTTTTACGGAATAGACGAAGTTACCTAATCTGGTCTATTCATTAGTGATTCTACACTTAAAGGAAGAAGCTTAAAATTTATACATTGCGCAATAAAATAACGCACATTATTGAAATCTCGAATTTATTCTACAACTGAAGGTGTTCTCAATAATAATTATTTTTATCCGAATTATGCATGCATAGTATGTTATCCACTTTCAACGTTTTTCTTCAATACAAATGTTTTTCCCAGCAGGAATAAAAAAGATGGGATTATCAGATTTTGAATGTATTGGCTCCATTCTAGAATCAGTTGTTCTCGATTAATTCTAGTGATCAATAGTTTTTATTTCGTTTGATTTTCTACACTCGATTGCTATGCAACGCGAAACACGCAATTTGACCCAAGAGGAATGTGCCCAAGCGGTAGTGTTTCGATAAGAAGAATGGACATACACAAGAATTGCAGAAAGGTTTAGAGTTTCCCATACAAGTGTGTCCAGAATGTTGCAGCGATACAGGGAGACAGGTATGAATGTCCGAAGACCAGGACAGGGTAGACCACGGATAACTACTGCCATTCAAGAACGTCACTTGAGAGTTTCTTCGTTGAGACAACGGTTTGCAACCGCTCGCCTCCTTCAAAATCAGCTTGAGCAAACTCATGGGTTGCAAATTAGCACTCAGACAATAAAAAATCACCTCAGAGAATATGATTTAAAGCCTCGTATCGCGGCAAGACGCTCAGCTCTTACCCCAGCACATCGAACAGCGCGTTTGGATTTTGCGAGAGAGCATATCCATTGGGAAGAAACTGATTGGGAAAGAGTTCTCTTCACAGATGAGTCTAGATTCTGCCTCTACCATTGTGATCGATGTTCCCTTGTATACAGACGTCCACATGAAAGATATGCTCAGTGCCATTTCCTGAATACTTCTGGTTTCGGGGGAGGATCGATTATGGTATGGGGTGGAATATCTTTGACTGCTCGCACAGACCTAGTGGTCGTTGATAATGGAGCTATCAATGTTGATAGGTATATAAAGAACATTCTTGAAGAGCATGTAATGCCATTTGCCACATTCATTGCTGTAAATCTCATTTTTATGGACGATAATGCCAGACCCCATCGTGCGCGCATCGTTTAGGAGTACCTTGAAGAGGTTGAAGTCCCTCGAATGGAATGGCCAGCAAGAAGTCCAGATCTCAATCCTACTGAGCAGGTTTGGACAACCTCAATAGAAGCCTGAGAAGTTCAGAAAATCATCCAGCTACTTTTAATGACTTAGGAATCCAACTCAGAGAAATCTGGGAATGATTATATCAGAACATTTTAAGATCACTCATTTTGAGTATGGACCGTCGTTGCCGAGCTGTAATCAAATCCCAAGTATTAAATTACTTATCAGCATTCCAGTATTTTGAAAATTGTTTATTTCTCTTCTTTCACATAAGATTCGGTGAAATCCCGAATTTTTCTTCCATTAAATGTGTCTTGTTTCGTTCAACACCTTCCCGAGAGAACATAAAAAATAAGTTATAAAGGTAATGTAGCGTTAACATTCATTAAAATTGAGATTTTCAGAATGTGCATTAATTTTTTGGCGCAGTGTATTTAGATTAAGCACATTTCATTCATGGATTTCAGTAAATGAAATCAATGTTGATATCTGTCAAACTGCCGCACTTTTCAATTATTAATGCGTTTCGGGCAACTTATTTCATTTTAAAAGTGAAAAGTATTTGGTGCAATAGGCCCCAGATCTCTTCCTAACATGTTCTCAAGAAGCATTTTCCGTATAACTTTCTTCACTAGGTGAAATAATACGTCGTATATTCACCCGTGACCACTCGTATCTCTACGTTGCTGAGATGCGGTCTATTCCTAATTATAAATTAATGTAATTTCCCCTGATTAATATGACGGACCTGGAGTGGGAAACTTAGGTATTCGATCATCCATGAATTAGTAGTAGCAGTGTGTGCTACTTCGGTATGTGGCCCTTCTGTTAATTAAACCAAGTGACAGCTATAACTGAGTACACATTTAATTGATAATGCCACTTGATAGCGCATAGCGAATTATAACCAAATTGTTTCGGACTGTATTCGGAGTATATTTTGCTATACATCCTTGCTTTTTATACAACATAAATGAAACGATAGACAAGAAAACTGATGATTGACAAATAAGTGAAGAAAAGCATCGGCACAAACAACAATTTACAATTAATCAATATTTCATTTTCCCTGATAACCTCCTTCAGAGATTATTTAATTTTTTTGTTCAAGTCTGCCGATAAAAATTAAGGTACATACGGGGTCTTTATAAATGACTAGCGACCCGCCCCGGCTTCGCACGGTAATTCGATCCAAGTAAAACTGTTAAATAAAGACAGTTGCATCAAAATTTTATCATAAATTCCCTAAATTATGGCACCTACCGACCCTCTAAGTTAGAGAAGTGATCAAATACTAACTTGAGGTTTTAGTAACACTCAGTTAAAAAAAACATCAGAATCATTTCAGTAGCTATGGCGTCATGCGCTTCTTGACACGATCACGCTAGATTTCCGCGGGAATGAAGTAATTTCCCGCCGTAAAAAGTAGCCTGTGTCCGTGCCTAGGATCCTTTTTTTATATTAACCAAGTCTTATAAAAATCCGTTCAGACGTTAAGGCGCGATAGAGCAAAACTCCCAGCAAAAACCATAAAACAAACAATCACGAACTCAATTCAGTTTTCTGCCTACGTCGTACCCTCTAAGTACGATGACGTGATCGTTTTGATCTGATATCCGTTTTTAGGTAAACATCTATTGCCACTAAATTTAATCAAAATCTGTTCAGCCGTTTAGACGTGAAAGAGCAAAAGTCCCAACAAAAACGACTTAAAATCACTAACTCAATTCAGTTATCTGCCTACTGCCTACCCCCTAAGAACGATGGCATAACATAACAGTGATTATTTATAGCCTATGACCATTTCTAGGTTATCATCAATCACCATACAAAATTTCATCAAAATCCGTTCAGCCGTTTAGGCGTGAAAGAGTAACAGACAGACAGACAGACAGACAGACAGACAGACAGAGTTACATTCGCATTTATAATATTAGTATGGATTGTAATGTCGTAGGTTGCTTTGGAAATTTTTTATCTCATGGTTTCTTATGCGAACTCTACAAATGTATAATTCCAGTCACATTATTCAATTTCTTTCTGAATGAAAAGCATAATCTCACAGTATCGTTCGTTTGAATCAAAGTTTACATCAGAATATCAATATTCAAAATAGTCCAACGCCAACTGCGCTGTTATAATCATTTATAGAGACCCTGTATAATAGGCCAATTATTATTATCACTGGAAGATATGAGCAAGTGGAACATAACATTTTGTCCAATTTCTAGTTTAAGTTCACAAAATATCATTCAACTAAATATGAAGAAAACCTTGACGTTAAGTCGAGAGCTTCTGCGCTCTTGTTGATTTTGGAAAAACGATAAATTAACTTTGATTATCCGGAGAATCATTGGTTTCATTCCATTTTCTTATTAATTCCACTTTCCTCCTCAAAGCCTAGACTTAGCCTGAAAATTTCGAATTTTGGGATAGTTTCTTCCGGAAGTTGTCGTGTTTACGCCGAATCGGTGGCTATCCGTAAACATACGCATATTATAGGCCAAAATATTGAGTAACAATGCACCAGCATAACTAAATTATCAGAATTCTGATCGGTGTCTTTAGGTACACTTCACAATCGCGAAATTTAATCGCTATAGAACAAGCATGCTTATTGAGAAATGTGTAATTGAAAAACTAGGGTTTAGCTTCGAAAAGTGATTCGATTTACGACAACTGGATTTTCTCAGTATCATAAATTCAAACATAAGTAATTTTATGATGGCATTCAATATACGTGGTCTCCAGGATTGAGATTTGGTAATGCTGATAATAGTTAGGAGCATCTAAAGTTCCTCGTGAGACACCCTGTATATGTATTACTCGGTCCATATATGGAAGTTTAAAGTAAATCAAAAACTAAAAAACTGATTTAACTAATGGTGGAGAATTTTGTTTGGAGTTGATTTTTAAACTGTAGACGTTTTCCGAAGTAAAATTTGTGAAATTCGTGCGATGCATTCCGTTTTTCACTGGATTAAATTAGAATGCTGGTTCAATTCCCTTGAATATTTTTGTAGATTAGTAATTGTAGATTGTAGATTAGTAATTGCTCGAGCTCATAATATTCAACTGGTATTCTCAGTCTATTCTGTAGATGTTTGCGGTTACAGTTCTGTTTGTAGATATTTTGACACAAAAAACGTTTTCGATTTGGGTTTTCAAGAATAATAGCAAATAATCAAAAATTTCTTCAATATCAATGGGTATGGTCAAACACTTTACCTAATTGTCTTCAACTTTACAATTTCGATACAATTCGTGGCAGAGAAATTCATTTTTTAATATTCAATTATGTTCTGATTATTAATCAATACCCTCAAATCCATGAAGAAACATAAAGAGGCTCCAAGCGCGATGTCAGTGGAATGAATTTGAGGATCAGATATACAGAGCAAACGTTTGTTCTTGTTTAGAAATTTTACAGTTCGATATAAACGAAAGGCAGAAACGCGCTTTACTGAGGGGTTCTGAAACGAAATGAATATAACTTCCTCATAAACTGAGATCAATAGGAATTTTTTCAAGGAATAAATCGCATCCACCTTATGGTTTTTAGCGATGGTACATAATTTAATTAATTAATTAATTATAGGTTTAGAATGAGGGAAACATTATCAAAATAATACTTACTACTCATAATGAACTCACGCTACTGTACCCAACTCTAGAATGTTGCTGTTTGTATTTAATCATGTTTTTCACTTGTCTTGCAAATAAGACAGTATTTCGTCATTTTTCTGAAGTGAATAAACTTCAATATCACTGCAAGGTACATTGAAAAGTAGAATCACGAAAACTGGCGCAAATATCTTGAAAATCAAAAGAATAACCAAAGTTAGGTTACTGTTCTTATACAGCAAGGGGGGTAGTATAAACATAAAGATCTTTTCCTCATTTTTTCTGCTTCTGACAGGGCTTATCTACGTTTATTTATTGATTCGAGTCAGTATTTTAGATTAAACATGTTCAATGCACTATTCCTTCTCGTAATATCCACCACATTTGCATGCCCCATTGCCATATCGTTCCCGAAGCGCTGTAAGGTCTGGCGTGTCCTTCAGGATTTTCTAATAAAAATGTCACGTCATCTTCCACTACAAGCCCTCGGCGACCCTCGAATAAATCATTCAGAGGTCGGTGAAATGCGTTTCGGGAACGGTGTGCTCTATTTTTCATTGCTTCATCGGGACCTTTTCCGAAGGGACAGGACATACCGATCTACATATGGTACGAGAGCTATCCGACGCACAGCGGCGAAGGTTACGAAGGAAGGGTGTCCAGAGTGTCACCGGATTCGCCCTACGGAGCTGCTTCGCTCAACTTGACGAACATCAAGGAATCGGACCAAGGATGGTGAGTACAATTATTTCACTACTATTATTTTATACAAGGTGTTCTGATTTGTTTCCGACAAACTGAAATGGGTGATAGATCACATCATTTCAAGCAGAAAAGTTTCTATGAACATGGGTCCGAAAATGCTTCGTTTCCGAGATAGGGGGTGTTAAAGTTGAAAAAATAATTCGCGTTTTCTTTAATATGTTTTGACTGCTTCGAAATCCTTTCATGAAATTTCTTATACAAGGGTTTATTGGGACGATAAATTCGAATTTGTTGTCGATTTAATTGTATTTTCTAGAGGGCGCCACAGCCAACCATTTCAACCCATGTAAACCGTTGCAACTTCTTTGTGCTACCCTGAACATCGTTTCGGAATTAGGAAATCGATTCTCTCATCCTTTTTACTTAAAAAAAATATTCTTCATCGAAGTCGCTAGGAGCAATCGTTTCAGAGAAAAATGCATTTAAAACCAAAGGGTCCCAAAACATTTCCGAAAATTATTCCCATTTAAATATTTAATTTAAGTTCATTTTGAAATTTTCTATGGTGAAATGCATGCGGATTTTTTATTGTCCACTAATAAGTAGAAGTGATATGCTATGTAATTGTTGTTTTTAAGTGTTCTGAATATTCTGTTTCCTGAAATATTGAGTTGTTGGGAGGCTTTACGAATACTGAGTTTTTTATTTTCTTCGAAGGTTACTACTTTCATGCAATTATTTGGAATTAGTCGAAAGATATTAAAGAAAACCCTGTATCTCGAAAACGAAGCATTTCCGGATCCATGTTCATAGGAACTTTTTTGCTTAAAATGATGTGATCTATCACCCATTTCAGTTTGTCGGAAACAAATCAGAACACCTTGTATAATGTAAAAAATATAGTGACCATGTTGGACCTTAATTGGGAATAAAAGGAAAAATTAAACCCAGATGAACGTTGTCGACGTTTCGGGCATTCTATTTTCTGATTAACAGAATTTTGTTGTCCTTCATCATGACTAAAAAAGAAAAAAGGAGTATTTGGTGATAACTTACAAATTCAAACAAAAATGATCTTATTCATCAAATTGCTTTAAAAGAAAGAACACACGATAACATTTCTTAAAAACTTTTTAGGTTTTCACTCCCAGTCTCTGAAATATAACAGTCTAAGTCTACTTGTTCAGATTTAAACAATATCATAAACTCATCAAAATTGTTTAAATCTGAACAAGAAGATTCAGATTGTTATCGTATGTTTTATATTTTTAAGCAATTTGATAAATAGGGTAATTTTTGTTTTAATTTTTAAATTATTTTATCACCACATGCTGCTTTTTTCTTTTTTAGTTATAATGAAGGACAACAAAATTCTGTTTATCAGACAATAAATGTCCGAAATGTCGACAACGTTCATCTGGGTTTAATTTTTCTTTTTATTCTCGATTAAGGTCCAACATAGCCACGATATTTTTCACATTATTTGTAACAATGGACATAACAATCCCAACATTATTTTATATCTTGATTTGTTGATGGAAAAGTGTATAAAATACTTCCGTTGGTGTTACATTGTATATTGACTGATCTGTTTCAAACTAAAATTTCTGAAAAAGTTGTTTTATATCCTGTTGAGCGAAAATTTGAAAAAAGGTGAAAAAGGTAAAGAAAAAGAAGAAAAGTTCTCATACTTGTACCGGATGTTTTAAATTCGTTGTCTTGTGAGGAGATCTCAGAAACCCGATGAGCTAGAAAGAAATGAGTGGCACATTTTTGGGTTCGATTTTTGAGAGAATTCATTTGGTGAAAACCGCAACCTTCTGAGTCAAACCGTTTTCGAGTTATTAGAGAAAATTGGAAAATGGCGTCAAATGAAAAGATCTCATAACTTCTTTATTACTGAAGCTTTAAACATGAAACTAAAACATTATACAGGCACTTTTTTCAGTAGAATTCATTGAAGTAATCAATTTTTCTTCATTACATTTTGTTCTAGCTCATCGGGTTTCTGAGATCCTCTCTCTAGACAATGAATTTAGGACACCCGGTACAGTTCGGTTAATTTCCCACAGAAACTTACGATTTTAAGGTTCCATAGTTCAAAAAATAAACGGTCGATAATATGAATAGACAAAAAATATAAAATGACAGACAAAAACAAAACAGAAAAACAAACAGTAATGCTGACGGATTTCTCTTCTTTCAATCACTGTTGATTCATGTGTTTGATTTCTCTGACGATACAGTGGTGTCCTCGAGTGGCATCAATATGAAATTTCATACAGGGTGTCCCGAATAAGATAGGAAACATTTTCAAGGGAGACAGAAAACACTTAGAGGATCTCGATAAAATTTCTGATATGTAGTATCTAGGTGTTCTAGGTCCTGAGTGTTTTTTCAATTCAAATGGAAATTAAAGCCACTGTATCTCCTGAACATAATCGCAAATTTATTCGAAATTTGGATTGAAGATAGCTTTCATGAGGTTCCAGAAAATTGTTGTCAAATATTGTTCAATTTGTAGGAAACACATAAATTCGGACAGTTCTGAAAAGTTCGCGAAATCACCTTGTACAATGAATTTCATGATTTCTTCGATATCTGCGTGAACTGTAACATTGATTTATTGAATTCGCCTAATAATATCTTATGATGCAAGTCAGGTTATCGAGAACTGCCTTTTTTCTCGTACCGATATTTTACTCTATTCATCTCGTAACCAAATGATTTTCGAATTTAATCCATTGAAATTGAGTGCTCATTTCCGTTAATTTCTTCATTTTTAAATCAATGAATTAATATTATTCTGCAAATCTTTTCGTCAATAGCATACCAGATTAAGAGTGAACCATAAATAAGGCCTTCAAGACTCCTACACCCGAAAACCACCCAATAAAATATAATTTGGTTCGATTGCAAAATGGCGAAGGCGCAGCTAAAATAACACCGGGCGAGACATTTCTGTTGCAGAATGGCGAATGCGATAGTCGCCATATTTCTGTGGTCTTATTTCAAAAAGGGATTGGTTGCAAAATGGCGAATTTTATAGTTGCCATATCTCATTGAATAATGTTGTGATATGGCTTGGTTGCAAAATGGCGCATGCGACAGCTGCCATATTCTCGTGGTCTGATTGTATCGCATATCAATACTTTCAAACACGCGACAGTAGATGCTAAAATATTTCGACTGATTTCTTTTATGACTCAAAAGAAGTATTATGATTTACGATGACCAGCACAGTCACACGGAATATGATGAAGCAAGTGTAATACTAATTGAATTTTCAACCTAAAAGCAGAAATGAAAAATTTACTTCCCAATAATTATGAAGATATCACAATTACATCTACATCCTCCATAAAATTCCTAAGCTTAAGATGTGGATGAACACTTCACATGGTTTGATCATCTATATTCTATAGTATTTCAAGCAGCTTACCTATTCGGGACAAAATTAAAGCTGGTTCCTTTTCTAGTTTCTCATGATAGAATCAAGAGTATTTTTTGTAACTGTCTATTTAAAATTCTTTCAAAGTATTCAAGAGGAATCATTTCATTTTTGGTTTATTGAAATTTTGTATACATTCTCACGAAAGTCTCTTTCTAAATTGTCATCCTCCAAACTCCCCTTCAAGTAACAAGAACACGAATGCTGATGGAAAGAATGATTTCTTTTATATTGGTACGCCTTTCAGCAAGGTAATCGATATTTTGGCCTACTCATGTTTACAATGTCTTGAAACCACTTATCTCTATACCTCTTTCACGAATTGTATCTGCCCGGGAAGATACGAAGAATAGGCCTGAAATAATATGTTTCACATCCATAAAACGCTGTCATTTATTCAATTCATCAGAACGATAGAGTATACGCGCTCATAAAGGACACAACGGCCATTTCTTTTGTACAATCTATAGCGTGAACGTTTAGCGTAGTCAGTAGCGGTTCATGGTCTGTTTGAGATATTTTAAAGTAATACTGAATTTCAAGCAATATAAAAATATATTTTTTTACTAGTTGGCTCGACTCACGTTGTTTTGCCACTGTCTGATTTGTTCGCCTGATTTTTGTGTTTTGGCCATAATAGAGTACGCTAACAAGAATTTCACTTGAATAATTTTGACCGTTTGAATGACTATTGTCAAATTTTAAATTTAGAATTCTCCTGAATAAACCGTAGAAAAAGTGAAGTATAGAAGCAATCGTATAGTCCGTTCACGAAAGTTTGAGCGCATAGTAGGAGTTTGTTTATTCATCTGAAGTTGGCAGTATTTGGTGTCATAACGTAAAATAAAATCAACGTTGCCGAATGTTCCCGGCCTCGTCCAACGAGCTTGCTAGTTATCAGAGAACTTTATGCAATATTGACAACATTGCGTATCAATCTGACAAGAAAATAAACAACATAACCTAAAATTTCAATATACACAGTGGAATATGCCAAATTTCTATGGCCAACCGACGGCTCAACCTTTCGTGAACGGACTATAGATAAAGTTCAGTATGGATTTATTAGTACAGTCAAAATGCCAGCAAGACAGAAGAGAAAATTTGAATCGTAGACCAAACCATTCTAGAGTCTTGCGAGATATGAAAGCACAATCGCGAGGGGCAAGAAATGAAAGGAACAAAAAGAAGGTCTCAGATTCCTAGTCGACAGACAAAGAACATCGAATCAGAAAAGCAAAATAGTAATTTACGTAACAAGTCCCGAAAGTAGGGTTTCTCTTGAAGAGTAGACAAAATGATTGTCTTGGAAGTACAAAAAACTTATTCTGAACGTGTTTCGTGCAATATTTTTTGGTAGTTGTAAAGAAACACCATCTAATTGATGTGCTTTATCGAATTGTCATAAAGAAACATGGCAACTTTTGATAGCTTATTTCATATGAAGTGTCATCCGTTATTTCGTTGCTATGGGGTGACCAACTGCATTTATTAAAACCATATTTTTCTCAGATAAAAAACGTACGGGTAGTGGGCACCTACCGGGCGGTTGCCGAAAAAAGTATTTTCTACAAATAACGAAGGTTAATCGCAAAACAATGTAAGCAGGGTCAGCTAAAAATTAAAAAAACAATTAGAAGTTAATAGTTATTCAATCAACTAGGTTATTAAAGACAGCCACTAATGGTCAAGATATTTCAATGCGTGAGCGGAGCGAACGCGTTAATAGTTCGAGAACATTAGTCGCTCGATTAATAACCGAGTTTATCACAAGATTTTTCCGACGATTTCAATATGACTATTGTATGAATTATTGATTGAAATACATTCTCATTTTGCACGAGACTTACAGTTGACATAATTAAATTTCTATGTATCTTTGTTCCAGTAGAGTTTTGAAATTTCTCGTAGTGCTTCTGAATACTTTGTGGACGGTTGCCATGAGGATTGCACATTAAAATAAAACAAATTGAGCATTAAAATGGGTTTTCAGTGATCAATTTCGAACACATTGAAATTTCTTTTTGTTTCGACGTCGGCGTCGGCGGAAAAAATAATTTCTACTGAAAGTTTGCAAATGAGCTAAGTTTAATCTTTTTTTTGCCATCCGAAATTATATCTGAAAAATTTGTTGTTAGGAGATGATTTTGAATCTTTTTTCCATTTGTTACGCCGTAAGTATACCTAATGGAACTTTGGGAATATTGATTGAAAGTAATATGGCATAGTTATTCACATGTTTACGGGGCGCCACTGGTTGCGGCGGCTGAACAGCACAGCGGTGGCCGGAATAATAACATTTATGACAAAAAGAAAAGCGGCCACGTATTGTGCTAGGAAAAAGGAAAACAATGAAAACGAAACGACCGACACGCCCGGTTCAAAGGTCCTTCCCGACGTTCGCTGCCGCTGTCCTTAGGGAGGGAATGGGACGTTTTGCCACCGCCCGCGACCCGCCCAGGATCGTTCCTAAATTTGAATCGCCCACGGTCTTTCTGGCGATTCCCATAATTGTACTGATTGCGAACGTTGTTCGACATTCTGATCAAGCGCTACCGGGAATCTGAGGTCTGCACCCTTAATTGATTTCGGTTAAAATTCGGTTGGCAAACGTGTATGCTAAATGAAACAGGGTTCCGCTTTTTCCAGGAATCCATCGATTCACTCGAAATTGTATTTTCCGTCGACCTCAAAATAAAAGGTGGTTTTGATGTGTACGATTTTGAACAGTAATGACCCCTTTCCGTCGATCTCGAAATAAAAGGTTATTTCAATGTGTACGGAATTGATCATTAATAACCAATTTTAATGCTCAATTTCTGCTATTTTAATGTGCAATCCTCATGGCAACTGTTCATAAAGTATTCAGAAACACTACGAGAAATGTGAAAACTCTATACTGGAACATACAGGGTGTTTCATCATAAACTGGACAAACATATATTTTCGTGTAGGGGACATCGGAAGAATCATTTTTGTCTTATACAATATATCACGTTCTCGAAGCATAAGCGAGATACAGGGTGTCCAACGTCATTTTTGAGCAAGATTCTTATGAGTGTGGTCAGTTATGTATTCAGAAAAGTTGACGAACTCCGAAAAAAAATTACAAAATGGCGGAAGACCTGCAATGTTCCAATTTTTTTTTGCGGTGGTCAAATTGACTTTTGTTTTCTGAATGAACACAATTTTCCAAGAATTTCTGTGCAAAAATTCTTTCGAAAATCGAACACAAATATTTTTTTACATGCCCACAGCGATGAAAAATTTCACTTGAAATGGATGAAATTTTGTACAATTGTACTTCTTGAATTATCAATCACGAATATGAAAACAGAATTGTAAAATATCGAACGGTCTCGTTACTACAGTCATTCAGATGTTTCGTTCAGACCTCTGAAATAATGGAAAAAAATTGTTTTGAGTTCTAGAGTCAAAATAATTGAATTATTGGCATGTCGAAACATTCTAGATGAATTTATACAAAAAATTCAGTGAAACTCAGTTGGGACTCGAACCGACGTAGGTATAAAATAGGGAAATGGCACTGTTCTAAGGATAATAATATTCGTTGCCAGGCAACGGTAGTTCGTAGTTCATAGAGTTTGACTACTGGCTAAATTATATTCACTGAAATTCAAATACCAGTCCGACTCAATGAACTACGAACTACCGTTGCCTGGCAACGAATATTAATATCCTCAGAACAGTGCCATTTCCCTATTCAATACCTACGTCGGTTCGAGTCCCAACTGAGTTTCACTAATTTTTTTGTATAAATTCATCTAGAATGTTTCGACATGCCAATTATTCAATTATTTTGACTCTAGAACTCAAAACAATTTTTTTTTCATTATTTCAGAGGTCTGAACGAAACATTTGAATGACTGTAGTAACGAGACCGTTCGATATTTTACAATTCGGTTTTTATATTCGTGATTGATAATTCAAGAAGTACAGTTGTACAAATTTCATTTCATTTCGAGTAAAATATTTTCATCGCTGTAGACATGTAAAAAAATATTTGTGTTCGATTTTTGAAAAAATTTTTGCACAGAAATTCTTAGAAAATTGTGTTCATTCAGAAAACAAAAGTCAATTTGACCACCGCAAAAAAAAAATGGAACATTGCAGGTCTTCCGCCATTTTGTAATTTTTTTTTCGGTGTTCCTCAACTTTTCTGAATAGAGGACCCAGAAATACTGAGATTTGACCTCTATACGAAAATATATGTTTGTCCAGTTTATGATGAAACACCCTGTTTATACATAGAAATTCCATTATGTCAAATGTAAGTCTTGTGCAAAATGAGAATGCATTTCAATCAATAATTCATTCACAATTCATATTGAAATCGTCGGAAAAATCTTGTAATCAAAACTGTTATTAATCGAACGACTAATTGTTTTAAATATCTTGAACATTGATCGCTGTCTTCAATAACCTATTTGATTTAATTACTATCAATGTGCAATTGTCATAGACAACCGAACACAAACCATTCAGAAATAATTCGAGTAATGTCGAAACTCTACTGGAACATAGAACCATAGAAGTTTTATCATGTCTCGTGCAAAATAAGATTGTATTTTAATGGAAAATTCCTTTTCAATTCATAATGAGGTCGACAAAAAATTCTTGTAATCAACACGTTTATTAATCTGGCGACTAATGGCCTCGAAATATTAACACATTCGCTCTGCTCACGCGTTAGAATATATGTCATCAATAACCTAGTTGATTGAAAAACAACTTTGGCCAGGAATTAAAATTGTTATTATTTTATTATGGCTCTCAACCTAGGAGGACTTCAATTAAATTTGTTTTTATCCTATGTTGAATTTCGGCTTTACAGTTGCTTTCAAGTAGAGTGCAGAAATAATTTTGATGTCTATGAGAGCGAAAAAACTATTTTCGGTCGTGTTGCTTGCAATATTTTTCGGAAATCATTCAGAATAATATTTTCGCAGAAGATTTCCAAATTTTATTAGGAAAAGCGATTATAAGACATGCTGATCCTTTGACAACTAATTTCATTCAACTGTCAGCCGTTATTTCGGTGCTATGGTGATGATCAGCTCAAAATAATACCTACTTCCTCGAAAAAAAACCGATTAAAATCTTAAATTGATACTTAAGATACTCTATAGCTGCCAAAAAGGTTTTATTATGACATGTCCTCTACTCTGTTTTTAAGCGCTCGTTCTAGTTAAACGAGTGCTATATCGTTTTGCCTAAATGTCTTTAACTTTCGAATTTTAAGTCCAATAGTGATCGACTCCTCGATAACGAATTCAATTCTGTCAGTGGAGTCGTCCGGCAGCCGTTAGCACGATAAATTCCGAAAGGATTGTCCTAGAGACTTAAGATTTTTAGGGTGAGTTCGGTTTCTGAATGCCAGGGTTCGTTAAACCTCCAAATCATACAGGGTGTTCCATTAAATTTGGCCATTCAAAATTTTTGTTCTCAATAGGTATCTCAGACAAAACGAAATCAATCAAAATGAAATTTTGCGGCCACATGCAAGATGCTCATAATAAGCCACATGCAAAATTTTGTGCCCATACTTTCAACAGAACCATAGAAAATTCAATTGAAATATTGAAAAGAAAAATCTTCATGTTTTCATAACAAGATATCTGATTCGAGTGATATTCAGTTTGTGAATGAAAACATGCAAAATTTCAAAAGGAGCGCATCATCTGAACCATAGAGTTTATTCGAATTATTGACTTTTCACATATTTCATTTATTGAATAATTTTCAGAATATGATTTCGATCGTTCTGAAATTTTGCATTCATATACTAAGTATGAATCTCAAGCCCTATTCAAAATAGGGAATAATATACTTTTCTTATTAATATGTATTTTGCAGAAGTAATTGGAGACCCTCAATTCAAAATCGAACTAAATTAGTTGTTAATCATATCTAAGGAGGAACAATCGTGTCTAGGGCTCCTTCAAGCTCCATAAACACTTCATCATGAGATTTCTTCATTGTGCGATAAGGCGATCCGGATGATGCTTATGTAGCATCTCCATTTACTTCGAAAGCCGATTAAAATTTCCTTCAAAGTCACCAGGGCTCGTGTTTACGTGTTATGGAGTATACTCGGCTAGAACCCAATGGAGTGGAAGCATATTTTCGCCAAGCAGAAAAGTAAATATTTGATCGCTGTGTATAAAAGTGCCAATCTAACCGTATCATGGATTAATATCCAATACTCTGGATAACACTCACTTAGTAGGAACGAAAAATGGTACGAAAATTCAATGTGAACGTGAAAACTGAAATTTGAACATCAAGAAAAAGAGAGTTATAATTTATGTTGAAATATGCTGCTCAGCAGGACAATAATAGTTATATTCTGAAAATTATTCAAAAATTAAATATGTAAAACATAAATAATTACAAGAATTAAATTCTATGGTTCTGATGATGCGATCATCTTGAAATTTTGAATGAACATTCAGTATATCAGTCTTGAATCACAAAATGAATTTCACTCGAATCTGTTATCCTGTTATGGAAACATAGAGATTATTCTTTTCAAAATTTCAATTGAATTTTTTATGGATCTGCTGATATGGACCACGGACCTATACTACTAACTGGACGTCGAACTTCCTTACTGTCACGTAGAAAAAAGTGAGGCAAATGGCCGCCATTTGCAGTTTGGGATGAACCACAAATATTTTGATGTTCTATGCCATCTGTGCTCGAATTTTTATTGAAACATATAGACGTTCCTTTGAAAGAAGTGATGAAAAACGAACTCTATATATTAGTGTTCTGCGAACTCTGACATTTCGGTCTATTAAAATTATAAATATTTTCGATTCGCGTGATTAGTTATTAAACAATATTGGTAATCCTATCATTTTAATTCGTGAAATAAAATAAACAATGGAATATTCATAGAAAAAGTGACACCTCTCAAATCCAACCCAAACTGCAAATGGCCGCCGTTCACTCAAAATTTTTGACAGGTTCGCCATCTAGTTAGTATTATAAATCTATGATATGGACACGAAAGAAAAAAAAATTCTGTTATAGAACTATAAAGATTCTTTTCTTAAATAAATTTCTATAATAGGTTAACGGGATAATAAGATTTTTTGGTGATTGAAACACTTTTCCTAACTTGCCTACGTTTCGTGGATATATTTCCACTTCTTTTAGAATAGAATAGAATAGAATAGAATATATATTTATTTCAGGAATTATTGTATAAACAATAAAATTGAAATTAGTCAAAATCAAACTTTTTTTAACTTTTACACAATTCAAAAAATTCTGACAATGTATAAGGTTCACATTCAACAATAAATTTATACAAACTCCTCTTGAAAAACTTTACATTGGCTAACGTTCTCAATTCATAAGGAAGAGCATTCACTAGTTTTATCCCAAAATACAGCGGAGAACACTCGGTCATTGCTAGGGAATGGTACGGATAAAAAAATGGCTCTTTTCTTCTGGTTTGACTAACATTTTTGTATCTTTCAAAATACTGTGGATGAAGTTTCATGAAAATTAATACCTTATATACATATAGACCACACAGTGTTAAAATATTTTGTTTCCTGAAATGTCCCCTACATGACTCTCTAAATTTTAGTCCTAATACAGTTCTCAACATCGATTTTTGTCTTAAAAACACTTGTTCAGATAGTGAGCTTCCTCCCCAAAAAATTATGCCGTAAAGCCATCAACGATTGAAAATTAGCAAAATATACAGTCTTCAATGTATGATGATCCACTCTACTCTTGAGTACAAATGTCGAATATATGACTGAGTTCAGCTTCCTTGTTAGTTGGTCAACATGACAGTTCCATTTTAGGTGATTATCAAGAAAAACGCCCAAGAATTTGGTAGAGGTGGACACCACAACCTGTTCATTAATATGCTGTGGGATAACGGCAGAAGATCTATCTGTACTGAATACTACACATTCAGTCTTCGCTACATTCAGCACTAAGCGATTGTTTTTGCACCAATTGTTTATCTCATCTAAGATTTTCTGTACCATTTCCACAGTTAGTCCAAAATTAGGAGATCTCAGGACAACATTAGCATCATCTGCAAATAATAAAAGTTCTACTATAATTGTCTTGATAATTTTATTGTACAGAAATGATGGAAGATCATTAATGTAAACTAGGAATAGCAATGGACCTAGAATACTACCCTGAGGAACACCAGTGTTGCTTACTTCTTGTGTAGACTGATATTCACAGTTATTGATTACCATTTTGACAGTTTGAGGTCTATTACTCAGATAGCTTCTTATGAGTTTCAGTTGATTGTCTCTAATTCCATATTTCCATGATTTTTCGAGCAATATCTCTTTGTCAACACAATCAAACGCTTTGGATAAATCTAAAAATAACCCAATTGGTAATTCCTTCCCATCCAGTGCTGCTAAAAGAGTGTTGTATAATTCAAATATAGCCGTCTCAGTTACTTTTCCTCGAATATACCCATGCTGACTCGGAGAAAGAATCTTGAATTTTTTGAAGAAATTTGAAAGTCTTCCGCTCAGAACCTTTTCGAAAATTTTTGCGAAGCTGGACAAAATACTGATGGGGCGATAGTGTCCTGGTTCTTTAATATCTCCTTTTTTAAATATTGGCTTTATTACAGCTATTTTTAAGGCTTCTGGGAAAACACCATCTTTAAAAGATCTTTGCATTATTTTAGCCAAGGGCTCAGCAATAAGGTGTATAGTTTCCTTTAATATATCTTGTGGAACATCGTCCCATCCTGCTGATCTGGAATTTTTCATTTTTTTCACTGTATGAATGATTTCCTCTTCAGTGATGTCAAAAAGAAAAAAGGATTCCTCATTACATGGTATTGAACTACAGTCACCCCTGTAAGACCCATCCTCTACGTTAAATGCTGAATGAACATTAACAAAAAAACTGTTGAATTTGTCCACCAACCTTTGCGGTTCCTTCTCATTCTCAATTGGGCTAGAACGCTTACAATCTTTCCCCAATGAATCATTCACAATTTTCCATACTGCTTTTGATTTATTAATTGACTTTTCGAATTTGTTTCGGTTGAGTTTTATTCTTTCACTTCTTATTAAAGAATCATATTTATATTTCATTTCTTTATATGCTGATAAATATTGATCAGATGACCTAGATAAAATAAATAGGTAATCGAGTAATTTTTTATGATCTCTGATGTTGTTAGTTGTCTCTTTACGGTTAATATTGTTAGTGAAACGTACTGTTTTTTTGGGGAAACAAGAAGAAAACACACTATTAAACCTTTCGAAGAAGGATTCTTCAGGGCTATGTTATAAATTAGTGTTCTTCACTTGATTTCGAAAAAATTCAGGGCAGTTTATATTTTTATTAGATGTTCTCTTTCCGAGGATGGCATATCTACTTGGTATCGACTTGTCAGATTTTTTCTTGTTTTTCTAACTGACAAGTCGATATGCCATCCTCGGAAAAAAAATTTGAAAAAAATATGAACTGCCCTGAATTTTTCGAAACCAAGTGAAGAACACTAATTTATAACATAGCCCCGAAGAAGTGGAAATGTTTCCACGAAACGTGGGCAAGTTGAAAAAAGGGTTTCACTCACCAAAAACATATTACCCTGTTTACCTATCATACATATTTAAAAGGGAGGACTTAAAAATGCCTAATTTGAAAATAAATTTCATTCGAATTGGATATTTTTTTATGGAAATTTAAAGTTTCTTCTTTTCAATATTCCAATTGGATTTCCAATGGTTTTGTTTACACTATGGCCACAAAATTCTGCATGAAGCTTATTATGAGCATCTTGCATAAGGCCGCAACATTGCATTCCGATGGGTTTAATTTCGTCTGAGATATTGAGGAACAAAAATTTTAATGGCCATATTTCATGGAACACCCTATTCGATTCGGCTGGTTAATTAGCTTAACTGAGCCATTTTGGAACCGAACGCAGCCTGAAAATTTCAAGTCTCTAGGACAATCCCTTCGAAAATTATTGTGCTAACGGACGGACGGACTCACGAAAAGAATTAAATTTGACCACGAATTCGTCATTATGTATCAAAACCCTATCGTTTGATAGGGTGCAGCTAAAACTTCGAAAATTACAGACATTTGGGCACAACGATATAGCACTCGTTTGAAAAGAACAAGAGCTCAAAAAGCGAGTAAGAGTGAAAAATAATAATTAAATCCCAAAGGACAATTAATCATTTCAAGCGAATGATCATAATAAAATGAATTCGCCACATTGCAGAACGCTAGGGGATGCCATTTCTAATTATTCTTCAGAATATATCGCCTCGAGGTACCCGTTTACCTGATCCCATTCGCTTATTCTGATTCAGCACTAATTATACGAATCCTATTATTGTTAATCACAGAATGCGATACGTAGAACTCGAGGTTAACGTCCTGGGAACATTCCTGAGCATCCAGAATATTCAGACCGTTGTGTTCCCTAGCTATGCATTAATGGCGACTTTGTGTTACGTGTTCAGGTCCTTTGAATTTACTGGGATTTTTGTGTGAAAGTCATACTCAGCACAAGTGCAGCGAGGCGAGTGGAATTCGACAATATTACGATCTCGACTTATTCCACTATGTGTTGAAATGTTGAAGGAGACTTGATAGGGGTAACAGTATTCTATGATGAAAAGGGTATAAGTGTTTCAGTCGATACAGAAAATCAGCTTGAGGTAGTGTCGGAAGTCCTAAGTAAAGAGAACATCCAGAAAGATGGCTATAGTGATATTCTATTAGGTAGTTATAGTTATAAAAGGGGTTACAGTTCACTGGGACCTCAAGGTCTATTGTGCCCCCTTACAGAGCTGTTCTGACCACACTTTTCACAGCTCGCCTTCCAATTCCAGAGATCTGATGAAATACAATATCTGTGAAGGTTTCAATGAGGCTACTTCCTCACTCTTACAAGTTTCTCGCCGTGACATTCTCTCCTTATGCTCGCTATGCAAAAGCATTCCCTAACTAGGTGAATGGGGGTTTCTTCCTCCACCCCACAGAACCTTCACTCGTCAGTGTCCGATAATACCATCCCCAACAGATGCTTCCTGAGGCGACAGTGTCCTGTAAGAAAGCCGTGGCGAGGTGTAATTGTTTCTTACCAAGATCCAGATACCTTTTGGATGTTGCTGTTTCAAAGTTTTGAAGGAACTTAGTGGAATGATCCATCCCTAGGGAGATTTCGGCAGAGATTTTTCCTTTCGGCTTTCTCCTTCTTATAGGTACATTTACCTATACCACAGAAGGGTTCTGAGCCAATTAGTGGCATTCGTGCGCCCTCTTTGGAAAGTTTATTGGCCTCTTCGTTTCCTTTGATACCCGAATGGCAGGAAAGATTAAAAAGACCTTATATTATTGGCCTACCTCATTGGGTTTGTTCCGGCACTACCAGATCATCTTTGAGTCGATGACGTAAGAGCTCAGTGCTTTTAAAGCAGGTTGACTATCTGAGTGAATGGCTGTATCGCATTTCTGATAGTTTCTTTCTAGATTGATATTCAGATAACTTTCAATAGTTTGAAAGACGCTACAGGAGCCTAGCAGCAGTGCACACTTGGTTTTAGAACCATCTGTATATTCTATTGTATATGCACTCATTCGGAAAATTGGCCCCAATGGAACCAAAAATTCTAAGCAACTCAAGTATCGTTTTCATGGATTTGTGATTTGGTGCACTGTCTTTCAAAACGAAACATTTTTTATTTGTTTCTCATTTGTAAACGTCAGTTTCCAAAAACACAATATTAATCAAGAAAGTTCATTTTATCAAGTCACTAACTTGTAAAACTGACAGTTAACTTGTAAAATTTTTACAAGTTAGTAGTATTATTCACATTGAGAGTTGTCAAGTACTTGCTTCTAATTTCATTCATCCCTCTAATTTCAGAGTTCCTGGAACAAATGTATTTCTCAATAAACGTTCTCAAACTATTCGAAAACGATATTCGTACCTTGTTTCATTCGTATCTATTTGTTTTCCTTCTCAAAATTGCAAATATCCTAGAGTTTTTTTGACCTGTAAACTCACTGACAGTTTCACGTACTTGCTTCTAATTTCATTTATTCTTCTAATTTCATCGTTCCTGGAACAAATATTTTTAGTAATAAACGTTATAAAAGTATTTAAAACGATATTCATACCTTGTTTCATTTGGATCTGGCCTTTTTCGTCAGAAATGAGCAAATATTCTCGAAGCACTTCCCTCTCGTAAAGCCACTGACAGTTGTCATAATTTTCCGATGTCATAAGTAATCATAAATAATGCATAGCTTACGACATTTGCGACATATTCTTGAAATTTTTTTGGAATTTATCTAACCTTTTTACAAATGAGAAACAAATAAAATATAAAACAATACACGCAAGGTAACGTGTTTTACTGGCTCAAGGAGGTAACTGACTCGCCTGCGGCTCGTCAATTATATCCTCCATTCGCCAGTAAAAACCCTCTTACCTTGCTAGTAATGTTATATACTATTCTTCGATGAATGTGGTCATTTTTTACTATTTTGGCATTCAATCGGTCTAATAATGCACAGGAATAGTCGCTATTAATTGTTCTTTTTTTCCAAATAGTGGATGAACAATATACTACTAGTAACGGAAAAAACAGACCTTCTAGGCCGCTGGTTGAGTCTTTGCACGCTTTGAAGCGATTCCACCCAGTCTTACTCATCATTTTGCTGATTTTTTGATTCTGCTGGGTAGCTGCGAATCCATGTTTCATCAATAGTTACTATTTGGCGCAAAAAATCAGTCCGATCATCGTTTAAGAGGTCAAACATTGCTGTGAAGTGCGAACACTTTCTCCATTTTTCAAAATATCACTGTGATCTGTTTCAGATACTCAGAACAAAAAATTATTATTAGATTTGGCTCAAACTTTGACAGTAATGATTTGAAGGATAATAAATGTTAAAAATAATTTCGGTTTTTTGTTTGTGGCTTCTCCTATTGCAATGCTGACTTTATTATATTGAACTCCCGAGTAATTTTATTTTATTTTTCCTGATGAAATTACAATACCCTCTCTGATCCATTGTCTCGATTTGCCTACGTTGAAAGTGCTTCAGACATAAACTTCCTGGTTTTCTCAAAGAGGATTAAGCTGAAGATAATTCAAGTTTCCCATCCAACTGCTTTATCGCTGAATTCGAAGGCGCATATGTACATTCGTCTCGACTCAATATTGTGCATGTTAATGGAGAAACACAACACAGTGTTCAAGTTGAATTCCACCAATAAAGCCATTATTTGAAGGATGCTCGAAGAAAATTTCAATGGGACTTGGAAGCGCCCTAGCTCGAAACCTTAACGACGATGATTTTCTAGTGAATTGTCGTCGATGGTTTCCGATGTTTACGAGAGCGTACATGATGTACATCAATCAATGAAGCGTGTACACATTCAGTGTTCACTCAAGTAGTTACTAAGAAACCAATTGAAGACGTTGGCTGAACAGCTATGAAATGGGTTGATTGCTTTATATAAATTAAGTTGTTGAGATTCTTCGTGGTTAAAGTTGTATTTGTGAAGTCTCAGTAGAGTTATTATCATTATAATTTTTTAAAGATAAAAGCCATGTTTAAGTAAACTATGGGAATGAGAATCCATAAAAACATGAAACAGTTACAGTTCACAATATTACAAACTATGTTGGTTGAAGCTGTACAAATTGTTTCTGAAAGTATTGACACTACCATTATTCACTACCGCAGGAGGAACTTGATTCCAAGTCTGAAAAACGCGATTAGGCAAAAAATTTTCTCTAGCCGCATGTTGAAAATTTTCGCTGTAAAGCTTGAATTGTTGGCCACGCAATCGGTGATCGGAATTTATGTTGGTATTCTTCTTTTCATCTTTAAGTTACGATACTGTAGCGTACGATTGATCTGTAACTAGCCGACTTACAGATTCCTAAATGATGCAATTCTGGAATGGTTTCTGTAAATTTTTATTTAGTGTCACTTCTGAACAGCTCATCGGAAAACACAACCTTAAATCGTAAGATTTGATTATGGAACTTTATGTATTATGAGTAAATGGTTTCGATTCGAATTTGAAAATACATTTATCTGAATGTAGTTTGCGTTTGTTTTTTTCCTCTTTTAAATTTAAAACAGGAAGGAAAAAAATTTCGTGGTTTGAATTCCTGTACATTTATAAAGTTTTTAGTACACTGGTTCTTTAATCTGAACATGTTCACAAACTGGGCATCCGGCATTTCAAATGGATTCATTCGATCACGCACTTTTCCTTCCAATTCTCATAAAATTCCTACTTTAAAGAATGATTTTCGGGTCATCTTTATAATTGAAAAATGTTTTACCTGTTATGATTTTCCTCCGATAACAATCCAATAAACGAAGCCATATTATTTTTATGCGGCATGAATTTCTTATATTAAATATTCCTAAAATAAACAAACCATTCAACGTTTAACCTCAAAATATGTCATTCGATAAGGCTTCAGATAACCTGTCGAGTACTCGTAAATATTTAACGATTTCTGTAGGCTACAGATCCCTTTACGAAGTCCAGAATTGCAAATCTCCTGTAAGCTTATGAAAAGTTACAGATTGACTTACTGATGAAAGCAGAATACCACCATCAGTTCATACAAACTTGACCGTTCAACGCCGAACAGACTCCTTAACGCCCGATATGTTAGTATGCGGTCACCTCGGTCCTCAAAACGGGGTAGATCCAGGATATCAAGTCGATTTTCATAACTTGGACGGTTGGGACTGAATGCCATTCTTGTGACCCACCACCGTTGTAAGTTTTCTGAAAAAGTTTGGTCACCAATCAATCTCGTATCCCAAACGAGACTAGCGTACTCGAGTATAGGTCGTATGTACCCTATGTTGTGTATAAGGAGCTACACGTGTTGAAGCTGCACCTTCCAAATAGTTTTTCTGAGAGGTAGCAAATTCTGGTTGCCTTGAAACAGGTAAACCGTTTATGATCCGACCAATTAAGATTCTCAGATCGGTGTGACTGGAGCAATGAGAAAGTGTAACACTAGTATTGCAGTCTAGTACTCACGTGTAGGACAACACATTTTTCTGGGTTGAGATGTAACAGGCTTAAAGGTAGATTCAAATATACAACATTCATATCTTTATTTGCAATAATATTTTATACGACACGTGTGTGGAAGTGCTAACAAATTCGGAGACATGAATCTTATTCTCGTCAATAAACATTTAATTCACAATCTTGTACATAAAAAAGGCGTTTAATGGTTAAGTCATTCGCTTCATGTTAAAAATAAAAGGAACTTCAATTCGATGCAAAATGGCCAATGGGACATGACTATTTTGGTTTATTTATTTTTACGTGGAAAATATTCATTCGAAACCAAGTACAGGGTCTCTATAAATGATTGTAACAGCGCAGTTGGCTTTGGATTACAGAATACCAATCTCTCACCAATCAGAGCATAGCATGATCACAGATTTCTGTGGTTTGCATAATCCAAAGCCAACTGCGCTGTTACAATCATTTATAGAGACCCTGTATATGTTCCTTGAAAACTAGAGCTTTTTTGACTGAAATGTTTTCAGTTTGCTCCTCAATTTTGAACTGAAACGCTTCAAAAAGACATTGAACACAAAACTCCATGGTTTGAAAATCATTGGCTAAAGAAAATGTCAAAAATTCGTATTAGTTTTACCCCCATCAAACTTTTTCGCCAATTTTTTGGCCTGAATAACATTTATACGTGAAAAATATTCATTCAAAATCAAGTATGTTCCTTGAAAACAGGAGCTTTTTCCAGTTTGCTTCTCAATTTTGAACTGAAAACGCTTTAGAAAGCTATTGAACCCAAAACTCTATGGTTCGATAATCATTGGCTATAGAAAATGTCGGAAATTCGTATTAATTATACCCATCAAACTTTTTCGCGAATGTTTTGGCCCGAATAACTTTTTCGTCTTCGTTTTCGAGCGTATTTTTAGCTCAGCTGAACTATTAGTGTTAAATTGTGGATCTTTCAACAATGCAAAATGGCGAATGCTCCAGTTCAAACACAACATATTGGACAGTACGTCCATTTAACTTTTCCATCGACTTAAAAATAAAAGGTTTGTTTAATGTGTAAGAATTGAACACTAATGACCCATTTCAATGTCCAATTTATGCTATTTTATTGCACAAAGCATTCAGAAGAAATACGAGTAATGTCAAAACTCTACTAGAACATAGAAACATAGAAATTTCATTAGGTGAAATGTATGTTTTGCGTAAAATTAAAATGTATCTCAATCAAACCTTAATGCTCAATTAATAATGAGGTCATCGGAAAAACTTTGTAATCATCTCGTTTATAAATCTAGCGACTAATCTCTCGAACTATTAACGTTAAATTATCTTAACCATTAGTTGCTGTCATTAATAACCTAGTTGAATAAATAACTAAAAAGACTAATGTTCGGAACTATCGAATTTTCAACAATTACATCGATTCCAGACAGCTCAGAATTTATTATTTCATGGTAGATAAATATTAGACTAGGAGAACAAGTTCAACCCAATACTTTCATGTCTCGATCGAGCGTTTAAGCTGCAGACGTCTCAAGAAGCGATGTTTATACAAAACTTATCGTTTTTCAATTTTATGTACCAAGCCATGCTTGTACCGCTTCCTTGCAAGCAAACGGTCGGATAGAATCCATACGCTCTGCATGCACGTTACCTGTCGGGGGGTTAATATTTGCGGATTAAATAGTTTGAAGTTGCATGTACGACGAGGGACTCTCTATTTTGAAACGTAATTTTCCGGCCTGAATAACTGCTTTGCCTTCGTTTCCGATAGTATTTTTATTCAGCTGAATTATTAGTGTTGAGTTACCGATTTCTCAACGATGCAAAATGGCGAATGCTCCCGTCCAAAAAGAACGGTGGAACACATATTGAATAGTAAATTCATAAAATATCTATCTTACTACTGTTCAGAATTAAATACACAACAATTACGTACATTCGAGACACCTTAGAATTTATTATTCCATGATAAAAAAATAAAGGGTTTTCCAATGAAAAGTGTTATTTTGATATTCAAAGAAAAATGCCAATATAAATGATCGGATGTTTATTTCATTATATAAAGAAGAAACCATGCCTTTAATAGTGGAAAATAACATCAGGCAAAGGACCACCACGACCACGCTTACAGAACCATATCCTTTCAATGAAATTTTCCATAACCAAATCGCAAAGTGGCTGCCCTATGTCCTCGATAGCCTCACGAATTCCATCTTTGAGGTCTTGAATCGACGCTGGGCTATTGGCGTAAACAGTCTCTTTCACATGGCCCCAAAGGAAGATGTCGCAAGGTGTTAAATCACAAGATCTCGGTCGCCAATTGTGATCACCTCTTCGAGAGATAACCTCAGTTAGGGATTTTTATTTTTGTTTTATGT
The DNA here is from genome assembly GCA_013421045.1 of Propylea japonica. Lineage (NCBI taxonomy): Eukaryota > Metazoa > Arthropoda > Insecta > Coleoptera > Coccinellidae > Propylea > Propylea japonica. Next base: position 27,621,618 of record CM024242.1, read on the forward strand.
ATTGTATTATGTTAGCTCTTGATTTCAAAAGAATATATATATACGGTCTGGAAACTTTTCCCTAAAAGAATAAATAGAAAGTAAACGTTGTCCAGATCAATACTGTCCAATTTCGGCTAAAATACGGTGTAATTACGTTTGAAGAAAGCCTAATTCCAAAAAGAACTACAAAGAATGAACAAATCTGGGTTTTCTTCAACACTTTCGAGTATAGCAGAAATATTTTCGGCTGTTCTTGAGCGACGTGCACGGGTTTTATTCTTCACATCACTAACTGTGCTTGACGACGACCCAAAAATGTTCTAGTTTCACGAACCGTCTATGCCAAATTTTCACCATTTTTATAGTGAATTTTAATAATGTCAATGCGTTCTTGAATGGAACGATACACGCTCGTTTCATCTTTATTAATGGCGTAGTTTTTACTTGTCAAATGTCAAAAAATGACAGCTTCAAACGTGACATCTACCGAAATGGCAGGCTATTCAAAATAATAATAATTGGAAAACCCTTTATTAGACTATGAGAACAAGTTCAACCTAGAACTTTTGTGTCTAGATCGAGCGTTTAGGGTTAAACCGGGATAGTTTCCCAAGTGGGATAGATGCTACATTTTCAAAATACCTCACCTTCAAAACAGATGACAAAGAATTAATGTTAAAAGCAGGAGCAACAGAAAAGATGCGGAATACGGAAAACTCTATGTATTAACTGATTTTCGATTCATTGAGTTATTTTGATTTCAAAAAAGTATGGCAATGTTTTAAGACTTGATCGTTGTGTGGATTGATGCTTTATGTTAATATCAAGAATTTGTCTTTTTGTATAATAGATTGAATGCTTTCGAAATCCGATAAGGCCTTTATCCACAACTGTTGTCAAATCCGTCCATTGTGTCTCTGTGCTCGGCCCTAATAATACCCATTAGTCACAACGGTATAATGAGATTATAAATCACTGCTGTCAGATCCTTCATAGATTTAGCTTTGATATTATATTCCTTTAATTGGTATTTCTTCAGTGTTCTAAAGTACTCCAACTAACAAATATGGGCATACCTTGTCAATTGAGGGCCAAATCTACTTTCATTATATCAATTAAAGCTTTATTCCAAAATATACAATGACCAGTTCTCCAAAAATTTCTCAACTCGACTTTTTCCACGCTTGTCATAGAATGGTTTTGTCGCGGTCGCTAAATGTTATGCCACTCATTATCATTATACGCTCGTTGCATAATATAACTATTAAGTTTGTTATGTGTTTGGGATTATTTCATAACTATTACAGTTGAATGACTCAACAACAATGATCAATATTGTTTTTTCTTAGAGAAAGTAGCTGTTTTAGGCGTAGAAAATCTAATTGAAGTTGGTTGGGTTTTTGGTTCACACGCAATATTCCATTATTTTTATAGTGGGACAACAATCTATTACTGCAGGCATCTATTTCCCGAATTGGGTTCCACAAAAATCTAATTGTCGTGAAATTTCGGATAGCTTTGTTGGACAAATGTTTCACTTTTTCAGGTAAAATAGTTGGGCTACCTACATTTATAGAATTTATTGAAATAAAATCGATATTTCCAAAAAAAGAGTCAATTCCAAAAAGTGGGGCACCTATCCTGGGTTTACCCTAAGCTGTAGACGTCCCAAGAAGCGCAATACAAACTTATCGTTTTTTCAATTTTATGTACCAAGCCATGCTTGTACCACTTCTTTGCAAGCGGTCGGATAGAATCTCAGAGTAAGAAATAAACATTTTTTATTTCTTACTCTGAGGATAGAATCCATCAGCTCTGCATGCACGATACCTGTCTCGGGGTTAATATTAGCGGATTAAATACTTTGAAGTTGCATGTACGACGGAAGGCATTGTATATTGAGTGGGTGAGCAAGGAGGGTTCGAAGGATTCACAATAGATTACAACATCCCCAAGTTGTATGAGGAGAAAATGATGTCGGGGTGCGGGAACTATACGTAGACGATATCTCTTGTGGTTTCTTGAAAGGAATACGTAATCGATTTCGGGAGTGAACAAGGACTTGGGTATTAGGATTAAACACCTAAGCAATCTACTCAATTCAGTTTTTGAGCGCTTGTTCTACTTGAACGAGTGCTTTATCGTTCTGTCCAAATATCTTTTATTATCGAATTTTGAGCCGAAAATGGTTTCAAAAGATTGAGTTCGACTCCTTTATGACGAATCCGTGGTCAAATTCAATTCAAGAGATTGTCCTAGAGACTTAAAATTTTCAGGGCGAGTTCCGCCAAATGCATCGGTTAAATTCTTCAAACAGCCAAATCGTACCAGGTGTTCCATAAAATATGGCCATCCAAAATTTTTGTTTCTCAATATTTCAGACAAAACAAAACCAATCGAGATGAAATTTTACGGCCATATGTTAGATGCCCATAATAAGTCTCAGGCAAAATTTTGTGTCCATGGCACATAAATTTCAATTGGAATATTGAAAAGAAGAATCTTTATCTATATTTATAAAACAGGATCTATGGTTACCGTCAAAATGCAATATCTATATCTGCAAAAAAATTCATCAGAAAAAAAGAAGGCTTTCCTTTTTCTTACGACCAATCAAGCAGTCATAGAATACATATTTATAGGTTATAATGATTTTGACATTTGGACAAAAAGTGTAGTTACATCGAATGAATCGAAAATTTAAAATTCTACTCAGAATTAACGTCTGAACTAACATATATAACAATTTTTCACTTATACCATATTTTACAAATTTTAAACCTATGATGTATGAATGTATTTTGGATTGCCTGATGCCCGTATGTATATGATCACAAATCAGATCAACAGATGGCGCTGTAGTCGTTATCTAGGTTATTCATCTATTCTGCAACTAAACGGCTGGATCGAATTGAATGAGTTTTTGTGTATGCAGAACGACGTCTGTTGGGTCCGCTAGTATTTTCATAAAGATATTCGATTCGAGTGGAATTCATTTTTTGAATAAAGATTGAAATACTGAATTTTCATGCAAGAAGGATCGCTTCATCTGAACCATAGAAATCTTTACATATTTCATTTATCGAATAATTTCCGAAATATATCTTATTTCGATCGTGCTGAAATTTTGCATTCATATACTGAGCATCAATCTCAAGTCCTGTTATAAATTTTGATGTAATATCATCACTGCTCCACCAACGAACGCTCAAAAGCACCACCTAAAGTTTTTTCTTAAATTTTTGTTAGGCGAATTGGTAGAGGTGAAAATGTTTCTTTTGGCCTCTTCGATTCAAATATTTTACATAGTTAAAAACTGAGATCTGAGTCTGAAAACTATGAGAGTATTAAATATTGCATAAGATCTCGTGGGATTGGAATGTTTTTGGAAATAAAACACTATGTCATTCCTTCCAGCGAAGTTTCGCAACTCTATTTGTTGCTTCTTCAGGCTTACAAAATTTTGACGATACCTGTCTAACATCCTTAAAACTTATATGCTTTTATCCAAATTATTTATATTTATGGAAAATCGAGGGGCATTTGCCACTTTCTAGGTATGTTGTTTTATGAAGATTTTAATGATCCCGTGTTGTTTGTATGTTTTCATGTGAATGAATTGGAAGATGTGTATTTTATTTTGTAAGACTGAAGAAGCAACAAATGAAGTTGCGTAACGTCGTTTGAAGGAATGACATAGTGTTTTATAATCAATATATTATATATTATGCCCGCGTTACTCTTGAACGCAAGAATTTTCATTTAATAGAAGGAGAAATATGATAGAAACTGAATTCAGTATTAAATATTTTTCTGTTATCTTTCAGGTACGAATGCAAAGTAGTGTTCCTGAACCGTTCGCCGAACCAGCACAAGAACGGAACCTGGTTTCACCTGGACGTGCACGCGCCGCCAAGGTTTGTCGTCACGCCCGAAGATATAATTTACGTAAACCTAGGCGACGCCATCATACTGAACTGTCAGGCAGAAGGTACCCCCACACCTGAAATTTTATGGTATAAAGATGCGAATCCTGTAGAACCATCCGCAACAATAGGTGAGTTCAAGGAGAATTCTTAAGGTGGTTGTGCTGATGCCAGAGTTTTACTTCCATCTACTGTCCATTATGACACTTGCACCTTTCTCAGGAAATTCGGCAAAAGATATTATCCGTGAAAGAAAATCCGTGGAAGCTTCTAAGATAAGTCTTATGGATCGATTACATTGAGATACTTTACAAGCCTCTACTGAGCGAATTTAGTAGCGAGTGAATTAGCTTGTGAGATTGTGATGATTACACACAAAACTGTCTACTCCCTGAGTAGCCAAGAATCTAGCAGCTATCGAGATATAATAGAGAAGAGACGCTATGACATACAATTGAGTAAGGATAAATGGTACCACTGGGCGGGGCTTAGTCGGGGACCAATATGGTGGAAAGTTCAGGGTTGAATTGAATTGCCAGTTTTTCCTGTTCACAAATTTCACCCAAAAAATTGGACGTGTTGGGTCTTTAGGACACCTGTTCAAATAAGGTCAATTGAATATCGAATAAACAATTCTTTTTCAGACGATAATACAGATATATAAAAATATATCATATAACCAATACAGACTTGCAAAAATTTCGAATGCGGATCTGCTGAGTTTTCATCCCTACCTGTGATATGTTTTTCCATTTTCTCCGTATCTTTCTCTTCTCTGCTTGAAGAAAGCCTTACAGCACACGATACCATTTTATTGTATATTATTTAGCAAAAAAAATCACAAATTAACTAGAAGAAGGCGCAAAAATCAAATCAAAAATAGATATACTAATCTTACATGGATGATGCCTGTCATTCAACACTTTCGGAGAATGTGATGCCAAGAGAGAGATAGAGCTAGAGGTGGCATATCCCATTTGAGAGCCAATCATAAAAATTATAACTCCAATGGAAGCGGCGAAAGAGAGAGACTCGTGATACCAAAAAAAGATAGAGCTAGTGGTGGCAAGATTAATTGAATTAATTTCATTTTTTGAGAATAATTTGTTTTTTTGCAATTTTTCAGACGTGTTTCAAATTAGTATATATTATATATTAGTATGTATAGCAAAAAAACAAATTATTCTCAAAAAATGAAATTAATCAACTAATCTTGCCACCATTAGCTCTATCTTTCTTTTAGCATCACGAGTCTCTCTCTTTCGCCGCTTCCATTGGAGTTATAATTTCTATGCTATTTTTACAAAAAATTCAACGATTGTCAAAGTTGAGGTTAGGTGGTATTAATATTTCGAATCTGATTATTATTTCAATGATGGCAACTCTATACTATCCTTTCTCTATGAATCTAGCTATCCACGTGAAGTTTATGTTTATATCGTTGTCAAGGATCTACGATAAATGTCAAATACGTTTTCAAATCTAAGAACCAGGAACCACCAAGTGGATGAGAACTCACAGATTGTTTAGTAGCAACTGTGATTACACACGGCTTGTTCACATGCCAACAAGCCAAAACGCCAGCGATTTAGCGTGTAAAGTAGCCCACTTTCAACTTTAGTCGCAGCTTTTTTACAATCAGATTGTTGGCTTGTGAGCACGATTAAACTGGGCGAATTTGCAATTAGCTACTAAATTCGCTCAGTATCAGCATGTAAAGTATCTCAATGTAATCGACCCATAACAGTGCCCAATCAAGTTTGTTTCAAAGGGAGATAAATAATTGAGCGATGTTTTTTGTATTCGATTGGCTCTAGGATAGCGAATATGATTTTGTATATGAATACAACAAGGGGTCCGGCAACAAGTCAGTCATAGTTCACTGGCCTTAAGGAACTACCTAGTGAACATTGAAAGCAAAAAAATTTCAAGGCTTAAGTCAACCGTTCCAAAACTTTTATGTATGGGAACTCGAAGTGTAACCAGTTTGAATCCATCGACGCACCTGCCATAGTGACATGAGCTATTAAGAAATTTGCTAAGTGACAGATATAAGTATTGTTTACAAGTGAACGAAAGCATTTCGCTAAAAGTAAACGTGAAAAAAGTTATAAGACTTGAGAGAGCAAAGGATTTTCTTTGTTTGGCGGAAAGCGGTGAATTTCCGAACATCTGTTTTCCGACGGAAAATGTTCCCACTTTACCAATTTGTTAACCCCCAGAACGATAGAGTTCACCTGACAAAGCATATCGTCAAAGCTAATGCGACATATTATCTGGAGAGTGTTCTTGAGGCTCCTTTGAAGCCATTTGTAGACAAAAATAGACGTTCCAACAAGACTCTGCACTGGCTCACAAACGGCGAGTGAACCAAAAATGATCCAATGGGTTATTCTAACTGAGCCATTTTGGAGAGCAAGGTCCAAACTAAAAAATATACCATCTTCGAACGCTGAAGAAGCCATTGTCTGTGAGTTGGCTAAAATATCGGTTAGTTACGTTCGTTTTCCATTCGTGTTTTGACCTTCACAAGGCAATAGTCAAGGTAGTCATATCGAGCCAAAGTGAATTGATTCTGAAATTTTGCTTATTTTCACATGTCCTCTAGATAAAAATAATTTAAAATCATTTTTCTGAACTGATTTATGGCTCTCTGAATAGGTTACACTTCGAGTACCGAACCCTGTAGATATCGGTATTCAGCACACTTTACCGAAAAAAGTTAGGTTGAAATGTGTTTAGTAAAAATTTTTTCCTCGTGAAACTGGATGTATGCTGGAAAGCTGGCATCTAATGTAGCTCAATGTTTTTCTTTTTTCGTCCTAGTTCAACATTGCACCTTCTGTCTCTCATCACTTGTACTTGCACGTCAGCAAATGAACACTAAGGAACCATTTATGAATGATCTGAATGTTGTCATCTCGAACCTTATATAATAAAAATAGTGTCATGTCCATAGTAAAACAACATGAACTTATGTACAAATTTAATTATCCAAATTAATTCGTTTTTAATTCTTATTGCTCCCGAATACATTTAATTTCGAATACCATCTCAAGACTATATGAATATACATATGTTTGAACCTAATACCTAGTCGATATTTTAATCATGCGCATATCATATATTACAATCTCCCCCATTTAAATGAGTACAATTTGCTTCAATCAAAATTTACAATAATATCCTAATCTAAGAATTCAAATATTTAAATTTTTCAAATTTTTTTTATATTTTTTGTTTTTCTGTTATTTTTTCCCAAAAGTATCACACGATCAAAATAAATTTAACAATATGATTTCTATATAATAATTTACAATCATAAATTTTATTATTATGTAACATAAAAGAATTAATTAATTAATAGAATTATTTTTATCATACAATATATAATCAATCATTACTATACAATTATAATGCAATATAGAATTAATTACAATATACATATAAACAGAAATTCTGGATCTTAATTACATTTATTTAAATTTTTTAAGCGTTCAGATCTCCTCATACTTATATCATCTTTCAAGTCTTTATTTATATCATTGTCATTATTTAAAAATTTCAACATTTGATTAACATGTCTTTTTATAATTCGTCCTCCATCACACAACAAGTTAAATGTAACTGGTGATAATTTTTCAACGATTTTTGCTTGAACTCGGTACCTCTTATTATTATTGTAAACATCTACCAAAACCACGTCTCCCAACTTGAAATCAATTTTACTTATTTTACTTTTATCTAACATTTTGAATTGTTTAAAAGATGTTTCACTGACCAAATTTTCTCTCAAAAGATGAAACCTTGTTTTAATCTCTCTTTTGAAAATAATATCTGATGGTGACTTTCCCGTTGTAGAATGCTTCGTTGTACGATAATCAAACAAAAATGAATTCACTGCGAAATTTAATGACTTACCCTCTCCTGTAATTTTCAAAACCTTATTTTTAAATGTACCCACAAAATTTTCTGCTGCTCCATTAGTTGCCGGGTGATAGGGTGGAGAATATGTGTGCCGTATACCTAACGATTTCAAAAATTCATTAAACTCTTCACTTGCAAATTGTGGACCATTGTCTGAGACTAAATGATCACATAATCCAAACCTCGAAAAAATAGAATCAAAAACTTCAATCAATTTACTAGCTGAGATGTTATTTTTCATATTTATAGCTTCAGGCCATTTACTATGTGCATCAACTATGACTAAAAACATATTTCCTTGAATAGGTCCTAAAAAATCAGTGTGTAACCTGGACCATGGGTTAGATGGAAATGGCCATTGAAAAGTACTAATTTTGTTATTTTGTTTTCTATTTTTCACACATAACTCACAACTATTTGCTAATTTTTCTATATCATCGTCCAAACCCGGCCACCAAAAAAACGAACGAGCTACTTGTTTCATTCTAACAATACCAAAATGAGACTGGTGAAGTGATTTCAATAAAGTTTTTCGCAATACTTTTGGTATTATTAATCTAGAACCTCGAACAAGACATTCATTTTCAATACTTAATTCTGTTTTCTTATCGAAATACATTTTCTCTTCCAAAGAAATATCATTCGAATTTTCTACCCATCCAAACATTAATTTTCTTTTTACATCACATAAAACCTTATCTTTTTTTGTTTCTTGCTTAATCAAATTTAGATCAATCAAATTACTTTCATTTCCAATAAAGTTCAAAACATTTAATTCAGAATCAAACACAGCCATCTTATCCCGTACTGCTAACCTGGAAAGTGCATCACAATTACTGTTTTTAGATGATGAAATCAATTCAATTTTGTATTTGAAACCCGATAAAAAATATATCCATCTTAATAACCTATTCTGAACTGTAACATTCAATTTTTTCGAATTGCCAAATATATACTTCAAAGGTTGATTATCAGTTTTAAGAATAATTTCATTACCAACAATATAATGATAAAATTTTCTAAACCCGAAAATTATAGCTGCTGCCTCTTTATCTAGAATAGACCTATGCAATTCATTATGAGGTATTAATTTAGAAGCAAAAGCAATTGGTCTCTCTGTACCGTCTGAAAATCTGTGAGACAAAATAGCTGACAACCCTGAATAACTCGCGTCTGTAGCCAATACTAAAGTAATATCTTGCTGATATGGAACCAAAACTTTATCCGATGCTAATTCTTTCTTTACCCAATTTACTGTTTCATCACAATTAGAATTCCAATAAAATTTGCTTGCTTTCAAAACATCGTACAACACCTTTAGTTCATCAGCTCGCTTATACAAAAATGACTCGTAAAAATTTACTAAACCTAAAAATGCTTGAAGTTCTTTTTTAGTTTTTGGAGAAGGCATATTCACAATTGAATGAATTCTACTAGGAGATGGTGATATACCTTTTTTGTCCAATTTGAATCCTAATATCTCTATTTCAGACCTGAAAAATTCACATTTTGATTCGTTTACTTTAAGTCCTGCTTCATTCAACTTATAAAATATTTTTTCTAAATTATCGAGATGCTCTGAATCATTCTTTCCTGTGCAATAAATATTATCTATGTAAATTTCAATATTCGGAACACCTTTCAAAATATCAGTAACAATATCTTGACATTCTGCTGGGCTAGAGGCTACACCCTCTGGCAATTTTTTGTACCTGAACAAACCTTTTTGTGTAATTATTGTCAATGGATCTCTACAATCTTCAGCAACTTCAAATTGCATAAATGCATGTTTTAAATCAATTTGGGACCATTTGTTTCCAACCTGTAACGTCTGAAACACTTTTTCTTTTAAGGGTAATGGATATCTTTTAACAATTATTTGAGGATTCACTGTTAATTTAAAATTTCCGCATAAACGAACTCCTTCTCCTTTCACCACAGGAACTACTGGAGTAGCCCATTCACTCACCTCAACTTGTTCCAAATTACCTATTCTTACTAAGCGATTGATCTCAGCATCTACTTTGTCTTTTAAAGCGAAAGGGACATGATAAGGTTTACATTGAATTGGTTGATAATCTTTTTTGAAAGTTAGTTTAATAGATTTACCTTTATATTTACCTGGACTGTTGTCGAACAATTGGGGATATTTTGATTTAAAATGTGAAATAATACTGTTATGATCCATCAAGCAATTCAACGCAAACTGAGGTTTAAAAGTTATCGGCCACATACACAAGGCTTGAAGCCATTGCCTTCCTATTAAGTTTTTCCCGTTACCTGCCAAAACGTAAGCATTCAATTTTGCTTCAACCCCTTCGAAATGCACCTTAAGATCAGTCAACATACCCATTACATTTAACTTTGTTCTGTCATAGCTGGACAATGAAATATCTGCCTTGTGGACTTTCTTAGCTGCAAAATAATTAGCTACAGTTTTTTCTGAAAACACAGTTACATGTGAACCTGTATCAACTTCCAATTCTACCTGATTATTATCAATAATTAATTTCAAACTATGAGGTTCTACCACAATATTGTTTACCTGAAATTCACTAAAATCGTTTTGCTGCATATAATAAAAATCTAAATCAGAACTATCCAAATCTTCATTTTCTAATAAGTTGTCATTGACTAAATTAATTCCGTTTTGTTTTTTCAGACATGCTCTATCAATATGACCTTTTACACTACAATAATTACAAGTTTTCCACCTAAATTTACAGTCTCTTGCGAAATGATTAAATCCACCACAACAAAAACATTTATTATTATTACGCGTTTTTGAGGTTATATGTACCTGAGTGTTTGACACATTCGACCTTCGTCTTCCGTTTCTGTCTTCTCGTCCGTAGTTACTGCTCTTGTTATCGTGTTGTCTTTGTCTATTGTCGCTGATGCGTTTCTGGCTCTGGTCTCTGGAAGTGGAAGTCGCGGCTGCGTAGTTTGGTTGCGAAGATTTGAATTTTCCTTCTACTTTTCCGCTTCCCCTTCCTCTGTATTGTTGATGATTGGAATATTTTGAACCAGCCTTATTATTATTATTCATGTAAAAAATTGTATCTTCAGACACAGCATCTGCGGGCTTCATTGATAAGGAATTTTTTATAGCTGCTTCTCGATCCTCCGCTATCTTCACCGCACTTTGAAATGTTAAATTTTCTTGACGAAATAATTCCACTTTTGTTTCGTGATTTATAAGTCCAAATACAAATTGATCACGAAGAGCAATATCAAGGTCCTTGAAATTACAATAAAAAGATCTTTCTTTCAATTTTGTAAGGAATGCGTGTATCGATTCCGAAGGTAATTGTTTCGTGGCGTAGAATTTATTTCTTTCGGAAATTTCTGAATGCTTTGGATGAAGATGAGAATTCATGATATTAACTAATTCAGAGTAGGAAAGATCTTTGGCCTTTTTTGGTGACGTTAAATTGCGAAACAACATGAAAGTCTCTTGACAAACTCTTGTTAATAGTTCTGCACTTTGTCTTTCCGGCGGAATACACTGACACTCGAAAACTAATTCTAGTCTTTCGACAAAAACTTCCCAATTATCTTTGTTTAGGGTAAAACTTATCTTATTGAAGTCAGACATGTCGCACCTATATCGTTCTTTCTTTGTGAAAGTTTCGTTTTTTCCACGAAGTTTTTTGACTAGCGTTTTTCGTAAGTTATCAACACTATCAGTTTCACTCACAGTGACGTTATACGTTTTTAGTTTTTCAATTAATTCTTGTTTATTAAGTTCGTACACCCAACTCACTCTCACTTCACTGAATGGACTTCTCCCTCTGTAACTTGCAGCACCATCTGCGTTCGACATACTCTTTCAAATATTCATAAGCCGGAATAAGCAATCCAACTAATTTTACCATTATCCTCGTCGCCAGATTATTGTCATGTCCATAGTAAAACAACATGAACTTATGTACAAATTTAATTATCCAAATTAATTCGTTTTTAATTCTTATTGCTCCCGAATACATTTAATTTCGAATACCATCTCAAGACTATATGAATATACATATGTTTGAACCTAATACCTAGTCGATATTTTAATCATGCGCATATCATATATTACAAATAGTACTTTTATTTGTTTCTCATTTGTAAACGTCTGTTTCCAAAAACACAATATTAATCAAGAAAGTTTATTTTATCAAGTCACTAACTTGTAAAACTGACAGTTAACTTGCAAAATTTTTACAAGTAAGTAGTATTATTTACATTGATAGTTGTCAAGTACTTGCTTCTAATTTCATTCATACTTCTAATTTCAGAGTTCCTGGAACAAATGTATTTCTCAATAAACGTTCTCAAACTAGGTATTCAAAAAGGATATTCGTACCTTGTTTTATTCGTATCTATTTGTTTTCCTTCTCAAAATTGCAAATATCCTAGAGGTTTTTGACCTGTAAATTCACTGACAGTTGTAACGTATTTGCTTCTAATTTCATTTATTCTTTTAATTTCATCGTTCCTGGAACATATATTTTTAGTGATAAACGTTATAAAAGTATTAAAGAACGATATTCATACCCTGTTACATTTGGATCTGGCCTTTTTCGTCAGAAATGAGCAAATATTCTCGAAGGAGTTCCCTCTCGTAAAGCCACTGACAGTTGTCATAATTTTCCGATGTCATAAATAATCATAAATAATCCATAGCTTACGACATTTGCGACAAATTATTGAGATTTTTTTGGAATTCATCTAACCTTTTTACAAATGAGAAACAAATAAAATATAAAACAATACACGCAAGGTAACGGGTTTTACTGGCTCAAGGAGGTAACTGACTCGCCTGCGGCTCGTCAATTATATCCTCCATTCGCCAGTAAAAACCCTCTTACCTTGCTAGTAATGTTATATACTATATTTCCATGAAATGTCAACAGTACATTGTGGAGAAAGTCATGCAAAGAAAGAAAAAAGATTCTAAGAAGTATTCTAATGAAGAAATTCTGACAGACTATAGAAACATTTTGTCGATTGAAAGGGCTTTTCTTGAAAGAAAAATTTGTTATTTTATTATAAATCTTCATATATATCGAACGGAAAAACCCCGATTTTGATCATGTAAAATGGTTCTTTTATGTATTATTTCTGATGTACACAAAGAGATGATGGAACATACGTGAAATCGATTAAAAGTGTGTCGAAAGCGCAAAATTACAATAATTTACGAAGAAGATATTTCATTATCCATGAATGAAGTTACAATAGTTTTTCATTCGTTAGACGAAAGAGTATTTAAAATTCATTGTATCAATAAAAGAACATTTATTTGATTCTTATTGTGGAAAATCAACTAATGTATATTTCAGCTACAAATTATGTCATACTCATTGACTATTTCCTGTGAAGAATAAACATTCTTGAGACGTAATTGTGTCCTTCAAAGGTCCATTCGAAAAATAACATTGATTAAATTCAATGAAAATATGCGATACTAACGAAGAAAGCAATGTACTTCTAATTTTTCGATTTCGCGCAAACTTATCAATATTTTCGAATGGTCTCAGAAATACATTTTTGTAAATGACTAGCTAGTCCTGCTTACGTTATTCTGCTATTAATCTACATTATCTGTAGAGAATACTTCTCTATTTTTCTGGTTTGTTGTTCTGCGTCTGTCGACTACGAATCTGCACTCTTTGTTCAAATCTTCTTCGTTTATTCCTTTCATTATTGCGATAGTGTCGCACGTAACTGCGCAATGTTAATACGCACATCTGCATTTTCCTGTTGTTCGCCTGATCATTGTACTCTTCTTTATCGTAAGAATGGTTTGTTCTACAACTTAAATTTGAAATAAAGAAAAAATGACAAACAAAAAAATTCTTTGCCTCTAAGCGAAGATTATATAGTATATAATATACTCTATAATCTATGCCTTTAAGGAGGCTAACCTAACAAATTTTTGAAACATAGATAAATTGAAAATAGTAATCATCGAAATGAATACAACCTTCAATTTATAGGCTCACAGAACCTTCTTCATGCGGACTGGGATGATTTGTTCAAAATGTTGTCAATGAGGGAAGAGACAGACCGGTTTCGGCCTCATTAGGCCTCGTCAGTGTCCCATATCCCTCAGAGACAACATCCTATTGAAAAACTTCTACATTTAAGACTACTTGTAAGAATCTATCGAGTAGTATCTTACAGATGGTGACATCTAGTAGTGAGTAGTGTCAAATGAGAAGTTCAATCATCACAGATCGCATGCTGAAAGCACTGATTACTTCCTCTTCACTCTTGATGTTAGATGTTAGCAGTGGTCCTACATCAGGGCCTTCATACAAGTTTCTCCGAGTGATGGAAATACCCAATTTTTGCATGAAGGCCCTGATGTAGGACCACTGCTTACATCTCAAAGAGTGAAGAGGAAGTAATCAGTGCTTTCAGCATGCGATCTGTGATGATTGAACTTCTCATTTGACACTACTCACTACTAGATGTCACCATCTGTAAGATACTACTCGATAGATTCTTACAAGTAGTCTTAAATGTAGAAGTTTTTCAATAGGATGTTGTCACTGAGGGATATGGGACACTGACGAGGCCTAATGAGGCCGAAACCGGTCTGTCTCTTCCCTCATTGACAACATCTTGAATAAATCATCCCAGTTCGCATGAAGAAGGTTCTGTGAGCCTATAAATTAGTGATGGGCAAAACCGAATTCTTTCAAAAATCGAAAACCGAATGAACGAATGAATTTGAGAATCGAATGATCATTCGAATGATTTTGCATTCGGTTTGAGGCGACACCTACAATAAAAATCAGGAACTATGTCGTTAAGGTTCAATATCTCAGCATTTGCCTGCTTTTTTTAGGATAATGAACTCTATTGCCATTCATTCGGTCCAAATTTCGAATGAATCATTCGTTTTGCATTCGGTTTCGGGCGGCATCTACCTGAAATTGTAGTTACTATGTCCGTAAGGCCCAATATCTAAGTCATTGCGAGCTATTTCTTAGGGAGGTTTTTGAAATTGAGCTCTATTGGAATTCATTCGGTCTAAATTTCGAATGAATCATTCGTTTTGCATTCGGTTTCGGGCGGCATCTACCTGAAATTGTAGTTACTATGTCCGTAAGGCTCAATATCTATGTCATTACGTGCTATTTCTTAGGGAGGTTTTCGAAATTGAGCTCTATTGGAATTCATTCGGTCAAAATTTCGAATGATCATTCGTTTTGCATTCGGTTTCGGGTGGCATCTACCTGAAATTGTAGTTACTATGTCCGTAAGGCTCAATATCTATGTCATTACGTGCTATTTCTTATGGAGGTTTTTGAAATTGAACTCTATTGGAATTCATTCGGTCTGAATTTCGAATGAATCATTCGTTTTGCATTCGGTTTGGGGTGGCAAATAGCAGAAATATTAGATACTATAAATCAATAAGGTCCAATATTTCTGCGTTTGCATGCTATTTCTTATGGAGGTTTTGGAAATTGAACTCTATTGGAATTCATTCGTCAGTTTTGGAGTGGCCCTCATTTTAAATTTACTTTTTTATTTTAGTTGACCCTTCCGAATAATATCGATTTCTTTGGACATAAAGGTCCTACTGATTTGAAAAAAATGTTTTTTGAAAGATGGTAGTATCACCTTTTATTAAAGCGAATCAATATGAAAACATTCAACTAAGTGATGTCATAGGAAAATTCTTAAAAAAATGTTAGTGAAAAAATGTAAGTACTGATTTTCCTAATAAATCCACAATGGTACAAGAACTTGCACATTGAAGTTTAATTTTTCTTCGATGAGCTAACATCTCATAAGAACTTATATGCTTGAAATCATTAAATGAATTTTCAAGAGTTCAAATTCAAAAACCTCCGTAAGAAATAGCACACAAAGGCAGAAATATTGGGCCTTATTGATATATAGTATACAATATTTCTGCTAGATGCTACCCCAAACCGAACGCAAAACGAATGATTCATTCGAAATTTTCAACGAATGAATTCCCATAGAGTTCAATTTCCAAAACCTCCATAAGAAATAGCATGCAAACGCAGAAATATTGGGCCTTATTGATTTATAGTATCTAATATTTCTGCTAGTTGACACCCCAAACCGAATGCAAAACGAATGATTCATTCGAAATTCAGACCGAATGAATTCCAATAGAGTTCAATTTCAAATACCTCCATAAGAAATAGCATGCAAAAGCAGAGAAATTGAGCCTTAATGGTATATAGTGTCTGATATTTCTGCTAGATGCCACCCCAAACCGAATGAAAAACGAATAATTCATTCGAAATTTAGACCGAATGAATTGCAATAGAGTTCAGTTTCAAAAACCTCCCTAAGAAATAGTACGTGATGACATAGATATTGAGCCTTACGGACATAGTAACTAAAATTTCAGGTAGATGCCGGCGATGCCGCCCGAAACCGAATGCAAAAGGAATGATTCATTCGAAATTTAGACCGAATGAATTCCAATAGAGCTCAATTTCGAAAACCTCCCTAAGAAATAGCACGTAATGACATAGATATTGAGCCTTACGGACATAGTTACTACAATTTCAGGTAGATGCCGCCCGAAACCGAATGCAAAACGAATGATTCATTCGAAATTTGGACCGAATGAATGGCAATAGAGTTCATTTTCCTAAAAAAAGCACGCAAAGGCTGAGATATTGAACCTTAACGACATAGTACCTGATTTTTATGATAGGTGTCGCTCCAAACCGAATGCAAAATCATTCGAATTGCTGAAATATTGCATTCGAATGCAACGAATACTTTCAAGAATCGAATGCTGCATTCGATTTTGCATTCGAATGGCCCATCACTACTATAAATTGAAGATTGTATTCATTTCGATGATTACTATTTTCAATTTATCTACGTTTCAAAAAACTTAAATTTGACCCTCCGCGTCTTGCTGGCATTTTCAATCAATACTAAACTTTATTATGACCAACGTTGTGCTTTGTGTGTCCAAGAATGATTTTTTCTCACTTTCGCTAGACCTCCACGAACATTTTCAGACTTAGATAAGTTGAATCCGTTCAGCTGTTCTCGAGTTTTAGCAAACTAACCAACTGCAATTGATTTTTATATACAGGTTTGAAAATTCACATCGAAAACAAACGATATACAATGCATCAGACAGAGAATTCGTCCCCGCAGTTGCACAGATAAATAGTCGAGACAATCACGTGCTGTAACACACTGAATTCCGTTGTCTTATTGCAATAGTCTAGTCTTATCTCTCTCTTTTCGGTGAGCATAATTTATTTAGTATAGTAGGCAACAGTGAATACTTGAATCGAGTATTTTGGGCAGCCTGACAAATTGAATAATTCTATACGTGTACTGTAGCATCCCTACCATACTGCGATAAGAGAGTGACAAGACTAGGTTATTGCAATAAGTCAACGGAATTCATTCAGTTACAGCACGTGATTATCTCGACTATTCATCTGTGCAGCTGGACGGAAAAATTATCTGTCTAATGCATTGTATATCGTATATTTCAGATGTGAATTTCCAAATATGTATAGAGATTCATTATGTTCCATCATCTCCTGTTAGCGAATGTCACTAAACACTCTTCTGTCATCACTTTTCCCCACTTGCTATCGGTTCAAGAACACACGGACATTGGTACCAGTAAATTTTTGTAGTTTGTGATTTTTTTCCACTGCATTTAGGCATATTCAACGACGGCACTGAGTTGCGAATTAGCAACATTAGACACGAAGACATTGGTGACTACACCTGCATAGCGAGGAATGGCGAAGGACAAATATCGCATACAGCGAGGGTGATTATAGCTGGAGGGGCGGTTATAATGGTGCCACCGACCAATCAGACCAAGCTAGAAGGAGAAAAGGTGAGAATTTTGATATTTCGGCAGTCTAGTGAATTGTTTTTTATTCTTTTTCGTAAGATTGTAGATTTAGGGGGTTGCATTACAATGCGACTTACAGATCTATTATTGGGGGGACACAATAGATCTTAAAGCTGTTTTTCGCAACTGTTACTCTACAGCTAGCCCTTCAGTTCCAAAGCCGTAATGAACTCTAAAAATTTAGAGGGCTTCTAGGCGGCAAGATTTGCGCTTCTCTTGTCCAAGAGGAGTTTCCTCCTTTTCACCACAGAATCTACACTCGCTAGTTTCTGCTGAGCCAATTCTCATCATATGCTTCCTAAGGAGACAAACTCCTGTTAGGAAGCTAGTCAGAAAGCGTAATCTAATCTTACTGAGATCCAAGTATTTTTTGGACCCTGTACTTCTGAAGTTCTCGGAATGATCTGTTCCCGAGAGATTTCTGCATAGTGCTTTTGTATCGGTTTCTTCCTTCTTCAGGAGCAGCTTCTTTTAGGTGCATTTGCGTTTGCTACAGAAACTTTCTAGGCCAGTAATTGGCGTTTGTGCTCCCTTTCTGGCAACTGTATTAACCTCTGTTTCCTTTGATTCCCTAGCGACTAGGAACAAAGACTAAAGACACGTTGTTCTTGCTTAGTTCCTTGAGTTCTCTTCGGCACTACCATATCAGCTTTGAGTCGACGACATAAGAGCTCAGTGCTTTAATAGCAGCTTGACTATCAGAATGGATGACTATGTTATACTCTTGATAGTTTCTTTCACATGAAGGATAATGATTAATCTTTCCTGGTCAGTTTCAAACTTAAGTTAAGCTTTGCATGTGGAGTATAATGACAAAAGTAAAGGGTTTTCATGACAAAAATGGAATGGCATAATACTATACGTAATTCGATGTGGTTTTCAACTTCAGAACTTCTCTACATCTAGTGATTAATAGGATAGCACATGAGACTATGCTCAAAATATCTAGGGAAGGTGCAGGAAATGAGAGAGTCAAAAGTCAGGAAGCGTGGTCCTCTCTGGCCAAATACAACTCATCAGCGAACCCTCCTAGTTTAATTCGATGTTATGGGAAAAGAAAGAATTGGAAAAAATACACTATCGAAAACTTCAAAGTTAATAACGTCAAATGGTATATAGGTGGTTCTTAAACCACTATATGTTCTGGCGCTGAAGTATATGGGCCTAAAACCAAGTATACACTATCGTTGGGCTACTACTCGATTGTTTTTCAGTCAGAAATACTTGCAATCGAAAAATCATAGACATAAACGTGAAAAACTACCGAGGGTGTGCCATATTCATCCATTCTGATAGTCAAGCTTGCAATTAAAGCACTGAACTCTTATGTCTTCGACTCAAAGCTGATATCGAAGTGCCGGAAAAAATTCAATGAAGTATGCAAAAACAACAAGGTCTCTTTAGTCTGTATTCCTGAGCACTTGGCAATCAAAGGAAATGAAAAGGATTATACACTTGCCAGAAGGGGAGCCCAAACACCACTTTCTACTCCAGAACCATTCTGTGGCATAGGCAAATGCACCCACAAGAAAGAGTTTCTGGAGATAGAGCAGCATGCTGAAAAAAACTGCATGATCCAAAGAGTACTTCGATCTCAGTAAGAATCTCGGTAAGAATACGTTCTCCCACTGGCTTCCTAACTGGGCATTGACTCATTGGGAAGCATATGATTGGAATTGGCCTAGCAGAAATGGACCAGTGTAATTTTTCTTCCAAGACAAAGAGAATATTACGAACAACCGAAATGAAGACCCTGGGGATAATAACGGGATACACACTGGCTGACAGGCAGAGAAATTCTGACATCAGAGAAAAGTGCCAAACGGACGATGTTGTCAGATGGATAAGGAAGAGGCGGAGAGAGTGGAATCAGCATGTGGACAGAATGAGCCAAGAGAGAATGGCAAGGATCACCAGGGATAACAAACCCCTAGGAAGAAGACCCATCGGACGCCCACCAAAGCGATGGCGAGACAGCTGACAATCCACATCACAAGAAACATATACCGGAGAAAACAGGCAATACGCCTTCTCAAAAAGAAGAACAAGATATTTTGTGGTGAGCAGAAGGAAACTCCGGTTCACTTAGTGCATTGTGAACGCAAAGAATGTCTTAGACAAGAGAATTATAGGAGAAGCGCAAATCTATCCTCCTTGAAGCGTTTTCAGGTATTAGAGTTCATTACGGCTCTGGAATTTTAAAGCGAGCTGTAGAGTAGCAGTTGCGAAAATCAGCTCTGATGATTCAACCACCTCGATAATCTACAACAGCAAGTAGAGTACACTGAAAGAATCACTTCACTATACTCACAGTATCGAATCGTATCGGATTTGACACTAATGACTTGTAAATTCGAAACTCTTTGAACAACTTATAGAAGTCTTTAGTTCAACCGGCTTCTATTTTCTTAGACATAGTGCTACTCGATTTTTATCATTCTAGGTGCAATTCAACTGCGAAGCAAAAGCTCAACCTGGTAACGTTACCGTGAAATGGTTCAGAGAAGGAGCGCCAGTTAAAGAACTTTCGTCTCTCGAAACTAGAGTAACTATCAGAAGAGATGGTTCTCTGGTGATCAATCCAGTTAGTTCAGATGATACTGGTCAGTATCTGTGTGAAGTGAGCAACGGAATCGGTGAACCCCAGTCAGCCTCTGCATATCTGAATGTTGAGTGTAAGTTTTTATTTTTCAGTATACATTTTGCGTATAGGAAATGTTTTTGAGCTGTCATTCTACTCGAACATTTTTCCAACATGTCTGTAATTTTCGAATTTTGATCCAAAAATGGTCTCAAACGATAGCGTTAGACTTCCTGATGACCAATTCCTGGTCAAATTCAATTCTATCCGTGGGGTCGTCCGGCCATCCGTTAGCACAATAACTTTCGAAAGGATTGTCCTAGAGACTCGAGATTTTCAGGATGAGTTCAGGTCCCAAATGGCTTGGTAAAGTTCGTTAACCAGCTAAATCGTACAGGGTATTCCATAAAATAAGGCCATTCAGAATTTTTGTTCCTCAATATCTCAGAAAAAAACAAATTTTCGTAATGTACTTCATTTTTTGAAAAATTTCCAGAATATAATTCCGATTGTGCTAAGATTTTGCATTTATACATTTGGTATCAATTTCAAATCCCATATAAAATTCTGAGGTAATATAGTCTTATTGCTTCACCAAATAACGAGCGTTCAAAAGCTCCTGCTCAGGGCTTTTCTTGAATTTTTTGAGTACCTACTCAAACAAAACAATAAAGAAAGTTTGGACACATTTCAATTATCTGGTGTTACGCCAAGCAACAGAGCTACAAATGATTAGTTTTTTGACAAAAATACTACCTGGAAGCCACCTGTGCCATTCCGAGCAGGACAGTCCGTAGTTTATTCCCACCATATTTTAAACACGAAAATGCCATTTTTTTTTATTTGTTATTAACAAAAAGCAACAAAAATACGCGTTCTTTTAAGTTTTTTCTTTGCAGAATGGAAACTATTGATGCAGTGATAACGTTGCAATGAGATGAACTGTAGAGAATTACATTGTGAAGAGAATGATGGGTCAAACGATCCGATCGAATAATTAAAACTGGAGAAAAGCGGAAAAAACCGGAAAATTGCTTGTTTTTTCTTTTAACTCATAACTCTGCCATTTTGCAATATTAAGAACTGAAACTTCACACGATAGTAGCTATTGACGTGCAATTCATGTGTGCCAAAATTGGATTCGGTCGGATAAATAGTTTTCACATAATTCCCATTTGAATTTTTTTTGGACATATTTTCGCGGAGAGCTGGATGCGTTTGAGGTAGTCCGATTGAAATTGAAAAAATTGATTTGGAAAGAAGACGTGATCAGTAACAAAACGTCTATTCTGATTTTTCAATAAAACGCGAGAACATGAGGGAAAACGGCCGACCGAGCGAGAGCGGTCGAGTGGAGAGGAAATGAGCGAATCGAGGGGAAACGTATATGTGTACAAAATTTGGTGCGCTGTCCGCGCAACAATTCTTAAATTCGGCGATCGTTGGCTTCCGCGGCGTTTCTCCTCGATTCGCTCATTCCCTCACCACTCGACCACTCTCGCTTGGTCGGTCGTTTTCCCTCATGTTCTCACTAGTTTTTAACACACTTAAACGCGTTTTATTGAAAAATCAGAATAGACGTTTTGTTACTGGTCACGTCTTCTTTTCAAATCAATTTTTTTAATTTCAATCGGACTACCTCAAACGCATCCAGCTCTCCGCGAAAATATGTCCAAAAAAAATTCAAATGGGAATTATGTGAAAACTATTCATCCGACCGAATCCAATTTTGGCACACATGAATTGCACGTCAATAGCTACTATCGTGTGAAGTTTCAGTTCTTAATATTGCAAAATGGCAGAGTTATGAGTTAAAAGAAAAAACAAGCAATTTTCCGGTTTTTTCCGCTTTTCTCCAGTTTTAATTATTCGATCGGATCGTTTGACCCATCATTCTCTTCATAATGTAATTCTCTACAATTCATCCCATCGCAACGTTATCACTGCATCAATAGTTTCCATTCTACAACGAAAAAACTAAAAAGAACGCGTATTTTTGTTGTTTTTTGTTAATAACAAATGAAAAAATGGCATTTTCGTGTTTAAAACATGGTGGGAATAAACTACGGACTGTCCTGCTCGGAAGGGCACAGGTGGCTTCCAGGTAGTATTTTTGTCAAGGAAATATCTCTATTGCTTGGCCTATGTATACAAACTCTCTTCCCCAGATTGTCCAAATATTCATATTGGTACAAGAAGTAAATTTTCGGTACCCATTTATCAAAACATAAAAGCAGTTTTGATGAAGATCTAATGGTTTCGTATTCGTGGAGAAATATTCGACAGTTTTCTGAAAAGAGTCCAATCTTGAAGAATGCAAAATTTTGTTCGAGCCACCATAATCATTCAAATAATATACCAACCTGCAAATCCCTCTGAAAGTCATAAATGAAAAAATTGATGATGTTTAATTCATTCAGCAATATTCAAAGCTCAAATAGATCTGTAGCATATTATGTACATCGTAATAACTGAAAATCTTAACCTTTTCCAATTCTTATTCGGAAAACGTAAAATATAATGAAACTGAATATCAGAAGATGGCAATTGCAATTCAGAATAGTGGGTTGATATTCAGAATAGGGGAGTTGAATATCAGAATGAAAACTTTGTATTCAGAAAGGGTGATTTGAATTTCAGAAAAGTAACACATGTGTTTAAATTAGAAATAAGAAATTGTGATCCAGAAAGAAAACATTGTTATTCAGAAATGGGAAATTGTAATTGAAAATCGGTTGAATACATTTCACAATCAATAGAATAGACATGTATGAATAGGTATTTCCTTATTTACCTAATATTATGTATGCAATTCGAATTTAGACATGATTTCTGAATCTCAATTTCTCTCTTCTGAAATTAAATTGACTATTCTCAAATTAAATCACTGTTTTTTGATAACTTCTTTAAACCCTTTGGCGTTCACCATATTGATGAGGAGAGGATAAATATTATGCCTTATTTTTGGTGAGAACTTATTTATTTATCACACTGCAAAAACACGTCTACTCGACTAGTTTCGGTGTGTTAACACATCACCATCTTCAGGAGCCAAGTAACAAGACGACTGCAACGAAGGAATAGAAAAATTAATGGAAAAGAATATTGGAAATAAATGAGTTCAACTTACGATGCAGCAGTCCTGTCATAGCTTTTCAACAGGGCAGAAAAATCGATCGTCATACATATTTGTCAACAATTTATGTGCTATGTGCTGACTGAAGGTCGAATCTCTGCCATCCTGTCAGTCCGTCAGCTGTCTTGACGATGGTGTACCTGCGCGCTGTAGCTTTGCGTGTTGTTTTGTTTTGTTTTGTTTGTATTAATGTCACTTTTAGATCTTTTGAATCTTTTAAATGTCTTGACTTGAATTTTAGTTTTCGTGTTAATTTATATTTTTAAATTGTTGACAAATATGTATGACGATCGATTTTTCTGCCCTGTTGAAAAGCTATGACAGGACTGCTGCATCGTAAGTTGAACTCATTTATTTCCAATATTCTTTTCCATTAATTTTTCTATTCCTTCGTTGCAGTCGTCTTGTTACTTGGCTCCTGAAGATGGTGATGTGTTAACACACCGAAACTAGTCGAGCAGACGTGTTTTTGCAGTCTTCTGATAAATAAATAAGTTCTCACCAAAAATAAGGCATAATATTTATCCTCTCCTCACTGTTTTTTGAATTACATATTCCTATTCTGAAATATATGTCCTATTGTCTGAAATGAAACTTCGATTTTCTGAATAACATTTGTAACAACAACCTGTGTTACAAACAATTGTGAAATTCAAAATTATTTTATAATTAAATAACTTCATGTGACGAATTGGATAGACGCTTGTAAAATTACAAATGTACTTTTCTAACTGTAATTATAGTCATTATCGGAATACGTAGCTAGGGCATCGCCTACAGAATTGCTCTTCTTCAAGTAGCGGAAACTCCTCTTAAATGGAGGTAGAAAACTTCCGATATTTAGGAGCTCTGCAGGTTCCTGCTAGCACGGAATAAATATTCAGTGCACATTGAATGAAATTGCATCCAATTCAAAGTGTCCCGGATCCGTTGCTACATTTACCGGATGGAAAGATGCAATTATTCGATACTACATTCCGATTGGCTTGAATTCGAATCGACAACGTGAATTCATCTGTGTTAGGGTTCTGCTACATTTAAATATTTACTTCAATGATTCTTTTCTAGGACTATTTCTAAAGAGAAACCGATTTTTACCTACCTATTTTGGTTTTTATGTTGAACGAAGGTGATACGCGAATATGCAATTTGTTTCATAATCAATTCAAGATCTGTTGACTGTAGAAAATAGCGTTTTTTATCAACTGTAATACTTTGTTATCAGTACCCGAGGTGAAAATCGTAGAAATTCGAAATGAAATGTTTTCCAATGAGAGGTGTTGTTTTGAATAGTCCGCTATTTCGGTAGATTTCACCTTTGAAGCTGTTTTTTTTTACATTTAACAAGTAGAAACTAAGCCATCAATAAAAATGGAACGATACACGCCTCAAGAACGCATTGAAATTATTAAAATTTACTAAAAAATTCTGAAAATTTGGCAGAGACGGTTCGTAAACCTCGAACATTTTTGGGTCGTCGTGAATCACCTCGTCAGACCTCAATAAAGAAATTGGTGGAAAAATTCGAGCTGTTGGGACAAGTTAGTGATGTGAAGAATAAAACCCGTGCACGTCGCTCAAGAACAGCCGAGAATGTTGCGGCTCTAGCTGAAAGTGGAGCAACAGTTACGGTGAATGGATTGCGCTATCGAGAGATTGATTAATGATACTATGGGTGTCCGTGAAGTTAGCACCCACTTTTTCGAAAATGAAAAAAATTTTTCTTGCATTCGTTAGTAACTCGTTAGTAACTATTTGTAACATCAAAATTTTCGTTTGTACCTCAAAGGAACTGGTGGAAAAACACCGCATTCCGCTGGGTGCTAACTTCACGGGCACCCACATTTTCGAAAATTAAAAAAAAATTTGTTGCATTCGTTAGAAACTCGTTAGTAACTATTTGTAACGCAAAAATCTTTGTTTGTAACCTTACCTGTCATGAGAAAATGACACCCCCAAAATGCGAAGTTAGCACCCACTTTTTCGAAAATGAAGAAGATTTTTTTTGCATTCGTTAGTAATACGTTAGTAACTATTTGTAACTCAAAAATTCTCGTTTGTAACCTAACCTGTAATGGAATAATTTCACCCCTAAAATGCGAAGTTAGCACCCACTTTTTCGAAAATGAGGAAAATTTTTTTAGCATTCGTTAGTAAGTCGTTAGTAACTATTTGTAGCATCAAAATTTTTGTTTGTACCTCAAAGGAACTGGTGAAAAAATACCGCATTCCGCTGGGTTTTAACATCACGGGCGCCCACATTTTCGAAAATTAAAGAAAAATTTGTTCCATTCATTAGTAACTATTTGCAACGCAAAAAACTTTGTAACCTTACCTGTCATGGAAAAATGACAACCCCAAAATGCTAAATTAGCACCCACTTTTTCGAAAACGAGAAGGGTTTTTTTCGCATTCGTTAGTTACACGTTAGTAACTATTTGTAACTCAAAAATTTTCGTTTGTAACCTAACCTGTAATGAAAAAATTACACCCCTAAAATGCGAAGCACCCACTTTTTGGAAAATGGATAAAAAATTTTTTCATCGTAAGTAACTCGTCAGTAACTATTTGTAACACAAAAATTTTCGTTTGTAACCTTATCTGTAACGATAAAATTACACCCCTGAAGTGAGAAGTTAGCACTTACTTTTTCGAAAATGAAGAAGATTTTTTTTGCATTCGTTATTAACTCGTTAGTAACTATTTGTAACACAAAAATTTTCGTTTATTACCTAACCTGTAATGGAAAAATGACACCCTCGAAATGCGATATTAGCACCAACTTTTTCTAAAATGACGAAGATTTTTTTAGCATTCGTTAGTAACTCGTTAGTAACCATTTATAACACAACAATTTTATCTGTAAGACAACCTACAATAGAATAGTCACATCTCTTAAATGCGCGGTTAGAACATACAATTCCCAAAAAGAAAAAAACAAAATCTTTTTGATTTGGTAGTAACTCGATTGTGTCTGTTTGTTTTAGAAAATTATGAGTTTGTTAACTGACAATAAAAGAAAAAACAGCAACACTTAAATGCTGAGTTAGCACCCACTATTTCGGAAACGCACACATTTTCTTACTTTAAAAACTTTCTTGCAAATGTGATTTCAGTTTCAATATTGAATAATGGTAAGAAACATCAGATTCATGTTTTTAATTCATATGAATCAGAATTATATATTACTTTCATTCAAACATCAAAAATAAATTGAAGAATGCTCTGCGACAGAATTGGGAATTAGAGACAAAGATTGTAGCAAAATTCCTATCATTTTAAGGAGTATTGATTTATTTGAGCAGTTCTGGAGTTAAGATAATCATGACACTCATGTCTTTTTTTCAATCAAATTTGACCCTCCAGTCTGATTCCATTGAGTTGATAAATTTATATTGCCAATCAAACTAGCGCTTTTTAAATTAAATCAATTCAGTTATTAGATAAATGAGAAATAGCATTGAAAAAGAAAGGACCTTTTCAAAAACATATCGCATTACCACCCATATTGTCTGATAAAATTAAAGGAATCACGCCTGCCGTTCACAAGAATTTAATCATAAAATGATGGATTTCATGTCGAACTAAACCCTTAAACGAAATTGATGATTTTCCAAAATCTTGATATCTGCTAGAAGACGGCACTTCTTGTAAATGTGAAACCGTTTATGAATTAATTAATAGGTATGTGATTTATTAATTTCAGACAAGTTATATATTTGTATGCTCTAGATTTTACCAATCCATGAGTAACTTTCGATATCTCATAAAATGCTGTCTGTTCATACATTCATGAAAATAATTTGCATTATATTGTAACAAAAAATATATTTCCAAAACAAAATTTAATTTTTTACTTCATATTATGATTAAATACTATACAATAGTAGGTGGACATCAAGCCCCATTGTTTTCGGTACAAGCTTCATTTTTTTAGTCCTGTGATCATATAACTCCAAAGCCCCATCATTTCTACGACATACAGCAACGTAGTGTCCTTAACGAAAATTTTTGAGTTACAAATAGTTACTAACCTGTTACTAACAATGCAAAAAAAATCTTCTTCATTTTGGGGGTGTCATTTTCTCATGACAGGTAAGGTAACAAACAAATTTTTTTGCGTTACAAATAGTTACTAACGAGTTACTAACGAATGCAACAAATTTTTTTTTATTTTAGAAAATGTGGGTGCCCGTGAAGTTAGCACCCAGCGGAATGCGGTGTTTTTCCACCAGTTCCCTTGAGGTACAAACGAAAATTTTGATGTTACAAATAGTTACCAACGAGTTACTAACGAATGCAAGAAAAATTTTTTTCATTTTCTTAAAAGTGAGTGCTAACTTCGCATTTAAGGGGTAAAATTTTTCCATTACAGGTTAGGTTACAAACGAAAATTTTTAAGTTACAAATAGTAACTAACGTTTTACTATCGAATGCAAAAAAAATCTTCTTTATTTTCGAAAAAGTGGGTGCTAACTTCGCATTTTGGAGGTGTCATTTTCTCATGACAGGTAAGGTTACAAACAAAATTTTTTGCGTTACAAATAGTTACTAACGAGTTACTAACGAATGCAACAAATTTTTTTTTTATTTTCGAAAATGTGGGTGCCCGTGAAGTTAGCACCCAGCGGAATGCGGTGTTTTTCCACCAGTTCCTTTGAGGTACAAACGAAAATTTTGATGTTACAAATAGTTACTAACGAGTTACTAACGAATGCAAGAAAAATTTTTTTCATTTTCGAAAAAGTGGGTGCTAACTTCACGGACACATACTATGGCCAAAATTAGAGTATTGATCTGAAAAACGTTTACTGTCAACAAGACGGTGCTACGTGCCACACAAGCAACGAAACCATTGATCTTTTGTGGGAAAATTTTCCGGACCGTGTTATCTCTCGAAGGGGTAATCACAATTGGCCACCGAGATCTTGTTATTTACGTCTTGCGACTTATTCCTTTGGGGCCAGGTGAAAGAGAAGGTCTACGCCAATAGCACAGCGTCGATTCAAGACCTCAAAGATTGAATTCGTGTGGCTTTCGAGGACAGCCACTTTGCGATTTGGTTATGGAGAATTTCAAGGATATGGTCCTGTAAGCGTGGTCGTGGTGGTCATTTGCCTGATGTTATTTTCCACTATTAAGGGCAAAGCTTCTTCTTTATAATGAAGTAAACATCCGATCATTTATATTGAGAATTGGCATTTTTCTTAAAATATCAAAATAACACCTCTTATTGGAAAACCCTTTAGTTCTCGAAATTGCAATTTTTGGTTTCTAATTAAATTGTTTTCTTCAATAATGTATTCGTTACAGTTTCTTTGATTATGAAGAATTGGTTTATATTAAAAAGAATTCCAATTGTAATTCAGAAAACGTAAAATGAAATTCAGAAAAGCAAATCGAATGTCAGAGGATAGAAATTGTAATTCAAAAAAGTTCGTGGATTCATAGATTACCTCACTTATTACATCTGTAATACATCTTCCGAACATTGATTGATTAAGTCTGTAATTCAATTTGCCGTTTCTGAATTTCAATTAACTTTTCTGAATTACAACTTTCTTTTTCTGAATTCCTTCTCCCTAATATGAATTTCAATTTTGTTTTTCTGGAATCGAATCAACTATCCTCAAGTTTATTCGATATTGAGGTGAGAGTATGCAACTTACTGTCTTGAATTAAAATGGACATGAATTGTTTAAAAACATTTAAAATGGTCTTCTTTTGTCAGAATTGATAAAATTTTTGAACTCTAGTCAACTCTTATTACCGGTATATCTTTCTTGTAGGAATTTCAACTGAATATGAAACTATATAATATGTGCGAAATGTGATATCTGCTCCTTCTTGAAGGAGCATTTTCAAACTCATAGATTCTTAAATACCAAAAATAAATATTAAAATTCAAAAAATTCCTGCCACCAATAGACCACCTTTAATAACATATTAGATAGCACATTTCGCACATATCCTATAGTTCCGTATTCAGTTGACATTCCTACAAGAAAGGGTTGAGTTGAGTAGCTTATGCTAGACTTCGCCCTTGTTCTGTGAATGAAAGTATTTTTCTTAACATTCAAATAAAGAAGCTATTATTATTATTATAAAGATATACCGGTAATAAAAGTTGACTGGAGTTCAGGAATTCTAACGATTCTGACAAAAGAAGATCATTTTAAATGTTTTTAAACAGTTTGGTTCCATTTCAATTGGAGATAGTAAGTTGCATACTCTCACCTAAATAAATACAATATGTTCTACATTTGAAAACTTTCAGTTGGCCTGATGACGGACTAATTCCGATATCCTCAAGTTCATTTTCTGTTTTCTGAATTACATATTCATATCTGAAATACATTTTCTGTTTTCTGACATTCAACTGTAATCTTCTGAATTACAATCGTAAAAGTTATAAATCGTGAAAATGATTCCATTGTTTTAATACCTGGTGCAACCCAAAAAAACTGTTTCTTTGTAAGGTATTATCACTCAAACTGTCCATAGCGTGATTATTTCCTAAAGGTTTGAATTATACATCATGACTCAGTTGGTTAGTTACTATGTTGAGTATAATAACATTCAAGGGTGTAGTCAGGGGGGGGGGTTTGGGGGTTCAAACCTCCCCGAAATGTTTCAGAGTTATCTTTTGTTGCAAAAATAATCTTTCATTTTGCACTTAAACCAACTTATCTCCGGAAATCTAGTTAAAATATCAATTCATATCAGGAATATGGATTATATTAAAGTTTTTAACTACGATTTCAGTATCTACTGTTACTCCAGAAAGAAGTTATTGAGAAGAATTAAAAATTACCTGCGCAATTCTTCTAGAGAAACTAAACTGAATGGGTTGGCGCTTATGAATATTCATTACACATAGTGTGAAAATTGATGAAAATGAAGTGGTTGACCAATTCGCTAGAAAAAAAAGACGGATAGACTTTAACTGAAGGAATTCACCATAAAAAATATTGTGTGTTTTCTCACTGTTTCATTTTTAATACCTATTCATATGTTGTTGGCACTATTTTGGAGTAAAACATTAAAAAACTCTATTTAGTTTCAATGAAAGCACACATCCACACTAATTTCATATTGATTCATCTTGTAAGTATTGTTTGGGAAATAAATATTGTTTTTTAAGTTTTTGTTTGAGTGAATAAACATTAAATTCTGAAGCATATTTGGAAAATAGGTTTACCTAACCTAACCAGGAATATCTATGTTGAATATTGTTTCCGAAGTAGGAAAAGGATTATTGAATTCTCAAAAACAACAAATACTTGCTACAGAAAGCGATACTCACAATTCCCGGCACCTACAAAGTCAATTGCCAAAATGTCAAAACCTCCCCCGAAATTAATTCCTGGCTACTCCCTTGATAACATTGCATTTTGTTATTTTTCAATCATATTATGAACAGTAGTATTTCTTCACGACATTCTATAAATGGAACATTCCGCAATATGAATGGAAACGCTAACGACCCCTCATTTATATTCAAATTCATGACGACGATAATCTCACGTTATACTTATTTTTCAATTTCAGATCCTGCAAAGGTGACCTTCACTCCAACCATTCAATACCTCCCTTTTCGTCTTGCCGGCGTCGTTCAGTGTTATATCAAGGCCAATCCCCCTCTGCAGTATGTTACGTGGACCAAAGACAAACGTTTACTCGAACCCTATCAAACTAAAGACATAGTAATAATGAATAACGGTTCCTTATTGTTTACGCGGGTGAATGACAACCATCAAGGTAGGTACACTTGCACGCCGTACAACGCTCAAGGAACCCAAGGTTCCTCAGGTCAGATGGAGGTACTGGTGAGGAAACCTCCCACTTTCACCGTTGAGCCGGAGGCTATGTACCAGAGAAAAGTTGGAGAAACTGTCGAGATGCACTGCGAAGCTCTGGAGGCAGAAGGAACGCAGAAACCCACGGTGCAATGGCAGCGGAGAGACGGAAATGCTTTGCCCAAGAGTCGAGTGAAAATCGTTGGTGGCAACATAACAATCGAGAGCTTGCGAAGGTCTGATTTTGGCTTTTACCAGTGCGTGGCTTCGAACGAGGTAGCTACGATCGTCACTGCTACTCAACTGGTTGTTGAAGGTACCCAGCCTCATGCTCCATACAACTTGACAGGTTAGTTTAGTGCATTGTTTCTATTTTTGAGATGATTACATGGCTACTGAACCTTGGAAATGAACTTTTTATGGGTTTCTCCTGGGATAGAGAGAATCCCTATTAAACTCTATCGGTGCCCCAAGATGTTTTGAGATTTCTAGTTATTCTGTGCTTGAACGTTTACGGATTGTTCTTCGATGGAAACACTTCGGCTGGTAATGCGTTTCAGAGTTTGTCTCCTTCAAAATCTGATAATAATTTGATATACAAGTTATGAGAACATGAACCATGAAGATGATCTCAAGATCATTTTCGAGAGAAATTGGCTGAAACATTCTTCGAATAGCGAGAAAAAATCCTTTGGGATTCATTTCAACTCGAAAATTCCCCAGAATTTTTCTATATATGAACTTTTTTTCCTGAAGTTATTTAATGAATTGTTTTTGAGCGCTTGTTCTCCTTAAACGAGTGCTATATCGTTTTGCCGAAATGTCTAATTTTCGAATTCTCAGCCTAAAATCAAACGATAAATTTCGATTCCCTGATGACGAATTCGTGGTCAAATTCAATTCTGTCCGTGGGGCCGTCCAACCAGCCGTTAGCACAATAACTTTCGAAAGGATTGTCCTAAAGACTTGAGATTTTCAGGGTGAGTTCGGTTCCTAAGCCGCGATAAAGTTTGTTAACTAGCCAAATCGTACAGGGTGTTTCATAAAATATGGCCATTCAAAATTTTTGTTCCTCAATATCTCGGATAAAACGAAACCAATCGAAGTGAAATTTTGCGGTCACATGCAAGATGCACATAATCAGCCTCACAAAAAGATTGTTAATATAACCATAGAAAATTCGATTGGAATATTGAAAAGAAGAATCGTTATAATTCCATAACAAGATATCCGATTCGAGTGCAATTTATTTTGTGAATGAAGATTGATTTACTGAATTCTGAACCATATAATTTAATTTTTTCAATTTTTTTTTACATACAGTGGAACTTCCCTATAACGCAAGCGCTTAATCCGTTATACAGAAAGTTTGTTTGTTGTATAGTCGGCAATGTCGCGGTCGACTTCACTGATGAATTTAAGTTTATCATTCAAACTTAAGCACTTCCTTCTAGACATTTTCGCATAACTTTCATACTAGCGTAATGGTTAGATTGAAACCAAACAGCCAGGGGTATATTTAAAACTGTTTAAGAAGGATCTCTCTGCCCGCCGAATTGATTTAGTTTAAGGTCGGGATTTATTACGTACCTCTGGAAAAATTTCGGAAAAACCCACCCTTATGCCTTCTTACCAATACCCATTCAAAGAGTGATGTTCTTTGAATATTTCGTTATAGACAAAATTTACTTCGTTTTAGAGGGTATTTTTAACATGGAATTTGGATTCAAGGTGCTATGTCTTGTACGAAATTCGTTATACAAACGTTCGTTATAGGAAAGTTCCACTGTATTTAATTTTTCGGAAAATAGGCAGAATATATTACCGATCCTGCTGAGATTCTGCATTCATATCTTCAGCATGAATCTCATATACAAAGAATGAGGACTACCGCGTATGAATTTTCCGCTAGAGGCGCTAGTGTTGCGTGAAGTCCACGATAATTTGAATTGTCAAATATCGAAACGTAATTGTGAATCTTTATTGTTTCTTTTCAATCTTTACGCCGATGTGAGGAGTTTCACATACATATTGAGATTAAAAACAGCAAATATAAATTAAGGATCAATGAATATCACTGATTTTAAAACGGGGTTAAAAAAGATAGGTGCCAAATTGAGCGGGCTAAAATGAAAGCTAATTCAAAGGTGAGTTTGTTCAGAGTTTCAATACGCATTTCTTGTGGAAAGTATGCTTATTTATTGAGTTTATAGTTATGGTTTTTCTTTTTACAGACCCAAATACTATAATAGGAATGACAATTCTAGTGGAAACGCATTATAATGATTTCAAATGAGTTCATTGCAGAAGTAGCTTATCATATCAAGAGTAATTGCTTTTTATCATACTTACATGACACCTGTGATAGCTGAAATGTGTTAAAAGTTGTAGTAGAACAATAAATCTTCACACAATCTTTTCATCTATCATTATAAGTGAATATATTTCTATATATTCATTTGAAAGAACAGTATGTACGAAAAACTCAAAGATCAATGAGAAGTATATTATTATTTATTATTATTTGAATTTCATTCAAACGTAGGGTAATTCATTTATTTACACAGGTCCTTGATATATATTTTAACAGTAAATGTTTTCCTTGAGCTAGTGAGTTGATTGAAATATAAAATGATTATGGTTCGAAAATCCAGAGTAAAATTGTACCAATCAGATTTTCAATTCGAAGTATGTTACTGTTAATCTCAAGTTTCGACAAAAAAGAAGTATAAGTTGAGCTCTCTTCACTATATATTGATTTTCCTTCACAGTTGAACTGATTCTTGCATTTTCAAATTCCTTTGTGCATCTCTACTAGTATTTTATTCATATCTCTCCTCACTTTCCTGATACCCAGAAAATTGGCTAGGTATTGCTTTCAGTTTTAATTTAGGAATCGCTGAAAATTTTTCAACAGTACATTACAAGTAATACAACTATGTATAACTTCATTTATTCAATTGTAAAAGTAAAATGTCTGAAGCAACATAATGTAAAAGATTTTTAGGTACCTACTTACGGTTTTCTCTGTAAGGATCGTTTAGGTCACGTATTATCATCAGGGTTAAAATCTTTTCCACATATATGTGAATGTTTTGAATGGGTATAATCAACTGCTTTAGGATAGTCTTATCGTTCGGAAACTTAAGTCCTCCCTTTTTTTCTGAACAATACGGAACTGCACAACCCTGCGGCATGCTCGATATTGTACAGTAATCAAGGATTATGATGTAGGAATCGAATGTACACTTTTTTCATACGACTTATAACACCGAACACTAATAAATAAGAATTTGTTATAATAATAATAAATCAATGACAGTACAATGAACTTTGACAGGACCTCACGCAACAGAGGCGCCAACTAGTGAGGAAAAAAACGGTAGCCCTCATTGAGGTGATAGCATTATTTCTCCACCAATGCACGAGCTCTCAAAAGCACCTGCTCTTGGCTTTTCTCAATTCTCAATTTTTTTTGTGACATCTGCTTCCTATTTTTCCAGGCACTTCGACAGAATTCTCCGTAACTCTTAGCTGGCTGCCAGGTTACAGCGGAGGTCCTGACTACAAACAAGACTATACCATTTGGTACCGAGAATCTGGCGTCACGGAATGGTCCACAATTCCAGTGACACCTTCGGGAAGTACGCAAGTCACCATCAATCGTTTGGCACCAGCGACCAATTATGAATTTCAAGTAATCGGGAAGAACACTCTGGGAGATGGTATGATGAGCAAAATCATAACCGTACGAACCTTAGGTGAGAATATGTGTCATATTGTCGAAAAAATGTGAATATTGTAATTATTTTCAATGCAAATTTACTTCCAAAGGTGGTAGCATCGTTATGATGGTCTATTAGATTTTTATATTCCGAATAATGTTTCAACTAAATTGTTGATAAAATGGATGTTGAACACACAATTCGTAGATTGTTGATTGTTGCAACCTTAAGATCTATTTTGTGTCCCACGTCAGAGCTCTATACAGCTCGCTACTACAGTGCCAGAGCCGTAATGGCTAGATTTGCGCATCTCCTATATTTCTCTTGTCCAAGACATTCTTTGCGCAGGTTTGCAATGCCGCGGCATTCTGTAACTAAGTGAACAGAAATTTCTTCCCCCTCACCACAGAATCTACACTCGGCAGTTTCTGCTAGGCTGATTCTGATCATTTGCTTCCCAAGGCGACAATGCCCTGTTAGGAAGCCATTGAAGGGGCTTAACCTATTATTACTGAGATCCAAGTACTTTTTGAACCTTGCGGTTAGAAGATTCCTCCAGCGTGTTTCTACAGGTTCTGAAATTCAAATTGGAATCATACGATATTCATTACTTTAGAGAGAGTATTCTGACGTGCAGTTAGACAGTGCTATACTGGACAGATTTACTATCTGCGTTTCGCTTTCGTTTGACGCGATGGATGGTTCAATGAACAATGGTTGTCTCTTTCAAATCGACTAATACGGGCAGTCCGACGCTTTGAGTTAATGCGCCGTGCTGTGACTCGATGCATACTTCTCGATTAGCCCACTTCCAACGATAAGAGGGGGACTAAATTACAAAAGTCTATTCGGTCGTTTATTCATAGAGTTGCGAATAACCTGAAGCCTTCCATTATAGCACTGGTTAACTGCACGGCGAAATTCTCTCTTCGATGCATTGAATTTCCTATGTTTCCGTTGTCACTTTCCAAACCTATACAGGGTGTCCCGGAAAATGTGGGAAATCTTTCGGATTCAGATAGAACATAAAAAATGAAATGACAAGTTCCCATAATTTTTTTTCCTAGTGGCCCTGCCTACGAATATACGACCTCCTAAATGACGCCACTGTTTTGTTCACCAGGGGCGGACTGGGTTGTACATTTTAATGCTTACATTTTTAACACCATGTATGATAAGGTGCTAAAAAAACAAATTTGGATCCCTTGAACATCAAGCTGAAAAAAGGTAATCTTGTTCAGTGTCGATAAAATGAACCTTTTTCGAAAAAAGAATAATGAAAGAAGTAAATGATTGAAATTTATTTCACTAAAATGAATTTCCAGTGGCGTCATTTAGGAAGTCGTATCTTCGTAGGGAGGGCCGCTAGGAAAAAAATAAGGGAACCAGTCATCTTATTTTTTATGTTCGAATCCGAGAGATTTCCCACATTTTCCGGGACTCCCTGTATATCAGTATCATCCTTTTACTGAAACTCTTTCTTATAGGTGCGTGAGCCTATGCCACAGAAAAGATTTGTTTTCAACAACTTGAGAAATGCATTTTCCTGAATGTCTAGAAAACCAAACCTTTTTTTATCGAGTGATTTTAATAAATTTCTGAATATATAATGAAAAACCATCATATTCTTTATTATTTCTTCAGAATAGGCAGTAAAAAGTTGTGTCCAGTACAGGTTTTCTCATTCCAAAGAATTTTCTGAGCAGATAACAATTGAGTTCTTCGAAAATAAAACGAATTAAAGGCTTCAAATAACATAATCTCTCTACAAATCGAAATAGGTCCGTTTTTATACACCCCCTTCATTTTGCCGGTGCTATAAAGATACACATATCCATACTCATCGCCAATCATGTTTAATTTTTCTTTTAATTCAGACATCATAACGATGGTACAATTATACGTTAAGAAATCTTTGGATATTTTAAAAAACTTCAAAAGGCAGTGAAGGTTTCTAAACTTACATTCTTGTACTAAAGTTTCATTATAGGCCCTTTCTATTTGAAGCCGCATCACTTCCAAACTGATGTAAAATCAGTTGATGAGCGTTCTATTTGACAATGTTGTGATTTTGAACTGATGCGCATCACTTCCAACTGATGTTGCTTACTGACAAAATCAGTTTAATCTCCACAATCACTTCATTTCATCATAACAATAACATAACCTAACATTTTGGTGAAAGTTTACAAATTACTTCTTAACATAACAGAAAGTGAAATATTATCTTCGGTTTTCATTCCTAGTAATGAATAATTCATATTACTTTTAGAATTTCCTTCCGAACTATCATCGATGGTACTCTGATTTCAAACCTTATCGTTTTGTTGATTGTCATCCGAAAAAGGCATGTTCTATTTGTCAAAATCACTTCACTTCCAACTGAAGTGATTTCGGAAATTATTCAGGCAAATAGAAAGCTAGGTATGTGTATACCTCATGCTTTAGGTTTGTTACTCTATATTCCCTAACAAAAGCGTTTAAATACTCTTTCATACTTCCTCATCAATCATCTAATTGAAATAACTTTTTATATTTATCTAATACAGATGTTGGTATACCTCACAAAGTTTCTATAACACCCACACCTTTTCTAACACCGGATGAAAATGCGGGTAAGATTTCTGAAAGCATGTTCTGCATGGTTTCATTAATGTTTTCAACTTTTTTGCAATACCTATTAGCTACTATTAATCGCAACTTAAGAGCATCAAGTGAAACTACATGTATGTATTTGCCAAAAAAGTTTGAAAATTATAAACGAAACTATTTATCGAAATCATTTTCTCACAGTCTATAAGAAGTCAACTCCTCTATCTTCTTTTATCTACTACTTTGAACTACTTTAAAATTGTGTGACCATAGTATGAACAGAACCATAGAAAATACAATTGGAATATTTTAAAGAAGAATCCACAACAAGATAACCGATTCGAGTTTAACTTTTTTTGTGAATCGAGACTGATACACTGAATGTTCATGCAAAATTTTAAGAGGATCGCATAATAGAAACTATAGAATTGAATTTTTTTTTCATTTATTGAGTCATAGAAAATACCTCATTTTCAACTATGAATTGAGCCTAAACGGGTTGTCGCAGAACAAGCTGAGCTACAATTACAATTTGTAGGAAATTTTATGTACTTTCATTTTGTATAGAAAGGTTTTTCATGAAAAGTTGATAGTCTCCGAGTAATAAGCAAAAAACTGACCAAGAATAAGATTTTCCATCATTTTCTGTAATTTTTTTTCTATGTTCTTTTAAGCGCAAATATACTGTATTAACTGGATTCCTATCAAAAAAGTTTTTTAATGTTTGTGTTTCAAGTTGATAGCACGAACCGAAACGGAGATAATGACTAGAGTTGAAATTACTTCACTGTTAATTTTGACAAAAGACGATAAAGCAATGCGGTTGGCGGCAAAATGAGTTTCTCGAAGAAGATGACCGTAGTGTGCCATTAATTTTTCTCAATCTTTCTGTTTTGAAAAGTTGTAGTTCAGGCATCACCAATTCCGGCCACCTTGTACATAGTTATAGAACTTGCTATTCTCATTGAATTTTTGTAAAATCATACATAGGTACATATTTTATAATCAGTGATCTCGCCTTGACTATAACCATCATCTCACTGAAAATAATTAAGGATCTTTTTTCTAGATAATGTCATTCAGTATTAGCCCACTTTCTAGATTTCCTAGACCTTGAGTTTCTCGAAGAAACTGTCGCGTGACGAACCTATCGATCTTTAGATATTTGGTGTACACTTTGTATCTGCATGAATAAACCAAATTTCCATCTGCATGGAACAAACATAATTTGCATGTCCTACTTTGTTTTCTGTAAATTAACTATAACACACGATTTGATTTATATTGCCCGTTTTTGCGGATATTTTATATGCATATAGAATATTTATCCAGTGTCATTTTGTTCTCTGAAGCTTTGTATTATGTTGTGCATGTTTTTTATTGAATGATGTTTGTTTATTTTCAGATATTTTAGATTATAGTAATATTATTTTACCCACTGATTCTACTGGAACAGCATTTATGCCTCCAATCTACAAGCCTAAAGGTAGTTTTTGTTTTGTTGAATTGGGTTCTGGGTTCTCTATTACTGTTGAAGTACAGGGTGTTTCAGAATAAGGTACCTACCGTGAATTCGGGATCTTAATACTCAGGTGATTTTATGACATAAAGTTCTTATGGACAATGGGTCTTTGACGCATTATTTCTGAGTTACAGGGTGTTGAAGGTTAAAGAAAATATATATAATATTTCGAAAATATTTTCGACGTCCTTCACTCTTGGAATCCTCTTGACACAAATTGAGGCAGCTCAGTACCTTCGTTTTTATTTTTTTCGGCAGAGGATAATCCACAGAAGATTTGAGAAACTCATTACCAAGACAAATTTTCAGTTAATTATTCAAATCCATACAGGATTGGAATAATTGGGCTTTTCTTCTCACCCAGTAGATTGAATGGAAAGTTAAATCACCGCTTTTCGAATGAAAGTTCACCAGTTTTGTTGTTTC
Organism: Propylea japonica; assembly: GCA_013421045.1. Lineage (NCBI taxonomy): Eukaryota > Metazoa > Arthropoda > Insecta > Coleoptera > Coccinellidae > Propylea > Propylea japonica. The sequence continues at coordinate 27,661,120 of CM024242.1, forward strand.
ATCTCTTAGATAAAATTGAATTTTATTTTTCATTTCATAAAGTTCTCGTCGCAGGTGAAAAACTCAAAGCATCATTCTCATCTTGAATTGTGTGGTTAGTACGGAAATAATTTTAAATTCGAAAAAAACATTGGCGTATCAGTTTTTACCGAATTTATTAGGTCAGAAGTCGTCGGTACAAACGCCACTGGTAAGAATTAACAATCATTTTGAATTGAAAAAAATGTGTATATTACCTACTCTTCCTAACAGTTTTGGTAGGGTTATGAGCAAAGGAAAGTTGTGTACGGTGTAGAAAATATTTTCAAAAAACATTTTTTTTCCTTAAATTTCAACACCCTGTATCCCAGAAATAATGCGTCAGAACCCATAGTCCGTTGGAACATTATGTAATAAAATAATTTGAGGATTAAGATCCCGAATTAATATATACATTCGGGTTAAAACATCCTAACCTAAAGACGTCCGATTCCCAATTGCCAATGCCTTTTATTGTTGCAGTCTTCATCATTGATTTTCTTTTTCCGGAGATATCCATCTCATTACTTTCTTTGGTAATATATTCTCTGCCATTCTTTGCACATGTCCATACCATACCAGCTGCTTCCTATCTATATATTCTGCGACTGTCTCTTTTTTCCATATTTTCCCTTACTATCATATTCGGTACCCTCTCTCTGCTCGAAGTTCTTGATGCTCGTCGTATTGCATCAAGTTCTGTAGCTTCTATCCTCCTCCTCAGTTTTGGTAGGTTATGAGCAAAAACAAATTATGTACGGTGTAGAAAATGTTTTCGAAAAACAATATTTTTCTTTAAATTTCAACACCCCTGTATCTCAGAAACAATGCGTCAGAGAGCCATAGTCCATAGGAACCTTATGATATAAAAGCATCTGATGATTAAGATCCCGAATTCGCGGTACCTTATTCTGGAACGCCCTGTATAGTCTCGTTTGCTTGCTGAGTAAATATTCATTCCCTGGTGGAAATATTCCATGAAGGTTTGGGATATTGAATAGAATAACACAAGAAAATAATAGTACGGTGGAGGCAGTACTCAGTACATAATAATTATTGTCATGTTGAATGATAGAATGCTTATTATTCTCTTTCGACTAACTCAGTAAATGCATATTTGATTTGTGCGTATTCCCAGCTAGAAATTATGCAATTCATGAAATTAATCTACAATTGAAAGACCCAAACGTTTACCCAAATATATATTAGAAACCTTATAACTAGAAAGGCTTCTCATCTTGAATAATTAGGTGGATTGATAATGATACCTTAACACGTCAAACTAGCGGTATGTTCCGAAATTCTGAGAAAAATAATTATTGATAGGTTTCTCCACCTTCTTAAGCTCTTTTTAATAGGATGTATATGTATGTACTCTTTATGGCTTCTCTATTGCTAAATAAAACAATAAGCTGCTGTTGTGTAAATAGTCTCTTCAACTAACAAATATTGAGGGTATTTCATATGTTTTTCGAATGTAGGTCCTAAACCGGGTGTCCCAAGAAATCTGACTGTCACTGAGATCAGCAATGGATTCCTGATCACATGGCAACCACCCATCGAAAGAGCAAACTTGATTCGACATTATGTCATCAAGTATAAAACAGACGGCCCTTGGAAAACGTTGAACAAGGCGTCCATAAGGCCGGAAGATACACATTATTTAGGTAAGTTTCAATAAAAAAGTAATATACTCAATTGCTCAAATACGACTAGAAAATTGCGTACATTGCGCTCACCAGATTGAAACAAAACTGTGTTTGTAAGAAATATGGAGATACAAATGTACACTAGATAGTTTATTAAGCGTGTTGCATTGCACTGCGAGCTTAAGATTAATTTACGCTTCCCCCATGATTCTCTTGTCCAAGATTTCTTTTTTGCACATGCTTACAATGCCGAGGCATTCTGTAACTAACTGTTTCCTCCTCACCACAGCATCTACAATGCCCTGTTAAGCTGGGTTTAGACGAAGCGCACCTACTCGCGCACCAGCCTCGCTTCCGCTCCCTCGCATAGTGTAAACATGCTCCTCGCCGTGAGGCCCCTCGTTCTCGGGTTGAGCCATTGCCGGTCGGTTTTCAGTCGCGCATCAAAGAAGCCTCGCTATGTCGTTTGAACAAGCTTCTGAAGCTAGTTGAGTCTCGGACTTTATACTAGGCTGATTACTACCTCGCCTTCATCCTGGCTCACCCTTCTAGGCGAATCCAGCGCGTAGTGTAAACACTGGCGCGAGGATGAGTTTTGGTGCGCGAGTAGGTGACGAGGTTTGACTCGCGAGTGGGTGCGCTTCGTCTAAACCCGGCTTTAGGAAGCCAGTGAGTGAGCGTAGCCTATTCTTAAGCCGGGTTTAGACGAAGCGCACCTACTCGCGCACCAGCCTCGCTTTCGCCCCCTCGCATAGTGTAAACATGCTCCTCGCCGTGAGGCCCCTCGTCCTCGGGTTGAGCCATTGCCGGTCGGTTTTCAGTCGCGCATCAAAGAAGCCTCGCTGTGTCGTTTGAACAAGCTTCTAGAGCTAGTCGAATCTCGGACTTTATACTAGGCTGATTACTACCTCTCCTTCATCCTGGCTCACCCTTCTAGGCGAATCCAGCGCGTAGTGTAAACACTGGCGCGAGGATGAGTTTTGGTGCGCGAGTAGGTGACGAGGTTTGACTCGCGAGTGGGTGCGCTTCGTCTAAACCCGGCTTTACTGATAAGGAGAGGATAATTATATGCCTTTCTTTTGTAGAGAACACATATATTTAATCAGACTGCAAAAAACACGCCCGCTAGACTTGTTTCGGTGAGTTAATACATCACCATCTTCGGGAGCTTAGTAACAAGACGAGATACAGCAGTCCTGTCATAGCTTTCCAACAGGGCAGGGCTGTCTAGTGTATTAGCCTCTTCATTGCCTTTGATTCTCGAGTGATCGGAAACCCAGACTGAAAGAGACCTTGTTGTTCTAGCCTACTCCATTGAGTTTTCTTCGGTACCCCCATATCGGCTGTGATTTGTGAATTGATGACAAAACAATTCAGTGCTTTAATTGCAGCTTGACTATCAGAATGGATGAATATGGCGCACCCTCGATAGTTTTTTCCAAGTTTATGTCTATGCATTTTTCGATTGCAAGTATTTCTGCCTGAAAAACAATCGAGTAGTTGTCAAACGATAGTGTATATACTTGGTTCTAGGCCCGTATACTCCAACGCCGGCACCTATAGTGGTTTTTGAACCACCTGTATAGCTTTTGATGGTTTTTACTTTGAAGTTTTGGGAAGTGTATTCTTTTTCCAATTCTTTCTCTTCCAATAACATCGAGTTGAACTAGGTAGGTTCGCTGACGAGTTGTATTTGGCCAGAGAGGACCAGGCTCCCTGAATTTTGATTCTTTCATTTCCTTCACCTTCCCTAGATATTTGAGCATAGTCTCATGTGCTAACCTATTGATCACTAAATGTAGAGGAGTTGTCAATTTGCAAACCATATAGAATTACGTCTAGTATTATGCCTTTTCATTTTTGTCATGCAAACCATTTACTTTTGTCAGAAAACTTGTAAAGCTCAACTCAAGTTCGAAACAGACCAGGAAAGATTAATCATTGTCCACCATGTGAAAGAAACAGTGCTTCAATAGCACCTTGACTATCAGAATGGATGACCATGTCACACAGTTTCTTTTCAAGGTTTCATCTATTCATTTTTTGATTCAAATGTAACATTCAAGCGAATTTGAATTCAATTTAGTGATCATTTTTTAATCAAAGAATACCTTTTTTCAAAGGACTACGAAGAAGTTCTTTAACATCTTGTAAACTAACAGAAAATATTTTTTTGCAGTGAAAAATTTAGTGGGAGGAAGAACATATTACTTTAGGATATTCGCCTATTCGTTGAAAAGTTACGAGACTAGCGAAGAAGTGAAATTTTCTGTACCTGCTAGAGTGAAACACAAGGCTATCACAGCTGGCGTTGTAGGAGGAATACTTTTCTTTTTAGTAGCTATTATACTGTCAGTTTGTGCCGTTAAAATTTGCAATAAGAGGAAACGGCGAAAACAGGAAAAAGGTGAGTACCTTCCTTACGACTTATTTAAGTTACACATTTTATCTGAATTCTTCCACATAATATGATGTGGGCCAAATTCGACACTTTTGAAGTCAGTAGTTTTCGAATTTTGAGCCGAAAATGATCTCAAACGATAGGGTTCGGCTCTCTGATGACGAATCCGTGGTCAAATTCAATTATGTCCGTGGGAACGTCGGGCCGGCTGTAAGCACGATAACCTTCGAAGGAATTGTCCTAGAGACATGAGATTTTCAGGGCGAGTTCGGTCCTAAATGCCGTGGTTAAGTCAAATCGTACAGAGTGTTCTATAAAATATGGTCATTCAAAATTGTACTTCCTCAATATCTCAGAAAAAACGAAATTACACATGCAAGATGCACATAATAAGCCTCATGCAAAACTTTATGGCCATACATGGAGTACCATAGAGTAACCATAGAAAATTCAATTGGAATAATAAAAAAAAGAATCTTTATATTTTTATATTCAGAATAACACCTCTTATTGAAAACCCCTTTATTTTCACAACAAAATATCCGATTCTAGTGAATTAATTTGTGAATGAAGATTGATATACTGATGGTTCGTGCAAAATTTCAAGAGGATCGCATCACCTGAAGCATAAAATTAAAAAATATTCTAATACTGAGTTTTACATATTCAATTTTTCGAATAATTCTCATAATATGATTCAGATCCTGCTGAGATTTTGCATTCATATACTTAGCATGAATCTCGAATTGTATACAAAATTTTGAGGTAATAGCATTACTGCTCCACCACTGAACGATCTCTCAAGAGCACCCTCGTCGGACGAGGCCGGGTTCATTCGGCTAAATAAACAAACGACTACTCTGCGCTCAAACTTTCGTGAACGGACTATAGATATTTTACTCAATTTTCTTCGTTCTTCTTTACATTTTAACTGATTATTTCACGTCTTTTTTCAGCGTACAATATGGTTGCCTGTAGAATTACTGACGCCAGAAACGGGGCGAATGCTACAGATAGTCAAGTGCCTTTGAAAAAGTAAGTATTGTGTAATCGACTACATATTTTGAACTTTTCTCTGTTTCGATATCGGCTATCCTGATAAATTCGTCGTCAAGTTAGAAGACTATTTTTGTGATTCTAAACATACGTTGCTTTTTTGGGGGTAAACTATTCAAGTTTCAATGGATTATTACCGTTGAGTACAGGTTTCACTCAGTTCCAGCTCATGATGAATGTCACCGATCTAGTTTCTCAAAATTCTACATATCATTTCATTTTCAGCGTAAATTCTCGGTCCAGGCGAAGACGTATCAGCATGAACAGACAGTTCTTGTGATTTTCTTTTCTTTGGTTGCTATGATAGATAATTTTTGATCACTTGTAGAAACATTGCTTATTTCTACGATTTTTTTCGTGCAAAAATGTCAAGTTTTATTCCGAATAAGCATCATTTGCGGGAACTTTTGATTTACTTCTTTAATGTGAAAAAATCTGCAGCTGAGGCTGCTTATTTTGATCGAGGAATCATCTCCCAAATTTATCAAAGAAAAAAGGGTTCTTCCTCCAAGACAATGCTGCAGCTCACAAATCAATAAAGACGGTGGCAAAATGGTAGAATTACGCCTCGAATTGCTTCCTCATCCCCCACATTCTGCAGATTCAACCCCAAGTGATTATTATCTATTTCTAAACTTGAAGAGATAGTTCTAGGGAAAGAAATTCGAGAGGGATGACGAGGTCAAATGAAAAACCGCGGAAACTTATTTGTTCACCTAATAAGAAAAAACTTTCCCGTTTCGTTAGCTTTTCAAAAAAATCCCAACCTATGTCAATGATTCCTTCATGCAATCATCGAGTGATGAGTCACGAGTGAAATAGAAAAAACTTTTTAGTTTTCCGGCTAAATTTTGCATGAAGAAGTTATTGACGCATGTACCTTTTTGAAGAGCAACAGGAACAGAGAAGTATTTTCTCACTTTTTAACACCAAGGTCATAATACTTTTTCCGAAAAATTCTCAATTCGATAATGATTCAATGATGAAAACAGATGCATTCATGTATGACCCTGTATATCTCGGGTGTTCAGGATTTTTAGTGAGTACTTTTTCGAGATGAATGAGGACCTTCTTTTCACCTTTAAGAAAAATATTCATTGAATATTAATAGTCGAGTAGTTTACACAAAATTAATCATTTTCGATAGCGAAGCAGAAATATTGAAAAATCGCCATATCTTCGAAACCATAGATAGTCGGACCATGCTTCACTTGACGCAATTCGCTGCAAATGTCGTCTAGTATATTTATTTCCATGGATAACGTCGAATAACCAAACACCCTGTATATTGTTGAACGAAAAATGTTTGTTCATTCACCAGACTATCGTAGTTTTGGTTAGTCAATATGTTTGTTCGGTAATGTATATCTTTTCTAAATCAATATGATGGATTTTCGTTTCGGTTATAGTTATTGTAAACGAAGTTATCAGGATAGTCTTTCACCTCGATTACACTCAGCTCACTTCCACGGCAGGGTGCTGCTGCCACTCGCGCTGCCCTACGCTCCCTACATTGGCGGTTTTTCGCTCGGAGTCAAAGGACCAGCAGGGCGAGCGATTACCTTCAACTAGGTTGCTGTGGAATTTCTTCGTCAATCATTGCCGAAACTTGGTCGCGAAAGAAATAATGCAGCAGAGTATATACAGTATGTTTGGTCATGACTTAGCGATAATTTGAGGGCATCAAATATACCTAATGTTGTCTACAAAAACACTCATATTTGGAAGTTTACCCCCTTAGTTTTGGAGTAGCGCCCATTGTAAATTTACTTTTCTATTTTCGTTGGCCCTTCCAAATAATATCGATTTCTTTGGACATAAAGGTCCTACAGATGTGAAAAAAGTGTTTTTTGAAAGATGATATTAGAACCTTTCATAAGAGTAGAACAATATGGAAACATTCAACTTGAAAATGGCATATAAAAATTCTCTAAAAAATTCTAGTGAAAAAATGTTCTGATTTTCTTAGTAAATCCGCAATAGTACAAGAACTAGCACATTGAAGTATTATTTTCTTAAATGATTTAACACGCAACTATATTAGGTACAAAACAACACCTACATAATTTCTGTAACTCAATTTGAGAGTAATGGCTGTTCGAACATGACCACTGCGCGAGCGCCCCAAACTTTTTTTGTTGCTACAGGTCGTCATGAGGGCCACCGCTTTTCTACAAAGCAGAGGTGGCCATTCTGGGCAATTTTCATGATCAATTTATTTGTTCGACCATCAAAAATTATCGAAAGAATAGTACCGAGTTTAATTTTATTTTATCAATTTTCATAAGGTTCATGTTCTAACAGCAATTACTTTCTAATTATGCAACTTGCAGAAATTATGTTGGTATCGTTTTGTAGCTAATATACCCTTGCGTTTTAGCTCATTGAAGAAAAATTATACTTCAATGTGCTAGTTCTTGTAATATTGCGAATTTACTAGGAAATTCAGTGCATTTTTTCATTAATATTTTTTTAAGAAATTTTTTATGACATTTCTGAGCTAATTGTTTTCATATTGTTCCACTCTAATAAAAGATGGTAGTATCATCTTTCAAAAAACATTTTTTTCAAATATGTAGGACCTTTATGTCCAAAGAAATCGATATGATTCAGAAGGGTCAACTAAAATAAAAAAGTAAATTTAAAATAGTAGCCACTCCAAAACTGAGGGGTAAACTCCCCAATATAGGTGTTTTTGTCGATAAAATTAGGTATATGTGGTGCCCTTAAATTATGGCTAACTCATGACCAAACACACGATACTGCTGCAGAAGAATTTCGGGAAATATTTCAGGCAGCGCATACGGCAGTGGAAGTGGCTGAGTGTAATTGAGGCTTCTGAAACATCGCAAGAATTCGGCTGACTCCTATCTCCTCTTGTAGGAATGTTAAGTCAGAGACCTATCGAGATTACGAGAGTGTATTTATAATTCCCGGGACAAGCGTTGACACAAACCGTAAGAGTGAGGAAAAGGTCCTGCTATAAAATGCAATCGTGTCCATTTTTTCAAATTCACACTTCCTCATTAAATATTTCAGAAACAATATTTGGACGATCAAGAAAATCGATAGCATTTCTGGCAGAACCTATGTTAGATTTCCCGTAGACAGATTTACCATAAGATGACTGTAAGCAGTTTACCTGCCGTTTGTTCGGACTCATTTGTGTGCTTCATTTGTTCCAGGAATGTCCGATCATCCGTAGAGGTTGATCGTTTTGTGTTTGCATTAGATTTAGTTAGGGGAATAATTTCGATATTGTTATTTTGAAGTGTTTTCCGCATTTTCGAGAATTAATTCAATGAAAAATAACATACATGTTTGATTTCACGCGCATTTGATCCACTTCTTCTTCTGAATATACGGTAAACATTTCAAATCGTTATTTCTATTCAATAGCATGGTGGCAGTATTCGTGGAATGATTTCTACTCGAAACGACCAAAGGATTGGACGTATGACACAGCATATGGAATTTCGAATGGTAGTGGTGTGAGCAACTACCATTGGATTGGATTATTAATGTTGTTGATATTTTAGTCGTTACACCATGAAAACAATTGCGGTGATTATATACGCATTTCATATCACTGGCCGCATAGCCTATATTGAAAAAGAGTAGATAGATATGATAATACCTACTCCACATATATAGTGGGTTTTTCTAAGATAGAGTCAAATACTAACTTATCTTGGGACCGTATTCAAAGTTCGTCCTTGAGGGTGAGTGTGAGACTGTGATATCGACCTTAAGTAGCTGTCGTTGTTTCATAGAGCATACTCAGTGAGTGGAGGATATCGACCTTAAGTAGCTGTCGTTGTTTCATAGAGCATACTCAGTGAGTGGAGTGTGAGTTTTACCAGCTTCAAATTGAGGGACAGATTCTCTTCTACCGTTCCGGATATTTTTGGTTAAATTTTGTTTACATTAACGTAGCTTAGTGAACTGGCGAAGAAATAAAGATAAAAATTCAAAGTTTCGTTGTAAAGTGGAAGATTTTGATCATATTTTCGAATCTGGCAGTGAAAATGAGGTATATGTAATTTCACAACTTTTTCGCAACTGTACCCCACATGTATTAGGCTTGTTGAACTAAAATAATGAAATAAGAAAAAAATAAGAAAATTTGAATTTATACGGGTGTCTTTTTCTGAGGTGGACAAACTTCGAAAGGTGATTATACAAGTGATTTGCAACAAAAAATGTCATATAACACATGGTCGAAATGTTGAAGGTCATTTTTCAATGTAACATTTTTTGATTTCACGAAAAAGTTCATGTTTTTTATCTAAAAAGATCATTATTCAGTTTCACATATTCGAGAAGAGCAATAAATTTGCTTGTAGCAAATTAATTGCCCTTTCTGAATATGTGGTCACATTTGATGAGGCTACAAGGAGAACTGAATAATGATCTTTTCAGAGAAAAACTTGAAATTTATCGTGAAATCAATAAATGTTGAATTGAAGAAAAACTGTCAACATTTCGACCATGTGTTATCTTACATTTTTTGTTGCAAATCGCTTGTATAATCACCCCTCGAGGTTTGTCAATTTTGAAAGTAGAGACCCTGTATATTATTCCTTCCCCCTTTTTATATGAAGCTTCAAATGTTTCAGATAAGTCAAAAAAGAATATCAGAAGATCCCTAGTCATTTTGCCATCCTGGGAAATGCACCCTTTAGGAAATAACAGGAAGATAATCCTATAAAAATTTTGGGAACAATGATGTTATTGCGAATTTCCCTATTCAAATTAAAATATTCGAATTCCCGGAAATTGACGAAAGTCTACTTTTCAACAAAACCTTCACTCACGTAAGATGATTGGAGTACGCTTTATGAAATGGGCGCTAGGGATGAGTAGCCCTTACCGAAGTTACACTTGGACCTTGATCTTGAGGGATGACTATGAATACGGCCCTTGATAGTATAAAATCTCACGATTTGACAAAATTCGATTGAAAAAGTGGAATTCCCCACATTGAAATTTACTGAAAGATTTGATCTACAATCCATGGAAATTGAAACAATGTGATTAAGTGGAATTACGCTAAATGTCAGAATATTGACGTTGCGTTTCGACTACGTTGGTTGATGAAATGTATCTAGTCAATTTGATTGGTCGATCAAGATTTGTGAAGCATATCAGGGGTGCTATTCTTGACATCGTTCGCAACTTTCGCAATGATAAACGAACGTGACCGTTCGCAACTTCAATTGAACGCGGCAACAATGCAAAACTAGAATGAAATGCAACACAGAATACACGAATAGCATCCTGCGCTGATGAAATCGCCGGAGGTGATTAGCAAACGACCGTTCATTGATGTGAATAGTCGTTCAATTTTGAATTTCAAATAGGCTTGTAGAGGTTATTTTCATTTATATTTGTTTTAAGTGATATTCGAGATTGCAATTTATAATGGAAGGCACCAAGACAGTAGAAGTACAGGGCAAACACAGTTATTGTAAAATTAATGAAGAAAATTTCGGAAAATTGTCTGGATTCCCCATGAAAAATGTGCAAGTTTTGTGGTGAATACTCGAATATACTTATTTAAAAGTTGTGTAGGCGGTGTGTTGAAAGAAAGGACATCTTATAAGAGAAATATTCAAAAAATCATAAATTCTCCATAATTTTCAGACATAGCATGACATACATATGCTGAATTATGCTTAGCAATAGTAGAAGAAATCTCTTAACACGCCATAGACATATAAAAGGATGGACAGGGCGTTACACGTGACTTTCGCACAAAGTTTCGTGCTCCCAACATAAGAGAGAGAGATACTGTGAAGGATGGAGTAATATTAGTGTGGTGCATAGACTAAACTGAACTAATATTACTCCTTCCTTCACAGTATCTCTCTCTCAAAATGTTGGAAAACTGACAGAACATAAAAATATCTAATGCGATCCAATGTTTTTATTATACGTTCTGTGCTTCGCACTAATATTATTCTATCCTTGTCTGAAGTCAATATTCTCTCTCACACGTCCTGTCCATTCTTTTATAAGTCTATGGAACACGCTCAAAAGTACTTCATGTTTCAATAAAAAAATATCAATTCGAAGAACCTTCGAAATCGTTACTAAGAACATTTGCACAAATTGATGATCAACTTTCACACGATTGTATCTTTGCATCGGTTGATTTCACAAATGCTAATATACATGCAAATGGTCCATTAAACATGTCAACCCTTAAATATGTCACTACTTAAATCTCCATCTTATTTCCAGCAAGAAAAAGGCAATTCATTTCGTATTTGGTTGTCTAAATTATGGATTCAACATTCATAAAACTCGTTAAATATGACTCATGTCGATGGTTGCGCCATACGCACGGCTACTGCGGACGCTCAACACCGTCCGTTGCAAAATGCGAACGTTCGCACGGTATTCGTACGGTCAAGAACACCAAAACGTCCCTTCCATTCGCAAAGTCGGGAGTTGCGCACGACCTTGAAATTCACTAACGCTCAAGAATAGCACCCCAGATGCTTGATGTCATTCAAAAAAAATCTACGAAATTTTTCTGACGAGATTCTCGCACCCACCGAGAAATCCCATTTTTTTCGAATTTTGAATTTTCAACAGTTTTGTTCTTATTGGATTTTATTTCATAATCCGTATATGGGACAGCTAGGCGGTGTATGATATAAACTAAGTTAGTACAATACAAATAAGAGAAAGCCCCCGTACAAAAAAATTCTTTCTTATCTTGATCATGCCGAATTTTGAGAGAACGTTTGAATGGCCACATCTGCAAAGTTTTTCTTATTAAGTATTTCATGATATTTGAATATAATAGTTAATTCTTTATGTTATTTTCTGGTCAATGCTTCTATAATTCCAATGATATGCGGAAAATACTTCATACAATAGTAAGGAATAACATAAATTCTTCGTCAGAGGAAATAATTTGAGGAGCTTCTCTTTTCTCGTAATTTTTCTGATATTCAGACATAATCACACATTTCACCATTAATATTAAACACAAGTTTCTGCATTTACCCAGTTTTTGATCCCAAACGTGTGTTAATTGCCGCCATGTGGATCTGCACAGGAGGAAAAAAGGTGAAGAATCAAGAGGCTGTTGAAATGTCACCACCAGAACGCACTTCCACATGTATATAGTTCTTCTTACTTACTTGCACTAACTATTGCACTTGTTGTTCCTTTTTTATGTGCTTGATAAAGTGGATTCTTCAGCAGCAACCCGAAATTAATACCTGATTTTTTCATTATCAAAGATAATGTTAAATGTTGCGTTAAATGTTGCGTTCATGAATCTACGAGGGCGTATAAAGGCCACTGCGATGAAATAAAAATCTGTCAATTGACTAATTCAATCTGTATAGATTTCATCTGTCAATTTACACTTTTAGTCTGTCAATTGACCGATTTTAATTTGTCAATTTATAGATTGACAGATTTTAATCTGTCAATTGACACATTTCAATCAAACATCAGCATTGTTTAATTGTCAGATTTGACACTTTCTAATATGTCCATTGTAAATTCAAACTCTAAAATATTTTCAAGAAAACATGTCGTGGCTTTGTTTGACGTCAATTGGGAATAAAAGGAAAAATTAAACCCAGATGAACGTTGTCGATGTTTCGGATATTTTATTTTCTGATAAACAGAATTTTGTTGTCCCTCATCATGACTTATTCATTAAAATGCATAAAATTAAATAAAACATACAATTAAAAATCTAAGTCTACTTGTTCAGATTTAAAAATAACATAAATTCCTCAGAATTCTCCTCCTTATAGTGTTATCTCAACATGCACAACAAACTAATGGACATGAATAATCCCAACACATTCAATCGAAATATTGAGAAGGAGAAACTTTATATCACTACATAGTATAAAACAAAGTCGCTTTCTCCGTCCCTTTGTATGCTTAAATCTTTGAAACTACGCAACGGATTTTGATGCGTCTTTTTAATAGATAGAGCAATTCAAGAGGAAGGTTTATATGTATAATAACATTTATTAAATAGTGGAGAAGTATGTACTGTTATTTTTGAGGTTTCTAATGTGATATCGATGTCGTACCGTTCGAAGCCGGGGCGGGTCGCTAGTTTCCTTATAAAATAGCCGATTCGAATGAAATTTATTTTATAGATAAAGATTGATACACTGAACGTTCATGCAGAATTTGCAGAACTATAGAATATTCAATTGGAATATGGAGAAGAAGAATCTTTATATTTCAATAACAGGATATCCGATTCAAGTGAAACTTTTTTTGGGAATGAAGGCTGTTATACTGAATTTTCATGCAATTTGTGTGCAAATTTTGTGGCCATAGTAACAACAGAACCATAGAAAATTCAATTGGAATATTGAAAAGAAGAATCTCTATATTTCCATGACAGGAAAACCGATTGAAGTGAAATTTGTTTTATGAATCAAGACTGACATACTGAATGTTCATTCAAGAGGATCGCATCATTAGAACCAAAGAATTTAATTTTTGAAATGATTAATTTTTTACATAAATAATTTTTTCAATAATTTCAAGAATATAATTCCGATTTTGCTGAGATTCTATATTTATATATTTGGTATCAATCTCAATTCCCATTTAAAATTTTGAGGTGAAAGTCTTTTTGCTCCACCAAAGAACGAGCTCTCAGAAGCTCCTGCTCAAGGCTTTCCTTCTATTGGTTCCAAAAGCACTAATTAGGCACTCAATATTGGTATATTCATTTCATAATAATTCAGAACTGTTAGTGCTTAGCGTTAAGTCAACACCGAAAACTTGGATTGTCAATATGTAGGTTGATGAGGCCTTAATAGGCACTAATTAAGCACCGAATTGTGAACACAGTAAAGTTTAAGAATTAGTTCCTCTACATAACTTGTCACTAAATTCACATAAACCATACACGTCAACCATTTGACAACAGACGTCCAAAAACAGCAATCGAAATAGAGAAACTATTGAATTGCCAGATAACATCAATTGACAATTGACAGATTCAACAGTATCAATAGACAGATCAACATTTTAAATTGCCTGATTAGATCTTTCAATTGACAGATATTTTTTTTCGCAGTGGCACTAATACGCAGTCCTATGAATATATCAGAAAGTATTAATAAAATACAAAATAATTCATTGAGTAATTAAGTGTTCAATAATATTTAAAGTCTATGAATTTAGAAAAAAATTGCTTTCATTATCGGGTTAACTTCGATATTCTGCTGGAGAAGAATGATATAATTTATTATTACTGACTCGATTACGAATAATGAAACAGAACAGGACCTGATTGTTCAGGATTTTCACGTATTTGATATTTCGGCACGTCAACCGAAGAGGATTTGCAGGTTGATTGAATATTACATACAGATGTTGATTCGTTTGCAGATTTTTTGAATTCAAACTCATTTCAGTTTTTGTGTTGCTCTGTTGGATTGATTTCAATCATTGTTGAACGTTTTGTTTAGCCTGTTAAGTCTTGCTGTTGCTCGTTGTTGAAATTCTGCATGTTAATTTGCTTATGATCTTGTTCAGGATATTTTCTAATGTATTTCAACTTCCTCAGACATAGCAAAGGCGGAATACCAGGTTTGAAGATACTCCATTTCATACTTAATTGGATTTGGCCCGAAGATAGATGTCGTTCAGGAAGCAGTCTCAGTTGGCATCCCGATTATTTCCATCCTGGTTCGCCTTCCAAGTCTCTAGCACGTATATCCAGGGCGGCAGATGGTCGCTTCATTCTTGTCGATTCCTTATTAAGTTTGAGGGCTGAAAGTCCATCGAATGCAAGCAGTAGCGACGATGGAGGATTTTTGCCATCCAGAAAAGGGATCAGAAACAGGGCATCGTGGAGAAGACCTCTTGTGGGATATCCAAGTCAACTTAGTATAAGATCAGATGCTTCAGGACAAAGTTCTAAAGGGTTACAAGGTCTACTCAGTATCGCAAATAGAGTACAGTACCCGCTCAAGCCAGTTCCAGCAATTTATACTCCATCAACACCAAAATTCCAATCAAGCTCACCAGATACATCCAGTGCTTTTCTTCTCTCCCCTTGGACTCCTATGTACTTCAGCGATTTGAGTTCAGTGCGGTATCCAAGCTCCGCGGAGAGATCTTATCCTACTCCACCTGGTTTTGTACAACTTAGATCTATGCATGAAAGATATTCTCAGGAGCTACCTTCTCTTCGTGCCATACACGAAGAATCCCAGGTTTTTATACCTGTACATCCAATCAGAGATAGTCCAAGTTCAAGAATACGGGTCCCTCCTCCGTATCCTGCTATAACTGGAACAAGACCAAGGGCTAGGTTGTTACCGAGACATGCAAGAATCGCTAGAAGTGCGCCTGAACTTGGTTCGCCAGATCACTTGGATAGGTCTCCGGAAAGTCGATCAAGTTCGAGTGGCTTTGGGAGTAAGAACACCTCTGGTACACAAAATCAGAGTAGTCAGAGTGGAAGTACTTTCACTGAATGGCGTTTGCCTCCGTATAGGCCACCACCCCCACCGCCTTCAACTCTTCCTCCGCCTCCACCTTTAGTAGTTGGTCGATGGTTAGAGATGGCATCTTCTTCACCTTCAACTTCCGAACCTTTCCACAAAGCTGTTGACGTTGGAAGTGTTGATGGTCATTACGAATTTGATCCTTCAACACCAACGCCCACACCATCCACTCCAACTGGTTCTCGAGATATCGATATCGAACCAGTTTCTTCAAGGCGAAGTTTCGGCACTATAAGAAGCAGATATGATAACATTGACGCCCGAGTACAAGCAATGAAAGAGGAGTTCAACGAGTTCAGAAAGCGTCAGGCCAAGAGACAAAGGGTTGTTCACGAGTTAGAGAGTGCATGTTAATTGTATAAGTGCGTACCAACATCCGCCCCAATAATATCCGAATGACTAGCTTAAAAAAAACTCTTATCGAACGTGAGTGAGGTTTATCGTTGTCGCAAGTTATTATTTCATAGAAATCTCTTGGACGGTAATTGCGCATGACATGATTTACGTGGACGTGAAATATGTAACTTGATCTCAATAAAAATAATTATAAAAAATTAGTGTAAGAGATACTTGATGAATTTCAGGGGGAAAGAGTCAATATTGTAATTTTCACGTGTTTTTTTGTTTTATTTTGACGTTTTTCGAACACGAATGAAACTAAGGGATGATTCAATATCAAAATAAGATAAAAGAAACCTGTGAATTTGTGGAAAGATTGTTCATTGGTTATTTACTTAGTGATAATGGAATTTGAAGAAATTTAAATCTATGAAATTCATAAGAAAGATATTCACTTCAATGAATTGATTCAACAGCAAAATAATATTTTCAATCAAGTGAATTGAAAGTTGTAATTTTTACAGAAACACTAAAAATACGTAGGCGAACGCTTCACGATGAAAGATTAAGAAGTGACTCATTCAGTTGTTTGGCGTATTTTGGTATAGATTTCAATAATTCTTTAACATATGTCACAAACATTCCTCAAAGGGGACCAAGAAACAGAGATTGCACACTACAATAACACACAAAACCGATGAATCTCAACTATTTGCAATTAACTGTTTCATTGAGGACTTTTTCACAAACATTATTTTTATTATTAGTGAATTGGCCCCCCAAGCTAGAAATCAGCCATAACGATTTATGTTGAATGATCTTCCAAATAGTATATAATGAGAAACCATTCAAAAAGTGAATATTTTTTCTAGTATTTCAATGGCATCAGTTCTGCCCATTTACATCTATAACGTGGAATTGGCAGAACGTTAGGTATTTCGAAATATATTGTTATTGCATAGAAATAATAAACTGACAATGATAAATCGAAACCTGCAGTAAATAAGCGAATGATGTTCTAAACTAAATTTTAAACAGACCAAATTCCGAAAGAATTATTGTGTTATATCCCCTAAGGCAGATATGCCTTCATCAAAACTTTTTGTCTCGATTTGTTTTTCGTATTTTGAAATACAGGGTGTAACTAAATAAGTGTAAACTATTTAAGGAGGTGATTCCTCATCGAAAAAAAGATAGGATCTTTGATGTAAAGAAACTTCATTGGAGCATCCCTTGTTAAGATACAGCCCCTCAAAGGGAGTACATAAAATTTGTATAACAATTTTTTTCACAAGCACCAAAAAGTTACAATATTGACATTAACCTGACGTTTCCTACTAGCAAAAAGACACTTATGCAGTTATTTATTTGTTTACCCCATGGTTGTAAGGGTGGGAAACGCAACCCCTAAAGTTTATTTTCAATGTAGCTTTTTGTCTTATTATTTGTGTACCATTTAAAAATTTATTTCCGATAGCCTGTTTCATTCTAAACAAAAAATGTCTCTTGAGTTTTTTGCTCAAAATAAACCAGTTCGCAGTTAAAAATTATTTTACGAACAACTACTGACAGCGTTGTACCAATTTAATTGTCACTATCGCTAAAAGTGTCCTACTAGATAGATTAGTTTCGCATTTATGACGATCTATCTCTGTAGTTGTTCGTAAAATAATTTTTTACTGCGAACTGGTTTATTTTGGGCAAAAAACTCAAGAGACATTTTTTGTTTAGAATTAAACAGGCTATCGAAATAAATTTTCGAATGGTAAACAAATAATAAGACAAAAAGTTACATTCGAAATAAACTTTAGGGGTTGCGTTTCCCACCCTTACAACCATGGGGTAAACCAAATAAATAGCTGGATAAGTGTCTTTTTGCTAGTAGGAAACGTCAGGTTAATTTCAATATTGTAACTTTTTGGTGCTTGTGAAAAAAATTGTTATACAAATTTTATGTACACCCTTTGAGGGGCTGTATCTTAATAAGAGATGCTCCAATGAAGTTTCTTTATATGAAAGATCCCATCTTTTTTTCGATGAGGAATTACCTCCTTAAATTTTTACACTTATTTAGTTACACCCTGTATAATTATCTGATAGATCGAAATAATTAAGCATTAAATTCAATATACGCATTATAAATTCACATAAAATTGCCATAATCTTGCCACACTCAGGCCACTACAGGTGGTTGTTTGTAAGAAGTGTGTTTGTCCAAGGACAACGAATTGTCCGATTTCTCGTCTTACTCTTTTGGGGGTGTAATTTCCCCCACCACCCAATAAATCTAACGCTTTATCGCGGTCCGAAAAAGGATCGCGACAAAACATTTTACACAAGAGGCTGTTGCGAAAAGTAGTACTAGATGTTTAGATTGTTAGAGTACCTTGGCTCTCTGAGCACTTTCTTCTTATTTTATCTATTTGTTACTTCCTGAAATGAACGCTTTAATAATTATTATTTCGTACAACCTAACTGAATTTTTTATACATCTTTTTGTGGGGATCCATTTGAATATTACTCATATACAGTGTTTGTCCATGGCTTAGCGATAATTTAAGGGCATCAAATATACCTTATTTTATCGACAAAAACACCCACATTTGGCAGTTTACCACCTCAGTTTTGGAGAAGCTCCCTTTTTTAATTTACTTTTTTATTTTAGTTGACCTATTCCTAATAATAACTTTATCTTTGGACATAAAGGTTCTACAGATGCGAAAAAAATATATTTTGAAAGATAATACCACTGCTTTTCATTGAAGTGGAACAATATGAAAACATATAACTTAAAAATGTTATAAAAAATTCTTCATAACAATTTTAGTAAAAAAATGCCTACTGATTTTCTTAGCAAATTCGTAATAGTACAAAAACTATCACATTGAAGTATAATTTTTTCTCAATGAGCTAACACGCAAGGATATTAGCTACAAAACGATACCAACATAATTTCTCTTAGTTACATATTTGGAAAGTAATTGCTGTTCAAACATGACCCACATAAAAATTTATAAAATAAAAAAACCTCACTACTGTATTTCCGATAATTTTCAATGATCAAACAAACAAATTAATCTTAAAAATTGCTCAAAATGGCCGCCTCCGCTCTGTAGACAGGCAGTGGCCTTCATGATGACCTGTCTTATGTCTTTTGCTCGCGTAGTGATCATATTCGAACAGCAATAACTCTCAAATTATGTAACTTACAGTAATGATGTTATTGTTGTTTTGTAGCTAATATCCTCGCGTGTTAAATCATCGAAAAAAAATTATACTTCAATGTGCTAGTTCTTGTACTATTGCGGATTTACTAAGAAAATCAGTACATATTTTTACTAAAACTTTTTCAAAGAATTTTTTATGGCTTTTTCAAGTTAAATGTTGTTATATTGTAATACTTCAATGTAGTACCATCTTTCAAAAAACATTTTTTTCACATCTGTTGGCCTTTATATTCAAAGAAATCGCAATTATTTGGGAGGGTCAACGAAAATAAAAAAAGTAAATTTAAAATGGGAGCTACTCCAAAACTGAGGGGGTAAGCTTACAAGTTTGGGTGTTTTTGACGATAATATTAGGTATCTTTGATGACCTTAAATTATCGCTAAGTCATGACCAAACACACTGTATACATTCTTACTCAATCGTTGATCAATTTTTTATTCATGACTCTTTTTGAGTTGAACTAGATGATATTGATATTGTTGTTATTGAATCGGCCTGACAGAATATTTGAACCTGAGTAATATTTGGGTGGATTCAAACCTGTAACTTTGAGTCTGATTATTTCATCTAAAGTGAAAAATTGACGATAGATGGATATTGATTTAATGTAAATAAATGAAGATATTTAGAATAGATCAAGTGGTGTTCATATTTTATTTTATTTATTAATTTATCATATGTTGTATAGGATATTGATTATTATCAGACATCAATACAACTTTTTCTCTATTTATATTTTTTGTAATATTTAAGTTGAATGATTGAAAGGTATATGATATAAAATGTAAAAATCATATTTTCCGGTTGTTTTCTCCTTGTTTGTATTCGAAAAAATAATTAAAATTCTGGAATACATTATTTGACACAAAGCCAATCTATTTCTGCCTATATTTCAAATTCGAATTGCATGATCAAAGCACTCGATCCCTTTCGAAAATCGATTAAGATATTTTTCTTATTGTACATTATTATATTATATCATTTCACAGCACACTTAAACATAGCAGTAGCATTTTTAGTTTTAAGTGTTAAGTAGACTAACAGTTGTTACTATGTAACTACGCTGTATAAAGCATCACCTAAATACAATAATGTTGCCAGATCTCAAAGGTCGTTATTATTTCACGAATAAGAATTGATAACTACATATTTTACAAAAATAAAATTGATCTTGCTTCCAACAGGGTTAGTGACCGAAGACTGAATGGATTTGTTCAACGATACCAAAGGAATTCTTCGAAAACAAGGGCAAGCACGAATAATAATCAGAACCAAAGATAGACATTATACTTACTGTCTTATACAGGAATATTGCAAATATTGAATGAGTTAATGCAACATTGTGAAATGCATAGCATAATATACAGTTCTTTTTTCAAATAAGTTCATTGCAAGCAAAAGAATCACTCTAGGGTAGAAACTGAGCTAGCTAGCACTAGCCTGTGGACAGTGAAAATCTCACACGTAGCTTAGTGGGCAATAAAATCCATAATAAACCAAGCCCCGTAAAGGGTTTTCCAATAAGAGGTGTTATTTTGATGATCAAAGAAAAGTGCCATTTTTCGATATGAATGATTTGATGTTTATTTCATTGTAAAGAAGAAGCTATGCTGTTAAAAGCGGAAAATAACATCAGGCAAATGACCACCACGACCACACTTACGGACCATATCATTTCAATGAAATTTTCCATAACCAAATCGCAAAGTGACTGTCCTCTGTCCTCGATAGCCTCACGAATTCCTTCTTTGAGGTCTTGAATCGGCTATTGGCGTAGACCTCCTCTTTCACGTGGCCCCAAAGGAAGAAGTCGCAATGTGTTAAATCACAAGATCTCGGTGGCCCATTGTGATCACTTTTTCGAGAGGTAACACGGTCCGGAAACTTTTACCGCAAAAGATCAAAGTTGTTGATGTTCGGTCGTCTTGAGTTCTTGTGTCAACTGAACTTTATAAGCCTTAAGACCCAAATCTTCATGCAAAATACGGTGTAATGACGTTTGTGGAATTCCAAAGAACGACGAGGAATGGACAAACCTGGGTTTTCTTCAACACTTTCGGCTACAGCAGCAATATTCTGGGCTGTTCTTGTGCGACGTGCACGGGTTTATTTCTTCATATCACAAAATTGTTCCAACAGCTCGAATTTTTCCATCAATTTCTTTATTGCGGTCCGACAAGGTTCTTCACGACAACCCAAAAATGTTCGAGTTTTACGAACCGTCTCTGCCAAAGTTTCACCAATGACGTACGTAGTTTCTACTTGTCAAATGTCAAAAAATGACAGCTTCAAATGTGATATCTACCGAAATATCGGGCTATTTAAAATAACACCTCTTATTGGAAAACCCTTTATTTTGTACAATAAAATTGAGCTTGCTTCCACCTCGGTAAGTGGATTTGTTCCACGGTACTAAAGGAATTCTTAGAAAAGAAGGCCAAACACGAATGCTAATCAGAACCAAATATAGACATTATAGGTACTCACTGTCTTATACAAGAATATTCGAAATATTGAAGATACGCCTCAATGAGAAAATGCAACATTGTGAAATGAAGCACAAAACACAGTCCTTTTTTCAAATGAGCTCATTGTAAACAAAAGAATCACTCTTGTGTAGAAACTTACTCATTACTGAGAATCTCACTTGACGTAGCTGAGTGGGCAATAACAGCCATTCTAAACCAGGCTCCGTTTGGAAGTCACGATTTTCATTTTTGGTGAATAAATATTTTCAGGGTTTTCTTTTATTTTACTCTGCATGGCGTGAAAACAACGATAGTGAAGGGTCTTCATGAGTTTTTTCGAATTCCAGAAAGTCGATCATTTTCCGTAATGGTAAGCTTTCATCAATATCCTCGTCATCCAATAATTTTGTCCCCGGAATAATGACGAATATAGAATTGAAACCATTAGTCGAAGTCCTCCTGAAATCAGAATAACTTTAATGTTGTGTATTTATAAATAAAACCACCCAACTTCAGATTTGAAACAGTTTTCTAATGAAGGGTGGGCCAAAATTAACGCAAGATTTGAATTAAATAGAAAACGCCGTTTTTAGTCTTTTGATAGTTATATTTTTATTGACTCGTAAAGTACTGAATTTCGTTGATGCAGCGTTGGATCTCCTCTTTTAATGCACGGGTGGTTGTGGGCTTGTTGACATAGACTTGTGATTTAAAGTAACCCCATAAAAAGAAGTCTAATGGTGTTAAATCACACGATCTAGGAGGCCAATTTTGATCACCGAAACGAGAGAGTACATTTTGCTCGAAAAATCAGGGTCCATTTGTTGATGTTCAATAATCCATTCAACGAACTCTCTTCTCTGTCCATGGTCATTAGGCTTCAATTGTTGTGTTAATTGAATTTTGTAAGCATGAAGACACAGATCTTTGGTGAGTATACGCTGTAGAGAGGTTCTTGAAATTTGCAATTCTTGTCCACGACGTCGAATTGAGGTTCCTGGATTGTCAGCAACACTTTCACGCACTGCTTCGACATTCACATTTGAACGGCTTGTTTTTGGACGACCAGTGTGTTTGGCGTCTCCAACAGATCCAATCTCCATGAATTTTTCAGTTAAGGGGTTACATGGGTTTCCTCGGGCAAAAAACGGCCTTTTTTCAAAAATTTTTTTTGCATATAAAAAATGAAATATTTCAATGAAACTTTGTATTATTTGAAAGATACATATTTAATAAAGATTTTGTGAAATTTTCAAAAAAAAATATTAAAATGTCGGCCATTACGACGCCATTTCCGGCAGTCCCTCGGAGAAAAGGTGCCTCCGCGTTGTCAGCAGAACTTCTTTCAGGATCATCAAAAGTAAAAATAAAAAAAAACGTGTTTTAGTATAGTATAGACAATAAACTAGGTATTGGACGAAGGAAAAAAAATAAAAATGAAAATAGGATTTTTGGCAGACGTTTTCACAAAAAAATGCAAATTTCGATGAAAATTTCTCGACATTTTTTTTTTGTAATAGTTGTGATTGAAAAAAAAGAAAATCCTTCGTTCAATACCTTGTAAATGATATCTCGATTACTTGTGTAAAATTTCATTAAGATCGGTTGAGTTGTTCGCGAGAAATTTTGACAACCGACTTTGAAAACATAGTTTTGAGAAAAACGCGTTTAAAAAATTTTAAGAGACAATGAAAGTGGGAAAAAATTCTCACCTTCTCACGGCTGTATCTCCGAGACTATTACTCGGATCAACTTGAAAATTTAGGACAATATTCTAGAAATGTTATAGAATTTGATAAGACAAAAAAAAAACGATTTTTTGAAACCGTGAAACCCATGTAACCCCTTAATCTCTTCACAGTTGACGAAGTTAAAACACTATTCCGACCATATTTTGTATGAAATTTTCGAACTGCAGCCGCCAAGCTTTCACTATTTTTGAAATATTCTTTAATAATGAAGACACGTTGTTCTATCGTGTAACGCTCCATTTTTAATAACCCTATACTGTTAGCTGTCAAATTGCTTTTTTTTCAGGGTTGCCAACACTTCACTGCACAAATGGCGGCAAATTCAAATCTTGCGTTAATTTTGGGACACCCTTTATAACAGATTCATAATCTTTAATACTCCATTTTCTTGATGAAAATTTTATTATTTGACGTGCGTTGAAATTTAAAAGGATCGGAAGTCCAGGAAGTGCTACTTTCTCAGAGAAAAAACTTCCTGGACGGTAGCCGAAAAATACAATAGGTAACTGTTCGAACATAGTGACTCGCCACAACACATTCATCCAAATATCACCCAGTTCTATGATCATTGTAACGCAACTAATGAGTTGATCAATTGCTGGACTAATTGAAAAACAGATTAATCTACCACTCCTTCAATGAATGCGATTAAGGCGGTAGAAGTATTACGTAATAAATTAAGAAAAAGTGCAGCAAACGAATACTTTCAATGAATTTTACATCGCCGATAATAGGTATTTTCTTGAATTACTTTTTTTGCTCAGAAGTACGTTACTTGAAAACAATTCTTGTATTTATTGCATTTTTTGACTTGTTCAAAATCTGGCCTATTAACGGAAACTAATGAATGCATGTACTCAAAAGGCGGTATGTGAAATGAGTTCAGTTGGGTGAAAACTTACCTACCTATCTTTTATCGCAAATTGTTTCGGTGAAAATCGAGTAAAAGGATAATGATCTCAATTCAACCAGAATAAACTCATTCTACGACACACGTGATGAGAATTTTTCAGAAAAGTTTGAAATTGTCACCATCACGATAAATTCGAATTTCTAGAATTTCAGTGTTTTTCGACATTTCCAAATTTTTATCATGTACGCTATTTTGTCAAGTTTGTCAGCTCAGAATCAACAGCTGCTGACCAAGACCGGCCATTTCCATTTATGGAGAAAAAGCCCTTCACCTTTGGTGTCGGTCTGATGGGATTATCGGACACTTACGAGTGTATGTTCTGTGGGGAGGAGGAAGAAACCCCATTCACCTAGTCACGGAATGCTTTGCCATTGCGAGCCTAAGAAAAGAATCCCTTAACGCGGGAAACTTGTAAAAGTGAGGAACTAGCCTCCTTGAAGCCTTCACAAATATTAGATTTCATCAGATCTCTGGAACTGGAGGGCGAGCTGTAAAGGGTGTGGTCAGTAAAACTCTGTAAGGGGGCAAAATAGACATTGTTGTCGCAGTAAACTGTAATCCTTTTTAAACTAAAACTGTTTTAAATAGATCCGGGTATGGAATGCTTTTCCTAAACAAGAAGTTGTGGGTGCCTCAGAACGCGTACATCATCACCCACAAGACCATTACAAATATGACTACATAATTGACGTACCTAATGTAATTCTTCTTTTTTTCGCATGACACAAAACTTATCACTGTAATTTAAATGTGATGCCTACCTATAGTAGGGAAACCCAAACGGGGATATCGGGATATACCTACCTACTAAAGGACGGCAGATTAATATACAGGGGGATACCTTGTACCTAGTTAAGTACTTCAACCATATGCCCTATACAGGGTGTCTACTTTCTAAGTGGACAACCCTCAAGGGGCGATTATACGAGTGATTGGCAACAAGAAATGTCATATAGCACATGATCGAAATGTTGATTGTTATTCTTCAATTCCACATTTCTTGATTTAACGAAATATTCCGAGTTTTTACTCTAAAATAATTATTCAGTTCTCCTTGCAGTCTCATCAAATTTGACCACATATTTTCTAAAAGATAAAAGAGTCTGGGTGCAGAAAAAACTCTTATTGCGGGCGTGGTAAGGAGATGAATATCACGATTCTGAAGTTAACAAAATAATGCTGGATTCACAATGGACGTAACGATAAAGCTCCCGAAACGTAAACGAAAAACGCAAAGTTGAACCAATGCAGATCATATGGAACTGTTCACAATAGGCTCTGTAATTTTGACGTTTACGTTGAGCTTATGGTAGTCTGTAATTCTAACGCTTTTTTCTTTTTAGATTTGTAGGTCTAACCCACCAAGGTCGTTTTTTTCTTCTTTTAGAATTTTGCTCTTTAATTTCTTTTCTTTTTTTTTCAAACATCTCCTCAATAAAAACAGACTTAATACTTCATACATTTTTAATTAAGGACAACACTTCACAATAATCAATTGTCAAAAAATTCATAGAACTCTTATTATAAAGGTACAAAAACATCTTCTTACTCTACAAAAACGTCTATAATTTGCTACTGCGCCCAAAGTCCATTCTGAACACCATTACGTTCACGGACAAAGTACGTTTACGTGTTCGTTATGGTTACGTCCATTGTGAATCAGCACTTAGTCTTATTTTCCAATGGTTTTTTCGATAAAATTTCAATAATTATGTACACGTTTCCTTTTCAGTAAAAAATACCTCATTTAGTGTACTTTCAATGACATATCTTAACTTTCATTGTAGCTGCTCATCCTCCGCCATCATATTATGGTTAACATGATAACAACGAAAAGGTCTAAAATTTCCGAACCTAAATCTGCTCTAATTTGAAGCTATTCGTGATTATGTGTAGATGCAGAGACGAGGCTCACATTTTCTAGGTGGTACCAGAATAATTTAGGAGAGTGGGGCTCCATAAGATAGAGGACTGATGACTTTTACGAAATCAGATTTGATAAATTTAAGAAAAAACCATGTATGGCAGAAAAAACACCCTCGTGCGACTCAGGAGCTCTCCAACGCAACTCGAAAATGAAAAAACAATGAACTGAATTTATTTCAAAAGTATGGCAGACTTTAGTGAATTTGGTATGTTTTTATAGGTTTTCGAGGTAGTGAATCAGAAAAAAATACTGTCGAATCGATATCTGCAAGCGTTTCGAATTTCAGCGTTCAAATTGCATTTTTTCCAAAATAGGATATTTCATAATTTCCGTTTGAACAACCGAAATGAACTCTTCACCCCCCTTCAATATAAGCTCATAAAATGGTCATCTGAAATTTTGAAATTCTGGGCGAAAAATATCTAAGCAGTTGACCCCCTCTTAAAAGCTATATTTTGGCATTTCAAAGAAAAATCTGTAGGATCTGCATACACGGAAAATACTGATAAATGTTAAGCTCGATGAAAGAATCGATTGACGTTGAAAATTCATCGTTCCGAAGCGAACTGCATTACGCAGGTGCTCTTGAACGCAAATCGAAAATGAAAAATGCAAATCTATAAACTGAATTTATTTGAAAAGTATTGCGGACTTCAGTAAATTTGGTATGTTTTTATAGGTTTTCGAGGTAGTTAAATCAGATAAAAAATACTTTGGAATCGATATCTGCAAGCGTTTATAATTTCACCGTTCAAATGGCATTTTTTTCAAAACTCGATATTTCATAATTTGACAATTTCTGTTAAGATTGGTCTAATGAACCGATTGACGTTGAAAATTCTCCGCAATCCAATGAGTCTTTATGACGCTCTATTAATACATACTGCCGATTTAGCATCGTTGACTCCCTTTCTCCTATAACTCTGCCATGAGTTCTGGTTGCAGTGAAACTAGAGTTCGTAAATATGACAAATTCTAAAAGTATACAGGGTGTCTGGTGAGGAATGGGACAACGTTTAGGTGGTGATGAGGGATGTCTCAAGGAGTGAGAAAATGCCATTTGAAATCATCTGAGGTACATAGTTCCTGATATACAGGGGGTTTTAGAAAAAATTAAGAAATTTCAAATGACCATAATTCAGGAAATATGAGAGCTAATCCGATAATATTTCGTATGAACAATGATAGAGTAAGAACGAATCTGTTTGAATGAAAAATTCGAAATAAAATCTGATCCGGAATCGGAAATTTCAGTTTTTCTGAAATTAGGTAAAAACAACATTCTGATAGAGCAGGAAAAATACTTCCGAACGCAACTGTCATCCCGAATGGCACAAATTTTCCCTGCTTTCTATGAACCTTTCGAATGTCAATCTTCCGATTTTCGCTCCTTACATATTATTTTCTCGACATTTCAGAATAATGAGATCTCAGATAGTTACTCATAAGAAAAAAAAGGGTCATAAACGAATCAAAAATTTCATAAAAATTATCAAAAAAGCGAAAAACAGTTCAAATTTGGAAAATTTACGAACTATTTCTGAAGTACTAATTGATGATTCAGTAGGAACAAGATTAATGATTAACTCTTCAAATATTTTTCAAAATGAAAACCGTCAACTTCTTTTCTCTTAGTCGATCTTTCAGATGAGTTTGGATCATTTTTTCCTGTAATATCCAAAGTTTCATTCGTCATGTACATACTTCTATCATTAGTCTTGAATCTAGTTGCCAGTTATGTCATTTCTATGGTGTGCTATCATTTATGATGAGAATAGATAGAGCCATAGATTATACTATATAATCTTTGGATAGAGCATTTAGTTATTTGTCAAACTAGTGATTTTATTGTTGACACAATCTTACTTCAATTTGTTAAAAATCATGCCGCACACATTTTTTAATGAAGAGTATGTTGACATGCTTTTGGTGTATGGTAAATGTGATATGAACGGAAGAGCAGCTGAAAGGGAGTATCGAAGACGTTTTCCCAATCGTCGGGTTCCAAATCACAAAATTTTTGCCCGCCTTGTTGCGCATACGAAACAACATGGTTCTTTTCCCAGAAAAACAGTTTCTGAAAGACCACATACAATAGAAGAGAATGTCCGTGAAAATATTTTAGAAACTGTGCAAAACAATCCAGGAGTAGATAAGTATCATCGTTTGGAATAGTGAAAAATATCACCCATATCAACCTCAAGTTGTCTAGCAGTTGGAACCTGGCGATGAGATCGCACGGCTTCAATTTTCCAGGTGGATAAGAAGTCATAGAAGAAATGTCCAAAGAATATTATTCACAGATGAAGCTCAATTTACTCGCGATGGAATAAACAATGCTCGAAATAATCACCCTTGGCATCAACAGAATCCTTTCGCTGTCGTACAAAGACAATCACAGAGACGTTTCAGTGTTAATGTGTGGTGCGCAGTTTATGATAATAATTGAATAGGTTCCGAGATAGGTCCTCATTTTTTCGAAGAAAGACTCACCGGAGAAATTTATAGAGATTTCCTTATGAATGTTCTTCCTAATTTATTAGGCAATATAAATCAAAGAGGACTTATCTTCCAGCATGATGGAGCACCCCCACATTTCTCAATTTTAGTGAGAAATCATTTGAACGAGGTCTATCCAAATACATGGATAGGTCGTGGTGGTCCAAGAGCATGGTCACTTCGGTCCCCCGACATGACACCGTTAGATTATTTCCTTTGGGGACACTTTAAAACTATGGTGTACGGGCGAGAAATAAATACAAGGGAACAATTAATTCAGCGAATAATAGACGCATGTGACGAAATACGAAACAACCCGAATGTGATAAGGAAAGCAGTTTTGAACTTAATGAAAAGAGCAGATAAATGTGTAGAAGTTGGTGGTTTTCATTTTGAACAATATTTGAAGAATTAATCATTAATTTTCCAAATGTTAACTGTTTTTGGCATTTTTGATAATTTTTATGAGTAACTATCTTATGTTTCTGAAATGTCGAAAAAATAATATGGAAGCAGCGAAAATCGGAAGATTGATATTCGAAGGGTCATAGAAAGGAGGGAAAATTTGTGCCATTCGGGATTACAGTTGATTTCGAAAGTATTTTTCCAGCTCTCTCAGAATCTGAAGTCAAAAAAATTGAAAACCGCATACATGGTGTTGTTTTTACCTAATTTCAGAAAAAAAAATTTCTGAGTCCGGATCTGATTTTATTTCAAATTTTTCGTTCAAACAGATTCGTACTCACTTTATCATTGTTTATACGAAAAATCATCGGATTAGCTCTCATATTTACTGAATTATGGTTATTTGAAATTTCCTATTTCTAAAACCCCCTGAATATCAGGAACCATGTACCTCAGATGATTTCAAATCGCATTTTCTCACTCCTTGAGACATCCCTCATCACCACCTAAACGTTGTCTCATTCCTCACCAGACACCCTGTATATTAAATCTTGGGAATAATCTGATGATTTGACATTCGAACTTCATTTAAAAATATCCTACAAAATAATTCAGCTAAGTTAATCAGCGGTTGTGCATGCTTAATTCAGTGTATAGATAATTTAGTCTTCAAAACAAAAAAAAACCGAAAAACAATTCTTTCGTACCACACGAGAGAGACTCAGCCCACTCCCCGAATAATCTTCGAAACAATGTCCTGTTAAAGTTAAAGTGGAAATTAAGACAATGTTATCGTTATTCATATCGTGAATGACAAATGAGTTTATACCTCTTAACGCACAAATACATCACCTCATCTAACGCAACAGAATATTTAGGTCCTCCTACATCTATTAATCTAATTTGACCGCTTAAGCCTGCTTATTACATCTGATTTAGATCATACAGCTATTTTGCGACAGTAACCACTGCATACGCGTGCACAGTGTTAATATTAGAAAGAGTTTTGTTCGAGAAATTTAATTTTTAGTGGTGATCTGTTGAAACATGACAAGAACTTGGGGTGGTTTACTTCTTGTGTTATTTGTCTTAGGTGTACACAGCTTCGAGTATAACGAATATGAGAAGGAACCTATTTTTCTCACTGCCACTGTGGGAGGTTGGGTGCTGTTGAGCTGCGATATAGATTTTCCCGAAAGTATGCCGATACCTTTTAAATTACATTGGAACAAAGATGTGAGATATTACTTTAGATGTAAAAATCCTTGATTATGAAATAGTTCACCTTATATTTGAACTATAGAATACATTTTTCTAACAAGTGCGGGAAAGACTTTCCGCACGAGTTAGGAACAATATTTTTTGTACAAGCGATTTAATTTCAACACACAGTTCGAATTTGATTGGACCATTTATAAAAGACATGAATGACAAACGCTATTCTATAGGGTAAAACCCGGATAGATGCCCCAGTTGGATAGATGCCCCATTTTCAAAATTCCTAACTTCCGAAACACGCATAAAAAAAATTAATAATATTATAAGTAGCTGCTACAATCACCCTGAACCTTAGTTTTGTAAGGATTATTGTGAAGTGAAGGTATTTGCCGCTGTATAACTTTTAAAGTGGTAATAAATTCAGTAATTTTTTTATTACGTCAATACAGTGTTATTGAGTGTACATCTGAGTGCAAATAGTTTTTGTTTTCTTCTTAATTTATTAAAAAAAATCATGTGCATCTATCCCTACTGAAAAGGATAGTTGCCCTGATTTTTTGAGGTGTAGGTGCCCCTTAGGGCATCTAAACTAAAACCTTATCTTCTTAGCAGATTTTCGATTCATTGTGTTACTTTATTTTGATCTTGATTCTTGATCACTTTTTGTTGAGATTTAGGTATTATTTCATTAATTCATCATGAATGTGTGGAATAATGCTTTATGTTTATATGAAAAATGCAACTTTTCGTTTAATATATGCTTTTGAAATTCAATTTAAAATGCACAATTGTTGTTAATTCGATCCATGTTGCGTAGATAAAGTTGCTGTTTGAAGCAGATATAGAAAATCTCATTGTATTCAGTTGGGTTTTTGGTTCACACAGTATGAAAGGCATCTATCCCTCCCAGTATTTTCATGGTGGGGCAACTATCAATACTTGTAAGCATCTATCCCCAAAAAAAGTTCTACAAAATTGTAAGAAAAAAGTCTCAGTATTTCAAATCAAATACTGGGGCTACCTACACTCATAGAAATGGCTCATATAAAATCAATATTTTCAATATGAGGAAATTTCAAAAAGTGGGGCATCTATCCAGGTTTTCCCCTACATGAACAAACTCAAACTGGCTTCATAAGATGATGCAAATTGATAGTATTTCTAGATATGCAGTTAATTCCATTCAATTTTAATTCAGGACATTATTATCTTGAACTATAACCGCATTGTGTCTACTTTATGCACTTACCAGAACACAATATTTTATGCTATGTAGAATAGAGTAACACTGTCGATAATCGATATCGAGAGATATCCATATTTTCTTTCAACTATAAAATACTTATATCACTATTCGGCTTTAAACCAATTAGTCAGAGCCTTCTATTGTTGCAGTCTTCATCATTCACTCTACTCTCACTCAATCATTTTCTTATTTCACTAATCCTTACGTTTTTGGTCTTCCTGTTTTCCGCCGGAGGTATTCATCTCATCACTTGTTTGGTCATTTATGTTCTGCTCTTCTTTACACAAGTCCATACCATACTAACTGCTTCTTTTCTTATCTCCATATTCTTCCTTATCACCAATATGGGTACCCACTCTATTCTTGAAATTTTTGATCCTCCTCGTATTGCATCCATTTCTGTAGCCTCTATCCTCCTCCTCAGTTTTTCTTTCAACCTCCAAGATTCAGATTCGTATACCTACCAGTGTACTTTTAATGAGTGTAACATATATTTTCGAAAAAATAGTTTTGTGAAGGAATTCAGAAAATATTTCGATTTATTTTTTTTTTCTCATTTCAGCAAAAAACTATATTCACCTATCACAAAGGCGTCATAACCTCGAATGAACCTTACGTGGGACGTCTCAATCTCGTTGAACTTGCACATCCTAGATATGACATAGTTACGGTCAATTTAACATCTATTAGAGAAGCAGATGATGGATGGTTTCAGTGTAAAGTGACCTTTCCCAACAGAACTCCCAGTAGAAGGAACCGAAATGGCACCTGGTTTCACCTTTCAGTAAATGGTATAGTGCATTATGGTTATTTAAACACTCACTTTCAAAAGATTAAAGTCCCCCCCCCCCCTTGTAGTGGAGATAATATAATCAAGATTCATAAAATATTGTTAGTGACAACAAAAGGAACTTTCTGACAACAAATAAACGATAACATTATGAAACAAAAAATGCTCATGTTTAAAATATCGATTTTGTCAAAGGTGTAAATTCGCGGATCAATAGTTTTTCGTTTTAAGTATGGTCCGTTCACGAAAGTTTGAGCGCATAGTAGGCGTTTGTTTATTTATCCGAAGTTGGCAGTGCTTGCTGTCATAACGTAAAATAAAGTCAAAGTTGCCGAATTTGCCCGGCCTCGTCCGACGTGCTTGTGAGTTATCAGAGAACTCTATGCAATATTGATAACATTGCGTATCAATCTGACGAGAAAATAAACAACATAACCTAAACATGGAATATGCCAAATTTTCATGGCCAACCGACGACTCAAACTTACGTGAACGGATTATACCGAGTTTCAAAACCATGTAATAAGCCTAGAAACGAGTTGTCGAAGTTCGACAGAACTAGAATTATTGTTTTCTGGCAAGAAGGGCTCCAACACCATCAGGTAGAAAATAGACTGAACATTACCTATTCAAAACACGGTCAGCAGAATGATTAGGCGCTATAAGAAAGCTGGTGGAGTGCAAAGTAGAGCTCGAAGTAGTCGTACCCGTGTTATTACGATTCGAGATGAACGGTATATTGCCCAATCAGTCGTAAAAATAGGTCAGTGACGGTACCAACACTCGGAATTCCAAAGAGCCCACATCGTGTAATTTGTGTAATTTCATGTGCTACAATTCGTAGAAGAGCATCAGGTTTGCGGTGCAGAAGGCCTCTACGAGTTTCTGTATTAACTGTTCGTCACCGAATTGCTCGTCTACAATGGGCGCGAACTCGTCAAAACTGGCATTTAAAATAATGGAGGAACGTACTCTATAGTCCGGTCTATTTAGACATTCGAAGTTACATAAAGTCCAAACAAGCTGAATTTCTGTGAAGTTGTTCAAAACATAATTATAAACAATGTCTAAAAGTTCCCCATCATTTCCCTGTAAGGAAAAAATTTAATTCAAGGTCAAAGGTAAAAAAATGAGTTTTTCGCGATTTTCAGCAAAACGGTAAGTTTCATCATAAAAGTACGTCGGACAAAAATTGTAGATCATAAAATTATCTATAAAAAATGTCTCAATACTTTTCTTCTCACGAGCCACCGTTTCTGAGATATAACGATTCAAAAAGTTTATAAAAGTCGTTATCGTCATAATATGCACACGTTTCCACGCCACCTATGAGGTAGTGTACTTAGCGCGTAGTTATAACTTTTTGAATCGTTATATCTCAGAAACGGTGGCTCGTAAGAAAAAAAGTATTGATACATTTTTTATAGATAATTTTATGATCTACAATTTTTGTCTGAGGTACTTTCATGATAAAACTTACCGTTTGGCTGAAAATCGCGAAAAACTCATTTTTTTGACCTTTGACCTTGAATTAAATTTTTTCCTCACAGGGGAATGATGGGGAACTTCTAGACATTGTTTATAATTATATTTTGAACAATTCCACTGAAATTCAGCTTGTTGGGACTATATGTAACTTCACTCTCATTTTTTGGTCTAAATAGACCGGACTACTATTCAAAGATTAGACATGGTTCGGGTTAGTAAGTGCCGCTAGCTAAGAGAGCTATTCAAGTTGGTTCTTTCCGCGGTGGCAGTGAAATGTTTTGGGCAGGCATGATGTTTGAAATAAAAACGCCACCAGTTCACATACCCGAGACGATGTCTGGTGTATTATTATTGTCTGATTCTTCGATCAATCCACGACATTGCTCATTTTCTGAAACTTTTATGTTTGAGGGCCACCCCCTTGAAGTAATTTGAGAGAACTATTTTTTAGATCTTTAGCATGACTTCAGATGACTTCCGGTGAATTGTTTATGAAGATTTTTATCTTCACTGTGTGATTTGTACTCCTGAAGATGAGCGGAATTAGCTCGAAACATGTAGATTAAATTAAAAATCGCACAAGTATTTATATCTGGAATAGTGTTTTCATTAACATGGATTGCCCAGATATCAGGACATTCAATTCTAAATCTGGTGTATATTTCCTAGAAAATATTATAAATCCTAAAGGGTTTTTCAATAAGACGTGTTATTTTGATATACAAAGAAAAAGGCCATTTTTCAATATGAATTATGGGATGATATTTCATTATAAAGAAGGAGCTATGCCGTTAATAGTGGAAGATAACATCAGGCAAATGACAACCACGACCACGCTTACAGGACCATATCCTTCTAATGAAATTTTCCATAACCAAATCGCAAAGTGGCTGCCCTATGTCCTCGATAGCCTCACGAATTCCATCTTTGAGGTCTTGAATCGACGCTGGGCTGTTGGCGTAGACCTTCTCTTTCACGTGGCCCCAAAGGAAGAAGTCGCAAGGGGTTAAATCACAAGATCTCGGTGGCCAATTGTGATCACCTCATCGAGAGATAAAACTCTGACAAATTTTCACCATTTCAATAATTTCAATGCGTTCTTGAAGCGTTTACCGTTCCATTTTTATTAATGGCGTAGGTTCTACTTGTCAAATGTCAAACAATGACAGCTTCAAAAGTGACATTTACCGAAATAGCGGGCTATTGCAAATAACACCTCTTATTGAAAAACCCTTCATAATTTTACTCATAGGTAATGTGTTAGGGGCTCATTTTTTCTTTATCATTATGGATGATTATGCCAGGCCACATCGAACTAGAGATGTTCAAAAAGCCTTGGAAAACCAAAACATTACCAGATTATGGTTCACGATGTCTTCTGACATGAATCCCAAATATATGGTACAGGGTGACTTACGGGAAACGGATGTTTTTGAATTGAGCAGTACACAATTAATTTACATGATACTATTATTTTATTGTTACACAAATAAAGATTATTACATACCATTTCATGAAAAAGTTAGTTTTTAAAAATTATCATCATCAATGGAAGTTGTGAGAAACATGTTTCCTGGAAAGCTGATTTCACGTTTTGGTGATGTACCGTGGCCGCCAAGGTCACCGGACTTAAAAGATGCAATTACAGAAGAGGTGAATTTTATTGATCAAGACATGTTGACCCGAGTTTCGAATGATTTTCAACAGTGGCTGGAAACCTGTATTGAAGCAGATGGGCACCACATGACAGATGCAATTTTTAAAATAGTATATAACATTACTAGCAAGGTAAGAGGGTTTTTACTGGCGAATGGAGGATATAATTGACGAGCCGCAGGCGAGTCAGTTACCTCCTTGAGCCAGTAAAAACCGTTACCTTGCGTGTATTGTTTTATATTTTATTTGTTTCTCATTTGTAAAAAGATTAGATAAATTCCAAAAAAATCTCAATAATTTTCGCTTGACATTTCTAAAAATTGGATTATTTATGACATCGGAAAATTATGACAACTGTCAGTGGCTTTACGAGAGGGAAGTCTATTTGTTCCAGGAACGATAAAATTAGCAGAATGAATGAAATTAGAAGCGAGTACGTGAAACTGTCAGTGAGTTTACAGGTCAAAAAACCTCTAAGATATTTGCAATTTTGAGAAGGAAAACAAATAGATACGAATAAAACAAGGTACGAATATCGTTTTCGAATAGTTTGAGAACGTTTATTGAGAAATACATTTGTTCCAGGAAGTCTGAAATTAGAGGGATGAATGAAATTAGAAACAAGTACTTGACAACTCTCAATGTAAATAATACTACTAACTTGTAAAAATTTTACAAGTTAACTGTCAGTTTAACAAGTTAGTGACTTGATAAAATAAACTTTCTTGATTAATATTGTGTTTTTGAAAACTGACGTTTACTAATGAGAAACAAATAAAAGTGAGGTATTTCTTGACCGTGAATGAATATTTAGTGGAAGTTTTATTAGGATATCTTGGTCTTAGGAAATGTGAAACACTTTTATTTCAATCCTTTAAAATTATAACTATATTAAGGAATTTAATCACAATATTTGTAAGTAAGTTGTTATTTAGCCTTATATAATAATGATGTAAATTATTTTTATAGATCCTTGAAAAAGGTAATAAAATTTACCGAAAGCTTGGATTGAAATAAAAGTGTTTCACATTTCCTAAGACCAAGATATCCTAATAAAGCTTCCACTGAAACAAATAAAGTATCTTTTTCATGAAATGGTATAGAGCAAGAGCCCGTGAACCCCAGACCTTCGTTATTTTATAAAAGCTGAAAACTAGTCTACGCATGCTCCCAACACAGGTAAGAACGATGGACCATTATGAAATTTGGGTTACCCTGGCTTTGGCAGGTAAACGGTATTAAAGGGGAGTAAAATACTGATCTACTTTCGTCAAATTATAAAGTGTGATTTTTTGATATTACCTTCAGAATATCATTAAAAATCACGTCATTAATTGCCAGACACTTACTATAGTGGCAACCCCTTGCCAGACAGCCTTAATGTTCATTAAATTATTTGTAATTCTACTTACGTTATAGTATAAAAGCTGATTTTTATATATAATACTTGGGTAATAATTAGATAATGTTTCCTCATTAGCCAGACATTTTTGATAGTGCCAACCCTTTGCCAGACAAGCTTGTAGTTTAGCTGCAGGTGCGAGCGCGAGACAGTATATATGAGTGGGTGCGAGTGAGACGGCATGATTATAATGACTTATGCAAATAAATTTTTTGGTACAGATTTATAAAAGTAATCATTTAAGTGAATCTCAAAAAAATCTGAAGAAAAGACATTCGATGCTACAACTTAATTAAATTGTTAATAGAATAAATTGAAATTTTCAACAATTTTATTTAGTTGTAGCTAAATTAAATTGTTAATAGAATAAATTAAAATTTCTAACAATTTTATTTAGTTGTAGCATCGAATGTCTTTTCTTCAGATGTTTTTGAGATCCACTTAAATGATTAGTTATATAAATCTGTACCAAAAAAATTATTTGCAAAAGTCATTATAATCATGCCGTATCTCTCGCACCCACTCATATAATATACTGTCTCGCGCTTGCACCTGCAGCTAAACTACAAGCTTGTCTGGCAAAGGGTTGGCACTATCAAAAATGTCTGGCCAATGAGGAAACATTATCTAATTATTATCCAAGTATTATATACAGGGTGTCCCATTACTCGACGTCAACCCGAAACCGGGTGAAAAGGCATGTAATGCTGGTTATCAGAAAAATATAAAAAAAAATCTGAGTTGCATGATTTTAAAATAAGGCGCATTTAAAAAAACACGCAAAATTCCACACCCTGTGACAGTCTTTTCGCTCCTGTTGCCACAAATATCAACTTTTTCCAACTTTTTTCTTTGCTGTGTAACCTTGAATAATGCTTGTCTAAACTGTAATCAAAATTTTGATACCAGCTCCTCTAGGTTTCATAGAAATAGGGCTTACTTCTCGGAAAAAAAATTCGAAATAACCAATTGCCTAGTTTCAACTGACTGTATTGAAAAAAAAATGTACTACGTAGGTTTGGCATGTTTTTTCAAAAGTTGGCGCATTTAGTGAGGATTCCAAAGTGGTATAATACTTGTTTAAATGTAGCTGCCGTAGTTGAAATTTATTTTCGATTGCCTTTGAATACACTTTTTCGTTAACTGCTTCCCAGTAATAGAGTCCAATGGGTTCAAGTCCGGTGAACGGGCCGGCCACGAGATTGGACCAGAACGTCCGATCCATCTTCCGGGAAAAAATGTTACCAGAAAAAAAAAATTTCAGAGAAATTTCTCAGGAAAAATTTTTTCTGGAAAAATTATTTTCTCTGGAAATTTTTTTTTCTAATAACATTTTTTCCCGGAAGATGGATCGGACTTTCTGGTCCAATCTCGTGGCCGGCCCGTTCACCGGACTTGAATCCATTGGACTCTATTACTGGGAAGCAGTTAACGAAATAGTGTATTCAAAGGCAATTGAAAATAAATTTGAACTACGGCAGCTACAATTAAACAAGTATTATACCATTTTGGAATCCTCACTAAATGCGCCAACTTTTGAAAAAACATGCCAAACCTACGTAGTACATTTTTTTTCAATACAGTCAGTTGAAACTAGGCAATTGTTTATTTCGAATTTTTTTTCTGAGAGGTAAGCCCTATTTTTATGAAACCCAGAGCAGCTGGTATCAAAATGTTGATAACAGTTTAGCCAAGCATTATTCAAGGTTACACAGCAAAGAAAAAAGTTGGAAAAAGTTGATATTTGTGGCAACAGGAGCGAAAAGACTGTCACAGGGTGTGGAATTTTGCGTGTTTTTTTAAATGCGCATTATTTTAAAATCATGCAACTCAGATTTTTTTTTATATTTTTCTGATAACCAGCATTACTTGCCTTTTCACCCGGTTCCGGGTTGACGTCGAGTAATGGGACACCCTGTATAAAAATCAGATTTTATACTATAACGTAAGTAGAATTACATATAATATAATGAACATTAAGGGTGTCTGGCAAGGGGTTGGCACTATAGTAAGTGTCTGGCAATTAATGACGTGATTTTCAATGATATTCTGAAGGTAATATCAAAAAATCACTCTTTATAATTTGACGAAAGTAGGTCTGTATTTTACACCCCTTTAATACCGTTTACCTGCTAAAGCCAGGGTAACCCAAATTTCATAATGGTCCATCGTTCTTACCTGTGTTGGGAGCATGTGTAGACAAGTTTTCAGCTTTTATAAAATAACGAAGGTCTGGGGTTCACGGGCTCTTAGACTAGTACCTATGTAATAATCTTTATTTGTGTAACAATAAAATAATAGTATCTTGTAAATTAATTGAGTGCTGCTCATTTCAAAAACATTCCCGTAAGTCACCCTGTATTATGTCTCCAGAGCCGTTTTCCGTCAAAATAACCAACCACAAAATTCACAAGAACTTTTGTGTCCATTTTTATTTCTGAGAATGATTCTGTTGCTAGTTTTCTCTTCTTCAGGTGGAAATCTACTGGAAATTCCTCCGATAAATCAAACGGTGATGGAAGGCGATGAAGCTCGTTTAACTTGTGTAGCCAAAGATACTGAGATGAAAGTAATTTGGTACAAGGATCGAGTGCCAATCAAGGAGTATCCTCACATGAGTCACAGATCTTGGACAGAAATAGATGGGACACTGGTTATAAAACAAACCGATATGGAAGATTACGGTGAATACGAATGTGAAGTTCTTCATGAAACTGGCGAAAGACAAGCAGCCAAAGCTTTCCTTGATATACAATGTGAGTGAAATTGATCGAAATTATAGGGTTGATTACACATGTCATGTACAGGGTGTTCTGATTTGTTTCCGACAAACTGAAATGGGTGATAGATCACATCATTTTTAGCCAAAAAGTTCCTATGAACACGAGTCCGGAAATGCTTCGTTTCCGAGGTACTGGGTGTTAAAGTTGAAAAATAATTCGCGTTTTCTTTAATATCTTTCGACTGATATCAAATAATTGCATGAAAGTTGGTACGTAGGGTTTTTTTGAGGTGAGAAATTCAAATTTGTTGTCGATTTGGTTGTATTCACTAGGGGGCGCCACTGGCAATAATTTCGTCCCCTTTAAACCGTTGCAACTTTTTTGTGCTACCCTGTACGTCATTTTAGACTAGAAAAATCGATTCCTCTGACTTTTCTAGTTAAAAAACGTATATTTTATTCAAGTTGCTAGGAGCAACCGTTTCAGAGAAAAACGCATTTTAAGCCAAATCCATATTATTGTAATCTCTAAAACATGTAGGAAAAAATTTGTAATAATTTTAAATTAAATATTTTTTAGGAGTAACAATTTAGAACAAAACAAAATAACATAATAATTTTTAAAGAAGGTGTTCGAAATGTCCTCCGTTCTGTTGAATGCACAAATAACATCTTCGAAACATATCAAAGAAAACGCGAATTATTTTTTCAACTTTAACACCCTGTATTTCGGAAACGAAGCATTTTCGCACCCATGTTCATAGGAACTTTTCGGCTTAGAATGAAATGATCTATCACCCATTTCAATTTGTCGGAAACAAATCAGAACACCCTGTATGTATATTACTACTTTTTCAAATCTTTTTTGATTTAGGATGTGTTGTACTAAATCATCGAAATCTGATCACACCGTACCTACAGGATGGCCAGAATTGGTGATCCCTGAACTGCAAATTTTTCAATCCTATGAGATAGAGATAAATGAATGACACATTGCGGTCATCTTTTTTCGGTCAACTGCTTTGCTCTTCTTTTGTTTTAGAGTTGTGAGCCAAAATTGACATTTGGGCAATTTCAACTTTGGTCATTATCTCCGTTTCTATTTCTGCTATGTGCCCGTGTGGGGTTGCTAGTCCTCCATCGGGCGCCTCCCCAGGTGGCGGATAGGGGAACGCCTCCCAGATATGGGTGGTACTGGGAAAATTAAATACCCGGGACGGACCAAAACTAGCACTGAACAACGGCAGCTGGTTGTTCAGCACTGACCTCAAACAAAGTACCCTTGAGAACCGTTGATTACTATTGGTTGAGAATCAGACACTAAGCGGCGTGGTTGAAGCAACTGAAGCGGTGCTTACACAGCGATGAGGAAAGCAAGGGGAAACTACCTCATTAAGACTCCCTAGAAATCGTCATGGCTCAGCGAGATGACAGTCAACAGTTCACTAATCATGGTTCTCGGATGCCAGGATTCGGCAGGGGAAAAGATGACATAAACAACAGGGCTTCCCAGGTCGTCAACCAGCGAAATCCCTGTTCGTTGAAAATATACAAATCAACTCTTAAAATTGCGACATGGAACGTAAGAAGTATGTACAAGCCTGGAAAGTTAAGAAACATAGAGCAGGAGATGATGCGACTAAAGATTGATATTGTTGGGATAAGTGACACAAGATGGATTGGTTCGGGTGAACTTGGTACAGAAAATGAACCAGTTTACTACTCTGGCAGTGATGACACTCAACACCGCTATGGAGTAGCCGTAATTCTTGCCAGAAACGTAGTGAAATCAGGCTTTATACCAATTTACGAAAGAGTTATGTTGCTACAACTAATGACAACTCACAGAAAACTAAACCTAATACAAATTTATCCTCCTACCGCTGACAAAACCGAAGAAGAGTTAGAAAACTTTTATAATGACCTTCAAAATACATTACGACTAACTGCATCTAGAGATATAACAGTAGTTATGGGTGATTTTAATGCTAAAATCGGAGAAGGAATATGTGACTCTACTGTAGGACAGTACGGACTTGGTGTACGCAACGAGAGGGGCGATCGTCTTGTTGAATTCTGTCAAGAAAATAATCTTGTGGTAACGAACACGTTTTTCAAACTTCCCAAGAGACGCCTGTATACATGGAAATCACCAGCTGACAAAGACAACAACATCGTCAGAAATCAGATCGATTACATCTTAATAAAACACAGATCTCGAAACGCGATAAAAACAGTAAAAGCTTACCCTGGTGCGGACGTATCATCTGATCATAATCCTCTTATTGCTAGGTTTCAGTTACAACTAAAAAAGATGCAAATCAAGCATAAAGTTGTTAAACTAGGCATAGAGAAACTAAAATCAGAAGAAATCAGAGAAAAACTCAAACAACAGATCAACGCAAACCACCATCAATTCTCAGCAAAATGAGGAAAGCGCAGAACAACAATGGCAGTTCCTTAAAACAGCACTTATAGAACCAAGTAAAGAAAAACTTACAACGAGCAAACATAAGAAAGAAGATTGGATGACAGACAACATCTTGGAGTTGATGGATGAAAGAAGAAGATGCAAGTCAAATAACAACACTCGATACAAGCAGCTGCAAATCCAAATAAGGCAAAAAATAAGAGAAGCAAAAGAAACATACTTTTCTGATAAATGTGAGGAGATAGAGGATTTATAAAACAAGTATGACAACTTTAATCTACACAAGAAGGTCAAGGAACTCGCGGGAATTAATAAAAGAAATACTTCAAATATACTCTTAGACAAAGAAGGAAATATCATAATGGAAACTGAACAAAAACTAAAGCGATGGAAGGAATACATAGAGGAATTATTTTATGATCAGAGAATGGAAAATACCCCTTCAGAACATCAAGATGGAGACGTAGGACCTGAAATAACTAAATCCGAGGTTGAACATGCACTCAAATCCATGAAAAATAAGAAATCTGCAGGCCCAGACGGGATACCAAGTGAGTTGCTTAAATTAATTAACGACAAAAACGTAGATATTTTGGTGAGTTTATACAACACGATTTACAAAACAGGTATTATACCAAAGGAAAAAATGTTAACATCAACATTCATTTGTCTACCGAAAAAAGTTAATGCCAGAGAATGCAGCGACTACCGAACCATAATCTTGATGTCACATACATTAAAAATCCTCCTTAAAATTATACATACCAGAATACATTCCAAACTAGAACTGGATATTAGTGAGAGTCAATTTGGCTTCCGAAATGGGGTTGGCACAAGAGAGGCATTGTTTTCTTTTAATGTGTTGACTCAGAGATGCCTGGATGTTAATCGTGACCTCTATATCTGCTTTATAGACTATAATAAAGCTTTTGATAAGGTAAAACACGACCAACTTATAGACCTTCTTAAGAACAAAAACCTGGACAA
Source organism: Propylea japonica (assembly GCA_013421045.1). Classification (NCBI taxonomy): domain Eukaryota; kingdom Metazoa; phylum Arthropoda; class Insecta; order Coleoptera; family Coccinellidae; genus Propylea; species Propylea japonica. Next base: position 27,704,234 of record CM024242.1, read on the forward strand.
ACAAGATGTAAGATTAATTTCAAATCTGTATTACAACCAACGGGCCACAGTAAAAAATGGGCAGGAAAGATCTGAGGAAATGGAAATAAAGAGAGGAGTCAGGCAAGGTTGCATACTATCGCCCTTGTTATTTAATGCGTACTCGGAGCAAATTATACTAGAAGCCTTGGAAAATGAGACCGCTGGTATAAAGGTGAATGGAGTCTTGATCAACAACATCAGATATGCTGACGATACCGTAATAATAGCTGACTGTCTGGAGGATTTAGAAAGAGTTATGAACAAGATATTAAGATGTAGCGGGAAGTACGGACTTTCTCTCAATGTCAAAAACCAAGTTTATGAAAATCAGCAAGAACAATGACACAAACGAAAGACTGCTGGTTGGAGGTCAGCAAGTCGAAAGAGTAAAAAGATTCACTTACTTAGGAACACTTATTACAGAAAACAATGACTATACCGCAGAAATAAAAACCAGAATAGAAAAAGCTCGTTCCAAATTTATAAGAATGAAAAAATCCTGTGTAGCAAAGATCTGACATTGCATCTCAAACTGCGATTGGCAAAATGCTACGTATACAGTGTGCTTTATTATGGGGTGGAAGCATGGACGCTAAATGCAGATGCAATGAGGCGTCTTAACTCTTTCGAGATGTGGACCTACCGAAGAATTCTGAGAGTTTCGTGGAAGGATCATATCACCAACATCGAGGTGCTAAGAAGAATCAGTAAAGAAAAAGAAGTTGAGCGTACCATCAAGGAGAGAAAATTACAGTATTTGGGACACATAATGCGGGGCGAGAAGTACAATATCTTACGATTAATAATGCAGGGGAAAATAGAAGGCAAAAGAGGCGTAGGAAGAAGACGAATCTCATGGCTGAGAAATCTGAGAGAGTGGTTTGGATGCAGCTCAAAACATCTCTTTAGAGCAGCAGTCTCCAAAGTCAAGATAGCTATGATGGTTGCCGACATCCGCCGCGGATATGGCACTTGAAGAAGAAGAAGATTTCTGATATAATCTTGAAAAAATCATACTCAGGACAAACAGAAACGGAGCTAATAATGATCTAAGTTGCATTTGCCGAAATGTGAATTTAATTTTACAAATGAATTTTTTCATATTATGTTCTCTTGCGATAAGTATTAGAAATGTAATAAAACACACTATATATCATTTATTATAATCTTCGACGATAGATTTCGGAACTTATCCTATCATCAGGCCAGTGTCTTTGAATAAAAATAAAAATGAATCGTTTGAAAACATTTAAAATGGTTTTCTATGGTCAATTGTTAAAATTTTTATTTTCAGTCAATTTTCATTACTGGTATAGCTGTTCTTGCAGAAATGTCAACTCAGTTAAGATTCCTGTATATTCCAGTAATAAAAATTGACTAAAAATCAAAATTTTAACAATTCTGACAATAGAAAACGATTTTAAATGTTTTGAAACTATTTATTTTTATTTCAATTCAAAGACACTGGCCTGATGATGGAATAAATTACGAAATCGATCGCCGAAGATTATAATAAATAATTTATAAGTGTGTTTTATTACATTTCTAATAGTAATTCACCTTTTGAATCGAAAACAGAAGAAGATTAAAGAAGAAGATAGAGCAAAGGGTAGACGGCATAATATTGAGTTTCTCGAAAAAAAATTTAAGAAAGCCCTGAGCAGGTACTTTTGAGCACTCGTTCATTGGTGGATCGATGAGGCTATTACCTCAAAATTTTGTATAAAACTCGAGATTTATACTGAATATATAAATGCAAAATCGCAGCCCGATCGAAATTATATTCTGGAAATTATTCGAAAACTGAAATATGTGAAACATTGACAATTGAAAGAAATAAATTCTACTGTTCTGATGATGCGATCATTCTGTATGAACAGTCAGAAAAATCAATCATCATTCACAAAATGAATAACACTCGAATTGGATGTCATCTTATGGACATATAGAGATTCTTCTTTCCAATATTTTAAATGCATTTTTCAAGGTTCAGATGATGCGATCCTCTTGAAATTCTGCATAAATAGTCAGTGTATCAATTTTCATTCACAAAATAAATTTAACTCGGTCTTGTTAGGGAATTATAGAAATTCTTTTTTTCAATATTCCAACTGAATTTTTTATCGTTTCTATTCGTTTTGTCTGAGATTTTGAGGAAAAAAATTATTAATGGGCATATTTTGTGGAACACCATGCACGACTTGGCTGGTTGGCCGCGGCAATTGGGCACCGAACTCACCCTTAAAATCTCAAGTCTCTAGGACAATCCCTTCGAAAGTTATTGTGCTCACGGCCGTACGGCCACAAGGACAGAAATGAGTTTGACCACGAATTCGTCATCAGAGAATCGTTTGAGACGCTCGAAAGATTTCCGCAATGTGCCACCCATTTGTCTCATAGTTGTAGTTCAGGGATCACAAATTCTGGTCACCCTGACATGGTACAAAGAATTCAGATTGAATATCATATAACAGACATTTCAGCAACGTTGTGGAATTATCTGGATTTTTTTTGATTGGGTTGCCCATGAAAATAATGTTTTAATAAGAAAATGCACATATTGGAGTAATTTGTGTAATATAATTTATGTTGTGTCTAGCTGGCTTGATATTGTAAGATAGACAGAAAAACTATGTGATACAATATCGATTAATTTTCTTGAAAATCTGCACAGAAATATTTTATTTATGTTGTCCGGTATCAACTCTCAATAACTTCTTCAGAAACGTCTCGATAGTCGATTAACATACTTATTAACAAATCGTATTATTTCAGATAAAGCAAAAGTAGTTTTCGCTCCTCCTGAAATCCATCTACCATATGGAAGGCAAGCAATAATTGACTGTCATGTAAAAGCAAATCCACCTATGAACAATCTTAATTGGGAAAAAGATGGATTTCTATATGATCCGTACAATATACCTGGTGTTTTCTATAAGAAGAATGGTAGTCTGTTGATTAGTAAAGTAGACGATAGTCACAATGGGCGGTACACCTGCACACCGTTCAACAAGCTTGGTACTCAAGGACCATCAACACCTATGCATGTAATTGTTCAAAAACCACCAGTATTCATATCGCGCCCTAACAATATGTATATAAGGAAACTGGGCGAACCTATTGATATACCCTGTACAGCTAAAGATGGTGAAAATGGTCATAAACCGATTCTTGTGTGGTACAAGGTAAGTTAGTGAGAAGATTTTAACTTTTTAAATATGTTCTAAATCCTGTTTTTGAGCGCTCGTTTTACTTAAACGAGTGTCCGTTATTTTAAATAACATAATGAGTCGAAAATAGTCACAAACGATAGATTCTGACGAGTAGGGTTCACACGAGCGAAAAGTCATTGTCGCGAAGGTTCACTCGCGCGAAAACCACGCCCACTTCAACCTGATTGGTCGATGTAGCCAGAGCTCGGTTGTCTGTCATCTTCGTCTTTTTATTTATGAAGTTTGGTAGAGGTTTGGCAACTTTGTATACAAAAGTTTAGTACGTTATTCTATGACGTTTGTTAACGTAACCTCTAAATCTTCAGTGAAATTTTTAGATATATCTTGATTGAATTCAATCATATTCACGAAATGAGGGAGGACAGTGATAATATGGAAAAATCCAATGATGAAAGGCATTGAGAGTTACAATTCGTTGAATACCTACTTCTTTTTTTATTGGAAATATATTGGATGTATCCTAAAAAACTCTCAATGCATTTTACAGTCAGTTTTTTTCTTACTATCACTATTGTCCCTTATTTCGTTAATATGATTAATTCAATCAAGATATATTGAAAAATTTCACTGAAGATTTAGAGGTTATGTTCACAAATGTCATAGAATAACGTGCGAAACTTTTGTATTCTCTTCCAAACTTCATAAATGATAAGGCGAAGATGACACACAACCCAGCTCTGCCTTGATGGCCAATCAGGTGGCAGGGGGCGTGGTTTTCGCGCGAGTGAACCTTCGCGGCAGTGGATTTTCGCGGCAGTGAACCTTCACTGCAATAACTTTTTCGCTCGAGTGAACCGTACCGATTCTGACTCCCTGATGACAAATCTGTGGTCAAATTCGATTCTGTCCGTGTAGCCGGTTGGCGGCAAACACGATAAGTTTCGAAGGGATTGTCCTAGAGACTTGAGATCACTGTGAGTTCGGTTCCCAAATGCTGCGATTAAGTTCTTTAAACAGCCAAATGGTACAAGTGGTTTCATAAAATATGGCCATTCAAAATTTTTGTTCCTCAATATCTCAGACAAAACGAAACCACTCGAAATGAAATTTTGCGGCCACAGACAAAAAGCTCATAATAAGCCTCATGCAAAATTTGGTGTCATAGTATTTACAGAACTATAGAAAATTCAATTGGCATATTGAAAAGAGACTCTTTATATTTCCATAACAAGACATCTGATTCGACTAAAACTTATTTCGTAATTAAACACTTAATGTTCATGCGAAATTTCGAGATCTCATAATCATAACCATAAAATTCAATTTATTTTCGATTTTTTATTCTTTACATACCTATTTCATGTTTTGAATAATTTTCGATAGTGCTGAGATTTTGCATTCAGATACTCAGCATGAATCTCAAGTCCTATACAAAAATTTTAGGTAATGAGTCATCGTTATTGCTCCACACATGAACGAGCGCTCAAAAGCACCAGCTTAGGCCTTCTGTTAATTTTTTTTTTCATTTTCATTTTGACTTGGAGAGACAAACGGTTTGGTAAGATTTCCAAGCATTAAGTGTTCATTTACAGAAAGATGGAACCTCTCTGCCTGTGGGTAGATCAGAAGTCAAAAATGGAAATTTATCGATTTATAATCTCCAAGAAGAAGACAGAGGACTTTATGTCTGCTCTGTTACCAACAAAGCTTCAACAATAACAGCAGAAACTGAATTGCTTGTCGAAACTATTCCGTCAAGTGCACCATACAATTTAACAGGTATTTATTAGATTGGTAGATTCTTAATCTTAATTTCAATATCTACTATGTATGTTTATTAATGATACGACAATTGATTCACCACGATGTAGCTACGTAGAGCTTATTGGTTGAACTAAAGGGTTTTCCAAGAAGAGGTGTTATTTTGAATAGGCCGCTATTTCGGTAGATGTTACGTTTGAAGCTATCATTTTTTGACATTTGACAAGTAGAAACTACGCCATTAATAAAAATGGAACGATACACGCTTCAAGAACGCATGGAAATTACCCGAGTACCTTTAGCAATAAATATCAGCAATATTCTGTTTCTTCCTTCTGTGAACTCCAAGATTCGAACAATTATTTTTATGCATAATATAGGAAATTGTGGAACTCGGGAGAGCTCTCCAGCCGTGAGAAGGCGTTGTGGGTGGCGTTAGGAGCGGCAGGGGCGAATGTATTCCAAAAATATTTTTATCAGGAATCCTGATACATTGATATTTTGAGAATTGGTTACTTATAGGTAGAGAATGAAAATGTAATACTCATTTTCAATTATCCAGCCGTCAGAGAGGCGGCCGGCGGGGGCAAAGGTTTTCAAGCAATATTTTTACTAGGAATCCTGCCACCTTGAAATTTTGGAATTTCGTTACTTGTGGGTAGAGAATGATAATTTAATACTCGGTTTCAAATATCAGGCCGTCAGAGGGGCGGTGGAGGCGGGGGTGTTCCAGCAATATTTTTACTAGGAATCCTGCCACCTTGAAATTTTGGGATTTCGTTACTTAATGGGTAGAGAATGATAATGTCAACCGAGTATTACATTATCATTTTTTACCCACAAGTAACGAAATCCCAAAATTTCAAGGTGGCAGGATTCCTAGTAAAAATATTGCTGAAACACCCCTGCCTCCACCGCCCCTCTGACGGCCGGATATTTAAAACCGAGTATTACATTTTCATTCCCTACCCATAAGTAACCAATTCTCAAAATTTCAAGGTGGCAGGATTCCCGATAAAAATATTTTTGGAATACATTCGCCCCTGCCGCCCCCAACGCCACCCTTAACGCCTTCTCACGGCTGGAGAGCTCTTTCTGAGTTCCACAATTTCCTATATTGTGCATAAAAAATAACTATTTGAATCGTTGAGTTCACAGAAGGAAGAAACAGAATAATGCTGATATTTATTGCTAAAGGTACTCGGGTATTGAAATTATTAAAATTCACTATAAAACTGAGGAAAGTTTGGCAGAGACGGTTAGTAAAACTCATTTTTCGGTTGTCGTGAAGCACCTGGTCAGACCGTAATAAAGAAATTGGTGGAAAATTCGAGCTGTTGGGACAAGTTAGTGATGTGAAGAATAAAACCCGTGTACGTCGCTCAAAAACAGCCGAGACTATTGCTGCTGTAGCCGAAAGTGTTGGAGAGAACCCAGTTTTATCCATTGCGCTATCGAGAGATGATTGATGATTTTTCATGGCCGAAATTTGATAGTATCTAATGATCTGGACAACATTTACTTTCAACAAGACATCGCTACGTGCCACACAAGCAACGAAACTATTGATCTTTTGCGGGAGAAGTTTCCGGACTGTGTTATATCTCAAAAAGGTGATCACAATTGACCACCGAGATCTTTTGATTTAACACCTTGCGACTTCTTCCTTTAGGGCCACGTGAAAGAGAAGGTCTACGCCAATAGCCCATCGTCGATTCAATACCTCAGAGACGGAATTCGTGAGGCTATCGAGGACAAAGGGCAGCCACTTTGCGATTTGGTTATGGAAAATTTCATTGAAAGGATATGGCCCTGTGAGCGTGGTCGTGGTGGTCATTTGCCTGATGTTATTTCCCACTATTAACGGCATACCTTCTGCTTTATAATGAAATAAACATCTGATCATTTATATCGAAATATGGAATTTTTCTTTGAACATCAAAATAACACCTCTTATTGGAAAACCCTTCATTTCAATTTGAAGTAACAATCTTCTTAAATACATGTCGATATTTATGACTACATCAGGGACGAGAAAATGACGAATTATAAGAGAGGTATTTTATTGGGGGTCATCAACTTCAAAATTTCGTTCAAGATCATCAAAAACCATAAGGAAAGATCAAACAGAGACAATGAATCTGGTGTTTACAAGCTGACTTGTAATGATTGCCCTATGGTTTATATACTTTGGACAAACCTGAAGATCATTCCAAATTCACGAATACCAGAGAAGCTACACACACACACTTGCAAAATCACTCGAAATTAACAGGTACAATTCCAAGAAAATGTTACTCAATGAACAAACAGATGACAATGAATCTCCCTTGCTGAATACCTAATGTTTGAAAATTACAGCGACAAACCCCAATGAAATACCTCTCTCATAATTTTTCATTTCCTCGTCCCTCACCCTGATGTAGCCGTAAAGATCGACATACATTTAGGAATATGTATTGTTTCTTCACATTAAAATAGTTCAACATATGAACATGACGAAACAATTGTCGTTTCATCAATGAACATAGTGGATATTCAAATTTGTTTTTATAATTTAACAGGTATCAGTTCCGCTCATAGTGTTTACTTGAAATGGTGGGCCGGACGGCAAAGAGTTAATGTTAATTACAGTATCTGGTATAAACCAGTAGAAAGTAAAGAATGGAAAACTTATGATGTTCCACCGTCATCGTACCTTGATGCTACCATCGAAAACTTAGATCCAGGTAACCAACTATTAGAATTTTTATTTTTACTCAGACGGTTACTGAGTACCTAACGATCATGATGAAACAATGTATAATCAACCCATTATAGGTCCATTTGCTCCGGCCATAATATAAGTACCCATCAATCACTAGTGAATAATGCGTTATTATTCACTGTTTTCAGATGCTTCATTGATTAAGCTTTAATATTATATTCTTCCAATTGATATTCCTCCAGTACCCCAAATATGGGTATACCTTGTATCGAGAGCTGAATCTTCTTATTGCATCAATTGAAGCAATTTTTATTTAAAATATACAAGTTCTCCAAAAAATTCTCAAGTGTAATTTTGACTTTTTCCACACTTGTACCTAATAGAAGGGTCTTGTCACGGTCGCCAAATGTTAGAATCTTTAAGAAACTGCGCAAAAGAATCAACGCACATTCTTAAAATCTCAACTTTAATGAAAGTTAACTCTACATTGACTTTAAAACTTATTTTTTATGTTTTCTCGGGAAGGTTTTGAACGAAACACGACCCATTAAATGAAAGAAAAATTCAGGATTTCACCGAATCTTATGTGAAAAAAGAGAAATAAACAGTTTTCAGAATACTTTAATGCTGATAAGTGATTTAGTACTTGGTATTTCCACCCCTTGCGTTAATTATAGCTCGAGAACGACGGTTCATACTCAAAATGAGTGATCTTAAAATGTTCTGATCCAATCCATCCCAGATTTCTCTGAGTGGATTCCTAAGTCATAAAGAGTAGCTGGATGATTCTCTGAACTTCTCAGCCTTCTATTGAGGTTGTCCCAAACCTGCTCAATCGGATTGAGATCTGAACTTCTTGCTGGCCATTCCATTCGAGATACTTCAACCTCTTCAAGCTACTCCTGAACGATGCGCGCACGATGGGGTCTGGCATTATCGTCCATAAAAATGAAAATTTCACCAATGTATGAGGCAAATTGCACTACATGCTCTTCACGAATGTTCCTTATATACCATCATTCATAGCTCCATTATCAACGACCAATAGGTCTGTGCGAGCAGTCACAGATGTTCCACCCCATACCATAATCGATCCTCCCCCGAAACCAGTAGTATTCAGGAAATTGCACTGAGCATATTATCTTTCATGTGGACGTCTGTATACAAGGGAACGTCGATCACAATGGTAGAGGCAGAATCTAGACACATCTGTGAAGATAACTCTTTTCCAATCAGCCTCTTTCCAACGGATATGCTCTCTCGCAAAATCCCAACGCACCTTTCGATGGGCTGGGGTAAGAGCTGGGCCTCTTGCCTTAAATCATATTCTCTGAGGCGATTTATTATTGTCTGAGTGCTAATTTGCACCCAATGAGTTTGCTCAAGCTGATTTTGATGGAGGCGAGCGGTTGAAAACCGTTGTCTCAACGAAGAAACTCTCAAGTAACGTTCTTGAATGGCAGTTGTTACCCGTGGTCTACCCTGTCTTGGTCTTCGCACATTTATACCTGTCTCCCTGAATCGCTGCAACATTCTGAACACACTTGTATGGGAAACTCCAAACCTTTCTGCAAATCTTGTGTATGTCCACCCTTCTTCTCTTAAAACTACCGCTTAGGCACATTCCTCCTTGGTCAAATTGCGTGTTTCTCGTTGCATAGCGATCGAGTGTAGAAAATCAAACGAAAGAAAAACTATTGATCACTAGAATTGATTGAACAACTGGTTTCAGAATGAAGCCAATACATTCAGAATCTGATAATCTCATCTTTTTTTATTCCTGCTGAGAAAAAACATCTGTATCGAAGAAAAACCTTGAAAGTATAGTGCGCATTTACTACTCGCGTATAATGGCTGTCATTATACGCTCGTTGCCTAGTATACTATTATTCCTCATTATTTTCAGTTCATAACCGAAATTTTTCGATATAGACCATACTAAATGAAGTCGTTTTGCCGAGAGACAGATTCTTTCGATTCATTTGATAGTAGATAATGATAATTATGACATTTCAATTAGAAGTTGAGTAGCAGAGAATTGGTTTTCTGAGTTCTACCATTTATTTTCACTGAAATATGTTCTGATTCTCTTCCTGATAATCATACGTATGAGGTAAGCGTCCACCTATCGGCAGCGAACGAAGCGGACGAAGCGGATTTTAGAATTCTTTGTATAGAAACTAATGGAAGCGCGTCCACCTACACGCGCCGAACGAATCGGATTCTATACAAAGAATTCTTAATTCCGCTTCGTTCGCTGCCGATAGGTGGACGCTCTCCTTAAGAGTGTTTCATTTTGCCTCTAGATGTTTCTAGAGATTGAAAAGATTTTCGTTTTCAGGACGTGAATATGAATTCATGGTACTTTGTAGGGATGAATTGGGAGAAGGCCTGTTTAGCAAAGCAATAAGGTTATGGACAAGAAAATCTGATGGTGCAGAAATTCCCAATCCTTCTACAAACTCGTTCATGCCTCCTGTAGGATTTCCAAGGAACGTAACGGTAATTCCTGCTTATAAAGGTTTTCAGGTCTCTTGGCTGCCACCAGAATACGGTTTGGAAAATTTGAAATTTTATGTGGTGAGGTGTACCCAAGGCTTCGAGGAGTATCCTTTGCTGTCCTATGAAACCAGAAATAATTCACATCTGAGTAAGTATTGAGCATATTCACTATACTGCGTGTTTCATCATAAACTGGACAAACATATATTTTCGTGTAGAGGACATCGGGAGAATCATTTTTGCCTCATACAATATATCCCGTTTTCGAAGCATAAGCGAGATACAGGGTGTCAAATGTCATTTTTGAGCAAGATTCTTATGAACGTGGTCAGTTATGTATAACACTTGGTGTATCAATTTTTGGTCAAATCTCAATATTTTTGAGTCCTCTATTATGAAAAGTTGACGAACTCCGAAAAAAAATTCACAAAATGGCGGAAGACCTGCAATGTTCCAATTTTTTCTTGCGGTTGTCAAATTGACTTTTGTTTTCTGAATGAACACAATTTTCTAAGAATTTCTGTGAAAAAATGTTTTCAAAAATCGAACACAAATTTTTTCTTTACATGTCTACAGCAATGAAAAAATTTCACTCGAAATGGATGAAATTTTGTACAATTGTACTTCTTGAATTATCAATCACGAATATGAAAACAGAATTATAAAATATCGAACGGTTTAGTTACTACAGGCATTCAAATGTTTCGTTCAGACCTCTGAAATAATGAAAAAAAAATTGTTTTGAGTTCTAGAGTCAAAATACAGGGTCTTTATAAATGATTATAACAGCGCAGTTGGCTTTGGATTACAGAATACCAATCTCTAACCAATCAGAGCATAGCATGATCACAGAATTCTGTGGTTTGCATAATTCAAAGCCAACTGCGCTGTTACAGTCATTTATAGAATTCCTGTAATTGAATTATTGGCATGTCAAAACATTCTAGATGAATTTATAAAAAAAAATTAGTGAAACTCAGTTGGGACTCGAACCGACGTTGGTATTCAATAGGAAAATGGCACTGTTCTAAGGATAATAATATTCGTTGCCAGGCAACGGTAGTTCGTAGTTCATAGAGTTTGACTTCTGGCTAAATTATTTTCACTGAAATTCAAAAACCAGTCCAACTCTATGAACTAAGAACTACCGTTGCCTAGCAACGAATATTGATATCCTTAGAACAGTGCCATTTCCCTATTTAATACCTACGTCGGTTCGAGTCCCAACTAAGTTTCACTGATTTTTTTTTGTATAAATTCATCTAGAATGTTTTGACATGCCAATAATTTAATTATTTTGACTCTAGAACTCAAAACAATTTTTTTTTCATTATTTCAGAGGTCTGAACGAAACATTTGAATGCCTGTAGTAACCAAACCGTTCGATATTTTACAATTCTGTTTTCATATTCGTGATTGATAATTCAAGAAGTACAATTGTGCAAAATTTCATCCATTTCGAATGAAATTTTTTCATCGCTGTAGAAATGCAAAAAAAATTTATGTTCGATTTTTGAAAAAGTTTTTTCACAGAAATTCTTAGAAAATTGTGTTCATTCAGAAAATAAAAGTCAATTTGACAACCGCAAAAAAAATTGGGACATTGCAGGTCTTCCACCATTTTGTAAATTTTTTTTCGGAGTTCGTCAACTTTTATGATTAGTGGACCCAAAAATACTGAGATTTGACCAAAAACCGTTACTTCAATTGTTATAGATGACTGACCACACTCATAAGAATCTTGCTCAAAAATGACGTTTGACACCCTGTATCTCTATATATATATATATATATCTATCTTTTCTTGGCATTACCAGAAAAGAAAATTCAAAACACCTTAGAATGTTTTAATTCATATTCGAAAGATTTACAGTTCACATTAGAAATGGAGGATATAGATCATGGAGTCCCATTTTTAGATACGAAAGCTCACAGAATAGACAATAAAATCAAATTAAAGTGGTATAGAAAAGAATCATGCTCAAACAAATTTATTAATTACCATTCGAACCATAATGTAAATGTGAAAGTGAACTTCATTAAAGGGATGAAAGAACGAATCATAAAAATTTGTCATGAAGCATTTCAACAAGAAGGATTAAACAACCTATAGTTCATTTCAAAATGATTGGCATCTCGGGCGGCTGTGAGAAGTCGAAAATATGTTGGTATCGGTCCGTTCGGTGAATTTCGATTTGCCGATTTTAGGTTGGTGTTGAAAATATCACTGACTTTGACTTTTCCAAATTTGTAAATAATCTAAGAGTTAACCTATTGAAAATATTTCGAATTTATTTGTTAATATCAGTTTATATACTTGATTTAATCGACAAGTGGATTTAAATATCTCTTAAATCTACTTTGATTTGATTACTGAATTGAAAGAGATTCCTCTCATCTTACTGCAAGGGAACGCCAGGCAGTGTATCGGTGTTAGCAGATATTTCTGCTAGTATTAATGGCATTGCGCTCGTTTTTCAGGTAAACGATCATGTACAATGTGTTTTCTGATTAAGTAAGTTTTAAAATTTCAGATTTCTCCTAGAACTGTCCGAAGAATTTCGGAGAAAAAGTAGAAGGCAAGTTGCTAGAGCCAGAGTTAGCACTGGAAGGAAACCTATTCCACATGATTATACCTTCAAAGAGACATTAAACGACTTTATTTTTTCTAAAATCAAAAACAATGAGTGTATTTGATGGATTTTTACCTAGATGTGATCTAATTCTTGACAGTGGTATCAATGATACGGATTAGCATAAAACAATGAATGGGGAACTATTTCATTAATGGATTACTGAACAATTAATACCTTCTCTGCAGTTATTCGATACAAAGTGTGTCATTATCATGGGTAATGCACCATATCATTCAATCAGAGTTGATTATATACCTACAACTGCTTCTCATAAAAAAGTAATTCGGCAAGGGCTACAAGAACATAAGTTTCCTATAAATGATAAACTTAAGAATACTTGAATCCTTTGTTGGATTTTATAGAAAGTTGAATTGTTAATACAATTTTGATGTTTACTCAAACAGTTATTTTACATGTTATGTTCGCTTCGGAGCACTGCATTCAGAAGATAATTCTAATATGTAAATAAATAGTAAAATGTATAAGTCTATAAGTATTCCACTGTACTTTTAATAATTATTTTCAATGAATCTATGATTGCATATAATATTTTTGTCTCCAATTAACAATAAAATTTTTGAATAATGTTCTGAATGAATTTTCTCAATTTTGTACCGAAGCTTATTTTAGTTTTTCACTGTAAATTGTCAGTTTTAAGCAATGTTAAGTGTGTTCCTTACCCATACGATAAGGATTGAAACAAAATTTTAACTTTTGCTTCCTCTGAATTCCAAACACTCAAAGGAACTTAATCAACTTTTATCTAAAATGACACCGACAAGACCTACAAAAGCTAAATTGACAATCGTTTCCAATAAAAGCCAAAATATTCACCATTTCTCTATTCTAGACTTAGGGAAAACTGTGTGTCATCTTTTGGGGATCTGAAGAAATAGTACTCAATTAATATAATGGATATGTTAAATCAACAAACAAATACTCAATTATTCATATCAAACCTAACCAAGGCATATGAATGAATGAAATCATTATTTAATCTGTGCAATAGTATATTTTAAAACAAGTATGATTTTCATACAAAAATGATAACATCTTGTGGTCCACATGTTTCACTTTAATTTTAACACCTTTGCCACACACACTCGGTTCATATTTTGGCTATTCAATGAAATATTCCTCTTACTAAAACAGACAGAATCGGTGATAAGTTTATTAAAGTTATACAATGTGGTACAATTAATGTACATACTGAATAAATTCTTTAATTTGTGTTTTTGTCTTATTATGTATGACAAATTGGCCCACACCTTTCAAAGTATCAACAAGTTCTTTTTGTTTCGTTTCACCAGTTTGGCTATCTCAGTTGAATTTGAGTTGAACACACTCATTTGAAGTTATAATTACAAATAAATTTGTCAGAGAAAAGACAATATATCTTAATTATCTTCAATAGAGTCTCAATCTTCATCGGTGAATTATATGAATGGCATCTCATTAAAGTACTTTGATAGTTTATAGTTTTGTTTATTGAGGCACTGAGGCAGCGACATAGTAATAAAACCTGAATCCCATTGATTAAACTGGACTGAAATATAAATGACTGTGTTTATTTTTCATAATATTCACAAGTTTAGGGGCTATACCTATTCTTTCTTCGCTCTTTAGCTGCAAATGATGGTAAATACGAAAATTTGTCAATACAGTGTCAGAAATTATATACTGCCGGTAGGTTTAGAGATTTACACAATCCTAATGGTATTTAAGAATCAGGAACATTCTCAAGCTCGGGAATTTGCTTTGGAAAATAAAATTAAATATATTTCTAGGTTATGTTTATTCATTTCCCTTCTCTGACTGATGAACGCACAGAAATTTTTGGTGACTTTTTAGTAACTAGAAATAAAGCCCCGACTGGACTTTCATGGCTTGCTCTGATGACAATCATTTTGAAACGAACTATATATATATTTTTAAGACAGAACTCTTATCCCCAATCTATGATCAACAAATTACTGTATTCTACAAATTCATCTACATTTGACGCAGAACAACGGAAACAAAATGAACCAACAGTAGATAAACATTATGCATCCTTCCCAAACATACCGAACCTAACATCAAAAATAAAATCCATATTCACGGGAGAGAAGGTACAGATAGCGACATATAATCAGAAGACAGTCAAAACATTATATAGTGCTCTGAAAGATCCAATCCCAACACTGATGAAAAGTAATGTAATATACCAGATAGATTGCCGTGATTGCGAAGGAACATATATTGGACAAACCTCACAGTGGCTAAAAAATAAAATAACATTACATAAATCTGATATCAGAACCCACAAAGATAGATGTGCCCTAGCTACACATTCTCATAATAAAAACCATCAAGTTGACTGGGAAAATTGTAAGATATTAAAAACAGAAAGGAATTACCATAAAAGACTTATACATGAAATGATACAGATAAAAAAACACAAGGATACAATAAACATGAAATCAGATACTCAAAAACTAAGTAACATCTACAGCTATTTACTTGAAAAATCTCATGAAGACACATATTATGAAGGCCCATTAGATGAATGAAAATAAAATAAGAAAAAGAAAATAACATTTGTGACGTAAGTCAAACTCGAATTTAATTAAGACAGAAAGAAGGTTGAAAGTTTTGTTAGTTCTCTTTAGGAAAAAAGAAAAATATATATCAATGTATCTAGTCAAACACTACCAAAGATTTTGAAATGATATTTGTATGTGTGTGTTGATATTGATGTGTGAAAGTTTTAGTTTTATTTTATGCGAATGTTGTCGCCGTTTGTTGATTTTATTATACAACCTCACTTTCAGTAAGAACTTAATGTGATAATTGTATATTTCCTTGTAAACAATTCCTGTATTTTCAGAAACCCTGATGAAGCAATAAAATATTGCGAAAGCTTGGTAAAGAGAAAAGAGTACACTTTTACCCTCCAAAATACATAGAGTCTCTACGCCCTTAAAGCATCAATTCTAATACTTAACGAAAGACTCTTAATATAGATATCCTATATATATCTATATATGTTTGTCCAGTTTATGATGAAACACCCTGTATGTATAAATATCATAAATTGAATGTATATTATTTCAATAGAAATTTCGCTTGTTGATCATACAGTGGAATAAATCATAAAAAAAAGTAACAATTGAACAAAATATGATATGCGGGGGTTTTGTATGATACAGAATCCAAATATCCTATTATTTTTGAGATTACTAGTAGAGGGCGCCTCATACAGGTTGTTATTGTGAGTAGGTTACTTAAGCTTCTAGACAATTTGCGTGCATCATAACTTTTCGATGCGTTTTTACCGGAAACCGTTGGTCCTAGCGACTTCATCAAAATTTACCTTTTTGAAGAGAAGAACATGAAAGTTATAAAAAAAACCAAATAAAAAAATAAATTTTAACACCCTGTAGGAAGCAGTTTCGGACATATATTCATGGGACCTTTTTTTCATATTTTATAGCTTTCTATCGCGTGACACTATGCATGGTACTTTTTTCCTTGGCATCCTGTGTATAACACTAATCATAATGCGGCCCATACACAAGCTACTTTTTCGGCGTTCTGGCAGCCAGCGTTTTGCGAGCGTCCTAGACGCTCGTGCAATTTTGACCACACACAAGCGTCTCAGTAGCTCACCGTTCGCTGACGAGAGATCGAGTTATACGATCAGTCTCTGCCAAATTTTCACCATTTTTATAGTGAATTTTAATAATTTCAATGCGTTCTTGCAACATGTATCGTTCCATTTTTATTGATGGCGTAGTCCCTTTATAAGTTATGTTAATGTTTGAAAACATCAACGTATGTAGAGCTAGAGGAAGCCATTTGGCATTATTTTTCGTACATAAATGTCACAACTGATATTTCAAGTAACAATAAGAAGTTTTTGAAAATGAATGCAAATTAGGTGTTTTATATATTCTCGAAAAAGACACGTAATTTCAAACATTCTTTATGTTATTCATCGATCTTAGCAGAGTGTTCGCTTACTGGTCGATTTTAGGAAATGAAACCTCCCGGTTGGCCAAACGATTGAACTCTTTTTGTACCCGACTTTTCTGTAGCTCGTAACTTTTTGTATTTTTTACGGAATGAGTCTCGGAGGCTTTTTATTTTTTTCTTTACGAAACCAATATCGCATTCATCGTTATATTGTTTACATAAACTTACAATTCTTCGTAGGCTTCATTCTTTAGTGTTCTGTTCGAATATTCCTTGCTCTTAATCATCCACAAAGACTTATTCTTTTTAAATAGTTCTATAAAATTTGTAAGGAATTCTTCTGAATGTGGAAATCTTGCATGATTCTCTGCCATTCTAGACGCTCTCACACACACACACAAGCGTTTTTCATGCGTTTCGCCGGCTATCTTGACGCTAAAATCAAACACGTTTGATCTTGGCGTCCGGCGTTGCGTCCAGCTCGGCGACTCGCCAGCCAGCGTGGCAACGGATAGACATACACAGGCGTTTTTCGGGCTACTTTTGGGCGTTTTGGTCGCTTGCGGTGACGCTAGCTGCCAGAACGCCGAAAAAAGTAGCTTGTGTATGGGCCGCATAAGTTAAATACACTGCGCAAAAAAATTAACGCACATTATGAAAATCTTAAGTTTATTCTACAGCTCAAGATGTTCTCAATGATAATTATTTTTATCAGAATTATGCATGCATATGTTATCCACTTTCAACGTTTCTCTTCAATACAGATGTTTTTTCTCCAGCAGGAATAAAAAAGATGAGATTATCAGATTTTGAATGTATTTGGTCCATTCTGAAATCAGTTGTTATCGATCAATTCTGGTGATCAATAGTTTCTTTTTCGTTTGATTTTCTACACTCGATCGCTATGCAACGCGAAACACGCAATTTGACCCAAGAGGAATGTGCCCAAGCGGTAGTTTTGCGAGAAGAAGAGTTGACATACACAAGAATTGCAGAAAGGTTTGGAGTTTCCCATACAATTGTGTCGAGAATGTTGCAGATTCTACCTCTATCATTGTGACCTACGTTCCCTTGTATACAGACGTCCACATCAAAGATATGCTCAGTGCAATTTCCTGAATGCTACAGGGAAGGATCGATTATGGTATGGAAGGAATATCTTTCACTGCTCGCACAGACCTAGTGGTCGTTGATAATGGAGCTATGAATGCTGATAGGTATATAAGTAACATTCTTGAAGAGCATGCTGTGCCATTTGCCTCATACATTGGTGAAAATTTCATTTTTATGGACGATAATGCCAGACCCCATCGTGCGCGCATCGTTCAGGAGTACCTTGAAGTCTCTCGAATGGAATGGCCAGCAAAAACTCCAGATCTCAATCCCATTGAGCAGGTTTGGGACGACCTCAAAAAAAGGCTGAGTAGTTCAGAAAATCATCCAGCTACTCTTAATGACTTAGGAATCCAACTATTGTGTATGTCCGCCCTTCTTCTCGCAAAACTACCGCTTGAGCACATTCCTCTCGATCCTCTCGGGTCAAATTGCTTGTTTCGCGTTGCATAGCGATCGAAAGTAGAAATTAAACGAAAGAAAAACTATTGATCTCAAGAATTGATCGAGAACAACTGATTTCAGAATAGAGCCAATACATACAAAATCTGATAATCTCATCTTTTTTTATTCCTGCGGGGAAAAAACGTCTGTATTAAAGAAAAACATTGAAAGTGGATAACATATGCATGCATAATTCTGATAAAATAATTATCATTGAGAACACCTTCAGTTGTAGAATAAATTTGAGATTTCCATAATGTGCGTTAATTTTTTTGCGCAGTTTATAATGGGAATTGAATTTCATTTCAGTATCTGATTTACCAGAGGGCAATCAATATGGTATACAAATAATAGCTGTATCCTACGACGATCAGCAGGCAGTCAGCGAAAAAGTAGCTGTCAATATACCAGAATACAGAAAAGTACAAGCAATTTCCACTGGCATTATTGCTGGTCTAGCTTTACTGGTTATAGTCTTTTCAGTAGTCTACTACCTGAAATCCAGATGGTGGAAACAAAAACAAAAAGAGCAAATGTTGGAGAAGAACGGAAATCTTATTAAACGCTAGCAGAGAAACAACCAATTGAAAGTGAGGAGTGAAACCATCTGGAATAATAACAAGAATTTATTTATTTGACTATAAATAAACCCGAGTAGGTAAAAAACGTGAATCAAAATGTTGCATTGTATAATTGTTTTTGTTTATGTACATTGTAGATCGGAATGTTAAATATAAGATGAGAACATTTATGGCCATCAATATGTCAATCCTTGAAACTTTTGCTTTTTTTTTATTGCGGAAGAAAAATTAGGGGGACTACCAATAACCAACTTTAAGGGATGTTGACTCATGTTACGAATTCATATAAATTGAGGTTTTCCTCATAGAAGGGAGTTGTTGCAATCCTAAAAAACCATTTTAGTGATCTTATTATTCTCGCTGAATTAAATAAAGTTGATTTAAATTATGTTATTTATTATCAACTATCACGTGACTGCGAACGCCAATCAGAGGTAATTGACGTCACTCTCCAGGTATTGTCATTGCAAATTCGAATGTTCGGTGCTCAGATCAACAAAATACATTCATAGGCCGGGTTCCACAAAACTCCAATCAGCTTGATTATTGAAATGTCATCATTTCTCTGCAATTTTCAGTTCATTTTTGACATAAACCATCGACTTACTTCAATATAAACGATTTGATGGCCAATCAAGCTTTGTGAAACCCACGGTTCTGTGACTTGAACCTTAGTAAATATATAATATATCATATCTATGATTCGAACTTACGAAGTTGAAAGCTGAAAGAGAACGGAATACCTAGTTCGTTACAAGAACGATAATCTACAATTTTCTTTATAATGGAGATAGGATTCATCAAGGGTAAAAGAAGTAACTTACCGAAGATAGACTCCCTAATGGTCGCAGGTTTCTTTGCTGAAAACAAGGATTTTTGTGCAGCGGAGCTTAAAAACGTGAAATTGTCTTTGTAAGTAGCAAACTTTTAACTCATATTTATTATTACAAATAAAAGAAACACCTCATTCAGCATTTACAGACCGACCTATTCATTTTGAAAGCTTAGATTGAACTTTTCCACAAGGGATCAGGCAAAATTAGTTCGCTTTGACAGAAGTCAAAGTATGTTCACTGAATAATGACGTAATCATCAGAACGTGACAAAATTGAGCATTTCCGCGGGAATTTTGAATTGTCTTTTCCTTTACTCATTTTTATTGGCAATTACTATATTTTCAAGGAAAAAATAATTTTTTCGTGTTTGTATAGGGTTTATCTTTAAAATAAAATAAATTCCAAAAAGTAGTCAACATCCTTATTAGAAGTATTGAACAGAAAATCGAAAAACTAACTTCAGAATAATGTGCCCAAAATGCGGGATCTTCAGTCTTAGATAATTTTATGACATGAGGTTTCAATAAACTATGGTGCTTTTGGGTAGGTAATGAGTAGGTACGCATCAGAAAACATTTTTTTTTTAAATTTAAAAATATTTTTATTTTTCACCAATGGCATCCTTTTATGGACCTCAGTCTGAATAAATTTAGTGAAAGAATGGTACGCCGATGCTTTTGTCAAATTTTAAATTATTTTCTTGATCCCTACATAATTTACAGAAAGAATGGTCTTCTGAGATTTTCATCTGCGACGAATACTTTCTGAGGTAAAAAATAAAATGCTATTTCATCGAACAGAGATACGAAACTCTTTGATAACTTCCGATTCGTAGTTTACCTCAAATCTATAACTTTTTGGCCTGAATTTCGACATGAATTTATTTCAGACATAACACTTATGACCGAAAAAAAATGAAGGTATGTAGGAGGATATCGAAGATTAATTACACATTACACAATGTTCAATTCAAGCTACTTTCATGTGCAATTCTCATGGGCAACTGAATATAAGGCATTCAGAAGCAATACGAGTAATGCCAAAACTCTACTGTAACATAGAAACATATAGTCCGTTCACGAAAGGTCGAGGAGTCAGTTGGCAATGGAAATTTGGCACATTCCACTGTGTATATTGAAATTTTAGGTTATGTTGTTCATTTTCTTGTCAAATTGATACGAATTGTTGTAAATATTGCATAAAGTTCTTTGATAACTCGCAAGCTCTTCGGACGAGGCCGGGTACATTCGCAACGTTTACTTTATTTAACGTTATGTCAGCAAATACTGCCAACTTCAGATGAATAAACAAACGCCTGCTATGCGCTCAAACTTTAGTGAACGGACTATAGAAATTTAAATTAGGTGAAATGTATCTTTCGTACAAAATATGAGTGTTTTTCCATTAAGAATTCAGACACAATCCATATTGAGATCGAAGGAAAAAACTTGTACTCAAACCGGTAATTAATATAGCGACTAATGGTCTCAAATCATTAATTGCTGTCCTTATTGAACTTGTCGTTTAAATAAAACTATTACTTGTCAGCTTAAAAAATATCTATTTGAATTATGCGATGCCCTAACTCACTCAAGACTATTGTCGATTAATTGACGTAAAAAGTATAAGACTTTCATAATTAATACTACCAAACCAGTTTATCGTATATTTACAATATAGCTAATGTCAAACTGATAATTTTTCGACCAGTATTTTTCTCTGATTTATTTCAAAGATAAGATTGACCGACGACAGCCAATACCTTACTAGTAAGGTAGTGCGACAGCCCAATAATATTATTTCAGTGCTCTATTCGAATAAAGGAAAGAATAAATGAATGATCTGGAAAAACAAATTTATTTTCCAAATAAAATTGAAATGTTCTTCAAGAATACGTTTATTTTTATTCAAATAACATTATTTAAATTATTTTCAATTATGCGAGTTCACATAAAAGCCAATGATTCATACGAAACAAAAAATGCAATAATGTATTTTCAACGAAAAAACAATTCAACAGTCTATATTTTACACGATATATCTATCTATCATTATTTACAATTATTTACAGATTTTATGATATGGTGATGAATCGATTCATATGAGAGTTCCATTTGTTATGGAATGAAGACTAATAGTTTATCATTCATCATGAAAAACAGTGTATTGGACAACTTTTCAATGAGGTATATGGATATTACAGACGAATTTCAATTATAATCATGGTAATTTTATTTTTGTGCGAATGGAATGGAACTTAACCTTGGTATTGAACTTAAGAATCAGTTGAAATCATCCTAGAATTCTTGATCGAATTATCGAAAAAGGATATTCAGATTACAACGATTCATTAAATCTTAAATTGAAATGAAAAATGCATTTTGTATAGTGCATTACTTAATATACAGGTTTGAAAATTCACATCGAAAACAAACGATATACAAAGCATCAGTTAGAGAATATTTCCATTCTGTTGAATGGTTATACAGGTTTGAGAATTACTTAAGATATTCAATGCATTAGAGTGAGTATTTTGCCGTGCAGTTGGACAGTGGCATACTGGACATGTTTACACGCTATGTTTCGCTTTCGTTTGACGCTATGGATGGTCCAATGAACAAATAATATGGTTGTCCCTCTCAAATCTACTAACATCGGCAATCCGACGCATTGAGTAAATGCGTCAGGCTGAGCGTAATAATCGATACGAGTACTGCAGGTTCCTTACCACCTTGGTCGATTAAGCCACTCCCAACGATAAGAGAGAGACCAAACTACAATATTCCAGTCGCTCGTTTATTTAGAGAGTCTTCAGTTTAACACGGCAATTTCTATTTTTCCGAGTCAATTTTCCGAACCTGTATGAAGGATTCGACATTTGAAGTGTAACCTTTTCAAAAGGCCATATATTCTGTTAGGAAAATGATTTTCATTTTGTTTATGTATGGAACATGTGAATATAAACAAATTTATCCACAACTATTGAACAATTCACCCATTGTACCGGGTTTTTCACTATAATTTGACCCCCCCTTTAACTTTGTTACTAAAGGAGATACAAAAAAATGTTTCGTATAAAAGTTTCACGAAATTAACTGAGGTTTTTTTATATGAGTCCAGAAACTGAAATATATACAGGGTGACCAACATATTGATGGCAACTTCATTTTTTCAAATGGAACACCCTGTATATTTTTCCATATTTGGTTAGCTCTTTTACCCCTGATTTCTAATATGTAACATATGTTGGTTTATCTTTCTTATTCTGAGCACCACAGAGTTTCAAATTTCAATAACCATCTGGCATAGCGTTTTGGAAGTTCGTGAATATTTAAGTGGCCAATTTGATCTTTGGATTGGTAATGGACAATGGTGAACCCATTTCATGGCCACCAAATAGTCCCGATTTAACACCGTTGGGCACATTTTTATAGCTGTTCCTGAATAAAAAAAAATACTTCAGCAATAATGACAATCAATGAAAGCAGAAATTAATATTAATGATATAAAATCAACCAATATTAAACCCATAATTCGGAACTAATCCCGTCAACGTACTAAGAATAATGATAATATTGTAATGATTAGAAAAAAATTTTGAAGCTTTAATTTATGATTTGAATCAGAGCCATAATAATGCTATCAAAAATAGTCTAAACAACTTGAGACAACTGCGTATATGAACTTATTCTTACCATACTACTATAATTTATAATTTTTCATTGGTTAAGTAATTGTTAAGTAATCTTTCTAAAATAATACTTTTAAGTAGATTGTTTGGATATAAAGAATTTCGTAGGTAATTCACATATTTTTTATTCGTTGTCATCATTTCAAAACTTTGAAACTCTGAAAATTGAAGAGACACATCCACATACGCATTTATATTCCAGATCAGGAGGAAATATCCTATCAAAAAAAGGAAGAATATACAGGACAGGGTGTCCCATTTAAAAAAATATAGTTGCATTGTTGTTCACCCGGTATATCTTATCTTCCCATTGACGTTATTATAACTCCAAAAATGAGCATTTTCAGTAAACGCACTCTACCACTTGTAAAATGATTACAGATCTTGGCAGGTGGTTCTTAAAATTTGAAACTCTGTGGTTCTCAGAATAAAAGAGATAGAGCAACATATGTTACATATTCGAAATCAGGGGAAAAAGAGCTAGCCAAACATGGAAAAATGTGCAGGGTGTTTCATTTGAAAAAATTAAGTTGCGATCAATATGTTGGCCACCCTGTATATATTTCAGTTTCTGGACTCACATCAAAAAACCTCAGTTGATTTCGTGAAACTTTTATACGAAACATTTTTTTGTATCTCCTTTAGTAACAAAGTTGAAGGGGGGGTCAAATTATAGTGAAAAACCCGGTACATCTGTTTGCTTGGCCATAATAATACCCATTAATCACAAGTGAATAATGAGTTACTATTCTGAAGTACCCCATCTAACAAATATGGTCAGACTTGTCAATCAAGGGCCAAATTTACCATAATTTCATCAATTAAAGCGATTTTTATTACAAAATATACAAGGAAAAGTTTTCCAAAATTGTGTTATGTGTCAACTTGACTTTTTCCACACTTGCAATAAAAAAGTCTTGTCACAGACGCCAAATCTTCTATAAATATTCAGTAGTCGTGGATAAAGTATAGTAGGTATGCTACTCGCGTATAATGGCTGTTATTCACTCGAAACCTAAACTTAACCTCGTGAATAATAGCTATCATTATACACTCATTGCATAATATACTATTTCAGAATCAATTCATTTTGTCTCGATATGACAACCTTTCACTGTGGATATTGCCCTGTCAAAAATCGAATCGTATTTTAGCCCACTCACGGACAATGGCTTTCTTCAGCTTCTCGAGGCTGGTATATTTTTTAGCAAAAATTATTCACTGGATTCATGTCTGGTCCATTCGGGAGCCACTGTGTGGTCGAAATAAAGTTCGGAACGTTGTTTTTCAACCATACTTGCTTCTTTCGCGCTATGTGGGTCGGTGCAATCTCCTTTTGGAACATCTATGGTCAGCGACCGGAATATTTGTCTGCCACGGTTTTGAAGCAATCTCAAGAACACTTTCCTGATTAAATGTCGTATTATCTTCAATCACATGCTCAATGAAAACTATTGGGGAGCTCCCATACGCGGTTACAGCGGTCTAAAACATGATTTATGGCAGTTGCTGTTTTTTGGTAGCCAACCGATGATTCAGATCATCATATGAGCGGTTTGCCAGGTGAACTCTATCGTTCTTGGAGTTTACAAATTGCTCAAGTGGACAAATTTTCTTGTCAGAAAACACGATGTTCGGAAATCCTCCACTTCCTGCCAAACGAAGCAAATCCTTCACGCTCTCAAGTCTTATAACTCTTTTTTGCGTTAACTGTTAGCAAAATGCTTTTGTAGGCTTCTAAAAAACACCTACAACTATCACTAAAAAACTTTCAAATAGCTGATATCACTGGGGCAAGTGCGTCGATGGCTTGAAACTGGTTACACTTCGAGTGCCGGACCCTGTTTTCACATTTAAGTGAATGAGTTCTTTATAAGTAGGAACATCGGGATCATCTTCTTTGCATACATGATATGATTCAGGCAATAATGAGGGTGATGTAAAATATTTATGCTCGATTAGAACTGAAAAGTAATATTTTTCAGCAATTATAAAACAAAAATTTTTTTCGAGAATTTTCTACAAAATCATTACCAAGTCGGTTCATATTCGATGTATCCTGGTAAAATCCTGAATATCTCAGGTGACTAAAAATTGCCCGATACACATTTTGGCTTCGGAATATTCATATATTCGAATCACTGACACCATCACTATTTTACCGGCATATGACATCATCATTGTTCGCTGCACAAATATGTTGTGGATGAGCCAAAAAAAGTTTTCCGTTATCACAAACACAAAGCTGGTATATTTCGTGTGTCTTCGATGCAGTTGGCCTACTTGTTGAAATGGCGGTCGGTAGAGCTGGCATCAAAATTGAACTGGATTCTAAGTTGATGGATCCCACTTCTGACTTGAGAGTTATGTCATTGAATGATAGTAGATTGATTTTTCCGCCTCTGGATTCGATGTTTACACCCTGGGGTGCTTTTACATGTAGGGATCCTGTTGGTGATTCCAGTCTGAAACGAAAAAATCTTCAGATAACAAAGAAGGTACGTAGCTCAAGCATTAAACTCAATCTCTTATCTAGCAATCAGTGCTATCGAACATTTTGAATCTGCATATTTTAGGATACAGAAATTCCACTGCAGAAATGATGTTGAATTATTATGAAAAAGTTGAAGAATTCTTTGATTTATTGATGATGATTTTTTTAGTAGAGAAAATGTGAGTTGCATAAGTCGGTATTAGTTATCGTTCAGAATTTATATTTCAACATACCTCTTTCTGCTCTCTTCAAGATATGATCGGTTTGAACCCGAATAGTTTAGTTCAGTTTAGTTCAACAAAGGGATTACAGTTCACTACGACTTTAAGGTTTATTGTGCCCCCTTACAGAGCTGTTTTGGTCAAACCCTTCACAGCTCGCCTACCAGTCTCAGAGATCTCATGAAATTCAATATCTGTGAAGGCTTCAACGGGGCTAGTTCCTCACTCTAACAAGTTTTTCGCCCAATGCATTTTCTCCTTAGGCTCGCAATGCCAAAGCATTCCGTGACTACATGAATGAGTGTTTCTTCCTCCTCCGCACAGAACCTACACTCGCTAGTGTCCGATAATTCCATCCTCAACAGGTGCTTCCTGAGGCGACAGTGTCCTGTAAGAAAGCCAGTGAGGAGGTGTAATTGCTTCTTACCAAGATCCAGATATCTCTTGGATCCCGCTGTCTCAAAGTTCCGAAGGAACTCAGTGGAAAGATCCATCCCTGGGAGATTCCGCCAGAGTTTTTTCCTCTCGGCTTTCTCCTTCTCCAGAAACTCCTTCTTATAAAGGTACATTCACATACACCACAGAAGGGGTCTAGGCCAATGAGTGACATTCGTGCGCCCTCTTTGCCAAGTGTATTGGCCTCTTCCTTTCCCTTGATTACCGAGTGGCCGGAAACCCAGATTAAATATAACCTGAATAAGTACCTAGTCAAATATTGAATTTATTTAGTGAATGAATTTGATATCAGACTTAAACAATACATCTTGAAAATAAATGACTGAAACTATGGTAAATTGAATTTGTAACGTGCGATGAATATACAGGTTCAGAAATTTACATCTGAAACATTCCATATTCGATGCATAAGAGAGAGAGTAGGTATTTTGCCGTCCAGTTGAACTGTGTATTCGACAGATTTACGTACTATATTTCTGACGGGATGGATAGTCCCATGAACGAAAAATATGGTTGTCCCAAATCGAGTAACACGGGCATCCTGACGCATTGAGCCAATGCGTCAGGCTGCGCGTAATACTCGATTCGAGTAGCCTAAGTTGCCTAACATACTGGTTCATTCAAGCCACACGCAACGATAACACCAAAAAACTGCATAATCCGCGTAGGACCATTAATTCCTGTCCGAAACGTAGCACGTGAATTTTTCGAATATGCCACTGTTTAACTGTACGGCCAAATCCTCTATAATGCATTGCATATCGTATGATGTGAATATCCAAACCTGTATATCAGCTTTATACAGGTTTACAATCTTATAGGCAAATCAAGCTAAGCGATACGTCCTCTTGTGACTATCTGAGTAACCTTCAATATTGACATGATTCTTTCATTTTGCATTGTGTTGTCGTGATTTATGTGAATATTCAACATTATTTATAACTTTTTTAGTCTAATTAATTCAAATCGCTATTGTTCAGTTCCTCAGTGTTCTTCCTGAGAAAAAAAGAATTCCAAATAATTTACATTTCTATGCCTTTCCTCAAACTAGGGATAAATTTCGTGTTTGGGTAGAAGGAAAATCGAGGAGTAAAGTGACAAAGTGTTGATTGATCGACGAAAAGCATGGTAATTGAAACTTAAAATCGGTAAACCAGTCACAGGAAATATGAAAGTTTACTCCTTGTATTTTGTAGATGACGATTATTTTTATCGAGGTGAGTACGGATTAAACAAAACTTGTAGGTTAGATTAGATTTATGTGGTTACTCGTTTACAGATCCCAGTTCATAGGGTAGTTTTTGAAAAATACTGCTATGCCTACCAGAAATCTTCCTGTTGGATTTGCTACCAGAAAGGAGGAGCAACCGGAATATTCTAATTATAGTAGAATAACTGAAAGGTTGAGACAAGAAAGTCTCAACAAAGAAAAACCCACTGACGAATGCCCTTGTGAAGAGAAAAAGTACTGTTTGAATATAATAAAATGAAGTAAAATCAACTGTTCAACAAACAAAATTGTTTTCCTTAATTTCCTCAACATCCTTTCAACCTAATTCATCTTTCACTATGGCTGAAATGAATTGAAACACATTATGACACCCACCTTTTTCACAAAAAATAAAAATATAACATACACAGTAATACACTCGTACACTATAAATTTCTGACATTTGATATATTGATGAAAAATCCAAATTTTAATGAAGCACATATACACATAAACAATACAATCAAATCCTCCCATGTCAATATTGCATTCCTATTTTCAGATGCCTATACTCAGATAGAAAATGCACCGTTACCTATCTATTTTTCGGACTATAACATAATATTGATGGAATATCGAGGGCCCTTTGATGAGCAAATCGAGATACCTTATCATTTTCACACGAGTTTTTTGTTTTCGTGCTAAAATGAATCATTTTACCATTTGTATGAAACAGATATCGAAGACGACAACTTGATTTCAAGATATCTCCGGTCTACCTCATAAACTCAAAAAGACTCACCTCAAATCTGATTCAGCTCTAACTAAAGTTGTTTGTACGGAGCCTGTGAAGCTGGTTCCACCCTCTCCAGATACTCTCAAACTATCAGCTCCGACTAGCACTTCCTGGTCGTCCACCGAGAACAGAAGAACACCCCGGTCGTCCATGATTTTGAAACTTTTCGCTAGACATTCAAAACGATCATCCCCTGCGAATAATACAAATAATGATGATTTGTTTATGCGAGATTGAAAATGTATCCATTTTTCTTATAGTATAATACAGGTTTGGAAATTCATATCGGAAACATAATATGAAATTTAACGCATCAGAGAGAAAATTTGGCGGTACAGTTGAACAGTGATATTTTCAAAAGATTTATGTGCTACGTTCCGGACAAGAATGAATGGTGCTATGCGGATTATTCAGTTGTTTTTGTCTTATCGTTGGGGGTGCCCTAAATAAACCAGTATGGTAGGCAACTTAAGGTAGGTACTCAATTAGAGTAATACCTACGCACAGCTTGACGCATTGACTCAATGCGTCGATTTGAGAGAGACAACAATATTATTGATTCATTGGACCATCCATCACGTCAGAAACATAGCACGTGAATCTCTCGAATATAACACTGTTCAAATGGACACCACAATAAACTCTCTACAGCATTGAATATCGTATGTTTCCGATCTGAATTTTCGAACCTGTATAATACTAATGTCATTAGGATTAGGATTTCATGAAAGAGATTGAAATAATCTTCAAATATTGTGAGTTTTCAAAATAATTTTTGAGACATTGTCAGTTGCACAAAATGCGTTTTCGATAACGCAAGTGAATGTAGGTATACGAAATTAAAGCAGATTTGATGCCTCAAGAATTGTGTAAGGAACTTATTGTGTTCATTAACTTTCATTTTTTGTTTTTGAGTTAAAGTGTGCCTACTCGACTACTCACGTCAAATTTTGTTTTGTTTATAATTATCTGTAATTTGGATCATATAGGAATTATTTCTCGATTCAATCCTTATTGTAATAATAATAATAATAATAATAATAATTTATCGATTGAAATCAATCAATATAAATCTTTTACTTTGGAGCTAATCTCATCAACTTTCAAAGTAAATACAAGAAGTCATATCATCCAGAACACGCTTAGATATCTAGCTATTTCGCCCTATTGGGGCTCATCGGTATGAATAAAAGCTCTGAATTTTTTCAATTGTTTTATATCACATTTTGATAGATGAGAAGATATCCAGACATTGATTTTGTTTTGGTGGTCCTAGTTAGTGAACGAAAAAAAGATAAATATTGAGTAGTGAAATAACAATCCAATATTTCCGTATGTCAATGTTTTTCAATTCTGCTGCTAACTACGGAAAGAGAAAAGTTAATTTGAAGTTACCCTGAAGCTGAAATTGATAACATGGAATCCCCACAAGTTTCAATAAGAATTTCAAATCGATCAAATGAATCTTAGTTTTGCTTCAATACACTTCTATAGTTTGAACAGTTATTTCGTTTATTATTTCTGCCAAGAGAGTGCAAATATTTTTATGGTCTAGAGCGCTTTTCTCATCAGGCTATCCGAATAAAAAGAATAACTTACCTAGAAAAATAAAATTCTCCAAATATCCATCTTTATTTCTCGTTGATAAAGTTAAATTCATACTAGATTCTATAACTATTGGCTGACCATATCTTGATTTTATACTACTAGCTAATAAACTATCCAGCACGAAAGCTCTTCCTTCTAATCTTATTCCACCGTTGACTATTTTCAGATGACCCATACCCTCCTGGAAAATAAATGTTCATTTAGATGTTATCCAATATATTTTTGAATACGACGTATAGTCCGTTCACGAAAGGTTGAGCCGTCGTCGGTTGGCTATGGAAATTTGGATTATTCCACTGTGTATATTGAAATTTTAGGTTATGTTGTTTATTTTCTTGTCAGATTGATACGCAATGTTCTCAATATTGCTCAGAGTTCTCTGATAACTTGCAAGCTCGTCGGACGAGACCGGGTACATTCGGCAACGTTGACTTTATTTCACTTTATGACAGTAAATACTGCCAACTTCAGATAAATAAAGAAACTCCTACTATGTGCTCAACCTTTCGTGAACGGACTTATAGGCTATTTTACGTTTTTGATTCTGCGAAAATACAGCGTCATAGATGTCGACTGTCGAGCTATGTACAGGGTGGTCAGAATTGGTGATCCCTGAACTACAACTTTCAAACTCTGTGAGATAGAGAACAATGAATGGCACATTGCAATCATCTTTTTTCGCACAACTCATTTTGCCTTCAACCGCATTGCTGTATCGTCTTTTGTTTTCCAACTTTAAGCCAAAATTGATGGCCTAAACTAAGTTTTGCTTTGGGGTTTCCTTTTGATTTATTACATCAATTTTGTAGGATATGTTCACGGCCTACTGATTATATATTTGAGTTCGAAAAACTGATGGGACGAGGCCAAAAGAATGGACTATCAGTTTGATATTATGCCGACGTTTCGGTTTATTTCTAGAGTTCCAGATCCCTGACGAAGGTTTTAAATGAACCGGAATGTCGGCATAATATCAAATGAATAGTCCTTGCCTCTAGCTTCATCCTGTCACTCTTAAAACTTTGATGGATTTCTCTTTTTTTAAGGAAACAATAATTTTTTTTCACTAAAAAATATAGACAGTTTTTTTCTCTTTTTTAGCTCAGAATTTTTGGTGGGATAGCTAGAATTTAAGGGGGGGTTAGGCAAACACTTACCCTCTTAGCGTCGCCACAGATACATGGGCGTTAAATGACATGTTTTATATTTTTGATACGAGAAAAAAACAGTTCTTATTTTGAAGTGAAAACTAATTATTGTTTTCATAAGAAAAAGCAAAATTTGGTGCTATAAATTGGGAAGGAAACCCCTTAGTAAAAATTAGTTGAAGCTCCTGGATTTATATCAAAAAAGTTTCTACAATATAATGTATTTGATTCAACGTCATTGCATAAACAGAAAATGAGATAATGACCGAAGTTGAAATTGACAAAATATCAATTTTGGCTTATAAATCGATAACAGAAGAAGATAGAGCAACGTCGTTAACGGCATAAGGAGTTTTTCGAAAAAAGAAGACCGTAATGTGCCATTAATTTTTCTCTTTCTCATAGGGTTAAGAGGTGTAGTTCAGGAATCATCAATTCTGACCTCCTTATTCAATAGAAAGCGAATTGGACCTAAAACTGAGCCCTGCGAGACACCAGATAGTACAGTTCGCGAAATTCACGATTGGACAAAAAAGTTTTTATTCAACACAACAGCATTCTCTTCCATTTCGTATTTCACCACTTTGTGTTTTTCACTTGAAGAAATCGATATTTTTAATTCCGAGTTATTCGACAAAAATATCTCCCAAATGAATGAAGTCCCGACTCTGTCAATTTCATAGATACCTTCCTCATCATTTTGTTCATTACGAAGTAAATATTCCGTGAAGTTGCAATAGAAGTTCAAGGTAATTACTACCCCGACTGAAACTAAACAACAAGGTGGCGAAATTTTAATGGGCACGAAATTTGAATCAGAAAGAAGGCCAGCTACCACTGTTGCTCCTCAATTAGACAGGTTTTAATAGGGAAAATTACAAAAACCCATTTTTCTTCCGCCTTTGCAGTCATAACAATGGCGAATCCTTATCTAAAGACCGCAGGTTATAATTACCAGCCGAAATTACATGAAACGCTCTTTTAAGGGATATTATTTCGCTAATTTGTTTTGTTTTACTCCTCGAAAATTCGTTCAGCAATCATCTCTGTTCTCTACTCCATCTTGCGATTATCTGATAGTCTGCCAAGATGGAAAAAAAGCTTTAATGAAAGAAGACCTTTTTATAATTTCGAAGATGGATTATTTACTGGCTGAATCGTGGGTAGCGAAAGTCGATAATATCACTCTGTTATGAAAAAATTAAAAATGAAAAATACCCTGACGTGATGTCAAAATCTACTAAAGGGTTTTCCAATAAAGAGTGTTATTTTGAATAGCCTATTCCGGTAGATGTCACGTTTGAAGCTGTCATTTATTGACATGTTGACAAGTAGAAAGTACGCCATCAATGAAAAAAAAAATAAAATGGAACGATACACGTTTCAAGAACGCATTGAAATTATTAAAATTCACTATAAAAATGGTGAACATTTGGCAGAGACGGTTCGTAAAGCTCGAACATTTTTGGGTCGTCGTGAAGCACCTTGTCGGGTCGCAAAAATGAAATTGGTGGAAAAATTCGAGCTGTTGGGAGAAGTTAGTAATGTGAAGAATGAAACCCGTGCACGTCGCTCAAGAACAGCCGAGAATATTGCTTTTTTGAAAATGAGGCTGGAGCAACAGTTACGGTGAATGTATTGTGCTATCGAGAGATGATCAATGATTTTTTATGGCCGAAATTGGATAGTATTGCTCTGAGCAACGTTTACTTTCAACAACACGATGCTTAGTGCTACACAAGCAATAAAACCATTGATCATTTGCAGGAAAAGTTTCCGGTTCGTGTTATCTCTCGAAGAGGTGATCACAATTGGCCACCGAAATCTTGTGATTTAACACCTTGCGACTTCTTCCTTTGGGACCACGTGAAAGAGAAGATCTACGCCAATAGCCCAGCGTCAATTCAAGACCTCAAAGATAGAATTCGTGAGGCTTTCGAGGACATAGGGCAGCCACTTTGCGATATGGTTATAGAAAATTTCATTAAAAGGATATGGTCCTGTGAGCGTAGTCGTGGTGGTCATTTGCCTGATGTTATTTTCCACTATGCCGTCAATACGGCATAGCTTCTGCTTTAAGATGAAAGGAACATGTGATAATTTATATTGAAAAATTGCTTTTTTCTTTGAATATCAAAATAACACCTCTTATTGGAAAATCCTTTACATATTGTTCATAATGTGAAAACGATAATTCAAATACTTATACAATACTTTCAATCGAAAATGCATAGACCGAAACTTAGAAAGAATATATCAAGGGTGTAACATAGTCACCATTCTGATAGTAAAGTTGCTATTAAAGCACTGAATTCCTATGTCATCCACTCAAAGCTGATTGCCGAAGAAAATTCAATGAAGTATGCAAGTACGGAAAGATTTCTTTAGTCTGGATACCCGGTCACTCGGGAATCGAAGAAAATTAAGACGCTAATACACTAGTCAAAAAGGGAGCTCAAACGCAACACTTTTCTGTGGCATAGGCTAATGCACTCATATTGGATAGAGTCTAAAGAAGGGAAAAATCGATAGGGAAGAATCCTTCGGAGATGGATAATTCCGAAAAGTTCCTTCGGAGCTTTAAAACTGCAAGCTCCAAAAAGTACTTGACTCCCAGTAAGAATATGTAACGCCTTCTCATTGGCTACGTAACAGGACTCTGGGAAGCATATGATGAGAATTGGCCTAGCAGAAACTGGCCAGTGTAGATTTTGTGGTGAGGAGGAGGAAACTCCGGTTTCTCGGTGCCTCGGCATTGTGAGTCTGCGAAAAGTCTTGGGCACGAGAATTATGGAAGAAACGCAAATCTAGTCGCTTTGAATCCCTCTCAGGTATAAGAGTTCATTACGGTTCTGGAACTGGTGAACGTGCTGTAGAGTAGCAGAAAATGGATTATTCACTGGAAGAATGGTGGGTAAAGAAAACCGATGATACCACTCTATTATGACAAAATAAATATTGAAGAAAGCCGTGACGTGAAGTCAGGAGTTACTACATATACACCAAATTGTGAAAACGACCATTCAAATTTGAATATCCTAAGAGTCATTAGTTTCATTCACATATTCAACTAATCATTTTCCCAATCTGAACAAGAAAGCCAATCAAAAAGTAAAAAGAAATTGAGTATTCGTTCTTCTAAAATTCAGTAGATATAATACTCATCCGAATTGGTTTCAATAAATTGAAATTATAACACAAATTAATTTTTGACAATACATTGAAAATTAATAATTATTGTTTGATGCGAATATACTATTATCGTAAAATGAAGATTTATGATCATAAAATATATAATTACGTTTAAACCGGAACTCATTACTATCTCACCATTTTACATATATACAGGTGGCCGAAATAATGACATAATTAATTTATGTGGTCTGTACTTGTATGGGTCGGTTTAATCTGGCATGCCACGTTGCCACGTAGGGTATTATTATTCACTAGTGAGCTGCATTGAAAACAGAGCCTTGGTACCTACTCCGTTTTGCACCGCTTACAACATTTTCTTGAAACTTTCTCTCTCTAGTTTTCTCTGAGGAAAATAATTCTTGAAATAAACAACACCCAGCAGGAAAAAAACACGGATTCGCGTAATGAAACAATTAATTGTTGTGAGTAAATGTATACCTAATTCTGAACTAACCTAAAATTTTAGACAAATAAAGAATACCTACATACAGTAATTTCTTCATATAGATACAGGGTGTTTGGCAATTCGCCGTAATCCTAAACGTCATTCGCAGCAAAATGTGTCTACTGAAGCATATGGTCAGAAAATCTATGGCACGAAGATATAGCGATTTTTTGAAATTTCCGGCTGCGACATCGATAACGAAAATAAATAATTTTTTCAAAGACATTCGAAGTCATTCAGGTATCCTATTTTCCCCCATTTTACCCAAGAGTGAAATAGAGGATACCAGAATGACTGAAAAAGTTTGTTACATGTTCGGTTTTTTGGCCATAGTTTTTGAGTGCGTGATGAAATTGAATTACTGACGCATGTACCTTTTTGAAAAGCTCGAGGAACAAGGAAATTTTTCCTTTCATTTTTACGCCAGTTTCATGATACTCTTTTCGAGTAATACTCAATTCTTTATTAAGATTTTATGGAACATAGAAACATAGAAATGCCATTATATGGAATGTATGTTATGTGCAAAATGCGAAAGTATTTCAATCAAGAATTTATATACTATTCATGTTGAGATTGTCGGAAAAATCTTGTAATCAACAAGGTTATTAATCTAGCTACTAATGGTCTATGTACGAGCATCTTGCGTTATCAGAATTTTTAGTGAATACTTTTTTGAAGTGAAGATGACCATCTCCTTACCTTTGGAAAAAATATTCGTTGAGTATTTAGAGTCCAGTACTTTTCACAAAATAAATTATTTTCAATAACGAAGCAAAAAAATTCAAAATAGTCAAAAAATTGCCATATCTTCTTAACCATAGATATTTTAACAATGCTTCACTAGACGCTTTTGCTGCAAATGACGTCTAGTATATCCCCTTCGATGGATCTCTTTGAATAACCAAAAACCTTGTAGTCAGTTTTTTATTGAACATATTTCGTAAAAAATTTTAAAAAATATATATTTTGTATACAGGGTGTTTCAAAAAAAAGGAATCCCCTGTCTAAGGTAGATAGAAAACCGAAAAATAATTGGGGTTTGTTTGGTAAAAAAATTTCGTAGCCCCATCCGTATTCAAGATAGAGGGCGCTATTTACACGGTTCGTACCACCTTGTTATGAACATAACTTTTTCAAATATTAGATTTATTGAGCAAAATTCCAAGTGAACTTCAACATCATTTAATTTTATACCAAAAAGGTGCCTTGAAAAAGCTTGATAATGTGTACCGTTTGCGAAATACTTCTGTTTCAAAATTACTTCACTGACCTCATAGCTGACTCCCAACCGTTACAGGCATAGGGTGTTACCTCATAATTTTTAAATCTAAATATTTCGAAAACGATACACATTAACCCCGGTGATGTTGGCTCCTGACCAACCAGCTCCAAGCGCGCCTATTCCACCACGGTCGATGAGGTCGCGCGTCGTCAGCTGATTTGTTTTACGGTTAATTCTGAGGAATGCCACATCGGAAGTGATCAAATTTATACCACAAGCAATGAATTGAACAATTCGAATATATTTAAACTTCCTTTCATTCAATTTCTATCACATTAGGGGAAAAATCGGTATCTACTCGTAGGAAACAGTTTATTGAAGTTTCATCAGTTTGAGATATCCGGCCAAGAATTCTGATGAATGGAATTGAGAGGGCATGATTCAACGTACTTTGGAGTAAATTTTCGTTTATTTCTGTGAACTTTAGACCCCCAGCTGCAAGGGTCGAACAAGGCGATTTTTAGTTCCACTGTTGCCTCGATCCGAAAATATATTTCTCTTTATTTGGTATATCCGGCCGAGAATTCTGATGAATAAAAGCAGCAGAGCAGTATCTAATCAACATTCAAGAAACTTTTCGTTCAATTCTGCGAAATCTAAACCCTCAGAGTTTTTGGCCGGACATTCCAAATAAAAGAAAAAATGGATTTTTGCTATCGAGTCAACAGCGAAACTAAACATTGTTGAGAACGATCCTCACATCTAGGGTGCAGGGTTCTCAGAATCTAACGAAATTTTTCTCTAATATGTATAACTCATATTATACTCGATGAAAACCATCCAACGGAATTCTTGGCCGGGTTCCCGAAACAAACACCAGAAACAAAGAAAATATAGTCATATAGAGTACGAGACGAGAGAGCGTCGGCTTTTATACTTGGAGCTGGGGGTATGGGGTTATCAGAAACGAACAAAACTTTTTTTAGTAATAGCTCATATAATATCCTAACGATATCATCTACTAGACTCTTTGGCCGGACATTCGAAATACAAAAAATATATTATTCGATCGTGTTAACCGTAAAACTTGAAAACCCCAAGTTCGATCCTTGGAGCTGGGGGTGTGTGGTGCAAGGAATCGAACGAAAATTTCATCAGACATAACTTGTATAATGCTCTATCGAAACTTAAAAGAGTTGCATTGGATCTTTGTAGTCGAGGATTTAGAGTTCGCAGAATTGAACGAAAAGTTTCTTGAATGTTGATTAGATACTGCTCTGCTGCTTTCATTCATCAGAATTATCGGCCGGATATACCAAATAAAGAGAAATATATTTTCGGATCGAGGCAACAGTGGAACTAAAAATGGCCTTGTTCGACCCTTGCAGCTGGGGGTCTAGAGTTCACAGAAATAAACGAAAATTTACTCCAAAGTACGTTGAATCATGCCCTCTCAATTCCATTCATTAGAATTCTTGGCCGGATATCTCAAACTGATGAAACTTCAATAAATTTTTTCCTACGAGTAGATACCGATTTTTCCCCTAATGTGATAGAAATTGAATGAAAGGAAGTTTAAATATATTCGAATTGTTCAATTCATTGCTTGCGGTATAAATTTGATCACTTCCGATCTGGCATTCCTCAGAATTAACAGTAAAACAAATCAGCTGACGACGCGCGACCTCATCGACCGTGGTGGAATAGGCGCGCTTGGAGCTGGTTGGCCGGGAGCCAAGATCACCCCGGTTACACATTATCGAGTTTTTTCAGGAGTATCTTGTTGGTGTAAAATTGAATGATGTTTAATTTCACTTTAAATTTTGCTCAATAAATCTAATATTTAAATAGTTATTTTTGTATCTAGTGCGTGGTGATCGAGAACTGATTTTTTTAACGAGGCGCACCAAAGTATTTCGCGCATGAGATGCAAACAAAATTTTTTCTACAAACGCTTAGCTTAATATGAAAAAAATATTGAACTGGTTTGAACTGTTTTTCCAAATCAAGTAATTAGGTATTATAACTATGGGCAATATATTCTATGTTGAAAGCAACACTCAATGTTAAAGAAAACGTGGATTTCAAGAAATTTACCAAGTTAAAATATAAAAATCCCATATAGTTTACATGCAGTGTGCGAAGTAAGTATTTCGCACACTACTTCGCGCACGGTGTCATAGTAACAAAGGAAAATGAAAAAAAGGGTCACTTCGCATATTCTTGCCAATGCGCGAACCTTGTCATTTTTTGACGTTTGTAGAAAAAAGTTATGTTCAATACTAGTTGGTACGATCCGTGTAAAAAGCGCCCTCTATCTTGAATACCGATGGCTCTACGAATTATTTTTCGGTTTTCTTTCTATCCTAGAGAGAGGATCGCCATTTTTTGAAACACCTAGGTGGCAATTATAAAACCTCATTTTCTCAAAGTAATCGAATGATATAATAATAATATGTGAAGACGAACGGACTCTAGTTATAAGAAATTAATAGATAATATTTTTTGATGTAATGACTGTATCTAGATTTCAAGTGTTATTGCACCATTGAACAACATCATAAGAGCTTCTCAGTCAAAATCAGTGTTTCATAATTATGTGTTTTATACTCACTGCCGAAAATTCCATTACTTTCAGCATCCATAAGGTCAACGCTAGATTTATAATGACCATTAAGAGAAGCACCAATATAAGTACATATAGACATCTTTTTCTCCACCCATAAATTCCGATTCTGAAGTGATTGTTTGTATGTTCTTCCATGTTGTTTCTTTGTAACGTTGAACCTCCGGAGTCTGGTGGATGATCTGATGCACTGGGTTCATTTTTCTTCATTCTGGAATGGAAGATTTTATATTATTTCGAGATAACGAATGTATTGAAAAGAAAGTTTCTCTATGGGCATTTCACATTGATCATCTCTCAATGTTTAGTTCTTTGAGCAAATCTTTATCAGCTTGTTGTAGTTTTTTGGCTTATGGAGGGTTGGTATTCGGTTATTGTCTATTTGAAATAACTTGCTTGACTCTAACCTTCTTTGTGATTATGTCTTTTGATATAATCTTTCACGTATTTCTTGAAAAATAACTGAAATCAGATTCCGTAGTGTTCACGTCCATGTTCAACAAAATTATTCAATTTAACCTGGAGTTGAAAAGAATAATACCTACAAATAAACTATGATATTGCCGACGTTTCGGAACCATTGGTTCCTTTTTCAAGGCTCTTCGTAAGAAATTATTGTCAATTTACATCAAAATGTCGAAAAAAAAAGCTAGAACGAATGATCAGTTCAAATCCGTGACTGTTAAAACAAATATAAAATACAGCTTAATTGTTTTTGATTCTTTGTGGTTATGAAAACTAGGAAAAATCACGATACTCACGTGCAGAAAATAGAAAAATTGAAACTTGAAACTATTTTCACGAAATGCGAATATGCTGTTGTGGACCCTGAAGTCATCACCAATAAAAATAATCTCTGATATAGGAAAAACGGTTCAACTTTTTCATTGATTTAAAAACCACCAATATAGGAACCAATTAGGCACTTAATATTGGTTCATTAATTTCAAAACAGTTTAAAAATATTGGTACTGAGCGTAAAGTCAGTGCTAAAAAAGAAGAACTATAACTTGGCATAGTTTCAGAATAAGCGCTTTCTACTTTTTGTTAACGAGTCGATTTCTGACTGGCTAAAACACCGATCGAAATAGAGAAGCCTCTGATTGATCGGAATGTTGAGATAATTAATGTATTCCTAATTTAAAACATTAAGAAAAGCCCTGAGCAGGAGCTTTGAGCACTGGTTCATTGGTGGGACAATAAAACTATTTCCTCAAACTTTAATATGGGACTTGAGATTGATACTAAATACAAGGTGTCCGGGGAATAACTGTACATACTCATACCAGAGATAGAGTTGGACTAGCTGATTACGAATTGACTATAAAAAATTAATTTCTGGATTTCCCTAGAAATCTACAGGGTGATTTTCGAACTTCATGAAATACTTACATCATCATAAAATCCAAACTGATTGACGAATATTATTGAAACTTGGGAGATTATTGGCACATATTGAGGTCGAGTCAGAAAGATATCAATGATTTCATCATTCCAGGGCCGGACTCATTAATCTTCATTCAAACTGTTCAGGGTTAAAAACACACTTTGTATTTCGAATAACAAATAACTGATTCGTTTTTTAGAAAGAAGCTAAATTATGCTTCAATTTGGGATATCGCTAAAAGTTGTCACATCAACAATTATTTTTTTATGAATTTTTGAATTTGGATAAAGTTCGAAAAATTTAATTTTTTTACCTGAACAGGACTTAGCCATCTTGTAGAGGTAGAAAAAAAAATTATAAATTTTCTTAAAAAAGTCACTGAAGGTGGGAAAGATTATAATAATTTGTTAATATACTGGGTGGCCACCCCGGACGCGGATCTCATTGCGATGGAGTAAATGAAGGTATATTTGGAAAGAAAAATTGGTGATTTGTATAGGGTATACATAAGCATATTTCAAAATAATTCGTATGTATACCGGGTGTTCGACAACAAAGATTTAGACCAAAGTGACACTTCTTCCAATGAACACCCGGTATACATACGAATTATTTTCAAATATGCTTATGTATACACTATACAAATCACCAATTTTTTTTCGAAATATACCTTCATTTACTCCATCGCAATGAGATCCGCGTCCGGGGTGGCCATCCAGTATATTAACAAATTATTATAATCTTTCCCACCTTCAGTGACTATTTCGAGAAAATTTATAATTTTTTTTCGACCTCTACAAGATGGCCTGTTCAGGTGAATGAATTAAATTTTTCGAACTTTATACAAATTCAAAAATTCATAAAAGAATAATTGTTGATGTGACAACTTTTAGCGATATCCCAAGTTGAAGCATAATTTAGCTTATTTCTAAAAAACGAATCAATTATTTGTAATTCGAAATACAAAGTGTTTTTTTAACCCTGAACACTTTGAATGAAGATTAATGAGTCCGGCCCTGGAATATGAAATCATTGATATCTTTCTGACTCGACCTTAGCATGTGCCAATAATCTCCCAAGTTTCAATAATATCCGTCAATCAGTTTGGATTTTATGATGATGTAAGTATTTGCATGAAGTTCGAAAATCACCCTGTAGATTTCTAGGGAAATCCAGAAATTAATTTTTTATAGTCAATTCGTAATCAGCTTGTCCAACTCTATCTCTGGTATGAGTATGTACAGTTATTCCCCGGACACCCTGTATATAAATGCAGAATCTCAGAATAATCCTTATTATATTCTGAAAAATATTCAGAAAATGGAATATGTAAAAATATAAATTGGGAAAAATTCTAATGGTTCTGATGATGCGATCCTCTCGAAATTTTTGCATGAACATTCAGTATATCAGTTTTCATGGACAAAAATCATTTCACTCTAATCAAATTTTCTGTAATAGGAATATAAAGATTCTTTTTTTCAATATTCCATTCGTATTTTCTATGGTTCTGTCAACTGTATGGACGCAAAATTCCGCAAAATTCATTAAGTATATTCGTTTTCATTAAAAAAATGAATTCTATTCGAATCTGATATCCTGTAATGGATTTATAAAGATTCTTCTTTTCAACATTCCAATTTAATTTTTTCATGGTTCTGTTAACACTAAGGTCACGAAATTTTGCATGAACCTTCAGTATATCAATCTCCATTCACAAAATTTATTTCACCCGATTCCGATATCTTCTTATGGAAATATGGAGTTAATTATTTTCAATATTTCAATTGAATATTCTATGGTTCATACTATGGTCGAAAAAATTCTCATGAGGCTTATTATGAAAATCTTGCATTTGGCCACAACATGTTTTTTGATTGGTTTCGTTTTCTTTGAGATATTGAGGAACGAAAATATTAAATGGCCATATTTTATGGAACAAGTAATAATTGGCTTGTCAACCTGAAAATCCTGCAGCTCTCAAGTCTCTAGGACAATCCCTTCGAAAGTTATTGTTCTTACAGCCGGACGGCCGGGTTCAAAGACAGAATTGAGTTTGACCAGGCATTCTTCATCAGGGAGCGAACCCTATCGTTCGAGACCATTTTCTGCTTAAAATTCGAGAATTACAGATATTATGCAAAACAATATAGCATTTTCTTTAAGTAGGACGCGCGCTCAAGAAGTCTGTTGAATTGTCAGATTAAATCAGTCAATCGAAAGATCAACAAATGGTCAATGATATATTGAATCTGTAAATTGGCAGTTTGAAATAAGGGTCTATCGAAGGATTAAATCTGTCGAATGCCAGATGAAAATGTGCCAGATTTAATATGTCAATTAGCACATTTTCATTTTATAGGAATGTCACTGATATGCCCTCGTAATTTAGCGCTTGAGAGTACAATTGCTTCAAAATTCTTCCTCAAGTTCCAAGCATATGCAGCATAACAGCTCTGAAATGGACCAATGAAATCAAAACATCGAAAAACTTCATCAGAGTGACACAAACGTTGAGAAACGTTGGGACCGTATTCATATTCATCCCTCAAGGTGAGGGAGAGTGTGGGTGTCAGATCTCTCTTGAGTGGCTGTAGTCATATCATAAAGCATACTCATTTCATAGGTGTTATCGCCTTCCCTCAAGTTGAGGCTGGCAAAAATCACACTCCACTCACTGAAATGCTCTATGAAACGGCGACAGCTACTCAAGGGCAATCTGACACTAACACTCACCTTCACCTTGAGGGATGACTATGAATACGACCCTTAGTGTGAATGTCATTGAACACCAAGATTATCCATAATTTATGTATTTGCGAACGTACAAGCGTTCAAGTAACCCCGTTTCCGTGTGGGTTACTCCAGGCTCATGCAATATGTAAAAAACGTTATAAATGCCAAATGTTGGTGTCTGAAGTGGAAAAATATGAGAAAAGTCCTTGCACACGATACTCATACTATCCATCTCCCTTCTGATTACGCTATTAATCACGCCATGTCGCTTTCCTGTCCCGAATCCGCCGCTGGGAGATTCGAAATTTACCATGCACTTCTGGCGATATTTCAAAGTCCGCACACTTTCTGGCATGTCGAGCGACTTTGCAATTCATTCGATTCGTCTAAACAGGTCGCTCTATTGTTCTCAGTCGGAAATGTTTACAAACGCAATCGGAAATTGGCCCCCCCGCGAAAAGGAAAGAGGTGTGAAATGCGTTCCAGGATTTATTGTTCTTTGAATGATGTCTCTTTATTGGGATTTAAATGTCGCTTCTAGTTCGCGGGGTGATTTATAACGCTAAGAGGTACTTGGATGTCGTTATTTTTAGATTGAACGTAATGGCGTTTTGGAGGATGGTTTGTTATGGTTGATTCTCGGTTTATGTTTTGTGGTTCATCTCTATCAATTTCGTATTAATAGTACGAAATACAGGTTTGAAATAAAAATTGGAGGGAGCCTTGACGCAGAGTTAGAAACTTTTGCACGCTTGTTCATACCATGAAAAAGATATTCCAATTTCAATGCTATTGATTCAAGTCTATTTATTCATTAGAGAAATCAAGGTCCATTTCAAATCTTGAAAGTACTCTGGAAGTGTTACTTTTGACGTCATTTCTTCCGCAGCCCAACATCATATGTCAAAAGCTCACAAAATATTCCGATTTGAATCGAAAGCCTCTGA
Organism: Propylea japonica; assembly: GCA_013421045.1. Classification (NCBI taxonomy): domain Eukaryota; kingdom Metazoa; phylum Arthropoda; class Insecta; order Coleoptera; family Coccinellidae; genus Propylea; species Propylea japonica. The sequence continues at coordinate 27,748,150 of CM024242.1, forward strand.
CTTTATTAACCACTACCAGACCCAACAGACGTTGTTCTGTATACACAAAAATTCATTCAATTCGATCCAGCCGTTTAGTTGCAGAGTAGATGAATAACCTAAATAACGACTACAGCGTCATCTGTTGATCTGATTTGTGATCGTAAACATACGGGCATCAGGCAATACAAAATACATTCATACATCCCTCACACTTCGGTACCTTCTCCTACCCACCTAGTGCCTACCTCGGAGACGCATTTTGGTGCGATTTCATCTTCAACCTGCCATATCTTTTAATGTATTCATCATAATTGAATGATGCAAAAGGCAATTTCGTTATGAATTAAATTTTAGGTATGAGCGACGTATTTAATTGGATAAGAATCAATAGCGTATTCATAAAAAAATACTCCAAAATAATGCATAATTTTGAGAAACATTTGGATACCTTTAAAAGGTGATACCGAGTAAACCTTGAAAGATAGATATATGCTACCGCGGATTTTTTTGTTGAACTATTAAAGAGGTACATTTCCGTCATACATTGTTTCCATGTAAGTCTTAGGGTTTTTGCAGCGCACCTGAAAATAGCTGATCATGGCTGATTTTGGTACTCATATTTATTATCATTGAAGTTATAGTAGGTTTCCTTAATTTTCTCGGGTGAAAAGTATAGCCTATGTTACTCAGGGATAGTGTAGCATTCTAAGGGTGAAAGAATTATTGAAATCGGTCCAGTAGCTTATGAGTTAACTCGTATCAAATCCACAAACATACAAATCTTTCCTCTTTATAATATTAGTATAGATAATAAATCAATTCATAAAAATAAATCTAACCAAGAAAAATAACATAAAAGATAAAAAGAATGCGAAAAACGAACAATTTAATCAGATACTTCAAAAAGGATTCTCATCAAGAGGATTAAATCGCTTAAGGGCTTTCGTTCAGAACATACAGGATGATATTCTCTTGCGGCTGAAATTTCACTCCAGAACTAGTCGACCAAATGGTTACGATCGTCATCTATCAATATTTAAAAAATCGGATAAATGAGATCCGCATTGAAAAGATTTAGGAAAGTCCTGAGCAGGTGCTTTTGAGCGATCGTTCATTTTTAATTCTACTTGAGATTGATACTAGAAAGATAAATGCAAAATCAGAGCATGATTGGAATAATATTCTGAAAATTATTCAAAAACTGAAATATGTAATAAATTGACAATTAAAAAAATTTAATTCTATGGTTTTGATGAAGCGATCCTCTTAAAATCTTATATGAACATTCTGTATATTAATCTCCATTCACAAAATAAATTTTATCCAAATTGGATATCTTGTTATGGAATATAAAGATCCTTCTTGTCAATATTCTAATTGCATTTTCTATGGTTCTGTTAACACTTTGGCCACAAAATTTTGCATGAGGCTTATTATCTTTCATGTGGTTGCGCACTACCAGATGAGCTGAGAGTACCGGAACTAACTCAATGGGGTAGGCAAGAAAAATAAGATCTTTCTAATCTGGGTTTCCGGCCATTCGAGAATCAAAGGAAACGAGGAGGCCAATACACTTGCCAAAGAGGGCGTATGAATGTCACTCATTGGTCTAGATACTTTCTGTGATATAGGTGAAGGTACCTATAAGAAGGAGTTTCTGCAGAAGGAGACAGCCGAGAAGGAAAAACTCTAGCCGAATCTCTCAGAGATGGATCATTCCTCTAAGTTCTTTTGGAACTTTGAAACAGCAAGATACGAAAGATCTTGCATCTTACTTAGAAACAATTACACCTCCTCACTGGCTTTCTTACAAGACACTGTCGCCTCAGGAAGCACCTGTTGAGGATGGGATTATCAGACACTGACGAGTGTAGGTTCTGTGAGGAGGAGGAATGCTTTGGCATTGCGAACCTAATGAGAGTTTGCCTTGGGCGAGAAACTTTGTAAGAGTGAGGAACCAGCCTTGTTGGAGCCTTCACAGATATTAGATTTCATCAGTCTCTGGAACTGGAAGGCCAGCTGTGAAGGGTGTGGTAGGAACAGCTCTGTAAGGGTCCCAATAGACCTTGGGGTCGCAAGGAACTGTAACTCCTTTTTAAACTATAACTATAACTATGTGGTAGCAAAATTTAATTTCGATTGGTTTCGTTTTGACTGAGATATTGAGAAACTAAAATTTTGAATAGACATATTTTAAGGAACGATTGTTATGGTTAACAAACTCTGCAGAGGCATTTCGAAAGTGAACTTACTCTAAAAATATCAAGTATCTAGGAAACTCCCTTCGAAAGTTTTTGTGCTAACGGTTGGCCTCACGGACATAATCGAATTTGATCACGGATTGATCATCAGAGAGTCAAACCCTATCGCTAGAGACCATTTTCGACTCAAAATAAAAAAATTACATTTAGACAAAACGATATATGGCACTCGTGTTCCTGCACCACCTTGTATATACTATGTTGAATCAACTGGTAACTCCACTCACGCGCTCGTTGTTATAGTCTAGTCTCCGCAGCATATGTCTGTCGAAAATGTTATGTTTTCCCCAAATCGCGAATGAGCAAGTGCACTAGAGGACCACTCACTAAGAAGGAAGAATGCGCAGTTAAGCATCTGCACGTTTGCTGTAAAGCAAACGTGTGCATTCATATTTCCCACACACATACACTTTTGCGTGTTGGTTTGGATGTGCGACAATCGTGAGATGACGTCGAAAAAAGATCTGATGTTAATGGCAGTGGCGTGTGTTGTTATTTAGGGGAAAATGTTCAATGTATAAATAGGGAACCCGACACTGTATTGCTAAAAATATGAAACGTGCACAGACTTGTTGCCCATACACGGTCGTTTTTGGTCATTCTTCCACGTACGGTGAAGAATGCACATGCCACACGACGGAGATGATTGCGCATTCCAAATTGACGCCATACACACACTGTTTTAACTGTACCCCGTACAACGCGCATTCAAGTCTTCGAGCTTTCCTCTAGGGGCCCACTCACTAAGAAGGAAGAATGCGCAGTTAAGTATCTGCACGTTTGCTGTAACGCAAACGTGTGCATTCATATTTCCCACACACATACACTTTTGCGTGTTGATTTGGATGTGCGACAAGCGTGAGATGACGTCGAAAAAAGATCTGATGTTAATGGCAGTGGCGTGTGTTGTTATTAAGGAAAAAATGTCCAAGGTATAAATATCGAACCCGACACTGTGTTGCTAAACATATGAAACGTGCAGAGACTTGTTGCCCATACACGGTCGTTTTTGGTCATTCTTCCACGTACAGTGAACAATGCACACGCCAAAAATCAAAACCGACGGAGATAATTGCGCATTCCAAATTTACGCCATACACACACTGTTTTAACTGTACCCCGTACAACGCGCATTCAAGTCTTCGCGCTTCCCTCTTAGTGAGTGGGCCCTTTTAGTGAGTGGGCCCTTTAAGAGTTTTCTCGAGTTTTCTACAAGTTTTTTACAAAATTAAAGCAAGGTTTTTCGAAGTAAGGTGACAAGCTTTTCGCATACCCGTGCGAGTTTTTAATTTTTCATGAAAATTTCAGATATTTTCCTTTTCTTTCAGTCTTCAATACATATTTTTTTTTTAGTCTAAATATTTTCAAATTCCAATTTCATACAGTCCATTCAATTCTCAACAACTCGTTTGAGTAGGACAAGCGCTCAAAAACTAGTTAACATAGCCAGATATTCATTATTAATTTTCAGTAGAAAATGATTTCAACATGAGCATCAAATTTACCAAATACGATGTTTGTTCTGGAAATCCAATCAACATTTTACATTATACCTATACTCACAATCCCCGAACCGGAAATGTCAGAATCGGAGTTATCTGAGTTGCAGTTCCCGTAACACCCTGCGATTGAACGCGTCCAACTTTCTGCCAACTGGTAAATTTCACGGTGAATTAATTCAGCATTGCATTGGCCAATGAAAATTTAACGGTGATTTATTTTATTAGGCTCTAATACCAGGGCATTTCATTAGCTGGCTTGTAATAACCGGATAATATGTTTTTATCCATACATAGAAAGGATTTTCTGATGTGGCAAATGACAACATTGTGCATGAATGTATGCATAGCATTTACCTCGGCGGCTGGTTTCTCAACTGCGATAATATTTCAATAATGCTTGGATTAGGAATGATTTCGATGTGATTGCCTGCTTTCGCTCAATACTACACTCATTTTTTTTACTGCTGAAAAGAAGGTTTTCCAATAAGAGATTTTATCAATTTATATTGAAAGTACACTCAGTTTATATTTCACAGTTTATTCAGAAATCTGACACGTGTATTAATTCCGAAACACGTGTCAGATTTCTGAATAAACTGTGAAATATAAACTAAGTGTTTAGTTAAATTGTGAAATATAAACTAAGTGTACTTACAATAAAATTATAAATTGTTATAATGTTTCACCTAAAACCAACCGCAAACTCAATTCTTCTTATTAAGAGATTTTATTTTGAATAGCATGCTATTTCGGTAGATATCACGTTTGAAGCAGTCATTTTTGGACATTTGACTGGTAGAAACTACGCTGTTAATAAAAATGGAACGATACACGTTTCAAGAACGCATTGAAATTATTAAAATTCACTATAGAAATGGTGAAAATTTGGCAGAGACTCGAACATTTTTAAGTCGTCGTGAAGCACCTTGTCGGACCGCTATAAAGAAATTGGTGGAAAAATTGGAGCTGTTGGGACAAGTAAATGATGTGAAGAAAAGAACCCGTGCACGTCGCTCCAGAACAGCCGAGAATGTTGCTGCTGTAGCCGATAGTGTTGAAGAAAACCCAGGTTTGTCCATTTCTCGTCGTTCTTTGGAATTAGGCATTCCACAAACGCCATTACACCTTATTTTGCATAAAAATTTGGGTCTTAAGGCTTATAAAGTTCATTTAACACAAGAACTCAAGCCGGTGGGTCATCAACAACGTCGTGTCTTTGCTGATTGCGTCGTTGAAATGCATGTGAATGATCCGGAATTCCATCGAAAAAGCATCTTGAGTGATAAGGCCCATTTCCTCCTCGGTGCGGTGGCTTCGTCAACAAACAAAATTGTCGCATCTATGGCTCGGACAACCCAAGAGTTATAGTTGTAAAGCCTCTCTATCGTCAACGTGTGACTGTTTGGTGCGATTTATGGTCCGGTGAAGTCATTGGACCTACTTTTTCGAAAATGAGGCTAGAGCAACCGTTGCGGTGAATGGATTGTGCTATCGAGAGATGACTAATGTTTCCAGACCGTGTTATCTCTCCAAGAGGTGATCACAATTGACCACCGAGATCTTGTGATTTAACACCTTGCGACTTCTTCCTTTGAGGCCACGTGAAAGAGAAGGTCTACGCCAATAGCCCAGCGTCGATTCGATGGAATTCATGAGGCTATCAAGGACATAGGGCAGCCACTTTGCGATTTGGTTAGGGAAAATTTCATTAAAAGGATATGGTCCTGTGAGCGTGGTCGTGGTGGTCATTTGCCTGATGTTATTTTCCACTATTAACGGCATAGCTTCTTCTTTATAATGAAATAAACATAGGATCATTTATATTGAAAAAAGGCATTTTTCTTTGAATATCAAAATAATACCTCATATTGGAAAACCCATTACACTAATTTTCAAAAGATTCACTACAGAATATTAATGGGAACATGCTTAGCAGAACGATTAGGCGCTATGAGGAAACCTGTGGAGTGCAAAGTAAACCACGAAGTGCTCTTCCTCATGTTAGATTAGATTAGGTTAGATAGTGGTCCATCGGCACGTTGATTACCCTTCTGCACTGCGACCAATAAGGTCTTTTGTGCGTTGCCATACTGAAACTATATTTTTCCCAGGAATCTAACCTCCTTAGCAAAGTCACTATATTCCTCGTGTTACCACGATTCGAGAAGATCTGCTCAATCAGACCGTAGAAATAGGTCAATGACGGTACGGACAGTCAAGTCGGAATTCCAAAGTGACCACAACCGTGTAATTTCATGTGCTTCAACAAAAAAAATAATTTAAGCAGCAGAAATTCGATGCAGAAGGCCTCTACAGAAGAATGTGTTATTTACAGATGAGTCACGGTTTGGGTTAGTAAGTGAAGACTAACACTTAGGAGTTTGGAGGTAACCAGGATGTCGAAATATCCCTTAGAGAGCTATTCAAGTTGGTCTTTTTCGCGGTGGCAGTGAAATGTTTTGATGAAGGATAATGCTTGGAAGAAGGCGACTTGTGCATTTTACCTCGAAGAAATAAAGAATCTTGTTATTATTCTTACGGGTAATGTACAAAAGGCTCAATTCATCTTTATGAACGATGCCACATCACACTAAAGGTATTCCAGAAGCCCTGGAAAACCAAAACATGACCAGATAAGAATGACCCGCGATGTCTCCTGACATGAATCAAATGGAACATTTATGTGGGATTATGTATCCAGAACCGATTTTCTTCGAAATAATCCACCACGAAATTCATGAAAACTTATTGTGACTGTTACCAAGGAATGGATAAACATTCCGTATGAAATAATCAATGATTTAGTTATTGTATTGTCTAGATGAGTGGATGCATTGATTGCTAAGCAGCAGAGGATCAAATACTACAAACCAGAAGTAAATGTGGATATGCAAATCGAAGGAGATGTAATACATATAGATCAAAAAGTCGTCGAACAAGCCATAAAAAAACTTAAAAATGGCAAAGCACCCGGTCCAGGTGGTATTAATGCAGAGTTATTGAAAAATGGAACTGAAAAATTATTCAGTTCATTAGCATATATATTCACGAAATGCATCAATGGTGAACGTATACCAGAGGAATGGAAGATGGCTTATATCATTTCAATACACAAGAAGGGCAACAAATTAGATTGTAATAACTATAGGGGATTATCTATAACGAGTACAATTAGTAGGTTGTATGGAAGAATAATAAGAGATCTAATAGAAGCAGAATACCTAAACCAAGAAGAGGAGGAACAATGTGGCTTTCGAGCTGGCAGATCTTGTACCGATAATGTCTTCTGTCTGAAACAAATAATTGAGAAAAGGTCACAAAGAAATAGGGCAACGCATCTGATGTTTGTAGATTTACAAAAAGCATATGATAGTATTCCTCTCATGAAACTATGTGAAATACTTCAAGAGACTAATATCAACCACACACTTGTTAAAGCTATCAAAAATATATATGATAACATGATAGCATGCGTGAGGTTTGGAAATATAGAATCAGAGCCATTTTCAGTCAATAAAGGTTTACGCCAGGGTTGCTGCATTTCTCCTACGCTCTTTAAAATATATATAGCGAAAGCACTGTCACTGTGGAAAAGAAAATGTCGAGGTATGGGTATCGAAATTGATAGAGATACTTGCATATACACTCTTCAATTTGCCGACGATCAAGTTATTTGTGCGAATGATAAAGAAGACCTAGAATATATGGCGAGAAAGCTTCAAGAAGAGTATGGAAGATGGGGTCTTCAGATGAATATATCTAAAACGAAATACTTATGTGTTGGAGAAGAAACCACTGATTTGAAGCTAGAAAATAATGAAACAATAAAGAAATGCGAAAGCTACAAATACTTGGGAATCAACTTCAATGCAGAAGGAACAGATGACGCCGAAATTAAATCACGAATAAATAAGACAAAAAAAATAATAAGTTCGCTGAATGGTATTCTATGGAGCACAGAGATAGGAAAGAAAAGAAAGATACGAATATATGATACACTAATAAAAAGTACTCTAGTATAAGGATCTTAAACTTGGCGATTGAAAGAACAACTGAAGAGGAGGATAGAAGCTACAGAAATGGATGCAATACGACGAGCATCCAAAACTTCGAGAAGAGAGAGGATACCGAATTCGATAATAAGGGAAAATATGGAAATAAAAGAGACAGTCACAGAATATATAGATAGGAAACAGCTGGTATGGTATGGACATGTGCAAAGAATGGCAGAGAATAGATTACCAAAGAAAGTAATGAGATGGATACCTCCAGAAAACAGAAAAAGAGGAAGACCAAGAACGACATGGATTAATGGAATTAGAAAATCAATGAGTGAAAAAGGACTAAATGATGAAGACTTTAACAATAGGAGGCATTGGCAATTGGGCATCGGACAACGTCTTTAGGATGTTTTTAACCCGAATGTATATATATATTTTGCTTTTATCATAATAAGGTTTTAATTTTTCGATTAAATTGGATTTCCGATTTCTTATTGTTTTTTATTCATTATTCTATAAAATGAAATTGATTTTATTTTATTTCTATATGAGCCTTTCATTACCTCCAAATCTGAGGCTTGATTTTTTTCATAGTTTATTATAGCCTCTTATGTAATACCCTATATGTTTTTCAAGAATCACATGTGAAAGCTCGACGCGTAGGCATCATGGAAAAACCAACCAAATTCTTCGAGTTCCTTTGAACCTTTTCGTTTCTTCCCACAACACAATTTCAGTGGAATAAAAACCTCACACGTCAACGCATCATTGACATAATTTTAGTACAGGTTGAAAGCTTCCGCTCGGAGTTCTTTTTGTGATCACCAATTTCCCTCGAGGTCTAGACGATAAGCAGAAGGGTCGACTCGGCCAGTGCCGTGGATTTCTCGGGTCATCGATTACTGGGACCGCAAAACCCATATATCTTATTATTCTATTTGTGGCTCTTTTCATTGTAACGAGTGTTAATATTTCACACAACAGCTTTCTCAGTTAATTTTATTGGTGAAACAAACACGTTTAAATGGGCAAACATGTAGTAGACATGTAGTAGACGTTTTCCCTTTGTGATTTAACGATAACTCTTCCGTATGGGATTCTACGAAGTAAACATGTAGTAGATTTTGGAAATCCAGAATTTCAGTACTAAAAAATACATAAAATAATCGTGAACCTAAAAATGATCTCTTATTTTTTGAATGCTACACCCTGTATTTTACTTATTCGGTCCAGATTTTTCTTCTGTTTTCTAATATACACGTTTTGGAATTCACATCGGAAACATACGATATAGAATGCATTAGACAGAGATTTTTCTGTCCAGTTGAACAGTTGTATATTCGTGAGATTTACGTGATATGTGATTCTGTGAATAAATAATCGATTGCAATAATGTATTGATGTCTCTCTGTTATCGTTGGGACTGGATTAAAAAGGGTTTTTCAATAAGAGGTGTTATTTTGATATTCAAAGAAAAATGACATGGTTCAATATAAATGATTGGATGATTATTTCATTATAAAGAAGAAGCTATGCCGTTAATATTGTAAAATAACATCAGACAAATGTCCACCACGAACACGCTCACAGGACCATATCTTTTCAATAAAATTTTTTATAGCCAAATCGTAAAGTGGCTGCCCTATGTCCTCGACAGCCTCACGAATTCCATCTTTGAGGTCTTGAATCGATGCTGGTCTATTGGCGTAGACCTTCTTTTTCACGTGGCCCCAAAGGAAGAAGTCGCAAGGTGTTAAATCTCAAGATCTCGGTGGCCAATTGTGATCACCTCTTCGAGAGATAACACGGTCCGTAAACTTTTCCCGCACACAGGCCCGTAGCCAGGAATTGTTTTCGGGGGGGCTAACATTTTTTTCGGGGGGGGGGGTTAACTTGAGTACAATAATAATTCATGATTGCCACAACGTATAACTGAACACATGCTTATTGACATTTTAATAATTTCGGGGGGGGGGGGGGGTCTTCAGCCCCTTAGCCTACCCCCTAGCTACGTGCCTGACCGCACACGACTTTGTTGATGATCGACCGGCTTGAGTTCTTGTGTTAACTGAACTGAAATCTTTATGAAAAATAGATCGAATTTTTCCACCAATTTCTTTATTGCGGTCCAACAAGGTGCTTTACGACGATCAAAAATGTTCGAGTTTTACGAACCGTCTCTGCCAAAATGTCACCATTTTTATAGTGAATTTTAATAATTTCTACTTGTCAAATGACGAAAAATGACAGCTTCAAACGTGACATCTACCTACCTCGTAAATAGCGGGCTATTCAAAATAGCACCTATTAATTATTGGAAAACCCTTTACAAGCAGTATGGTAGGCAATCGAAAGTATTTGCGGCAGCCTGGCACATTAAATAATTTGATGCAGGTTCCCTACGTCCATCATGTTTTCTGGCGAAGATTTTGCCACGGGAGCAATTTGTAAACCCCCAGAACGCAAGAGTTCACTTGACATACCGTTCATATGAGAATATAAGAATTTCGAATCATCGGTTGGCTACCAGGAACCTATTCGCATCTTTCTTAATATTTTCTATGGTTTCAACTGTAGATGAGCACAAAAAAATGGAGCTTCCTATAACAAGTCTCCTTCCGTCAATCTCATTATTTCAATGCTTTCAACTAATTTCTACAAAATTAGAACATGAATATATTTCATAAACTGTGATATATATTTTTCAAATCAGAAAAAATTAAACTTTCAGAAAATGGCATAAAAATCTAGTTTTCCATTCAGATAAACATAACTTTGGGTGATAGCTTCGTAACTAAAAATGGCGCAAAAAAGACGAGCACGTCACTGGATTCAACGTAAAAAAGTTCCTTCATAATGTTTTAATTTCAGCGTATGAGTATTAGCGGAAATATGAATTTTTTTCGGTATCGCCACTCTTTCAATTTTTGCTTTTGGCTAGCCAAATATTAATACTACTTTTGTTAGTTTCTCAGAAAAAGATCGAGAAGTGGGTATCAGATTATGTCTATCTACTTTGGTTTAAAACTTGTGAGTAGTACTAAAACATCGAAATATGCCCACCCTGTTCATTTAAATAAATGAAAATCATTTTCCTAACCGAACTTATGGCCTTTTGAATACGTTACACTTGGAGTGCCTGACCTTGTAGTTTCAGCCTGCATCATATTCAACCCATCTCAGAAATTTCGTAGTTTTTAAGTGCATTAATACGAAACGCACCATTACCAAAGTAGACGTAGAGTCAACTAAAAGCATGCAGCTCGGAAGCATCGCGACGTGATACAGGAACCAATTAGCAAACCGGACTCGGGATGTCGCTTAAACAGCAGGAAGGAAACACCCAAGTAAACCTCGGTGCCGAGAAAATATACCAGACAGGATGTGTTGTTTACATACCTGCCTATAACAAAAGACACAATGAAAACGTTCACTAGGCAGGGCGGCCTTTTAGTGGTCGTCGGGTTTATTGTTGAGTTCGTGCTTCTTCATCTATCATAGTGGGAAAGCAGATAATAGGATAATAAAGCAGCTTTGACTATTGTGCGTTACTTCGAATAACTCTCCTTCAATATCGTTGATGAATGCATAGGGAAATATTAAAATGAATAAAATATTATATATAGGTTTCAGATTGCTTGCGTTATGGGATATGATGAATATTTCACATTTGATAATTATTATAGATTGTAGATTATTAAAGAAGTTGCATTAAACTGCGACCTTTAGATCTACTGCACAGAACATAAAAAAATAAGAAGTGCTATCTGCCTACTAAACCCTTACAACACGCGTGACATTTGAAACGTCAAAAATAAATGGGGCGATTGGATTCTGAGGGGTGGTCGCTTTTTGTAAGAGAGAGGTTCTATGGTTTCGTCCCGAATTTTGACAATGCTCTGTGTTCCAGAAAGAGAGAGAAAGAAGATAATATATATTTTCTATTTATTTTACTTGCTTTTCCTATTGTTTCGGAATTAAAAGGCAGATTTGAAAAAAATATACATTATAAAAATAATTATTTTATTAGGCTCAATTGTACAGTACACAACTATTGAATGTTTTGAACTAACAAACATTCATGATCAACCACAGGTCTTACAATTTGAGTACAGTTGAAAAACTTCCGAGCAATTGTTGAAAAATTTTGAAGCATTTGTTCATTCTACTGTGTCCCCAGTAAGAGAGCAGTTTTTCACAACTTTTACCCTTCAGTTTGAGCTCCTTGAGTTATTAAAGTTCTTGGCCGGCTTTTGGAACATCAAGAAGAAAAATAAAAACAGCTTGAGAGTCCAGCTCTTCTATTCGAAGCGTGGTGCTGGCCCTTTAGGTTGATTGAAATTAAACCAAAAAATACATATGAATAGTCCATTCATTAGCCTATCTATTTTACGCTTAGAAGTCTTTAGCCGGCTTTTTTCAACATCAAGAAAAAAATAAAAATAACCTTGAGTGACCAGCCCTTCTATTGGAGGCGTGGTGCTGGCCCTTTAGGGTTCTAGGAATCGAACCAAAAATTAAGTATAAATAGTTCTTCCATCAGACTATGTATTCCACACAACTCCTCAAATTGAAACGTGGTTCTGGCCTTCAGTCAACCCATTCATTTGATACACCAAATTCTTTAGTCAACATGTTTCGTCATAACAAAAATAATAACAACATGTTTGGAGATCAACAACACAATTCGGACTATGATGCTGTACCTTGAGAGCTGTTGGTACGAAACGAAAAATATCATCTGAATATGTATTCAAAAAATGCATCCACTTCACATATAAATGTTCTTTGCCGCCAACTACAGAAAAAATTATAAACATTCGGTGTTTGAGAAGTCACATAGCTTTTCATTTCATACTCATACGAATAAACTCGAGTAATAATAATACGACTAATATTCTCACGATATTTTCATTCTTTTTCCTATATTCTTCGAACACCCATTCCTTATTTCAAATAATTCACCAACGCTTGCTGTAGCGCGACCGGGTAGGGATACGCTGTCGACCGTGGAGGTTTAACGCCCAGCACCTAGTCCCGCGCGCGTGTTGCTGGCCGGCCGGGAGCCAAGATCACCGGGGTTCAAGGAGGCTAGATTTGCGCTTCTCCCATAATTCTCTTGTCCAAGATATTCTTTGCATAAACTTGCAGTGTCAAGGCATTGCGTATGTTCAGCAGCACTGTTGGCATAAAGCAAAAATCAGTTGAGTGGAGTTGAGTTTCAGCGGATTAAAATTTTTTGAACGCTTCGCTGAGTGATTTACAAATCATGATATATAGCCTTATTTTTTGATACCCAGTTGGGAAACTTTTTGTGATTGTACTTACAGAATATAAATTGAAGTGTATTGGAATAAGCAAAATACTTTTTAATGAACTTTAACTCACAGAATACAACAATACTAAACTTCAACTAAAAACCCTAAACATAAACAAATCACAAAATAGGTTATTGCGCATGTCTCAGATGAGTTACAAAGCGCCTACCGCTGCCAGAAATCGACAGCTGCTGAGAAACATCGACTTGTCAGCGATTTTGCTGAACGCTATAGCTTCCTCAACTTACTAACCTGTTGTCAACAGTTGAGTGCTGCTGAACGTACCCATTCTGTATTTAAGTGAACAGGAATTTCCTACTCCTCATCACAGAATCTACATTAGTCAATTTCTACTAGGCCAATTCTGATCATCTATTCCTGAAAGCATTTGTGTTTTCTTTCGGACTAGTGAATTAAAGCTTTTATTTCCTTTGATTCACTAGTGACCAGGAACCGATAATAACGAGATCTTGTTGTTCTTGCCTACTTCATTGAGTTTTCTTCGACATTCCCATATCAGCTTTGAGTCGATGACTTGGCAGTTCAGTGCTATAATAGCAGCTTGACTATAAGAATAGATGACCATGACCATTGATAGTTTCTTCCAGGTTTCTGTCTGAACATTTTTCGAATTTATAATAAATTATTAATAATTTTGCAAATATTTTTGCTTGAAAAACACTCGAGCAAGAGCCTAACGATTGCGTATTCTTGGTTCTAAGCCCGTATACTTCAGCGCCGGCTCCTATCGTGGTTTCAGAACCATCTGTATTCCATTTGACGCTAATTACTTTGTAGTTTTGGCAGTGAATTCTTTTTTCCATTCTTCTTCTGTTCAGATCATCGATTAAAAATTCTTTTCGAAGCTCAATTTTTGAGCGCTCATTCTAATTAAACGTGGGTTTTATCGTTTTGCCTAAATGTCTGTAATTTTAAAATTTTGAGCAGAAAATGGTCTCAAACGATAGGGTTAGACTCTCTGATCATTAATTCGAGGTCAAATTCAATTTTGTCCGTGGGGCCTTTGAATATGAATATTCAATATAAATATTTCCATGAGAAGATATCCGATTAGAGTGAAATTTATTTTGTGAAAGACGATCGATATACCATCCAGAATTTCGTGGCTTTAGTATTAACAGAACCATAAAAACTTAAATTGCTATATTGAAAAGAAAAATCTTTATATTTCCAACTGGATATCCAATTCAAGTGAAATTTATTTTGAGAATGAAAACTAATATACCAAATGTTAATGCCAAATTTCGAGAGGATCGCATCATCAGAATCGTAGTATTAATTTTTTTAAAATTTATTTTTTACATTCTCTTTATAACTTCCAGAGAATATGATTCCGAGTGTGCTGAGATCATTCATTATTACCCATACAAAATTAAGATTCATTTATATTTATTTTTTTGAAGTTATTTTTTACATTCTTTTTATAATTTCCAGACCATTATTCCGAGTGTGCTGAGATTCTGCATTTATATATTTGGTGTCAATGGCAAGTCCCAAATAAAATTTATATTTATTTATATTCATTTTTTTGAATTTATTGTTTTACATTCCCTTTATAATTTCCAGAATATAATTCCGTGTGTGCTGAGATTCTGCATTTATATATTCGGTGTCAATCGCAAATCCCATATAGAATTCATATTTATTTATATTCATTTTTTCAATTTATTTTTTTCATTCTCTTTAAAATTTCCAGAATATAATTCCGAGTGTGCTGGGATTCCGCATTTATATATTTGGTGTCAGTCCCATATAAAATTTCGAGGTAATACTCTTATAGCTCCACTAATGAACGAGCGCTAAAAAGCTCCTGCTCAGGGCTTCTCCTAATTTTTTTATTATAACATCACTAGGTAGGTTAGTTGATGAGATGTACCGGGTTTTTCACTATAATTTGACTCCCCCTTCAACTTTGTTACTGAACGAGATAAAAAAAAATTTTTCGTATAAAAGTTTCACGAAATCAACTGAGGTTTTTTGATATGAGTCCAGAAACTGAAATATATACAGGGCGACCAACATATTGATGACAACCTCATTTTTTCAAATGGAACACCCTGTATTTTTTTCCGTATTTGGTAAGCTCTTTTTCTCCTGATTTTGAATTATGTAACATATGTTGGTCTATCTTTCTTATTCTGAGCACCACAGAGTTTCAAATTTCAATAACCATCTGGCATAGCGTTTTGGAAGTTCGTGAATATTTAAGTGGCCAATTTGATCTTTGGATTTGTAATGGCGCACCCATTTTATGGCCACCAAATAGTCCCGATTTAACACCGTTGAACACGTTTTTATAGCCGTTCCTGAAGGAAAAAATTCACTTCAGCAATGATGACAATCAATGAAAGCGGAGAATGATATTAATGATATAAAATCAACCAATATTAAACCCATAATTCGGAATTAATTCCGCCAACGCACAAAGAATAATTACAATATTGTAATGATTAGAAACAAATTTTGAAGCTTTAATTTCTGACTTGAATCAGAGCCATAATAATGCTATCAAAAATAGTCTAAACAACTTAACATTGGTTAAGTGTCATCATTTGAAAACTTTGAAACTCTGAAAAAAATTGAAGAGACACATATACATACGCATTTATATTCGAGACCAAGAGGAAATAGCCTATCAAAAAAAGGAAGAATATACAGAACAGGGTGTCCCATTCGAAAAAAATATAGTTGCATTCAGTGTTGTTCATCATGTATATCTTCCCATTGACGTTATTATAACTCCAAAAATGAGCATTTTCAGTAAACGCACTCTGCCACTTGTAAAATGATTACAGATCTTGGCAGGTGGTTCTTAAAATCTGAAACTCTGTGGTTCTCAGAATAAAAGAGATGGACCAACATATCTTACATATTCGAAATCAGGAGAAAAAGAGCTAGCCGAACATGGAAAAATATACAGGGTGTTTCATTTGAAAAAATGAAGTTGCCATCAATATGTTGGCCACCCTGTATATATTTCAGTTTCTGGTCTCATATAAAAAAACCTCAGTTGATTTCGTGAAACTTTCATACGAAACATTTTTTTGTATCTCCTTTAGTAACAAAGTTAAAGGGGGGGTCAAATTATAGTGAAAAACCCGGTACTTGGTCAGAAGGGACCAGGCTCCCTGACTTTTGATTCTCTCATTTCCTGTACCTTCCCTAGATGTTATACATAGTTTCTTAATTACTACAAATGAATTTTCAGCTCTAGATGACAAGGGCTGAATACCATACTTCTAAATTGAATAAAATTTCAGTTTTCAGTGAGTCTGTTTTATGCAATGCCGGTCCTGATAGACGCAGCAGCAGCGATACTTCAATCCAGTTCGTTGTCTATGGCCTGGAATTGTTCGAGAACAACGAAGCGGTATTTGTTTCTCAAGCCAGAGAATTATGACTTAGGCACGAAATTAATAATGCCACTAATTCAACATCTTCAGTACCAACAAAAGAAAACATATTATTCGAGGTTTTAATTAAAATCCCCTTCCGCACTCTATCGTTCCCACAAACTGGCATGGGACGAGGTCTCCTAGATTATAATTCCGGGGAAAGTTGATGCTCTGTCATTATGCACATGTCACCGGATGACTTGATCCCATTAATTGCGCCCCCTTTGCTTTTCTTCTTCTTTTGCGATTGCAGCCATTCCTAACCGACCATTAGTGCGTCTTGGTGGATGAAAAACGAGAAATATTAAGGTATTCGCTGGAGAATTCTCTTAATTTTCTCGATTGTTTCGAAATTGTAACGATCTTTTGGGTACCTAATCGTTTGAAAGAATAACAAATCACGTTATACCATTCGATGGTTTCTGGGGAAGTCTTACTCATGTCTGGTTTTGCTGAGCTGTCTGAAAGATTTGTGATAATTAAGATGTCTATTATTTCATTTCAATTTGAAGATATCAATGATGAAACAATCAATGGTGGTTCGTGTTGGGGGGGAAATTGTAGATTCAATATTTTCAAGAGAAATGCATTGAAATTTATTATTTTTCCCAACTGGTACTCTTTAGCTCCCCCTTCAGTGCCAGAGCCGTTATGAACAATAATACCTGAGAGGGCTTTAAGAAGGCTAGTTTTGCGCTTCTCTCATAACTCTCTTGTCCAACACATTCCTTGCGCAGGCTCACAATGTCGAGGAATTCTATAACTAAGGGAACCAGATTTTCTCCTTCCTCACCACAGAATCTACACAGGTGAGTTTCAGCTAGGCCAATTCACATGATATGCATCTCACGGAGACCTGTCCTGTTAGGAAGCCAGTGAGAAGGAATAGGTCTTACTCCTTCTGAGATCCGAGAACTTTTTGGAATTATCAGTTTCAAAGTTACGAACGAATTTCGTAATTGCTTTCTTGTCGTAATGATTTTTTGATTTTTTCCTATAGCCTGTGTCCTAGCGTTTTTGAAAAAATCAATTTTTCTAATGAAGTTTCACTCATCAGTTACTTCCAGGTTCGAAATTCAATGCAATTGTAACTTATTTGTGAAATGTGCTGAATAATCCCGCGTTAAAATTCAAATATTTCTGAGCGCTTCTTCTTCCTGAACGAGTGCTATCTCGTTTCGCCAAAATGTCTGTAATTTTCGAATTTTGAGGCGAACACATTCTCAAACGATAAGGGTCGACTTCCTGATGACGAATCCGTGGTCAAATTCAATTCTATCCGTGGAGCCGGCCGTTAGCACGATAACTTTCGAAGGGATTGTCCTAAAGACTTGATATTTTTAGGGTGAGTCTCGGGGTGAGTTCGATTCTCGAATACCGCGGTCAAGCTCGTTAACCAGCCAAATCGCATAGGGTGTTCCATAAAATATGGCCATTCAAAATTTTTGTTCCTCAATAACCCAGACAAAAAAAAACCAATCTAGATGAAATTTTGCGGCCACATACAATACTCATAATGAGACTCATGCAGAATTTTGTGATCATAGTCTTACAAAACCATAGAAAATTTGATAAGAATATTGAAAAGAAGAATATTTAGGTATGTTTCCATACCAAGGTATCCGATTCGAGTTAAATTCTTTTTGTGAATGAAGATACGGGGTCTTTATAAATGATTGTAACATCGGTTGCTTTGAAAAATTTTGATCTTAGCGTTTCTTACGCAAAGTCTACAAATTTTCGATTCCAGGCACACTTTTCAATTTCTTTCGGAATGGCCAGCCCAAAACTTACAGTATCGTTTGTTTGAATCTAAAGTTTACATCAGGGGAAAAATATTCATAATAGTCAAACGCTAAGTGCGCTGTTATAATCATTTATAAAGACCCTGTAGATATATCGAATGTTCACGCAGAATTTCGAGACGATCACATCATCTGAACTATAGAATTGTGTTGTATCCCCGCCGAAATCCTACACACCGGTAGGGTCTAGCGCCTGGGTGGTTCGAAATAAAAGTGTAAATAAGGTTTGTAAACTCAATTTACTGCAGCAATGATAAAATACAGCACAGCACAATACTACCAAAACTAGGAATGACTTTTCTAATATTTCAATCTGTCAAATCAATTTTTTTTAAAACTACATGCCTACTCACTAAATATAAAAGTGACGTTTTTAAAATAGGTACAAAAATCAAATGAGAATAAAATACTACCTAAGTTACAACATTCTCCCACCTGAAAAATGGTTTCAACCAAAACCTTTTTTCACAAATTCAAAACTAATAACAAAATGTTTGTAGCATTTCAACGTCACACAAGTTCTTCCACTTTTCTTTCGCTCAGCATTCACCTCTTCTTCATTTACTCGTTGGTCTGTACAGGGCCATTTCTTCTTTTTCTTGTATAACCACTGAGGACATTCCCACCATTTTGACAGAGAAGGTAAGTCTGCAGGATTATGTACGCCTGGTTTATGTCTACAATCTTCTTTAGGCGTTAATTGTGCAATTTCTTCCAGTCTGTTATAAACAAAAGTTCAACAATTTTCGTTTCTCTGGATCCAAGAAATGACTGTTAGCGAGTCACTCCAGAAATAATTTTTATATTTTTCGGTTAGATTTTCTGTCACTTGTGTATACAGTCTGGCTCCAATTGTAGCTGCCAATAGTTCAAGCCGTGGTATAGTCATCCTTCTCTCTTTGTTCTCTAAAGGAGCAATTCTGGACTTGGCTGCCAACAAGTAAACCCACATTCGACTCTCCTGGGATACTCTACAAAAAACCGTAGCTGCATAAGCTTGTTGTGAGGCATCCACAAACGTGAGAATCGTTACTTCACTTGGTTCCAAACTTCCAATTTTATTCCATCTAGGAATTTCAATGTTTTTCAAAACTGGTAAATCCTTGACCCATTCTTTGAAATCCTTGGCTAGATCTTGGTCTACTTCCGCATCCCATGTGACATTCTTGGACCACAGCTCTTGTAACCATAACTTGAGTTTCAACGTAGCCGGACAAGTGTAGCCTATGGGGTCAAAAACCTTCTGAGCCATGCTGAGTAGCTTCGTTTTCGTCATTTTTTGCGCTTTAAAGCATTGGTCACTTTCGTGTACTCCCTGGCAAAATACACACTTGGCACCATTGAATTCCTTGTTCAATAGACCCGCGGCAGTCATTTTTTCCGGAGCACAATATCCCGAAAGTTTCTTTTCGCTTGCTTTCGATGTTGCAACAGATTTCATTAAATCAAAACCTTCACTGGCTGAAACGATTCGTTGTTCATTTTCCACCTCTGATCTCACAAAACATAACAAATTTTTAAATCTATTATCAAAAGGTGTTTCTGGTTCATCGTTTTGAGAATTATTAAGTCTGTCATTCTCAACATCACGGGTCGAATTATAAGGAGATCTTTTAAATTTTCGCTCACCTTTACTCGGATCTACCTTACCCGTATCACCTTCGACAGACTGCTCATCTACAGGCTTTGACAGGAGTTTTCCAACTAGTAATTTCAAACCTATGAACCTTTTCAAGTAGGCTTCACATTGTTCCATTTCTCCCATCAACTGGTCTTCGGTAGCTTTCCCATCAAGCAACAAATTGAACACTTTTTTATCACAAGCAATTAAGTTGTCCCACTTGGGTTTCAAGCATTCCCATGCGATCTCGACATCACTAAACACCAAAGGATCTGTCTTAATATGCCCATCCAATTCGTTTGCTGCTTTTGTGAAGCACATTCGTAATACTTTACGATTTTTCCTAGTTTTTTCGACATTAGCCATTTTGCGCTAACTCAACTGTATTTCAAAAAACTGCACCAAGTCCTGTCACGGTCGCCAAAAATGTTGTATCCCCGCCGAAATCCTACACACCGGTAGGGTCTAGCGCCTGGGTGGTTCGAAATAAAAGTGTAAATAAGGTTTGTAAACTCAATTTACTGCAGCAATGATAAAATACAGCACAGCACAATACTACCAAAACTAGGAATGACTTTTCTAATATTTCAATCTGTCAAATCAATTTTTTTTAAAACTACATGCCTACTCGCTAAATATAAAAGTGACGTTTTTAAAATAGGTACAAAAATCAAATGAGAATAAAATACTACCTAAGTTACAACAAATTGAATTTATCCTATAATTTATTTATTGATCATTTCCATATTTAATTTCCCGTGTAATTTCCAGAATATAATTTCAATCGTGCTAAGATTTTGCATTCATATATTTAGCATGAATCTCAAATCCTAGGGGAAAACCCGGATAGATGCCCCACTTTTTGAATTTGCCTCATATTTTTGAAAATATTGATCTTATATGTGTAATTTCTATGAGTGTAGGAAGCCCCATTATTTGATTTGGAATACTGAGACTTTTCTCTGACATAGCAATCCCAAATTGCACAAAAATTTTATTTTTGTAGAACCCTATTTTTGGAGATAGTTGCCTACAAGTATGGAATGTTGCCCCACCATGAAAATACTGAGAGGGATAGATGTCCTTCATACTGTGTGAACCAAAAACCCAACTAAATACAATGAGATTTTCTATGCTTGAAACAGCAACTTTATGTACGTAACATGGATCGAATTAACAACAATTGGGCATTTTTTATTGAATATCAAAAGCATAATTATATCAAACGAAAAATTGCATTCTTCATATTAACATTATGCATTATTCCACATATTCACTATAAATTAATTAAATTATAAGTCTCCACAAAAATGAGCAGGAATCAAGTTTGAAATTAAAATAACACAATGAATCGAAAATCTGCTTAAAAGGTTTGGTTTTAGTTTAGATGTCCTAAGGGGCACCTATACCTCAAAAAATCAGGGCAACTATCCTTTTCGATAGGGATAGATGCCTATGAATTTTTTCAATAAATTAAGAAGAAAACAAAAACTATTCGTACTCAGATGTACACTCAATGAAAAATTAATTTTTTGATACGTGTTTTGGAAAGTTAGGTATTTTGAGAATGGGGCATCTATCTAACTGAGGCATCTATCCGGGTTTACCCTATACAAAATTTTGATGTCATAGCATTTTTGCCCCATCAATGAACGAGCGCTTAAATGAACCTGCTCAGGGCTTTGCTTTAATCTTCAACAGGTTTTGTTAAGAATCATCAGTGATTCTTACGCGTTTGTACAATTTTATTGAGGCGAAAAATAACCACTTTCTTACCGAACTAATTCTGAGGAAGTATTTAGGACACATGAAAATATTGACCAGCCGTTTCTCCAAAATTATTATACATACGACGATATACTGAAGGACTCCCGAGAATAATTGGCAAATACCGACAAGATACTCGAAAGGGACAAGGCTGGGTCTGATATGGAGATATCCTTGAATCAATATTTGCAGAGGAAGTGTAAAAACACTTTGGTTCTTCGGGACCATTATTCTGAAATATTCAAGTTCGTGTCTGGATCCCTTTCGGCTTAAATGCAAAGTGGTTATTTCACCAAGTTCGTGGCACGATCGCTAAAATGACATGTTCCTGAAGAACTGTTCGTATTTATGGTGCGGACAGGGTTTTACGAAAGGAGTGATTATGTCTTCTTGTACATGTTTAAAACATTAATATGTATAGCTCCCTCGTGAAAACATCGTTTTTTCATGGTCTCAAGGATATTCTTCGAAATGTCATCTTTAACTGATGAATGTGCGAAATTCATGATTTTATTTCCACAATATTTGCACCGAAAATAAAGAGAATATTGATTAATTATCTAGTTATTAGGAAAGTTCTTCTGAAACAGCGTTTGAATAGTTATTTATGATATGAGTGACATTTCAATTTGTGAGTGAAAAAGTTTTTGGAAAGGGCGGAGCGAATTAAACTATTTCATGAACAGAATGAAGTTACTTTCAATACAAATATCATACAATGTGTTTTTATGATTGCCCTATTTTGATAATCTAATAGGCGAAACTGAAATGACATTGAATCTCAAAATGTATTTTTCCGTCCACCCCAAAATAAAAGGTGAGTTTAATATTTACGAAATAAAATATTAATGACCTATTTTACAGTTCGATTTATGCTTTTTCAATGTGCAGTTTTCATAGGCAACCAAACACAAGGCATTCAAAAGCAATATAATTAATATTGAAACATAGAAATATCATTATGTCGAATACATGTCATGTGCAGAATAAGAATGTACTTTAAAAAATTTATTTTCAATTCATAATTAGGGCGACGGAAAAAGGACATATTTCTGAAGAACTGTTCATATTTATGGTGTGCACAGGGTTCTGCGAAAGGAGTGATTATGTCTTGTACATGTTTAAAACATTAATATGTATAGGACCCTCATTGAAACATCGTTTTTTGAAAATTTCAAAATACTTATTTTTCGGTAATTTGTATGTAGTAGTTTTGGATATCAGTGCTACTTATGTTTAAACTCTAAAATCTACCAGGAATGTTATTGCAAATTTTAATTATTGCTCTATTACCATTTATAATTCGAGTTTAGTTCACAAATGCCTCGGTTAAGCTCATTAACCAGCCAAATCGTACAGAGTGTTCCAGCAAATATGGCAATTCAAAATATTTGTTCCTCATTATCTCGGATAAAACTAATCCAATAGCAACGAAATAGTTGTTAATAAACCTCATGCAAAATTTTGTGACCATACTAAATATTCATGCAAAATTTCAAGGATTGCATCATCTGATTGATAGAATTCAATTTTTTTTATAATTATTGATTTTTTTACATATTTTATCTTTTGCATAATTTCCATAATGTTATTCTGATAGTACTGAGATTTCACATTCATGTACTAAGCATGAATCTCAAGTCCTGTACAAAATTTGGAGGTAATACCATTATTGCTCCACCAAAGAACGAGCGCTCAAAAGCACCTGTTCAGGGTTTATCTTGAATTTTTATTATTTTCATTATTGTTGATTTTTATAAAGACGTGTAAGGTATTCCAAGGGGATTCTAAATTTCTTCAGAAAAGAACTCTACAGGTATTGTTTATAATGATTTATGTTTGTCGAAATAAGGGATGTTGGACCTTGAACATTTTCGAAGGAATAAGATTAGTCAATGAATAAAATAACAAGGCATATAAGAGACGAAATGGCATGCATCGCCATAAAACTTTTCGATGTCTGAAAGACGATACCTAATTATCTGTCCTGTATATCATGTAATGGATATGGACCAACCTATACTGAATGTTAACTAAAATATCTTAGACATTTTGGAACAGTAAATTGGTTTTTGAACGCCACCGTACATCGATTTAAAAAAAAACATGAGCTGTGTTATATCTCCAAACTATGAAATTTTTTACGACCTCCCCTATTGTTTGAAATGATTTATTTTTGCCGAGACAAAGGATGTAAGATCTTCAACATTTTTTAAAGAATAAGAGTAGTAAATGAATATAATAACAAGGTATACAGTGTGATTGGTAATGACTTAGCGATAATTTAAGGTCATCAAATATATCTAATATTATAGACAAAAACACCCAAACTTGGAAGTTTACCCCCTTAGTTTTGGAGTAGCCCCCATTTTAAATATACTATTTTATTTTCGTTAACCCTTCCAAATAATATCGATTTCTTTGGATATAAAGGTCCTACATATGTGAAAAAAATGTTTTTTTGAAAGATGATACCACCACCTTTCATTGAAGTATAACGATATAAAAACATTCAACTTGAAAACGCCATAAAAATTCTTTAAAAAAGTTCATAGTGAAAATATGTACTGATTTTCGCAGTAAATCCGCAATAAATCTGCAATAGTACAAGAACTAGCACATTGAAGTACTTAATAATTTTTTTCAATTATTCAACACGAAAGGACACAAGCTACAAAACAACACTCACATTATTTCTGTAAGTTACATAATTTGAGAGTTATTGCTGTTGAACCTGACCGTTATGAAAATTGATAAAATAAAAAAAACTCAGTACTGTACTTTCCATAATTTTCAATGATCACACAACCAAATTAATCATAAAAATTGCTCAAAATGGCCGCCTCTGCTCTGTAGACAGGCAGTGACCTTCATGACGACCTGTCTTGTGTCTTTTGCTCGCGTAGTGATCATGTTCGAGCAGCAATAACTCTCAAATTATATAACTCACAGATATGATGTAAGTGTTGTTTTGTAGCTAATATCCTTGCGTGTTAAATCATTGAAAAAAAATTACTTCAATGTGCTAGTTTTTGTACTATTGCGAGTTAACTGACAAAACCAGTACATATTTTCACTATGAACTATTTTAAAGAATTTTTTTAATGCGTTAATAAGTTGAATGTTTTTATATTGTTATACTTCAATGAAAAGTGGTAGTATCATCTTTAAAAAATTTTTTTTTCACATCTGTAGTACCTTTATGTCCAAAGAAATCGATATTATTTGGAAGGGTCAACGAAAATAAAAAAGTAAATTTAAAAAGGGGCTACTCCAAAACTAAGGGGGTAAACTTTCAAGTTTGGATGGTTTTGTTGATATTATTAGGTAAGTATATTTGATGACTTTAAGTTATCGCTAAGTCATGACCAAACACACTGTATAAGAGACGGAATGACATGCAACGACATAAAACTTTTCGACATCTGAAAGACGATACCTAATTATCTGTCCTGTATATCATGTAATTGATATGGACCAATCTCTACTGAATGTTAACTGAAATATTTTAGACACATTTCGGAATACTATAATAATTTCGTTTTAGATCACAACCGTACGTCAATTTGAGAAAAAACCAGAGCTGTGTCATATTACAAACTATGTAATTTTGTACAACCTCCGCTATTGTTTAAAATGATTTATTTTTACCGAAATGAAGGATGTTAGACCTTCAACATTTACGAGAGTAGTGAATGAATAAAGTAACAAGGTATACAAGAGACGAAATGACATGCAACGGCATAATTTCCATCTTACCGTTTATCATTCACCCCATTATTCATCACGAATTCCCCTAATCCTGAAATACGCCACTAAACACTCAATTTCGACATCAATCTGTATGCATAATTAGATGCAAAGTTTTCTGAATTGAGCTTTGAGCTGAGCTATGTAATTCCATTGCAGACGATTATAGCCTGTGCAACTTTCCATGAACAATAATTGCAACAACAAAATTAGCTCCATCCTGGCCCTGATAAACTTCATGTTACTATTCTATTACAAGCCATGAACCTTTCTACCCCGTGTGCCCTGGCAGACCCTGGCTCTTAAGGTTTCAAACCTCAATTAGTCATCGTTGCCTACCCTGATTGTGCTGTACGTGTTACTCCATTGGGGTGAAAAATTAGGTGTAATGAAGGTGTTGAGAAATGCGGCATAGGAAATCTTTTTTTGTTGAGGACGGAATTACTCTTTAAAATCACGCGCTGTGATTGCTCTTGATTGAATGAAAAATGCTTGTGTTGGACTCTAGATAATGGAATATCTATGTTATATCATTCGGTTTATCAACTTATATACATCTGTTCACATCATCTAAGTAAATGTTTGGGCGATCATTTGCTAGCCGCATCATTATTCTTATGAAATCATCTAATTGTTTTACAATGTAAAGGGTTTTCCAATAAGAGGTATTATTTTGGTATTCAAAGAAAAATGATATTTTTCAATATAAATGATCTGATTTATTCCATTATAAAGAAGCAGCTATGCCGTTAATAGTGGAAAATAACATCAGGCAAATGACCACCACGACCACGCGCATGGGACAATATCCTTTCAATAGAATTTTTCATAACCAAATCGCAAAGTGGCTACCCTATGTCTTCGATAGCCTCATAAATTCCATCTTTGAGGTCTTGAATCGACGCTGAGCTATTGGCGTAGACCTTCTTTTTCACGTGGCCCCAAAGGAAGAAGTCGCAAGGTGGTTAAATCGCAAGATCTCGGTGGTCAATTGAGGTCACCTTTTCGAAAGATAACACGGCCCGGAAACTTTTGCTGCAAATAATCAATGTT
Source organism: Propylea japonica (assembly GCA_013421045.1). Classification (NCBI taxonomy): domain Eukaryota; kingdom Metazoa; phylum Arthropoda; class Insecta; order Coleoptera; family Coccinellidae; genus Propylea; species Propylea japonica. Next base: position 27,774,626 of record CM024242.1, read on the forward strand.
TCGTTGCTTGTGTGGCACGTAGCGTAGCAATAAACTTTATAAGCCTTAAGACCTAAATCTTTATGCAAAATACGGTGTAATGACGTTTGTGGAATGCCTAATTCAAAAGAACGACGAGGAATGGACCAACCTGAATTTTCCTCAACACTTTCGGCTACAGCAGCAATATTCTCGGCTCTTCTTGGGCGATGTGCACGGGCTTTATTCTTCACATCACTTACTTATCCAACAGCTCGAAATTTTTCCACCAATTTCTTGGGTCCGACAAGGTGCTTCACGACGACCAAATTTTCACCATTTTTATAGTGAGTTTTAATGATTTCAAAGCGCTCTTGAAGCGTGTATCCTTCCATTTTTAATGATGGCGTAGTTTCTACTTGTCAAATGTGAAAAAATGACAGCTTCAAACGTAACATCTAGCGAAATAGCGGACTATTCAAAATAACACCTCTTATCTCTTATTGGAAACCCTTTTATTTTGTATTGTATTCTTTAACATTTATAGATATTCCTATATTTCTGTTTTTGAACAACTCGGTTGCACTTTCTCATGGAAAATTAGGGATTTAAAGTAATTCAGTGAAAACAAAAATTTTCAAACAAAATCAGCTAGATATCACCAAAGTCCGGGGTTAATACAGACGAATTGTTCTGAAACCTCGTTTCTACCGACACCGACCACTTAAGTATGTCATATCTGAACTTTCATGAGCTGGCACTGAATTATGCTGCTGCATGGATGTCCAGTAGCACTTATTCGAGCTTCCAGCCAATACAAAACCCATAAAAAGAAGAAGACAATATTTAACCTTTCGGGGCTAGCGCTTATATCTGGGACATGAGAGCTGGCTACAGCAGCAATATTCACGGCTGTTCTTGGGCGATGTGCACGGGCTTTATTCTTCACATCACTTACTTGTCCAACAGCTCGAAATTTTTCCACCAATTTCTTGGGTCCGACAAGGTGCTTCACGACGACTAAATTTTCACCATTTTTATAGTGAGTTTTAATGATTTCAAAGCGCTCTTGAAGCGTGTATCGTTCCATTTTTAATGATGGCGTAGTTTCTACTTGTCAAATGTGAAAAAATGACAGCTTCAAACGTAACATCTAGCAGACGAATAGTTCTGAAACCTCGTTTCTACCGACACCGACCACCTAAGTATGTCATATCTGAACTTTCATGAGCTGGCACTGAATTATGCTGCTGCATGGATGTCCAGTAGCACTCAGACTGATAATCCGCATGTTTTTATATAAGAAATATCCGATACAAAGTAGATAACATCACGAAAATGCAATCACTATTCTATTAACATAAATTTCATTCCATAATATACAGCTTTACTTAACATAAAAATATGAAGTCAAATGTATATACATCAGTTTTTGTATAATCATTCGATGAATCGAACTTTTTCAATCAAAAACACGATGCTTTATAAAAAAATTGTATAATGAAGTCTCAATAGTTCATTCTTTCATATTTTTTCAAGAAAACGTTCTTTACAGCAATCAGAACAAGTATGTATATACAGAGTGTTCTCCCTAGGTGAATTTCCTTCATTTTCGTGTTGTCCTGTTCTTTTTTAGATCACAAAAGGCACATCGGCCTCTCGTTATATTTTGATCTGGTTGTGGTAGTTTTTAGAATATATTTTCACAATATCTCTTTTCCTTGCAACCATAACACTAGAAATATTTCGTTCCGAAGCAGAAAGGCAAAAAATTAGTCAAAAGAAGAGTTTTCTTCGTTTTAATCTGATTTTGGGATTATTACAATGACACACAAACCATTACATTTATGCCAGCCATATAATAACCGTTGGTCATCTTTTTATATTTCGTGCACAGATATAGGTGGCGGTTAATTTGTTCAGAGTGTGATATCGAAGGTGGCACGCGGACTCCACCTCCGAAAACACCATAGACATATAAAAGGTTGGACAGGGCATCACGTGACTTTCGCACTGAGTTTCGTGCTCCCAACATAAGAGAGAGATACTGTGGAGGATGGAGTAATATTAGTGTGGTGCATAGACTAAAATAAACTAATATTACTCCATCCTTCGCAGTATCTCTCTCATAATGTTGGAAAAATGACAGAACATAAAAATATCTAATGCAATCCAATGTTTTTATTATATGTTCTGTGCTTCACACTATTATTATTCTATCCTTGTCTAAAGTCAATATTCTCTCTCACACGTCCTGTCCATTCTTTTATGTCTATGGCAAACACCTTTCGAAAAATTGTCACAATGCAACTGATATTTCATCGCAACTGAGATAATGATTCCCTGAAAAGGTACGAGAAAGAGCCAACTAAACAAACGAGTGGATTCCAAAATACCGAGAATTTAATATCGCTGCGGAGTCCGCGCGCCAGCCCTGGAAGGTTAATAGACATTTTCACCTGAATAACCCTCGTAGGTGATAGGATTTGTAGACTGAAGAGTTCCTCGTGACTCACCCTGTGTAAGTCAGAAGGAAGCATTTGCACGCTTGTTCACATTCAAGAAACGATAATACGAGTTCGAATATTCGGAAAACTATTGGACTTGTTCTATTATTTTATGAATTCAACTTTGAGTTTTGTAGATGGTCCCTTTGCTAGTTATTGAGTTTATGGTACGTCGTCTCATGAATAAATACAAAAATGTAATAGTTCTTAGGATGTTCAGATTTAAATAATCACTTTCACGAAATCCAATTCCATGTCAAAGCTTCTCGCTTCACGTGCGAATCGTTGAATAAAAATAGAGTTTCATAATAGTTTTCAACGAAATAAGGAACACAAAATTTTCAAAGTTCTCAGTTCCGCTTGAATTCTCCTTATGATGTATCAAAATACGACTATTTATCTAATCCAGTTTATATGCACTCTATTCAACCGACCGTTTTACATACAAATATTGTCATGGTATTTTCTTCTTTGATGTACTTCGACTTCGAACGCTTTCGTTAAGAGAACACGAATTATGCCCAACTCGTTTCTCAATGACAACTTTAATTCTTGATATAACTTAGACCCATGAACTTTTTGCCAATTTAGCATTACAGAAATACGAGAAAACATCACTAGTTGCTTTAATGGAGCTTATTTCCCTAGAGTCCCTATTTGAAAGCTACTTTTTATGTGTTTATGAGAAATAATAAGAATTACATCATACTCAAGACGTCGAAGACGTTGGTTGACTTCCGTTTCTCCATTTGGGATCAAAATATCATTAAAATTTCAGTACTCTTGGATATTTTTACGCTCTAGCGATCATTCCAATTTTCGTAAATGAATTTCTTACTCACCTGAGAATACTGCCAGACGTCCTGTTATTGTTTGTTTTGGCCTGGAAAAGTTGATGTGAATTAGGATTTGAGAACAGTTCAGATGAAAATTTCATCAAATGGAGAAATTATTCAGAGTTGTTAATTAGATATCATGTTGAAAATATAAAATAATAAATTTGTTGAGAAGATTTCGACGATTTTTTACCCAATTCGTGTAGTTCGTTGAAAAAATAAATAAGTCTTACATCATTCCAAAAGCTGGAAGTCATTACACCTAAAGAAATATGATTCAGCTATCTAATTTTTCGAAACGTTGTTCTGAATTAAAGGTGATCATTCGAATGAAAATGTAACTACCGAAAGTTGTATCGATTTATATAGCATAATATCCTTCAAAATTGTTTGCTACTGAACATAAACATTCAAGGATACTGAATATATTGGGCATAATTTCGAAATAATACACTGTATTTTTTGACTGAAAACTCAATCATTATACAGAGTGGTCCAGATCGTAACCAAGAATTTTAACCATGTATTCTACATCTAAAATAAGCCCTAGTTTGTCATATAAATATCTGTCGAGAAATGTTTCCTCTCCCAGATACGGGGTTTCAAATTTATAGAAAAAGGTTTTTTATTGATAACTTTCACACTGCTTGAAATTTTTTTATGAAATTTGAGACATAGGTTTTGAGCGTCGAGGAGCACTTTTTGCATAATATCATTTCTTTTTAATTTTACTAATGACGTCCGTACTGCAGCAAGACTGAATATTTTCGGACAATGAAAATTACTATTTAAATACCTATTTAATTTGGAGCAAATTCGGTTTTTTCACTTTTTGCTGTACGAGGCACCGTTTTCGGTTAATAAAATGAAACACATTCTCATGCATGAAGAAATCGCTACGTTTCGTTTACAAAAATTGTCTTATGTACCTACCGTATCAAATTTTGGCGATTTCTTCATGCATGCGGATGTGTTTTATTTTTTTAACCGGAAACGGTGCCTCGAGAAATAAAAAGTCAAATGACCGAATTTGCTCAAAATTGAATAGGGATTTAATGAGTAATTTTTATTGTCTGAAATACCAGTGGCGTATCTTTTTTTTTATCTGAAAATATTCAATCCCACTTCAGTACGAACGCCACTGGTAGAATAGAAAAGAAGTGATAGTAAACGAAAAGTGCCCCTTACCGCTCAAAACCCTTGTCTCAAATTTCATAAAAATATATCAAGCAGTGTGAAAATTATCAATGAAAAACATTTTTTTTTCTATAATTTTAACACCCCGTATCTCGGAGAGAAAACATTTCATGACATATGTTCATATGACAAACTAGGGCTTATTTTTGATGTAGAATACGTGGTTAAAATTCCTTGCTTGCAATCTGGAGCACCCTGTATACCAATATAAGTTTTCTGGTAAAGAAATAGAACTTTCCTGATATACCTTGTCAATGTTGAGTATCAATCTCCTTGTTCTGCAAAAATGTACTAACAGAAGATTGAATCAAGAATGGTTCATTTAAAATCCTTTGGAAACATTTTGTCTCCTAGTTTATAAATGATAACCAAAATGACATGTGCACAGGATTGACTGAGTTAGCCCACATAAAGTAGGAAATGGAAACTTTAGTACCAGACAAGCAACTGAAGAGTATACATGTTGAACATCCAGATTTGGTAATTCACATCGGTAACATACGATACTCAATGCATCAGAGAAAGCATTTTGCCATACAGTTTAGCAGCAGTATATTCGAAAGATTTACTTGCTACGTTTCGAACAGGAATGAATGATCCTCTGCGGATTATACAGCTGTTGGGAGTGGCCTAAATAAACCAGTATGATAGGCAAATTTGAGTACTCAAATCGACTATCACACGCAGCCTGATGCATTGACTCAATGCGACGTGCTGCCCGTGTAACTCGATTTGAGAGCGTCAGGAACATAACACGTAAATCTGTCGAATATACCACTATTCAACTGGATGGCAAAATACTCTCTCATATACATCAAATATCGTTTGTTTTTGATGTGAATTTCCAAACCTGTGTACCGTTCAGCAAGTACTAAAAAATCAGCAATCTACTTTTTTACTATCCGATAATAAGCAATGGATACTCACTATCAGATGCTGTACCGAGAATATTATTATTCAACCGGTATTGGACGTATTTGGTGAAGAAAGTATCAACTTTTTTTTCTAAACAAAGGGAAATGCTCCAGAACCGCGCACTAATTGAAGTGTTGCCAATACAAACAAATGAACCGAGAATAAATCACCTCCGAATTATTTTACACTGAAAACATAAACCACTAATTGCATTTGAAAATTGTTGTCCGTCCGTACATTCAGTGATCTAAAACCAACAAATATTATATTCGAATGTACCTTTAATATACACGCGGTCTGCTCTGCTCCCATAGAGCTCTCTGCCAAAATGCTAACTATCGGTTTACTTTGAAGTTGTGGAATTCCTCTTATAACGGAGTAAAAATAGATCGTTTTGTTTTTATTGTTTTTGAGTGGATTCGTTGCACTCAGCCAGTTCTCTCAAGTATCATCCATGAGATTATTTATGTGTTTTATTGGTTAATTTAATGGTAACACAATATTGCATGACAGTAATGTATATTTGATGCTTCTAGGATTACAGTAACTATCTGTTGAAAGAACCGTGCATAAAATTCAGTTGCAATGGGCTATAACCTAGAGGAATAGAAAAACGAAATAAATATTATGAATATGTGCAAATTTTATCTTTTCGTATTTGCTTCATTTAGATAGGTATAGTCTGAAATTTCTAAACTTGAATCAATTTTTTGAATGTAAGACTTTGAAAACCTTAGATCTGGTTATGGCTTTACGCAATTTTCGGGTCACTTTGGCTCCTAGTTATAATGAATCAAAATAATTTATGTTTCCAAATACCGTTGATTTGAACATAAAATTCCAATACATAAATAAATAGATTGAACCCAATAGCACTCAGGATATTTGAACTTGGTTTATTGTTTTACTTATATGAACTGGAGTGCAAAACTCTTAACCCGTGTCTTGTTGTTTACAGTAGATATTTTTGTAATTTCGGAACTGTCGGTAAAATATAAATTTCTTTCCATTTTTGATCGCTTGTTCTACTTAAACGAGCCAAAAATGGTCTTAAACGATAGGATTCGACTCACTGATGACGAATCCGCAGAGCCAGAACTAGGATTCTAGCGCCTGTGGCAAACTTTTAAAATGGGTGCATTTTGAAAGTTTGAAGAAATTTTTTTTCATTAAATACATGTTTTTCATGATTGATATTAACTGATTATATGTTGAAGAACTTTTTTATTCACAATAATCTTAATCCAGTCGTATTGTGCTTTTAGCTGGAAAGTTTTGGGGTAGTTTTGATTTCTTTCATTTTTTATGTTTTTGGTGTGCTGAATCCGAATTTGAGGTTACAAAAAAAGAATGAAAATCTTGTTTTTGGTCAGTTTCTTGCTCATTATTCAGAAACTATTAACTTTACGTGTGGAACCTTTTCATGAATAATGAAAGTAGGTACATAAAATTTTCTACAAATTGTACTACCACAGCTTGTTCTGCGACAACCCGTTCTGGCTCAAATTATAGTTGAAAATGAGGTATTTTCTTTGACTCGATAAATGAAAAAACTAAATTTTATGGTTCCGATAATGCGATCCTCTTGAATATATTCACTAAATTCAATTCAATTGGAATATTGAAAGAAAGAATCTTATAACAAGATATCCGATTTTTTTTGTGAATCGAGACTGATATACTGAATATTCATGCAAAATTTCAAGAGGATCGCATCGGAACTATAGAATTTAATTTTTTTCATTTATTGAAACGTAAAAAACACCTCATTTTAACTTTAATTTGAGTCACAACAGGTTGTCGCAGAAACACCTGTGGTAGTACAATTTGTAGGAAATTTTATGTTCTTTCATTTTGTATGGAAAGGTTGTTCACGAAAACTTGAGGAATGAGTGAAAAACTTACCAAGAATGAGATTTTTAATCTTTTTTTGTTCCCTCTTGAATTTTTTTTCGGCTAGCTTCAGATTCGGAATCAACACCCCAAAAAACATAAAAAAATGGAAGATATCAAAACTACCCCAAAACTTTCCCGCTAGGGGTTCTTTAATGCACAAATATACCTACTGTACTCCCATATTTCTCAAAAGGTATTGAACAAAAACTCAATCAACAAAATGAATTGAAAATGATAAGAAAAAATGTTATTTCACATTTTGCGCCCCTAGGTCTTTTGCGCTTGTCCGTCCGTCCGTCGGGCCGTCCGGTCGTAAGCACGATTACTTTTGAAGGAATTGTCCTAGAGACTTTAGATTTCCAGGGTGGATAAGGTTCCCAAACGCCGCGGTTAAGGTCGTCAATCAGCAAAATAGTACAGGGTGTACCATAAAATATGGTCATTAAAAATTTTTGTTCATCAATTTGTCAGACAAAACAAAACCAATCAAAATGAAATTTTGCGGCCACATGGAAGATGCTCATAATAAGCCTCATGCAAAATTTTGTGTCCATATTGTTCACAGAATCATGGAATAGTTAATTGGAATATTCTTTATATTCTCTTCTTTGTATTCTTTATATTTCCAAGATATCCGATTCGAGTGAAATTCATTTGCAAATGAAAATTGATATACTGAATGTTCATGTAAAATTTAAGCATAGAATTTAATTTAGGTAAAACTGGCGAAATATTATTGATGCTAAAAGAAATGAATTTTTGCCGATCATGAGACCACTTGAAATCTGTCAATATTCATTGTAGAGTTTATAGAAATTGATGGCGAAATCCGAGTTGAGCTCCAATGGCTGTGTGCAGGAATGAATTTTCGGTCGTATATATTATTCATGACAAGGGAAGATAATCTATTCATTTGTGGTCTCCCTTTGTATTTTCGCAGTGTTTCTCATACCTTCATCAAATTCGGTTACGACGGTGGAAAGGCGGATCAGAGCGTGCCATCTTGAATTATGTATCCATTCGTCTGCACTTCTTTTTATTTCATCTCTTATTTTTACCTCGCTAAAAGTGAAGCTTGCATGGATAATTGTGTGGGGGTTGTGGAAGATACCTGTCTGAGACGCTTAAAGAGGCGATGTTTCACTGTCATGTCCGTGAAAGAAATAGCTTGCAACGTATACTTACATACAGCTTTGTTTGTGAAAGTGTATTAGACAGTTCAAAATCTGTTGACTTGAATTGAATAAAAGAAGAACTTAAATAGATAACATTGTGTGTTGATTGGAAATAAAGGTAATTATTCAGATCTAAAAGAACTGTGCTGGAAATGTGAAAAAAATCGTACTCACTAAGTTTGGATCCCAGATTACGAAAATGATAACGAGAAGTCTGCAATTCTTTTAGTTTTTTCGAAAAAAAATTCCAAAGTTTCAATCAGGTAAGTGAGGTTATACATAATTCTAGCCAATTTTCCTCTATTTTCTCAATCAATACTCGTTGGAAATGTTTTATTTATCATTTTCTGAAAGTATCCTGCAGAAGCTTTCGTTTGGTCTAAATCGACGATTTTATTAATTGTTTATTATCTGCACGGCAGCCATGATAATTTGCCCTTGGGCTGTCAACCGGCGCGAATTGCGCAACGTTGCCAATGTTTCAAACTTGTAGTTAAATTTAGGTTGAATATTTCGAATATTGTTTCAAGAATGTGTTATCAATTGAAATGATTCATTTCGCACCTTTTTTTGTGAAGCACTCGGCAAGAGTGAATTTGCTATACGAATCCTAGGGATAATATTCCAATTTGAGCTCCGGCAAATTAATATGTCCCGTGAAAATGGAAAAACAATATCTATTAATGTTAGTATGAAAGAAATTATAGAATAGCTCGAGTAGGTTAGGTTAGGTTAGCTAAGATAGGAACAGTGCCAAGTATTAATACGAGTGTGAATCACTCAAAAACACTTATTTTCAGAAAAAAAAAGATTTGGCTCGTATTAAGAGAAATGGCACTCAAATTATTCCATTCATAATTCAATGGCCATTTCTCTTCCTACGAGCCTTTTTTAGTGTGAAATAAGTGTTTTTGAGTGATTTCCACTCTTATTAATACTTGGCACTTAACAAAAATGGGCTTCCCAATCCCATCCTAATAATTTGAAAGTAACTGGTTCTGGTTATTCGATTTGAGACATTGGCAACGTTGCACAAATCGCGACCGATGACAACCGAAATACGCCCAAAGGCAAATTATCATGGCTGCCGTGAAGATAATAAACAATTAATAAAATCGTCGATTTCGACCAAACGAAGGCTTTATTTTGCAGGATACTTTCAGGAAATGATAAATAAAACCTTTCCAACGAGTATTGATTGAGAAAATAGAGGAAAATTGATTAGAACTATGAATAACCTCCCTTACCTGATTGAAACTTCGGAATTTTTTTTCGAAAAAACTAAAAGTATTGCAGACTTCTCGTTATCATTTTCGTAATCTGGGACCCAAACTTAGTGAGTACAATTATTTTCACATCTCCAACACGATTCTTTTAGTTCTAAATAATTAAATAAATTCTGAGCTTTGATACGAGATACATCATCGGCAAAGAACAATTGACAGATTATTATCACTAACTGAATGAAATTTACAATTTTTTCCCACTTGTTAAAGCATTGAGCGTGCCATCATTCAAGCCAACAGAGTCGACAAACAGTCCCCGACGAGTTTGACGGGGCTCGACAAGATAGATGTAAAAAGCGTAAAGGTAAATGAAAGCAACGCACGCCTAGACCGTTTCAGAAAGTACGTTTTCGACTCGACAACGAAGCTGAACAGACTACTTGATAAGCAAAAAAACACTTTTCCCTTCTATGACTCCGTTAGGTCAAAAAATACAATAATGAAGGGTTTTCCAATAAGAGGTGTTATTTTGAATATCCCGCTATTTCGGTAGATGTCACATTTGAAGCTGACATTTTTTGACATTGGACAACTACTTTATTAATGAAAATGGAACGATACACGCTTCAAGAACGCATTGAAATTATTAAAATTCACCAGAAAATGATGAAAATTTGGTAGATACGGTTCGTAAAACTCGAACATTTTTGGGTTGTCGTGAGGCACCTTGTCGGACCGCAATAAAAAAAATCGAGCTGCTGGGACAAGTTAGTGATGTGAAGAATAAAACTCGTGCACGTGGCTCAAGAACAGCTGAGAATATTGCTACTGTAGCCGAAAGTGTTGAAGAAAACATGGGTTTGACCGTTCCTCGTCGTTCTTTGAAATTATGCAAGATTTTTTATGGCCGAAATTGGGTAGTATTGATCTATACAATGTATAGTTTCAACAAGAAGGCGCTACATACCACACAAGCAACGAAACCATTGGTCTTTTGCGGGAAAAGTTTCCGGACCGTGTTATCTCTCGAAATGGTGATCACAATCAGCCACCGAGACTTCTTCCTTTGGGGCCACGTGAAAGAGAAGGTTCCATGTTTGAGGTCTTGAATCGAAGCTGGGCTATTGACGTAGACCTTCTCTTTCACGTGACCCCAAAGAAAGAAGTCACAAAGTGTTGAATCACAAAATCTGGGTGGCCAATTGTGGTCACCTTTTCGAGAGATAACACGGTTCGGAAACTTTTTCTATAAAAGATCATTAGTTTCGTTTTTGATGATCGGCTGGCTTGAGTTCTTGTGTTAACTGAACTTTATAAGCCTAAAGACCCAAATCTTTATGGAAAATACGGTAATGAGATGTTTGTAGAATGCCTAATTCCAAAGAACGACGAGGAATAGACAACACTTTCGGCTACAGCAGCAATATTCTCGGCTGCTCTTGAGCGACGTGCGATGGTTTTATTCTTCACATCACTAACTTGTCCCAACAGCTCGAATTTTTCCACAAATTTTTTTATTGCGGTCCGACAAAGTGCTTCACGACGACTCAAAACTGTTCGAGTTTTACGAACCGTCCCTGCCAAATTTTCCCTATTTTTATAGTGAATTTCAATAATTCCGATGCGTTCTTGAAGCGCGTATCGTTCTATTTTTATTAATGGCGTAGTTTCTACTTGTCAAACTTTAAAAAATGACACCTTCAAACGTGACATCTACCGAAATAGTGGGCTTTTCAAAATAACACTTCTTATTGCTCTTTATAAGCAATATTTCCTTGAATGGCCTTCGCATAGGTTTTTTTCCAAAATTATTAGTAGAACTCGAATGCTATCTGAAAATTCCGTGATAGATTGTTATCTAAATAAAAAATGATAGTGTGAACAACTCGTCCGCTCGCTGATATAATCAAATGGTGAAATTCTTCCTTAAGTAGTCTTTTCCACAATAAATCGTAATGATAAGATCAACAACAAGGTTTTAACTTTGCCCAACTGTTTCCACCTGCATTGGCTCATTTTCTTTCCCTCCTGAAGTTCGCCGGCAGTGGATCAACAGGTGTCTGTGAGTTTTTTATTGGCCACGCTTGAAGGAGTCGGGACTTGAGGTCCGCTTCGTTAATAAAAGGATTGGATTTTTTTTTTTGGAGGAAAAAACATAGCGATGAACTTAACCAGGAATTGCTGGTGATATCTCTGATAATGATTTATTTTAGATACTCTTTCATATACCTTCTATTGGAACTGAATACATTTATTTTATTAATCGGATTATACAGATTTGGAAATTCACATCGAAAACATACGATATACAATGCATCAGACAGAGAATTCTTCCCTCCAGTTGCACAGATGAATAGTCGAGATAATCAATTGCTGTAACTCAATGAATTCCATTGTCTTATTGCAATAATCTAGTCTTGTCTCTCTCTTATCACAGTATGGTAGGGAACCTGCAGTAAACGTATAGAATTATTGAATTGTCAGTATTTACTGCTGCCTACCATACTGTATGAATTACGCTCCTCTCAACAATAAGATAGAGACAAGACTAGAATATTGCAATAAAACAACGGAATTCAGTGTGTTACAGCACGTCTTTGGAGAGTTGAAGTGCTGCCAAGGACGTAGACGTAAACGTTACAATTGACATGTGCTCATGCGCACTCGTCAGTTTCTTACGTTCACGCTTGGGCCGGCTTTACGTGCGACGTAAACTAGCGTCCTGTTACGTACGTACGTAGTACGTACGTACGTAACCGAAAGTTGAACGAATCCGACCGATGAAGGGCGAATGCTGGAATTTTGAATTGAATTGCTTCTAACCTTAAAAATTTAAAAGCAATCTAGTAGCTGAAACTTTGTTTTGAGAACACGATTAATTAACTTTTTACTTAATATCTTCCTTATTATTTATAAACTGGGATTTTGCATGTTTCTGAGAAGTGTTGAATTTTTTTCAATGCAATACTTCTGTTACGAGATTGCATATAAGTACCAAGAACTATTATATTATTTCGATAAGTTACAAATGTGGCATTTTCCTTTCAAATGAGAGTGATATTTACATACAAGTAACTCATTTGTGATGATTTCCTCTAAAATTCCTGCTTTCTGCAAGAACTCAAGTTATAGAAAAATTATTTTCATTATTCATTTTGAAATTCGAATGTAATGAAGTAATCCTACAAATATATGTTCACATCATCAATTTGTTTATAGGAAACAGACAATCTGAATCGCTAATATCAGAAACTTTCTGTCAGAATACAACAAAAAGAAATAATAGGTTAGCTTTAGTCTCTAATGGTCTGCCGTACGTACGTATGGCAGCACTTCAACTATATTTTTACTCCAAGACGTAAACGTTATATTTCTCACGTCTACGTCCACGTTCGGGCTTACGTGCTGCGCGCACTTCAAGTCTCTATTGTCTCGACCATTTATCTGTGCAACTGGACGGAAGAATTCTCTGTCTGATACATTGTTTATCATATGTTTCAGATGTGAATTTCCAAACCTGTAGGTATATCGTGTGCTACACTCTCTTTTTCTTTGAATGTGCTCAGCTCATGAAGGTTATATACTCAATCTCAGTGTTAATCTATGTCGTTGATATATAATTCAGTTATAACACACAAGAACTTCTAACTTTTTATTCGTAACGAACAGGAACATGCCCTCACCGGGATTCGAACCCGGAACCGCCGGTCCACAGGCTAGGACTTTTAGCTTCTAACCACTGTGGTCGGCATTGTGAGGTTAGGTTGAATGGTTTGCTAATTTTTGGACGAACACCAACTGTTTCAAATAGGAAATTTATGATGAATAACAATAATATGGCTTTGCTATTGCGTTATTTTCAGGAGAAGATCCTAAGAGGTAAGTAATATTGTACAGGGTATCCCATTTTGGGCACTTTTACGGGATATCTCCGTTATTTTTAACGTTAGCGGGATGCGGTTTTCGCGACAGTGTGCTACTTTTTTGTGAAACTAAAGATGGCGCAATCAGTTTTTGCATAACCCTCTTAGTTTTTGCTATACAGGGCGGAAATGAAAATTATCACTTTTTAATCACCCCCCGTATCTCAGTCGTGCTTAAACTTGGAGAAATGGTTGAAACGCATTCCTATAAATATTTTTCCGTAGAATCCAGTGGCGTAGTCAGTTTTTCAATTAAACTTTCCGTTTTTGAGTTATTGAGGAAACATGTTTTTTTTAAATTGGACACCCTGTATATTATTTTTTATTCTTATTAAGCACAATCTCAGCTTTTCAAAAACATATTTTTATGCATTTATTTTCAAAACCAAGCTCAGAATTCAAGATTTTGTAATTCAATTGTCAATAACTAAGCAGTAGGCTCTATGACTGTTTATTAAAAACAAAAAAAATGTCAAAGCTTTGTCGGTTGGTTTAAAAGTTTACAGTTCTCTCAGTTTTTATTATTTATTATATTATATTAATGATTCAGTTTTAAGTTTTCCTCATTACGGCTGCTTACGAAAATTACGAGAAATATGACATGCTTGTTTGTGATCTAGATATTATGTTAACATTATTTTCGATTTCTAACGAAATCTTGACATTTATTTTTTGTTTTTAATAAACAGTCATAGCCTACTACTCAGTTATTGACAATTGAATTACAAAATCTTGAATTCTGAGCTTGGTTTTGAAAATAAATGCATAAAATAATATGTTTTTGAAAAGCTGAGATTGTGCTTAATCAGAATAAAAAATAATATACAGGGTGTCCAATTTAAAAAAACATATGTTTGCTCAATAACTCGAAAACGGAAAATTTAATTGAAAAACTGACTACGCCACTGGATTCTACGGTAAAAAATCTATAGGAATGCGTTTCAACCATTTCTCTAAGTTTAAGCATAACTGAGATACGGGGGGTGATTAAAAAGTGATACTTTTCATTTCATCCCTGTATAGCAAAAACTAAGAGGGCTATGCAAAAACTGATTGCGCCATCTTTAGTTTCATAAAAAAGTAGCACACTGTCGCGAAAACCGCATCCCGCTAACGTTAAAAATAACGGAGATATCCCGTAAAAGTGCCCAAAATGGGATACCCTGTACAGTAATATACACGACCTGAAAATATTTTTTTTAATAGGAACTTCATGAGAATTGAAAAGTTTTCGTGATCAAATGGAACCTTTTGAAATGCCGGATGCTCAGTTTGTGGAAATGTTCAGACTGAAGAAGCAGTTTAGGTACTATAAATTTAATAAATGCATAAAAGCAATTTTACCAATAACGAATCTACATAAATGCATTAGACCAAAAAAGCAATAACTATTACATTATTCTTCCTCACATAAATGAATAAATAATAATAAATTATGAGTTCTCTCATCAAGGAGGACATATTTTTGCTTTCTTGTTTTCAATTTACTGCATGAAACGAACCAACGCAAACTACATAAAATGTATTTTCAAATTTGAAACAAAACTATAGACTTGCATTAACATAATAATATGCGATCAAAACTTACGATTGCAGGTTGTGTTTTTCGATGAGTAAGTAAAGGGTTTTCCAATGAGAAGTGTTATTTTGATATTCAAAGAAAAAGCCATTTATAAATCTAAAAGATCAGATGTTTATTTCATTAAAAGGAAGAAGCTTTGCCGTTAATAATGAAAAATAACATCATTCTAATGACCACAACGACCACGCTTACAGGACCATATCCTTTTAATGAAAATTTCCATAACCAAATCGCAAAGTGCCTGCTCTATCTTCTGGATGGCCTCACGAATTCCATCTTTGAGGTCTTGAATCGACGCTGGGCTATTTCACGTGGGCCCAAAGGAAGAAGTCGCAAGGTGTTAAAACTCAAGATCTCGGTGGCCAATTGTGATCACCTCTTCGAGAGATAACACGGTCCGAAAACTTTTCCAGCAAAAGATCAATGATTTTGTTGCTTATGTGGCATGTAGCGCCATCTTGATGAAAGTAAACGTTGTCCAGATCAATACTGTCCAATGGAATGCCTAATTCCAAAGAAAAACAAGCAATGGTCAAACCTTGGTTTTCTTCAACACTTTCGGCTACAGCAGCAATATTCTCGGCTGTTCTTGAGCGAAGTGCACTGGTTTTATTCTTCACATCAATAACTTGTCCCAGGAGGTCGAATTTTTCCACGAATTTATTTATTGCGGTCCGACAAGGAGATTCACGATGACCCAAAAATGTTCGAGTTTTACTAACCGTCTCTGCCAAATTTTCACAATTTTTTAGTGAATTTTAATAATTTCAATACTTACTTGAAACGTGTATCGTTCTTTTTCATTAATGGCGTAGTTTCTACTTGTCAAGTGTCAAAAAGTGACAGCTTCAAACGTGACATCTAAAGAAATAGCGGGCTATTCAAAATAACACCTCTTATTGAAAAACCCTTCATTTCAAAACTGTCACTGTAAATTAAGTGTTAGATTGTTAGAGGAACAATTCCAGAATAGCATTATTTACGAATCTGTTAGTCGGCCAGTTACAGATTAATCGTGCTTTACAGTATCGCAATTTACAGATGAAAAGCAGAATACCACCATTAATCAATAGTTCATGGGAACAAGCAATGGACAATATTTCGGATTACCAAATAATTGAATTGAAAAGTATCATTACCTCATGAAAATGCATCTACATCCTACAGAACATGTTCGAGAATGAAATGAAATTTGCCATACCATGGACATAACGATTATGTAAATGGTGCCCGCGAAATGAAACGCCACTAGCAAGAAACGACGTTCAAAATATCGATCCATGACAATACTACGTTGCGAGATAATCTTTTAATACGTCCGTATTTATGTGTACAGAATATCGCATCATGGTAAATTCTAAATCTAAAACCTTGAGTATGCAAAACGACGCTCTGGAATATTGTTGTCATGTTAATGCGAAATTCATAGAAAATTGGTTTATGACAGTGTCGGATAAAGACTTGACTGCGAATAGAGATTACCCCCAAGAAAATGACATTGTTCTTTATTATTTTATTTTCCAGGAAAAGGAGAAGATGGAATACCGAGTCAGATGGAGGTTGAATACATTATTATGAATTGAAATTTTCTTTCCAAGAGTTGCTGTTGTCACTAGTAATGAATATTACAAATATTGGTCTAGTGAACAAGAATAGGAAAACGAAATCAGTCTCGTTGAATGTTACGAAATAAGGTAAAACCCGGATAGATGCCTCAGTTGGATAGATGCCCCATTTTCAAAATACCTAACTTCCGAAACACGTATCAAAAAATTAATTTTATAAGTAGCTGCTACAGTCACCCTGGACCTTAGTTTTGTAAGGGTTATTGTAAAGTGAAGCCGTTTTTCGCTAGTGTGTGCGATCATCTCAGAAGCGAACTTCACAAACATGCCAAACTTTTAGAGGTAGGTATTTGCCGCTGTATAACTTTTGATGTGGTAATAAATTCATTAATTTTTTTATTACGCCAATACAGTGTTTCATTGAGTGTACATCTGAGAACAAATAGTTTTCGTTTTCTTCTTAATTTATTAAAAAAATTCATGAGCATCTATCCCTATCGAAAAGGTTAGGTGCCCTGATTTTTTGAGGTATAGGTGCCTCTTAGGACATCTGAACTAAAACCATATCTTCTTAGCAGATTTTCGATTCATTGTGTTATTATGATTTTAAACTTGATTCCTGATCATTTTCGTTGAGACTTATTATTTAATTAATTTATCATGAATGTGTGGAATAATGCTTTATGCTAATATAAAGAATGCAACTTTTCGTTTAATATATGCTTTTGAAATTCAATTAAAAATGCACAATTGTTCTTAATTCGATCCATGTTACGTACATAAAGTTGCTGTTTTAAGCATAGAAAATCTCATTGTATTTAGTTGGGTTTTTGGTTCAAACAGTATGAAGGGCATCTATCCCTCCCAGTATTTTCATGGTGGGGCAACTATCCCTACTTGTAGGCAACTATTCCCAAAAAAGGGTTCTACAAAAATTAAATTATCGTGCAATTTGGGATTGCTATGTCAGAGAAAAGTCTCAGTATTCCAAATTAAATAATGGGGCTTCTCACACTCATAGAAATTACACATATAAAATCAATATTTTCAAAAATATGAGGCAAATTCAAAAAGTGGGGCATCTATCCGAGTTTTCCCCTATTTTATTACGTCAATACATTGGTTTATTGAATATACATACATCTGAATATAAATAGTAGCTATTTCTTCTTAATTTTTTCAAAAACTCATGGGCATCAATCCCAATCGAAAAAAAAAGTTGCCCTGATTTTTCGAGGTATAGGTGCTCCTTGGGGCATCTATCCCTCATCTACCCATTTTTTATGGTTGGTGTTAATTATTTGAGGATATGTTTTATGTGTTCTGTTATGATTTCTGAAAAGATTGAGATTATTTATCTACTAATCGTATCAGAACCACAGAAACATGCAAAGAAAATATGAAAGGAAGGAAGGAGTACAAGCTCGAGTATGTTTGTGGAAAACAGAGTAACTGTCGATGAGACTGATAAAGAAATCTCCCGAAAACTTGGAACTCCATCGCGAAATTTCTACTCATTTTCGTCTCATGATGCAGAAAACTAAAAACCCTATCTTTGCAGCTGTTTTTTGGTTCATTGTATTGTTTCAATTCGAAAAAACGAAGCTTTGAAACATTGTTGCCATGTTAATGCAAAATTCATAGACAATTGGTTTATGACAGTGTCGGAAAAAGACTTTACTGCGAATAGAGATTACCTCAAGAAAATGACATTGTTCTTTATTATTTTATTTTCCAGGAAAAGGAGAAGATGGAATACCGAGTCAGATGGAGGTTGAATACATTATTATGAATTGAAATTTTCTTTTCAAGAGTTTCTGACTTGATGTTGTCATAAGTAATGAATGTTAAAAATATTGGTCTGGTGGACAAGAAGAGGCTTCAATAGAAAAACGAAATCAGTCTCGTTGAATGTTAGGAAATAATTGTGGAATATCTTTTTGATTCCGTTATATATTTTATTACGTCAATACACTGGTTTATGAGTATACATCTGAATATAAATAGTAGCTATTTTTTTCTTAATTCATTCAAAAAACTCATGGACATCGATCCCAATCGAAAAATAAAGTTGCTCGGATTTTTTGAGGTATAGGTGCCCCTTGAGGCATCTATCCCCCCATACACTGTCTACCCAATTAATTGTTTTACGTTATTTTTTTATGTGTTCTGTTATGATTTGGAAAACGATATAGATTATTTACTTATCGTAGCATAGAAACATGCAAAGAAAATTTAAAAGTAAGGAAGGATTACAAGCTCGAGTATGTTCGTGGACAACAGAGCAACTGTCGAAGAGATTGATGAAGAAACCGTAAAAGTCAATAAAATCTCCCGAAAATTTGGAATTCCATCGCGAAATTTCTGTTCATTTTGGCCTCATGATGCGAAAAACTGAAAACCCGATCTTCAGAGGTCGAATAAATTATTCTGAATTGAAATTTGCCTTTCAAAAGTTGGTGCTGTCACTAGTAATAAATATTACAAAACGACGAAAGTCCCTTTTTGAAAATTTCGAGTGATTTGGGGAAAACGTGTTTCGTGATTATTTTTTCGAAAAATCATAAAAAATTACACTTATGATAATTGAACTAGCGGTGCAACTGCAATTCTTGAAGAATACTGCATTTTTTGATATCAAGGTGCCACATGGCAGAGTTTTTCTGACATCTCTAGATAATAAAGCCAAACGAACACTTTCCGTGCTGGTAGATTTTAGGGGACGTGGGAAGGTTAAAATTTTGAAAAATTTAGTGAAGCCTAGAGACGAGATCTGGTTGTCAATTTCGCATGACTTTATCCTGAGTAATCGGTATAGTCAGAAATTTAATCCTGTTACAGAAAGTTTACAAAAACTGCTATTTTCAGAAAATGGTCGAGTTTTGGTTAAATTTTGTTTCTTACGGCCACTGGGTTGTATAAGGTGTCTAGACTTATGTTTTTGAGGTCAGGGAATTCATTTATGGTAACAAAACATGTTACAAATCAGAAGAGAAACCCTCAGCAAAAAATAGATTGGACCACTGGTTCCTATCGAAACAGTGTTTCTATAATGTTTTTATTAAAAGCTTATACACAATCAGAAACATAGATAATGAATGAGATAATGAATTTTGGCTCAAAGCTTGAAAACGAGAGAAGATGCTGTTTACAGCATAAGTTTACTTGGAAAAAAATTGACCGCAATGTGCCATTCATTTTTATCTATCTCATATTAGGGTCAAAAAGTTGTAGTTCAGGGATGACCATTTCTGGTCATCATATGTCGCATGATTTCATTGAAATGCTATTACGGTTTTATTTTCACTATTCTGGGTCTTCAAGGAAGCCCAAAAGTAAACAGTATAATCATCATCATAATCAATCATATTTATCTTTGAAATGCTCTGAAATAATTATAAATATTCTCCGAACTTTGAAATGAATTCATTTGAAGTATAATGCAGTTCATAAAGAAATGATAATGCACATATTGAAGGATATTTTATTGGAAATAAAAAAAATTTTGAATGCTGAAAGACTGAGATGGCTATGGAAAGTAGTCAATAACCAACAGATATTGAAACTGTTTATTTGAAATGGAATTCATGAAAGTTCTGAGAACGATGAGCTAAAAATTTTATGTTTACTTTCATTGAAACGATGAAATATTATATATGTCATTAAATTGCACATACAGGGTCGAAATTATTTAGTGGCGTTCTTCTATTTCAGCCAAACAAGACATCTTAGAAATTTTGTTTCAAAACAGACTTCAGTGGAATTTCTCAGGAAATTATTTTTCAGTAAGTCACTAATGAAAATTATGAGATAGATAAGAGATTTTTTAATTTGATCATCTTTCTTTTTCTCATATATTCTGAATGTGTGCTAACTTCTTTTAAATCGTGCGAAAAGGAACACTGTATTCTCGAAACAATGCATTTGCGGAACTATTTTTATGAGAATCTTTTTGCACAAAATGATCTAAGGAATCACCCTTCAATTTTTTCAGTGTGTTGAATGACCTAAAGATTCTGCCTGGAGTTGAAGCGAACCAGGAGATTTTCTCATACGTTATGTTGAATTGTTCTTTACACCTATTTTATAAATTTCTCCAGTGACCTATTCTGTTCCACAGAACAGAAATCAAACGAATAAAATATAACCACATTTCAACATAAACCGATAATAGAATTGCCATGTTAGTACGAATATAATCGGCATGGAATAATATCATAATTCTGTCATCCCCAAAAGACCTAGGTGATCATCAGGTAATTAATTGGGTCAAGCGGACAGAACAATACAGATTAATTATGGTACTGAACATGGTACAATTTATTATTATAAATTTTTTGTTCTGAAATTCCATCGCGGTTTAAATATTGATCGTTTGCATTGACACGTTATGAATGAGGTCAATTGTATGTGCAGAAATTTCAGAAGGGACGATTTAAATGTTATATGAATTTTCAAATAATTTCACCTCTACGGTTATATCCCCATAATGGTCTTTGTCTTCATGGGTTTTGTCTAGCAATTTCATTTATCGGATTTATTACTCTATGATTCATTCCACCGAAAAAACATATGAGAAAAGCCCTGAGCAGGTGCTTTTGAGCGCTATTACCTTAAAATTTTGTGTAGAATTTGAGATTGATACTAAATAAGTATAAGCAAAATTTTCGCACGATCCTAATAATATGGAAATTATTCGAAAACTAAAATATGCAAAAACTTGACAATTAGAAAAATTGAATTTTATGGTTCTGATGATGCAATCCTCTTCAAACCTAGCATGAACATTCAATATATCAATCTACATTCAGAAAATGAATTTCATTAGAATCTAATATCATGTTATGAAAATATACATAATTCTTCTTTTCAATATTCCAATTGAATATTCAATGGTTTCGTTAACACTATGGCTACAAATGAAGCTTATTATAAGTACCTTGCAGCTTCAAAGACTGGCTTGTCTAGGCATTACAGAAGCTGCGTATACAACTCCTACAGCTGCAGTAGAGGTAATACTGGATCTCACCCAGCTGCACATTTATGTTAAGAAAGAAGGTCTCATGAGTGCCCTAAGAATGGATCAAATAGTGCCTGGCAAGGGACACGGAAATATTTTAAAATCACTCGGTGGTGAACTCCCTTTACTACCGAGGGATTCCATGCCAATCAAGTATGACCTTGACGCCAACTACGAAGTGATCATAGGTGATCGCCAAGAAAGTGTGGGAGGTTTGTCTCGACTTCGTAAAAACCATCTCATCTGGTACACAGATGGGTCCCTAAGGGAACGAGGAGCAGGCATAGGCATATACGGTCCCAAATACAGGGAATCGGTGCCTTTGGGAAAGCCAATAACAACGCTCCAAACTGAAATTCTGGCCATAGAAAGATGCGCCCAAGTCCAGACAGTACAAGGGAGCCAGGGTGTCAATTGTCGGGATCACTCGTTCGACGAACGTATACGTTCGTGACTTTTTGAGCATTGATTTTTGGAAATTGAAATAATTTTATGCGTTTGAAATGAATGTAAACTTTCGTCGGAACGGGTATTTGACGATATGCTCGAGAATTAACTTACTTCTACCTATTCGTTCCATTTTACTCTACGTACACGTTCATGAACGAGTGATATCGAGAATTGATCGTCTGATGCTCTTGCAAAAAGAGGAGCAAACACACCCTTCACCGGACCCGTGCTCTCCTGTTGGGTATCACCTACACTGATTAGGGCAGAGGTCGGTGTTTGGGAAAAAAGGGAGAAACACTCTTACTGGATAAACTAATCGGCCTTCTCACAGGGCATTGTCCCGTGAGATATCACATACACAAGATCGGTAAAGAAAACTCCGACATTTGTAGGTTATGTGAATCGGCCACTGAAACCACCGAGCGCATACTATGCCAATGCACTCCGCTGGCGCAAACCAGACTTACTTTACTAGGTGGCGCGTTATTAACGCCAGCCGACATAAGAGCGAAGTCTCCTAAGGAAGTAACCAGCTTTGCTGAGGAGGTTAGATTCCTGGGAAAAACGTAGTTTTAATATGGTAACGCACAAAAGACCTTATTGCTCGCAGTGTAGAAGGGTAATCAACGTTCCGATCGACCACTATCTAATCTAAGTACCCTGCATGTGACAGCAAGGTTTCATTTCGATTGATCTCATTTTTCTGAGATATTGAGGAACAAAAATTTTGAATGGCCATATTATGATCAGATCAGATCAGATCAGAACAGATCACGCCTAATCACACCTGATCAGATCTGTCCCATCACGTCACACCAGGTCACCATGACACACCACGTCACATCTGGTGTAACTAGATTCAGACAGTGAAGGCATGTGAATCTCTCGAATATAGAACTGTTTCACTTCACGATAAAATTCTTTGTCTGATGCATTCGTTTAAGTAGTATCGTATTTTTCCGATGTGAATTTCCAAGGCTGTATACAAAATCCTATCTTGGGAATAATTGGGCAATACCTACCTGTTTAACGAACACAGCAGTTTATTTCAGTTGCAGAGATCATTCACAGAATCTGAGCAGTAGAAAACCAGGAAACCGAGCATTTTGTATGCATTGCTTGAAGGAAACAAGTAATACCTTGAAATCTAAGTTTTATAATAAGTAAGGTTTCAGATTCCTCCATTTTTCAGTACTTAAATTCTAAAGGGTTTTCCAATAAAAGGTGTTATTTTGAATAGCCCGCTATTTCGGTAGATGCAACGTTTGAAGCTGTCAGTTTTTGACATTTATAAAAATAGAACGATACACGCTTCAAGAACGCATTGAAATTATTAAAATTCACTATAAAAATGGTGAACAAACGTTTCGTAAAACTCGAAAATTTTTTGGTAGTCGTGAAGCACCTTGCCGGACCGCAATAAAGAAATTGATGGAAAAATTCGAGCTATTGGGACAAGTTAGTGATGTGAAGAATAAAACCCGTGTACGCTCTAGAACAGCCGTGATTATTGTTGCTGTAGCCGAAAGTGACTGCGCTACGTGCACACAAGCAACGACACCATTGATTTTTTGCGGGAAAAGCTCCCGGACCGTGTTATCTTGCGAAGAGGTGATCACAATTGGCCACCGAGATCTTGTGATTTAACACCTTGCGAATTATTCCTTTGGGGCCACGTGAAAGAGAAGGTCTACGCCAATAACTCAGCGTCGATTCAAGACCTCAAAGATGGAATTCGTGAGGTTATCGAGGACATAGGGCAGCCACTCTGCCGTCCTAAGAACAGATGCCGTATCTACAGACGCCATCAAAACGAGATAATCGAGCTCAAAGTTTTTTCTATTGCCCTCACTCCGTTTTGGTTGGAACAAAAAAGTAAATATGTTTTTTCGTTTAGGATGCCTATAAAAATATATTGAGGCCGAAAGAAATTAAATACCAACAG
Organism: Propylea japonica; assembly: GCA_013421045.1. Lineage (NCBI taxonomy): Eukaryota > Metazoa > Arthropoda > Insecta > Coleoptera > Coccinellidae > Propylea > Propylea japonica. The sequence continues at coordinate 27,798,821 of CM024242.1, forward strand.
ACTTCCATGAAAAAAATCACATACGGCATTTTATGCTAAACTTTTAGGTGGGCTATACAAGACAAGAATGCCGTATGTGTAAGAATTTTCTTCTGGACTGACTAATATTTCGTATCAAATTGGTCAATTTCTGATTAATAATTCAAAGAGGTCAATAAAAATCCATCCTCAGGTATCACTTCGACATTCTGCTTATCATCAAAGGCTTCCACCAAATTCTGATTATTGTCGGTATCGTGCTCACAGAGAGCCATCGAAAATAGTTATATTTTATTGAGTGCGTCAAATTCACCTAAATGTGCCATAAAACCACGAATTTTATACGCACGAAATACAAACAACATTTTTTGTACAACTGCGAATGTGAATGTGAATGTGAATCGTTTGAAATAAAATTATTGAAAATAATGCTTCCAATACAATATGTCTATGCAATCAGTGATCTTTCTGTGTCGTTATTATGAAAACCAATTATTTTATCGATGAAAAAAAGTGAATTCTTTTTTTAACGGTGAAAAAAGCCATTCACGCATCCATAGTGACGAAGAAAAGTAAAGTTTTTTAACAGTTGTACAAATTTTTTTTCGATCTACTTGACATATTTGTTCCTAAAAATATGTAAGTGTGAATAATTGCTTTCTTGCTGATGTTATTTTACACAAACATAAATAAGATATTCCGAAAATATACAAGTTCATTCTTCAGAAAAACTCACACAACTGAATGCGAATTCGTAGTGCTCCTCGAAAATATGGAGCGTTTTCTTAGAATGAATGCCGTATCTAACAATATGTCCCAGCTGAAAAAGCCGTATATGCATAAGTATACGCGGAAGTATATACGGCATTTGTGTTTAGTATAACGCAAGTACGGCATATTCTGTTAGGATACATCACAACTTTTTCACATACGGCTGAAGAAAAGATTAGGTTTTTGATAAATTAAGCAAGTACACGGCATTTATGCTTGGTAGAAAGGTAAATTAGTCTGTCACGAACCCAATGAGACAAAAATCTCGAAAAAAAAATTTTTGTAGATACGGCATCTGCTCTTAGGACGGCAGCACTTTGTTATTTGGTTATGGAAATTTTCATTGAAGGGATATGGTCCTGTAAGGGTGGTCGTGGTGGTCATTTGCCTGATGTTATTTTCCAGTATCAACGACATAGCTTCTTCTTTATAATGAAACTAGCTTCGCACGGTACCGCCGCAAACGCTACGTCCCGCAATTTTTCAATCTGTAATATCTTCGAAAATATTCACTTAAATCATATGGTGTAAAGGACCATATAGATCTATATTAACTGAACAATGTATTCAAGGTATTTATTTGGTTAAGGATTAATGCTGTATTGGTTAAAATCGCTTCGAAAATTAGCCATTATTTGTCGTAAAAAGTAAATGACAAAAAAAAGTTATTGTGGGTTATACATAAGAGATAGACATATACCATCACGGACTTTTCTGTAGACCTTTTCAATGTTTACAATACTTAGTACATTATTTTGATAAAACTCGTAGGGTTCAGCCTGCGTTTGCAATGTGAGCGGAAAAAATGAAATTATTTACGACATCACATTAGAAACCTCAAAAATAACAGTACTTCTCCACTATTTAATGGATGTTATTATACATATAAACCTTTCTCTTGAATCACTCTATCTATTAAAAAAAAACGCATCAAAATCCGTTGCGTAGTTTCAAAGATTTAAACATACAAAGGGACATAGGGACAGAGAAAGCGACTTTGTTTTATACTATGTAGTGATAAATATCCGATTATCTATATTGACAAATGATCTTTTTCTTTGAAAATCATAATAACACCTCTTATTGGAAAACCCTTCATATCTCTTCAGGTTAGTTGAAAGCTGTCGGTGCGATTCTCATACTTCATTTTGGTTATTCCCAAATTTTCCGATTTTCTGAACCAAAGTCTCTAGACATTCAACACGGAAAGAATTGAGTATAGCAGATACTATGTTCCAATGATGATCAGGATTTGTGAATTGTTGTTTATGAAGTTTTGGCAATGAACGCAAATTATCGAAATGGACCTATATCGAAAATCATAACGATGTCGTTCCCACGGGACGCAGGTGATCGATTCGTTTATGCGAATGAACAATGCAAATTAATTATACTAATAATACAAGCACATTTAATGATATGAGTTATAATCCAAAAATTGCAAGCCTGAGATTCATCGTTCACCGTGACATGTTATTTATGAGGTTAATTGGAAATTTCAAACTGAATGAAATAAATGTGATTTGGATTTTCATATAATGTAGGCCCGATGGTAATTCCAATAATGGCTTCTGGCTTCATGAATTTCATCCTGTTGTTATGTTAATAGTATCAAAATTAGTTCATGTGGTTTTCGCAATTCGAAACAAATATTGATTGACATGAAATAATTGTTGTTATAATGGAACAAGTGAAGTTTGACATTAGATTTTGAATTCTATAGTAGGTATGTGACAAAATTCACAAGCGGCTTTTACTGTAGTATACGCTGGGTGATCGAATTGAAAATATGAATATAAGTATAAACTGAATTGAACTCTTGTGTGAGTGATACGTATTTGCCTGGAAGGTATTCACTGAAATTCGAAAAAAAACTTCTTGAAAATTTTCACTAAGTAACGACGTACTGAATATACAGGGTGTTTCATCATAAACTGGACAAACATATATTTTCGTGTAGGGGACATCGGGAGAATCATTTTTGCCTCATACAATATATCCCGTTTTCGAAGCATAAGCGAGATACAGGGTGTCAAACGTCATTTTTGAGCAAGATTCTTATGGGTGTGGTCAGTTATGTATAACACTCATAGTAACGGTTTTTGGTCAAATCTTAGTATTTTTGGGTCCTCTATTTAGAAAAGTTGACGAACTCAGAAAAAAATATTACAAAATGGCGGAAGACCTGCAATGTTCCTAATTTTTTTTTGCGGTTGTCAAATTGACTTTCATTTTCTGAATGAACACAATTTTCTAAGAATTTCTGCAAAAAATTTTTTTCAAAAATCGAACACAAATTTTTTTTTACATGTCTGCAGCGATGAAAAAATTTCACTCGAAATGGATGAAATTTTGTACAATTGTACTTCTTGAATTATCAATCACGAATATGAAAACAGAATTGTAAAATATCGAACGGTTTCGTTTTTACAGTCATTCAAATGTTTCGTTCAGACCTCTGTAATAATGAAAAAAAAATTGTTTTGAGTTCTAGAGTCAAAATAGTTGAGTAATTGGCATTTCAAAACTTTCTAGATGAATTTATAAAAAAAAATCAGTGAAACTTAGTTGGGACTCGAACCGACGTAGGTATTGAATAGGGAAATGCCGCAGTTCTTAGGATAATAATATTCGTTGCCAGGCAACGGCAGTTCGTAGTTCATAGAGTTTGACTACTTGTTAAATTATATTCACTGAAATTCAAATACCAGTCAAACTCTATGAACTACGAACTACCGTTGCCTGGCAACGAATATTATTATCCTTAGAACTGCGGCATTTCCCTATTTAATACCTAAGTCGGTTCGAGTCCCAACTAAGTTTCACTGATTTTTTTTTTATAAATTAATCTAGAAAGTTTTGACATGCCAATTACGCAATTATTTCGACTCTAGAACTCAAAACAATTTTTTTTTTCATTATTTCAGAGGTCTGAACGAAACATTTGAATGACTGTAAAAACGAAACCGTTCGATATTTTACAATTCTGTTTTCATATTCGTGATTGATAATTCAAGAAGTACAATTGTACAAAATTTCATCCATTTCGAGTGAAACTTTTTCATCGCTGTAGACATGTAAAAAAAAATTTGTGTTCGATTTTTGAAAAAAAAAATTTCCAAAAATTCTTAGAAAATTGTGTTCATTCAGAAAATGAAAGTCAATTTGACAACCGCAAAAAAAATTAGAAACATTGCAGGTCTTCTGCCATTTTGTAATATTTTTTTTTGAGTTCGTCAACTTTTCTAAATAGAGGACCCAAAAATACTAAGATTTGACCAAAAACCGTTACTTTAAGTGTTATAGATAACCTACCACACCCATAAGAATCTTGCTCAAAAATGACGTTTGACACCCTGTATCTCGCTTATGCTCCGAAAACGGGATATATTGTATGAGGCAAAAATGATTCTCCCGATGTCCCCTACACGAAAATATATGTTTGTCCAGTTTATGATGAAACACCCTGTATAGTCCGTTCACGAAAGGTTGAGCCGTCGGTTGGCCATGGAAATTTGGCATATTCCACTGTGTATATTAAAATTTAAGGTTATTTTGTTTATTTTCTTGTCAGATTGATACGCAATGTTGTCAATATTGCATAGAGTTCTCTGATAACTCGCAAGCTCGTCGGACGTGGCCGGCTACATTCGGCAACGTTGACTTTATTTTACGTTATGACAGCAAATATTGCCAACTTAAGATAAATAAAAAAACGCCCACCATATGCTCAAACTTTCGTAAACGGACTATATGTTCCACTGTTGTTCGATAAGATCGACTAGAATTCTTTTTTTCACTTTTTAAATGAAGATCTGTTTTTGATGAGGAAGAATATCATCTATTATAATTATTCTTCTTCTTCTTCTTTACTATATACCATTTGAATTTTCTATATGGTTTCGATGATGCAATCATTTTGGAATCTTAGATGAACATTAAGTATATCAATCTTCAGTTACAAAATTAATTTCACCCAAATCGGATATCTTGTTATGGAAATATGAAGTTTCTTCTTTTCAATATTCCAATCGGATTTTTCATGGTTCTGTTTACACTATGTCCATAAAATTTTGCAAGAGGCTTATTATGAGCATCTTGTATGTGGCCGTAAAATTTCATTTCGATTGGTTTCGTTTTGTCTGAAATATTGGGGAAAAAAAATTTAATGGCCTTATTTTATGGATCACCCTATACAATTTGGCAGGTTTACGAACCTAACTAAATTTTGACTAAATTATTCATTTTCGCGATAGTTTCAGAATGAGGTTTTATGTTTATTACTGTGCACATTTATTAAATTATTATTAAGTCTGCAGTATTTCAGGGTTTATTTCTGTAGTTCCTGAAATTTAAAATGAAATTTTCCCTAGAAAAGTCAGTGTCCAACTGTATTAATTTTCTTGACCTAACAATATCCTTAGAAGAAGGTAGGTAATGTTTTCTATTATAACATCTACAGAAAACCTACTCAAACTGATATAATAATTCCTCACGACTCATATCGCGCACCTTCAGCAAAGAAAGCCGCTTTCTGATTTTTATTCAGGAGACCAATGTCTACAGAAAATTATAGAAAAGAAATAAAAACCCTTTACCAGATCGGAGAAAATAGTCAATACTCTGACAGATACATGGATACTATATACAATTCCATCGAAAGAAAAATCATTATTAATAAGATATACCCACATACATCAACAAGCGATCGGTTCATATCAATACTCTTTCATAGAGACTTAAATTCCAAATTAATTTCAACTCTCAAGAAGTATAACTACACCCTTTCTTACAGACGACATGCAACCCTACAAAATTTATTAATTAACTGTAAAAAGAGAAGAGAGAAGGAGGAAATGAGGAAATGAGTCTACAAAATCTCCTGCGGAGACTATGAATCCTTCTACATAGGAATGACAACCCGAAATATGAAAAAGAGATTTTACGTACATTTGAAAAATAGACCCATCTTTTTTCTTGGAGAACATCTGAAGGAAAAAGATCACAGTACCAATTTTGATAACCTCGAGATTTTACATAAAGAAACTAACTACCACAAAATAACCCTGTTAGAGCAATACGAGATACTGAGAAAAAAGAATGACTAGAACCTCCTAAATGACATATCAGATTTCCGAACATCCAAGAACATTTTTAAGCTGATAACTCCCAGCATTTGATTTGAATTTACCCGCCAAACCTTACCACTCCTCTCCTTCCCGTAATCTCGCACCTCTGTTTCCGTTTAAACATTCTTCTAGTTTCTAGATTGAATGCCTGCTCCAAAAATACATCGAATATCGCCAACAAGTTGCAATTAAAAATAAATTGCCTTTTTAATTATGAACAAGAAATTTTTTCATGGTAGTTACTTCATTTGAATTACTGAACGGTACGTCCGCTTGCACGTTTCTGTTTCTTCCTTCTTTCGTTTTTGTTGGTGTTACTTAACCTCACTCTTAATACTTTTAAAATATAAGAATACCAGGGTTTGCATTCCTAATCGATGATAATTTCAGCTGGCCTGATGATGGTTCCACTGTCAACCGAAATCGATCACCGAAGTATTACATTGTATTTTTATGTTAACAATAACAAAAAAAAATCATATATAAAAATGTACATATTATGCTATTCCTAAAATATTCAGCAGGGTCTGTGTAGGGTGTTTTCTGGTGGAGGTATGGTTGTCATCATTTTGGTAGAGAGTCAATATGTCTTCATGATTTTTTAGTCTATATCTGCAAAACTAGTGCTCAGGGTGTTCAGTCTCTCACTTATTGGTACAATGTTGGTTTTCTGGTAGAGTAAATTATTTGGTGGGTTGTGGAGTATATTATTGGGATGTCTCATTCTTGTGATGATCCTAAGTACTGTTGTCTCCGCTACTTCAATATTCCTCATTGCAGGTGTTTTACAGTTGGCATATATTGGATGTGCATACTCTAATAATGGATGGCAGATGGTTTTGTAGATTTTTGCGGCAGTCTTGGTGTTGATACCTTGCTTCTGGTAGGCTAGTTTGCTGAAATACTTAGCTCGAGAAATAGTTTTTTTCTTGATGTTCTTTGTGTGCAGATTGAAATTCAATTTATTATCAATTTGCACTCCCAGGTACTTAATTGAAGTCAAAGGTTGGATCGTTTTCCCATCAAGTTGTAGAGTAGGTGATGTGGGCGATATTCTTTGATCAAATATGGTTAATTGTGATTTGTCAATATTAATTTTCATTCACCTCTTTTTGAACCAATCTTGAACTTATTCTAGTAAGTCTTGTAGATTCTTCACACACTTAATTAGTGTAATAGCATGCGCTATCAGTATTGTGTCATCTGCATAATATTGCAGAATATATAGATTATTTGAGATCTCTACTATTATGTCGTGACAAAATATATTGAAGAGTAGCGTTGAAAGTGGGGATCCTTGAGGATATTAAAATATATAAATCATATAGTGGGTTTTTCCCGCCTATCCTTCTTTTATTATTTTATTATTATTATAACTCATCCTGAAATTCTTGGGCAATATTTTCGAAAATTATCGTGCTTATGGCTAGACGGACGGCCCCACGGACAGAATCGAATTTGACCACGAATTCGTCATCGGGGACTCCAACCCTATCGTTCGAGACAATTTTCAGCTCAAAATTCGAAAACAACAGACATTTGGGCAGAACGATAAAGCATTCGTAGAACGAGCGATTCAAAAACAATGAATTCTGTACTTTCCCGAATTTGAATGGAAATCAGTGCAATATGAAAAAATAAATTAGTTCCAAGAAACTTCTATGCATCTATCGAAACTTCATAGTGTTTCAATTTGAGCTTCGTTTTCAGGAAATAGCAAAACGTTTTATGCTCTGAAGAAGCTGGTACTTCACTCTTCAGTCATATGGTCTGTGAATAAACGATACCTTCTACGCGAAGTGAAAGAGGGAAAGACACGAAACATTAAAGCGGAGTAACGGACCATTGGCCTTATCTCTATAATATTACACATGGCCATACAATTTTGCATGTAGCTTATTATGAGCATCTTGCATATGACTGCAAAATTTCATTTTGATTGGTTTCGTTTTATCTGCGATATTGAGAAATACCATATTTTATGAAACACCCTGTACGATTTGGCTGGTTAACGAACTCGACCGCGGCATTTTGGAACCGAATGCACCCTAAAAATCTCAACTCTCTAGAACAATAACTTCAAAATGTGACCATGGATTCGTCATCAGTGAGTCGGACCCTATCGTTTGAGACAATTTTCAGCTCAAAATTCGAAAACTACAGACATTAGGCGAAACGATATAGCACTCGTTTAAGTAGAACGAGCGATCTGTATATTCCCGGATTAGAATGGAAATCAGTGCAATATCAAAAGGTAAATTAGTCCCAAGAACCGTTTTCGCATCTATCGAAACTTCATAGTGTTTCAATTTGAGCTTCGTTTTCAGGAAATAGCAAAACGTTTTATGCTCTGCAATATCAAAAGGTAAATTAGTTCCAAGAACCCTTTTTGCATCTATCGAAACTTCATAGTGTTTCAATTTGAGCTTCGTTTTCGGGAAATAGCAAAACGTTTTATGCTCTGAAGAAGCTGGCACTTCACTCTTCAGTCATATGGTCTGTGAATAAACGATACCTTCTACGCGAAGTGAAAGAGGGAAAGACACGAAACATTAAAGCGGAGTAACGGACCATTGGTCTTATCTCTATAATATTACACATGGCCATACAATTTTGCATGTAGCTTATTATGAGCATCTTGCATTTGACTGCAAAATTTCATTTTGATTGGTTTCGTTTTACCTGCGATAGTGAGAAACAGATATTTCGAATTACCATATTTTATGAAACACCCTGTACGATTTGGCTGGTTAACGAACTCGACCGCGGCATTTTGGAACCGAATGCACCCCAAAAATCTCAACTCTCTAGAACAATAACTTCAAAATGTGACCATGGATTCGTCATCAGTGAGTCGGACACTATCGTTTGAGACAATTTTCAGCTCAAAATTCGAAAACTACAGACATTAGGCGAAACGATATAGCACTCGTTTAAGTAGAACGAGCGATCTGTACATTCCCGGATTTGAATGAAAATCAGTGCAATATGAAAAGGTAAATTAGTTCCAAGAACCTTTTATGCATCTATCGAAACTTCATAGTGTTTCAATTTGAGCTTCGTTTCCAGGAAATAGCAAAACGTTTTATGCTCTGAAGAAGCTGGCACTTCACTCTTCAGTCATATGGTCTGTGAATAAACGATACCTTCTACGCGAAGTGAAAGAGGGAAAGACACGAAACATTAAAGCGGAGTAACGGACCATTGGCCTTATCTCTATAACATTACACATCCATGTACTCGCATCACAAGTACCGACCGGCGGCCTGAAGTTTGTCGTATAATAGCCGAGCGCATCCCCGTACGATAAAAGACCGACAACCGCTAACTTTAGCACACTCCAACCTTTCATTTCCTACAATGGACTATCCAATTTTTAATATAGCTCGGAAACTTTCGGAATTACATATTGAACTTTCGAACTCCAGTCAACTTCTCTACCCATCTGTAGTATTTTATAATGAAGAAAAGTTTACAGTCTCTTCTCCCTTTCTTGGCCTTCGAGAGCGAAGATATGAATGTTGAGTATCGCCAAGTCCAGGAATAGATAAAAGGGAAGACGTTTTTCCGTAATCAGTAATTTCTTCGATCCAAAAATATGTAATAGGGTAAAACCCGGATAGATGCATCAGTTGGATAGATGCCCCATTTTCAAAATAACTAACTTCCGAATCACGTATCAAAAAATTAATTTTATAAGTAGCTGCTACAGTCACCCTGGACCTTAGTTTTTTAAGGGTTATTGTAAAGTGAAGCATTTTTTCGCTAGTATGTGCGATCATCTCAGCAGCGAACTTCACAAACATGCCAAACTTTTAGAGGTAGGCATTTGCCGCTGTATAACTTTTGAGGTGGTAATAAATTTATTAATTTTTTTTATTACTCCAATACAGTGTTTCATTGAGTGTACATCTGAGTACAAAAAGTTTTTGTTGTTTTATTAATTTATTAAAAGAATTCATGGGCATCTATCCCTATCGAAAAGGATAGTTGCCCTGATTTTTTGAGGTATAGGTGCTCCTTAGGACATGTAAACTTAAACCATATCTTCTTGATATATTCTATATTGATTTTAAACTTGATTTCTGATCAGTTTTGTTGAGACTTATTATTTCATTAATTTATCATGAATGTGTGGAATAATGATTTATGTTAATATGCAGAATGCAACTTCTCGTTCAATATATGCTTTTGAAATTCAATTAAAAATGCACAATTGTTGTTAATTTGATCCATGTTACATACATAAAGTTGCATAGAAGCATAGAAAATCTCATTGTATTTAGTTGGGTTTTTGGTTCACACAGTATGAAGGGCATCTATCCCTCCCAGTATTTTCATGGTGGGGCAACTATCCCCAAAAAAGAGTTCTACAAAAATCAAATTATTGTGCAATTTGGGATTGCTATGTCAGAGAAAAGTCTCAGTATTCCAAATCAAATAATGGGGCTTCCTACACTCATAGAAATTACACATATAAAATCAATATTTTCAAAAATATGGGGCAAATTCAAAAAGTGGGGCATCTATCCGGATTTTCCCCTATGTATATATTTTCAAATATGTTTTTCGTTGACCATAAAAGAAACCTCGGTTCAAGGTACACGAAATTGATCCATAATGATCCATTTTATTGCTCGATTTCTGCTATTTTAATACGTTATTTTCATGAGCAATGAAACCATAAAATATTCAAAAGCATAACGAGTTATGTAACATCTCTACGTAAATATACAGACATAGCAATTTATATTATGTCTTTGCAAAATTGAAATTTAATTTCAATAAAAAATGATTTATACTCGACAGAAAATTATTTTCGGGAAGTACCCACTTCCTGGATCCTTTTCTTGAGAAATTAGCACTTCCCGACTTACTCCGGGAAGGAAGTACTTTCCAGACTAGGCGGGGAGGAGTTATTATGATTTTTCCGTCGATCTCACAATCTAAGAAGATTTTAATGTGTACGAAATAGATCATTAATGACCCACTTCAATGATAAATTTTTGCTATTTTAAAGTCCAATCTTCATGGCAACCGTTCGCAAAGTATTTAGAAGCACTACGAGAAATGTCAAAACTCTACTAGAACACATAGATTTATAATTATAGGTCCATGCATGAACATAGATACATAGAAATTTTTTGTCAAATGTAAGTTTTGTGCAAAATTAGAGCGTATTTCATTCAATCAAGAATTCATACACCAATGTTCAGATCGTCGAAAAAATCTTGCAATCAACTCGGTTATCAATCGAGGGACTAATGGTCTAGAACTATTAACGCTTGAGCGGGGCGTACGCGTTAAAATATCTTGAACATTAGTCACTGTCTTTAATAACCTAGTTGATTTAATAACTTTTATCCCATTTTGACGTTTAAAGACGACAATATTCAACCCATGATAACAAGGGTAAGTTGACGTTTATCCACTGAGTGAATTAAATTTTTTCAATTCACTAGTGAAATAAAATGTTCACACTCACTTTCTGGAAATAATTCTTTCCACACACAATGCACCTAAAACTCATTTTAAAGTATGTTTATTAAAATTTATCAAAAATTCTGCATTAACAGTCATTTCTATCATTAAAGTAAAATTACAATTATTAAGATTTTGAAAATGGAACTGGAAACCTGCACCTCCTTCAAACTTGGTGAAATCTGCCGACGTCTATTTTTTCTTTCAGAGGCAACATTCTCTTAAGTTGCGAATAGTAGGACCATAAAGACGACAACTTAACTTTCTTGGATTGTTCGGAAATATACGCCAAAATTATTTTTTCGTTGACACCTTTGGCTTTTTTATTATTTCTCCAGGCAAAAAATGCCGTATATTGCTTTTCGTACAATATTTTTGATTTCAATGGAATTACTGATTCTGCTGCCTCATTTGCTTCTTGTATAATGCACTCAGAAACTACAACCTTATCGTCACCGCTGAACATTTTTTCGAAACAAAAATTCTTTGACTGTTCTATAATTTTCATTGACACTTGCAAACAATTAATTACATAGTGCCCTAGCAACCATCGATCGAAGGGAAATCTCGTTATGAATTTGAATTATACCTAATATTTCTTCTAAAAAGTATTCATTATTTGAATTTTCATCAAAATGGGATAAAATTTTGTATACGACACGTGAGTTAAAAATGTTTATTCACTCGAAGAAATTAAACCACTCGCCCTACGGGCTCGTGGGTTAAACTTTCTTCTCATGAATAAACATTCATTTAACTCACTTGTTGTATAAATAACTATTAATGACTCGTTTTTTGATCTGACGATTAGTGCAGTAGTTGAATAATTCTTCTTAATAACTCTTTTCCTCGAAGATGAGTTTCACGTTCACAAAATAGATCAATATTGACCTATTTGAATGTGTCTATTTTTCAATTTCAATGTGTAATTGTCACGGGCAACCGAATATAAAGCATTCAGAAGAACTATGAAATAGGTAACGCCATTGAAACATAGAAATTTATGTTATGTCAAATGTATGTATATCTTATGCAGGATAAAATGTATTAAAATCAAGCATTTATACTGAATTATGTGATCGGCAAAAAAATTTGTAATCAATCTGTTTATCAACTAGCGATGAATTCTCGAACTATTTCGTGCCTAAAACTAATCTCTGCCATTAATTACTGTCAATTATAAACTGGTTGATTAAATAATTTTTAGTTAAGTTGAATAGGTATTAAATATTGTAATGTTAGTCTACTCACTCAATTCCTGAGAACGAAGACAACATTTGTTATTCAAATCAATGAGCACACATACACACTGAAAATTTTCAATATCACTGTTGAATTGCAAATTATCTGGAAAACGAACGTTCATACCATATGTTTCCAGATTTATGTGTATCTCACACACCCTCAAAATCTGTTTATTTCGCAACTACCCTTCGTTATTACCGTGCTTGATAAAAACCTCCGTTTTGAGTGATCAAAACGTGGGGAAAAAAACCGATAAACAAATGATATATTTCTGCTGCACTCATTTTGCCACTTTATCGAATGTGCTGTCTATACTTTTCTTTCTATAGGGTGAAACCCGGATAGATGCCTCAGTTGGATAGATGCCCCATTTTCAAAATATCTAACTTCCAAAACACGTATCAAAAAATTAATTCTATAAGTAGCTGCTACAGTCACCCTGGACCTTAGTTTTGTAATGGTTATTGTAAAGTGAAGCCGTTTTTCGCTAGTGTGTGCGATCATCTCAGCAGCGAACTTCACAAACATACCAAACTTTTAGAGGTAGGTATTTGCGGCTGTATAACTTTTGAAGTGGTAATAAATTCATTGATTTTTTTATTACGCCAATACAGTGTTTCATTGAGTGTACATCTGAGTATGAATAGTTTTTGTTTGCTTCTTAATTTATTAAAAAAAATCATGGGTATCTATCCCTATAGAAAAGTATAGTTGCCCTGATTTTTTGAGGTATAGGTGCCCCTTAGGACATCTAAACTAAAACCATATCTTCTTAGCAGATTTTCGATTCATTGTGTTATTTTGATTTTAAACTTGATTCCTGATCATTTTTGTTGAGACTTATTATTTAATTAATTTATCATGAATGTGTGGAATAATGCTTTATGTTAATATGAAGAATACAACTTTTCGTTCAATATATGCTTTTGAAATTCAATTAAAAATGCACAATTGTTGTTAATTCGATCCATGTTACGTACATGAAGTTGCTGTTTTAAGCATAGAAAATCTCATTGTATTTAGTTGGGTTTTGGTTTACACAGTACGAAGGGAATCTATCCCTCCCAGTATTTTCATAGTGGGGCAACTATCCATACTTGTAGGCAACTATCCCCAAAAAGACAGTTCTACAAAAATCAAATTTTTGTGCAATTTGGCATTGCTATGTCAGAGAAAAGTCTCAGTATTTCAAATCAAATAATGGGGCTTCCTACACTCAAAGAAATTACACATATAAAATCAATATTTTCAAAAATATGAGGCAAATTCAAAAAGTGGGGCATCTATCCGGGTTTTCCCCTACAGTGCGCTTCAAGATTATGGAACAAATTCATTATCTCAGAAAAAAAATATTTGGCAACAAAAACTTGGAGCAGGTCAGGTTTCATTTCACTTTTACCGAATTTTTAAGCATTTTGCATTAGAATGAGCGAAACACCACGCTTCAGTTATGATCGTAGGTATGTTATTGGTACGTTTCTACTGAAGTTGAAACTTTTCGATGAATAGGGATGTTGACTCATGTTACGAATTCATATAAATTGAGGTTTTCCTCATAGAAGGAAATTTTTGCAATCCTAAAAAACCATTTAAGTGATCTTATTATTCTCGTTTAATTAAATAAAGCTGATTCAAATTATGTTATTTACTATCAACTATCACGTGACTGCGAACGCCAATCAGAGGTAATTGACGTCACTATGCCGTATTGTCATTGCAAATTCGAATGTTCGGTGCTCAGATCAACAAAATACATTCATAGGCCGGGTTCCGCAAAACTCTAATCACCTTGATTATTGAAATGTCATCATTTCTCTGCAATTTTCAGTTCATTTTTGACATAAACCATCGACTTACTTCAAAACGAACGATTTGATTGCCCAATCAAGCTTTGTGAAACCCACGGTTTTGTGACTTGAACCATAGTAAATAAAGGTATAGAATATCATATCTATGTTTCGAACTCAAGAAGTTGAAAGCTGAAAGAAAATAGAATACTTCGATTATTCGTTACAAGAACGATAATCTACAATTTTCTTTATAATGGAGATAGGATTCATCAAGGGTAATAGTAGTAACTTAACGAAGATTGATTCCCTGATGGTCGCAAGTGTCTTTGCTGAAAACAAAGATGTTTGTGCAGTGGAGCTTGAAAACGTAGAATTGTCTCTGTAAGTAGCAAACTTTTAACTCATATTTATTATTACAAATAAAAGAAACACCTCATTCAGCTTTTATAGACCGACATATTCTTTTTGAAGGCTTAAATTGAACTTTTCCACAAGGAATCAGGCAAAATCAGTCAGCTTTGACAGAAGTCAAAGTATGTTTACCATAGACAAACTGACAAACTAAAAATTTAGTTAGCCTATGATGTCTACCGTATATTGACGTAATCATCATAACGTGCCGTTTCCGAGGGAAAATTAATCCTCTTTTCTTCAACGTAGGTATTTTTTATTGGCAAATACTATATTTTTAAGAAAAAAGTATTATTTTCGTGTTTGTATAGGGTTTATCTACAAAATGAAATGAATTCCAAAAAGTAGTCAACATCCCTATTGTTTCAATTCGAAGGATGATTTCCGACAACACAATGTTTCTCACCCATTCTAATATTACAAGTAGTTCACAGTTGCGCATGAACAAAACCGTAATAGTCAACTTTCATTCGGTGACCACCGTCTCAATATGAATGAGCCATGAGAAAGTGCACATACTGAAAGCCTCTTTGATCCAACTAATTTTTCCAAAAAAAAATTCAGCACGCCTGTATAGAGGACTAGCAGACCCAACAGACGTTGTTCTGTATACACAAAAATTCATTCAATTCGATCGAGCCGTTTAGTTGCAGAGTAGATCTGTTGATCTGATTTGTAGTCATAAACATACGGGCATCAGGCAATCCAAAATACATTCATACAAAACATCCCTCACACTTCGGTACCTTCTCCTACCCGGCTAGTGCCTACCTCGGAGACATTTTGGTGCGATTTCATCTTCAACCTGCCATATCTTTTGATGTATTCATCATAATTGAATGATGTAAGAGGCAATTTCGTTCTAAATTAAATGCTGGGTATGAACGACGTATTCAATTGGATAAGGATCAATAGCGTATTCATAAAAAAATATTCCCAAATAATGCATAATTTTGAGAAACATTCGGATTTCCATGTACGTCTTACGGTTTTTGCAGCGCACCTGAAAATAGCTGATCATGGCTGATTTTGGTACTCATCTTTATTATCATTGAAGTTACAGTAGGTTTCCTCAATTTTCTCGGGTGAAAAGTATAGCCTATGTTACTCAGGGATAGTGTAGCAATCTAAGTGTGAAATAAATATTGAAATCTCTAGTAGCTTATGAGTTAACTCGTATCAAACCCACAAACATACAAATCTTTCCTCTTTATAATATAAGTATAAGTATAATATTAGTGAAGATATAGATCAGTTCTCTACAAACGCCCTATTGACCACTTTTTTCTATAACCTATCGTTTTGAAAATATCTCGAATAAACTTGGGAGGAGATGGAAAATTACATTTTTTCATCTTCTAATAAAAATAAATCGGTCTGTGCTCATTCGATCAGGACGATTGATACCTCATTTTATAGGTTAATTAATTCTCTACAAACGCCCTATTAACCACTTTTTTACTTAGCACTAACATGCATATTTATACAGCTTCATTGATATATTCCAGGATCAACAAACAAAGACATCGAAGAAATTTCATTTGAAATAGTTAGTTGATTGCATTTTCAATGAAAATTTCGATTAATTGCATTATTCCAATTTCCAATCATTCCGAGTTTCGAGTTCTAACACTTCCATCCCGCAAATGCAATGGAAATTCTCCGCAGTGACGTCACATCTCGATGCGCGTCGGCATACCGGTGTTTGTGTATCGTGCTCGGAGACGCAAATCGATTTTGGTGCGATTTCATCTTCAACCTGCCATATCTTTTGATGTATTCATCATAGTTGAAGGATGTAAAAGGCAATTTGGTTCTATATTAAATACTGGGTATGAAGGACGTATTTAATTGGATAAAGATCAATAGCGTATTCATAAAAAAATACTCCCAAATAAGGCATAATTTTGAGAAACTTTCGGAAAACTTTAAAAGGTGATACCGAATAAACCTTGAAAGATAGATATATGCTATCGCGGACTTTTTTGTAGAACTATTAAAGAGGTACATTTCCGTCATACATTGTTTCCACGTACGTCTTACGGTTTTCGCAACGCACCTGAAAATAGCTGATTTTGGTACTCATAATTATTATCATTGAAGTTATAGTAGGTTTCCTCAATTTTCTCGGGTGAAAAGTATAGCCTATGTTACTCAAGTATAATGTAGCATTCTGAGGGTGAAAGAATTATTGAAATCGGTCCAGTAGCTTATGAGTTATCTCATATCAACGCCACAAACCCACAAATCCACAAACCCACAAACATACAAATCTTTCCTCTTCATAATATCAGTATAGATATGTACAAAAACCTTGCCAAAAAAACGTGACCCAAGTTCCCTATTCAAAAAATTCAAGAAAAGCCCTGAGCAGAAGTTTTTGAGCGCTCGTTCTTTGGTGGAGCAATAAGACTATTACCTCAGAATTGTATACGAAATTTGAGATTAATACTAAATATGTACATGCAAAATCTAAGCACAATCGAAATTATATTCTGAAAATTTTTCAAAAAATTAAATATATAAAAAATAAAAAATCAATTTCTGTGGTTCTGATGATGCAATTCCCTTGAAATTTTGCATGAACATTCCGTATAGCAGTTTTTATTCACAAAATAAATTTCGCTTGAATCAGTTTTCCTGTTATGAAAATATATGGATTCTTCTTTTCAATATTCCAATTGAACGTTCTATGATTCTGTTAACACTATGGCCAGGAATTTGTGCATGAAAATTCAATAAGTCGAACTCCATCCAAAAAATTAATTTCACCACATCAGATATCCTGTTATGGAAATATAAAGATTCTTCTTTTCAATATTCCAATTGAATTTTGTATGGTTCTGTGAAATCTATGATCACGAAACTTTGAGTGAACATTCAGTATATCGATCTCTATTCACAAAATGAATTTCACTCGAATCGAATGTCTTCTTATGGCAATATGACGTTTTTTCTTTTCAATATTCAAATTGAATTTTTTATGGTTATAATTACTCTATGGCCACAAAATTTTGCGTGAGGCTTGTTATAAGTATCTTGCATTTGGCCGTTTTATTTCATTTCGATTGATTTCGTTTTTTCTGAGATGTTGAGGAACAAAAATTTTGAATTGCCATATTTTACACACCCTGTTCGATTTGGCTGGTTAACGAACTTGACCGAGCCGTTTGGTACCCGAACCCATCCTGATAATTTCAAGTCTTTTGGACAATCCTCCGAAAGTAATTGTGCTAACGGACGGCCGGACGGCCCCACGGACAGAATTGAATTTGACCATGAATTCGTCATCAGGAAGTCTAACCCTATCGTTTGAGACAATTTTCGGCTCAAATTAAAAAATAACAGACATTTGAGCAAAACGATATAGCACTCGTTTGAGTAGAACGAGTGCTCAAAAATTCAGAGGGTTGATGGGGTTGCCACAGAGTGCAACAAAAATCCTTCACAAATGCATGGTGAAAGCGAAAGAAAAATTAACTTGCTTCAGGATTTTGTTGCCAAATACATATTTTTTTCTGAGGAAATGAATTTGTTCCATAAGTTTGACACGCACTGTACAGGTCTGAAAATTTCTTTCTTTGTGACAATGTGTGCAATACTTTTAACGGTGAACACTTTGAACCAACCCAGACTTGTTGCGGCAACAAACCAGGTCATATTATTACAACATTTCTTACGCCATTCGTACTAGAGGAAGCTATTTTGAACATTTTGCTTCGACTGGAAAAATGTGCGTGCAATAATCAATTAATATTATGATATAAATGGTGAATCAACTTTCATCTAGATGATAACACCTAGGCCACTCATTTTCACAGAATATCAGACATATCACTCTCTCCTAAATCCGCTGTTTCAGTCATGCTTATTTCCAGCCCAGAAAAAAATTCATCATCGATACAGAACCCAAGAAAAATAGGAATGATGCGAATGAAAAAACTTATATATTTGAGAATTCCATTATGAATATCAAGAACTCGGAAAACAATGCTGTTCAAATGGAATGAAGCTAAATAAGAACCGAATTTCACGTTGAAAAAACTTCTGCAGAGAAATCCGCTGAATCTTCGTTCACTAGACCATGAAATGAGGCAGCATAAGCTAGGAATCGCGATACAGAAATTCTGATTGTCCGAATAGAAAGAGGATATTTTTCTTCATCTCCTCCTTATTACTTTTTCAGAATGCACTCGTGAATGAATTGCAACGATTATCTTAGCTGTTCACTTCTTAATCATTCTTCTGGATGTTTAACTGAGAATTTATTTCATTATATTCATGAATTCGAGCTTGATGAAACTTTGATGAAAAGAATTGAGTGAGTAATTGTTGGGAAATTCCTCACTTCTGTCGAGTTGGCATAACTGGCCGATTTGTTTCGATTTTGATTCGTCTGGTTTTTTTCAACTGTGGGAAAATAGCATGGCAACGAGTTTATTGTTTTTTTAGAGTATATTTCGTTGAAGTATATCTTATCGTTGGAGCTCTTGTTACCAGGGAAGGATCTTCCTACAGATGTCCATAATTTCGGTCAATTTTCAGATTTAGATATGAGAACTTGTGCAAATTTCGTAAGGATCTCCGGAACAGATAACCATTATGTTTACTTCTTACTCTGAGGTTTGTCCTCATTGGTATGAGGTAAGGGATATCTAACGTTATACTTTTCAAAACGACGACAATGTAATACAATTGGTCCCTCTGAATCTATTGTTTTCCGTTGTTGAATTATTATCGAACCAAGTTGATCAACAATAGCCCTTCTGTTTTAGAATCTTACCAATTGTTTTTACCTCTGAACATTAATAATCAGTACCCTTCTCTTTCTACCAATATTTGATTTGTTTATCCTGGGTTAATCAGTTATCAAGATTCTAAACGATAATTCACAGATTATTTCATGTGATGAATTGTTACAATCACCTTATTGTTCATTATCTGAATGCATTTCTTATCATTCAATATTTTTCATAATCATCTGAAATTCCACTTCTGCATATACAGATACAGATATCGATAAGTTAAAAAAAAAGTTCATGAGATTACACTCAGCTCACTTCTATGGCAGGTAGCAGGTAAGCGACCAGGTAAGTGGGCAGTACGAGAATGTAATCACTATACTTTTCCTGCTCCTGCCGCTGCCACTCGCGCTGCCCTGCGCTCCCTAAATTGGTGGTTTTTCGTACAGAAGTCAAAGGACCGGCAGCGCGAGTGACAGTAAGTGATTACATCCAACCAAGTTGCTGTGGAATTTCTTTGTCTTTAATTGCTGAAACTTAGTAGGCGTCCACAACGGCGCACCTATCATAGCACCGACCATAGCACCTCACCAAGCCTCGCCCCTCAAAAATAAATAAAGCATGTTTCCTTATACGAGTGTCCACAACGGAGCACTGACCTACGCACCTCACCTAGCACCGACCAGCGCACCAACGAGCGAAATTCATTTTGTATTTTATTAAGCACCGCACCACGCACCAAATATGACATAACCTCAAGATTTACGTGTGTTTATATTTGTCAAACGATGAATTCGTTCGTTGAAGGACAATTCATATTTTGACAGTTGCAGTGTAAACACTCGCTCTAATTCTTTGTATATTCTCACTCATTTTTCAGCGCTAAAAATCTATAATTACAATCTAAAGTGAACATAAGTGGTGCTGTTTACTTGTGAACTTGTCCTCTTTATCCAGTGGAAAAGTGGTAATAATTTGCAAATTATATTATCAATCGTTACAAATTTGTAGGTTAGCTAATATAGCCATTTCAGTTTTCATTTCCGTCTTCCCACTATCTGGACCGCACACAAAACCTGTTTTGCATAGATTACTCCTAGCTGTACGTGTACGTACGCCGGCGCCGGTAGTATTTATTTTGTTTAGTACCCGAACATCACTGAGGGAAGATTGTTCGGCGTTTTTCTCCGTTTTGTGCCACTGGCGATTTATTACGTGCGTTTGATATTTCCTCTGTCTCTTTCCCAACTGAACCTGATTTCCTCCTAATCCGCGGTCTACCTGTATTCGTCTGTTCTGAAAGTCTCTCATATAGACCCGTGAGAGTGAAGCGTGTAACCCCGTTTTATTTTTCCTTTCATATTATACTTGTCGCACATTTGTTTGTTGTTCACGGTTTGAAATCAAAATGCCTGTCTGCTCTTCCTGCGCAAGACCGGCCGCGGACACAGATTCTCTAAAGTGTGTGGTTTGCAAGAAAATGTTCCATGCAGATTGTATCAATTTAAACGCTAATGATCTTGAATACATGAAAATGTCTCAAAACCAATGGAAATGTCAATCGTGTATTTCCAAAACCAGACTTCGTAGCCATTCCAGCTCTAGTCAAAATTCAAATCAAAATCTCGACCAGCCGATAACAATGAAACATTTTCAAGATCTTATGCAGGCTATTGCTTCTATATCATCAGATCTCACAACTCTTAAAGAATTTCAGTCTAACATCACAGCTGACATTGGTGAGATCAAAGTAACTCAGGCCGCACTCCAGGTTAAGTTCGATAAAATTGAGGAGAAGCTTGAACAACATTCCCACACACTTTCGGAGCATAAAAATCTAATTGGGGAAAACACGGCCAGAATTCAGGATATCACTTCTTTTTGCGACTCAATAGACTCCAAGGTCACAGTTTTGTCCAACAACTTGACAAAATTAGGGGAGTCGTCCGGCACCTCAACGCTGAACTCTGCACCAACATCCGAGATTTTGGAGAAAGTTAAGCGTTCTCACAACATCATTGTTCGTGGTATTGTTTCTTCCGGTGATAAGTTGAGAGATTCCGGTCTTTTGAGTGAATGCGTCGATGCGGTGTACTTTGGGTCATCGAAGTTTATTGTGGATAGCGCCACTCTCGGTGCTGATGCTTGTAGGATAAGTTTCTCCAGCCCTCACGTTGTCAATAGTATCCTCAGAAACAAAAAATCGCTACTAGGACATCGCGAATTTCACAAGGTGAAGATTTCGGACGATATCACTCCACTACAGAGGGATCAATTGAGGGAGTTGCGGGATGAGCTAAGGATGAGGCAGAGCAAGGGAGAAGATGATATAACCATAAAATACGTACGTGGTGAACCCACAATTGTTAAAATACTACCTACTCAAAAAAACTGAACTTAAAGGAGTCGCTCAGAGAATGGAACTTTATTTACACGAACATACAATCACTACACTCTAAATTCAACGAATTACTAACTTTTGTACAGCTGAATAAACCACACTTCATATTTCTCACTGAAACTTGGCTTCAGCCTACTGTTCCCGACTCTCTATATGCTATTCCTGACTACTCTATCTACAGATGTGACAGTGTCACGACGGTTGGTCATGGTGGAACCTGCATTTACGTTCATTCCTCAATCAGCTCCAGTTTTAAAGTATCAATGAATTATCTACAAACACCTGGCATAGACAATGTATTTCTGACACTTTCTAGCGCAACTTTTTCATTGAATTTGGGATGCATCTACAGACCCCGTCCATCAACTTACGACTCATTTGTTTTCGATTACCTAAAAACTTTTTCCGGTTCAGAGCATCCCTTGATTGTTGTTGGCGACTTTAACTTTGCAGATATTAAATGGCCCTTGTCAGCTTCTGGTTTACCTTCCCCTTCATCGCCTTCACACGATTTTTGTAAAATGTTGATGGAGTCAAACCTGCTACAATTGGTGGATCGTCCTACACGATATCGTGGCGCTCAAAATCCTTCACTTCTAGATCTCGTCTTGGTCAATGATGGGAATCTTCTCTCCGAAGTTTTGTATCATTCTCCATTTGGGTTGTCCGATCAGGTCACTTTATCTTCTACCATCCAATTCACACCAAGTATTCCTGCACATAGACAAAAGAAAACAAAAAACATCATCAGTTTTCCTGAACTTAATCTCGACCTTCAAGAGATAGACTGGGAGTCAATGTTTCAAAACCTGCCAGTTGACAACATGTGGAACACATTCTCCGACGTACTGCGTATGCTTTTATCTAAACACACTCGAGTGGTTGAAACTACTGTCTTTCCTTCGAAACCATGGATCACTGCCGACCTTCAAAAGATGATCCGACTGAAAAAATCTCTCTGGCAACGATATACACGCAGCAGAACTGAACTCGACTACGAACACCATAGAAGATTCTCCTCCGATCTGAGAGCCAGACTTACTCAAGCTAGACAGGATTATGAAAGATCACTTCTGAATACGCAGGCTTCTAAAAAAAACTTTTACAAGTATGTACGTAACTCCCTAAAAACAAAAGTTTCTACCCCAATAGTACGCGATGCCTCTGGAGAATTGTGTGCTAACGAGAGACAGTCTGCCGAAGTTCTGGCTGATACATTCTCCTCATCGTTTACCGAGGAACCACTTGGTCCTCTTCCGACCTTATCATCGCCCAGATCTGCTGCAAAACTAGAAATCATTCACTTCTCTGCAATTGACGTCGAAGAACATTTGAAGAATCTGGATACTTCTTCAGCTCCCGGTCCCGATATGATAACGCCATACGTCCTGAAAAACTGTGCTTCAACTCTTGCCCTGCCACTATCTATCATTTTCAACAGTTCTTTTGCCACATCGACATTACCAAAAGATTGGCTCAGCGCATCCGTAACACCAATTTTCAAGAAAGGTTCCAAGACATCTGCATCTAACTACAGACCCATAAGTCTGGTATCCGTCGCAGCGAAGATATGTGAAAGGATGATCACGGCGGAGATCCTCAAATTTGCTCTTGATAACAACAAAATCCCAGAGAACCAACATGGTTTTTTACCAGGAAGATCTGTGATAACTAATCTCCTCAGATGTATTGATGATTGGACAAGAGCGCTTGATTCTGGTAAACCGGTGGATGTTTTATACCTCGATTTTGCACGGGCTTTTGACAAGGTACCACGTAGACGACTACTGGCGAAGCTGGATCATCTCGGAATCCGAGGCACCCTCCTCTCATGGATCGAAGCTTTCCTAACTGAACGTCAATTCTGTGTTCGAGTCGGTGAATATTTTTCCTCACCAAGACCTGTGATAAGTGGTGTCCCCCAGGGATCGGTGTTGGGGCCACTTTTGTTTCTCCTTTATACGTCCGACTTGCCTGGGTTGCTCAAATCCTGTGTTTCTATGTTTGCTGATGACACGAAACTGTATGCTACTCCAGGATCTGATAACGATTCCCTTCAGCAGGATCTGTTCATCATCGAGAAATGGTGCAATGACTGGCTGTTACCCCTCAACCCTGAAAAATGTGTTGTCTTACACATGGGAACTAGAAATCCTAGACAGCAATATAGTATTAATGGTGTTACACTTTCTCGTTGCTCCAGTCACACCGATCTTGGCGTTGTTGTAACAGAAAATTTAAGTTGGTCGGATCATATACGGTTAACCTGTTCTAAGGCTACCAGAGTTTGCTATCTTTTAGAGAAAGTATTTGGAAGGTGTAGCTTAAACACATGTCGCTCCTTATACACCACATACATACGACCTATACTCGAGTACGCTGGTCCTGTCTGGGATACGAGACTGATTGGTGACAGAACTTCTTTAGAGAATGTACAACGGCGAGCCACAAGAATGGCCTTCGGTCCCTACCGTCCAGGTTACGAGAATCGACTTGATATCCTGGATCTACCCCGTTTCGAAGACCGTCGCTTGCGAGGTGACCTCATAACAACATATCGGGCATTAAGGAGTCTGTTCGGCGTCGAAATGTCAGGTTTGTATCACCTAAATTCCGATCAGCGACTGCGGGGCCACCAATTCAAGCTGTACCGCGAAAATTTCCACCATGCAGCCAGAGAAAACTTCTTGCCTAATCGCATATTTAACACCTGGAATCAACTTCCTCCAGTGGTAGTGAACAGTGGTAGTGTCAACACCTTCAAAAACAATTTGGACCGCTTTAACCAATACAGTTTGTGATATTGTGCGCTGTAACTGTCTTATGTTTTTTATGTTTTCTGAGCCCCATAGTTATTGTTTAACTTGGCTCTTATCTTTAATAAATAATAATAATAAATAATAATCACTGTGCGAAAAATTTCAATTTCCAATCATAATAAGGAAATATTTCCAAAATCTTCAAATAAATGAACTATTTTCCTAGGACTACGAATCAATGATATGGTTGTAAAAAGTACCTACACGAATGCTATTGGAACATTATCTATCGATTGTTCAATTTAATGATTATATTGGACATAACTAATTTTTACAGCTCTAACCAGAATCAACCTACTAACTGATGATTACTCGAATAGTTTTGGTTTTTTCATTAGAATGTGAGTGGTTAAGAAATAACAATGAACTCTATATAATGTTTCCGTTTATGTTCGAATCAATGAAGAAGTCGAAACATCGGCCTCCTACAACTCGATAAAGAACACATATATATCAAATTAGTGTTTCAACATTCAAAACTCGTTTTATCACATTTGAAGTAATATTGATTGATATTGAGAACACGATGTATTCAACGAAAGAATTAGGCATTCAGTTTGTTTACTTTATGATAAATGATGAAATCAAGTATATCCAACCATTCTTCTTCTATTATCGCAGAATATAAGGTTTGTTGTTTGAATTAACTGAAACAGTCTTTCCAAATGCGTTTTTAGGTTTTTGAAGATTTAAATGCTGATTTGAACAATAAAAACAATAACCTAGAAATAGGCTATTTATTCTAGGTAGTTATAAAATATTATTTGGCAATTTTCCTTCTGCCTAGGGACTCATTGTCTTTAACGCATTCAAAATCATGGGGAGCTAAACTCTGTTTTTGAGCTCCATTTTTCGGTTTTCTCCCCGATTAGAATCGCCTTCTCCCTGTAAATTTAGTTTTTCTGCGCATAATAGTGGTTGGTTGTACAGAAATTTTCTTGCCCTTTCGAGAACCGTTAATTGATCGTTTAGTGCTATTACCCCTATCTAAAACGTTTCTTCTAATGCTAATTTTCATTAATTTTCAGCATTTTATATCATAAATAATAAAATGACCAAAATAATTCTTGAGTAAATGTCTAGTTCTTTGATTTTTTCCAACTCGCTGACTTTGAAGGCTAATTCTAGCAGAAGTAGACTGTTGAGTACCATTTTTTATTAAGGATTCTGAAAGCTGAGTGCTGAGCGCAGTTTTTAAGCCTACTGAGAATCCATAAAGTAGCCTGTTTACATTTTTAATTTAAATTTGAAAATTTAAATCATGATCCAAAATACGTAACTTTTTCACTCGAGACCAACATTTCTATAATTTTTATCAAATTTACGATGCTGGTTATTTTATGTATAAAAGTACATTTCATGGCGATTTATTCACAAAAAAATATATCAGAAAACTCTTGTACTTTTTTTTAATACCTTTTTTAATATGGTCAAGTTGAAAATTCTCATA
This sequence comes from Propylea japonica, assembly GCA_013421045.1. Lineage (NCBI taxonomy): Eukaryota > Metazoa > Arthropoda > Insecta > Coleoptera > Coccinellidae > Propylea > Propylea japonica. The sequence continues at coordinate 27,825,039 of CM024242.1, forward strand.
AAAAAATTCATAACTCGCAAACCGTGAAAAATCGCATAACATACATGGGGGTGATTCGAATACCCCATGAGACGAGGGACCTGTTTTTTTCTTTTGGGCGTCAATCGTCCGGCCACCCTGTATAATAATATACCTACAACCGAAACTAACGCCGTAACCATCTAATTTAACCGATTCTAACTTCTAACTTCTAACTATTCTAATTTAACCGATTCTAAACAAATTGCAATTACACTGTAATTACAAATTTGTGATAAAATTTCAAACCCAGAGATAACCTCATTTTTACCGGCTTCAATTAAGTATTCAAGAATTATAAAAGGTAGGTACTCAGTGGCGCAGCCAGGATTTTGTTTTGGGGGGGGCTGAACTGAACAATTTTTGATGATACAACAAATAACGAAAGTTGCAAAAAAATTAAGAAGAAAGAAATAACGAAGAAATTAATCTTTGGGGGGGGCTGCAGCCCCAAAGCCCCCCCCCCTGGCTGCGCCAGTGTAGGTACTTACTTCTATTCCTTCCTTATTAGTTAAGGTTGTCCTAACTGTGTGGTCATCAACTATGTTGTATTCATAATTTGGTGGCAAATTCATATTTTATTTAATCACAAAATCAAATATAAAAACCTAAGCCTCCGCACTGAATCAACACTAATCGTTTGGTTTGCGTTGTACTAACATCAAACTTACCGCTTTTGGTGCTTTTTTCCATACCGATTTTTAAGGTTGGTTTCAAGGAACATTTTTGCGATCACGGGTGTTAGTTACCCAGTGATTTGCCATATCGTCTGCTATTTACCAGAGATGTTCGGGCGAAAGCCGATTGGCGATCCTGGGTGTTGTATACAAATATGCGAGCGGCAGTGTCAGTGGCTGAGTGTAATAAACTATGAAATCGCTTGGAGACATTAACGATCAGTAAAAATTGTTGAATTTCCACCCGTATTTTCGAAGCGGAATGGTGAAATCTGAACCAAGGAATATAAATCTTCACTTCAAAAAAATAAAAGATTTTTCACTAACTGATTTATAATAAAAAGGAAACTACTATATTGAATTAATAGGCACAGTTTTCCTAAACCGTTAAATCAAAAAACTGCTAGTGAATTGAGTTTTGTTGTGAAAGTTTCGGGGTATTTATTAGTAAAACAATTAGGAACTAATTCTTGCAACCAGTGTTCGTAGTTTCCCCGACTTTTTAATACTCTGTCACGAACAGGCGAAAAAGTTTAAATTGGCCAGAGTCATTCGTGATCGAGGGCCATGTGAATTCTTTCGAATTAATAGGGTATAAATTGAAGGCAAAAGGAAAGAAGGTACACTTCATATAGTTCTGAAAAACTCCCTTTTCCTTAGCATTTGGCAGCTGCAGAGAGATGATGCAAATAATAGTAATTTTTCGGCAACAATCCTGGAAGAACTCACTTCCCGGACATTTTTTCTCTGAGAGCACTAGTAAATATGATGTTTCCGTAGACCTCGAAATAAAAGGTGATTTAAATGTGTTTGAAATTGAAAATTAATGACCCATTTTAATGTTCAATTTGTGCTATTTTAATATGCAATTCTCATGGCAAGTAGTCAGAAGCACTACGAGAAATGTCAAAACTCTACTGGAACATGACAATTGCATTATTTCAAATGAATGAAAAATGGGAATGCGTTTTAATCAATAATTTATACACAATTCATATTGAGGCCGTCGGAAAAACCTTTTAATCAACTCGGTTATTAATCTTGTGACAAAGGGTCTTGAACTATTAGCGCGGGAGCGGAGCGAACACGTTAAAATATCTTGTTCATTAGTCGCTGTCTTTAATGAAGTTGTTGATTGAATAACTATTGATGAATGCAGTTGATCACTCCATAGCAACGAAATAACGACTGAAGGTTCATATAAAATAAGTTGTGAAAAGTTGGCATGTTTTGTATCGCAATTCGCAATACTTCATTAATACCATAGAGTTTCTTCGCGGTTGCCGAAAAAAATAGTATACGCAAGACGTCCGAAAATAGTTTTATTGGACTAGCAGACTTCCAGAGTTTTGTCTACTCGTCCAAAAAAAACCTGCTGTCCGGACTTGTTACGTAAATTACTATTACATGTACTCTAAATAAAAAAAGGTTACAATTCGAGTCAGATACAAATACACATGCTGTTGATATACAAGATATTTAGAGCCTAATTTATAATTTTATGAGTTCGTTAGCATGATCTTCAGAAATAAAGTCTGTTTAAAAATCAATTCTCAATTTTATGATTGTTCATTCAGAATACAGGGTGATCCAGATCGAAACCAAGAAATTTTAACCACGTATTCTACATCAAAAATAAGCCCTATTTTGTCATATAAACATATGTCGAGAAATGTTTTCTCTCCGAAATAAGGGGTGTTAAAATTATAGAAAAAAATGTTTTTTATTAATAACATTCACACTGCTTGAAATATTTTCATGAAATTTGAAACATAGGTTTTGATTGTCAAGAAGCGTTTTTTGTGTAATATCATTTCTTTTCTTTTCTACCAGTGGCGTCCGTACTGCAGTGAAACTGAATATTTTCAGATGAAAAATGATACGCCACTGGATTTTCCGACAATAAAAACTACTATTTAAATCCCCATTCAATTTATAGCAAATTCTATATTTGACTTTTTGCTGTATACGAGGCACTTTCTCCGGCTAAAAAAATGAAACACATTCTCATGACTGAAGAAATCGCCAAAATGTGATAAGGTAGGTACAAAATAATAATTAGACTTTTATTGCTCTATCAAACTTTGGCGACTTCTTTATGCATTAGAAAGTGTTTTATTTCTTTAACCTCAAATGGTGTCAAGAGACCGAATTCGCTTCAAATTAGATAAGGATTTAAAAAGTCATTTTTATTCTCAGAAAAACCAGTGACGTATCATTTTTTGTCTGAAAATATTCAGTCTCCCTGCAGTACAAACGCCACTGGTAGAATAGAAAAGAAATTATATTATGCAATAGTACTCCTTGATGCTCAAAACCTATGTCTCAAATTTCATAAAATTATTTTAAGCAGTGTGAAAGTTATTAATGAAAACATTTTTTTATAAGTATAATTTAAACACCCCGTATCTCGGAGAGGAAACATTTCTCGACATATGTTTATATGACAAACTAGGGCTTATTTTTGATGTTAAATAAGTGGTTAAAATTTCTTGGTTAAGGTCTCGATCACCCTGTATATTAGCTACTTCCTGTGCGGTGATGAACTTGAGTACAAGAAATGAAGTGAATGGTTGAGAGCTTAATCACAGTCAAATTGTAATAATACAAACAGAACTATTTGAAGCATGAATAGAGCAGAAGTATTTGACACATAAAATTCAAAATAGGCCTATTTTCATGTCCACTGATAAAAAAATACATCAAAATTCACCAGAAAATCTTATAGTTGAACAATCAGAGTTTCGAATGATGAGTGCCATAAAGTTATTTCATAATTGCTAGTCCATACCGTTAAAACCTTGAAAACCTTATGAGTAGAGTGCATAAGCTAAATGGAAAATATGGATCGAAATAGGCTCGGTGCAATATCACCGCACCAATGAATTCAGAATTGTACTCGGAATGCTTTTTTGGGCCTGAAAGAATTCATCAAATCGCAATGGCAAACTGAAAGTAATGAAATATTGCTCTCTAGCTTTTCCTAGTATGGTTCAACCTAGATATGATCGATTTAACTGCGTAACAATCGTATTATGAATGATTCTCGGTACTTTCAGCATAGTTTAACATGGTTAAATCGTCACATCTACAATGACCCACTAAAAAATCCATTTTTAAAATGAAATCCTGAATTCTAAAAACGTAATTAAAGTGGCTGTTCAAGTCCAGTGACTCTCGTAAAGCACGGGGCTTAATCAAATGAAAATGAATATGCCCGCTAGCGAGTTTTTTCGGCGGAAAATATGGTTTCAACGTGTTTATGGGCTTGTCAACGGACAATGTTCCACAAATTTGCTTTTCTGTTGTTGGTATCATCGAGCCTGTAGGGTTGGTAATATGAATGATCAACTAGACATAAGAGGATGTAATTTGTCGAATTCAATTTGCTGGGAATTGGACCTGGATGACAGCTGTAAGTGACAGTTTGAACTCTGCTGATTAATATTTTCGATGAGTGTTTTTTCAACAGGAACAAAATCTAGTTAACCACAAGAAGTGATTACATCATTTACGAATTATTCATTCTAGATCTTTGTTTCGAGCTGAGATACTTATTAGGTATTCCAAAAAACTTTACAAGTTTTCACTCCCAGACCCTGAAACAGAAATAATTGAAAAAATTTCTAATTAAGAAGAAAATCTTTGCACTTATTTGTCAGGAGCCAATTGGTTTTAGAGAAATTGTTGTTTAACAGTAAAACTAAAAAACGGAAATAAATGAAAAGGATAAGGTAACGTTCCGGTGTCTATATCATACACCTTCTTCAGACAAATTTGTAAAATCTTCAGAATTGTGTGGTATTTTGACTGGTAGTGAAAACGTATGAAGTTTTTTAGGAATGCAGAATCCTCGCATATTATATTTCAATCGATACTTATTATGTAGTTGCCAATTCCTTCGATTTTGCATTATTTTTCAAGTAAATAAGGCCCCAATCGAAAAAAAGTGAGTAATCAAAAATTCCTTGTAGCACCAATGATACGTCAAACCCATTAGCGGCCAGCGTCCTCATTTGAGGACGGCTATTACTTTTTGCGATAAGGAAAAGATGGAGTTTCCCTCCATATGTTTACATATTTGACAGTTCATTTAAAACTATTTTCAGATACCCTGATCAATTTCAACTAAAAAATCTTTTGTTCTTCGAAATTGTGCAGCTTTGAAATTCTGACTTTTGTCGATCCATTCATCGTCGAAATAAACAGTGTACTTTTGTTATCAATTTTTGCTGGTGGGTAGTTTTATATTTATAAATAGTCTTTTTATACTAGTAAAACTATTACGAAAATATGGTATTCAGTTATTTTGCATTACTTTCTTCATGAAGTGATGACAAAGTATGTGTCCTCAAAATAGGACGCTGGGTTTTGACTAGTTCGTGATATTATTTCAGGTTGATTCAAGACTTTCGTTGGGAACTAATTTCGACGTTATGGAACCATTTGTGAATGTTCAACGATGGAGTCGAGAAAAAAAAGTAGCCGTTTCGCAACCACTCGTAGTAAATAACTACAATAAATATTTGGAAGGTGTCGACCACCTCGATTGGTTTTTAGAAAAGCATACCATTGCTATAAGGACAGAAAAAAAGGTACTAGTCCTTTTTCACAAGGATGATTGACATGGCAATTGTAAAATCCTGCATCCTTTATTGGCCAATAAATCTAAATGGAACCCAATCGATTTCCATAAAAGATTTCAGACGACAAGTTGACGAAACATACCTCAAATTGGGCCATGGAAGAAGAGTTTTGAAGAGCATCCTTTATCATTTCCTACCACCTCAAAAAGTCAATATTTCGATGACGTGAGATATGATAATCTTGGACATGTTCTGAGCAAACTGAAAAATCAGCGCCGTTGTCAATTCGGAAGATGTACAGGGAAACCAAGGACATTTTTGAAAAATGCGTGTCCTTTTCTTGTTTTTCTAAATATTATAACAAAACATTGAAACAGTGATGTCGTGCAATAAATGTGAAATATTATTGAGAAGAAAGAAATTTTTTATTCATCAATGAAAATGTATAATTCTGTCGAAAAAAAAAATTGAATCCTGTGACAGCCTAGCGTCCTCAAATGAGGACAGCGTTTTTTTTCTACTTATACATTTTTTTCTCATTTAAATTATTTTTACCTTCGAGATGGGTATATTTTACGCATCATATACAAATTTCAGAGTAAAATTAAAAAAAAAATAATTCGGGCGTTAATGGGTTTTAAGGATATAAATGGCTGCTCGATAGTTTTTCCGTAGATACATTTATGTTATGTGTATTCATCATCAGAGTGGAAAAAATATGTTTAGCTCTAAAAAAAAGTTGTGTTTTTTTTTATCTAATATAACTTCATGAGTTAAAAAGGGTTTTTCAATGAAATGTGTTATTTTGAATAGCCCGCTATTTCGGTAGATGTCACGTTTGAAGCTGAAATTTTTTGACATTTGACAAGTAGAAACTACGCCATTAATGAAAATGAAACGATACACGCTACAAGAACACATTGAAAGTATTGAAGTTCACTATAAAAATGGTGAAAATTTGGCAGAGACGGTTCGTAAAACTCGAACACTTTTAGATCATCGTGAAGCGGACCGCAATAAGGAAATTGGTGAAAAAAATCGAGCTGTTGCGACAAGTAAGCTTCTCTATACTCAACGTGTGACTGTTTGGTGCGGTTTATGGTACGGCGGAGTTCCTTGACCTTACATTTTCGAAAATGAGGCTGGAGCAACAGTAACGGTGAATGGATTGCGCTATCGAGAGATGATTACCGTAACATGGGGATACTTTGAATCCTAGGGTTAATTTGATCAAAACTTAGTTATTACTTGAAACTATTATAATGCTGACATCTTTTGTGCACCCTCAAAACTATCAGCTCAGTCGGCAGCAGTGATGGTGTGGTTAGTCAATTAGGACGATTCAGGCGATGAGGAAGCACATGGGTGTGATTAGCTCATTTATTTCTGACGGAACCATTTCGTTGCATTTATTTCATCTCGAAAACTTACCATCTACAACAGTAAGTTTATGAATACAGATTGTCACTTTACTTGTATTTTTCCTGTCATGTATTTGGTAGTGCTATTAGTGGACATTCAAATCTGGATTTCAATTGGTTTATATTTTGAGACATATTTCATTTCAGGGGGCAAGTTTGATCAAGACCTGGGGAAACATTGGTCAGGTGATCAATGTTGCCCCAACACGTATATCTCGATAAATAAACACAAAAATAACTAGTTTGTTGTTATTATTTTTTTCAGAAATGCCTCGCATGCATAAAAGAGTACTCGGAAGTCGGTTGTACCTCGATTATCCCCTGAAAAATTTGAAGAAGCGGTACTACAAATAGTTGTTGATGGCACTTTTCAAATAGGAAAAACTTCAAACTTATGGCTGACAATGTATCCGTGATTAAAAGAGAAGATATTGTCGAGATTCAGGCTAGTCCTTCTGAGGAATATGACTCCGATTTCAATTTAAAAGATAAATTTGAAACTGACATCGCGGTGGTTGAAGTTTGAATATTTTTTTACAATTTTCCTTCATTTTTTTCTTAACATGTATAAATAGTTCCTTTTCGGTATTTCATAGTTTCTGTGCCTTAGTTTAGGTCATTTTATTCTAACGGAATTCATATTCCATAATATTTCAATATATTTTGCGATGAAAGTTTGTTTTAATTTCATAAATATTCCCGCATATTGAAAATTAGCTGGTTATACTTGAGGTATGAACATCTAATTTGTTTCTCTACTTCCATTGATCGTTATATTGGGGTAACTTTCGTATTCCGTATAAAATGCAAGTGTGACCAAAGTATCCCCAAAATCAGTATATATTTGATCACCCAGTTTTAATTTTTTTCTGAGAAAATCGTTCATTTTTCAGATCTCGTATTTCTAGAATATGTTTGAAGGGTGAAACCGATTATTGTCGTGTTTAAATAATATCTCTATTCGCAAAAAAAAACAATGTTATTCGGGATCGAAGATGAAAACTGATCAAAATATCCCCATGTTACGGTACTGATTTTTATGGCCAAAATTGGATGGTATTTATCGTGACAACGTACACTTTCAACAAGACGGCGCTACGTGCCACACTGGGAACGAAACCATTGGTCTTTTACGAGAAAAGTTTCCGGACCGTGTTATCTCTCGAAGAGGTGATCACAATTGGCCACCGAGATCTTGTGATCTAACACCTTACTACGACTTCTTACGACCCTTGGGGCTACGTGAAAAAGAAGGTCCACGGCAATAGCCCAGCGCCTATTCAAGACCTCAAAGGTAGAATTCGTGATGCTATCGAGTATCGAGGACATAGGGCAGACACTTGGCGATTTGGTTATGGAAAATTTCATTATAAGTATACCTGTATAGGCCTGTAAGCGTAGTCGTGGTGGTCATTGGCCTGATGTTATCTTCTACTGTTGACGGCATAGCTTCTTCTTCATAATGAAAAAAAACATCCGCTCATTTATATTGAAATTTGAATTTTTCTTTGAATATCAAAATAACACATCTCATTAGACAACCCTTTAAAAAACCACTTTCAATCTCTTTCCTTTCAGATAACTTCCGACAAAACAGCTGTTTTTTCAGGAATAAGTGCGTAATTTCAAGAATTCCGTTTAGATTTGGAATTTTATTCCCAATTTATAATACCAGTACACGGATTAGGAGTAATGCCGAATTGCCCCTAGTCGTGAATGTCTCTTGCGTTCCAGATACCTCTGCCACAATGATTAAAGTTCAAAGTATTTAGCTTGCTCCCTGAAAAACCTGTATACCTTCGTGTACACGGACGAAAAAAAATAATGAAGCAAATTCAAGTTCATTTTACATTCTGTCTTCACTGTCGTTTCTTCTTAACTGGGAAAATGAAAACCCGCAAAAAGTGAATGAATATAAATAAACGATTAATGAAGGGTCCCCACTTAGAACTTGCAAAAAAAATTTAAACCCCTATCTCTTCGAACACTTGGTCTGGTTACTTCCGCCTAAATAATTAATTGTACCCTTTTCGTTCAGGTAGTGAATTAATTAAAATTTCGTGAAATCTCTGAGCAGGACCGTTGTACGTAAATACAATACTATTGAGGGTCAAAGTAGACAAGACGGCCTGAAAGCAGTACTTAAAAACTGTGTGCTATTAACCCTTTGGAACGAACTTTCTGTAAAAATAAGAGCTTAAAGAAAAGTTCATTCTGGATCACTTTATGTCAAATTGCTGAGGTCCAGCAGATATCGATCAGATTTTGGTGTCATTGCTTTCATATTGGCAACCTGCACAATATTAGTGAAATCAACAGGTGGCGGTCTTTTTTAGTTTAGAACATTCCAAAAATGATTCATCTTCAAGTCAATTCTTCCATTGCGAAATACCTCTATGAGCTCTGAGCAGGTGCTTTCGAACTCCCGTTCATTAATGAAGCAATAATGCTATTACCTCAAATTTTTGTAGTGGACTTGAGATTCATGCTAAAGAGGGTAAAACGCGAATAGATGCCCCAGTGGGATAGGTTCCCCATTTTCAAAATACCTAACTTCGGAAACAAGTAACAAAAAATTTATTTTATGAGAAGATGCCACAGTCACCCTGGACTAGTTTCTCAAAAATAATAGTGAAGTGAGTTCGTTTTTCGCTAGTGTGTACCATCATTTCCGCAGCGGACTTCACAAACCCGCCAATGTTTTAGAGTTAAGTATTTGCCGCTGTATAACTTTTGAAGTGGTAATAAATTCAGTTATTTTCGTTAAAACGCGAATACAGTGTTTCATCGAGTGTACATCTGAGTATCAATTGTTGCTGTTTTCTTCTTGATTTATTCAAAAAATTCATGGTCTTCTATCTCTTACCAAAAGGATAGTTGCCCTGATTTTTCGAGGTATAGGTGCCCCTTAGGGCATCTATACTAAAACCTTATCTTCTTAGCTGATTTTGGATTCATTGTGTTATGTTGATTTTAAACTTGATTCTTGATTATTTTTGTTGGAACTTAATATTTCATTAATTCATTATGAATGTGTGGAATAATACTTTATGTTTATATGAAGAATTCAACTTTTCGTTTAATATATGCTTTCGAAATTCAATTAAAAATGCACAATTGTTAATAATTCGATCCATGTTGGGTACATGAAGTTTCTGTTTTAGGCATAGAAAATCTCATTGTTTTTAGTTGGATTTTTGGTTCACACAGTATGAAGGGCATCTACCCTTCCCAGTATTTTCATGGTGTATATCCATACTTGTGGGCATCTAACCCCAAAGAAAGGATTCCACAAAAACCAAATATTTGGGAAATTTGGGATTGATATGTCACGTAAAAGTCTTGAGTATTTCAAATCAAATAATGGGGCTACTTACATTCAAAAATATGAGGCAATTTCAAAAAGTGAAGCATTTATTCGGGTTTCCCCCTATCGATCAGATTTTGGTGTCATTGTATTCATATATATCGGCTACCTGCACATTATTAGTCAAATCAACAGGTGGCGGTCTTTCTCAGTTTAGAAAATTCTAAAAATGTTTCATCTTCAATTCAATTTTTCCATCATAAAAACACTGCCTTGTAAAGGACTTGAGATTCATGCTAAGTATATGAATGCAAAATCTCAACATGAATTAAATATGTGAAAATATTTTTATGTTATGTTAAGTGGGATTATCTTATAACGATCACAATTGAAACACTTAATAACAATGCACAATATTGTTGTTTCTAGGAAGAAAGTGCTGTTTAGGGCGTCGAAAATCTCATTGAGTTGATTTGGCTTTTAATTCAGACAGTATGGAGGGCATCCACCTTTCCGAGTATTTTCATGGTAGTGCAATTATGCACACCTGTAGGCATCTTTGTTGAAAAAAAACAAAACTTTTATTCTTGTATAGTTTTTGATTGCTAGGTCATTAAAAACAAAAAGTTTCAATATTTCAAGTCTTATAATGGGGCTACCTATACATTCGTAGAAATGTTTTATAATAATATCAATATTCCAAAAGTCTGAGGTACACACAGAGAAAAAATATTCTTCTGTCAGTTAAATGGTAGAATTGACCATTTCATACTGCAACCAAACAATAAATGATTATCAACAGCTATCTTTGATTGAACAGTGAAATTTTTCATCATTGCTTGAATGAAATAATTTTATTGGAGCTTATTTCATTGAGTCAAACAGATAGTTATTCTCATAAATCAAAGTCTTCAAACCATGGAAGCAAACATTCTTAAGAATCCTTCATTTAATTATTTCAATCAAACAAGGTATTCTCCCAAGGAACATGAAAATGCATTATTTTTGAAGGATTGGTTCAAGTAATAGTTCATTTGAAGTGATCGTACTGTTTGAATTCATACAAGATTAGGGTCGAACATCAATTCAAACAAAATACTACCTTCCGTGAAATAAACTGATTTCTTCAGACAAGTTTATTTTGGTAGCGCCAACTATATTATTATTGATGTGCGAATTTAACCTGTTGGACGCTAAAAGTGACACTTCTGGACCATCAAGATTTCAGATTGATCCAGAAATCTTTCTTGTTTTAACACGAATGAATAATCACCTCTTTGATTCGAGAAATGAACTATTTCATATTTCATATGATATGCAAGGGTGCGACTTGGACAGTTAAGGCTTTCTTTGGTGTGAAAGTGAATGTGATTAATGAAAATTGTATTGTTTATTCGATGAAAGTGATTTCTTGTGAAGTGAAATGGATTCATAAGACGACATACACAATAATGGATGTCTGCTGGGGGACTGGTTGAAATCTTTACCAATCCGAAAGGTAGGCTCTGAAATTTGCAGATTTATTTTTTTCTCCTGCTTTTATTTTCCGAATTATGATAATGTAATACTCATAAATTATACTCTATTATCTTTGGTACCTAATGAGATTCATATTTTATAATTAGCTTACTTTATGTTTGAGTTGATAATTGTATATTATATTATTTATATTTTATATAATAACTTGTAATAATTAAATGCGTACATGATTCTTAAACTTGATATAAATGTTTATATTTTTATATATTTGCATCAAATATTGATTACAAATTTTAAAATGAGATGGAATATTTTAATTGGCCATCCCAAACATTTTCACTCCTTTTATACATGCAGTGCATTTATTTATTGAAGTAAGCCTGAAATTGATATGTATAAGTGTTCCAAATTCGAAGTTCACTAGAAGCATCTAGATAACTATAAGACTTTGAGGAAAAACCTTCAAGCATAGCCGATCCCCTTGTTGAATAATAAGATATCAGAGAATAGATCAAAGATATATCCATTCTCCAGTTACACGACATTATTTCTGAGAAATGACTGCTCAAAATATTTCGCTGCAAACATGATAACATATATACCACTGAAAAACGTTTTAAGTATATAAACGAAAATAAAAAAGAGCGAAATATTTGAAACAATTAGGTACCTACTCTTTAGATAATTGTAACTCAAGAACAAATCGACATTTTATTTGATCTGCTTTTCATATCTCATTCCATCGAAAAAGAAATCAAAGGGCCCTTGAAGTTTTTGTCTCTGAATCTTTTTGTTTTCGAGATACTTTTGAGTGTATTCAAGCATCGAATTTGGGATACCATGTACAACCATATCATATTGTTCAGAGGAACTATTTTCAGATTCACTGAACAACAGAACTGGTATTGTTTGAAACATAATTTGTTTGAGACAATTAAACGTAAAATAGAAACAAATAATTCATTCTTGAGATAATCTATTCGTTTAAATGAGAGAATCATTAATTTAATTGACACAACAACTCTTTTATTTTCTCCAATCGAATGAAGCTTTAGAACAATATATTTCGATTTCCTTGAAATGAATCAAGCATTTTGGATGAATAATTTTTTACTTCCCAGAAGTGGTGTACAAATTACCATGAATATATTCATTAGTTTGGAGGAATGAAATGGTGATTGCTATTCAGTTTGATTTCAAGAAATTCATTTCATTCGGTAAATTAAATATTTAATTGCTCGTTATCAATCCTCATATTGAGTTGACTGAAGTTCGATTTCACTTCAGTCAATGAAATTGTTCTCTGTGTGTAATTTCTAGAACTGGGACATCAATCCCGGTTTTACCCTATACCGTTAAACCCCACTATAATTCTCTTTAAAATTTCATCTCTTGTCATCCCGTTTCCAGTCCGTATCATCCTGTCCCAGCCTTCAGGAGCCGGTCATAAGTATCAAGCCTCTGTTAAATTTCTTCCTGGGACTCTACATGAAAGTTCACGTCGCAAAATATTATACGTAGCCTCATCATGCCTGCCGCCCATCCTAATGACAACCACTGTAATTTTCATTACCTGGCTGAAAAGAATTTTCAGCGGGCGTCGTTCTGTGCAGACGACCAGTCTCTGGATTGCGGCGGGTTGAAAATTTCATTGTACAACGAATAATAAATAAGCCGAATGTGGTTTTCTAAAGTTGTATCTTTGGATTTCTCGTCACGTGTTCTATTATGGCGTGCCGCGCAGCTATGCGCAACCGCCTTTCATCTTTTACATCACAATATTACCCACGAATCCAATTATGTTCACCTTTGTGTAATACCTTTTTCGGTCGCAAAGGCACTATCTGCAATTTTCTGCTCCTCTCAAAACACCTCTTTGAATCTGTTTTGTAGTCACTGATATTGTTCAAGATGATCTAATTTGTACGATCAATATTGCAGTTCTAAAAGAGACTGTGAGTAAATAACAACTTTCAAAGTCATGGATCCGTGCGTCGTCAAGATATGAGACAAATGGTTCTTTCATTTTCACCATCAAGGGCAATAGTTCATAATGACACTCTAAAATATTTCTAGACTTATACGAGTTTTTCTAATAATGATGTAAAGATAACGCAAGACAACTTCAAAATAAATAACAATAACTAATAGATATTTTCATTTAAACTGAATTGAATAGTAAAGGGTAAAGAGGTGTTATTTTGAATACCCCGTTATTTCGGTAGATGTCACGTTCGAAGCTGTCATTTTTTGACATTTGACGAGTAGAAAATAAGCCATTATTAAAAATGGAACGATATACGCTTCAAGAAAGCATTGAAATTATTAAAATTCACTATAAAAATGGTGAAAATTTGGCAGGGAGATTTCGTAAAACTCAAACATTTTTGGGTCGTCGTGAAGCACCTTGTCGGACCCCAATAAAGAAATTGGTGGAAAAATTCGAGCTGTTGCCAAGAATATTGCTGCTGTAACCGAAAGTGTTGAAGTGTTCTTTGGAATAAGGCATTCCACAAACGTCATGACACCGTATTTTGCATGAAGGTTTGGGTTTAAGGCTTACTAAGTTCAGTTAGCATAAGAACTCAAGCCGGCCTATCATAAACAACGTCATGTCTATGCTGATTGGGTTGTTGGAATGCATAAAAATGATCCGGAATTCCATCGAAAAATCATTTTGAGTGATGAGGCCCATTTACACCTCGGTGGCTTCGTCAACAAGCAAAATTGTCGCATCTGGGGCTCGGAAACCCAAGAGTTATTTTTGAAAAGCCTCTCTATCCTCAACGTGTGACTGATGCGGTTTATGGTCCGGCGGAGTCATTGGTTCTTACTTTGTCGCAAATGAGGTTGGAACAACAGTTACGGTGAATAAATTGCGCTATCGAGAGATGATTAATGATTTTTTATAGCCGAAATTGGATAGTTTTGAATTGAGTAACGTTTACTTTCAACAAGACTCCACTACGTGCCACAAAAGCAACGAAACCATTGATCTTTTGCGAGAGAAGATTCCGGACCGTGTTATCTCTCAAAAACGTGATCGCAATTGACCACCGAGATCTTGCGATTTAACACCTTTCACCATGCGACTTCTTCCTATAGGGCTACGTGAAAGAGAAGGTCTACTCCAATAGCCCAGCGTCGATTCAAAACATCAAAGATAAAATTCGTGAGGCAATCGAGGACATAGGTCAGCCACTTTGCGATTTGGTTATGGAAAATTTCAATGAAAGGATAGGTTCATGTAAGCGTGGTCGTGGTGGTGATTTGCCTGATGTTATTTTCCACTATTAACGGCATAGCTTTTTCTTCATTATGAGATAAACCCCGATCATTTATATTGAAAAATGGCATTTTTCTTTGAATAACAAAATAACACCTCTTATTGGAAAATCCATTATTATTTTGAACAAAAGGAAACGATGAAATAGTTCTGATTGAGTCTCCACAAACAACAAACATCATAAAAGTATATGATGGTTGATAGTTACGTTATAGATATAAACGAGTTCAAAAACTACTCGTTCCTGAATCGCATAACCTAGACTCAATTACAAATTCGAAAACCAGCATACCGTCACAGAATATCGCGTCGAGAATAAGCCAATGAGTTCTCCGTCATTGTAAACAAGGGTGAATTTGATGCGGATTACGTAGTCAAATTAGATTGTGGAATATGCATGAAAGCCTCGAAGGGTTAGCCGAAGTGTACACCTGTAGTTTCATGGTTTCTGACACCTTGGCAACTGTCTCCTCTTAACGCCGTAACTGTCATCTTATTAGATTAGCAATGAATTTGCAATGCCTCATTAAACGTTACCCTTAAGTATCAAACTTGGAGTGTGTTACGATATCGCGTAATCCTATTAATTTGGACGGGATGAACTTGAACTTGCAGTTGGGTCCAATTTGAGTGGGAGAACGTTGTCATAACAATTCATCCGAGGAATGCTTGTCCATCGGACGCCAAAAAATTATTCTATCTGATTTTTGTACAAGCTGGCTAGAATCGGTTATCCCTGAACTGTAATTTTTTAAACCTGAGAGATCAAAGTTATTTAATCCACTAGGTGATTAAAGACAGCGACTAATGGTCAAGATATTTTAATGCGTGAGCGGAGGGAACGCGTTAATAGTTCGAGACCATTAGTCGCTAGATTAATAACCGTGTTGATTACAAGATTTTTCCGACGATCTCAACATGAATAGTGTATAAATTCTTGATTAAAATACATTCTTATTTTGCGCAAGACATACATTCGACAAAACGGAATTTCTATGTTTTTATGTTCCAGTAGAGTTTTAACATTTCTCGTAGTGCTTCTGAATACTTTGTGTACGGTTGCCATAAGGATTGCATATTAAAATGGCCAAACAATTGAGCATTGAAATGGATCATTAATGCTCAAGCTTGTAAACATTGAAATCACCTTTTCGGTCGGCGGAAAAGAAAAAATAACATTGCGTTCATATTTTTTCGAGAAACTTATTTCTCGTCAACCGCATTGTTTTCGAGTTATAAGCCTAAATAGACATTTGGCCTTTTCAACTTTGGTAACTATCTTCGTTTCTGTTCGTCCTGTAAACTTGAAACAAAAAAATTATACAGAAAAAAAATGAGGGAACCCAGTATGCCTTTCGGACGGAGCTCCTCTATACTGAAGAGCCCCAAATAGGGCGAAATAGCTATCTATGCTCTGTTTGATATTACCACGATGCATGTTTTTGTGCGTTGGCGGGATTAGTTTTCAAGTGAAAATGAAAAAAAAATTCGTTTTATACCTTGACGACGCACGGATCCATGATCTTGAAAAATATTTTTGTACTGACATGAGCGGTAAGCTTCAGAAATTAGAATTTTTTCAAAAGTAAAACTTTTTGATTCATAAATGGATAGAAAATAATGGGATCGAAAATAACTGGTACACACCTTACAGGACTGGGAATAGATGGCGTTAGGTCCCTTCTTACCAGAGAGAATTCTAGTTTTATCAAACTCAGACAACTCGTTTTGTAGGCAAAGGTATTACACAGTTTTTGAACTAACCGGTATAAAAACCGAAAAACTACGGATCCGAAGAAAGGCACACATTTAACAAAATCGATATATATATACAGGGTGTTTCATCATGAACTGGACAAACATATATTTTCGTGTAGAGGACATCGGGAGAATCATTTTTGCCTTATACAATATATCCCGTTTTCGAAGCATAAGCGAGATACAGGGTGTCAAACGTCATTTTTGAGCAAGATTCTTATGAGTGTGGTCAGTTATGTATAACACTTGGTGTAATGGTTTTTGGTCAAATCTCAATATTTTTGGGTCCTCTATTCAGAAAATTTGACGAAATGCGATAAAAAATTTACAAAATGGCGGAAGACCTGCAATGTTCCAAATTTTTTTTGCGGTTGTCAAATTGACTTTTATTTTTTTGAATGAACATAATTTTCTTAGAAGTTCTGTGAAAAATTTTTTTCAAAAATCGAACACTCGCCTCATGGCGAGGAGCATGTTTACACTATGCGAGGGAGCGGAAGCGAGGCTGGTGCGCGAGTAGGTACGCTTCGTCTAAACCCGGCTTTAGAACAGTGCCATTTCCCTATTTAATACCTACGTTGTTTCGAGTCCCAACTAAGTTTCACTGATTTTATTCGTTTAAATTCATCTAAAATGTTCAGACATGCCAATAATTTAATTATTCTGATTCTAGAACCCAAAACAATTTTATTTTCAATATTTCAGAGGTCTGAACGAAACATTTGAATGACTCGTTCAGACCAAACCGTTCGATATTTCACAATTCTGTTTTCATATTCGTGATTGATAATGCAAGAAGTACAATTGTACAAAATTTTCTCCATTTCGAGTGAAATTTTTTCATCGCTGTAGACATGTAAAAAAAATTGTGTTCGATTTTTGAAAAAAATTTTTCACAGAAAGTATTAGAAAATTGGGTTCATTCAGAAAACAAAAGTCAATTTGACAACCGCAAAAAAAATTTGGAACATTGCAGGTTTTCCGCCATTTTGTAATTTTTTTTTCGGAGTTCGTCAACTTTTCTGAATAGAGGACCCAAAAATACTGCGATTTGACCAAAAACCGTTACTTTAAGTGTTATACATAACTGACCACACTCATAATAATCTTGCTCAAAAATGACGTTTGACACCCTGTAACTCGCTTATGCTTCGGGATATATTGTATAAGGCAAAAATGATTCTCCCGATGTCCTCTACACGAAAATATATGTTTGTCCAGTTTATGATGAAACACCCTGTATAGACACATTAACATTTTTTGTTTCATAGTATTATCCTTTTATCAGGTTTTCAATAAGTTCCTTTTTTTTCAGTAACAATATGTTGCGAATCTTGATTATTCTATCTCCACTGCAGGAGGGGTGCAAAAATTTTGAAAGAAAGTGTGAATAGAAAAAAACTCGTATGATAATATGATAGATCATTTCGAGAGTGTTGGAATATTTCAATGTGTCAATATGTATTATTGCACTTGATAATGAAAATACAAGAAACATTTTAACTGATACCTTTGACGACCTTTACCATTCTGCTTCGCCTCCATTAATGAATTCATTAATTTATTTATGGGCAGAATAACCCTGTTTCAGTCTATGGCAAAAAATTCAACTCAATATCATAGGTCCAAATAAACTTCGTCGTTCACCATTACATGGGTAAACAGACCTTGGTTGATAAACCCTCCTGGTTCTAGATTTAACAAAAAAGAGTGAACGAGCACTCAGAAGTATGTACCTATTCAGAGCTTTTCTGAAATTTTTTATTCTCAAATTGCAAGAAGCTAAAGTGCAAAGATCAAAAGATTTTCAGAGGAATTAAAACTTATCTGACGAAGATACAATTTTTAGTAAATTCGACCTGTTTCTCTCAAGTGATAGATAGTTATGTCGTTTGTGCAGAAATACTATAATACTCGCACCAAATATCATGAAAATATTCTGGGTGATCAGTAAGTTGTGGCCACACGAAAAAATCAGCCTAATATGTGAAACAGCCTGTATCTTCGTAGTGAAACTTGTGAAACCCATTAAATACAGTAAATTCGGAACCACCTACAGGTTATTCATTGTCCACTTTTTTCTTTTTTCAATGCAACACCCAGTACAAATTTTAAATACAAATTGCAGAAGTCAGAGTTTCGAAAAACCGAATTCTATCAAAGCGACACCTCACAGGTCGAAAAACTGTAATAACTTATTTCAACTAATCGAGCGAAACATAGATAAGTCATTCATTTCTTTCCAGTTATTTTCACTGAATGATCGTTTTAATAAAGTCAAGAGAAAATTAATAGAAACTTCTCGACACGTACAAGAAGTTGGTTGAAGTTGTTCTGGTTTTATCAGAGTTCATATTTCGAAATTACGTGATCCGTTGGTTCCGGAATAAAAGCAGGAACGTTAATGGTTGACAAGAAAAACGATTATAGGTCATATCAAGAAAACCGTCACTTTCTTGAGAAATGGCTTCACAGATAAATCATATTTCGTAATATATAATTAAATTTTCATCTACCAGAATTTTGGCGAGGAAACCATTTTAACAAATCAGAGATTTATCAAAATCATATGGCACTCAAAGTATCAACCAATATTGAGAAAAAAGAAACATGTATTCAACATTAGGCATGAAATAAATAATTCCAAGGACTCATAGGTCTTAACCTAATATTTCATGAAAAAAAATAAAACCTGACAAATCATATTATAGGAGATTCATTGACAAAAATTTTTCGTCGATCTCAAAATAGAAGGTGAATTTAATGTGCACGAAATTGAACATTAACGATCCATTGCAATGTACAATTTATAGTTATTCAATCAACTAGGTTAGCAAAGACAGTGCCTAAGATGGTCAATAATTCGAGACCATTAGTCGCTCGATTAATAACCGAGTTGATTACAAGATTTTTTCGACGATCTCAATATGAATTGTTTATGAATTCTTGATTGAAATACATTTGTTGTAACTTAGGTAGTATTTTATTCTCATTTGATTTGTGTACTTATTTTAAAAACGTCACTTTTATATTTAGCGAGTAGGCATGTAGTTTTAAAAAATTGATTTTGACAGATTGAAATAATAGAAAAGTCATTCCTAGTTTTGGTAGTATTGCGCTGTGCTGTATATTTTCATTGCTGCAACAACATTTTTGGCGACCGTGACAGGACTTGGTGCAGTTTTTTGAAATACAGTAGAGATAGCGCAAAATGGCTAATGTCGAAAAAACTAGGAAAAAAGGTAAAGTATTACGAATGAGTTCTACAAAAGCAGCAAACGAATTGGAAGGGCATATTAAGACAGTTCCTTTGGTGTTTAGTGATGTCGAGATCGCATGGGAATGCTTGAAACCCAAGTGGGACAACTTAATTGCTTGTGATAAAAAAGTGTTCAATTTGTTGCTTGATGAGGAAGCTACCGAAGATCAGTTGATGGGAGAAATGGAACAATGTGAAGCCTACTTGAAAAGGTTCATAGGTTTCAAATTACATGTTGGAAAACTCCTGTCAAAGCCTGTAGATGAGCAGTCTGTCGAAGGTGATACGGGTAAGGTAGATCCGAGTGAAGGTGGGCGAAAATTTAAAAGATCTCCTTATAATTCGACCCGTGATGTTGAGAATGACAGACTCAATAATTCTCAAAACGATGAACCAGAAACTCCTCTTGATAACACAGGCCAACACACATTTTGGTGCCTGCGATTTTTTAACTGTTCCTGAGTAATTTTTGGATGCAGAATGTAAAAAAGTTCTCAGATTTTGTCTATCAGATCTAGTTTTTGAGATTTTTTAAAAAATTGTGTATATAATTTACGTTATAACTGTTATAATATATAATATTACTTTTGACAGTTAAAAAAAACAAAGACACGTGGATTTAAGTATTTATTGCAAAAACTTAATTTACATAATTACATTAGTCACAAATCACATAAAAATTTTTTTTATACGATTTTCTAGAATGGAGTTTACTAGGGCAGTCTCGCTGAAGGCTCCAGCAGTAGTCCACCATCATGTGGCTATCCTATCGTCCTTGATAACGATCTTCCATAGTTTTAACATTGTTTAAACAATGGTTTTAATATGCTGGTGGAATCTTTCCCCCTGTTCTTCACTAAAATCACCTAAGTTTTCTGGAAAACGATCTAGGTGGCTGTGGGGGTAGTGAACTTTTATACTCATGTTGCAGCCGAGAATATTGAAATTTGAAAGCATAGTTTCCACTAATTCTCCGTAATTCTCTGCTTTATGATTGCCAAGAAAATTTTGTACTACTTGAACAAATGAACTCCAAGCGTTAGATTCAGTCTCGTTCATTGATGTGGTGAATTGTGAATCTTTAACAAGTTGCCTTATTTGAGGACCATCAAATATACCAGCTTTAAGTTTTTCCGTGCTAATGCCAGGATATTTACGTGACAAATACCCAAAACAAATTCCATCTCGATTTAAGGCCTTCACAATTTGCTTCATTATGCCTAGCTTGATATGCAAGGGCGAAAGTAAGATTTTTTCTCTTGAAACCAAAGGTTCGTTGATCACGTTTTGTATTCCTTGAATCATGACATCTCTTGAAGGCCAATTTTTGTTAATTCAGTGCTCATTTTTAGCGCTGCTGTCCCAAAGGCACAAAAAACAAGGATATTTTGTATAACCACTCTGCTGTCCAAGGAGGAAGTTAATCATTTTTAAATCAACACAAATTGACCACTGATGTTTTTCGTATTCAATTTTTCTCAAAACTAATGCTATTGTTTCATATTCTTCCTTCATGGTAGTAGAATAACCAATGGGAATTGAGCCATATTTGTTACCGTTATGTAAAAGAACACATTTTAAACTACGTTTTAAACTGTCAATAAAAAAACTCAGTAATATACTAAATCAAGTACAGCCAAGCAGGTATATAGAAGGATCGGGTCATAGGCAATTACAGGTATAAAAGTAATTAAGAGCATTGTATTGAGTAGTTCCTAGTATAGGAACATTGGGTCAGGGACAATTCCAGGTATCCATTTGGCTAATAAGATTCTGGGAAATTTCTATTTTGACGATTAAGTACATATTTATCTCTTTATTTGTTGTCCTTTATCAGAAAAAATATATCATTTAACCTGTAACGTGTATCTCAAAAACTAGAGCTGATAGAAAAAATCTGGTGGCATTTTTGGAATCAGCACATTAAAAACATCTAAAATCAGATGTTAGATTTCTGGCACCAAATTTTTTTTTTCATTTTGTTGGCCTGTGTAATAGATTCAAAAATTTGTTAAGTTTTGTATCAGAGGTGGAAAATGAACAGCGAATCGTTTAAGCCAGTGAAGGTTTTGATTTAATGAAATCTGTTGCAACATCGAAACCAAGCGAAAAGAAACTTTCGGGATATTCTGCTCCGGGAAAAATGACTGCCGCGGGTCTATTGAATAAGGAATTCAATGTGGCCAAGTGTGTATTTTTCCAGGGAGTACACGAAAGTGACCAATGCTTTAAGTCTAGAATTGCTCCTTTAGATAACAAAGAGAGAAAGCTGACTTTACCAAGACTTGAACTATGGGCTGCTACAATTGAAGCCAGACTGTATATACAAATGTCAAAATGGTGGGAGGTTCCTTTGTGGTTGTACGAGAAAAAGGAGAAATGGCCCTGTACAGACCAGCGAGTGAATGAAGAAGAGGTGAATGCTGGGCGAATGAAAAGTGGAAGAACTTGTGTGACGTTGAAATGCTACAAAAATTTTGTTATTAGTTTTAAATTTGTGAAAAAAGGTTTTGGTTGAAACCGTTTTTCAGGTGGGAGAATGTTGTAACTTAGGTAGTATTTTATTCTCATTTGATTTTTGTACCTATTTTAAAAACGTCACTTTTATATTTAGCGAGTAGGCATGTAGTTTTAAAAATTGATTTTGACAGATTGAAATAATAGAGAAGTCATTCCTAGTTTTGATAGTATTGTGCTGTGCTGTATATTTTCATTGCTGCAGTAAATTGAATTTACAAACCTTATTTACACTGATTTCGAACCACCCAGGCGCTAGACCCTACCGGTGTGTGGGATTTCGGCGGGGATACAACAACATTCTTATCTTGCACAAGACTTACATTTGACATAATAAAATTTCTATGTTTCTATGATCCAGTAGAGTTTCGATATTTCTCGTAGTGCTTTTGAATAATTTGTGAACGGTTGCCATAAGGATTACACATTGAAATAGCAGAAATTGAGCATTAAAATGGGTCATTAATGATAAATTTCGTACACACCTTTTATTTCGAGGTCGGCGGAAAAGCTATTTTAATGTGCAACCGAACAGAAAGCATTCGAAACAATACGTCACAACTCTACTGAAACAAAGAATCATAGAAATTTTAGTATCTCCAATGATAGTCATGTCCAAAATCAGAATGAATTTTAAGCAAAAGTTTGTTTTCAATTCGTAATGTGGTCAATGGAATAATCTGGTAATACACTTGTTTATTAATCACACGTTGAAATATCGTGACCATTAGTCGCTAATAATCTAGTTGAATTATAGTTATTTTAAATTAATCGATTAATAACCGAGTTGATTACAAGATTTTTCCGACGATCTCCATATGAATTGTGTATAAATTCTTGATTGAAATACATTTTCATTTTGCACTCACATTTGGTATTATAAAATTTCTCTGACAGAAAAAAACGACCATATAATAGTGAAAGGAATATAACCTTTCACGAAATTACTTTTTTGCCCACGGAAAAAAGTGAGTAGATTTTTTCAACTATTTCAAAATGAATCTTGTATGAATTCTTAATTGAAAGACATTTTCATTTTGCAAAAGACTTACATTTGACATAATAAATTCTCTATTTCTCTGTGACGGTAAAAAAGTGAGTACATACCTTTTTCCCGGATACAAAGACACTCACTTTTTTGACAGGGAAAAAAGTAATTTCGTAAAAAGTCATATTTTGTGACCTGTCAAGAGATATAAAATGTAACATTATTTCCTGTCACAGAAAAATTGAAATTTTATTATGTATAATGTAAATCTCTTGCAAAATGAGAATGTATTTCAATCAAGAATTCATACACAATTCATTTTGAAATAGTCGGAAAAATCTTGTAATCAACTCGTTTATTAATCGAGCGACTAATGGTCTCACTCCGCTCACGCGTTAAAATATTTTGACCATTAGTTGCTGTCATTAATAACCTAGTTGATTAAATAACTACTAATGACTGGGTTGAACTCAGAAAATGCTGATGTCCGTCTCAACATGGCGCAGTAACGTGCAACACAATCGCAAGGGGCAAGAAATGAAAAAAATCAACAATAAGTTTTGAACGATGAGATGCGCACAGATTCGTAATTGAAAGACGCAGAACATCAAACCAGAAAACTGAAAAAGTATTTTCTACGAATATTGCAGATTAATGGCAAAACATCATTAGCCGGACCAGCTAGTTGGAAATATATTAATAATCATTCCGGCAATTCATGTAAGCCTGATCTCCTGAAAGCTGGCCATATCGATGGAAGAAGCCAGAAAATCAACAAGCCATGGTAGGGAGCAATAACGGTAACAATAAGCGAAAAAGACTAGCCTCGGTTTTTCCGCTCGAAGTTCCCATTCAAGGATAACTGCCCTAATCCCTTCTAAATATGTTAATATTCAAAACGTGAGCTGATTATGTTTGACTTTAATTTCTAGCAGGGTCGAGAAAAGTTTTAATCTAGAGTTTACTTGCTTACAACTTTCCGGTTGAAATTCCACTTTGCGCTCTGTTGAGATGTTCGAACCGTGGCGTTATCAGATAACGGACGTGAGATTAGACCGACTGTCCGGATTTCAAATGGAGCACTAGATTGTATTTGTTGTATTATCATATTATGCAAGGACAGACATGTGAATTGGTAACGAGAGACCAACGATTTTTATTTGCGAGTATTCTCTGTTCTCCATATGCACTACATTTTAATATTTTTCTCGAAAGGCATTTTTTTTGTTTTAAACACCTTTTTTTTCGAAATAAACCCTGATTTCGAAGCATTATATTCTCATATTCCTTTCATTTCAGGCTTTTCTGAAGTTGAAAATGGTGATGCTTATGAAATCATTTTAAGGTCGAATCCCTGTACAAAACTAGATAAGATTGAGTGAACACGTACTGTACTTTAACCTATAACACTCTACATCAAACTGCTCTACATAAAATTTATCAATCTATTCATCTACTTTTCCAACCGAATATTTTCCATATAATTTCCTTAATTCAAGAATTCAGAAGTTATAAATGACAAGTGCAGAAACATTCCTTTTTTGAAATATGAATAGTATATTTCCCGAGGTTGTCCTAGTTACATGTATAGGCAACCGTGGGAAATGTATTCATATTTCTCGTGTTGTAATCAATAGTTTTTTTCTGATCGAAACAATATCGTTCTTAAAATGGAAAAATTTATATTATATTGTAAATTTTTGATTTAATTGGATTTTTAACGTTGCTATGGGCCGTGTTTGTGAGAATCATGGTTGACTGGTTTTATTTTGACGTCTTGTCAGAAATATAATTATTGAATTAAAGTCGAACTACGTCAAAACTCAAAACTCAAGTGGCGAGAGCCGCGAATTTTTGATTCTGGCCAAATCTAAAGCTGCCTATATAATAGTAAAGAGTATGAAGGCTTTGAGGAGTGGAAAAGAAAAAGTTTGGTGGACGGTGTCAGCGAAAATATTTTGCTAAGATGTTTCGAAGATTGATGTCATAGACAAACTGTTTAGTTAGTCTATGATCGATGTTGCTCTGATTGTTGTTCTTTTTAATGTATGATTAATTCGTTCGATCTCCTGTTGCAGGAATATTCACCAAACCCGTTATAGCCAAAATTATCTATGTTAAGATCCATGCTACATTCCAAGGAAAAAAAGAATGTCAAATTATTCGATGAAGTGGAAGTAATTTGTTAAGGGAAAAAATAAAGGATCCGTCCCAAAAAATTAGCAGTGTTGTCCCGAGATCAGATCAAGAAATTTTTGATAGAAGGTCCAAATGACTTTTTTCTAATATATATGGTTGCATTTTATAATATTTTTAGTAAAATGTGACTTGACTTTTCATATTTCTCTTGGGACAAAATGACTTGACGTTTCATATTTCCCTTGGGAAATATGACATACGGTAACTAACGCGATATGGCTCAATATTGATTCGATCAGAAAAAATAATAATAATATCCTTGTGGCACGAACGATTAGAGAAAAAAAAAATAACAAAGCAATAATCAAATAAGTTAGTATTATTATTTGAATAGGGGTCAGCTAGGTCAGTCCTCCGGGGACTGTGACCATGTAGGTCTTTTGTTCCTGCCCTGCTTATTCATGTAAACCCAGACAGGTCGTCAATGGCGTTGATAAAGCCGACAACCTTCCTGGGAGCCTTGGCCGTTACCTCAAAGGTTCCCAAGACCGATTTTCCCATATGTTCTTATGCCAGCCAGCTCAGGACACTTGCATACCATGTGTTCAGCTGTTTTTACTTCCTGCAAATATCATCTGCCGACTTTCTCATACGGTACAAATGAAAGTGCTCCGTGAGCAGTCCCACCATCACCCGAAATTCAGCTCGTAAAAGTTTCATGAGGTTTGTGGAATCATCTCGAAAGAACCGCACATTTACTATGGGAATTGGCTCCCGGTGGATTTGGCTGAAAATTTGATATGATGTTCTACTAATCCTTCTGATCAAATGTCTAAACAGTCACGAAGCTGAAAATGCATACTTCTAGGAGTTTTTAGCGATTTTTGTATCCATTAAGGCTTACGTATTACCGTTCACACAGAAATGCTTGAAAATATTTCGAATTGACAGGATCTGCTTTCAATAATCACGAAATATTTTCAAACATTTCTGTGTGAAAGGTAATACGTAAGCCATAATGGATACAAATAATCGCTAAAAACTCCTAGAAGTATGCATTTTTCAGCTTCGTGACTGTGGAGACATTTGATGAGAAGGATTAGTAGGACATCATATCAAATTTTCAGCCAAATCCACCGGGAGCCAATTCCCATAGTAAATGTGCGGGGTCCTTTCTGGACTGAGTAAGTCCAGATCTGTTTGTCCAAAGGGGTGTTCGGTTCTGAATACGAGACTCTAGAATGGTTTGTTCTTCGACTCAAATTTGCCCCTCTGCGTCATACTGGCATTTTGACTTCTTAGAAATCAATACTTTATCAACGATTGCTTCTATCCTTCACTTTATCTAGAGTTTAGTCGGGAGAATTCAAAATTTTGAATTGGACAATAGTTATTCAAACCGTCAAACTATTCAAGTGGCATTCATCGTAGCGCACTCTATTATGGCCAACTTTGTGGTTTTTGTGGCCGAAAATGAATTTTTCTCACCTTTCAAACCTAATAAGATAAATCCGTTTAGCCGTACTCGAATTTCAGCGAGACTAAGGAACAACAATTGATTAATATATAGGGTGTTTCATTGGAAAACGGAAATACTTCACAGGTGCATGTACAGGGTGTTGTTTCGAGGATTCAAACGATTCATAAGTTTTGTTAACCCGGACCTGGATTTTTGAGGCGGTTATTGCATGATACGTTTGGGCTTTTCACACAAAAAATGAATGACTATGCTCTCAATAATTAACTCATAGATTTATCACTAAAAGTAATTTTAAATCACCTCCAGCAAACCAAATTCCTTAAAACTTCATGTCCACGCTGAAAATTTGTGCAGAAATGACGAACGACGAGAGAGTAACTCAAAAATGAAAACAGAAATGGTAGACAGCTTCGAAAAAAAATCGATGAGAAAACGAATGTTGAAATAATTATGGATTCAATATTGTTGATGATTCATTTTTAAAAGTCACTTCAAACCATTTTCGGGTATCCAAGTTCTTAAAAACTTAATTTTTACGTTGAAAATTTGTGCAGTAAAACTGTCTGCGTGAGAGTTTAAAATATACGTCTCAGTTTAGTTTTTAGTGGTGTTTTCGATTATTGAAAGAGATTTTCAAAATTCCGATGTACAGGGTGTTTTTTCGAGGATTCATAATTTTTTTCAACCCGGACCTGGATTTTCAGGGTGGTTATTGCATGATACGTTTGTGCTCTCAATTGGGAACATATTTGTCGAATATGAAGAAAATATACCGTGTGGTTCGCTTGATATGGCCTCAAAAAGAAACGGGCCAAATTCATAAAACACTCTGTATATCGGCTACAAAGACAGAAATACCTAATAAATGGGGTCTCTCCAGAACCACCTTGGTTCCACCTATGCACCTGTGAAGTATTTCCGTTTCCCAATGAAACACCCTATAAAGGGTGAGTCTTTGACTTGTACATATATTTTAACCGAATATTCCTGGGGTCAAAAGAAACACTTTTTTCCTCTACCATTTTTTCCGATTCGGCCTAAATAAGAAGATATAGCCATTTTTCATTTTCAGAATGAGCTATGCCGCCACTGGTAAACTAACCACTGAATTTTTGCAAGTACGAGATCTAGCATTCAAACCTTTGAAATAAGCTATTGTATCAAAGAAACGAGTAGATATACCATTCGAAATTTTCAAATAAGCTGCTGTATTAAATGGAGAAATATAAACTCACTTTTTCAATACCAGTTGTATTTCTAATCCAATTATTGATTCATCCAAAATTTTGCTAGTGATAAAATGAAAGAGAATAATCCCTTCTTGATGTATACTTCATTTTTGATTATATCAGATTAACTTTTAAACCACCTATTTCATCTAGCATTCATTTCCAATATCTCTTGAAATCTTCCGTGCAAGAATTTCCCAAATCAAAACAACAACTCAACCATAAAATTTGAATAAATGACATAATTCACTTGAACAGTCTAAACCACAGAACATAAATATAAGAAGTGCGAGCTGCCTACTAACACGGCCTTCTAAACCTACGGGCACGGTCATAGCCAAGAGCGGCAATGCTGTAGAGTCCCGACATATTACAAGCACAGCCCTCTAAAGTAGTCCCTATGTACAAGTTGTGTTACAGGCGCAAGCGTGAGCGCTAGTAAACATCTAGTGGTAAATTAATGTTTTTAGTGTCGATTGCGGTCGTAAATGTGAAAAATAAGTGAATTATAATGAACTGTTGTGATTGTTTGAGTGCTGTGAACAGTGAAAGTGTTCGTGATATTGGTGTTAGTGAATTTTCCTTGGGATAACTACTTTCGTCTTTTGTAGGTGCGTTGCGGTAGGAACGTTTTATATTTTATCGTATAGAAGTAATATCCGTCTAAAAAACTTAAGGATACTTCAATTGTTTCAGTTTTCCGAAACATGAACAGCGTAAGCTTTTATAAATGAGAGCCATACTGCGAAATTTCATTCCAACAAAAGTTTTGATTGTGAAAAACATTTCGATTCCAACGATATAATTAAGTTCCATTAACATTCATTAGTTCTCTTAACATTTATCATTCCAGATAACAAATTCTCGAATTATTCTTGAAATTTTTCAACGTGACAACGTAGGGAAAATTGAATTCTGTGAATATTTTCGACAGAATTGCATTCAGCCAAAGTACCCAATTTTTCGAATTTCTAAGTTTTTTTCTTTCGACATCGAATTACTCGGAATTTTGTATTCGAGAAAGATCAATCATATTCAGGAAAAACTGTGTTCCAAAAATCATTTCATTTGAAGAAATCGTTTGCGAGATATTACTGAAAATTTATGCTTTTCATGGATTTTCAACAGCCTGTATCTTTTTAACCAGGCCGAATCGGAAAAAATGGTAGAGGAAAAAAGTGTTTCTTTTGACCTCAGGAATCTACGGTTAAAATATATGTACAAGTCAAAGACTCACCCTGTATAGTATAAAGAAATTTCTAAGATATCGTTTCTGTTAAATAAATCCTTAAGAGGCATGTTTTTCACCCATCAGCTCAGTGCATGTGTCTATTGAAAAACTTGATTATCAAATTCCACGTCGAAAAATATAAATATCCTATTTCTAACCGCAGATTATAATAGCAGTAATAACAAAATTCCAGTCTTCATTGTCGGGATATAAAATTGACAAAAATAAGTGTGTATAAGCTTCTTATTCGGGTGTAGAAATTTCCTAATTAGCGATAAAAAAAGTATTTACGAGGGTTTTTACGACAGAAGCCCAGGATCCTCGAAGGTTTATTGCGGTGGTGGAATCATTTTCGGCATAATAGAGAGAGCTATTCTGCACCCAAGTGGCGTAATTATCGAGTTCTCTTAATGGGACACTCTCATGTGAACATTCTTTAATAGACTGGTTGACTATTGTTCATTTCTGCTGAATATATTGGATCCTTCCTATTCACGTTAATTTATGTGCGGTCAGTAGGAACATACCGGAATCACATAAAATATAAATGTTTGAAATATAAAAATCAATTGCTGTTCGTTAGTCTCGCTAAAACTCGAGAACAGCTAGACGGATTTATGTTATCTTGGTCTTGAAATGTTTGTGGAGGTTTTGAGAAAGTTTGAAAGGTGAAAAAAATTCATTCTCGGTCACAGAAACCACAACGTTAGCCAGAATAGCGCTACGATGAATGTTACTTGAATATTTTTGACGGTTTCAATAATTATTTTTGAATTTAGTATTGATTTATTAGTACAGTCAGAATGGTAGTAGTAGGAGGCAGAAGGGCAAATTTGAGTCGTTTCTAGATTCTTGGGAGATAGAAGAGCACAAAGATCAGGTGAACAAATGCAACAGAAAAAATTCGCCAGAGTCAAGAAATTAAAGAAATCAATGAAGAAGATTCAAACAAAGAAAAGGGCGCATATTCGTAGTCGACGGACGCAGAACGTCAAACCAGAAATAACAAAATTCGTTTCCTGAAACACTCTGTATAAAGGGCGTTTAATGCTTGAGTCACCCCCTTCATGTTGATAGATCAGAGAAACTTCAACTCAATGAAAAATGGCGAATGCGCCAGTCCAATATTTGGTTGACTTATGTATTCAAAACTGAGTTTGTTATCCGGAAAAAGGAGCTTTTTTCAATTTGATCCTCAATTATGAACTGAAAAAGCTACAGAAAAACATTTAACCCAAAATTCCATGGTTCGAAAATCAGTTTCGGATCTTTCAATGGTGCAAAATGGCGGATGCCCCAGTTCGAATACAACGGTGGAACATATTGAATAGAACATTCATTAATAGTTATTCAATCAACTAGGTTATTGAAGACAGCGTCTAATGGTCGAGATATTTAAAGCGTGAGCGGATCGAACGCATTAATATTTCGAGACCATTAATCGCTTGATTAATAACCGAGTTGATTACAAGATTTTTCCGATGATCTTAACATGAATTTTGTATAAATTCTTGATTGAAATATATTCTGACTTTGCACATTACATACATTTGATAAGATGGAATTTCTATGTTTCTATGTTCCAGTAGAGTTTTGACATTTCATGATGTACTTCTGAATACTTTGTGTACGGTTGCCATGAGAATTGCACATTGAAATGGCTTAAAAAATTGAGCATTAAAATGGGTTAGTAATGCTCAATTTCGTACACATTAATATCGCCTTTTATTTCGAGGTCAGCGTGTTGATAACAACATAAAAGAAAATCAGTGGACTGTATTTTATAATTTTATTTTGTTTTAAACAGTAATTTTGTTCACTGAACTTATTTAGATACTTGGATGCCTATAGGGCAGAGCCTAGTTTTAAATTTATTAATATTAATGACAAGAATCTTTTACACTATTAAAGCGTTCTTATGACTCGATTACGACTCACTGTTAAAAGGAAATAGGAACTAGCCAACGCTTGGCACGCATATGTGGTGCGCCGCGCAGGCGCATATGATGGCGGTAGATTTGAATTTAAAATTTAAATCTTGTTGAGACCATGTCTCCAACACAGCGGAAAAAAAAACATTTCCACCGACCTCAAAATGAAAGACGATTTCAATGTGTACAATGACCCATTTTAATGCTCAATTTCTGCTATTTTGATGTGCAATTCTCATGGCAACCGTTCAAAAAGTATTCAGAAGCACTACGAGAAATGTCAAAACTCTCATAGACATAGAACATAGCAACATAGAAATTTCATTAGTTCAAAAGTATGTCTCATGCAAAATGAGAATGCATTTCAATCGAGATTTTATACACAATTCATATTAAGCTCGTCGGAAAAATCTTGTAATCAACTCGGTTATTAATCGAGCGACTTATGATCTCGAACTCACGCGTTAAAATATCTTGACCATTAGTCGCTGTTTTTAATAACCTAGTTGATTAAATAACTATTAGTTCTATGGTTCTGATGATGCGATCCTCTTGAAATTTTGCATGAGACTCGTTATGAGCATCTTGCATGTGGCCACAAAATTTCATTTCGATTGGTTCTGTTTTGTTTGAGATATTGAAAAACAAAAATTTTGAATGGCCATATTTTATGGAACACCCTGTATGATTTGGTTGGTTAACAAACTCAACTACGGCAGTTGGGAGCCCAACTCACCCTGAAAATCTTAAGTCTCTAGGACAATGCCTTACATCCGGACGGACGACCCCACGGACAGAATTGAATTTGACCACGGATTCGTCATAAAGAAGTCGAACCTCATCATTTGAGATATTTTGCGGTTTAAAATTCGAAAATCACAAACATTTGGGCACAACGATATAGCAGTCCTTTGAGAAGAACGTGGGCTCAAAAACAGGACATTTAAATGATTTGTTGGAACTCTTTCCATGAAAAACATTACAAATGGTTTCAGCTGAGTAACCCTAAATCAAATTGCGAATTTTGATACAAATATATTTCAATAGATCAATGTAGATAAACTGAAAACATATTCATACGAAAGAATTGAGGAATTCATCCATATATCATTATATTTGATTTGAATATTAAAAATTTCGCTGGTACCGACTCATTCGCCATTTTGCAATTTTTCCATTTATCTTCTCTATTCAATAGTAATAGTAATCTTTATTCGTGCTTTACATTTCAAAAACATTGTTTGCACTCGTCAATATAAAATATAGAATATGTTCTCATATAAACATCTATAAATACACACATACCTAAAACTATTCATTGAACACACCAGAGACAAAGACAAACTGAGCAAAAAAAGATCTCTCACAGGTATTGGTTCAGATCACAATTTAAAAACTCATCGATGTCGTAAAATGCACCCCTCATTAAAATATTTCTTACAGCTTTTTTGAAAATATTTAAAGACATTACTTTGTAATGAGATGGAATTTGGTTATATAATTTGATGGACATATAAAACGGCCCTTTTTGGGGTGAACTCTACAAAAATCTTGTTTCAAATGATTTCTTCCTCTAGTACTATACTCATGGGAGCTTCCAATTCTCATGTAATCATTCTTGTTTTTATGATCGTGAATTAATGATTCTAAAATATTGGTACAGGGGAAGTTCAAGATCTTGTGAACGATAAATGTTGATTTACAATCTTCCCTGTATTCCAAACGAGCAACAATTCTGACAGCCCTCCTGTGAGGAGCAAAAATGCGGTTTCTTGAGGAGCAGTTACCCCATGCTAGAATTCCATATAGTAGCACTGATTCCACCGAAGAAGAGTAGTAAGCCATCCTGAACTCCACCTGACAACTTATTCGACATTGACTTGAACAAAAATATATTTCCTGGCGATTTTCCAGCCAAGTGACCAACCTGAACGTATATCCATAGGGTTAAAAAGTTGTAGTTCAGGGATCACCAATTGTGGCCACTCTGTTTCTTCTTGGATCGTATCATGATTAAAATCCTGGACATTATATGGGTACAAATGATATCGATCTGTTTCGCAATAGTCCACCAAATTTTTTTCATTGCTCTAATATCGTCTGATTGATTACGTGTCCAGCAAGCCTAGGAATTTCAATATCAGAGCTAATTAAATCTGCAGAATCCATTGTTAAGAAAATCCATTCGCAAATCCTGTTCTCCCAGTCTCATTCGCATTTCTCCCGATTCTTTTCCAGTGACGTTGAGCCAGAACAGGCCAAGCGTCAGCCTCGGCAACGCGGATGTTTCCGCACACTTCTGTGATTCGATTATCTCCTCCCGAGTGCCCTAATACAGACAGACATGAGCTAGAACCATTGTCTTTATTCATTTGCATCTCGTCCTGCTCACGTAAGGATCCAAAATTCGTAATCTATCCGAGTGTACGTTGCTTCAAGTCTTTGGCCATATCACGCTTGTATGTGTGCAGCTTTAAGTTGATAAATTTTGTTAGCTTTATAGCGGATGAAAGGATTTGTCTCTCTGGGGAGCTCTGAATCTACATAATGCACTGGCATTAGAAGCTAATCAATCCGTGGCTTGGTCCTGAAGTACATTATCATGTTTCGTGTACGAAACTGCGCGATAAAAATAAACTTAATTTTTTTGGTTAACACCTCGAGTACATCGTCCGCGTTTGAATGTTTCATTGTGAATTAGAAATGGCAAATTATGCACGATGGATTTAAAGCGGCTCTTTCTCATACGACGGATTTGAGGGAGTTGTGCGGAAATTATATGAAATTATGTTATTCTATATTATTTTATTATAAACAAAGCTCGACCGGCTAACGTTGTTCTGTCATTTGTATAAAATATTTTTCTACTTTTTTCGTTTGATGTTCTGCGTCTGTGGACTAAGAATCTGGGCCCTTCTCTTCGTTCAAATATTTTTCATTTCTTTCAGTTTTTGCCTATTGCGATTGTGTATTAATTGCGCAATGTTAACATGCACATACATTTTTCGGTTGAATTTGTTCGCCTGATCTTTGTGCTCTTCTATTTCGACGACTCTTGAATGGTTGGTTCTACGTGTCGAATTTGACCCTTTGCGTCTTGCTGGCATTTTGACTGTATCAATACTTTAAACTTTATCTACTATTGCTTCCTTACTTCACGGTTTATTCAGGAGATTTATAAATTTCAAAATCGACAATAGTTTATGTTATCTCATTGTATTGTGATCTTTTCACACCGTTTTGATTTGATTTACTCTCTTGCCTGCAGAGAAGTATGTCTACAAAGGTTTTTTTTTTACTTAATGTCAACTTTTAGTATACAGTGGAACTTCCCTAACTCGAATCGCCAAGGGCTAGTACTTTCACTTCGAGTTACGGAAAATTCGAAATACGGAAAACCTTTCAAAATTTCACAATATTTTATAGAACGCGTGTGCAATGTGACCACAAAGAAAAATCTGAAAACAAACAAGTTTGGACATATCGGAGGCTCTCCGCTAGGTAATTCCCCGAAGTTGCAGTGTGTGTGGCCCAAAAAATTCGAGTTATGCTTGGTTGCCGCCACGGTTACTGCTGAATTTCAGTTCGAGTTTTAGAAATACTCGAGTTATGGAGTTTTGAAATTCGAGTTATACAGAAAAAATACATGGGTGATATTGTATAATCATTTTTGTTTCTAAAGAAAATTCGACTTGGGGAATTTTTCGAGATAGGGAAGTTCGAGTTAGGGAAGTTCCACTGTATTTTGTTATTTTTTTATACAGCCAGCTCATAACGAATTATAAAATATGACATAGATATTAACATAGAGTAACATTGAGTTTTATATAGAGGCAAATGACCTACATTCAACAGTTTATTGAAAAAAAACGATAATTCAAATTAAAATTTTGATTGAATAGGTTAAAATTCGAAAGAAACGA
Organism: Propylea japonica; assembly: GCA_013421045.1. Taxonomy (NCBI): domain Eukaryota; kingdom Metazoa; phylum Arthropoda; class Insecta; order Coleoptera; family Coccinellidae; genus Propylea; species Propylea japonica. The sequence continues at coordinate 27,860,268 of CM024242.1, forward strand.
AACCAATAGCTATCAGGAATGTTCAAAAGTTTATGACTTCAACTCAGGACATCCTTTTAAACATTTTTTTTCAGGAGAGAGGCAATAGAGACTCTCTCTATCGATTATTCTATTTTAACCATTGCTCAAAAAATATATTTTCAGGTAGAGATAAGTGTATAAGTCCGAATTTTTTCACAATTGTTTTGAGCATGACGTACAGGGTTGTTCACTATAATAATAGTAACTTCGTTACTAAAAGAGATACAGAAAAATGTTTCATACAAAAATTTCACGAAATCAACTGAGGTTTTTACAATATAAATTCACATAATGGAATATATAAAGGGTGGCCAACATATTGATGGCAACTTAATTTTTTCAAATATAATACCTTGTATATTTTTACATATTTGGCTAGTTCTTTTTTCCCTGTTTCCGAATATGTAACATATGTTGGTCTATCTCTTTTATTCTGAGTACTCTAAACTCCATAAACGGACATTTTGAGTAATAGCAGCCTGCCACTTGAAAAGTGATTGCTGAGCTTGCAGATGGTTTTGAGAATTTGAAACTCTGTGGTGCTCAGAATAAGAGAGAAAGACCAACATATAATACATATTCGAAATCAGAGGGAAAAAACTAGCCGAATAAAGAAGAAAATACAAGGTGTTCCATTTAAAAGAATGGAGTTGTCATTAATGTGTTGGTCGCCCTGTATATATTTCAGTTTGTGAAGTCATACTAAAAAATCTCAGTTGATTTCGTTAAACTTTTGTATGAAACATATTTTTGTATCTCCTTCAGTAACGATGTTAAATAGGGGGTCAAATTATAGTGAAGAACCCTGTACAAGAAAATATTAATTATGGAAAAGAGTTTTTGAATAAAGGTCCTCATAGATTTCGGACAAAATTGTATAATGCTCATCAACAAAGTCCTATAAATCTATAGGAACTGTTTAATCTGATTTACTGTCACTGGAATTGATGTTATTTAACATTGTTAATCTGAATCTTGAGTGAATTGACTTTTCTTTATTGAACTAAAATCGTTTGATTCCGAATGGTTCAGGACTAGTTCTCAAACGAACCCATTAAGGTATCATTATTGAAATACATCAAGCCGATTCATAAAAACTTTCCATTTCCGTTTGAAAACTGAAGAAAACCTATGAATTCCATTAATACCCCGATTATATTCTAAGAAGAACCTTTCAGTGGCGAGAAATCGAAAGAAAACATAGCAGCACTTTCCATAAAACCCAGTTATGATTGACGAAGAAAAGTAAATAGATCCGATGTAAACGAATTTCGATCCACTCAAAAGGAAATCAACATCTCACGCTCCCATTAATATTGAACCTTCCAATTTTCACAGAGACATTCACAAAGGATTACTCTCTAAATTTAAAATTGTTATTTTCGCTACGTTTCACGAATTTCATGAAAGCCGTCGTCACCGTCTTCGTGTGCCATTTTATAACTTCTGATCCTTCGCAGTGACGTCCTGTTTATCTCATTTCCGAAGCTTAAATATTTGATTGGCGAAATGAGCGGTTCTCAGTCATTTCGAACTTATCAAATTTTTCAATTAAATTGACCTCCGATCTTACTTCGACTAAAGTTCCCTCTAAGTTTCATGCATAGCGGATCGCCTGAACGTTGTTTCGATTTACGAAGTTTCGGAGTTCTGTGCCGCCGCGCTTTAACCTTAAGTTTTTCGCTTTGAAGATTTCACTTCTCAACGGTAAAACGACGGGAAATCGAAGTTTGATTCGGAATTAATTCGGCTCCCTTTCTGTATGAAACAAGAACGTTTTTCAATCGACATCTGAAAGGGAATTATGTTTGTTTCGCCGCCTCATGTGTTTCACTACGCACTACGTCTTAAGGATTGCTTCAGTGGCGGCTCTTGACTTTTCAATTGAGTAAAGCTGCTGAATATCCATAATTTTATTTATCAACTGAGAACTACACACTGGAGGTTTTCAGAATCAAGAGGAGCTTTTTTCTATTGTTGTGCCTAAATAACTAATTTCCCGCACTGTTTTCGTCTCCGAAAGTATATTTTTTCCGCACACTTTCCGATTAATTGAATTTGAAATCAGATCAATATACCTGCTTATACTAGTTCTACTTGAACGAAAGCTATAGTTTTGCCCACGTGTCTAAAATTTTCCAATTTTGAGCCGAAAATGTTTTTAAACGACAGGGTTCGACTTCTTGATGACGAATTCGTTATTCAAATTCAATTCTGTCTGTCCGGTTGGCCATAAGCACGATAACTTTTCAAGAAATTGTCCTAAAGACTTGAGATTTTCAGTGTGAGTTCGGTTCCCAAATGAAGCGGTTAAGTTTGTTAACCAGAAAAGTCGTACAGGATGTTCCATAAAATATGGCCATTCAAAATTTTTGTTCCTCAATATCTCTGACGAAACGGAACCAAGCGAAATAAAATTTAGCAGTCACATGCAAGATGCTCATTATATGTCTCATGCAAAATTCTGTGTCCAAATTGTTAACAAAACCATAGAGAATTCAATTGGAATATTGAAAAAAAAATATTTATTTTTCCATAAGATATCTGATTCGAGTGAAATTAATTTTGTAAATGGAAATGGATATACTGAATCTTCATGCAAAATTTCATGACCATACATCATCTGAACCATAGATTTTTTTTAATCATTGATTTTTTTCCACATTTTATTTTTTGAATAATTTTCAGAATATAATTTTGATCGTACTGAGATTTTGCATTTATATCCTCAGCATGAATTTCCTATTCAAAATTTCGAGGTAATAGCACTATTGCTCCACTAATAAACTAGCGCACAAAACACTGTCCTATTGTTTTATCTGCTCTAGGCTTCACAAAGTTATTGAATCCACCTCTTGTTTTCTCCTTATGATTGGAATTTTGTTTTGATGAAAATTCATAATATTTTTTGAGCATATATTTGTCTTAATTACATTACTTTCATAGTTTTTATATACTATAATATGTGATCTACACATAACTTCGAATGCATTTGTGTGAAACTTCTATGCTTGTTTCATGATGACATGGAAACTTGCAAAAAATATAATGAAATCTGTGAGGATTCAAATGATTGTGTTGAATCACAAGTCTGTCAAATAAAGCGATAATAATTGAACTCCCAATAAGCTAGCAATGGTAAATCGACCAGGCATCGAATAAATTCATCGAACTTCGCGTTCCTTCTTGTGAATTTTTGAATGTTTTTTCAATGAAAACCTGCAGAAAAAATATAACCCCTCATGGCTAAAAAACGTTCATTTTCACGCTCGAGTCTCCCGTCAATATATCAGGAATAAGATAATTTATCACATTTAGTGTAGCACCGGATAGATTGTAGAAAGGGGTACTGAAGTTGATTCGGCTGTTTATCTTCCAGAGATGCATTAGGAAAATGTTGCCCGAACCACAAAAGTCTTCACATTTTCAGAAAACTTCTTCAGTGACGGTAACAGATCAGATGAAACAAGCGGATTATTTGTTTATAGAATACTGTGCTGAACCTCCTCATCGCAATATCATATAAAAGTCAATTCAAATCATAGAGATAGAATAGTATAGAGTTGCTATCGATGAAATGAAATTGGTATCAGATCAGCCATATTACTGCTATACGTCGAATTTTGACAATCATTGAATTTATTCTAAAAATAGTGATTTTTGTACCTTTTTCAAGTTAAATTGAGATTTCTTGAGCTTAATAAACAATAATAAAATGGTATCGTGTGCTGTATGGCTTTCTTCAAGCAGAGAGCTAGGGAACAGATAAGAAGAAAATTAGAGGAAAAACATATCACAGGTAGGGATGAGTACTGAACAGATCCGCATTCGAAATTTTTGATAGTATGTCTTGGTAACCTGATATCTTTCTATATGTTTATATTATCGCCTGAAGAAAAATTGTTTATTTGATATTCAATTGACCTTATTTGAATAGTAGGTATTGCTAAAGACCCAACACGTCGTATTTTCTGGGTGAAATTCGTAAACAGAAAAAACTGGCAACTTAATTCAACCCTGAACTTTCGGCCATATTGGTAGGCCAACTAAGCCCTGCCCAGTAGTTCCATTTTTCCTTACACAATTGTATGTCATAGCGTCTCTTCTCTATTCTATCTCTACTTAAACTAGTGCGTTTTGCCCAAATGACTGCAAGTTAAGGGTTCAACTTCCTGATGACGAATACATGGTAAAATTAAATTATGTCCGTGCGACCAGCCCTCCATCCGTTAGCACGATAACTTTCGAAGGAGTTGTCCTAGAGACTTGAAATGTTCAGGCTGAGTTCTGTTCCCAATTGCCTCGATTGAGTTCGTTAACCGACGAACTTGGTGTTCCAGAAAATATGACCCTTCAAAATTTTGGTTCCTACATACCTCAGACAAAACGAAACCAATCGAGATGAAATGTTGCGGCCACATGCAAGATGCTCATAATAAGCCTTATACAATTTATAAAATATTTTATCCAAAGTGTACACAGAACAATATAAAATTCGATCGGAATATTGAAAAAAAAACTTCATACTTCTATAAAGATAATAATTGATTCGATTGAAATTTATTTCACGAATAAAGAATGATGAAGTGGATAATTTTTATGCAGAATTTTGTGGTTATAGTGTTAACGGAACCACAGGAAATTCAATCTGAATATTGAGAAGAAGAATCTTCATATTTTCATAACAGGATATCCGATTCAAGGGAAATTTATTTTGTGGATGTAGACTAGGATGTACCTATATTGAATGTTCATGCAAAAGTTTCAAAAGATTGCATAATCGCAATCATAGGATTAAATATTTTTAATAATTCATTTTTAAAATATTTTGTTTCTGAATAATTTCAAGATTATAATTTCGATTGTGCTGAGATTCTGCATTTATGCATATACAGAGTGGAATTCACATATAGAATAAAATTCTTTAAATCATTATTTTAGAAAATTATAAAGAAATCCGAGACACATCAACATTTGAACTGAGTTGTGCCTTATGTAAACAAAAATTTAAGTGTACAGGGATTCACGCAAGTATGCCATAGTCGGTATTGTTTTTTTAATGAAACACCATGTGAATTTGCATATTTTTGAAATCTTCTTTATGAACTGATTTCAACAAACTGAATAATGTATGGTCAATTATAAGTTAGGTATATGGGATGAAATTTTGAAATTAATAATTTATTATACCTGAAATATTGGTACGTCTTTGAATTAGTTTAATATGGATTCGTCAAAAATCTGAAGTTATTTATTATTAGACGTATTTACGTGTCTCGGCATTCTTTATAATTTTCTAAAATAATGACATAAAGCATTTGTTTACATAAGTGGTTTTCACACTGTTTATTGTATCAATCTCAAGTAGCATATTATGAAATTTTGATGAGATAATCTCATTGCTCCACCAATGAACGAGACCTCAAAAGTTCCTGCTCAGGGATTTTTGATTTTATGAGCATTTGTTTTACTTAAACGAGTGCTATATCGTTTTATCCAAATATCATTAATTTTCGAATATTGAGACGAAAAAGGTCTTAAACGATAGGGTTAGACTCCCTGATGACAAATTCGTGGTCAAATTCAATTCTGTCTGTGAGGCCGTCACACCAATACAATACAAAAGTCTCTTGGATGTGTAATCACAAAATTTTACTGAAATAGAGAAAGGATATCGTCCAATACTAATTTGCAGAAACCAATACAACACTTATGCTTTCGTAAAAGGATCGTATTCTGAAAACGTGTTTTGGAATTCACTATTATATGTTGAGCATTGGCAAGTATAATTTCCTCAATGCATCACTCAATGAACTCTTAATTTTAACTACTCAATTAAAAACCATCATTTAAAACAGTTTTCCAAACAAATTACCTACCAAAATGACAGCGCCCTATCCCCACAATTCTTCTATAGAAGACATCGGCTTCTCACGTACAGAAAGTGATATCCTTTTTCCACAAACATTACTGCAATCCCTTTCTTTTCCTTTTCAATTTTTGATGATACCTCCAAGTTCCCTCGGCATGATGTTCCTCTAATAGGATAACGGGACTTAAGGGGAAGAAGCCGTGATGCTGGCCAATCTTGTTTATTTCGCTCAGGGTCTCCGCCGACCACTCACACCTTTCTTATTTATTTGTGAAGCTTTTATACGTGTGAGCTCCGATAGAATTTCACCCTATTGATGGGATTTCAGAAAGGATGTCTGTGAATCTCTGAATAGAAAAGAAAAACTCTTCGTAGTGTAGAAGACGTCATAAAGCATGTAGATGGAAAATGATCATATGATTATTCAGGACGACTCAGGTGAAATCGCTTAGTATACAGTCGCCATTTCAGGTCAACACTGTAAAAATTATTTACTGTGATAATCATTGGTTATTTTGATCCAGTAGCAATCATGGTAACATTTCATTCACACTGTAGAGTTAATCTCGAGTTTCTGAATTCACAATACAATATGTAATCCGTTCACCCGAATATGTTTATATTTACCTATGCGGCAATAGGTTATGTAATATTACATCAAATTCCGTATATTATTCACAAACAACAGCAGTGATTTAGTGGAGTTTCACAGAATAATTCTTGTGAATTTTCATTTCTATAAATATTTTCACTGGAAATTTACCTGTAGATAACACAGATTTATCACGATTAATGATATTGAAATTGCGTTATTTCAAGTAATGTGTTCGTAATCACTTGTGAATTTACAGTTTTCCTTTGTGAATAGTTCACTACATATTATATGAAATTACAACCAAATTATATTAACTGGTAAAAGAAATCTTTCAAATGAAATGATTACTCATAAAAAAATCATATCATTTCTTGATCTTGTCTGAATGAAGTTTATACTTGATTCTGGCTGGAATCCAAAAAGTCCAAAAGTCTATTGAATCATAAATTGAAATTCAATTTATTCATCAGAGCTATAATTTTTTTTGTCATTCCCTTTTTGTGGCACTTCGCGTCATTGCTATAAAGGTGCAGAAGTGGAAAGACCCTTTTGGTACCTTATGTACTAAAAATTACCATATTATGGATACATACTATATGATATTATTAGTTACCATCATTTTTAGCAGTGCATATGGAATTTTTTTCAATTGCTCGAATGTCAATTTCGGCTTATAACTAGGAAGAATGCAGTTGTATGCTTTATAAGTACCGTGACTGAAGTTTCCTATTTTGGATTTTCAAACGAAAACTATCGGATAATGGTAATTGCAGTTTTTTTCAATAACAAGCGTCTCTGAGGTGAATATCAAGAATTTCTGAAAGATTGTAACGGTATTCACAAAAATTCTTGAAAGATTTTATGAACATAAGTTGGAATTATTTAATCGGAAAATATCTTGTTACCAACAGAATGAAACACGCACAAGGAAAGTGATGAAGAATAAAAATTTTAATAGGCTATGAGCATTCAAAGAATGAAATGAATTCTTATCTATCTGACATATTATTTTTGACTATCATCAAAGTTTTTCATCCGACTTAATTCAAATTTTATTTCTCCTGTGAGAATAATTGAAAAGGCATGTGCAAATTTTAAAAATTTTCTGATACCTAGTTTTCTAATGAAATACCTGACTTACTTAAAATATTACAGGTCAAGTATCGTATCTGGAAGTATTTTTCTACAATCTTTTTTAGAATTCCTCACTCTTTTTCATAAACAAAAAATTCTAATAGAAATCAGATTTCATCAGGATTTCCGAACACTTGTTCATATTAGAAAAATGCCAAATCAATTTGGTTCCATCCAAATCATTTGTGACCTATTTTCTACAGTTAAAACCTCAATCATCATTTTAATGATATTTTATTTCGGGATAACTATATTGATGTAATTAAAGGGTTTTTCAATAAGAGGTGTTATTTTGATAGTAAAAAAAGGCCATTTTTCAATATAAATTATCGGATGCTTATTTCATTATAAAGAAGAAGCTATGCCATTAATAGTGGAAAATAACATCAGGCAAATGACCACCACGACCACGCTTACAGGACCATATCCTTTTAATGAAATTTTCCATAACCGAATCGCAAAGTGGCTGCCCTATGTCCTCGATAGCCTCACGAATTCCATCTTCGAGGTTTTGAATCGACGCTGGGCTATTGGCGTAGACCTTCTGTTTCACGTGGCCCCAAAGGAAGAAGTCGCTAAGTGTTAAATCACAAGATCTCGATCAAGGTGGCCAATTGTGATCACCTCATCACTCAAGATGGAATCCGGATAGTATTCATGCATTTCAACCACCCAATCAGCAAAGACACGACGTTGTTGATGATCGATCGGCTTGAGTTCTTGTGTTAACTGAATTTTGTGAGCCTTAAGACCCAAATCTTCATGTAAAATACGATGTAATGACGTTTGTGGAATGCCTAATTCCAATAATGACGAGGAATGAACAAACCTGGGTTTTCTTCAACAGTTTAGGCTACAGCAGCAATATTCTCGGCTGTTCTTGAGCGACGTGCACAAGTTTTATTCTTCACATCACTAACTTGCCCCAAAAGCTCGAATTTTTCCACTAACTTTTTTTTTATTGCGGTGCGACAAGGTGCTTTACGACGACCCAAAAATGTACTGTGCCAAATTTTCACCATTTTTATAGTGAAATTTAATAATTTCAATGTGTGTATAGTTCGATTTTTATTAATGGCGTAGTTTTCACTTGTCAAATGTGAAAAAATGACAGCTCTAAACGTGACATATACCGAAATAGCGGGCTATTCCCTTATTGGAGAATCTTTTCTTTCTCCATGTATTCACTGCTTTTGATTAGACAGTATTCAAAATAAATGTATAAATATCTAGAAACATACTTATAGAGTATAAATACAAATGAGAGAATCTAACCCGAATTGAAGGAACATAATATGTTTCATTTCCTCAAATTTTCCAACACGTAGGTAACAGTTGAAAATAAACAGTAAGTGGACGATAAATTTACTAGCTCCAGTCCTGAAAGGTCTCCACCAAATCGAAACCAAAACTTATTTCAAATATCGACTTCATTCTGGACAAAGAGGATAGACCATTAGTTAGAAGATTAGGAATCTATATAACTCAATCTGACGAATCCCTTTTTGGGGCAGTTATTAAGATAGTAAACTCATGAGTCGGTGGACATAAAAAAGAAATAATACCTCGAAGTATTGGACGGTTGAACTTCAAAGCGATAACATGATTAAAGATATGGCCGATGGGTCGGGTTTATTAACCAGCTCTTCGGAAAACTACACAACTCCGTTCTGCAAATAATCATCCGTTACTCCGATTCGAGATCACGTGACTCGACTGGCTGCACCTTCTTCCTTTTATGTTGTTATTATCTCTCAGATTGGTTTCTTTTCAGGAAATTGGGAGACTCCTGGAGAATTGATTTAGTATCGGGAAATTTTCACGTTCACTACACGGTTCCTGAGAGAAATATGTACGGAAAAGTCGGACGAGCAGAGCGCTAATCGCCGTTTCGCGAGGCTGGGAAATGCCATTTCCCCTCCGTTATTTCACTTGAGTCGTTCAAAAGATGTGGTTCATAGAAATATTTTGATTGGATTCAGGAAACGCTTGTGAAACATATCCCACTGGACAAAGCGTTTCTTTTTGGCAGAATTCTTCACGTTGAACCTAGAGTTTTAGGCTTGAAAAATTTTTCTCGAAATTTTATGGTGTGAACTAAATCCTATAGATAAGGCCCTGATCCTCAACTTGTTGATAGATATTTAGCAGATATCATTGAAATTAATATCTTTATTCATAAAAATTGAAGATTCAGATTTTTAGTCGATAAAATATTTCAGCGCACGTTCTACTTAAACAAGTACTATATCGTTACAAAATGTCTGTAATTTTCGAAGTTTGAGACAAATATTGACTCCCTGATGTCGAATCCGTGGTCAAATTCTGTCTCTAATTCTCGATTGCCATTGAATACACTTTTTCTTAAACTGCTTCCCAGTAAAAAAGTCCAATGGATTCAAGTCCGGTGAACGGGCCGGCCACCAGATTGGATCAGAATGTCCGATACATCTTCCGGGAAAAAATGTTACCAGAAAAAAAATTTCCAGAGAAAATAATTTTTCCAGAAAAAGTTTTTCCTGAGAAATATCTTTGGAAATTTTTTTTCTGGTAACATTTTTTCCCGGAAGATGTATCGGACGTTCTGATCCAATCTGGTTCACCGGACTTGAATCCATTGGACTTTTTTACTGGGAAGCAGTTTAAGAAAAAGTGTATTCAAAGGCAATCGAAAATAAATTTGAACTACGGCAGCTACAGTTCACCAAGTATTATACCATTTTGGAATCCCTACTAAATGCGCCAACTTTTGACAAAACATGCCAAACTTGCGTAGTACATTTTTTTTTCAATACAGTCATTTGAAACTAGGCAATTGTTTATTTTGAATTTTGTTTCTGAGAAGCAAGCCCCATTTTTATGAAACCTAGAGCAGCTGGTATCCAAATTTTGATAACAGTTTAGACAAGCATTATTCAAGGCTAGACAGCAAAAAAAAAGTTGGAAAAAGTTGATATTCCTGGCAACAGGAGCGAAAACACTGTCATAGGGTGTGGAATTTTGCGTGTTATTTCAAATGACCATTATTTTAAAATCATGCAACTTAGATTTTTTTTTATATTTTTCTGACAACCAGAATTACTTGCCTTTTCACCCGGTTCCGGGTTGACGTCGAGTTTTGGGACACCCTGTATTGAGACTGATATACTGCATGATCATGGAAAATTTCATTATCTGAACCATAGAATTAAATTTCAACTATTGACTCATATGTGCGACTTTTCTTCTTTTTGTTTTTGTATTGTATTTTAAATTTTTCTTATAAGATTAATAGGTTAATCAATAAAACAGGATTTCAAGATGTGATGGGATATTTAAGATGAGTCAGGATCACAGATTTACAGAATTTGTCTGCAAGCGCTTAAGTAGTGCATTTTATGCCCTAAAACGTCTCAGAACATCATTTCCTTTACAGTCAATAGTGGGTATGTACTATTCACTTGCTTATTCCCATATGAGTTATAACACCATGCTTTGGGGTGCTTCCTCGGGCAGTAGTTACGTTTTTGTCGCCCAGAAGAGGATTATTCGTTTGATGTTTGGTCTGAAACCCCAGGAGTCCTGTAAACCTGTTTTTATTAGTCATAATATATTGTGCTTTCCATGTATTTATATTCTGAATTGTCTGCTGTTTACCAAAAAGAATATACATACTCATAAAAAGTGTTCTCAATTTCATGAATATGATACGAGGCACAAAGAAATAATAAGCATTCCTGCACATAGAACAACTAAATTTGAGCAGTCACCTGTATTCAGTGGCATTAAATTGTACAATCACTTGCCCAACAGACTGAAAATGTTGGGATTTTTAGCATTTAAAGAGGAGATTAAAAAGATTTTACTGGAGAAATGTTTTTACAGTAAGACTGAATATTTGGAAGCTGCTCTTGTGTAAAAGTTTGTAATTTGTTGCGGGGGCATTTTGTATTTTGTATGATTGCTTTCTATTATATTTTTAATTTGTTTTCCTACCTTAATTTTGTTAGTTTCGTATTTATCGTCATTGAATAACTCTTGACTCTTCCTATACATGTATAATGTCTAAAAGGATTCAATAAATTTATTTATTTATTATATTTATATTATTCATTATTTTTTAAGCATCTCAAACTCAGACTCTTCTTCCATCAGGAATAGTATGTTTCTTCAAGTGATAATGTAATATTCGACTTTCAACATATCATAAAAACTATTAAAAATTTGTGCCATTCAAACTTAGAACAGATTTTACCCAATATTTTTGCAGATTTCAATTTTCCATTTCAATTTTTTCATCTAATATACCAAGTGATATTTCTCACCTGACATGGAAATTGAAATTTTTGAATACGGACTTGCAATTTTTGAATTTTTTTTCTTGATCTGATGGGGGATATCTATAGTAACGAGCTTGCCAAATATCAGCGAAAAATTTGCCATATTGACGAAGATATGGGAGTTAATAGTTTTTGCACTTTGGCAAAAAATACCCTGTATCACTGAAACTTATAGCCTTACGGTACACTTAAATCTACAATACTCATTCAGTTTGAGGTCCTCTATCTCCAGTTAGCCGTTGTCTCTTACGTCACTAGTCACCCTGTATTTCATTTTTTGAATAATTTTCAGTTTCATACAAGGAGGTAATAGCATTATTGCTCAACCAATAAACGAGCGCTCGAAAGCACCTTTACAAGCTTTTCTCAACTTTTTTCAACTCGAATGGAAATACAAATCACGTTATTTCTCGAACAGAAGCTCCAGTTTATCAGAAATTAGAAATGAAGATAGCCTTCATGAGATTTCTGAAAAATGCAATCAAATATCAATCAATTCGTACTGTAGGTATAGCGTAATGTTCACAATGTACTGGGTTTTTCACTTAAATTTGACTTTAACTTTGTTACTGAAGGAGATTAAATAAATTGTTCATACAAAAGTTTCACGAAATCAATTGAGTTTTTTTTTAATAACCTCACAAAGGGAAATATATACAGGGTGGCCAACATATTGTTGACAACTTCAGTTTTTCAAATAAAACACTCTGTATATTTTTCCATATTTGGCTAATTTTTTTCCCCTGATTTCAAATATGTAACATATGTTGGTTTATCTTTCTTATTCAGAGTACCACACAGTTTCAAATTTTAAGTTCAGTAATCACTCAAGTGGCAGACTGCGATTGCTCAAAATGCCCATTTTTGGAGTTCTGATAACGTCGTAGGTATTCCACATATTTCTTTATTTGGTATCATCATTTCGAAACTTTGAAACTCTGAAAATTTAAGAGGCACACACACATACGCATAAAAATTCGAGATCAGGAGGAAATAGCCTATCAAAAGATGGAAGAATATACAGGACATCAGGGTGTCCTATTTGAAAATATATATTTGCTTTCAATATGTTGTTATTCCTGTACTTACTGTATATATCCCAATTGATGTTATCTTAACTCCTAAAATGGGAATTTTCAGTAAACGCACTCTGTCACTTGAAAAATCATTACAGAGCTTACCAGGGTATCTTGAAATTAGAAACTGTGTGGTAGGTACTCAGAATGAAAGAGATAGACCAACATAATATGTTACATATTCGAAATCAGAAGAAAAAGAGCTAGCAAAATATAAAAAAATATACAGGGTGTACCATTTGAAACAATGAAGTTGCCATCAATATGTTTGCCACCCTGTATATATTCCATTATGTAAATTCATATTGTAAAACCTCAGTCGATTTCGTAAAATTTTTGTATGCAACATTTTTCTGTATCTCTTTTGGTAACAACAGGTGAAATAATATTGAAATGAAGAATTGCGAAAGTCCTGATACAATTTCAGAAGACTTGTTCTTAGAAAAATGATACTTCCACTTCATATTTGAATATTTATGAAATTTATAGTATTCCGAGGAACAGTTATTTGTTGGAATGATAAACTGAAATCATTCAGAGTCCGAGTCGCAATCCATTGTCATTAGAAACCATCTGGTTCAAGAAGATATCGGCTATCAATTCTGAAGCCTAGTTGAATCTGACTCCTTGAAGTCTGGTAGGGAAATTATTTCCTGAAATCCATTCATCAAACGCGGCATATTGGGTTGACTTTAACGGCTCGACTCTCTTTATGAAATGATGAATCGGACTCTGTCTTCACTTTTGGATATCTTTGGGATATATTCTCGATTTTCAAGAAAAATTACTAGCACTTTGATTTTAGGCAGATATAATGAGACAACTTGATAAATATATTATGAAGTAAACTCCATTGAGAATCCTCGAATGAAATGTATCAGATTACATTCATGTTTCGATCTCTTGTTACCTTGATTCAAGGAATAGTGATTCACGTAACGCTTCCGGTAAGTAGGTTTTTTTGGACGAGTAGATAAAATCTCGAACTCGCCTACTGCTCGTCGTGATGCGTAGGTACACTATTTTTTTGGCAACCATGAAGAAACACCATGGAATGGATGAATTATTGCGAATGGCGATACAAAAAATGCCAGCTTTTAACAACTAATTTTATAGAAACTGTGAGACGTTATGTCGTTGTTATGGGGTGATCAATTGCATTCATTAAAAGCAGAGAAAAAACGTTCAGGGAACGGTTGCTGAAAATAGTAATTTACGTAACAAATGCGAAAAGTAGTTTTTTCTTAAATAGTAGACAGAATTCCAAAACAACTATTTCTGGACTTGTTTCGAAAATTACTGTATAAAGTTAAGTTTTTAAGGTAGAAAACCAAGTTTTCAAAAAACTATCTATTTTCGAAATACAATAATACAATGGTACATCTGAACAAGTCTAACTCTAGTCTATCGCTGTTGAAACAAACATATTCATTTCCCTTTATAAGTTTCCTTATCGGAATAGAAATGTCGAAAACCAATATGATTCAAAAAGGGTATAACAAATATGATGCAATAGGAAAATGCTGAATTGGCAAAATAATGCATTGCAATATACAGGGTTTACGGCGTATAGGAAAGGATCCATTTAATTAGTGAGGGTTGAGATTATGTAATTAGATACAATGGTAAACGACGAAGTATCTTTGGATCTATGATATTGATTAATTTTCTCCTATGGACTCAAACACAACTATTCTGAATAAATTATCAAATTTATAGATGTGGTGAACAGAATGGCGAATGCGCCGGGTACAACTATTGCTGGCTTAGTATGTAAATGCAAAATCTCACACGGTCGGAGTTATATTTTTATAATAGTATTTAATGATAATAATGATGGTCCTTGTTTTGCATGCGTGTAACACAAAATATCGCTTTAGTCGAATTCATATTCTGGGAATTATTCAACAAATGAAATATGTCAAAAGTCAATAATTAAAATTTTATTTTATGGTTCTGATGATGTATGATGTGTATATCAATCTTCATTTACAAAATAATTTTTACCCGATATCCTGATATCCTGTTATGGAGATACATAATAAAGATTCTTCTTTACAATATTCCCATTGAATTTTTATGGTTCTGTTATTACTATGGCCACAAAATTTTGCATGAGGATTACTGTCAGCATCTTGCATGTAGATTAAAAATTTCATATCGATTGGTTCCGTTCTGTCTGAGATATTGGGAATCAAATGTTTTGAACGGACATTTTCATGGAACACCCTGTATGATTTGGCCGGTTGACGATCTCAACCGTGGCATTTGGAAACCGAACTCACCCTGAAAATCTTAAGTCTCTAGGACAATCACTTCGAAAGTTATCGTGCTAACGGACGGCCACACAGACGAAATGGAACTGGATCACAGATTCGTCATCAGGGAGTCTTACCCTATCGTTTGAGACCATTTTCGACTTAAAATTAGAAAATTACAGAAATCTGGGCAAAACGATATTAGCTCAAAAACATTTTGCGAATTAAAATCTATATTTCATAGATACTACTAATAGAGTCTTTTTTGGTATTTTCATGAAATTTCATGTTCCCCATTGAAATTTTTTTCTGCTAGTCTCGTGCGTTAGTTGAATAAGTATTGATCCTCGTGTTCTTTTGAGCGATTCTTCTCATGTATCTTTTCATTACATATTGATATGAGATAAACCTCTTTCCACAATAAATATATTTTCATCACGAAGGTATCATAACCCTCGATTTTCAGATTATATATTTTATCCAACACATGAGTTGAAATATGGATCACATGCGTACTACATTGGCGTGAATAAGGTTTATTCACACCATTTATATTGTATCATAAGAAATAAAAATGAAGAATTTTATAACAAACGATATTTTCGGGTTTCCTTTCAACTTCTGAGCCCTGCGGCAGATTGTCATGTAATTTGAATTTGCTATACAGGTTTGAAAATACACATCTGAAACATACGATATACGATGCATCAGACAGAGAATTCTTCTCTAGTTGCACAGATGAATAGTCGAGACAATCACATCCCAATAAACACAGTAACGATTAAATCACGTTGAATTTTTAAGGTAACGTCACTATATTTCATCGTTGAAAAAACGGAAAAATGTCGTAGAGAAATACGTTTCCTTCTTGTTTCACCGTAACGTTTTTATCGCACGTTGAATCAAGGTTGATTTAACGTTGCAAGTCTCCTACTCCTCATGAGTAAAATATCGTGATGTAACGTTATTATTTAGTTTCAATGTAACGAAGAATTTTGGTTTCGGAAATAACGTTGATGGTAAACGAATTCCCAACGTTTGTTTTCATACCAAAATACCACAAATATGGAACGTTCATATTGAGTTTCAAAGAAACCTACATCTCAAGGACTGGATATTTTAAAATTTTTATTTGAATTAAACACAGATTTGTAAATATTTTATATTAACAAAAATATAAATCTCGAACATAGGAAACATAGAAAACACAGGAACAAAATCACAAATTTCTAAATGCATTGAATCAACACTTATTATATTTAAACTTTTTTTCTCTACTCGTTGCACTCCTTGAGTCTTCTATTGGCAAATTTTAGGGAAGCCTTCGTTGTATCTGCTATTTGTAAATCTGTCGCTGTCCTAAATTCTTTCTTGGCAGCCACTGAAACAACACAAATAATGCTCATTAGATATCGATAATATAGGTCTACAAAATGAAACCTTACCATAAATCAGTTTGTCATAACTCACAATGAATCTCAAAATTCTTCTGGCATGGTCTTTAAGACAATTATTCTTCGACAGGCCTCAATCGGGCAACCTACAAAAAAGGATCATTATTTTCGTTTTATTTACTTAAACAGATTGCATTTCGATTTAATTAATCATATGTAGTTTTAAATGCAATACTGCTGAACACTAAACAACGCGATCATATCTGTAACGATAGGAGTTATATGTTCGGCATTTGGGATTTTTTTTCTATCTAGTTTTCATTAACTTACTTTCCACAATTCGTATACGTGTAGACAATTTCAAAAATCATTCAGTATGGAAAACACAAACAATTTTTTTTAAAAAGCAGATGAGTGACTTGGTGGTTTCAGATATGTGATTTATAACTGACAAACCTTTAGAGAAAAACATATACTTCTTATGAATATCATAAATCAATAATAAAATTGAAACTTCAAGGTAGTGATAGGTACTTACCAAAATCTCTGTAGGCCCTATCGCACTTATAAACAAATCACATAATGACGAAAGTTGAAAATAGCTGAAGCAAACGGTCTGGTGGCTCACTACTCAATTTGTAGACTGCAGAATGCAACAAGATCGCTCTAGCATTATCCAGATCAACTTCATCAAAGCAGCTGCTGACTCTTGTACACCGTTGCCAGGGACAACAATTATCTTTCAAGAATCTTCATACTTTTCTTATTGAATGACTTTAGCAAAGACGATTTATGTTATAAATGCAAGGTTATTTTTTTTAATGGATTCAATATCTTGAACGAATGAAGAATTCAAAATAGGAAATGTAGGAAATAAGTTCAGTGCAGATGAGTTGCGCTCACGAAACACAATTTGGCAATTAGGTTTCTAAAACGTTCTATTGCTACTAGTTATTAAACGTTGAATATCTACTGAGAATAAACGTTGAAATATGGTATTCCATAGGTAATTGAAAACAAAACAAAAACTTCTCCTTTGCGTACGTTTACCATTGACATGATCCGATGGGAAGTTCCCTGCAATATTACATTGAACGTATTATCTACACACTGATAATCGAATGAATTCAAAAACTGGACGAATCATGAGTAAAAAAAATGTTGGTTCACTTCTAAGTTGATAAAGAGTAAATCATTCAACGTTTATTCATTGTTACTGAGCTCACTTCGTAAAAACGTTAACAAAATCAACCACTTGAATCGTGTTCGTATAATATATGTAGAGTCAACGTTTGGTTGAATTTTGGGTGCATTATGGTAAATTGATAAGATTCAAAAATTGGTTGAATTTTGAGTAGAATAAAAGTTGGTTACGTCTCAGTTGAAGAAAAGTGGATCATTCAACGTTAATTCAATGTTTCTGAGCACACATTGAAAAAACGTTTGAGAATGAATATGAATATACGTTTCCTAATGGTGGATAAATCAACCAGTTGAATCGTAAACGTATATTATATGTAGAGTCAACGTTTGGTTGAATTTGTGTGTCGGATGTAACGTAGCAAATTCAACGTACAACGTTGAATCTACTTCACCCACCATAAATAAACGTTTTGTATACGTTTGTGTGTTTATTGGGATGCTGTACCACACTGAATTTCGTTGTCTTATTGCAATATTCTAGTCTTGTCTCTCTCTTATCATTGGGAGGAGAATAATTCATTTAGTATGGTAGGCAACAGTAAATACTTGAATCGAGTATTACGGGCGGCCTGACAAATTAAATAATTCTATACGTGTACTGCAGGTTTCCTACCATACTGCGATAAGAGAGAGACAATACTAGGTTATTGCAATAAGTCAACGGAATTCATTCAGTTCCAGCACGTGATTATCTCGACTATTTCTTGGCAACCTGAGGTCAATAGACTTTTGTTGCTGGAGAGGAAAGAACTCGGTCTGGTGACTGGTGCATTGACTGGTCACCTGTTTAACAAACACTTGAAGAGAATGGGATCGACGAGCTGCTCCCTATGCCGGTGTTGCAGGAGCACTGATGAAACGGTTGAGCATATTTTGTTCAACTGTGGTTACCCAACTGAGTTAAGGTCAACACACCTAGGAAATCCAACACGTACTATTCCTATGGTGAGAGGGACCACTCCTGGCAGACTTGCGACATTTCTGTCTGAGGAGCTGAGTCTCTATATGGAACGATGCGAGTGAACAATGGGCCTCAGTTCGGCCGGAAAGGCACCGCGCGAAGAAGAAGAAGAAGATCTCGACTATTTATCTGAGCAACTAGACGGAAGAATTCTCTGTCTGATGCATTGTATATCGTATATTTCAAGTGTGAATTCCAAATCTGTATATTATATTCACTGACTGATCAGGAAAACGGGGCTGCAACAAGTTGTTTCAAATTCTGGTCTTGAAATGTTTGCGTGGGTCTAGGAAAGGTTTGAAAATAGAGAAAAATTCATTTTCGTATAGAAAAACTACAACTATAAATCGTCTATACAGTTGAGGGTTGGCAAACATTCAGAAGACTCATCGAAGGTGTTTATTACTCAAGAAGAAAATTCTGAACTGTTTACATGTGAACAGTACTCTATTGGATATACCTATTCAATTCAATTCAACTTTATTTACACTCATGAATATACATTCCCACTATTTTAAAATAATAAATGAATATTCCCCCTCAAGAGGCGGAGACATCTAGGCATGAGGAAGAAATACCATCTCAAAGGGAAAATTATTTTTATTTTTCAACTTACTCATAAATAAAAACAATCATTATTATTATGAGGCAGAGAAAGAATTGAATCGGCAATTGCATAATGTAAATCAATTCCTTCTGTCTAGCCAAATATCACCTGTTATTTATACCTACCTGTTTAATTATTATGTATACAAATATCATAAAGTGATATATAGGTATGATCGATAATGATTATAAACATATAGATCAGATTACGTGTTATCCCAATATCAGTTCTATCCATCTGATACACGTTTTTAAGATACGTGAGGTTATACATACCATACGTAAGACATATTATTATGTCTTCATTACTGACCAGTTACATTCAAGTGTGATCGTGGAAATGCAGTGTATCAAGCAGTAAGTAACGAGCTCTCGCTGAACATATCTGTTCACTCTATTTCAGGCAACAGCAGCAGCAGCAGGAGCAGCAGCATTTAATCGAAGCTGTACCTTGCCTCGTAGGCCTTCCATCAATCATAATTTACTGGTTATGTAGTCGAAACAATGTGAGGGCCGACGCGGTTAACTAATATCCAAATCTGATTGATACTTCAGATTGTTCGCCACTTAATCACTATCCAAATCTGATTGATACTTCAGATCGTTCGTCACTTAATTGTGTATAATTCGATCAGAAAAGCTTTTCATTTGGAGCGTTCGTTTCTGAGATATTTCGAAAACATGTATTTTTCGGACATGAAAATATCAATTTTTTCAAAATAGCACCTGTTATTTATACCTACCTGTTTAATTATTGTGTATACAAATATCATAAATTGATTAACATGATCGATAATGGTTATAAACATAGATCAGATTACGTATTATCTCAATATCAGTTCTATCTATCTGATACACGTTTTTAAGATGACGTAAGGTAATACAGACATATAATTATGTCTTCATTAATGACCAGTTATATTCTAGTGTGAGCAGTAAGTTACGAGCTCTCGCCGTACATACCTGGACATCTGTTCATTCTATTTCAGGCAACAGCAGCAGCAGGAGCAGCAGCATTTAATCGAGGCTGTACCTTGCCTCGTAGGCCTGCCATCAATCATACCGTACTGTTTATGTAGTCGAAACAATGTGAGGGCCGACGCGGTTAATTACTATCCAAATCTGTTAATTATATATCTTGATGGATATTACACGTGTTAAATCGTAAATTAAATGCTTTCTGTCTGACTTCACATGCCATTTCGCTGATTCCTACCCAGTTATTATCTGACTATTAATTATAGTTATATCTGGATTATCCAATTGGCGGGCGATATTGCTTTGATATTCGAATTAATATGTTCTACACTTCTTGTCAACAGATTCAGTTAACTTGAAGGTGGTTAGTTTCTTCATCTGATATTTCTTGAGAATTATTAAGATCTAGGTAATATTTCCTATTGCGGGGAATGCCACTCCATAAGAATCGAATTCCGTGAGAATGATTTTAAGTTTAAAATTGCAATTTTTATTTAAATCTTATTTGAGCATAATGGAAAAGTACGAGTTTTAGAAGAAGAGAATCGTAAATTCTCGTAGGCAAAAACAGAGAGAGAAGATTACGGTTAATCAAATCTGAGCTTTGTTCAATCGCCAGATTAAATCTGTCAATTGGCAGATCAGAAAGTGTCAAATGACAGATTGAAATCTGTCAACTGACAGTTAAAAAGTTTAAATTGACAGAAAAAAGTCAATTCACAAATTTAATCTTTCAATTGACAGATTTTTCAGTCCAACGCAGTGGCACTAATTACACCGTCTTACTTTGATAACCTAGTTGATCAAATAACTAATTCCATCGACCTCGAAATGAAGGGTGATTTAAATGTATACGAAATTGAGCATTAATGACTCATTTTAATGCTCAATTTCTGCTATTTTGATGTGCAATCCTCATGGCAACCGTTCACAAAGTATTCAGAAGCACTCTCCTAGTGCTAGTGCTAGTGCTAGTGCTAGGAGAAAAGTCTTAACTCTACTGTAACATAGAAATTTCATTATTTCAATCAAGAATTCATTCATAATTCATATTGAGATCGTCGGAAAAATCTTGTAATCCACTCGGTTATTAACCGAGCGACTAATGGTCTCGAACTATCTATGCGTTCGCTCCGCTCACGCATTAAAATAACTTGGCCATAAGTCGCTGTTTTCAATAACCTAGTTGGTTGAATAACTATTAATTGTCAATATTTCAGTTTTTGAATAATTTCCAGAAAATTATTCTGGAACTGTAATGATACTCATTGCGATAACGAATTCAAAGAAAAAGTGTTTTCTGTGTACAAACCCATTAACTATCCCACTATCATACCTGGAAGACGCTGACTAAACAGCTAATAATTTCAGTCAGATATGAAATTTTCAGTTGTAATTTAACTAGTGCAATGAAAATTATCGAAAATTTTTGGGAAATATGCTCGAATGCAAGTTAAGTTGAAAAAGAGCACGAGTGCGCGGAGCGCTCGAGTGCCTTTTACAGTTCAACTTGCATGAGAGCAGATTTGTCAAAAATTATCGATTCATTTTCATTGCAAGAATTAAATTTAATAAGAAAATTTTTTGAATCCATCAAATCGTATTTTGTCGCTGTAAGTTGCTGTCACATTGCCGTCACCAGTGGCGACGATAATTGTATAATTTATACTCATTGCAGGCACGTAGGAGCTGCTGGAAAAAATCGTTGCTACGGACAATGAAAAATATTTTAGTAAACGATGCATTACAAAAAACCCATTGTCAAATTTTCTGAGTGCAATGTCGCGATTTGGAAACGCTTCTGCTGTAGATATTGATTAGAATATAGACAATCTTACGCCAACGAATACAAAAAAGTCAAAAACGTCAGTATGGAGACAATTTCAAGAGTTTTGTGGCGAAAGAAATCACTTATTAGAACAAGGAACTTCGGTGGAAAAAATTGCCTTCATTCTAAAGGACTGGGCAAGCAAAATGCGCAAGAAGGATGGATCCTTTTATAAAGAAAGTGTGGTGAAAACAATGTGGAACGTGTCAGCAAAACAACGAGTTTAGTGTTTTTTCAGTTTCAACTTCTGCTTCAAGTAACGTTGTTTCTGACCAACAACATACTTCGACTGGTTCAATCATAAAATTCAATAATTGCGTTTTTGATTGTGAAAATTTCAATAACTAGGTCTAGGTTCAACAGTTTTCATGTTACTCTAATAAGTAATAAACGTTCATAATTACGTCTGCATTTATTTTAAAGGACCTGATTATTTTGCACAAGTGCGAATTATCGATAATTTGCACTAATGCAAAATTATCGCCTAATTGTATGCTCATTGGCTAAAACAACCATAAAAAATCAGTCGGAACATTGTTGTCTGTCGAATTTGACAGATGAATAAAATTTTCAATGGAATAATAATCATTACTATCCACACTTAGGTAAGTGGCAGCCATTGTCTGAAACTATAACCATTTTCTCATCGTTACTCGACACGCCTGCTACTTCCCCGTACACTACAGTCAGTCGGATATTCAAAGTTGTAAAAGTTGAAACAATGCATCGAGAAACCTAAGCAGCCTTGTCCGGCTCGAGGGGAGACCGCAGCCGCGTCGGTATACATTTGTTAAAACTTGAGTATCCAGAGAAAACTTCTCGCTACGTGTCGAACGAGACAAGAATGTTGAACATTCTCTCACAGGGTCACTCAATCAAGCCGTCTTGGCTTTGCGATGTGCAGGACATTGTGCTATTCATGCCGGCGTAACCGATGTTTTGTTCTTATGCTGATTTAATTTGATTACTGGTACATTTGGTTTGGAAATCAATTGAACGTTTTCGGCTTCATCGATTGAGATGTAAACGCTTTCAATGGGGTTCAGAATTGCTGTTGTAGCGAATTGCGGAATGAAAATTTGAAGAAAAGGATTGAGCAGGAAATTTATTAATGGCGGAGTAGCAGAATGGTGAATGCGCCGGAGTCCAATCTTGCTGTTGATAAAAATAATATATCTTTCATAGTTTAATGACATAAACAAAGAATTAAGAAGCGCCGTAAGCAGGTGGTTTTGAGCGCTCGTTCATTGATCGATGAATGTTCAATGTTCAATAAGGCCATTACCTCAAAATTTTGTATAGGACTTGAGATTGATACTGAATAAATGAATGTAAGATCTCATCACAATCGGAATTAAACTATTCCTGGAACAATCCTTTAAAAAGTTATCGTATTTACGGTCGGATTGCCGGCCCCAAGGACAGAATTGAATTAGACCACGGATTCTTCCTCAGGGAATTTGAAATGTGTTGATTACGAACAAAAATTTATTCAAATTTGAAAAAAACATTGGCGTACTACTTTGTTCACCAAATTTATTCGGACAGAATCAGTCTGTATATCAGGTGAGTGGCCTATTAGATTATCACGGAAACTATTGATGGTAAAGATTTAAAATTTTGTGTATCGATATTTAGCCATGTAAGGTACATTTTTGAAATAATTTTACATTTCCACTGTTTCTGCATGTACTTACGACAATTTGGCAACAACTTCGTTTTTAAATAGGACATCCGGTATTTTATTTTTTTATGATACTCCATAAAATATAAAATCTATTCACTTCTACTTTTTTTTTACCTATCTTTAACGGTTTTTGAGTTATCAATTATTTTTCGAGATATCAGATCAAATTAGCGTGGTGCGAAAATGACTCTAGTTTGCTCAATATTTGAGATTTAAGTCAGAAATTTAGCAAGTCATTAGATATTGATCTATGTCACTTCTATTGAATTACAGTTGTCAGTTATACAGGATGATCAAAAAAATCATCATTTTCCAAGTTACAAAATAGTAAAAAAGTTTTTTGAAATTAGAAGTGAATAAAAAATTGTGGAGTGTGTTGTACTGATTCCAAAAATTGAAAAATATACAAGGTGTCTAATTCGAAAAAACAGACCTTTTTACGATTTTTTACCTAGCCAAATAATGATTTGTTCGGTCTATCCTGTATATCTGACAACTATAATTCAAAAGGAGTGGCATAGATCAGATCAGTATATAATGACTAGCTAATTCTGACTTAAATCTCAAATATTGAGCGAATCGAAGTCATTTCCGTTACACGCCAATTTGATCTGAAATTTTAAAAAATATGTAAATAATTTAAAAACCGTTACAGAAAGGTATAAAAAGTAAAAGTGAATCGATTTAATTTTTTATGGAGTATCATGAAAAAAATAAATTCCGGAAATAACAAAGTTGTTACCAAATTGTCGTCTAATTCGAAAAAACAGAATTTTTTACGATTTTGTGACCCTACAAATTATGATTTTTCCGGTCTGTCCTGTATATCTTACAACTATAATTCACGAAGAGTTACATAGATCAGATCAATAGGTATATAATGAATTGCTAATTCTGACTTAAATCTCAGATATTGAGCGATCTAGAATCATTTTCGTAACACGCCAGTTTGATCTGAAATTTCGAAATATATGTAAATAACTCAAAAACCGTTACAGATAGGTATAAAAAAGTGAAAGTGAATAGATTTAATATTTTATGGAGTATCATAAAAAAAATACCGCATGTCTCATTTAAAATAACCTACATATGTGTCAGATAATGTGGAAACAAATCAACATTTACTATTGGAAATATTTATTTACTGTTCCAAGTCCTAATGAAAGATTTTTAATTATTTTTATCTTTTGACAATGTATCTATCGAGTTTTTCAAAAAATTGACAACACGTCTACTTCGGGATATTATAAGGAGTATTCCATATGAATTGTCTTGAAAAATAACAGAAATAAAGGTCGAAACGTCGGCATTTCATTAAGAAATTTTGTTTCCCCAGTCCTCTTGGCTACTACATATATTTAAATATTTAAAAACTAGGGCACGAATACCAAAGATTTAAAATAACAAAGTTGTTACCAATTTGTCGTACATCCGGTATCTAACATTGGAATTGTGATGCGTCCTGACAACCTACTAAGAAGCAAACAAAAATTGTGTGGTGTGTCGAAAATATTTTAGAAACAACATTTTTTTTTTATTTTCATAGGAACTTCATGTCATGAAATCATTCAAGTAAGAAGATCCCGAATTAGGGGCATCTTATTCTGAAACACCCTGTGTTCTATCCTCTGTTGACACTTCCTCACTACTCGCTTTCATAAACTCATCAGTCGCTTGAGTATCTCGCATCAAAGAAGCTGCCGATGATACCTCACCTTGTAATTCCAACCCTGATCAGTCAGAAACCACCACCAAGCTGCGATTATTGCCGACGCAGTAAAAAATACTGTCTGCTAAACATGTATAACGCGTGGCGCGGCTTGGAATCAATCAAGCTGATTTGAAAGCTGCGCTCCTACCCCCGAATCGGAAAACTTAATCTAAACGCTCTGACTTGTTGTGATGTATGCACAGTATCGGGAAAAAGGGGGTAGCTAGCTAGGGGGTGGTTTATTTCGCACATGTCGGCTAATGTGGCAGGCTATAAACTAGCCGCCAACTTTGTGATACATTGTGGATTGTCAGGTTGGGTAGGATGCGAATTTGAATAAATATCGGAACGTTCGTTTTGTTGCGCAAATTAGGGCTTATCTGAATTTATTCCGGTGATGGTTTGGTGATAATGTTTCCACTTCATCCTTTTTTCGTACCATTTAAAGAAGTATTATTCAATGAAAAAAAATTCCAAGATGGGTAGGTTTTAGATTATAAAGAGGACTGCATTACACTGCGATCTTAAGATCTATTGTGTCCTGCATCAGAGATGTTTTTCGCTACAACTACACCACAGTTTCATAGATGTTAAGAACTCTAAGGCAAGGCGCAAAATGACTCACAGCATCGTGAAGTAACGCAGCGTGAGTCACGGCGGAATTTTGAGGAGGTTAGCTGAGAACGCGGGAACCGCGCAAATACGATCGCAGTACTTGCTGGTGATTGCTATAACGCAGTTGGTTACAGGCTCAAAATGGAAATATCTACTGCTCTTTTTATTGACTTCAATTCTGAATCTGATTCGCGAGATGAGTTCCTGTCCGAAATGATATTTTTTACCTCTCAACTGACTAAGAAAGGCATCGAGAAGTTTATACTTAAAAAAAAGAAAAAGTCACGGAGAATTTGATTTAATCAGAGAATTTAACGACGGACAATTTGAAAATTATTTTCGGCTGAAACGTAACCAATTCAGTTTTTAGTTTTGTCCTCATATAGTCTACATGGCTTGTATCGTACAAAACTTGCCGAATTCGCACGGCTTCAATTAATTTTTCTTACATTTCTACTACGACTCACCGTGAATACATACAAGAAACTGCGGGATCGACAATGCGTTTCGCTGGGTCACGTTAAGCAAAACCTGCGTCAAGTTACGTCACACTGCGATTGTGTATGCGCGGTCGTATTTATTCATTAGATTCACAAAATCTCGCTGTGACTCACGCTGCGTCACCTCACGATCACGAAACTGCGTGTCACTTTGCGCCTTGCCTTTTTTTTCGCCACTGTTACACTACAGCTCCTTAGCCGTTATCAACTCATGTGAGTTGATAATAGGTATTAACCTAAGAGGGATCAAGGAAGCTAGATTTGCATTTTTTCCATAACTCTCTTATCCAAGACGTTCTTTGCGAGCATACATTAGACCTCCGAAGAAATGAGATTACTGGAGGCGTGGTCTATTTGGCGCGAATTTAAATTTTGTATGCTCTGATATGAACGAATATCTTGATTTATAAAAGCACTACAAATAATAATTGATCAACTGATATAGTTCATATCAAAATAATGATTTGAAATAATTAAGATTACTTTCATGATGGAACATAAAAATAATGAATTTCGAATTAAAGATACTGAACTTCATAAATATTGTTTTCCATTTTTATTCAAACTGGAATATTGAAATAGAAGCGACTGAAAATTTTTCGATGATAATTGTGATGGTCTTGAAAAATGAAAGATATTGATCGAGTCGGCAAAATATAAACAGTGGAAAAATTCATAACCTCTGGAAAATTTCCAACTATGAATGCATCATTGATGATGAACATGAAAAAATCACTCAATTTTGAAGAGTTTTAATAGGATTAATTGTAAAAAAACTCTCACAAAACCTATGTAATGGCTATTGAAAATTAATCGCGATTTATTTTCTGAATATTGTTTTTCATTATTCAGTTTACTAGCATTCGAAGGACTCCAATCAAATTACAGATGTTGAATTCAATAATTAGGTATGTTTCATATTACTTTCAAACTCAAAGCCATAAATTCGAATTGATAACAAACAGGAGATGAGATTTTTTTTACACAATCTTAAAAACTTCTTCTGAAAAATACCAATTTACACTAAACCCTCAAATAAATCGATGCCAAACTTCCAAACTTCTTCACACAATCCTAAGAGTCGGACCAGTCAGAGTCGCTACTGATTGGCTAGGAATAAGTGAGGTCTAAAGAATGCTTTCTTCGCGCAAACTTGCAATTCTGTGAGTAAGTAAACCAGAGTTTCCTCCTCGCCAAAGAATTTATACTCGGCAGTTTCTGCTGATAATTCTCATCATAGGTATGCTTCCCAAGACGTCCTGTCAATGTCCAAGTACTTTTTGAAACTTGCAGTTAGAGATCCGAAAGAACTTCTTGGATGGATCCATTCACGGAAGATTCTTCAAGAGTGCTTCTCTTCGGACTTTTCCGATTCTAGAAACTCTTCCTTATAATAAGATAACCATAAGAAGATAAGAAGACCAATAAGTGGCATTACTGCTTCTTCTCTGGCTACTGTATTAGCTTCTTCATTTTTTTTTGATTCCCGAGTGACCAGGAACCCAGACTAAAGAGACCTTGTTATTCTTGATGCCTACTTTATTGAGTTTTCCTCGGCACTCCCATATCATCTTTAGGGGCGTTCGGGATTGACCTCCGCGAGCGGACGGATTTTTTAGTCACGTGACCACAGATCGTACAGATAAATCTGAAATATCTGGGAATAAACGAACGGTACAGAGCATCTACCACAGAACATACTGCTCTGTTCTACTTTTATAGATTATGAGATTTCAAAGATCACTATTTTGGGAAATATGCTCATCTTTTAACGATACTTTCACCCTTTTAGTAGCTCTTCCATGAAATCTCAATTAAATAATTAGGTGCAAAGGCACTGAATGCGAAAGAAACGAGTAATGCAATATCCCCTTCTGGTCGTTGTTGGCGATAGTTGTACCGAAAGATCCTGATCAATTAATTGATTATTACACGAAAAAGAAACGGGAAAGCAATTTCTCCTCCTGCCTATTTATAACTACGATAGCTATATTGAAAAATTTTAATGAATTAATTGAGTTTTTAATGAATAAATGAAAACAGAAGAATAAAATTGTTAGAATTTTTCAATCTATCGGTTGTCGGATCAGAAAACTCAACATAAAACAAAAAAAATATAAAAAATATAAAACTCTATGGATAAAATCGCTTTGCTCCGTCGAAATAGACCGAGCGAAAAGATCGACGTCCGATTGCTCAGATTTTTATGACGAACGGTACAGATGTGTATTCCCCTCAATCCGAATGTAATAAACGAACGGTTCAGATCGATCCGACACGTCCGATGTCGATGCCGAACGCCCCTTTTGAGTCGATCACATAGGAGTTCAGTGCTTTAGTAGAAGCTCTATCAGAATGGATAGTCTGTGGTCACAATTAATAGTCCAAAATAGAAGCATAATATTGAAAATTATTAAGTATTATTCACTAAAACCCATATCTGACCAAAATTCGCCATACCTCTGTGACGAAGCATCGTTAATGAGGCTGAGATAGTTAAATAGAAATTTGAAATTCAGGCTTTGGTATTTTGGAATTCAGGAAAGAAAAAACGATATAAATTTGAATTCTTCGACGACCTCAAAATAAAAAGGGATTTTAATTTGTACGAATTTATGACCAATTCTATTGTTTAGTTTATGATATTTCAATGTCTCATAGGGAACCGAACACAAAGCATTTAGAAGCAATATCAATTACTAGCAAACCAGGCGAACTCCGTTTTGCCACCACTTGGCTTCGTTTTATGTAAAATTTCGTTTGGTGATCAAAAGATGAAGAAAAAAATTTTTTTTTCATATTTGAAAAGGAAAACTTTTATCTCATTTCACAACAGTAATGAATTCATTTCGATTACAAAAATGAAGTGTTATTTAGTTCTCTAAGTAAATGAAAGTGAATCCAAAGTAAATACTTAATTGAAGCGTTATACGTGTCCGCAAACTATCCGTTTTTTTGAAGTGCTCTTTGGTGAACCATATTTTTGTTTTTTGGTCTGACGTTAACACAAACAAAGCGGATGGTTTCCCAACCCGTGAACACGCAACGTATAACTGCCCATGTAAAAAACAATGACTTTCTAGTCAGGCCAGTAGATCTACCTTTTTAAGTAGATTTGTGAAACCGGTAGATCTACCTTTCTAAGTAGAATGATTTAACCGGTAGATCAATTGAACCGATAGATCAGATGAATAGTAGGTCATTCGAACCGTTTTGTATATGTCGACAGATCATCATTGGTTATTGATGTTCATAGATATTTCATCTATTCCTGAGTATCTGTCTGACTACACTACACACCCGAATATACTCAAAGCGTATATTGAACATTTATAAGAAAAGTGATACAAATGTTCGTGTTATGAAGTAGAAAATTACAATATTTGACATTTTTATGGAAAGACCCTGTATAAATCCAAAGCATAATATATTTTAAATTCCACCATCGATAGTATACTTATCATTTGAACTTCAAAAACTTCTTCCTTTCTGTTGAAATGTCCCTGCAATAATGCAGAGATTCAAAATGTTCGACATGTTTATAGGAGCACTCCGTATGAATTCGAAGCATACTATCTATTTCTAAAATCCCACCTTCTATAACAATTCACTCGAAATTCAAAAGCCCCTTCAATTTCATTAAAAGCTTTTCGTTATAACGTAGAAATGTGAAATAATTGAAAGATTTATGGATACACCCTGTATATATCTAAAATGTACCTATATAAAACATGCAAATGAAAATTTCGAATTATTTTCATCAGCTTTCCTTGAACCTGGAAACAATTTTCTTATCCAGAATAAACAAAACATGCCACGATGGGGATTCGAACCCGGTACACTACCGAGTCCACACACCTAGACGTTAGTCGTTATACCACTTGCCTTGTTACACGTGACGACTGTTTACCTCAGACTTCAAAGGGTTTTATTAGGAATCAAAAGATATGTAAACATATCAGGAAATCGAAAAAATATATTGAAATATCGATAATTATCATAATACATGCAGTTTAATATCATTTCCTGGCGTATTTTTCCCTAAAATACGAATAATCCCCGAATTTTGTTCTCATTACGTTATTTGTCAGTGAAAAGGAAAATTCGGTTCAGTAGAAGCCTCAAATATCACTGCGACCTGAAATGATGCTTTTGATTGCTGAAATGTTAGGAATTCGTTGAATGAACGTTGAAGTAATTTCATATGGACTTGCCTATTCAAATAACGTTTTCCACTCGAAACGAACAAATGTTTACATCAGACGTACCTATGTCAATAATATTTTGTTCTTCCTGGTTACTTCAGAATTCGTGGAACAAATATCTTCATTAATAAACGTTATAGAACTACTCAAAAACGATATTCGTACCTTGATTGATTCGGATCTGTTCGTTGCCCTTCTCAAAATTGCAAATTTCCTAGAGCTTTTTTGACCTCTGAACTGGTTTGCTAGACTTGACAGTTGTCATTGAATTCGATGTCATAAATAATGAAATTTTCAGAAATGTCAAAAATTAACCAATTTCCCACGTTCCTCTCGATATCTTGGGATTTTTCCTGAATTTTCTTTGCTACGAACCTCGCGGAGCTCGAGACCTTTCCAACGAATGCAAAACCGTTGAAATCGGTTCGTTAGTTCTGGAGTTATAGCGTCAGGGAGGAAATCCCGACTTATTTTTATATAGTAGATGTCAAAACCCTACTGAAACACATTTTATTATGACAAATGTATGTCTTGTGAGAAATGAGAATGTATTTTCATCCAAAATGTATTCCCAATTGATAACGAGGTCGATGGAAACATCTTGTGATCAACTAGTTTATTGATCTAGCGATTAATACTTCAGCTATTCACGCGTAAGCGGAGCGAAATATTTTGACCAGAAATCAATAACCTAGTTGATTAAGAAACTATAACCTCTCCCTTAGTAGCTATGTTTTTCAATATCACTTGAAACTATTTTCATATCTCAACTCAAAAATGACAGCTACTTTCTAACTAATCTACAATCTTCCTTCGAACTTCGAAGAAGATAACAGCAAACCAGCCGTAATCACGATGCGAAGGCGGTTGGAAGGGGGTACAATCCAAGGCAATTCGAGCATCCCTCGAACGTTATAGGGTTGCAATCTGCATACATATAGCAGACGTTCCAACCACCATCTTCTTGATCTTCACTTAGCGGAAGAATCGTGGCATTTACGTCGAATTGCGAATTGTCACTAATGAGCCCACCAATTCGGACTTTTTTCCCTCTTCTAATTTTGTATTAACTCCTCCGAGTCGGAGCAACCCCGAAGAAGTTTCGCATAAAGTTGAATCAAATGCGTTTTTAGGTTCGTTCGGCGGTATTGCCTGAATAATAAGAGTTCTGCGTCGAGTGGCGTTCGACTGAATTCAAAGTGGCAGACCATTAAACAACATGGGCAATCTATATAAATACTTAGGTTAATTTGGGTTCGGAGTTTTTTATTCGAAATCTTCTGGGAGATGGGCTTCTGAGATTTGACCGAAATTGGCCCTTAAAATACATCAATGAAATTTCTCCGAGGTGAATGATTCTGATTTGATTTAATCAAATTTCGCGAATGGAATCATTCAATATTATTTACGCATATACTCGTAGAGTTTGAAAAATTCAAATCAAGGTAGCTCAATTTTTTTATGTTATGTTTCTCTGAACTGAACTATACAAGAGCAGAACAGTAGATACTAGTGGAAACTTCTTGTCGAAATGAAAAAGTATCTGAAATTAAATCCGCTACATTCTTGAGAATGTTAAAAATGGAACTCTTGGTTTGCTACATCCATGTTTTTGAGCGCTCGTTCTACTTAAACGAGTGCTATATCTTGTTGCTCATATGTCTGCAATTTTTGAATTTTAAGACGAAAATGGTCTTGAACGATAAGGTTAGGCCCCTGATGACGCATTCGTGGTTAAATTCAATTCTGTTTGTGGGACCGTTCAGCTGTCCTTTAGCACAAAATTTTTCGAAGGGATTGTCCTAGAGACTTGAAATTTTCACGATGAGTTGTAGCGTTCAATTGCTGCACAAAATACAGTGTTGGTATAACTTCGGTTGCCTACTTGTGCCACTGATCCGCTGAATTCGAATTTTACTTCTATAATGTTTATCACTTTTTTTTTAAACAAATGTGTCCGATGCTGGAATTTTCTTTCAGGAAATGCTCACTTTTGTACTTATGAATTTGGAAAGTAGTCTGATATTTCGTCGATTGTGAAAATCCAAAATGTTTTGGGATAACGTTATTTTCCTTATTTCTGAAGAAAATATTGCGAATTTGTTCCTTTTGAAAAAGCAATATTTTACCCGTTTAGGGGATCATTTAAGTACAAAGAGGCAGTTTCTTTTCCTTCTAAGGCCGCCCAATACTCAAAGTGAGTTTAATATTTTTTTTTATTCATGCTTTTCGTTCAATAACATCAAGAACGATTATGTATTCCATATTTTCGTTATTCTAGGGCCTTTTTTTACCCTCCAATTTTTCAAAATCGATTTGCGTTTTGAATGAAACGAAATATACGAGTTTGACAAAGATTAAAAATTTTCCTAATAACACCCTACAACGTCGAGGTGGTTGTATGCTGCGGATCTTTGGATTTCTCCTTTTTCTCCGAGTTCTGGACACAGGATTTTGAATTGGTGAAGTTAATCTGAACAATAAGTTCAGCCCTGGTATGTACAGAACTGTTTATACCTAATTGCTGATTCCTATCCGGAATATCTCGGAGGAAAGTGAATTTCTGGAGTGAGTTTAATTTTGAAGATTTTAACTCTTTCAATTTATTCGGCAAACCATCACTTGGGTTTGTTTTAAAATAGCTGTAGAATACCTGGTGAATGTTTTTTTTCCTCTTCCGAACTTTTTTTTTAAATTTTAATAACAATTGACATATTTTTTGTTTTGTTTTTGAATTCAGATTGAAGATCTCACATTAGTCATTTAGCATAAAAACCTTGTTCATATGTCTTTCACTTCAAAAGTGTTTTTTTTAAACATTTCGGTAGTTTGAATTGAGAGTAGGTAATTGATTTTTTTATGAATATAAAATTATAAAAGTATAGTGAACTTATAAAGTTATAAAAATTCGGCCATTGTATTTTTTTGTTTGTTTTTGTATATGAAAATTTATGAACCGATCTTGATCAAGTGAGGTACCCCATTTCTTTGTTTTTTTTCAAACCTATATATGGTTATTTTTGAGGATTTGAATGAGAATTGTATCTGAAATTTGACATCAGGAATATAAGCGAACTGGAAGAGTGATATTTTTTTTTCCTGATTCATTTCAATATATGTATATATTAATATATTTTTTTTCCTCTTGTCACGAAATATATATCTAAATTTGTTTCCATTCGGTATTTACGTATTTAGCCGATGCAATCTACCTTAGTTAATATTTTTTTTAAGAGTCACTATATTAAGTAAGTTGGCGCCATTTAAAACATCGTGAACCCACGCCGTCTTCACTGACAGCTGGTCGAGGAAATAATAGTGAAACTCTTTTTTTTTGGCAAGGTAAATTTGAATTTTTTTGTTTCCATTTTTTTATCTATTTTTTTTTCAATTAGAATGACGCTACAGAGTTCGGGTCCCAAATGGCTCTGTTGAGTTCGTTAATCAGCCAAATCGTACAGGTGTTTCATAAAATATGGTCATTCAAAATTTTGGTTCTCAATATCTCAGAAAATACGAAACCAATCGAAATGAAAGGCTACAGCCAAATGCAAGTTGCTGATAATAAGCCTCATGCAAAATTATGGGGTCATAGCGTAAACAGAACCATAAAAAATTCAATTGGAATATTGAAAAAAAGAAACTTCTTATTTCCATAAAAAAATATCCGATTCGAGTTAATTTCATTTTTGTGAATGGAGATCGATATTCTAAATGTTCATCCAAAATTTGTTATAGTTTAAAGAGAACCAAAGAAAATTCGATTGGAATATTGAACAGAAAAATTTTTATACGTCCATAACAGGATATCCGATTCGAGTGAAATTTTTTTGTGAATATAAACTGATATATTAAATTTTCATGCTATATTTCGTGGCCATAGTGTTAACAAACCGTAAAAAATTCAATTGGAATATTGAAAGAAGAATCTTTATATTTCCATAACAGAATATTAGATTCGAGTGAAATTTATTTTGAAAATGGAAACTACTTTACAGAAGATTCATGCAAAATCTCGAGGGAATCATCAGAACCATAGAACTAAATTTTTGTAATTTTATTTTTTACATATTTGCTTTATTGAATGATTTTCAAAATATAATTGCATTCATAGTATATTTTGTATCAATTAAATTATTAATTAAATATTATATAAAAATTTTGAGGTAATAGTCTTAATGCTCCACCAAAGAACGAGCGCTGAGAGACTTCTGGTCGGGGCTTTTCTTAAGTTTTTACAGTAAAATCTTTCTCTCAGGAATGTGGACAAATATAATTCAGATGTGTCTAAGTTCATGGGCATTATGGGACGATGGTGATTGAAACACTTTATGAATATCTAATCTAATTCTCAATGATTGTGTGCCCCAAAATCATTGGAGTATGTGAAATACTTCTAATATAAATAAAGATTATTTGATTTTGACTTCATTTCTACACTGAGGTCAAGGAGGATTTTGTGCGTTATTCTTCGGTGATATCAACCCTAAAATTCGAAGAAAACGACTAATTCATCTCTACTGCATCTCTCTGCTGCAGTCGGATGTCCATAGTTATGACACCAGAAATAAATCACTCATTAGGAAAGATTTTCTAAGACTGAGTAGATCTCAACGTGGCCCCGTTTTCAGTGCAGTGTCTCTCTATAATGAACTTCCTGGTGGGGTGAAAAACTTGGCTATGGCTGAGTTCAAGGCCAAAATAAGGAGAATGCTAGCAGCAAAAGAGTTTTATTCTGTTGACGAGTATTTTCATTCGACTCTGGATGACCTTGACTTTGTGTGAGCTCTGATTTTATGATCTTTAAATATTTCAATCATTTCTATTTGTGACCTGTGAAAACAATGTTGTATTTGTATTATCACCAATAAAATAATTATTATTATTATTATTATTATTATTATTATTTGTGAACATTACAGATTTGTTCGAAAATTGGAATGTATTCTCTTTCCTTTCCAATCTTTAAAAAGTTTTTTGGTTTCTGACCTTGTATCTCAGTCACCTTTCATATCGGAAACATACGATATCCAATGCATTAGAAATAGTTTTTTTGCCGTTCATTTTGAAAGTGGCATTTATTTCTGAAGTGATGGATTGTCCAATGAACGAAAATATAGTTGTGTCTTTCAAATCGAAGCATTGAATTAATTCGTCCGGCTGCGCGTAATACTTGATTCGGATACTTTAAGTTGCCTACCATACTGGTTCATTTAGGCCACTGTTAACGATAAGACAAAGACGAATGCATAATCCGGATAGGACCATTCATTCCTGCCCGAAACGTAGCACGTAAATCTTTCGAATGTACCGGGTTCTTCACTATAATTTGACCCCCCCTTTAACTTTGTTACTGAACAAAAAAATGTTTCGTATAAAAGTTTCACGAAATCAACTGAGGTTTGTTGATATGAGTCCAGAAACTGAAATATATACAGGCTGGCCAACATATTGATGGCAACTTCATTTTTTCAAATGGAACACCCTGTATATTTTTCCATATTTGGTTAGCTCTTTTTCCCCTGATTTCGAATATGTAACATATGTTGGTCTATCTCTTTTATTCTGAGAACCACAGAGTTTTAAACTTTAAAAACTACTTGCCAAGATCTATAATCATTCTACAAGTGGCAGAGTGCGTTTACTGAAAATGTTCATTTTTGGAGTTATAATAACGTCAATGGAAAGATATGCAGGGTGAACAATATTGAATGCAACTATATTTTTTCAAATGGGACACTGTCTCTTCAATTTTCTGAGTTTCAAAGTTTTGAAATTATGACACCGAATAAAAAAATATGTGAAATACCTACGAAATTCTATATATCCAACCAATCTACTTAAAGTTTTGTTTTAAAATGAATACTTAACAATTACTTAACCAATGAAAAAGGATAAACTATGGTAGTATGGTAAGAATAACATCAACTAAAGAAATTGCTCAAAAGGACCACCTTCATTCAATACACATAGTTGATATAGTTGTCTCAAGTTGTTTAGACTATTTTTGATAGCATTATTATTGTTGGGACTACAATCTAGATTTTCCGTATTCATAGTTACTACATTTTATATATATTTTTGATCTAGTTGTATGAAATGTTTTGGCAGTAGTAGTTGTCAATTAATTAAAAAGTTGAAGACATTAAAAATATTTGCTCTTTCCTTGGTCCATATAACAGGCCCCAAACCGAACAGTCAATATCCTGATTTATAGAATTTACATTTTGGCGATCCTGCCAGGATATGTTGAGTTGTTGGCGGTTAAAACGGGAATACCTGAGAGCTGGAATCAAGAAAATTGAAAATGATGTGTGTTCCAGTTCTGGTGGGACCAGGGATGAAAATACAGTTGAATATTGGAAAAAATTGATTGATGATAAAGCAAAAAGAATTTATGAACTTGACAGTAATATAGAAGAAATGTTGATGTCGGAAGAATCACTGGATGAAGATGAATTGATGAAAGAAATTGACGAGCAAGAAAAATTTAGAGAAGAAATTATCAAGATGACAAATGAAATGGTATGCACGCAAAATAGATCTGTGAGTGGAAAATCGAACAATTCGAACTTGAATTATCCGAAATTAGAACTGCCAAAATTTGATGGGAATGTCAAGAATTGGATCAACTTTCGGGGACAATTCAAGAAAATTCAGGAAGATCAGAAAATCATGCAAGAGGATAAAGTTCAGTATCTACTTCAAGCCACCCTGAAAGAAAAAGTCACGCAACCTATAACAGGAAAACAAGAAAAAGTCTTTGATAATGAGGATTCTGAAGGAGATTTTGACACAGAAACTGAGGAGAAACGAAGGCAAGCTATCTTCCATGATGATTATTACAAAAATGGCCCTAAAGAAGACATAAAACCATCTATTGATATAATTCATGAGGATGCTGCTGAACTTCAACCTGAAAATTATGATAATTTTACAGGTAACACAAAAGTTGAAGAAAACGATGCCCCCCATTGTGAAGATAATGATTTCAAGATGAACGCAGAATATGATCCCAAAGCCACTCAGAAGGAGTTTGTGGACAGCACAAGATGGAAGAAGAAACGCAAGAGGAAGTCAAAAGAGGAAAGAAGCAAAATGAAATGGAAGAAGGTTAGAAAATCTAGATATGGTAGAATTCTGAAGAGGAGAACCCCTTAGGCCGGAGGATGTTGGGGCTACAATCTAGATTTTCCGTGTTCATAGTTACTACATTTTATATATATTTTTGATCTAGTTGTATGAAATGTTTTGGCAGTAGTAGTTGTCAATTAATTAAAAAGTTGAAGACATTAAAAATATTTGCTCTTTCCTTGGTCCATATAACAGGCCCCAAACCGAACAGTCAATATCCTGATTTATAGAATTTACAATTATGGCTCCGATTCAAGTCAGAAATTAAAGCTTCAAAATTTGTTTCTAATCTTTACAATATGTATTATCATTATTCTTTGTGCGTTGACGGGATTAGTTCCGAATTATGGGTATAATATTGGTTTATTTTATATCATTATATTATTCTCCGCTTCCATTGATTGTCATTATTGCTGAAGTAATTCTTTTCCTTCAGGAACGGCTATAAAAACGTTTCCAACGGTGTTAAATCGGGACTATTTGGTGGCCATAAAATGGGTGCGCCATTACCAATCCAAAGATCAAATTGGCCACTTGAATATTCACGAACTTCCAAAACGCTATGCCAGATGGTTATTGAAATTTGAAACTCTGTGGTGCTCAGTATAAGAAAGATAGACCAACATATGTTACATATTCGAAATCAGGGGAGAAAGAGCTAACCAAATATGGAAATATATAGGTACGGGGTGTTCCATTTGAAAAAATGAAGTTGCCATTCAATATATTGGTCACCCTGTATATATTTCAGTTTCTGGATTAATAGCAAAAAGCCTCAGTTGATTTCGTGAAACTTTTATATGAAACATTTTTTTGTATCTCCTTCAGTAACAAAGTTAAAAGGGTGGTCAAAGTATAGTGAAAAACCCGGTACCACTGCTCAACTGTACTGTCTCTGATACATTGAATTTCGTATGCTTCCGATTGTGAATTTCCAATCTGTATAACTATGACATTCCAGGAAGAGCGGATTTCATTTCAAAATTCACCCTGTTGAGCTGAAAAAATGTCCACCTCTCTTTTTTCGAGGACGACAGCTTCATGGCATTTGTCGGGTTATCAAGGAAGTTAGCTTCAGCACTTCAGGAATACCTTTCAGGCTGGCATACTCGTAATTTATTTATCCTAGAAGTTGCGCCGCCGGTTGTCTCGAAAATAACGGACCATCTAGAGAAGGCAGAAAGTAGGAAGTACCGTAGAACGGAGCAACGCTCACTTTATCATAGCTGAGCGACAAGCGGAACAAATGGAATCTTCCGCGTTTCTCGCAGGACACACGCATATTTGACAATTTGAAATATGACATCTGTGACAGGTGATGGATTTAGGGCTCTCCTTCTTAGTTTATATCAAACAGTCTCGAATACATTTCTATTTTAAGGTTCTTGAGGGCTTTAATTTCGCGTCTCGGCGATGTTGTAGAATCATGCATCATCAACTTCGAGATTTAGCGAAGAAAAGTGAGGTTGTGCGCCTTGAATTCATTTCGCGTCCTTTCGCATTTCATTCTCGAGTAAATTTATGTATGAGAGGGAGGACAGCCATTTCGCTTTCAATTTCTGCATGGAAACACTGAGAAATTGATACCAATTTATTCAATGTCGTATGGGGAGAACAACAGTTGCCTGAAACGTCATCCAGGACAAGATGGCTCTTATTTTTTTGTGGTTTTAGTACCTTATTTCTATTCCTTATGATGGAAAGGGATTTAAGGGAAATGTATGGCTTACTTCTATCCTCATGTGCAATGTGTTATATTGAGGAATACAGAGTGGCTTTTTTCGGTACCTATAAATTCAATATTTGACATGATATTCAAGATACTCGACTTGAAATCAGGTCAAGTTTGAGTCATGTAAAAGTTTTTCAATGTCAAGTCAAATATTTATTTGAATTCCATATTCTAAAATTTTGTTAAGCCAGTGTATAGCTTTCAAATACATTTCTGACTAATGATATGGGATCGCTATCTTTCTTTACCGCCTTTTTCTTCTGCTGACCAGCAATGCGCACTCTGGTGGTAGCAATCTTAATAGACCTAAGAAAGTAGTAAACAAAGCGTTGAACGTATTTCAGTGTAATAATTTCGTAGATGTTCATAAACTTTTGTTTGAAAGAAGTTCAAGAAATTGAAATTCTCATCCTCTTGAATATGATTTCCATCAGAAATGACTACTGTTGTTATGTGCCTCGAAGCAATTTAGGGGCGAAAAAATTGCATACTTTAGGATATAGTTATCACATCTTCCCTCAGGAAAACCTAATGAAAATATATAAAACTAGTTTGGAAGAGAACTAATAGTAAAAGAAAGGCTTGTATCTTGACAACTTCAATAAATACCGGAAAGTAATTCATATTGTCTCTTTAACCTCTTAAGTCAGACATTATATCGGAGGTTTTGATATTACAGAAGAATATATGACAAGCTCTCTCTACGTCTTAGGATCATTTAATATTAAAGTACACATACAACATATTATTTCACGAAACTGTACTTGGCTATTGCAGAATTGGTAGAGTTCATAAAATATTAATACATATCTTCTTGATTTATACTATAGGACGATACAGCAAAATTTTTTTTAAGCAAGGCATATTTTCTACAGACGAACCCTCAGCCTTCTTCTGATTCCTTAAGCACTTTAATTCTGTTTGTGATATTTATTCAGAAAGATTTTCCCCGATAAAGAAACGCATAGCAGAAAAAGGAAAAACCATGAGTTTTGACATGATTCCGTCATTAATGGATTAGAACATCATGCACCTTATCAATTCAATCAAAACAACTGTAATAATATGTTCACGTTTCCTCCTCACTCCACCTTCACAAGAACATATCGTGCATATTAGTTTTGTTTTACTTTATCACTCTCCAAAATCAATGAACCATCAATTTTATGAGGTTCTGTATTAAGGACTAGGGCAATAGATTCTGAACACAAAGAGCAAATGTCTATGAAACTGGACCCACAATATGTTTTCCAACACATTATAATATTACATGCATTCAGAACTTCCTCTACTGGAGCTCTAGAATTAGAGGTTTGAACTCCTAAAATTTCCAGAAATTCTAACGGCTGCACTTCACTTCATATACGTGTATATACATGTACGATATAAATGAACTGAAAGAAATTTTAAATATAGTTTGAGATTGACAACATCTACAACTGGACCCACTGACTTGTAACCTTGAAAAATAAAGAAAGATTCCAACTCCATATTAATTTCTAGATTATTCGTAAAAATTTCGAAGAAACTTCAATGACTTATTTGTCCAAAACAAGATTCTCTAAATTTATTACTATTTTAGCTCAGATTCATCGTCATGGAATATGCCAATTCTGCAACAGCCTGTAGAATTCAAGATGACCGCGCGACTGATTTCGCAGTTTTCTTCGGATTAGGAAATAATTGAATTCTTCAACAAAACTAATCTACTTCAAGAACAAAAAGGCAGCAACGAAAGGAGTGACGATAAAATCAGAGTAGAATATATTATGTTAGCGTCGCCACGAGCGCACAATAATATAATTTTCAGCATGAGGGACGTACTAAGTTATTTTTAGAAAATACTTGGAAATGAACTTGACTTTTTCAAATCATATAAATGTTAGGTTAGACTTTTTCTTTTCCTTCAGACATCCTATTCCCATACTTCAATCGAGCTATGACCTGCTTATGAAGCATGATTGAAATAGAGGATATCTCAATGACTCGAAAAAGTTTGTTGCCTATTTATTTTTCCTGCCATAGTTGATTGGGGAAATAAGAGACGCATATATTTTTTGAAAATCTAACGAAACAGAAAAGTTATATTACATTTGTTCACCAAGTTCATAATACTTTTTTCGAGTAATTCAGTCTTGATTTTTATGAGGAATTCAGGAGCAGCTATTTATATTTATATCTCGCGTTTTCAGAATTATTGGTGAATACTTTTTCGCAAGAAGTAAGGACCATCTCCAGAAGATTAAAACCCGTGCACGTCGCTCAAGAACAGCCAAGAATATTGCTGCTGTAGCCGAAAGTGTTGAAGAAAACCCAGGTTTGTCCCTTCCTCGTCGTTCTTTGGAATTAGGCATTCCACAAACAACATTACACTGTATTTTGCATAAAGATTTGGGTCTTAAGGCTTAAGCCACGAAACCATTGATCTTTTGCGGGAAAAGTTTCCGGACCGTCTTATCTCTCGAAGAGGTGATCACAATTGGCGATTGAGATCTTATGATTTAACACCTTGCGACTTCTTTCTTTGCGGCCACGTGAAAGAGGAGATCTACGCCAATAGCACAGCGTCGATTCAAGACCTCAAAGATAGAATTCGCGAGGCTATCGGAAACATAGGGCAGCCACTTTACGATTTGGTTATAGAAAATTTCATTAAAAGGATATGGTCCTTCAAGCGTGGTCGTGATGGTCATTTGCCTGATATTATTTTCCACTATTAACGGCATAGCTTCTTCTTTATGATAAAATAAACATTCGATAATTCATATTGAAAAATGGCGTTTTTCTTCGAATATCAAAATAACACCTCTTATCGGAAAACCCTCTATATATATCCTTTAAAGGATTTCGTCGAATTACCAAACACCCCGTATAATGATTTCAAACTTCAAATATGCCCAGGTGAATAAAACATCGCTACCATTCATGAGGCCGCTACTGATCACAACAGTAGAAATCCAAATTTTCACCACTCTTTCTTTCTCGAGTAAACTCTGAAAAGATTATCCTTAATTCAGCCCTGCAGGCCAAGACCAGGGTAGAAGATTAACCGGTGCAATTATGTGCTTCAATTAGTATAATTATATGAAAATATCGGGCAGTATATCAATGTATAAATCATGCTAACACCTGGCTTAACGAAATTACTGACTGAACGTCCCGTCTAATCTGGGTAATAGGCTATGCGTCAATTTACAGGCCGTCGCGCCGCCGCTGGTCTAAATTGACCGCACCAATTTTCGGCCTCTTTCTGAAATAAAAACCGGAGTAGACCAAAAATTGGATAATGGAGTATGATCTAAAAAAGCTCCACTCTCAAAGTGAATGTTCGTTATCGAGATGATTCAATTTCAGTTTAAAACTATTGATGTTGGTACTGATTCAATCACAGTTCACCTCGGTTGGTTTATTTGATTGTATAAAGATTAGATCCAATCTTTTTACCTACAACTATTATTTAATGGGTCATGCTATATTCCTCAATTTCTTTTTGAAGTTTGAACTCCCACATTTGGTAGACTTTATGGAAAAATCATCAACGAACGGTTGAGGGCTAATTTAGGTCAAAAAATAAGTGAAGATCAAAGCGGATTTATGCCGGGGAGATCTTGCTCAGATAACTTGTTCATAGTACAACAACTAGCAGAGAAAATGATAGCCGTCGGAAAGAAACTACATGTGGCTTTTATAGATCTTGAAAAAGCTTATGACATGGTCCCAAGAAAAAAACTGTGGCAGGCACTGGAATCTTTGAGCATTGACAAACATTTGCTGGCTGTAATTCAAGAAATGTACGAGAATAACACTGCTATTATCAAAGCGGGAAACAATTTTTCCCACCCAATACATGTCACAAAAGGTTTGCGGCAGGGCTGCAGCATGTCACCGCTCCTTTTCAACCTGTACATAGAGGTCGTACTAAAGAACTGGAAAAACCACTGTGGTGGAATGGGTGTACCTATCGACGAGGACGTCCTATTCTCATTAAATTTTGCCGAAGACCAGGTGGTGTTTGCACAGGACGCATTTGACATAGAATATATGATGAAGAAGCTATACAAAGAATATGAATCGTGGGGCCTTCATGTGAGTCTGAAGAAAACCGAGTACTTGGTGATAAACTCGGATGCTCGATTCCAAGTACTGATCAACGATGATGCGGAGGCCACACAAGTCGAAAAATTCAAATATCTGGGAGCCTTAGTCGATAAATCAGGAATAGGAGAAACTGAAATCAGACAAAGAATACACCAAAGTCGAAAAATAGTGGGTGCACTTAACTCTCTCTGGTGGGACAAAAACATTTCGAGTAGAAATAAAAAACGAATCGGGCAGGTTATGGTGGAGTCAGTCTTGTGCTACGGCTCTGAGATCTGGACTGTCAACGCAGACTTGAGGAGGAGGATCACAGCTGTTGAAATGGATTACCTCCGCAGAAGCGCTGGAATCTCCCGGACCGAAAGAAAGACCAACGACTTCGTTAGAGAAAAAATGGACGCAGGAGAGACAATAATGGAGCGCATAGAAAAAAGGGCGCTAAAATGGTTCGGACATGTTCTAAGGATGTCCGAACATAGGTGGCCAAAGAAAGTATACCAATGGAGGCCACCCAGGTAGA
Organism: Propylea japonica; assembly: GCA_013421045.1. Taxonomy (NCBI): domain Eukaryota; kingdom Metazoa; phylum Arthropoda; class Insecta; order Coleoptera; family Coccinellidae; genus Propylea; species Propylea japonica. The sequence goes on from CM024242.1 coordinate 27,904,715, forward strand.
AGAAAAAGAGGAAGACCCCGACGATCATGGAATGAGGGTGTGAGACGGACCATGGAGGATAGAGGTCTGGAGGAGGAAGAGGCTTTGGATCGGGACGTATGGAGAAGAAGAACGGGATTGCGGCTATAAAGCTGTGCTTATAGATGTTGATGTATTTATGTGTACATGTATCTATACCCGAATATATATATATATATAGTCCGTTTAAGAATTATTGACATCGAAGCATGCCATGAACGTCCAGTCGGGGCTTTATTTCTAGTTACTAAAAAGTCACTAAAAATTTCTGTGGGTTCATCAGAGTCAGAGAAGCGAAATAAATAAATATAACCTAGAAATATATTTAATACAATATTTTTATTTTCCAAAGCAACTTTTTGAGCTTGAGAATGTTCCTGATTCTCAAATACCATTAGGATTGTGTAAATCTCTATACCTACCAGAAGTATATAATTTCTGACACTGTATTGACAAATTTTCGTATTTACCATCAATTGCAGCTAAAGAGCGAGGAAACCAGAATAGGTATAGCCCCTAAGCTTATGAATATCATGAAAAATAAACAGTCATTTATTATTTCAGTCCAGTTCAATCAATGGGATTCAGGTTCTATTACTATATCGCTGCTTCAATAAATAAAACTATAAACTATCGAAGTACTCTAATGAGATGTCATTCATAATTCACCCATGAAGATTGAGACTCTATTGAAGATAATTAGGATAAATGTTCTTTTTCTCTGACAAACTTTCATAATTATAACTAAAAATGATTGTGTTCAACTCAAATTCAACTGAGGTAGCCAAACTGGTGAAACGAAACAGTAAGAACTTGTTGATATTCTGAAATGTGTGGCCAAATTCGTTAATTGGTTATACATAATAAGACAAAAACACTAATAAAAGAATCTATTCAGTGGGCATGTTAATTGTATAACTTTAATAAACTTATCACCGATTCTGTCTGTTTCAGTAAGAGGAATATTTCATTGGATAGCTAAAAAAAATAAACAGAGCTTGTTTGGCAAATTAAATGAAGTGAAAAAATGTGGACCACAAGATGTTATAATTTTTGTATGAAATTCATACTTGTTTCAGAATATACTATTGCACAGATTTAATAATGATTTCATTCATGTATATGCTTAGAATATTATGAATAGAGAAATGGTGAATATTTTGGCTTTTAATGGAAACGATTGTCAATTTAGCTTTATTTAGGTCTTGTCGGTATTATTTTAGATAAAAGTTGATTGAGTTCCTTTGAGTGTTTGGAATTCAGAGAAAGCAAAAGTTAAAGTTTTATCATAAAATCTTTATTTCAATCCTTACCATATTGGTAAGAAACACACTTATTCAACATTTCTTAAAACTGACAATTTACAGTGAAAAACTAAAATAAGCTTCTGTACAAAATTGAGAAAATTAATTCAGAACATTATTCCAAAATTTTATTGTTAATTGGAGACAGAAATATTATATGCAATCATAGATTAATTGAAAATAATTATTAAAAGTACAGTGGAATACTTATAATAGACTTATACATTTTACTATTTATTTACATATTAGAATTATCTTCTAAATGCAGTGCTCCAAAGCGAACATAACATGTAAAATAACTGTTACAGTAAACATTAAAATTGTATTAACAATTCAACTTTCTATAAAATCCAACAAAGGATTTAAGTATTCCTAAGTTGATCAATTATAGGAAACTTATGTTCTTGTAACCATTGCCGAATTACTTTTTTACGAGAAGCAGTCGTAGGTATTTTATCAACTCTGATTGAATGATATGGTGCATTATTCACACTTTGTATCAAATAACTGCAGAGAAGGTATTAATTGTTCAGTAATCCATTAATGAAATAGTTCCCCATTTATTGTCTTATGGTAATCCGTATTATTGATACCACTGTCAAGAATTAAATCACATCCAGGTAAAAATCTATCAAATTGTGTACCTCTCCTGCCTTCACCTATGAATATACTAGGCAAACCTTTAGGATTACTTTCTAATATCCACTGGCGGATTTGACTGCCACTTTCAAATATCCATGTTTCATCTAGATAAACAAATTTTTCATTTTCTCTCAAGTATTCAAGATATTCACCACAAAACCGTATATTCACGATATCTTTATGTTTATCAATAAGAATTTTCCTTCGATCAACTTTCTCATACTTGTAACCAATTTTTTTGATTATTCTATAAAGTGTTGACTTCAAATGATCGAAATCCAGGTGCTTTTTAGCCAGTTCAAAAATGATATCCAAAGTGAGATACTCGTTGTTTTTGATTTTAGAAAAAATAATGTCGTTTAATGTCTCTTTGAAGGTATAATCATGTGGAATAGCTTTCCTTCCAGTGCTAACTCTGGCTCTACCAACTTGCCTTCTACTTTTTTCTCCGAAATTCTAGGACAGTTCTAGGAGAAATCTGAAATTTTAAAACTCATTACTTAATCAGAAAACACATTGTACATGATCGTTTACCTGAAATGCCAGCACAATGCGTTTAATACTAGCAGAAATATCTGCTGAATCCCTAAAGAACTCGTAGTAACACCGATACACTGCCTGGCGTTCTCTTGCAGTAAGGTGAGAGGCACAGAACATATAATAAAGAGTGGTGAGAGGTATCTGGTTGTATTCCGGCCATTATCAATTCAGTAATCAAATCAAAGTAGATTTAAGAGATATTTAAATCCACTTGCCGATTAAATCAAGAATATTCACCAATAAATTCGAAATATCAACTCAAACTTCAAAAAGTCATAAGTCAGTGATATTTTCAACACCAACCTAAAATCGGCAAATCGAAATTTACTGAACGGGACCGATACCAACATATTTTCGATTTCCCACAGCCACCCGAGATGTCAATCATTCTTAAACGGACTATATATATATATAGATTTGATCTGAATTCAAATCAGAAGTCGTGTGCATAGTCATTTATCAACATGAGGGTACAAGTGTAACTTCGGTAAGGGCTACTCAGCACTCATCCTTAGCGCTCATTTCATATTGCATACTCCAATCATTCTTACGTGAGTGAAGGTCCTGTAGACTTGACAACTCCGATAAATGACGAATATGGTCGACTATACGCATTTCTTCAATTCCCGGGAATTTCCAATATTTTAATTTGAAGAGAAAAAATCGCAATAACATAATTGTTCCAAAAACTTGTATTAGATTACGTTCCTGTTATTTCCGGAATGGTGTATTTCTCATGGTGGCAAAATCACTAGGTATCTAATGGTGATCTTTTCGACTAATTTGAAACATTTAAGCCCTCGTATTGCAGGGAGTAGGGTAATAAAATTCAAATTTTGCTTTTTTTCAGTTAACTTAGTTCAACATGCATAATATATCTATTGTTCAGTTGAGAAAAAGTAACGAAAGTGACTTTTCCATAAATCATGGGAAAAATTGTTTCCAGTGAAAGAGAAAAATTTTTCATATGCTAATGTATTTTTTTTGTATACGGTTGTTGACACTGTCAAAACTTTTCTCTCTATTTCTTCGTCTGTTCACTATGCTCCGATAATGTTAACAATATAAAGGGTTTTTCAATAAGAATATCCCGCTATTTCGGTAGTATTTTCGGTCACGTTTGAAGCTATCATTTTTGGACATTTGAAAAGTAAAAACTACTCCATTAATTAAAATGGAGCGATACAGGCTTCAAGAACGCATTGAAATTATTAAAATTTGGCAGACAAGGTTCGTAAAACTCGAATATTTTTTGGTCGTCGTGAAGCACCTAGTCGGACCGCAATGAAGAAAATGGAAAAATTCGAGCTGTCAGGAAAAGTTGTTGATGTGAAGAATAAAACCCGTGCACGATGCCCAAGAACAGCCGAGAAAGTTGCTGCTGTAGCTGAAAGTTTTGAAAAAAACACAGGTTTGTCCATTCCTCGTCGGTCTTTAGAATTAGGCATTCACCAAACGTTATTACATCGTATTTTTCATAAAGATTTGGGTCTTAAGGCTTATATAGTTCAGTTAACCCAAGAACTCAAGCCGGCCGATCATCAACAACTTTGCTGATTGGGTCCTTGAAATGCATGAAAATGATCCGGAATTCCATCGAAAAGTCATCTTGAGTGATGAAGTCCATTTCCACCTCGATGGCTCCGTCAACAAGCAAAATTCGTATCTGGGGCTCGGAAAACCCAAGGGTTGAAGAGCCTCTTCAGCCTCGACGTGTGACTGTTTGGTTCGGTTCATGGTCCTTCGGAGTCATTGAACCTTACTTTTGCGAAAAGAGGCTGGATAAACAGTAAGGGTGAATGGATTGCGCTATCGAGAGATGATTAATGTTTTTTTTATGGCCGAAATTGGCTAATATTGATCTGGACAACGTTTACCTTCAGCTTGACGGCGACATGCCACACAAACAACGAAACCATTGATCTTTTGCAGGAAAAGTAGCCAGACCGTGTTATCTTTCGAAAAGTTGATCACAATTGGCCGCCGTTATCTTGTGATTTAACACCCTGCGACTTCTTTGGGGTCACGTGAAAGAAAAGGTCTGCGCGAATAGCCCAGCGTCGATTCAAGACCTCAAAGATGGAATTCGTGGTGAAATTCTCCACTATTGACGGCATAGATTCTTCTTTATAATGAAATAAAGATCCGATCATTTATATTGAAAAATGGCATTTTTCTCTGAATATCTAAATAAAATCTCTCATTGGAAAACCCTTTATATCCAATAAATATCCGAAAAGGCAAAAGGGAGCCTGTCAGAAAAATGAAAAAGGATAACTTCAATTTGAATATCCCTAGAGCTTCAGGTTTCATTTATAAATTCAAACTTCTCCTTCAAATCTTAAACCTACCCTGAAAAAAATAATATGAGTGCAAAATGTTGTGTGTATGGATCATAAACCATCGCAATTATTTCTGTTTGATAATATGATGCAAGTAATCATAACTCAGGATATATTCCTCGTTTCAATATTTCTAAATATCGTTGTTTATTCATAAAGATGATTCAAAAATACGAGTATGTTCACCGAATGTGCTATAAATAATACCTTATGTTATGATTCATTATTCAATATAATCCGAGACAACGGTACAACTGTTGACTGAATAATAAGATTAATGAGATCGCATGTTCTATTTCCCTCTGACTGACCCTCAATTTATATGCTTCCCTACACTCTTTACAGAAATTAATTAATCAAGCAAATCTAGTGTTTCGGCTGCTACCAGCTTTTGAGTAGTCGAATTAGTGTGGGCTTCAGAGAATGATTTAAATATTCATAATTGAATTCGAAGATTAGGTGTTACGTCATTAAATGGAACATTTGTGAATGAATCTTTGCATCCAAATGTATGATTCAAAGCGTTAGTCCGAGAACTCATGTTCGATTGTTTCGAATCTCAACTCGGCAGAAATTCATAACGATGTGGTTTCAGTTAACGAAATGTTATGTTGAAATATTGAATGAATAACATATCAAATGTTTCAGAGATTGGTGTACGAGTAGTCGCGAGATATGAACACTGTTTTGTGTCATAGGGGAACACCAACAAATAAGGCTTCACGAGAATGGAGAAGGCATAACAAAAGAGTTTTTAGGAAATTGCAAAGTCTTGAAAATTTCTCGGAACGTTCCACTAAAGAAGATTCCGAACAGTCGTAGGCTGCACCAGAGCTGTGCTGAAGTCTTGTGCTTAGTGCTCGTGAAAACACTCGAAACAATTTTGTGCTCGTAAGCACAGTGCTCGCGAGCACTAGAGTGAACCAGTGCTTAGTGCTTGGTGCTTCGCGAATTTTCTGAAACGGCTTAGTGCTTAGTAATTCTAAAAAGTGCTCTTAAGCATCGCAATGCTCCCGAGCACTTTCAGAAATTACCAAGCACTAAGTCCTTTATGGACTTGTCGGAACATGAAAATGACGGACTTTCGCCTGATTGGAATAGACAAAGAATCAAAATATTTATCTTTTTTCGTTCAACCTTTATGGATATCTAAGTTGTTAAGTTTTTCCTTCATTATAACTCTGGTGTTAAAAAACGATCTCGCTGTATGTTATGGAATGGAACAAGTCTTTATTTTTCCATTATTTCGACACAATGAACAAATTGTTATGTTGTATGGCGTAATTTTTTTGGGAAATTCTATAGAGCAATGCGACCTTTTCTTGATATACGATGTAAGTTTGTATAATTATGCTTTCAAGTTCTTTATTGGTGAATTTTCAAGTTACAGTCTGTTCACTTAATAAATGACATAAAGAGCTCAAAAAATGTTTTTTCATTGCAAACAGCATTTGTTTTTTAGCTTCGCCACAAAAAAATTTCCATCTTATTTGTTGCCAAGATGTCATTGTCTTTCTTCAACTTTATGAATTTTATTTTCTGTTTCGAGACCACATGCTATTCTTACAATTTTTTTAAATGACGTCATGGTAACTTTATGTTTGTCTGTGAATGACAATGTTGGACTTGCTGAAAAACAAACTATTTTCAATTTCAATTTGACCAGTTCAAAACACGATAACACTCAAAAGAAAACATCAAGACATTAAAATCAACATTTCAAACTTTTTGATGGAAAATACAAAGGTTCATTTTGAAAAGTGCTAAGTGCTCGGTGCTCGTGTAAACGAATTATTCTCCAAAAGTGCTTATTAATCGCGAGCATTCCAAAAAAATAAGGGCTTAGTGCTCGAGATTCCGGTGCACTTTTCAATAGGGCTTAGTGCTTTGTGCTCGAAGCACATTTCTTCAGTGCTCCGCACAGCTCTGGGCTGCACCTACTCACGGGGTTTATCACGGTCACTCCTGCCTCAGGAAACAGTTGATGAGACTGGATGTAGAAGTAGGGAATTGAAAAAAAACTATGGAGAGGAGAAAACTCTGAAAAATTTTGTGACAGAACGTCTGACTATCGGTTTTTAAACAAGGGAGTACTTGGGTAAGAAAATCATCACTTGAGTTCTTGAGGTTGATCAGCAGTCTGGAACTAGCCAACGAGCTATAGCGCAAGTAGGTACATTAAAAAGCTTAAGTTATGGGTGAACAATAGACACTCTTTTGATCGAATCTTGAATTATTTTCAATGTACGAATCGCTGTTCGATCTGTATATATTTGATAAGATACCGATCGAAACTTTTCAATAAAAACGCGATAATAAGGAAAAATGTTTTTTTTACTTACGAATTCGAGTCAGAAATTATAACACTCCATGAAGCTTTTCTTCCCAACTTGTGGTCTGAACAAATTGATGGTTATACTTACCTGTAAGAAAAAATATATTAGCACAATATAATTGTTTGTATGAACATATTTTAATCAGAATGATCCGGATCAAACATCAGCAGTCATAATTCGACTCATATCACAAAGATTACAGGTGAATGTAAATTTCATATGAATTTATTTCCATGAATGATACAGGTTTTTCATTTCAGCACCTGATGTTCGGAAAACTGAATAAATAACAGACTTTTTCGAATCATTCAGATATCCATTCTCCTCTATTTCACTAGTGATTCATAAGCGGGCCATGTTTCGAGTGAAGTAAAGGAGATGGAATATCTGAATGAATCGAAAGAGTCTGTGACCTGTTCAGTTTTATTGCCATTGTTTTTGATTGCATGAAGAAATTATTGACGAAAGTATCTTCTTGAAAAGCTTACGAAACCAATGAATGAGACACAAAAATAAAAAAATTGTGTTTACAATATTTCCTGTATATGTGAAAAATCTTACACAGGAGAGACATCAAGACCTTCAGAGATAAGAAAACGGGAACATAAGAACAACATCAAAAACAGAGACATTGCAAGATCACAAATCGCTGATCATGTATGTTTAAATAGTGGAGATCATAATATGATAAACTGGAACAACACAAAGATCCTAATGACGGAACCTGATAATTATAAAAGGAAAATTGAGGAATCTACATGTACATTTGTTAGATGAAGTAAATAATTTGGTCAATTGTTCTGTTGGAATAGATCGTATTTGGATTGATTTATTGCAGAAAGAAATGACATCAAGAATGTTCAAAATTAAATAAATCAACATCTCTATACAGGGTGAGTCTTTGACTTGTACATATATTTTAACCGTAGATTCCTGAGGTCAAAAGAAACACTTTTTTCCTCTACCATTTTTTCCGATTCGGCCTGGTTAAAAAGATACAGGCTGTTGAAAATCCATGAAAAGCATACATTTTTAGTAATATCTCACAAACGATTCCTTCAAATGAAATGATTTTTGAAACATAGTTTTTCATGACTATGATTAGTCTTTCTCGACTATAAAATTCCGAGTACTTCGATGTTGAAAGAAACAAAAATCTTAGAAATTCGAAAAATTGGGTACTTTGGCTGAATGCAACTCTGTCGAAAATATTCACAGAATTCAATTTTCCCAATGTGGTCACTTTGACAAATTTCAAGAATAATTAGAGAATTTGTTATCTGGAATGATGAATGGTAAGAGAACTAGCGGATTTTCTTAAAAATGGGGTTACAATGAATAAGCTCACCTCTATACTTCTTCAGTGTAAATCCTTATCTATTCAAGCAAATTTCCACACCACTTTCGAAGTACCTTTTGCAATTTTGTTTCGTTGAGCTTTGACATACGTTGATCCAAATTTACATTACGTTAGAATACGTTCATTTCTCATTTATTCATCATATTTATTACTATTAAATTAAACTTAATAAGTAATTATTATTCATGAAGTCGTATGATTTTGAAAAACAAACTAACCACAGAACACCGATGTCAAAGAATCTAGTGTCACGTCTGTGACTCTCACCATGCGGACCATAGAGAAAAGTTTGTTCTATGATGCGGACACCCCTTGAAATTCAATCGCCCCAATTGGTGTTTATGAACCTGAAATGTCATGCGTGTTATGGTTGAGTTGTTGTTTAAACTCTTGCACGGAAGATTTCAAGAGATATTGGAAATGAATGCTATAGCTAGAATAGGTGGTTTAATAGTTAAACCGAAATCAAAAATGAAGTATACATCAAGAAGAGATTATTCTGCTTTTCATCACCATCAAAATTTTGGATGAATCAATCATTGCACTAGAAAATATACAACTGGTATTGAAAAAGTGAGTTTATATTTCTTTCTTACAGCAGCTTATTTGAAAATTTCGAATGGTATATCTACTCGTTTCTTTGATACAATAGCTTATTTCAAAGGTTTGCATGCTATATCTCGTACTTTCAAAAATTCAGTGGTTAGTTTACCAGTGGCGGCATAGCTCATTCTGAAAATAAAAAAGGGCCATATCTTCTTATTTAGGCCGAATCGGAAAAAATGGTAGAGGAAAAAAGTGTTTCTTTTGACCTCAGGAATCTACGGTTAAAATATATGTACAAGTCTAAGACTCACCCTGTATATTGACAACTTTCAATATCAATCAGATTGCAAATGAAAAATCACACAATTCTGAAGATTTTACGAGTTTGTCTGATATAGACACCGAAACGTTACATTATCCTTTTAATTTATTTCCTTTTTCAGTTTTACGGTTTGGCAACAGGTTTTTCAAGATAAATTTGCTCCTGACAAATAAGTGCAAAGATTCTTGCATCAGGAGCACTTCACCTTGATTAATTTTTTTAAATTATTTCTGTTTCAGAGACTGGGAGTGAAAACCTATAAAGTTTTCAAGAAAAGGAAAGTTTTTCCCCACATTTGTACACTTATTGCGAGTTATTCTGAATTCACCAATAAAGATTTTTATGAGCAGTTCAGGTGTAGGTAGCTATTTGTATACCTCGGGTTATCAGAAATTTTTGTTAATACTTATTCGCAAGAAATGAGGACCATCTCCTTAGCTTCGAAAAATATGTCGCGATTAGTTGGAGTCAAGTCGTTTCTATAAAATTAATTATTTTCGATAAAGAAGTAGAAAAAAAGTTGAAAAATCGCCACATCTTTGTAACCATAGATTTTCGGACTATGAGTCACTAGACGGATTTTGCTGCAGAAAACGTCTAGTATATCCACTTCGAAGGATCACGTCGAACTACTAAACACCTTGTATAAAACAGATAACTCAAGGAATGCTTCAGTAAGTTATCCATGAGCTGCATTTCAAGAATCACTCTTAATTATATCATCAGTAGTTTATCCAACCAGAATGACCTTCTACCATGTCTACAGTTTGCCAACATTTGCTTCGTTTTCTGAATGGTAGGTACAACCAATAAAGCTTCGAACTCATCATCGAGCATCAGTCAAGTAATCTTGTGTATACAAGAGGAAATTGTGTAGTTTCCCGATGGTAAAATTATCAAACAAACATTTAGTCATCAGGCAGTGGTTCACAGATGTTGCGGATCTTCTCCTACGATTTTCCGTTCAAGCTATTCGGTGCAGCAAATGTGGCAATCCATTGTTGGAAGTATTACAAGATTATCTAGGAGTTTGCGGTATATCCGGGGTTAATAATATTCATGCCCCGTCGTGGTGAGTTAGCGAACACCATCACGGTTTCTCATTTTTATTGGAAACATTTTAGTATCTCTGAGTGGAATCGCATGACTCGTAAGTTGCGAACTATTTTTGTTTTTCATGTTATAATGAATGATAACATGAAAATACTTTTATTTGTTTCTCATTTGTAAACGTCAGTTTCCAAAAACACAATATCAATCAAGGAAGTTTATTTTATCAAGTCACTAACTTGTAAAACTGGCAGTTAACTTGTAAAATTTTTACAAGTTAGTAGTATTATTCACATTGAAAGTTGTCAAGTACTTGCTTCTAATTTAATTTATTCTCCTAATCTCAGAGTTCCTGGAACAAATGTATTTCTCAATAAACGTTCTCAAACTATTCAAAAACGATATTCGTACCTTGTTTTATTCGTATCTATTCGCTTTCCTTTTCACGTACTTGCTTCTAATTTCATTTATCCTTCTAATTTTATCGTTCCTGGAACAAATATTTTTAGTAATAGACGTTATAAAAGTATTAAAAAACGATATTCATACCTTGTTTCATTTGGATCTGGTGCCGTATTCTCGACAAGTGATATTCGAAAACGTATACGAACTTCATTGCGCGAGTCCCTCTTTTACCTGCAAAAATGCACACCGCGCAATGAAGTTCGTATACGTTTTCGAATATCACTTGTTGAGAATACGTCACCAGGGGCCTGTAACACAAACCTTACAAGTGTAACAAGTCTACAAGTTACAAGTAATTTGCCTGTAACTACAAGTCCAACCCAATTCGATGTCACAATGCGAATGACTACAATTGTAGAAATTAAATAATTTTGTACATGTGTAGCTACACATATAATGCAAATATCATAGAATTAATTATTATTTGATTCCTACTATATGACATGACTTGTCAATATAAGTTGTATTGCGGCTCTTCTGTTTGCATTATGTCTTCAAAACAAATTGTTTTCGAACGTAAAATGCAATTTTTAATTAAGATAAGAGAAAATAGACACATATTTTTCGGAGCTTTCTCGGATGAACTGAGAAAGCAAGATAAAGTAGAAAAGTGGAAAGAAATGGCCAATTTGGCTCAAAGTAATTGTTAAGTACCAGCGGATAAAGATTGGACTTATGTAAAGGATACATTAGATATGGCAGAATTTGAAGAGAATTGCTATGGTCAGCAAAACTTGGAACTTGCAAGATTATTGTTATCGACATATGGTACATATTTATAGATTAAAATTGATAATGCGAAGAAAACTGGCTCTGGTGGAATGGGGAATCTAACGGAAGTGGAAAAAATTGTACTGGAAATAATTGGGAAAGACTCTCCTGTAATATGCGGTCTTGGAGTAGCCGAGTCTTTCGAAAAACTCAAGCAACCAAGCCGGTAAACTGACGTGGAGAATAATAATGCTGAAGATATTGCCAATAAAAGTGAACTAATCAGTGCTCACGAAACCCCATCTATTCCAAAGCAATTCAATGGTACCTAATTCTTTTCGAAGCAAAATAATAATAGAAAAATGCATTTTTATACAGGAAAAAGAAAGCGAGATAGAGTCAATAATTCCGATTCGGAAAAAGTTGCTCAGATAAAACAAGAAGAGCTTGCTTTGCAAGTAGAATATCTAAGGTTGAAGAACCATAAAACTGAACTGGAAATTGTAAAATTAGAACAAGAGCTCCAACTGCCCATGTCAGAGTTCACGGCATCGTTACCACAATATAAAGAAGATGAAAATGGCTGCTGCTTTTTCAATTTGTGATAGTAGTTGGGTACAATCCCTTCATAAGGAACATATAATTACTCAGTTGTGATTTTTTGTTAATTTTTGCAAATACATTAAAATGTGTTGTATCTACCTAGAGTTGGAGATATGTAAAACATTATCTACACTTGTAGAAAATTCCGTGACACGATTATACAAGTGTGAACTTTATGTTACAGAAAAAGTTTACATATGTAGAGATTTTGACGTAATTACTACTCCGTACTTGTAATTACAAGATGGTTTGTGTTATGAAACAGTTACAAGTGTAGAATATATTCTTACAATTGTAGGACTTGTAGTGCTTGTGTTACAGGCCCCTGGTCTTTTTCGTCAGAAATTAGCAAATATTCTCGAAGGACTTCCCTCTCGTGAAACCACTGACAGTTGTCATAATTTTCCGATGTCATAAATAATCATAAATAGCTTACGACATTTGCGACAAATTATTGAGATTTTTTTGGAATTTATCTAACCTTTTTACAAATGAGAAACAAATAAAATATAAAACAATACACGCAAGGTAACGTATTTTACTGGCTCAAGGAGGTAACTGACTCGCCTGCGGCTCGTCAATTATATCCTCCATTCGCCAGTAAAAACCCTCTTACCTTGCTAGTAATGTTATATACTATTCGCGCCGACCCCGAAATAAAAGGTGATTTTGATGTGTACGAAATCGATCATTAATGACCCATTTTAATGCTCAATTTTGTCAAAACTCTACTGAAACATAGATACATAGAAATTTCACTATGACAAATGTATGTCTTGTGCAAAATGAAAAGGTATTTCAATCTAGAATTCACACGCAATTCATACTTAGATCGACGGAAAAATCTTGTAGTCAACTCGGTTTTTAATCGAGCGACTAATGGTCTCGAACTATTAAAGCGTTCGCTCCGCTCACGCTTTAAAATATCTTGACCATTAGTCGCTGTCTTAATAATCTAGTTGATTGAATAATTATTTTACTGTGTTTTAATTCGAAATGGGTATGTGTATGTTGGGTTGCCTACAAACTGAACATCTCATTATCTTTCTCATTTTTATTGGAAACATTTTCGTATCTCTGAGTGGAATCGCATGACTCGTAAAGTTGCAAACTATTTTTGTTTATGTTATAATGAATGATAAAATGAAAATACTTTTTTACTGTGTTTTAATTCGAAATAGGTATGTGTATGTTGGGTTTCCTACAAACTGAACATCTCATTTTCTTCTATAATTGTTTAAGGAGGTTTACTTGAACAATGATTCTATTTATGAATGAAAAAATCATTGTTGAACGTACGGCAGACACTCGGTCACAAAAAGTTCTTGTGAATTTCGTGGTGGATTATTTCGATGGAACACGGCTCTGGATAATCTCATATATCCTCTAAGGGGACTGCGCATTTGGAGCTTTCGTTTTGGACATATTTCGAAAACTAGTATATTATATTATAAGGATTAAAAGTGCATCTTTTTTTTACGAGCAATATTTGCAGTTGCGAGGCGTAGCCGAGCGAATGCAAAATTGCTAGTTAAAATAGGTACTTTTAGTCCGAATAATATATACTATTTTTTCTCCAACCAAGTCAAAATTACAATAAAATTGGTTTCAGTGAAAAATCGTTCAAAATTTGGTTATGAATTTGAACACAGAATCATGACAGTGATCGTCAAGTAGACTTCAAATGTATTTACTTTTAATCCAAGGATTAAAAGTAGCGTTTTTAATCTTAGGATTAAAAGTGTTGCTAAGTAACGAGTGAATTTTTGTACGGTAAGGAAATTTATGACTTTTGCACCTGAAAATAGTACAAAAATGTCAACATTTTTTGATGGTTGGAGAAAATAAGAATTTTTTGGAGTTGAAAATTCAATTTTTTGCATGTGTCAACTGCGATTACTTCCACTATATGGAGCGCATTGAGATTATTGATACTCCAGATTGTTCATTGTATGATTTGATCAGAACAACTTTCCATTTGGAGCTTTTGTTTCTGAGATATTTCGAGAACAAGAATTTTTCGGACATAAAATTTCAATTTCTTCCATGCGTCAACTGCAATCACTTTCCCTATATGAGGCGCATTGAAATGATTGATACTTCAGATTGTTCGCAACTTGATTATGTGAAATTCGATTAGAAAAAATTTCCATGTGGAGCCTTCGTTTTTGGGATAGTTCGAAAACAAGAATTTTTCGGAAATTACAATTTTTTTCATGTGTCAATTGCGATTACTTCCGCTATATGGGGCGTCTTGAAATGATGGATTCTTCAGACTATTCGCCACTTAATTATGTATAATTTGATCGGAAAACTTTCTATTTGGAGCTTTCGTTATTGAGATACTTGCATTTCGAAAAAAGACATTTTTCGGACCTGCAAATTTTAATTTTTTTCATGTGTCAACTATAATCACTTCTTGATAGTCGAAATTGATTCCTCACATAACCCTTGGTGAAACATGATAAATTGAATAATAAAAAGAAGATAAAAAACACTTGACCCGAAACACGCGTGTCAACGAATATTTTATTTTAATAAAAATTGTGAAACTTCGTCAAGTGTTTTTTATCTTCTTTTTATTATTCAATATAATCGCTTCCGCTTTATAAGGCGCATTTAAATTATCGATACTTCAGATAGATCGTCTCTCAATTTTGTACAATTCGGTCAGAAAGACTTTTCATTCGGAGCATTCGTTATCGAGATATTTCGAAAATAAGAATTTTTCGGACCTGAAAATTTAAATTTTTTCCTTGTGTCAACGGAATTTACTTACCCTATATGGGGCGCATTGAATTGATTGATACTACAGATTGTTCGTCACTTCAGAATGAAAGTCATTCCCTGGACCTTCTCAACGAAATAACTGCAAGATTGTTGAATGAAAATCAAATCAAGGAACTCCTTGATCGTAAACGAAAATAAACTCGATGAACGTTAACAGGTAATTCAGTTTACGAATCTAGCTGGCTCAATTACCCCCAATCATCGAGTAATTAGGCATGAGGATGCGAGTGGTTGGCCCCGGGCACTGTGGTCGCGGGTAAACCTAATAACAAACCGGCTGTAATGAGATAGAGGCACTTGACTGCCTCCAGAGTGGTTAAACTCCAATCCGCTCAGACGCTGGCGATGTCGACACTCGCCACGACGACGAGGGCGCCCAGAAGAGTAAGATTAAAATCTAGAGGATTAATGAGGATGATAACGATAACACTCGATAAGTTGCTCCTCTGTTGGCTCAGTTATTTCTGTTTAAGGGACAAATACACTCACATTCTAAAGTTTTGCACTCTGCCTTCTGTAGAGAACATAATTATCAAGAGTTATTATTGTTACTGACAACAAAAAAAAACCTGTTGACAACCAGGTGTTCAAAATATCGATTTTGTCAAATGTGTGCCTTCCTGCGGATCAGTACTTTTTTATTTTGTTTACAGGTTAGTTCAAAAAGTATATTTTTCGGCAACCGTCCGGGAAGTACCCACTTTCCGGACGCTTTTTCTTTGAGAAAGAAGCCTTTCCCGGCCTAGTCCGGGAAGTACGTACTTCCCGGACGGTTGCCGAAAAAAGTCTTTTTTTCACTGCTGATAACTAAAATTAGAACAACATAAAAATAATGAATATTTTAATTACAACTAATTAATAAGAATTAGAATGTTTCTGTTAATATGTGATATTTTCTGTTCTGTTTAATTTAAATAAGAATTAAAATATATAAAAAAGAAATGTGTCGTCTCATTGATTTGTTATTCTAGACGGTTGCCGAAAAAATATTGTACTCAACACGCCCGAAAATGGTTTTTTTGGACTCATAGACTTCTAGGACTCGCTTGCGCTCGTCCTAGAATTTTGTCTATTCGTCCAAAAAAACCCTATTTTCCGGACTTGTTACGTAAATTACTATTTTGTCATTTTAACATAAGTTTTTCACACGTTTTTTTTCATTATTCCGGAATTGAATTCGATATTTAGGGTGAAATACCACTATTTAAATCTATGGGAAATGATTACCCTTCAATAGGGTCCTGTAGCGGTCTTAGAAGAACAGAAGATTCGAAAAATCATCTCTTGGAATGCCAGACATGGTTTAAAGCACCCTCTTGGCCCAAGAGCATGAATAAGGTATTTTGTATCTGAATAGTGAAGGTATTCAATCGACTAGTTTTAAGTTTCAATTTCGCTTTATTTAATTCAACGAGAATGATAAGATCACCAAAATGGTTTTTTGGGATTGCAAAAACTCCCTTCTATGAGGAAAACCTCAATGTATATGAATTCGTAACATGAGTCCACATCCCATATTATTATTGATCTTATGTCATTTTGACATAAGTTTGTCACACGTTTTTTATCATTATTCCGAAATTGAATTCGATATTTAGGATGAAATACCACTATTTAAATCTGATGATTACCCTTCAGTAGGGTCCTGTGGCAGTCTTAGAAACAGAAGATTCGAAAATTATCACTTGGAACGCCAGACCTGGTTTAAAACATCCTCCTGGCCCAAGAGCAAGAATTACGTATTTTGTATCTGAATATTGAAAGTATTTATTCGAATAGTTTTAAGTTTCAATTTTGTAAAAACGGCGAGACAGGTTTTTTTTTCTACTAAGGTTTTTCCCTGTGCTCTGGTATCATACGCCAGAATAGTATGGTACACCGTTTTGCACCAACCTCAGCTAGGGACTGTTTTGTTCCATGTATTGTATTTTGTTAGCTCTCAATTCAAAAGAAGAAGCGAGTTGTCTGAGTTACAATTCGTAGAAGAGTTCCAGCATCGAGATTGCAGTCTCAGAAGACCTCTACGAGTTTGGGTTAATAAGTGAAGACTATCGCGTTAGAGTTTGGAGGGAACCAGGAGGATGTAGAAAAAGAACTGACAGAGCTATTCAAGTTGCTATTTTTCTCGGTAGCACTACTAATTCACATACCCGGGACGATAACTGGAGCATATTACCTAGAAAATATTTTTTCCGCCGACCTCGAAATGAAAGGTGATTTTAATGTGTACAAAATTGAGCATTAATGACCCATTTGAATGCTCAATTTCTTATTCATTTTAATGTGCAATCACAAAGTATTCAGAAGCACTACGAGAAATGTCAAAACTCTACTAGAACATAGAAACATAGAAATTCCACATTGTCAAATGCATGTCTTGTGCAAAATGAAAATGAGTTTCAATCAAGAATTTATAAACAATTCATATTGAAATCGTCGGAAAAATCTTGTAATCAACTCGGTTATTAATCGAGCGACTAATGGTCTCGAACTATTAACGCGTTCGCTCCGCTCACGCATTAAAATATCTTGACCACTAGTCGCTGTCTTTAATAACCTAGTTGATTAAATAACTATAAATCTTCTAATTATACCCATTAGTAATTATTAAGGACTTGATTTATATTTATGGACGATAATGGCAGGCCATATGGCACTATAGGTTTTCAAGAAATCCTGAAAAACCAAAACATTATCCGATTAGAATGGCCCAATGTCTCCTAACATGAATTACATAGAGCAATTATATGCTCCCAGTCTCCGAAACGGAAATAATTAAAACAAATTTAATTGAGAAGAAGAGCTCCTGCGAGAGAGCAAAATGGTCTTGAAAAATAGTTGCCTAAACTGAAAAGGGAAATAAATTAAAAGGATAATGTAACCTTCTTCAGATAAACTCGTAAAATCTTCAGAATTGTGTTTTTTCATTTGCAATCAGATTGACATTGAAAGTTGTCAATATGTAGAGATGTTGATTTATTTAATTATGAAATTTCCTGATGTCATTTTTTTCTTCAATAAATCAATCCAAATACGATCCATTTCAACAGAACAATTGGTGAAATTCATCTAACAAAATACATGTGAATTCCTTAATTTTCCTTTTATAATTATCAGGTTCCGTCACTAGGATCTTTGTGTTGTTCCAGATTATCTTAATTAAATTTTTTCACTTATTTCTGTTTCAGAGACTGGGAGAGTTAAACTTGAAAAGTTTTTAAGAAATTCAGTTTTTGTCTTCGAAATTTTTTCTCCCTAATTTATATTCGTTGTTTGAACTTCAGAATTCTATAGCATCATTTATTGGGACTGCAAGACAGTTTTGGCTTAGTGTGGTTAAGTAGACAGTGTTTGTTTGTTGATTTTCATTGATTAATTCTTAAATATCTAATAATTTCGAAAAAATCGTCATATTTCACAAATGTGAATATGAAACTCTTTCAATCCAGCTCCCTGTAAGAATTCAATCAGGTCTCTAATTGGTTCTGATAACTCCACCGTGCATCATCTTGAACGGAGTTCTGAATTTAATGCCCAGAGATAACGATATTTCGCAGATCCCTCCTAGCGTGTGAAGTAATGTATGTAACCTATGAAGTATGTATATTACATAACAGGCAAGTTGGCGTAGCATAATTTTGGAGTGCTGAGTCGGGCCAAGTCCCTCATAAATCAGAAATGCCTCTACTGATGCTAATTTCCAAGTCTTTCATAGTTGCGAGACGTGCATGAGCAACTCAAATTGGCTAGATTGTTAATGTAATAATTCAACGATCTAATTAATCCACTATGCACTTTTGGGTCTTCATTTTAGAAAATTAAATACATCAGTATATAATTCTTTGTGCAATAACGCAAAATTTTCTGATCTCAGAATATCTAGATCGTAGATTATTGAAAAGTTTACATTGAACTACGACATTTAGATTTATTGCGTCCTCCTTCAGAGTTGTTTTCTGCAACTTGGCTGTACAGCGCGCCCTTCAGTTCCAGAGCCAATATGAACTCTAATACCTGAGAGGGCTTCAAAAGGAGACTAGATTTGCGCTTCTCCCATAATTCTCTTGTCCAAGACATTCTTTGCGTTTACAATGCACTAAGTGAACCAGAGTTTCCTCCTCCTCCTTATCACGTAAGTTTCTGCAAGGCCAATTCTCATCATATGCTTTCCAAGGCGACAAATTTTCTGTTAGGAAGCCAACGAGGAGGCGTAAATGAATCTTACTGACATCCAGGTATACTTCTTTGACCTTACAGTCTTGAAAGAACTTCTTAGAATGATCAATTTCCGGAGATTGCTTCAGAGTATTTCTTTATCGGATTCTTACTTTTTCAGAAACTATTTCTTATAGATGCCTTTGCCTATGCTTCAGAAAGGTTCTGGGCCCTGAGTGTGCTCCCTTTCTGGCTAGTGTATTAACCTTTTCGTTTTCTTTGATTCCCGAGTAACCCGGAACCCAGACCAAAGAGACTTTGTTGTTCTTGATGACTACTTGCACGTATTTCTCCCTGAAAACATTCGCATGGGAGCATTACGATAGTGTATGTACCTACACTTGATTCTTGGCCCGTACACTTACTCCATTGCCGGCACCTATCGTGATTTTAGAACCAACTGTATAGGGGAGAGCGGGGCATAGTGGGCTAGCGGGGCAAAGCGGAATTTCCTCATTACAGCCAAACGAATTTTTGAGCACCGTTTCAAATAGCTCGATTTCATTGATAATCGATCAGCACGTGGTCTTCATATGCTAAACACGCCACTTCTAAAGTATTTTAGTCAGTATGACTGAAAAACTGCAACGAGTGAGTTTGTTAATGAAATCTTCAGTATTGAACTTCAGTTTTTACGAAATCCTGAGCTCGACTAATTGTGTTTTATATTTCTTTTTATGGATATTCCATATAGAATCAATTATTGAAAATTCAAGAGAGATTGCGAAAAAGTTAAATATTTTCAGTTCATGTTTAGTACTTGAAGTCACATTGGGGCATAGTGGGATACATTGAAAGGGGCAAAGTGGGGTATTGTTTGAACGGTACCCCTCTTCGCCCCTTTTTGAAATACCTCAAATATTAATTTCCTTCACTAACTAAAGTAACTTATTATCACTAAATATGGTTCAAACGTATAAAAGGACTACAGAACAGCATTTCTGGTCAATGGAAGCAATGAAAAAGCGCTTCAAAATGTTGTGTCGGGAGAAATGGACAACAAAAAAAAAGAGTCAACTTAAACAACACTGAAGAAAAAATAAGAAGGCCCTAAGCATGTATCGGGTGTCCCGAATTCGTTGTCTAGTGAGGGGATCTCAGAAACCCTTGGAGCTAGAAGGAAATGAATGGCACATTTTCGGGCTCGATTTTTGAGAGATTTAATTTGGTGAAAACCGTAACCTTGTAAGTTCAACCGTTTTCGAGATATTAGCGAAAAGTGGAAAATGGCGTGAAATGAAAAGTTCTTATAACTTCTTCATTACTGGCGCTATGAACATGAAACGAAAACATTATACAGGCACTTTTTCTCGTAGAATTCTTTGATGTAATCAAATTTTTTTTATTGCGTTTTTTTTCGAAGTAATAATACAAACTTGTGTTTTTTTAAATGTGAACCATAAGCATTTGAATATCAGATTGAACCTTTTTTTTTCCCCTTTTCAAATATATATTACTTAATATATAAATTTCTTGTTAAACTGTAAAAAACATCAAAAGTTTGATTTTCACACGAAAATCAAATGGTTGTCTAAATATAATAATCTGTGAACATCAAATGATTAATAGATAAGAACAGATAACAAATTTTTCATAAATATTGTGCGAAGTGAAGTCCATTTTGGTCAATGCAAAGCTCCCACCTCACAATGTCAGAAAGAAGGTGTGAGCTTTGCATTGACCAAAATGGACTTTTTGGACTTTTTGGATTTGTTATCTGTTCTTATCTATTAATCATTTGATGTTCACAGATTATCATATTTAGACAACCATTTGATTTTTCGTGTGAAAATAAAACTTTTGATGTTTTTTACAGTTCAATAAGAAATTTATATATTAGGTAAGTAATATATTTTGAAAAGGAAAAAAAAAGACGGTTCAATCTGATATTCAAATGCTTATGTTTCACATTTAAAAAAACACAAGTTTGTATTATAACTTCGAAAAAAAACGCAATAAAAAAAATTTGATTACATCAAAGAATTCTACGAAAAAAAGTGCCTGTATAATGTTTTCGTTTCATATTCATAGCGCCAGTAATGAAGAAGTTATGAGAACTTTTCATTTCACGCCATTTTCCACTTTTCGCTAATATCTCGAAAACGGTTGAACTTACAAGGTAACGGTTTTCACCAAATTAAATCTCTCAAAAATCGAGCCCGAAAATGTGCCATTCATTTCCTTCTAGCTCCAAGGGTTTCTGAGATCCCTTCACTAGACAACGAATTCGGGACACCCGATACATTTGAGCGCTCGTTCATTGGTGGAACAATGAAGCTATTACCTCAAAATTTTGTATTGGACTTGAGATTGATACTAAATATGTAAATGCAAAATCTCAGAACGATCGGAATGATATTTTGGAAATTATTCAAAACTGAAATATGTTAAAATTTGGGCACACCTCTCTTGTGCGGGGAAGATGATCTCGATGACGAAAGCACTAATATATGTATGATGTGTGCTGATGAATTAATATTATCATTATTTTCATTTCGTTAGGTTGATGTTTTTGTTCTTGTATGAATATGTATGTTTATAAGATTATAATGATAATATATAGGCCAAACATTCGTATTCTACTTTTTTCGTGTTAGTAATGACTATTAAGTTAAATATTTAAACCTCATATTTCGTTTATTTCTCGTGAAAAGTGAGAGAAAAATATGTATAGTCATTCGTAATTAGTTAAACACTGATTTTGACTGAAAATTTGCTGTTTAATCACGAATATATTTTTTGTACGTACACTTAAGTGTTAGGTAACCCACTTTGCCCCGCTCTCCTACCACTACCTACCATTTGACGGTATTTACTCTGAAGTTTTGGGCATTGAATTAATTTTTCCTTTTTCCATGGCATCGAGTTGAAATTCTTTTCGATGCCAACTAATTTGATCATAACATCACTAGATAAGTTCGCTGATGAGATATAGTTGGTCAGAGAAGACCAGGCTCCAAAAGTTTAACAACATATGAGAGACTAGCAGACCCAACAGACGTTGTTCTGTATACACAAAAATTCATTCCATTCGATCGAGCCGTTTAGTTGCAGAGTAGATGAATAACCTGAATAACGACTTCAGCGCCATCTGTTGATCTGATTTGTGGTCATAAACATACGGGCATAGGCAATCCAAAATACATTCATACAAAACATCCCTCACACTTCGGTACCTTCTCCTACCCGCCGAGTGCCTACCTCGGAGACATTTTGGTGCGATTTCATCTTCAACCTGCCATATCTTTTGATGTATTCATCATAATTGAATGATGTAAAAGGCAATTTCGTTCTAAATTAAATACTGGGTATGAACGACGTATTTAATTGGATAAGGATCAATAGCGTATTCATAAAAAATACTCCCAAATAATGCATAATTTTGAGAAACATTCGGATACCTTTAAAAGGTTATACCGAGTAAACCTTGAAAGATAGATATATGCTATCGCGGACTTTTTTGTAGAACTATTGAAGAGGTACATTTCCGTCATACATTGTTTCCATGTACGTCTTACGGTTTTTGCAGCGCACCTGAAAATAGCTGATCATGGCTGATTTTGGTACTCATATATTATATATATATTATTATTGAAGTTATAGTAGGTTTCCTCAATTTTCTCGGTTAAAAAGTATAGCCTATGTTACTCAGGGATAGTGTAGCATTCTAAGGGTGAAATAATTATTGAAATCTCTAGTAGCTTATGAGTTGACTCGTATCAAACACACAAACATACAAATCTTACTTAAGATATAGATCAGTTCTCTACAAACGCCCTATTGACCACTTTTTTCTATAACCTATCGTTTTGAAAATATCTCGAATAAACTTGGGAGGAGATGGAAAATTACATTTTTTCATCTTCTAATGAAAATAAATCGGTCTGTACTCATTCGATCAGGACGATTGATACCTTATTTTATAGGTTAATTAATTCTCTACAAACGCCCTATTGACCACTTTTTTCTAAAACCTACCGTTTTGAGCAGAATCCGTACCAACTTAAGACACCGGGATCTGAATAAGAAGATCAGTTTTCAGAATATGAAGAAAAAAATGGACAAAAAACTTTCCAAATTCACGAATTATAAATGACATTCATAGAAATTTCCTGAACATGATAAAAATATTTTCATTTATTCGATGTTTTTGGATGAAACTTGAATAATTTATTCTCTATTAACAAATACTCGTAAATACTTAGCATTGACATCCATATTTATACAACTTCATTGATATATTCCAGGATCAACAAACGAAGACATCGAAAAAATTTCATTTGAAATAGTTAGTTGATTGCATTTTCAATGAAACTTGCGATTAATTGCATTATTCCAATTTCCAATCATTCCCTCGAGTTCTAACACTTCCATCCCGCAAATGCAATGGAAATTCTCCGCAGTGACGTCACATCTCGATGCTCATCAGCATACCGGTGTTTGTGTATCGTGCTCGGAGACGCAATTAGATTTTGGTGCGATTTCATCTTCAACCTGCCATATCTTTTGATGTATTCATCATAATTGAATGATGTAAGAGGCAATTTCGTTCTATATTAAATACTGGGTATGAAGGACGTATTTAATTGGATAAAGATCAATAGCGTATTCATAAAAAAATACTCCCAATAAGGCATAATTTTGAGAAACTTTCGGAAAACTAAGGTGATACCGAGTAAACCTTGAAAGATAGATATATGCTATCGCGGACTTTTTTGTAGAACTATGAAAGAGGTACATTTCCGTCATACATTGTTTCCACGTACATCTTACGGTTTTCGCAGCGCACCTGAAAATAGCTGATTTTGGTACTCATAATTATTATCATTGAAGTTATAGTAGGTTTCCTCAATTTTCTCGGTTGAAAAGTATAGCCTATGTTACTCAAGGATAATGTAGCATTCTAAGGGTGAACGAATTATTGAAATCGGTCCAGTAGCTTATGAGTTATCTCATATCAACGCCACAAACCCACAATCCCACAAACATACAAATCTTTCCTCTTTATAATATTAGTATAGATACAGAAATAATATTTAGCAGCGAATGTTTTCATTGAGTTTCTGAATGAAAATTCACAAGCCAAACCACTATAATAAATAAAATAAAATAAGGCAATGACTCTTACATTCTATTCAAATACAAAATGAAAATACAAATATTTCTCATAAACAGGCGGACAACCGATGAAATCGAACATACATTCCCTAGATATCGAAGATAAAGGGACTGAAGCGGACAAGCTTGATACACAAATTGAACTCTAATTCGATTAATTTTCGAGCTTATCCTCTGCATCAATATTTTTCATTGTGTTACACGAACCGAGATTCGATTTCCCAAAAGAATGCAGTAGAGGAATGGAGCGTGATTTCATTCTTCCGAGCTATCTTGAAAATTAAAAAGTACCTAACACTCTAGTATTTTTGAGCGCTCGTTCTCCTTAAACGACTGCTATATCGTTTCCTCCAAATGTAATGCTGTAATTTTCGAATTATGAGCCGAAAATGATCTCAAGCGATAGGGTTCGACTCCCTGATAACGGTTCTCAAATGCCGCGTTAAAGTTCGTTAAGCAGCCACTGTTCCATAAAATAAAGCCATTCAAAATTTGTGTTTCTCAATATCTCAGACAAAACGAAACCAATCAAAATGAAATTTTTGCGGTTACATGTTCATAATGAGCATCATGCAAAATTTTGTGGTCATAGTGTTAACAGAACCATAGCAAATACAATTGGAATATTGAAAAGAAGAATTTCATCATCTCAAGCATAGAATCAAAAAATTTTTTCCGCCGACCTCGAAATAAAAAGTGATTTTAATGTGTACGAAATTGAGCATTAAAATGGGTCATTAATGCTCAATTGAGCATTAATGACCCATTTTAATGCTCAATTTTTCAGCGATTTTAATGTGCAATCCTCATGGCAGAAAGTATTCAGAAGCACTACCAGAAATGTGAAAACTCTACTGGATCATAGAAACATAAGAATTTATATTTGTCAAATGAATGTCTTGTGCAAAATATGAATGTTTTTCAATCAAGTATTTATACACAATTCATATTGAGATCGGCGGAAAAATCTTGTAATCAACTCGGTTATTAATCTAGCGACTAAGGGTCTCAACCTATTGAAGCTCACGCTTTAAAATATCTTGACCATTAGTCGCTGGCTTTAATAACCTAGTTGATTAAATAACCAGTAATTGTTGTAATTATTGTTTCAATCATTTCCAGAATATTATTTCGAACGTGCTGAGATGTCGCATTCATTTCTCGAGTGCAATAGAAAATTTTTAGATTATAGCATTATTGCTCCACTAATGAAGGAGCGCTAAAATGCACCTGCTCAACGCTTTTCTTGAAATTTTCGAACAAGGAAGCGATTTTGTATATTAAATAGAAAAATTGAAAAACATACATTTTTGACAAATTTTATTTTCCGCTCCAATTTGATTAACCGTTTCCAATAAATACACTCAAACATTGGGAAACATAAAATGAAAAAAACTTTCACGTTAAAAGCTCTTTAATTGAATGAATAAACATTGGTATGTTTTTTCATGAGAATGAGACATGACAGGAAATAAAATTGATCGAAAACTTTTTAGGCTTTCCAATCAATGTACAAAATATCCTACCTGGTCAAGAAAAACGGGTGAAAACCCACTAAAAAAGCCAAAAATTCTAACCTGAAATAACGAAAACAGATGATTTCTTCAGTATTTTGGATGCCTATCTTAGGCGATAAAATGATGGGTCACTGATTTGATCAAATCGTCAAGCCTGCAGAAAACCAAATATGTTATATTCTCCTTCGAGCATTTTATGTAAATACCAGATCTTTTTGGCCACCAAGACAAGGCAAAAATAAATTTTCAAATCAAAACGTAACCAGATTAAATTTCAGTATGATCCACAACCCCTTGCTCCTATTATTTCATCCGCGCTTACGTATACCAACCAAATTTGTTCGCTGCTTTATTTCCCACAAGAGAAAGGCTGATTGCTCTTCCAACAAATTTTGCGTAGAACATACACATTCATTTCATGCCGTAGAAAGGGTGAGATGACAATGTGAAACATGGTACATATTTTGTTTGAGCTGAAAATATCAACAAGCCTCGGAAATGGTGGGTAATGTTGATTTCATAAAGTGTAATATATCCGAAAGCTTGAAATTAGATGTTGACTTTTAACGGAAATTGCAAGTTCATTATGTAACATCTTAGGGGTTGAATGAAATACTATAACTTTGTTAGAAGGGGACACCACTTCAGGTTTATTAGTTGTCGAAAAATTTTTTTAAAAATTTTAGGAGAGCCATGAGCAGGTGGTTTTGAGCGCTCGTTCATTGGTGAAGCAATAATGCTGAAACCGCGAAATTTTGTATAGGACTTGAGATTTTCCCAAACTACTTTCCGGAATTACTCGACACTCGCTTGTCCGATTGGAATGATTCATACCTCGTCTAACCCGTTAAACATTTCTCTAAAAACGGCCCATACATAATATTTTTCTAGGTCCTCAAGTTTTCGAAGTTTTTGCAAAAATCTCTCGAGACCAAAAAAACTCGAATTTTTCGATTTTTCCAAAGTACTTTCAAGAATTACTCGTTACTCGCTTGTCCGATTGGAATGATTTATACCTCGTTTAAACCGTTGTACCGGGTTTTTCACTATAATTTGACCCCCCCCCCCTTAACTTTGTTACTGAAGGAGATACAAAAAAATGTTTCGTATGAAAGTTTCACGAAATCAGCTGAGGGTTTTTGATATGATTTCAGAAACTGAAATATATACAGGGTGACCAACATATTGAGGGCATCTTCATTTTTTCAAATGGAACACCCTGTATATTTTTCCACATTTGGTTAGCTCTTTTTCCCCCAATATCGAATATGTAACACATATTGGTCTATCTTTCTTGTTCTGAGCACCACAGAGTTTCAAATTTCAATAACCATCTGGCATAACGTTTTGGAAGTTCGTGAATATTTAAGTGGACAATTTGATCTTTGGATTAGTAATGGCGCACCCATTTTATGGCCACCAAATAGTCCCGATTTAGCACCGTTGGATACGTTTTTATAGCCGTTCCTGAAGGAAAAAATTTACTTCAGCAATAATGACAATCAATGAAAGCGGAGAATAATATTAATGATATAAAATCAACCAATATTAAGCCTATAATTCGGAACTAATCCAATCAACACACAAAGAATAATGCTAATATTGTAATGATTAGAAACAAATTTTGAAGCTTTAATTTCTGACTTGAATCAGAGCCGTAATAATGCTATCAAAATTAATCTGAACAACTTGAGACAACTATATGAACTATGTGTATTGAATGAAGTAATTGTTAAGTATTCATTCAAGAATTTCGTAAGTATTTCACATATTTTTTTAATTCGGTGTCATCATTTCAAAACTTTGAAACTCTGAAAATTACATACGCATTTATATTCGAGATCGGGAGGAAATAGCCTTTCAAAAAAAGGAAGAATATACAGGACAGGGTGTCCCATTTGAAAAAATATAGTTGCATTCAATGTTGTTAACCCTGTATATCTTTCCATTGACGTTATAACTCCAAAAATGAGCATTTTCAGTAAACGCACTCTGCCAATTGTAAAATGATAACAGATCTTGGCAGGTGGTTCTTAAAATTTGAAACTATGTGGTTCTCAGAATAAAAAGTATAGACCAACATATGTTACATATTCGAAATCAGAGGAAAAAGAGCTAGCCAAATATGGAAAAATATACAGGGTGTTCCATTTGAAAAAATGAAGTTGTCATCAATATGTTGGCCACCCTGTATATATTCCAGTTTCTGGACTCATATCAAAAAACCTCAGTTGATTTCGTGAAACTTTTATACGAAACATTTTTTTGTATCTCCTTCAGTAACAAAGTTAAATGGGGGGTCAAATTATAGTGAAAAACCCGGTACATTTCTCTAGAAACCCCCATATATAATATTTTTCTAGGACCTCAAGTTTTCGGAATGTTTGCAAAAATCTCTCGAGAGCTGAAAAAACTCGATTTTTTCCATTTTTACAAACTACTTTTCGGAATTACTCGATACCTGCTTGTCTGATTGGAATGATTTATAACTCGTTCTGGAAATTAATGGAACAATTAATTATGTAAAAAAACAAAAATAAACAAAAATTAATACTATGATTCTTGAAATTTTGTATGAACTTTGGGTATATCAATAGTCATTCGCAAAATAAATTTCATTCACATCGGATATCTTGTTATGGAAATTTAAAGATTCTTCTTTTCAAAATTCCAACTGAAAAAATTTTGCATGAGACTTATTCAGCATCTTGCATGTGTCTGAGATAGGAAGGAAAAAAAATTTTGAATGGCAATATTCCATGGAACACCTGTATGATTTGGCTGGTTAACGCATTCAAACTTTTTCCATTCTGAAGAGATATTTCATCATTCTTTCAGATTGACCATATATTTCTCGTAAAACACCGTCAAGAAAATTTGCTTGCACATACCACAACCTATTTTATAGCATGCAGGGGCGAAAGAGTGACGGAAAAACTTTTCGTGCTCTGAGTTGCATTAGAACAACTGTCCGTTTAGACACTTTCAAAGCAAGTTATCCAGTCTGGCAGACGGGAAATTCGTTCATGAAAATTCTGAGCTGATTTTTCAGGTAGTTGCTCTTCTTGTAGTCTCTTCAATTTCAACCGGAACAACCGAATTCTAACACTCTTATTAATTATTCTGCTATCGATATACTTATAGCAGCCAATAACCAGACAAAAAACGGACGAGAAAGCAATAGCGTTTTTTTGAGCGCTCGTTCTATAGGGTCTCTATAAATGATTGTGACAGCGCAGTTGGCTTTGGATTATTCTCACTTTGATGCTTTATATGCAAATCAAAGAATTATGTGATCATGCTTAGCTCTGATTGGTTCGAGTGAACCTACTTCGGTATTCTGTAGCGGCAAGGAATAATTCAAAACCAACTGCGCTGTTACAATCATTTATAAAGACCCTGTACTTAAACGTGTGCTATATCGTTTTGCCCTAATGATTGTAATTTTCGAATCTTGAGCCGAAAATGGTCTCCAACGATATGTTCGACTCCCTGATGACGAATGTGTGGTCAACCTAAATTCTGTCCGTGAGGCCGTCCGGCCGGCCTTGAGCACGATAACTTTCGAAAGGAATGGCCTAGAGACTTGAGATTTTCAGAATGAGTTCGGTTTTCGGATTGACCATCCAAATTGTATGGGGTGTTCCATTAAAAATGGCCATTCAAGCCAATAGAAATGAAATATTAGTGCCACATACAAGTTGCTAATAGTAAGCCTCATGCAAAAGTGTGTGACCATAGTGTTAACAGAATCATAGAAAATTCAATTGGAATAATTAAATGAAGACTTTCTTGCCTGAATGGCCAAAGTTGCCGTGGACACATAAAAGAGGAGGAAGAAGAAGAAATGAAGACTCTTAATATTTTCATAACAAGATATTCGATTCGAGTGGAGATTGATATCCTGAATATTCATGTAAAATTTCTAGAGAATCGCATCATCTAAATCATGAAAAATTCAATTGGAATATTGAAAAAAAAGAATCTTTTTATTTACTTATGAAGATACCCGAACTGGGTAAACTTCATTTTGTGAATGAAGATTGATATACGAAATGTTCATGAGAAATTTCAAGAGAATCGCATCATCAGAACTATAGAATTCAACGTTTTCCATTGTCGAGTTTCTACATTTTTCAGTTTTTGAATTATTTCTAAAATATTGTTCCGATCGTGTTAAGATTTTGCATCCTTTCATTCAGTATCAATCTCAAGTAGTATACAAAATTTTGAGGAAATGACGTGCATTGTTCACCAATGAACGAGCGCTCAAGAGCACTTGCTCAGGGCTTTCTTGATTTTTTATCAGTAGAAAAGCATTTGATAGTCGGCAACCATAAAGTTGGCAACGTCATTCAACACAACCTTGTAATTATTTGAATATTAAAATGTATTTTAAGTTTAATATCATTCCAGTTTTGCTAATTTCATCACCAAAATAGGGCAGTTTTTGTATGATATTTGTGTTGAAAGTAATTTCATTTTGTGCTTGTAATTTTTTCACTCACAAATAAATTGTCACTTTTATCACTCATATCCTAAATAACTATTTTCATTCTAAAGAGATTGTCAAAAAAAATTTCATATTGACCATATATCCTCGTAAAACATAAGATTTACTTGTACCTACACGCAACACAACCTATTTTGTAACGTGCAGACGAAAGAAAGAGTGACGGAAGAAGAACTTTTCGTGTTGAGTTGCATAGGGGCCATCCATAAAGTACGTCACACTAATTTCATGAGTTTTTGAGCCCCCCCGTCCTTGTCACAGGTGGTCACATTTCTGAGACTCCTCCCCCCTCCCTAGTGTGACGTCACATGTTTTGCAATACAACATCGAAAAATTAATAAATTAAAACAGCAGTTCCGAAATAGGTTTTATTTCCATTTAAATTAAGTACTTTTTCATGAAATCAACATAATATCCAATATTTGAAACACTAACAAAAAAATAAACTAATGAATAATGAATTAACTTCTTCCTGTATATGCTGTTTTTTTTATCAGCGTAAGTCCCAAGTAAGTTTCGTATAATCTACGGTAAATATTACCTAAATCTATCTTTTTGTTCATTTTGAACTTGATTTATTAAACTACACTACTGCAAAAAATTAAAGGATAAAAAAAAATTCCCAATTTTCGTCAATTTTCAACATCCCGTAACTTTGAGAGTAATGGTCGTACAAGGAATTTAAAAAGAGGAAGTTGTAGCTCCAAGTGTCTAGTTTTTGGATTAGAACTTCATGAATTTTAAAATTCAGTGGTTTTCGAGTAATGATAGAAAAATCAGCAACAAAAAAATTCTTAAAATTTTACCACTCATTTTTTTCTTGTCTACGAGCGTGGAAATTTTATTTTTGCATAATCGTTATAATGATGAGATACTTTGTTGATTCAGCTTTAGTTAATGTTTTTATTGACCTCAATACGTTCACTTCTCGCCGAGATATCGGTCTTCAAATGGAAAAGGATCCATTTGTCTTTGATTATCGATTTCTCAGCAACCAATGATCGCACAGAAAATTGAAGGAGGGTTTCAAGACCTTAAATGAACTCCCATTATTGAACAACCATTGCTTATTCATAGAATTTTTTTTTGCTTCATGTCACATCAATATAAAAATTTAACAAAAAAATGGCTGTTGGTGGTTTCTTGGAAAATCTACCGCTGGATCGAAAATGTTGAAGAAACCAATACTGTTAAGGGTGACTTTCACAGTTCAATATGTTGATAAAAACCTTACGAAGAGAAAACTCAATCCAAGAGCCGTTTTTTTTAGACAGGATTGAATTTTTGAAAAAAAAATAAGGATCACGTTTTTTGTTCTGAGAAGCTCCTAATCTTTAAAAAAGGCAGATAGTACATGAATTTCAAAAAAGAAAAATAAAATAAAATAAAATTTTCATTAATTCAATAACGGGTATTGCTACCCCTGTTTTCAATAACGGCTCTCAAATGTTCAGCCATGTTAATTGATCCTTTTAAATTTGAAGACCGATATCTCGGCGAGAAGTGGTCGAAGTGGACGTATTGAGGTCGATAAAAAAATAAATTAAAGCTGAATTAACAAAGTATCCCATCATTATAACGATTATGCAAAAATAAAACTTCCATGCTCGTTGACAAAAAAAATAAGTGGTGAAATTTTGAGAATTTTTTTGTTGCTGATTTTTCTATTATTACTCGAAAACCACTGAAACTTAAAATTTTTGAAGTTTCAATCCAAAAACTAGACACTTGGAGCTACAATTTCCTTTTTTTAAATTCCTTGTACGACCACTCATCTCAAAGTTACGGCATGTTGGAAATTGCCAAAAAATTTGGAATTTTTTTCTGATCCTTTAACTTTATCCACTGGTGTATGTTTATATCCACAAAATAGCACAATTAAAAAAACGACGTCGTTCACGCAGCGAAAGCAAATTTTCGAATGAAAATATAGAAACAAAAACATTATCTACGCGGCATTAGTCAAAGGGCTCGTCGGCGATCGGCACGTGTCAGAAGCGGCTATGAACTTGCCAACAAAACAATTTTAACCGTATTGCCTAAAGATAGAGTTGGACATATTTTTTAGTTTAATTAATATTTCAAATTACGCGATTAGTACCTCTAGATTTTGAAATGTGATGTCACGAAACTTAGGACCTCTCCCACCCCTTGTCACACCATGTCACACTTTGTCGACCCCCTCCCCCCCTTTACGTGTGACGTACTTTATGGATGGCCCCATAGAACAACTGTCGGGTGAGCCACTTCCAAAGGAAGTTATCGGGCCTGGCAGCCGGGAAATTCGTCTATGAAAATTCTGAGCTGATTTTTCAGGTAGGAGTTCCAAAGTTGCTCTACTTGTAGACTCTTCAATTTCAACAGGAAACGCCGAATAAACACATTTATTAATTATTCTGCTACCGATATAGTTACATAGCAGTCAATAACCAGACAAAAAATAGACAAGAACGCAATATAAATGACAGCGTCTTTTTTAGCGCTCATTCTATCTAAACGTGTGCTATATCGTTTTGCCCAAATGTCTGTAATTTTCGAATCTTGTGCTGAAAGTGGAAAGTAGAGACTTGAAATTTTCAGGGTGAGTTCCCAAGTGTTGCGGTTGAGTTTATTAACCATCCAAATTGTACTGGGTGTTCCATAAAAAATGGCTATTCAAGCCATCGGAATGAAATTTTGCTGCCACATGTGAGTTGCTAATAAAATGTTAAGTATCATGCAAAGTTTTGTGGCCACAGTGTTAACAGAACAATAGAAAATTCAATTGGAATAATGGAATGAAAATTCTTTATATTTCTATTACAAGATATCCGATTCGGGTGAAATTTATGTTGTAAATGAAGATTGATATCCTGAATTTTCATCAGATATTTCTAGAGAATTGCATTATCTAAATCATCGAACATTCAATTGGAATATTAAGAAGAATCATTTTATTTACGAAACAAGATATCCGACTCGGGTAAAATACATTTTGTAAATGAAGATTGATATACTGAATGTTCGTGAAAAATTTCAAGAGAACCGCATCATCAGAACCATATAGAATTCAATGTTCACCATTGTCGAGTTTCTACATTTTTCAGTTTTTGAATAATTTCTATAGTATACGAGTATAACATTACTAGCAAGGTGAGAAGGTTTTATTGGCGAATGGAGGATATAATTGACGAGCCGCAGGCGACTCAGTTAGCTCCTTGAGCCAGTGAAACCCGTTACCTTGCGTGTATTGTTTTACATTTTATCTGTTTCTCATTTGTAAAAAGGATAAATAAAAGAAAAGAACGTAAGAAATTGGTGAATTTTTTGACATTTCTAAAAATTGGATTATTTATGACATCGGAAAATTAGGACAACTGTCAGTGGCTTTACGAGAGGGAAGTGCTTCAAGAATATTTGCTCATTTCTGACGAAAAATGCCAGATCCAAATGAAACAAGGTATGAATATCTTTTTTTAATCGTTTTATAACATTTAATACTCTAAAAATATTTGTTCCAGGAACGATGAAATAAGAAGGATGAATGAAATTAGAATCAAGTACGTGTCAAATATCAGTGAGTTTACAGGTCCAAAAACCTCTAGGATATTTGCAATGTTGAGAAGAAAACAAATAGATACGAATAAAACAAAGTGCCATGATTTTCAACATATATGACGATAAAACAAAATTTTCTATTGTAAATAATACTACTAACTTGTAAAAATTTTGCAAGTTAACTGTCAGTTTTATAAGCTAGTGACTTGATAAAATAAACTTTCTTGATCAATATTGTGTTTTTGGAAACTGACGTTTACAAATGAGAAACAAATAAAATATTATTCCGATTGTGCTGAGCTTTCGCATCCTTTCATTCAGTATCAATCCCAAGTTTTATACAAAATTTTGAGGTACCTAATGGCGTCCATTGCTTCACCAATAAACGAGCGCTTGAAAGCACTTGCTCAGGGCTTTCCCAAATTTTTATTGGTAAAAAAGCATTTGATAGTCGGCAACCATAGAGTTGGAAACGTCATTCAACACAACCTTGTGATTATTTCAATATTAAAATGCATTTTGAAGTTAAATGTCATTCCAATTTTGCTAGTTTTATTACCAACATAGGGCAGTTTCCTTATGATATTCAAGTGATTTTTTTATATTGTTCGTGAAATTTTGTCACCCACAAAATAAATTGTCACTTTTATCACTTATATCATGAATACCTATGTATTGTATTTTCATTTTGAAGCGATTCTTAAAAATACTTTCAGATTGACCGACCATATATCCTCGTAAAACATTAGATTTGCTTGTACATGCAACACAACCTATTTTAAAACGTGTAGGCGAAAGAAAGAGTGACGGAAGAAACAACCTTGTGATTATTTGAATATCAAAATGTATTTTGAAGTTTAATGTCATTCCAATATTACTGGTTTTATAACCAAAATAGGGCAGTTTTTGTATGATATTTGAGTGATTTCATATTGTTCGTGAAATTTTATCACCCACAAATAAAATTGTCACTTTTATCACTCATATCATTAATAACTATGTAATGTATTTTCATTTTGAAGCGATTCTCAAAAATACTTTCAGATTGACCATACAACCTCGCAAAATATAAGATTTGCTTGTACACGCAACACAACCTATTTTATTAGGTGCAGTGGAAAGAAAGAGTGACGGAAGAAGAACTTTTCGTGTTGAGTTGCATTAGAACAACTGTCGGATGAGCCACTTCCAAAGGAAGTTATCCGGCCTGGCAGCCCTGAAATTCGTTTATGAAAATTTTGAGCTGATTTTTCAGATAGGACTTTTAAAGTTGTTTTTGTTACAGTTTCTTCAATTTAAACAGGAACAACCGAATTAACACTCTTATCCATTATTCTACTATCGATACACTTGGCAATCAATAACCAGACAAAGATTGGACGAGAACGCAATATGAATGATATCGCCTTTTTGAGCGCTCGTTCTATTTAAACGTGTTCTATATCGTTGCGACTCCCTGATGAAGAATGTGTGGTTAAACTGAATTCTGTCCGTGGGGCCGTCCGGCCTCAAGGTCTTGGACAAAACAGAACCAATCGAAATGAAATTTCTCTGCATCATGCAAAATTTTGTGGTCATATAGTGTTAACAGTACCATAGAAAATAAAGTGGAATAATGGAATGAAGAATCTTTATATTTTCATAACAAGATATCCGATTTGAGTGGAATTTATGTTGTGAATGAAGATTGATATAGGTCTAAATGTTTATGTGGAATTTTTGAGAATCGATCTATCTAAATCATGAAAATTGAATTGGAATATTGAATAAAATAATCTTTTCATTTACGTTACAAGATATCCGACTCGAGTGAAATTTATTTTGTAAATGAAGATTGATATAATGAATGTTCATGCGAAATTTCAAGAGAATCACATCATCAGAACCATATAATTCAAAGTTTACGATTGTCAAGTTTCTACATTTGTCATTTCTTGAATAATTTAATTTCTAAAACATAATTCCGATCGTACTAAGATTTACATCTTTTCATTCAGTATCAATTTCGAGTCTTATACAAAATTTTGAAGTAATGGCATGATTGCTTCACCAATGAACGAGCGCTCAAAATCACCTGCTGGGGGCTTTCTTTATTTTTTATTAGTGAAGAAGCATTTGATGATCGCCAACCATAGAATTGGCAACGATATTCACAACAAACCTTATGATTATTTGAATATTAATTATTAATTTTTTATCTAGTGCGCGAAATGATACTTTGGTGATATCGACTATTTTTTTTAACTCGGCTGCGCCTCGTTAAAAAAAATCAGTTCTCGATCACCAAAGAATTTCGCGCATGAGATGCAAACAAAATTTTTTCTACAAACGCTTAGCTTAATATGAAAAAAATATTGAACTGGTTTGAACTGTTTTTCCAAATCAAGTAATTAGTTATTATAACTATGGGCAATATATTCTATGTTGAAAGCAACACTCAATGTTAAAGAAAACGTGGATTTCAAGAAATTTACCAAGTTAAAATATAAAAATCCCATATAGTTTACATGCAGTGTGCGAAGTAAGTATTCCGCACACTACTTTGCGCACGGTGTCATAGTAACAAAGGAAAATGAAAAAAAGGGTCACTTCGCATATTCTTGCCAATGCGCGAACCTTGTCATTTTTTGACGTTTGTAGAAAAAATGCATTTTGAAGTTTAATATCATTCCAATTTGGCTAGTTTTATTACCAATATAGGGCAGTTTTGTTTGATATTCATTTTGTTCTTGAATTTTTTTACTCACAAATTGAATTGTCACTTTTATCATCGATATCATAAATAACTATTTTCATTCTGAAGAGTTTCTTAATAATTCTTTCAGATTGACCATATTACCTCTAAAACATTAAATTTGCTTGTACACGCAACACAACCTATTTTGTAACGTGCAAGCGAAAGAAAGAGTGACG
This sequence comes from Propylea japonica, assembly GCA_013421045.1. Taxonomy (NCBI): domain Eukaryota; kingdom Metazoa; phylum Arthropoda; class Insecta; order Coleoptera; family Coccinellidae; genus Propylea; species Propylea japonica. Next base: position 27,941,557 of record CM024242.1, read on the forward strand.
GAAGAAGAAGAACTTTTCGTGTTGAGTTGCATTAGAACAACTGTCGGGTAAGCCACTTCCAAAGGAAGTTATCCGGCCTGGCAGCCCTGAAATTCGTTTATGCCGGCGGAGGTTCTTTTGGCCGGGTCTAATTTAGCTTCGCAGGGAGAGGAACTAAATGAAGTTTAATGTAATCGAGCAAGTTTCCACTATTCACAACAGGTGCTCCTCTTGTTATGTTCGAACACCTCGACCTATAATGAAACAATCTTCATTATATACTCCTCTCTTGTTCTTTAAACAGCGTTTCGAGCTGTTCCTACGAGAAAGCTAACTTTCGAAAAGCCGCGCACGAAAGTTGGAGTAATTTTACGGCTCTTCCTGAAATTTGTTTAGTTTGGGATCGAAATATATAACGGCTTTGTGATGCGTTATCTCATATTCTCGTTGGATTAACTCCTTGAGCCACCTCATTCGTGTATGGTGTAATACGAAAAGGACTTACTATATTCAGAACACCAAAGTACCTAGAAGTTAATGAGGAATGATATGATGATATGACCTTTTTGGGTGCTCGTTCTACTTGAACAGGCGCTATATTGTTTTGCACAAATGTCTGTAAATCTCGAATTTTAAGCTGAAACTGTTCTCGAACGATAGAATTCTACTCTCTGATGACTAATTTGTGGTCAAATTCAATTCTGTCCGTGGTGCCGTCCGGCCGGCCGTTAGCACAATAACTTTCGAAGGGATTTTCCTAGAGACTTGAAATTTCCGGGGTGAATTCGGTTCTCAAATGGCTCAGTTGAGTTCGTTAACCAGCCAAATCGTACAGGGTGTTCCATGAAATATGGCCATTAGAATGTTTTTCCTCAATATCTTGAGGTCATATGCAAGATGCTCATAATAAGCGTCATGCAAAATTTTTTAGCAATAGAAAATTTAACTTCAACTTCATATTTCCATAAAAACATATCCGAATCGAATGAAATTCATTTAATAAATAAACATTGATACAATGATAGCTAATACAGAAATTGGAATATTGAAAAGAAGAATCTTTATAATTTCATAACAGGACGTCCGATTCAATTGAAATTTTTTTTGTGAATGAAGATTGCTGTGCTCAATTTTGATGAAAAATTTGTATAGTGTCAACCAAATCATAGATAATTCAATTGGAATATTGAAAAGAAGAATCTCATTTTCACAGGATAACCGATTCAAGTAAAACTTATTTTGTGAATCATGACTGATATACTGAATGTTCATGCAAAATTTGAAGAGGATCGCATCATCCAGAACCAAACTTTTCAATTTTTGTATGTATATTTATTTCTTACATATAAATTTTTTGAATAATTTTGAAAATATAATTCCGATTGAGCTGAGATTCTGCTTTTATATATTTGGTATTTTCAGTTGATAATATGGTTCACTTGAGAAAAGAATGAAATAATGGAAAGTTGGAGAGAAAAAACGACTTAATTAGGAACACTCAAAATTCTGTGTTTGAATAACATAAAAATTTTATGATGAAACCACAAGAAAGCTGAAGTTTAGGTTAAGCTAGTACCTAGTTGGTCCCCACGAGCTCGTCTCAAGCATTCTACCCTACGAGGCATACTTTCGATCAAACTATTTATAAAATTTTGGGGCAAATTCGTCCAAATATCCTGTAAAGCTTTGGAAAGGTCCTCCAGGTTATTGATCGGTTGTTCTAAGGTAGAAAATTGTCTAGACATCTCAGACCAGACATGTTCGATGCAATTCAAGTCTGGAGAGCGAGCTGGCTAGTCCATCCTATCAATAGCATGAATTTCTAGCGCTTCATTAACCAGACGACTACGGTGTGCACGGGCATTATCGTCAATTAAAATGAAATTCTCGCCCACGGCAGCCGCAAGCGGAACAATTATGGGTTCAATAATCATATCGTGATATCTCTGGCTGGTCTTGGTGGTGTTCTGCAGAACAACCAACTCTGTGCGTTGGTTCAAACAAATGCTGTATCCACCGTATGATTTGGTCCAGTTGCACAGGAGCCAAACGTCTTCTCGGTATGACTGATAAGCTGATATTGTTCTCATTTATTCAATTATGGTCACCTTATGTGTTTGAACGAGAGAAAAAAACAGATTCAATAACAAATACCACATTGCTTTTCACAACACCTGTAACAGCCTACAGATAATAATCGATTTTGTGAACAAAAGCCGATGAAGTGAGGAAGACTTTGATATAATCAACTCAAAACATCTTACTTTTTCCTTAGAGAACATAATATAACGTAGAGATATTCACAAGATAACTTGAAAAAAATACAAATGAAGAGAAGTTCATAAGTGATCCCTAGCAATTGTTGATCAGTGTATTTGGAACTAGTAATTGTATAAATCAACGAAGGTATGCATTCACAATACAGTCAATGTGCTGACTTCACAGTCCTCACCAAGATTCATAAGATTGCGTTACATCAAACATGAGCATTGTTAAGTTGCCGAAGTAATTCTATAGTTTGACATATTGAAAAGTGTCAATTGACGAATAAGAAGGTGTTAATTGACAGATTGAAAGGTATGAATTGATAGATTAATCTGTCAGTTGACAGATTTGTATTTCATCGCAGTGGCATTAACACGCCGTCGCACAAAACAGCAAATTATTTCCCAATCTTTTTAGAGCTTGTGTAGCTTGAAATCCAGTCGGCGTTCTAAATTCCAGGTGTTTCCTGGCTTCTCGTTGTATCCAGAAAGGAGTCCTTTGGTCCAGTCTCATGGGATAAACATGTCACGTCGCGCTTTATGTCCATCCTGGACGCGGATGCACTAATTGCGTTTATACCTGAGCCTTAAATATTCCAGAGTTATGCGGACATTGTGTATTGTACAGCCCTGATTCAATTCCACAGCCTCATGCGGCAGTTCCTGAATTATTACGGGATCAAGGGTACCTATTTTTATCATCTCTATTAGACCTATAATTGGCTCTTCGAGTTGACACGATGAGTTTTTGCTTCATTTGAGGTGAAATTAATAGGTTTTTCTATATGACATTTCGAACTTAGTGGAACCAACATACCTACTTCATGCCGAAAAGTCTTCATTATGCTATAGTATCCCCAGTATAGAAGAAGATTCTGATATCTTGTATCATAGTATTTTTATTCGAAATGTTCATATCTTATATACCAAAATATTTGTTTATTTGTTATGCAAATTGGAATTTTTGATTACGAGTCAGCAATTTTCTAGAATTCTTTTTCTTCAGCTGAAAGAAATACTGCGAAATATCAATAAATAACTAGCCAAAATAACAAAGAAATCGAAGTTAATCAGTTTGATTTTTTTCACAAATCACCCTGTGTGAAGAATGAACGGTGGTATGCGACTATTTGCAGTATTAGTTTTATTTCAACAATGTATAATAGTAATGAAATTTACTAAAAAATTCAAATACGGTCGCCGTTCTAACTTTTTTCAGTGTGACAATATATTGACAATCTTTTTTTTACTTATCTTAGCAACCGGTAATTTGATTGAAAGTAAAAATAACTCAAACATTTTCTACACCCTGTATTTCTGGAACCAGTATCTTTATGGTACATTAAAACAGTTAGATGAATGAAAGAGAAAAAGGTGACAAAACTGCGAAATTCGAAGTAATTTCACCGACAGGATCAATATTTATCGAACTACGAAATTTCAGTCATGCGGAAATGTTTTTTGATCACCCTGTGTTAGGATGCCAAGCAGAGATTTTGAATTTTTTTCATAATTTGATCCTAAAATATGGGTACGAAAATGTAAAATCATTATGTTGATGTACAGGATGATCCAATATTAGCGAAAGAAGAAGAAGTCCAAACATTTCCTAGTCCTGATTTGATTTATTCACTTTCAGACATAGGGTTTATTTTTAGTTGGCTTATTAGACGTTTCTGGAGAACTAGTGAATATTTCGTTTTGAAATTTAAGGTGGAGCGTTGAGGGTGAAGAAACTCTTCGCCTTAAATATTTTCAAGTCGACAGTCTTGCCACGTCTATCTCAAACACATAATTATCTATTTTCTTATTTCAAATGAAACTACCTATATTTTAAGATAATTATAATCACTTGGCTTCACAACCGCCAAAAATTGGGTGTTTCCATCACTCGGAGAAACTTGCATGAAGGCCCTGATTTAAGACCACTGCTAACATCTCAAAGAGTGAAGAGGAAGTAATCAGTGCTTTCAGCATGCGATCTGTGATGATTGAACTTCTCATTTGACACTACTCACTACTAGATGTCACCATCTGTAAGATACTACTCGATATAGTCTTACAAGTAGTCTTAACTGTAGAGGTTTTTCAAAAGGATGTTGTCTCTGAGGGATATGGGACACTGACGAGGCCTAATGAGGCCGAAACCGGTCTGTCTCTTCCCTCATTGACAACATCTTGAATAAATCATCCCAGTCCGCATGAAGAAGGTTCTGTGAGCCTATGAATTGAAGATTGTATTCATTTCGATGATTACTATTTTCAATTTATCTATGTTTCAAAAAACATACCTATATTTTCATTTTTTCATTTATGTATTGATTCAACACCAAATTCTCAGTATAACATATTAAAGAAATTCACTACCATGCACTCTTGCCAATTTATGCTCAAATTCTTGAAAATTTTGACATCTGCATTGCCAGTTTGGAAAAGCAATATCTTGATTATTTTCTATGCGAACGGAACCAAACAAAGCAGTCTCATAGTAGAGAAATCGTGCATTCATAAGGTACATTCTTTATTTCGATACGTTTTAAGGTTTTTCGAAGGTATTGCTCCGAAAATGTGGAACTTAAAATTGAAATATTTCGAGATTTTCAGATGGCAACCCCACATTTATTTTACAACATTCGATTCGAAATAAAAACGAATGGCAGTCTGTTTTCACACTAATTATTTATTTCGGACATTTTTCGAATGAGATGAAAAAATACTGACATTCTTCAGTATTTGTAGTCAAGACCTATGGACGTGTTCACTATGAAATGACTCTATGATTATGAAGTAAATTATTGAAGTAGATTCAATGGTTGAAATCATAAAGAGTGTTCGATGATCATGGATGTCATACAAAAAAGTTTTCCCATGTTATTCAAATACGATTCAGGTTGTTTCACAATTCACGGAGAATGCCAAAAAATCATTGAAGGGACCTGTAGGACCTTCAACAATCGTTATCCACATTTAGCAAGAATGACTGGCAAGAAATTCCGAAAACTGTTATAGCTTTTTGTAATCCTGGCCCAATGTTCATAATCTCAACCATAGAATTCATTCCGATTATTCACCTTATACCTAATCACACAGCATAATGTCCATAGATCATGACTATAAATACTGAAGAATTTCAGTATTTTTCATTTCATTGAAAAACTATCCAAAATAAATAATTAGTGTAAGAGGAGACTGCTATTCATTTTTTATTTAGAATGGAATGCTCTAAAATGAATGTGGAGTTCCCATTTGAAAATCTCGGAATATTTTAATTTTTAATTCCACATTTTCGAAGCAATATCTTCGAAAAACCTCACGATGTATCAAAATACTGAATGTCCCAGTATTGCATGAATGCATTATTTCTGTACTATTAGACTGGCAATGCAAATGTCAAAATTTTCAAGAATTTGTGCATAACTTGGCAACAGTGCATGGTAGACAATTTTTTTTCAGTATGTTATACTGAAAATTTCGTATTGAATCGATACATAAAAAAAATTATATCTAGTTCCATTTGAAATAAGAAAGTGGATATGTGTTTGAGATAAACGTGGCAACACTGTCGACTTGAAAATATTTTAGGCGAAGAGTTCCCTCAACCTCAAGGCTCCACCTAAATTTCAGAACAAAATATCCACTAGTTCTCCAAAAACGTCTTATAGGCAACTTAAAAGGAAAACCCTGTATAGAAAGATGACTGAAGCATGATAAAACTTCCAAATTTAAAATCATTCGGCAAAGAGTTATTATTATTAAACTATAAAATTTCTTCCATAAAAAGAATATCACACTGTTTATCCCATACGAAGGCCCTCAGGCGATTAAAAACTCCGCGAGTCCTTCTTGATGGCCTTGATTCATGGTATCCGTTTGTCGCATTCTTTCTGGGAACCCAGTATATTCAAGATACTCAGTAATCCAACCCCAAAAGAAGCTTATATTGCAATCTAGAAAGAAAGTGAAAAAGAAAGAGCAGTATTCCATTAGCAGGCAGCCTCACAAATTGTCTACCGTAACAGATTCTTATCAATTATTCCACAGTGATTTGATTCGATTTCGCTAATGGAACTACACTGGGTCTCGCTCATGTGTTTTTTGCCATTTGGGGCTTAATCTGGCTATGGAAAGAGTTGTTTTGAATAGTTCATTCCACTTACCATTAATCGCTGTTATTACTAAACTATTTGATTGAATAACTATTTCCCCCCTCAACATGAAAGGTTAGTGTACGAAATTGATCATTAATGAACCATTTAAATGTTCAATTTATCTTATTGCAATGTGCAATTGTCATGGACAATCGAATACCAAGTGTTCAGAAGCAATACGAGTCTAATGTCAGATTTCTAATGAAACATAGAAACAGGGAAATTTCATTATATCAAATGTATCTTTTGTCACAAAAAGGACGTATTCCAATCAGGAATTTATGCTCATTTGATAACGAGATCTTCGGAAAAATCTTGTACCTAATCAACTCGTTCCTTAATTTAGCTATGAATGGTCTCGCTCTGCTCAAGCGTTAAAATATATTGTCCAGTAATCGCTGTCATTAATACAATAGTTGATAGAATAATTGTAGAATTCTTTACGTTATCTAGGGTATATTGGTAATACTACCACGAAGTTTGAATAAAAGTTTATTAACAAAACAGTTAACAAGAGAAGTCGGAGGAAATACAGCCTCTGAACAAACTCGTCTAAAATCTGACTTACGTCTATTTTCTTTTCTTTAAATTTTTTTGTCACCTACTTTATCTACGTTATTGATAATGTCATTATAACAACATAGAATATCATAATTCAAATCGAAATAAAAGTACGAATCCCACATAATTATAAATGACTAGCGACCCGCCCCGGCTTCGCACGGTAATTCGATCCAAGTAAAACTGTGAAATAAAGACAGTTGCATCAAAATTTTATCATAAATTCCCTAAATTATGGCGCCTACCGACCCTCTGAGTTAAAAAAGTGATCAAATACTAATTTGAAGTCTTAGTAACACTCAGTTAAAAAAAAACATCAAAATCATTTCAGTAGCTATGGCGTCATGCGCTTCTTGAGACGATCACGCTAGATTTCCGCGGGAATGAGGTATTTTATCGCCGTAAAAAGTAGCCTGTTTTCGTACCTAAGATCCTATCTTTATATTAACCAAGTCTTATAAAAATCCGTTCAGCATTAAGGCGTGAATGAGTTAAACTTTTAAAACAAACGATTAAAAATCACTTACTTAATTAGATTTCTGCCTACTGCCTACGCCTTAAGTAGGTACGATAGCATAAATATTAATAGCCCATATCCTTTTCTAGGTTACTATCTATCACCTAACTAAATTTCATCAAAATCCGTTCAGCCGTTTAGGCATGATAGAGCAAAACTCCCAGAAAAAACCATAAAAATATCACTAACTCAATTCAGTTTTCTGCCTACTTCCTACCCCCTAAGTACGATGACGTGATCATTTTGATCTTATATCCATTTTCAGGTAACCATCTATTACCTTACTAAATTTCATCAAAATCTGTTCAGCCGTTTAGACGTGAAAGAGCAAAAGTCCCAACAAAAACGACTAAAAATCACTAACTCAATTTAGTTATCTGCCTACTGCCTACCCCCTAAGAACGATGGCGTGATTATTTATAGCCTATGACTATTCCTAGGTTATCATCTACCACCATACCAAATTTCATCAAAATCCGTTCAGCCGTTTAGGCGTGAAAGAGTAACAGACAGACAGACAGACAGAGTTACTTTCGCATTTATAATATTAGTATGGATTACTACACATACATGAAAAAACTTGCTTTGATCCCATAGACTTTACAAAATAGGTTTCGCCTAAATAGTTTATGGCGAGTTTTTATGTGAAAAAGAATTAATTGAATTTCGTTAAGAGTGAAATCGAAAGACAAATAAATAGACGACAGGCGAGTGTTGAAAAAATTATGGGTCATTTGAACCACCAGGTGACCTATCTAGAACGACATAAGAGCATAAAATAATAAGATTCAGCACTATGCCGTCACTTGTAAGCTGTCCAACTGAGTGCAGGTGAGAATTCGAAAGTGCAGATAGAGTGGGTACATTTTGGTCACATATTTTTGTACGGCATTCTTACCATCGATAATTTTATGAGATCTGGCTATGGAAATACGAGTTGTTTTGAATATGTAGTTTATTCCACTTACCATTAATCGCTGTCATTAATAAACTATTTGATTGAATAACTATTTCCGTCGACATAAAAATAACAGGTGAGTTTAATGTGTACGAAATTGAACAATTATAACTCATTTCAATGTTCAATTTATCCTATTTCAATGTGCAATTGTCATGGATAACAGAAAACCAAATGTTCAGAAGCAATACAAGTAGTGTCAGATTTCAACTGGAACATAGAATCATAGAAATTTGAGGATCTCAAATGTATCTCTTATCACAAAAACAATGTATTTTAATCAATAATTTATGCTCATTCCATAACTGAGATCAACGTTAAAATCTTGTAATCAACTCGTTTCCTGATCAAGGTATTAATGGTCTCGAACTATGTATTAACGCTTTCGCTCCGCTCACGCGTTAAAATATATTGTCCATTCATCGCTGTCATTAATAGCCTAGTTGATTGAATAACTATAAACGACCATAAATGATGACTTCACATACATGAAAAGACTTTGCTTTGGTACCATAAACTTTACAAAATAGGTTTTGCCGTAATAACTTATGGCGAGTTTTTATGTGAGAAAGAATGTCTTTCTTATGTTCCGACAAGTCCATGAAGGGCTTAGTGCTTAGTAATTCCTGAAAGTGCTCGGATGCTCTGCGGTGCTTGGTAGCACTTTGAGGTGCTATAGGGAGTTCCTTACAGTGCTCAGAATAATTATTTTGAAATACTAAGTGTCAGTTGCAGGAACGTCCATTAAAATTTAAAGGTCCATTAAACTCTTAATCCTCCATTATTACAAGGAACTAATGGGGGATTAAGGGTTTAATGGACCTTTAAATTTTATTGGACGTTCCTGCAACTGAGCATTAGTCCCCTCGAAAAATTCTCGGAGCACCAAACACTTAGCACTGGTTCAAATGATGCTTGTGAACACAGTGCTTACCGGCGCAAAAAAGTGCTTGGAGTGATTTCACGAGGATAAGGCTTCGGCACCGCTCTGGTGAATATCGTGTACAATTGCTTCATATTTCTAATATACTGAGCTGACTGAAAGAGTTGAAGACAATCCTTCTAGTTCTCCAAAGTGCTCCTAAGTATTATGGTAAACTGAAAATAAAACAGCAAACAAACGAGAGTGATTCAGAAAAAAATGTCTGGTAGGCCTCGTTTTCCTGAATCATTTTTTTAGCTATTCGTTTCAGTCGCTCTTCATGATTTATTCGATAATATTATTGGAGGGTTTCCTTTGGTTTTTGGGTATTTTTCCTAGTTCTGATTATCTGTTTGAGCTTGAAAGTATCGAATATTCCCTGAGGTAGTCATCGAAAGTCTATAAACTCAGATGTTTACTATTTCCGATAAGAGGAATATATGGAAAGCGTTGCGAAGGGAATCAGCGAATATTTTACCTACGGAATTTGTATTCTGAAGAAGTCTTCATCAGTATAGGCTCCTCTTATTATAAAAAAGAGTGGAGGGACGTATTTGAATCGATTATTTCGAAAATAGAGAACTTTCATAAATTAGGATCATCGAATGCATTTCGGAAACTTTGACATATAAAGTCAAAAACTTTATTACAATAAATCTCAGGTTTTCATGTAGTTTTTACCGGGAGTTCAAAAATAGGAATTGATGTGGTGCAAATCTACAATTTTCACGTCTAATTGTCTTTTTGAGCGCTTGTTCTACCTTAACGAGTGCTATATCGTTTTGCTAAAACGTCTGTGATTTGCTAATTGTTAGCCGAAAATGGTCTCAAAAGATAAGGTTCGACTCTCTGATGATGGATCCGTGGTCAAATTCAATTCTGTCCGCGGGGCCGTCCATCCGTCTGTTAGCACGATAACTTTCGATGGGATTGTCCTAGAGACTTAATTTTTCAGGAAGAGTTCGGTTCCCAAATGCCTCGGTTGTTCCTTAACCAGCAAAATCGTTCATTCATAATTTTGGTTCCTCCATATCTAAGACAAAACGAAACTAATCGAAATGAAATTTTGCGGCCAAAAGCAAGATTATAAGCCTTATGCGAAATTTTGTGGCCATCGCGTTGACAAAACCATAGAAAATCTATTTGGAATAGTGAAAAGAAGAAACTCAATATTTCCATTATAAGATATCTTATTCAAGTGAAATTAATTTTCTGAATGAAGATTGATATACTGAATGTTCATGAAAAATTTTGTGGACTTGTGTTAACAGAACCATAAAAAATTGAATTGCAATATTAAAAAGAAGAATCTTTATTATATTATTATTATTATCTTTATTATATATTGCTGGGGAATTGTTGCGACTCATTATCGTTGCCACTTACCATTATCTTCAATCGGTCCCTCCAGAGTGGAATTTTTCCCCACTGCTGGAAACTCTCTAAGATCATTCCCGTTCATAAGGACGGCCGAAAAGACCTAATCCAAAATTATCGACCTATTGCTATTTTGTCAACGATTCCCAAAATTTTTGAGTCGCTTGTGTGTAAATTCATTTCATATCACGTGAAAGATCTTGTTATTGAAAATCAACATGGCTTTGTGAAGGGACGAAACCTGGAGACTAACTTGCTGACATTTTTGGATTACCTCCACGAGGGGATTGAATGTCGATAGCAGATAGACGCCATTTATACCGATTTAAAAAAAGCGTTCGATAAAAAAAATCATTCAGTACTTCTCAGACGACTTCCTGAGATGGGTATCTGTGGAGTTTTGTTACGATGGATTAAATCGTATATTTTGAACAGATCACAGTTTGTTTGCGTCAATGGGAGAAGGTCGAGAATTTTCTGGAATCCGTCTGGTGTTCCTCAGGGTTCCCACTTGGGTCCACTGCTCTTCATTGTTTATTTAAATGACATATCCTCCTGTTTCCACCATGCTAAGTTCCTCATTTATGCTGATGATCTCAAGATATATTTGAGGATAAAGACAATCTAGGACTGTATTCTGTTGCAGGAGGATGTAAATAGGTTTTCCGAATATTGCAAGAATAATTTTCTCTTCCTTAATTTGGATAAATGCCTGCAGATCACCTTCACTCGGAACATGAAAACAATGAATTTCCTTTATTCAATTGAGCAGTTTCATCTTCGACAGGTTTCCTCTGTCCGCGATTTGGGGGTTATTCTAGACTCAAAACTGAATTTTAACGAGCAGTAGTTAGGGCTATGTTCGTTCTGGGCCAAAATTGACCTTTGACCTCCCGGTGCCGGGGTCAGATGCTGATGACGTCGGTGGTGCCACCTAGCGGATGACGCCATGACAGTTTTGTAGTGATCTGTATGAAAAAGTTTTTGGATGGACGCGGGATATGAACCCGGGAAGTTTGCGTGAGAGTTGGGTCGTTTAACCCCCAGGGCTAAAGAGGCAATGATAATTTGGGGTGTTTGGTGCTATAAAGCCAGAGTGGCGCATGATTGATCGAGAAGGAATATGTGTTTAGAAGGACTCGCTTCATGTTTTTCATGATTTTTGTTCTCAAAATATTCTTTGAGTGGTTTAACTAAAATAATTTCAGGATGAGATTTTTTATTACATAATGTTAATTGTCGAATTAAATGATTTGGCCGTTCACGAAAGGTTGAGCTGTTGGTTGACAATTTGGCACTGTGTATATTCAAATTTTAGGTTGTTTATTTTCTTGTTAGATTGATACGCAATGTTGTCAATATAACATAGAGTTCTCTTATAACTCGAGAGCTAGTGAGGCCAGGTACATTCGGCAACGTTTATTTTACATTGCAAGTAGTGCCCACAAAATAAACAAACACCTGCTATACCTTTCGTGAACGGACAATTCAATTCAACACGCTGACGAAAAAATAGCGGTAGTTCGGGGGCGATTTTTTTTCCGTATCAATTATTTGATTGGTGTTCATGAATGTCATTCGGAGATTTTTCAGACGATTAAATTGATATATCTTATTCAAGTCAGTTTCTACAAATTTCTTGACGAGTAGAATGGATTTACAGAGAGCATTCATTAACCCTTATATCTTGGAACGATCTCTCAGATAAATCCATATTCAGAAATAATGTTCTTCTTTCAATCCATGTTATAGAAATTAGATGAATCGAATGTGGTACATTTCAGACTTGTAGGAAATATTGGTGATAGCAGATTGTTGCTACGCCTAAGCCATTCTCTCCTTAGGCTCGCAATACCAAAGCATTCCGTGACTAGGTTCCAATAATGTTACACTTGAGCGCCCTCTTTGAGACGACTGATGCTTCAAGCTTATAGATTACAGTTTTCTGCTACGGCTGCTTCATGACATTCTCATTTAAAATAATTTAATGTTTACTGTGAGTATGTCATTGAATATTAATTATTTTTTATCATTTACTTCTTTGTTCAGGTTGTAGAACATGTATATTCGGACTCTATGATATCATAACCTATACAACAATTGTTAACTTAACATCTACTTAGGAAAAGATAATAACTATATTTTCAATTAAAATAATTATCCCTATGATATATGTATAGAAACACTAATTATAATTTCTACTATGATGTTTATTTGATGACAGACAGAACCTACATAATTTTTAGTGCGTAGTTTAAATAGACGATAGCTGCTTTAAGAAAAAATACAATTTGAAGAACAAGTATCATATAACAGATGGCTACAAAAAAGCTTTTTCGATCGAATTGTTGTTGGTGTTCTGATATCCAACAACTTGTAGTAATGATATTCGTAGATTTTTCAACATCTCTAGTCGATTGGAAATCAGTATAGATGATTCAATTGTGTGATTAAGTCGGCCTAACTGAAATACATGCAGTTTCCATACTACATATATCAAAAGGGGGAAACATCTCGTTCTTCAACTATTTCAATCCGATTCATAAGCCAAATTCTATCTATTGTTAGGTAAACCAGTATCAGTACAACCCAAGAAATATTTCAGACCAAATGGTGGTTTTTGTGCATAACATTCCTTCTTATTCTTCAACGATTTCAATCAGATTTATCGTTATAGACCAAAAATAGATAGGAGGTTGTTTCGTATTCGGTAGTATCATATATACAGGCTGGTAGGTGACAAATTTATATATATTTCAGAATTCGAACCAGGGACTTTCATATTATGAGTCTAGGGTCTTATATACTAGACTAGCAATTTGGAATGAGCGGTGAATTGTTGGTCTAATAGGAGGTCGTTTCGTATTCGGCTAGCGGTAGTTCGGGGACGAATTTTTTTTTTTGAACATCCGATATTATTTGACGTCCGCACCCATATTCGAGTGTATCTTCCTTCATACGTACCTAATGAATTCGATAGCAACTAAGCTGTATGTGTTGTTGTATAGATATCGGGGTTGACTGAATTATTTTATTGAAAACAATTTGTAGTGAGTAGTTTAAATAGTCGATAGCTTCTTTAAGAAAAAATACAATTTGAAGAACAAGTATCATTGACTCAATGTTCCACATATTTCAATACCTTATTTTTGTACATACATTCTAGGATCACATAACAGATGGCTACAAAAAGCATCTTCGATCGAATTGTTGTTGGTGTTCTTTAATGATATCCAACAACTTGTAGTAATGATATTCGTAGATTTTTCAACATCTCTAGTCGATTGGAAATCAGTAGATGATTCAATTGTGTGATTAAGTCGGCCTAACTGAAATACATGCAGTTTCCATACTATATCAAAAGGGGAAAACATCTTGTTCTTTAACGATTTCGATCAGATTCATAAGCCAAATTCTATCTATTGTTAGGTAAGGAGTATCAGTACAACCCAAGAAATATTTCAGACCAAATGATGATTTTTGTGCATAACATTCCTTCTTATTCTTCAACGATTTCGATCAGATTTATTGTTATAGACCAAAAATAGATCTGGATCAGTTAAAACTGCAGCAAAATTGCAAGAAAATTAGAACGTTTTCTAATAACTATGGTGCTTTTCTTTATGACTTAATAACATACAACTTGTGTGATTGAGAAGTGGAAACTGTTAAAAATCCAGGACTAGTATCGGGAATTTTCTTTCACTGCACTCTAATCGAAAAGCCAACCCCTCTAAAGATCCAAACTGCAGTTTTGACTGCTACACTGTTGTAGTTATAGAAATACTGGAGATTCTTTTTTTCGATATTGGTTCTAACACTATGGCCATGATATTTCATGTGAACATTCAGTAAATCGATCTATATTCACATAATAAATTTCACTCGAATCGGATATCTTTTTATAGAAATTTCTTTTTTCACAATTCCAATTTAATTTTCTATCCATTTTTTTTTCCTTAAGAAAACCTGTTATAAGAACTTCTTCTTTGCTAGCTTCAGTGATAGCAATGTATTCAGCCTCTCTGTTATCTACAATTCTACACAAGATTGCTTTTTTGTCTTCTAGAAAATTGATGTATTATTCATTTTAAACAATGTTTTGTTCGTAAGTGAAGATTTTGAGAATTTCACGTGATGTATTTAAAATACGTAAAGTTATACAGGGTCTCTATAAATGATTATAACAGCGCAGTTGGCGTTGGACTATTATAAATATTAATATTCTGATGTAAACTTTAATTTAAACAAAGGATACTGCGAGATTTTGCTGGTCATTCCGAAAGAAATTGAATAATGTGACTGAAATTACAAATTTTGTAGACTTTGCATAGGAATCCATAAGAAAACAAAATTTCCAAAGCAACCTACGATGTTACAATCATTTGTAAAGACCCCGTATTTGTCAGAAATGTGTTTATAGAATGGAATGTGTCTAGTATGGTGGTTTAGATGTGAATATATGAAAATGTTTATAAAATCCCAGGTCAACTCAAGTGGCTTCTTCCCCATGTGCGTTCGGATCTTGCGTTCCCCCCTGCTCCCCGCCTGTATCCCGATGCCATGAATAGGAAGGCGTGGGTCAACTCGTCACTATGTCACCGGACAATTGGACAATAGACTTAACATAGCGCTCGCCTTGAAACACTCCAGGGTTTCAATGAAGACCAATTATTGACTAGGAAGTACACAGATTTTGACCACTGGACGTTTGAGCTCGCTGTCTTGATGGTTACTGTGCGTATTACGTCATCCGTCCCCTTGTGGATTTGTAGAATTCTACCTAGTTTCCATTTCAGAGGTGGAAGGCCGTCTTCTTTAACGAGTACAGTTTTCAGAATATTGGGATGCTTTTTTTTTCCACTTCGTTAGAGTTTGCAAAGTGGACACGTACTGCTTGCTTGGTTCTTCTCTAAAAAAACATTATAAATGTCATATAGTTTTCAAACTTTTTTTCCTTGATAACCTTCCAGATCTCATTAAAACTTCTTCCCGTTCATAGTTGTCTGTATATTTTTCTTCTGTCATATCATAATCCTCCCCTTGCTCTTCTCCAATATTGATATCTGATAAAGACTCAGTTATTTCATTTTTTGCTTCACATTCATTCATTTTTTGAAAAGGTTGATTGACATTTTCATTAAATTTTACACAAACTCTCACAAACACATCATCTGTCTTGGGATCTAAAATTCTGTAGACCCTACTAGTTGCGCCTATTTCCTCTTTAGCTTTCTCTACCACTTTTCTTTGGGAACAAAGATGTGAGCTTGACTTCCAAAAGTTACAGAATGCATCAAATATGATTTTCTGAGTTCATTCATACCAGTGGCTAAACTTTGCACAACTAAATAAAGCTTAACCCCGCATGTCAAATGTGTACCTAATTTGGATCTATAACTCTTCACATGGTTCAGGGTACTCAAAAGACTCTATTTCTCACCAAACAGATGCAGTATTCTTTAATTTCCTATTGATTCTTCGAATAGCCAGGGAACAATTTTTCAGACCATCTTTTATCACATTTTCATCATATGTGTTCTGATGAACAAAGCCACTAACGACTGCATCAATTGTAAACAGCCTTTCATATCCGACATTTTCGATGCAGCTGAACAGAAATCATCTAATTAAAGGTATAAAGTTTAACGATGACACCCAAACGAAGATACACGAAGATGCTCGAACATCATGAAACTATGGTGAGATACTCGAATAAGTGGAAAGTGGACATAAAGCAGATATTCATTGATAAAAAACAGATACTCATGAATGAAAACAGATACTCATGAACAAAAAACGGAAAACAGATACTCAAGAATGAAAACAGATACTCTTGAACAAAAAAACGGATATACCGATTTGGAAATTCACATCGAAAACATACAATATACAAGGCATCAGACAGAGAATTCTTCCCTCTAGTTGCACAGATGAATAGGCAACTGTCTTACTTAAATAATCTAGTCTTGTAGTATGGTAGGGAACCCGCACTACACGTATAGAATTTTTAATTTGTCAGGCTGCCCGTAATACTCGATTCAAGTATTTACTGTTGCCTACCATACTAAAGAACTAAGCTCCTCTAAACGATAAAAGAGAGACAAGACTAGAATAATGAAGTAAGACAACTGAATTCAGTGTGTTACAGCAAGTGATTGTCTCGACTATTCATCTGTGCAACTGGATGGAAGAATTCTCTGACTGAATAAAACCGATATAAAGAATCAAACGTGATGGAAGTCGAACAACACAGTAACGAGTTAACGATTGATAATTTTGACGAATTTGAAGATAAAATCAATAAACATGGTATCCCCATCTAGTTTTCTAATATGTGGTCCGAGTGGCTGTGGAAAGAGTAACGTTTTTTCAGAATTACTTTTCCATCGTAATAACTTACTGAACGTATATATTTTCTCTTAAAAATTTATATCAGTCAAAATACAAGCTACTAAAAGATATTTTATCGAAAGTTGATGTTGAGAAATATTACCCATACCATAATGAATAGAAGCTGAAGAAATTCTGTTTTTATATCCGATGAC
Source organism: Propylea japonica (assembly GCA_013421045.1). Taxonomy (NCBI): domain Eukaryota; kingdom Metazoa; phylum Arthropoda; class Insecta; order Coleoptera; family Coccinellidae; genus Propylea; species Propylea japonica. The sequence goes on from CM024242.1 coordinate 27,958,831, forward strand.
GTTGCATGCGATCAACAAAATATGTGTCTACAACGCTATGGGGAGACACATTAACGTCACTAAGAACGATACCGAATGTTTTTTGATAAAACTTACAGGTACAGTGTAAGAATTACATTTCAAAATGAGAACTGTTTCTAAACAGAAGTCTATTGAGTTTCAACGTAAATTGAAAATACGGAAATTAATTGAAGATGTTCATAAAAAATATTTATCACTCAAATTGGAAAGATCGCATGAAGACGAGAACGATTTAATTCCCCTCTAACGAATCAGCTTGGTTCTAAATTGGTAACCACATCATCAATGGATCCTGGGAAGATAGAAACTGACTCTGTTCAGTTTGAAAAAGATCAGTTAAAAACATAGTCATTTCAATCAACAGACTCTAATCCGTTTGAAACAGGTCAGTTGAAAACAAATCAGTCAAAATCAGAGCATATGCAATTAAAAACAAACCCAACAACTTCTCAACCCTCTACCCTGAGCAATCGCATTATTCATTGAGATTATTACAAGTCCATACATCTAGCAAAATTATTCCAATTTTTCTATTATATAGAATATCTTGAAAACTATAAGTTTTAGCGAAAAAATAAATCGAAAAACACCCACCATCATCCCCTGTCGCTTTTTCAACTTTTCTATAGAACTGTTAAAAAATCAAAGTGGTTTGCACACGTTTTCTCAACACTCTACCCTGAGCAATCACATTATTCATTGAGATTATTACAACCACATACATCTAGCAAAACTATTCTAAGTTCAAATTTTCTCTCATATGAAATATTTCGAAAACCATAGGTTTTAGCGAAAAAATAAATCGAAAAACACCCACCATCACCCTCCTGTCGCTTTTTCAACTTTTCTATAGATCTGTTAAAAATCAAAGTGGTTTGCATACGTTTTCTCAACCCCCTACCTCGAGTATTACCATTTCAATTCTATGAAAATTCGCTCAAAACATGAGATTTCATTTTCCATTGATTGACTTTTAAAGACGTTAGCTCACAAAGTTTAAGGATAGATTTCTTCTACAAGTTTTGCTGAAGGCAGCATCAGAACACCCCATCAATGAAAGTTTTTTTCAATTCTTCAAAAAATGTATGTAAGTGCATTCGAAAAATGGTAAACAATAGGAATTGGTTTAATCACCACATCGATTTTATTATCAGCGCTACATGTATCATGTTACCATTATCGCAACGTTACCACTTTCAGAAATAAATCCTGGCAATAGCGAACAAAATGATCATGTATAATTTAGGTTCTGTGCATACTGATATAAAAAAAAACTATACGCATTATGATTTATTTTCTGATTGACATAAAACCCAATATCGATTCTATTTCGGAAATCGCTTTGCGTTTTAATTGTTTGGTTGCTAGCTGATCTGCGATGGATCCGCCAGGTGAGCTGTCTGGAGCTGCCAGGCCAGCTGTCTGGAGCTGCCAGGCGAGCTGTCTGGAGCTGCAGGTGAGCTGTCTGGAGCTGCCAGGCGAGCTGTCTGGAGCTGCAGGTGAGCTGTCTGGAGCTGCAGGTGAGCTGTCTGGAGCTGCCAGGCGAGCTGTCTGGAGCTGCAGGTGAGCTGTCTGGAGCTGCAGGCGAGCTGTCTGGAGCTGCTAGGTGAGCTGTCTGGAGCTGCCAGGTGAGCTGTCTGGAGCTGCTAGGTGAGCTGTCTGGAGCTGCTAGGTGAGCTGTCTAGAGCTGTACGCTGAGCTGTCTGGAGCTGCAGCTAACTATAAATTTATTAACTCTATGGGTCAGATTTCACAAGACTAATTTATATTATAATTTTTTGGATATTACGACTGAATTAAATTTTTTTTTTTATTAACGCTGCTCCCACAAATCCAGCGTACAGCTCCAGACAGCTCAGCGTACAGCTCTAGACAGCTCACCTAGCAGCTCCAGACAGCTCACCTAGCAGCTCCAGACAGCTCACCTGGCAGCTCCAGACAGCTCACCTAGCAGCTCCAGACAGCTCGCCTGCAGCTCCAGACAGCTCACCTGCAGCTCCAGACAGCTCGCCTGGCAGCTCCAGACAGCTCACCTGCAGCTCCAGACAGCTCGCCTGGCAGCTCCAGACAGCTCACCTGCAGCTCCAGACAGCTCGCCTGGCAGCTCCAGACAGCTGGCCTGGCAGCTCCAGACAGCTCACCTGGCGGATCCATCGCAGATCAGCTAGCAACCAAACAATTAAAACGCAAAGCGATTTCCGAAATAGAATCGATATTGGGTTTTATGTCAATCAGAAAATAAATCATAATGCGTATAGTTTTTTTTATATCAGTATGCACAGAACCTAAATTATACATGATCATTTTGTTCGCTATTGCCAGGATTTATTTCTGAAAGTGGTAACGTTGCGATAATGGTAACATGATACATGTAGCGCTGATAATAAAATCGATGTGGTGATTAAACCAATTCCTATTGTTTACCATTTTTCGAATGCACTTACATACATTTTTTGAAGAATTGAAAAAAACTTTCATTGATGGGGTGTTCTGATGCTGCCTTCAGCAAAACTTGTAGAAGAAATCTATCCTTAAACTTTGTGAGCTAACGTCTTTAAAAGTCAATCAATGGAAAATGAAATCTCATGTTTTGAGCGAATTTTCATAGAATTGAAATGGTAATACTCGAGGTAGGGGGTTGAGAAAACGTATGCAAACCACTTTGATTTTTAACAGATCTATAGAAAAGTTGAAAAAGCGACAGGAGGGTGATGGTGGGTGTTTTTCGATTTATTTTTTCGCTAAAACCTATGGTTTTCGAAATATTTCATATGAGAGAAAATTTGAACTTAGAATAGTTTTGCTAGATGTATGTGGTTGTAATAATCTCAATGAATAATGTGATTGCTCAGGGTAGAGTGTTGAGAAAACGTGTGCAAACCACTTTGATTTTTTAACAGTTCTATAGAAAAGTTGAAAAAGCGACAGGGGATGATGGTGGGTGTTTTTCGATTTATTTTTTCGCTAAAACTTATAGTTTTCAAGATATTCTATATAATAGAAAAATTGGAATAATTTTGCTAGATGTATGGACTTGTAATAATCTCAATGAATAATGCGATTGCTCAGGGTAGAGGGTTGAGAAGTTGTTGGGTTTGTTTTTAATTGCATATGCTCTGATTTTGACTGATTTGTTTTCAACTGACCTGTTTCAAACGGATTAGAGTCTGTTGATTGAAATGACTATGTTTTTAACTGATCTTTTTCAAACTGAACAGAGTCAGTTTCTATCTTCCCAGGATCCATTGATGATGTGGTTACCAATTTAGAACCAAGCTGATTCGTTAGAGGGGAATTAAATCGTTCTCGTCTTCATGCGATCTTTCCAATTTGAGTGATAAATATTTTTATGAACATCTTCAATTAATTTCCGTATTTTCAATTTACGTTGAAACTCAATAGACTTCTGTTTAGAAACAGTTCTCATTTTGAAATGTAATTCTTACACTGTACCTGTAAGTTTTATCAAAAAACATTCGGTATCGTTCTTAGTGACGTTAATGTGTCTCCCCATAGCGTTGTAGACACATATTTTGTTGATCGCATGCAACGTCATCGGATATAAAAACAGAATTTCTTCAGCTTCTATTCATTATGGTATGGGTAATATTTCTCAACATCAACTTTCGATAAAATATCTTTTAGTAGCTTGTATTTTGACTGATATAAATTTTTAAGAGAAAATATATACGTTCAGTAAGTTATTACGATGGAAAAGTAATTCTGAAAAAACGTTACTCTTTCCACAGCCACTCGGACCACATATTAGAAAACTAGATGGGGATACCATGTTTATTGATTTTATCTTCAAATTCGTCAAAATTATCAATCGTTAACTCGTTACTGTGTTGTTCGACTTCCATCACGTTTGATTCTTTATATCGGTTTTATTCAGTCAGAGAATTCTTCCATCCAGTTGCACAGATGAATAGTCGAGACAATCACTTGCTGTAACACACTGAATTCAGTTGTCTTACTTCATTATTCTAGTCTTGTCTCTCTTTTATCGTTTAGAGGAGCTTAGTTCTTTAGTATGGTAGGCAACAGTAAATACTTGAATCGAGTATTACGGGCAGCCTGACAAATTAAAAATTCTATACGTGTAGTGCGGGTTCCCTACCATACTACAAGACTAGATTATTTAAGTAAGACAGTTGCCTATTCATCTGTGCAACTAGAGGGAAGAATTCTCTGTCTGATGCCTTGTATATTGTATGTTTTCGATGTGAATTTCCAAATCGGTATATCCGTTTTTTTGTTCAAGAGTATCTGTTTTCATTCTTGAGTATCTGTTTTCCGTTTTTTGTTCATGAGTATCTGTTTTCATTCATGAGTATCTGTTTTTTATCAATGAATATCTGCTTTATGTCCACTTTCCACTTATTCGAGTATCTCACCATAGTTTCATGATGTTCGAGCATCTTCGTGTATCTTCGTTTGGGTGTCATCGTTAAACTTTATACCTTTAATTAGATGATTTCTGTTCAGCTGCATCGAAAATGTCGGATATGAAAGGCTGTTTACAATTGATGCAGTCGTTAGTGGCTTTGTTCATCAGAACACATATGATGAAAATGTGATAAAAGATGGTCTGAAAAATTGTTCCCTGGCTATTCGAAGAATCAATAGGAAATTAAAGAATACTGCATCTGTTTGGTGAGAAATAGAGTCTTTTGAGTACCCTGAACCATGTGAAGAGTTATAGATCCAAATTAGGTACACATTTGACATGCGGGGTTAAGCTTTATTTAGTTGTGCAAAGTTTAGCCACTGGTATGAATGAACTCAGAAAATCATATTTGATGCATTCTGTAACTTTTGGAAGTCAAGCTCACATCTTTGTTCCCAAAGAAAAGTGGTAGAGAAAGCTAAAGAGGAAATAGGCGCAACTAGTAGGGTCTACAGAATTTTAGATCCCAAGACAGATGATGTGTTTGTGAGAGTTTGTGTAAAATTTAATGAAAATGTCAATCAACCTTTTCAAAAAATGAATGAATGTGAAGCAAAAAATGAAATAACTGAGTCTTTATCAGATATCAATATTGGAGAAGAGCAAGGGGAGGATTATGATATGACAGAAGAAAAATATACAGACAACTATGAACGGGAAGAAGTTTTAATGAGATCTGGAAGGTTATCAAGGAAAAAAAGTTTGAAAACTATATGACATTTATAATGTTTTTTTAGAGAAGAACCAAGCAAGCAGTACGTGTCCACTTTGCAAACTCTAACGAAGTGGAAAAAAAAAAGCATCCCAATATTCTGAAAACTGTACTCGTTAAAGAAGACGGTCTTCCACCTCTGAAATGGAAACTAGGTAGAATTCTACAAATCCACAAGGGGACGGATGACGTAATACGCACAGTAACCATCAAGACAGCGAGCTCAAACGTCCAGTGGTCAAAATCTGTGTACTTCCTAGTCAATAATTGGTCTTCATTGAAACCCTGGAGTGTTTCAAGGCGAGCGCTATGTTAAGTCTATTGTCCAATTGTCCGGTGACATAGTGACGAGTTGACCCACGCCTTCCTATTCATGGCATCGGGATACAGGCGGGGAGCAGGGGGGAACGCAAGATCCGAACGCACATGGGGAAGAAGCCACTTGAGTTGACCTGGGATTTTATAAACATTTTCATATATTCACATCTAAACCACCATACTAGACACATTCCATTCTATAAACACATTTCTGACAAATACGGGGTCTTTACAAATGATTGTAACATCGTAGGTTGCTTTGGAAATTTTGTTTTCTTATGGATTCCTATGCAAAGTCTACAAAATTTGTAATTTCAGTCACATTATTCAATTTCTTTCGGAATGACCAGCAAAATCTCGCAGTATCCTTTGTTTAAATTAAAGTTTACATCAGAATATTAATATTTATAATAGTCCAACGCCAACTGCGCTGTTATAATCATTTATAGAGACCCTGTATAACTTTACGTATTTTAAATACATCACGTGAAATTCTCAAAATCTTCACTTACGAACAAAACATTGTTTAAAATGAATAATACATCAATTTTCTAGAAGACAAAAAAGCAATCTTGTGTAGAATTGTAGATAACAGAGAGGCTGAATACATTGCTATCACTGAAGCTAGCAAAGAAGAAGTTCTTATAACAGGTTTTCTTAAGGAAAAAAAAATGGATAGAAAATTAAATTGGAATTGTGAAAAAAGAAATTTCTATAAAAAGATATCCGATTCGAGTGAAATTTATTATGTGAATATAGATCGATTTACTGAATGTTCACATGAAATATCATGGCCATAGTGTTAGAACCAATATCGAAAAAAAGAATCTCCAGTATTTCTATAACTACAACAGTGTAGCAGTCAAAACTGCAGTTTGGATCTTTAGAGGGGTTGGCTTTTCGATTAGAGTGCAGTGAAAGAAAATTCCCGATACTAGTCCTGGATTTTTAACAGTTTCCACTTCTCAATCACACAAGTTGTATGTTATTAAGTCATAAAGAAAAGCACCATAGTTATTAGAAAACGTTCTAATTTTCTTGCAATTTTGCTGCAGTTTTAACTGATCCAGATCTATTTTTGGTCTATAACAATAAATCTGATCGAAATCGTTGAAGAATAAGAAGGAATGTTATGCACAAAAATCATCATTTGGTCTGAAATATTTCTTGGGTTGTACTGATACTCCTTACCTAACAATAGATAGAATTTGGCTTATGAATCTGATCGAAATCGTTAAAGAACAAGATGTTTTCCCCTTTTGATATAGTATGGAAACTGCATGTATTTCAGTTAGGCCGACTTAATCACACAATTGAATCATCTACTGATTTCCAATCGACTAGAGATGTTGAAAAATCTACGAATATCATTACTACAAGTTGTTGGATATCATTAAAGAACACCAACAACAATTCGATCGAAGATGCTTTTTGTAGCCATCTGTTATGTGATCCTAGAATGTATGTACAAAAATAAGGTATTGAAATATGTGGAACATTGAGTCAATGATACTTGTTCTTCAAATTGTATTTTTTCTTAAAGAAGCTATCGACTATTTAAACTACTCACTACAAATTGTTTTCAATAAAATAATTCAGTCAACCCCCGATATCTATACAACAACACATACAGCTTAGTTGCTATCGAATTCATTAGGTACGTATGAAGGAAGATACACTCGAATATGGGTGCGGACGTCAAATAATATCGGATGTTCAAAAAAAAAAATTCGTCCCCGAACTACCGCTAGCCGAATACGAAACGACCTCCTATTAGACCAACAATTCACCGCTCATTCCAAATTGCTAGTCTAGTATATAAGACCCTAGACTCATAATATGAAAGTCCCTGGTTCGAATTCTGAAATATATATAAATTTGTCACCTACCAGCCTGTATATATGATACTACCGAATACGAAACAACCTCCTATCTATTTTTGGTCTATAACGATAAATCTGATTGAAATCGTTGAAGAATAAGAAGGAATGTTATGCACAAAAACCACCATTTGGTCTGAAATATTTCTTGGGTTGTACTGATACTGGTTTACCTAACAATAGATAGAATTTGGCTTATGAATCGGATTGAAATAGTTGAAGAACGAGATGTTTCCCCCTTTTGATATATGTAGTATGGAAACTGCATGTATTTCAGTTAGGCCGACTTAATCACACAATTGAATCATCTATACTGATTTCCAATCGACTAGAGATGTTGAAAAATCTACGAATATCATTACTACAAGTTGTTGGATATCAGAACACCAACAACAATTCGATCGAAAAAGCTTTTTTGTAGCCATCTGTTATATGATACTTGTTCTTCAAATTGTATTTTTTCTTAAAGCAGCTATCGTCTATTTAAACTACGCACTAAAAATTATGTAGGTTCTGTCTGTCATCAAATAAACATCATAGTAGAAATTATAATTAGTGTTTCTATACATATATCATAGGGATAATTATTTTAATTGAAAATATAGTTATTATCTTTTCCTAAGTAGATGTTAAGTTAACAATTGTTGTATAGGTTATGATATCATAGAGTCCGAATATACATGTTCTACAACCTGAACAAAGAAGTAAATGATAAAAAATAATTAATATTCAATGACATACTCACAGTAAACATTAAATTATTTTAAATGAGAATGTCATGAAGCAGCCGTAGCAGAAAACTGTAATCTATAAGCTTGAAGCATCAGTCGTCTCAAAGAGGGCGCTCAAGTGTAACATTATTGGAACCTAGTCACGGAATGCTTTGGTATTGCGAGCCTAAGGAGAGAATGGCTTAGGCGTAGCAACAATCTGCTATCACCAATATTTCCTACAAGTCTGAAATGTACCACATTCGATTCATCTAATTTCTATAACATGGATTGAAAGAAGAACATTATTTCTGAATATGGATTTATCTGAGAGATCGTTCCAAGATATAAGGGTTAATGAATGCTCTCTGTAAATCCATTCTACTCGTCAAGAAATTTGTAGAAACTGACTTGAATAAGATATATCAATTTAATCGTCTGAAAAATCTCCGAATGACATTCATGAACACCAATCAAATAATTGATACGGAAAAAAAATCGCCCCCGAACTACCGCTATTTTTTCGTCAGCGTGTTGAATTGAATTGTCCGTTCACGAAAGGTATAGCAGGTGTTTGTTTATTTTGTGGGCACTACTTGCAATGTAAAATAAACGTTGCCGAATGTACCTGGCCTCACTAGCTCTCGAGTTATAAGAGAACTCTATGTTATATTGACAACATTGCGTATCAATCTAACAAGAAAATAAACAACCTAAAATTTGAATATACACAGTGCCAAATTGTCAACCAACAGCTCAACCTTTCGTGAACGGCCAAATCATTTAATTCGACAATTAACATTATGTAATAAAAAATCTCATCCTGAAATTATTTTAGTTAAACCACTCAAAGAATATTTTGAGAACAAAAATCATGAAAAACATGAAGCGAGTCCTTCTAAACACATATTCCTTCTCGATCAATCATGCGCCACTCTGGCTTTATAGCACCAAACACCCCAAATTATCATTGCCTCTTTAGCCCTGGGGGTTAAACGACCCAACTCTCACGCAAACTTCCCGGGTTCATATCCCGCGTCCATCCAAAAACTTTTTCATACAGATCACTACAAAACTGTCATGGCGTCATCCGCTAGGTGGCACCACCGACGTCATCAGCATCTGACCCCGGCACCGGGAGGTCAAAGGTCAATTTTGGCCCAGAACGAACATAGCCCTAACTACTACGAGCATATTGATAGTGTCCTTTCGTCGTCAAATAAGATGCTCGGATTTGCTCTTCGACATTGTAAATTATTCAAAAGAAATAAGACAATACTCGCGGTATACTACTCATTTGTATTTTCAAGATTAAATTTTGCATCACCAATTTGGAACCCTCAAGTTTCACGTGAAGCGGTTGGAGAGTGTACAACATAAACTGCTGAGATTGTTGGCTTTCCGAAACAACTTTCAAATTTTAAATCATGATTATTCAGAGGCCCAATTGAAATACAATTTGATCAGTTTAGAAAATCGTAGGAAAATGAACGACATGTGTCTTCTATATAAAATTTTGAATAATGTTTTCTCGGTTCCATCTATTCTTGGCTGAATTGGGTTGAGGGTCCCTGAGAGGAGGCTCAAATCAAGGGAACTGTTTGCCGTGCCTTTTCGCAGATTAAATCTGACGCAGAATTCGCCTCTATGTAGGATGCTGACTGGTTTCAACACCGAGTTCTTCGATGTCGATGTTTTCAATGTGTCCTTTATTCGTTTCAAGCGCTGTTTGAGGCATGGGTTAGCTACACGTCCCATTTCTTAGTTGCATTTTTTTTTATTATATTCTTTAGTTGCATAATATGTTTATACATGTATATATACGTGTGTATTTAGTTTTTTTTTAGTTTTTAAGCTAACATTTGTTAGAATGAAGATATTACAAAATAGTACGAAATTTGAATCAATTTTTCTGTTGGACTTTGTTCTCTTTTTCGGTTCTTATATTGTAATGAGTATAAATTGAAATGTTTTTTGTTTGATGTGCTATGCATTGTATGAGTATTTCTTTTGACTTGTGAGTACTCTTGTTGGGTTGAAATACCCGTTAGTATTCTTTTTTGGTAAATAAATAAATAAATAAATAACAAGATATCCGATTCGATTGAAATTTATTTTGGAAATGAATATTGATTTACTGAATTCTCGTGCAAAATTTTGTGACCATAATATTAACAGAACCATACAAATTCAATTGGAATATTGAAAAAATTCAATGAATTTCTATAACAAGATATCCGATTCCAGTGAATGAGGACTGATATACTGAATGTTCATGCAATATTTCAAAAGGATCGTATCATCAAAACTATGAAATTAAATTATATAGTTTTTACATATTTTATTATTTGAATAATTTTCAGAATATAATTCCGTTTATGCTGAGATTCTACATTTATATATTTGGTATCAATCTCAAGTCCCATATAAAGTTTCGAGGTAATAGTCTAATTGCTCAACCAATGAACGAGCGCTCAAAAGCATCTGCTCTGGGCTTTTATTGTATTTTTTATTCAGTCGAAGTATCATCTGGATGATGAATTTCACCTCTTCTGAATAAAAAAAATTCCGGTACAACGAATATGGTTCGATCAATCGTTGTAATTGGTTAATTTTCTCCATTTAATGAGACAAACAAATCCGAGAATTCAATAAACACAAAGCATTCAGAACCTATACTTCACTGAAGCGTTCACATACAAATTTTATTATGTCAAATGTATGTCCTGTGCATAATAAAAATATATTTCAATCAAAAATTTATTCTTAATTCATGGTGAGGCCAACGGAATATCCTTTCAACTCGGATTATTAATCTATTGACTAATGGTCTCCTACTATTAACCAGGTCCTCTTCCGCGTTTAAATATCTTGAACATTTTACGCTGTCATTAATGAACCAGTTAATTAAATAATTAATAATGATGATTGTTCAGTGGCTCCTCTTTCACTTGAATATCGATATCTCCACCCCTGTTCGTCCAAACATGTTAAATTGAAAGGGTTAATCTGAGGGAATATTATTTCTGTTATCCAGATCGGCGACCGGCGAAATCCTGACCTGATCCTGATTCCGGTAAAAGCAGGACGTGAGGGCGATCTCGGTCTTTCCACTCTGATCGCTTGGCTGCATAAATCGCCTACGTGTGGCCGGCATAAATTACACATTTGATAGTCGTAATTGTTTGATGATGCCGCCTTCACCGGAACATGCCGTTTACCATTTCCTCCAGCCGTGTTGGAGCATTTTACATTCCTACAATTGTGGGGATTTTTGACAGTGTTCCTAATTTCGTATTTCTTGCTTCAAGAATTTCAATAGGATACCAGATACTTCGCATTGTGAGATGTGAATCAAACATACCATAGTACAAAAAAAGAAGATAATCATGTGTGTGAAGTTGGCCCAGCACTTTTTGATTTTCGAAAAAAAAATTGTTGTGCTGAATTGTGCTAGGTTTGTGCTGTTTTGTGCTTCTAATTCCAAGTGGTTTTCGGAATATTTCGAAAACCGAAAAAATGAGCCAGCACAGCACTTTTCGAAAAATTGGATTTAAATCATTGATAAAAATTGTGCTACACATGTACTGAGTTGTGCCGTTCGAATTTTCTCGAAAGTCCCTCTCATTTCCTGAAAAATCGAAATTTAAGAAAAAAGATAGCCCAGCACTTTCGTTTTTTTTTCTCACAAAAGAATGTAAAAATTTGTGCTACATTTGTGCTGCTTTGTGCCGTTAATATTTTCACGAAAATCCTTTCTGTTTTCCTGCAAACTACGAAAATAAAAAAAAAGTTATTCCAGCACTTTTGGTTTTTTTTCGACGAAAATTGTTTCATATGATTGTACTCTATTTGTGCCAACTTGTGCTGATCAAAGTTTCAGAAAAATCATGAGTTTTCTTCTTATATGGGGGAAAATAAGAAAAATCAGTAGGGTGGAGGAAGAACCAGTATACCTTTTATTTCAAGTAGGTTAAAGTTCAAGTAGCTTATTTTCGTGATAGGTATCTCTTTATTAATTTTTTCTCACTGACAGTTTATCATTCCATGGAAAGTCTCATCTCATTTTTTTTTCAGCCTAGGTATTTACATACTTCTAACTATTATAACCATAAATAGTTTTTTTTTCTTATTCTATTGGATATTCTTATATCCATCATAGTTCCCATATCATAATTATTTTATGAAATTCCCCTCATTGGTTTGAATTTCTCATTCTATATAAATCCTTGAATGCTGTCGATTGTCTGATAAATTATATCTTTGTGATTTGGTGTGTCATTCTGTTCATCAACAATTTCTAGATCCTCCACAATTTCTGAAACTTCAACTATTGTCATTTCTTCTCCATCAAAAAGAACCATACTAGGAACAGGCCTTTCAACTAACACCACACTGCAATCTGGATCAACAATACTATTCTCCATTTCTATCACTTCTGTTTCTGTTAATGTTCCTGATTTCATTTCATTATGTTGTTCATTTCCGAGTTGGTTTTGTATTGTGCTTTTTTTTCTCTCTCCCATTCTTTCAAGTTTGTCAGAGAACTATGCAATTTTTTCTGAAAATTCTGTAAATTTTTCAAGAATATTTCTTGAATAATTTCACATTCTTGCATCTTGCATTTTTCTTTTCATTCTTTCTAATTTTTCAAATAACAATTCCAATATATTTGTTTGTCGTTGATCCTTTTCCTTTTCATCACCTCTATTTCTAATATTTATCTTGTTTCTTGTTTCCATTGCTATTTCTCTCTCTTGAAATTAAATTTTTTCAGCTTGATAATTCCTCAAATTGTAATTACAAATTTGTTATGGTATCGTGTAATTATATTTGATTTTTTCTTTATTTTAATTGGGTGCAAAATTACACGATCCAACAATTTCCTATGCTATATTGTGATGGATTATATTGACTGTTCTCAGGGTTGATTCATGCGAATAACTTTCGTGACATTTTTTGTTATTTTTTTTCTCACTTATCATTCCATGGAAACCTTCATCTGATTTTTTCCAGCCTACCCATTTACATATTTCTTACTATTATAACTTTAAATTGAATCATATCAGTATATACAAAAACTTGGAAAGAAACTATCGGGGGTGTAACATAGTCATCTATTCTGATATTCAAGCTGCTATTGAAGCACTCCTTGGCATTGACTCAAAGCTGATATGGGAGTGCCGAAGAAAACTCAATAAAGTAACCAAAAATAACAAGCTTTCTTTAGTCTGGGTTCCCGTTCACTCAGGAATCAAAGCATATGAAGAGCATGGAAGCACAAATACCACTTAGGGGAATTATGCCTATGATGGCACCCTTAACGAATTATTCACATATTTCATTAAAGGAGTATTTTTCTATGTCATGGAGTGTACAGATTTACTGCTACTCGTATGTAGTATGGATTCTTATATATAGTTTCAATATAAATTGTTAAAAATTTGGATTATAGCACTTTTTAAAATTTGGCTACGGGTGCCATCATAAGATCACGTATGTCCTTTGATGGCATATAACTTAAAATAAAATGATATTATTTATTGAAATGGTTTTTTGGAGGAAAAAGCAGTCCTATTTCATGAAAATGAAAATTATAAGTGTAAAAAAACCAAATTTACATTCTTTGGCATCGTCAAAATATAAAAATATAATTTTTTACGCACAATTCACATACGAATATGATTTGCATTAGCACACTCGGCATGGCACCAGCTGGCGCATTTCTGGCAACGCAACCAATTTTCCCTTGGTCGAGACATGGACAACATCTTACGACAATAAAGACAAACGGCATCTGAATCATCGTCATAATGTCTTTCGTCATTTTCTTCTACGAACTTGATCTGTCTTTTGACCTTTCCAGCTAGCTTCTCTCTCTCTCTCTCTTTCTTTGTCTTCTCTTCTTCTTCCAACTTCTTTTCTTTTATGTCAGAGGTTGTATTGAGGATTCCAACTTTTCCTCGTTCTCTTCCTCTGTGCACTGTTGATTCTGCAACGGCAGTTGGCAGTGGTGAAAGTTATTGTATGATTTTCGATGATCTCGATACTTCACTTGAAACCATTTTCATTATTTTCGGATACCTCTAATATTTATTGCGAAGTACCAGGCTTTGGAGGAATCGTCTCTTGATCTTGATTCTTTTTCCTATGATGGCACCCTATGCTATCATAGGAACACTCTGGCTATGCCATCATAAGCATAAGTGACATATATTTTTCAACAAAGCGAAAAAAGTACTAAAAAGACGAAAAAACCTAAAACTTTCACACTGAAAGCATTATTATAGAGTGATTAAAAGAAAGTATAATCCTTTTTTAGCCAGATTTTTTTAAAATCCAAATAAAACGAAAAAGAATGAAATAACTATCATACATCAACACTTACCCAATTGATTGAACTCTTATAACAGTCACAAATTGCCACGTATTCAAGGGTAACTACGTATATCAAGAGTAAATGCCATTTGGCGTACAAACTCAGTAAATATAAGTTTGTTCAGTTGATGTTAACAGACTTCTTTGAAGTGTGCCATCATAAGCAGGATGCCATCATAGGCATACTTCCCTACTGACCCAGAACCTTTCTTTGACATATGAGAAAGAGTTTCGGGAGAAGGCATAGACCAATAGAGAAGCACTCTGGAAGAATCTTTCGAAGTGTCTGGTCACGAAATAATAAAAGGTAATATCTCCACGCAAATTGATAGCAAGACCAAGGTCTCATATACAACGTCATTTAACTTCGTAGAAGTTATCACCGAACAAGAGTACAAGAAAACTCGGAAAACACAAAAATTGTAGTAATCCCCGAGTTCAGGCAGACGATTATGACGTTCACATTGAGTGGCCGCAGTCGATAATGAATTGGGTCGACGATCCGAGCCATCAGAATAATGAAAATCGGGAGATACGCCAGTGATCCGATAATTAGCCAACAAACCTCGAAAGCGGCCAACGAAATTACTTACTCTACTTAACCGCGTAATCTGCTGCGCTTAGGGCAGGAGAAAATGCCCCCTCCCTTTACGCGGCGGATAATAGTTAACCAACGGATAGCGTTGCTATAACTTTTCGGGGATTCACAACGGGATTTTCCTGCAACGACCGTGCTTCTAGACTGTCATAATAGATCTCTCAGAAATTTGAGCTGATTTCATCCTGATTCAACTCTTTATTTGCAAGGAAAAATGTCTTTTCTTTTTATGGTCGTTTTTTTCGATGCCTTTTTCTTTCTCCTGAAGAAGGCAACCATTTCATGATGAATTTCTGTTCGTAACAATTTTAGGCAGATGATTGTCATCAGGTTAAATATCAACGCATTCCAGACAGAGCTGTGCCGAGCACTGAAGAAAAGTGCTTGGAGCACAAAGCACTAGGCCCTATTGAAAAGTGCTCCGGAATCTCGAGCACTAAGCCCTTATTTTTTGAAGAATGCTCGCGATTACTAAGCACTTTTGGAAAGTAATTCGTTTACACGAGCACCGAGCACTAAGCACTTTTCAGAATCGAACTTAATATTTTCCATCCAAATATCTCTTAGTTTTGAATTTTGATTTTTTCTTTTTAATGTTATCGTGTTTTGAACTGGACATAATTGAAATTGACAATAGTTTTTTTCAGCGAGTCGTTTAATAGATATTTAATCAACTATGTTATTTAAAAGAGCGACTAATGGTCAAGATATTTTAGTATTTTATTTTAAATAATTATTTTATTTAATAATAGTTCGAGACCATTAGTCGCTAGATTAATAACTGGGTTGATCACAAGATTTTTCCGACGACATCAATATATAGAAATTCTTGATCGAAATAAACTCTTATTTTTCACAAGGCATACATTTGACCGAATATAAATTTCTATGTTACTGTTGAGTTCTGACATTACTCTATCGCTTCTGAATGCTTTATGTTCGCTTGTTCATGGAAATAGCACACTGAAACAGCATCAATTGAACATTAAAATTGGTCATTTATATTCAATTTTGTACATATTAAAATCACCTTTTAGGTCGACGAAATAATTATTTTTGATAAATTCCGGATATACAGACAGGTTACGATGACGACATACCAAAAAAAGTTATAGAGAAAAAGTAAAGTCTTCTCAACAAATCAGATGGAAATGTTTGTTATGGTTTTCTGAGCTCTATATGGCATTCATTCAGTTAACAAACTGTAACTAAAATATTCGCCAAGAAATTACTTGAAATCATGATAAAAAATACCTGAATCGTATGTTGAAAAAAAGGTCGCATTGCTCCATATAGCTTTCCTGAAAAATTTCGCCATAACATCATAACAATCTGTTTTTCTTGTCAAAATAATGAAAACGTAAAAACCACAAAGTTCATATCATACAGTGAGATTGTTTTTTTAACACCAGTGTTTGTAATGCAAAAAAATGAACAAATTCTTTATCTATTGAAGTGAAACGAAAAAAATATTTTAGTTCTTTGTCTATTTGAAGCACGCGAAAGTCTGTCATTTCCATGTTCCAACAAGTCTGTGAATGACTTAGTGCTTGGTAATTCCTGAAAGTGCTTGGGAGCACTTTGGTGCTTGGGAGCACTTTTTCGAATTACTAAGCACTAAGCCCTTTCGAGAAATTCGCGAAGCACCAAGCACTAAGCACTGGTTCAATCAAGTGCTCGCGAGCACAGTGCTTACGAGCACAAAAATGCTTCGAGTGCTTTCACGAGCACTAAGCACAAGGCTTCGGCACAGCTCTGATTCCAGATTGGGTGAGCTCAATAAGTTGTGAAGCTCATAGAGAATTGGTTGAATCTTACAATTTTCAAAACGACAAAAGAATTAAACTTCACATCTTTAGATAAAGAAAAAAAAGGTGGAATCGTACTCCAAGATGTAATTTTTGATGAAAACAAACATTCTATTTACTTGCAATGGTGACGAAATTCTAGGTAATTTTTCAGGTACAATAATATACGAGGATGAAAGTTAACCAACTCAGCGCTGCTATAAGTTTTCGGGGATTCACAACGAGATCTCACAGTAATTTGATCATATTTCATCCTGATTCAAATTTTTATTTGCAAGGAAAAATGTATTTTCTTTTTATGGTCTTTTTGAGCGCTGAGCGCTCATTTTACTCAAACGGAAGCTATTTCGTGTTGCTCTAATGTACGTTATTTTTTAATTTCGAGCTGAAAATGGTTTCAAACGATAGGATTTGACTCCCTGATGACGAATTTGTGGTCAAATTCAGTTCTGTTGGTGGGGCCGTCCGGCCGTAAACACGATAACTTTTGAAGGGATTGTCTTGGAGACTTGACATTTAAAAATTTCAGAAAAAGTCCTCAGCAGATGCATTCGAGCGCTTGTTTATTGGTGGAGCACTAAGGCTCTTACCTCAAAATGTTGTATAGGACTTGACATTGATACTGGATATATGAATGCAAAATCTCAGCACGATCGAAATTATATTCAGGAAATTATTCAAAAAGAGGTGGTATCCGAATATACAGGGTGTCCCGGGAAGAATGCGACAAACGGATACCATGAATCAAGTATATCAAGGAGGACTCGCAACAAGAGGTTTTAATCGTTTGAGGGCCTTCGTTTGGGTTATACTGGTTGATATTTATCTTATGGGTGAAATTTCAAAATTCAATAACTCTTAAACTAGGGAATGTTTATTGATCGTCCTGTATAAAGTTACCAAGCAGAAATTTTTAATTATCATTAGGAACTAGGAACTGATTCTTTGTGGTCACGAAAACATAAAGGTTCACGTACAGAGTGAAGCAATTTTAATGAAAATAAAGAATGTCTGAAATGTTTCTAGTCCGGATTTGATTTATTCAAATTCAGAAAAATTGAACGATGGCAATCGTAAAAAGTGACAAAACTTTCAAATTTGAAAAATTTCGGTCGAATAGTCAATGAATTTGAAATTTCTCTCATAAGGTAATGTTCTTTGATCACTTCTAGATCACACTGTATGGCCATGCCAAGCAGAGATTTTGAATTTTTCCCATCAATTGATACTTTGTTATTACGAAAATGAAGGGAAAATATAATGTTCACGTACAGGAAGTTTCCATATTCGTGAAAATAAAAAAAATCCGAGATTTTGCAAGTCCGGATCTGATTTATTCAATATATGAAACATTTCATTTGTAAATTGTAAAAGGTGTCAAAACTTTGAAACTGGTAATCTGCATTTGGTCGAATAGCTGAAAATTTATTGAACTTTGAAATATCAGCAATCAGATGAATATCCCAAACGAAGCCCTCAAACGATTAAAACTTCTTGATGCGAGTCCTCTTCGATGTACTTGATTCATGGTATCTGTTTGTCGAATTCTTCCCGGGACACCCTGTATAAATGTAATTTTTGAAGAAAATATTAGGAACATACTTGCTACTGTGATAATATTTTATGTTTGTTTCTCAGATACAATAATATAGTAAAACTCCGATATGAAAGAATTCCGAAATTTTTCAATGAAAAAAAATTTGTATACCACCCGAACAGCTTGGAACAGCTATCTTCCTTAAATCGCTCATAGCAAGCAAAAAATTGTTCTCCCTATGGTTGCAGCTTAGCCATAAAAAGTCTGGAGACGTTGTTCATCCCAAGACGAATTTCAGCATGATGTGAAACGGAGAATGCAAAGTTATTGAACATAAAAATTGTTATAATCGCACCCCTGAGTATCAGATTATGATGTTCACACCGTGGAGCTGCGAGAAGTGAGAACGTCCTAATCGATACAGAATCGAGTTTCACACCATCCGTGTGATGTAAATCTGGATCCGGAGACCCGAGTATTTAAACTACAGCTTTATGACTTGGAAAATGGGTTTTCAGAAAAGATTCACCGCTCTTGGCTTTCTGATAATGCTATCGAGTCAACAATGTAGCTTGGCGACGATCTTCTTTTTAATTCTACTTCTGCTGGCGAAATCCTTTTGAATTTCGTATTTTTCGAAAGTGATAAGTTTTCGTGTCACAATATGCGTCAATTTCTAGACTTAACAACCAAGTATATCTCCTCAGCGAACCGCTTAGTGATGTTATGATCAAAAAAATTGAGCAAAAGAATTTTAACTCGATGCTATGGGAAATTGTTACGTTTCGTTGGATTTTCTTGGGCAATCTATCCTTTCGTCTTGGATCTCAGTGAGAATAAGTTAGGCCTCCTCACTGGATTCCTATAACAGGGCATTGTCACCTTGGAAAGCATATGATGACAAGCAAAAACTGACGAATGCCAGTCTCATTATTATAATTTTGAGAGCAGATATAATTTTTTGACACAAACCTTCTAGAATGAAAAAAAATATACATAAACAAGGTGTTCCTGAATTGAACGTACAAACGAAAACGGGAGATTGAGAAAAAAAGTCCCATAAACATGGGGTCAAAACGTTTCGTTTTCTTGATACAGAGTGTTGAAGTTTGAATTTTTTTCAAGTTTTTTTCTCATAGTATCTACACTTCACAAAATATTCAACTGAAATTTGGCATAGATATTTCATTTGAGAGTTCTCACCACCGTGTGATGTAAATCTGGATCCGGAGACCCGAGTATTTAAACTACAGCTTTATGACTTGGAAAATGGGTTTTCAGAAAAGATTCACCGCTCTTGGCTTTCTGATAATGCTATCGAGTCAACAATGTAGCTTGGCGACGATCTTCTTTTTAATTCTACTTCTGCTGGCGAAATCCTTTTGAATTTCGTATTTTTCAAAAGTGATAAGTTTTCGTGTCACAATATGCGTCAATTTCTAGACTGAACAACCAAGTATATCTCCTCAGCGAACCTACTTAGTGATGTTATGATCAAAAAAATTGAGCAAAAGAATTTTAACTCGATGCTATGGGAAATTGTTACGTTTCGTTGGATTTTCTTGGGCGATCTATCCTGTCGTCTTGGATCTCAGTGAGAATAAGTTAGGCCTCCTCACTGGATTCCTATAACAGGGCATTGTCGCTTTGGAAAGCATATGATGACAAGCAGAAACTGACGAATGCCAATCTCATTCTTATAATTTTGAGAGCAGTTATAATTTTTTGACACAAACCTTCTAGAATGATAAAATATACATAAACAGGGTGTTCCTAAATTGAACGTACAAACGAAAAGGGGAGATTCCTTAAGTGAGCTTAAGAAAAAAAGTTCCATAAACATGGGGTCGCAAACGTTTCGTTTTCGAGATACAGAGTGTTGGAGTTTGAATTTTTTTCAAGTTTTTTTTCTCATAGTATCTACACTTCACAAATTATCCAACTGAATTTTGGCATAGATATTTCATTTGAGAATTCTCACCACCGTGTGATGTAAATCTGGATCCGGAGACCGGAGTATTTAAACTACAGCTTTATGACTTGGAAAATGGGTTTTTAGAAAAGATTCACTGCTCTTGGCTTTCTGATAATGCTATCGAGTCAACAATGTTGCTTGGCAACGATCTTCTTTTTAATTCTACTTCTGCTGGCGAGATCCTTTTGAATTTCGTATTTTTCTAAAGTGATAAGCGTTTTCGTGTCACAATATGCGTCAATTTCTACACTGAACAACCAAGTACCGGGTTTATCACTATAATTTGACCCTGCCTTTAACTTTGTTAGTCAAGGAGATACAAAAAAATGTTTCGTATAAAAGTTTCACGAAATAAACTGAGGTTTTTTGATATGACTCCCCAAACTGAAATATATACAGGGTGGCTAACATATTGAATTCAACTTCGTTTTTTCAAATGGAGCACCCTGTATATTTTTCCATATTTGGTTAGCTCTTTTCCCCCTGATTTCGAATATGTAACATATATTCGTCTGTCTTTCTTATTCTGAGCACAACAGAGTTTCAAATTTCAAGAACCATCTGGCATAGCGTTTTGGAAGTTCTTGAATATTTAAGTGGCCAATTTGATCTTTGGATTGGTAATGACGCACCCATTTTATGGCCACCAAATAGTCCCGTTTCAACAATGTTGGACACGTTTTTATAGCCGTTCCAGAAGGAAAAAATTTACTTCAGCAATAACGACAATCAATGAAAGCGGAGAATAATATTGATGATATAAAATCAACCTATATATTAAACCCATAATTCAGAACTAATCCTGTCAACCGACAAAAAATAATGATAATATTGTAATGATTAAAAACAAATTTTGAAGCTTCAATTTCTGACTTGAATCAGATCCTTAATGATGCTATCAAAAATAGTCTGAACAACTTGAGACAACGATATGAACTATGTGTATTGAATGAAGGTGGTCATTTCGAGCAATTTCTTCAGTTGATGTTATTCTTACCATACTACCATGGTTTATTATTTTTCATTGGTTAAGTAGTTGTTAAGTATTTATTCTAAAATAACACTTTTAAGTTGATTGTTCGGATATAAAGAATTCCGTAGGTATTTCACATATATTTTCATTCGGTGTCATAATTTCAAAACTTTGAAACTCTGAAAATCGAAGAGACACATCCACATACGCATTTATATTAGAGATTAGGAGGAAGAATATACAAGACAGGGTGTCCCATTTGAAAAAATATAGTTGCATTCAATGTTGTTCACCCTGTATGCCCTCCCATTGACGTTATCTTAAATCCAAAAATGAACATTTTCAGTAAACGCACTTTATCACTTGTAAAATGATTACAGATCTTGCCAGGTGGTTCTCAAAATTTGAAACACTGTGTTTCTCAGAATAAAGAGATAGAACAACATATGTTACATATTCGAATTCGGGGGAAAAAGAGCTAGCTAAACATGGAAAAACTACGAAAAAATGAAGTTGGCATCATTATGTTGGGCACCCTGTATATATTCCATTTTGTGAATTCATATTGCAAAACCTCAGTTGATTTCGTAAAATTTTTATACGAAACATTTTTTTGTATTTCCTTCAGTAACAAAATTAAAAGCTGGGTCAAATTATAGTGAAAAAACCGGTACTTGGTTGTTCAGTGTAGAAATTGACGCTGCGAACCTACCTAGTGATGTTATGATAAAAAAAGTGAGCATCTAAAAGAATTTTAACTCGATGCTATGGAAAAATGTTACGTTACGTTGAATTTTCTTGAGCCATCTATCCTCTCGATGGATCTCAGTGAGAATAAGTTACGCCTCTCACTGGATTCCTATAACAGGGCATTGTCGCCTTGTCAAGCATATGATGACAAGCAGGAGCTGACGAGTGTCTCATTCCTTTCCAGAGTAACAGTCACAAATATTTGTGATTCAGCATCATTGAAACAAAATATTCTTTTAATTTTCCAATAGCACGATCCTCACAAAATTTTGCACTGATGTGTACCGGGTTTTTCACTATAATTTGACCCCCCCTTTAACTTTGTTACTGAAGGAGATACGAAAAAATGTTTCGTATAAAAGTTTCACGAAATCAACTGAGGTTTTTGATATGAGTCCAGAAACTGAAATATATACAGGGTGGCCAACATATTGATGGCAACTTCATTTTTTCAAATGGAACACCCTGTATATTTTTCCATGTTTGGCTAGCTCTTTTTTCCCTGATTTCGAATATGTAACATAATATGTTGGTCTATCCCTTCTATTCTGAGAACCACAGAGTTTCAAATTTTAAGATCCACCTGCCAAGATCTGCAATTATTTTACAAGTGGCAGAGTGCTTTTACTGAAAATGCTCATTTCTGGAGTTATAATAACGTCAATGGGAAGATTTACAGGGTGAACAACATTGAATGCAACTATATTTTTTCAAATGGGACACCCTGTCCTGTATATTCTTCTTTTTTTTGATAGGCTATTTGCTCCTGATCTCGAATATAAATGCGTATTTGGATGTGTCTCTTCAATTTTCAGAGTTTCTAAGTTTTGAAATGATGACACCAAATAAAAAAAGATGTGAAATACCTACAAAATTTTCTATATCCAAACAGTCTACTTAAAAGTATTATTTTAGAATGAATACTTAACAATTACTTAACCAATGAAAAATGATATACTGTTGTAGTATGGTAAGAATAACATCAACTAAAGAAATTGCTCAAAATGTCCACCTTCATTCAATACACATAGTTCATATAGTTGTCTCAAGTTGTTTAGACTATTTTTGATAGCATTATTAAGGCTCTGATTTAAGTCAGAAATTAAAGCTTCAAAATTTGTTTCTAATCATTTCAATATTATCATTATTCTTTGTGCGTTGACAGGATTAGTTCCGAATTATGGGTTTAATATTGGTTGATTTTATATCATCAATAATATTCTCCGCTTTAATTGATTGTCATTATTGCTGAAGTAAATTTTTTTCTTCAGGAAAGGCTATAAAAATGTGCCCAACGGTGTTAAATCGGTACTATTTGGTGGCCATAAAATGGGTATGCCATTACCAATCCAAAGATCAAATTGGCCACTTAAATATTCACGAACTTCCAAAACGCTATGCCAGATGGTTATTGAAATTTGAAACTCTGTGGTGCTCAGAATAAGGAAGATAGACCAACATATGTTACATATTCGAAATCAGGGGAAAAAGAGCTAACCAAATATGGAAAAATATACAGGGTGTTCCATTTGAAAAAATGAAGTTGACATCAATATTTTGGTCACCCTGTATATATTTCAGTTTCCGGACTCATATCAAAAAACCTCAGTTGATTTCGTGAAACTTTTATACGAAACATTTTTTCGTATCTCCTTCAGTAACAAAGTTAAAGGGGGGGTCAAATTATAGTGAAAAACCCGGTACGTCACTATTGCCCTCTTAGATACATAATATTGAATTGAGAAACAAGCGAGCAAATATTCATTACAATACTTAACATTTTTGTTTTGTTGTTTTTTACAAATTCTAGAACTTTCAGAAAAACATAATTTTTTTTCTGAACAATTTATCAGTACTCACCTAGGTGATGTCTGATGTATCTACAAATGGTCCAAATAACATTAACCCAATGTTTAAATATCAGTTCGATGCGTAGTACCTACCATTAGTTCACTCTGTATATCAGTTCGAAGTAAGTAAACCTAAACACCGTAGGAGAACACGAAGCAGAAGAATATTCGAATTGAACATGAAAGGAAAACCACTTAATTTTAATGTTTATGATGTTATTCCTGATGCCCAGTAGATCTCGTGACAAATCATACTATTGCGTGAGGGCAACTTTAATAAAGTTTTTAATACGTCGAAGTATGTTCAGTTTCCTAATCTAAATTGTACCATAACATATTTTTTCGTGTTGTGGTTAAATATTATAGCACATAACGAGTACAGGTGAATGGGAGGATTGGCTTAATTCAACACCATTTTCAGCTAGCGTGATACAAAATTGTACCTGGGGTTCTTTTTCAGCGTTGATCGATGGATTAATTGGAAGAACAGTGGGTGATATAATCTCTCATAATGGAGAATGAAGGATTTATGAAATAGAATAATTTTGTCACAAAATTCTTTTAGGTGAAGAAATTTTGAAAACGCTACATTCTAAACGAATGTCTGCATATTCCAATTTGGAAAGGGCACGTCATTAAAATGGTGAAGAGTTTGCAATCGAAGTCAATTATATACCGGGTTTTTCACTATAATTTGACCCCCCTTTAACTTTGTTACCGAAGGAGATACAAAAAAATGTTTCGTATAAAATTTTCACGAAATCAACTAAGATTTTTTGATATGAGTCCAGAAAATGAAAAATATACATGGTGTCCAATATATTGATGACAACTTCATTTTTTCGAATGAAACACCTTGTATATTTTTTCATATATGGTTAGCTCTTTTTTCCCTGATTCCGAATTTGTAACATATCGTACCCCCGGTGCGACATTGTCACTTATGCAAAAAATGCAAAATTGAGTTAAATATGTATTAGTTGTCCTAAAGCACCCCTTTACTTGGTGCAATAACGTTACTTCTGTAGTACGCATAGTTTCCTAAGAGGGCTACAGTGTCTTTGTGGTTTTGGCGCGAAACACGGTTACGCTGGGAGCTACACTGTTACTAAGGTAATTGTGTCATAATATTTTCTAGATTCTGGAGCAATAGTGACCCAAGATACAGTAGTTGTGACATTATTTCTCCAATATTTAAATATTTTTGAACTATGTACATCAATGAAAAACTGTTAAAAAGTTTATGTTCATTTCGAAGAGGTTTTGATTATTTTATTAGCAACTGTGCATTATTCAATTTGAAATAGAAATCAGTAAACATTTTGTACTCGTTTTTTCATAACTCAGTGTGACACAACTACAGTTATAATTTTTCGATAGTGCCAAAACGTCACTCTTGAGAGGGTTGAAATGTTTAAATTACCGTATAGTAAATTTTTTACGGTATTAAGTGATCATTATTCAACCAAAAGTGAAGTTAAAAGTTGACATTTTAGTAAAAGCTATTTGTCTCATCTCTTTCTTCTATAGTTATTGTTTTGTGACGTGTCAAAGTTTAAAAAGCTTCTCCTGAGAAACTACGTTTCTGCATATAAGTGACAGTGTCGCACCGGGGGTGCGATATGTTGGTCTTTTTTTTATTCTGAGCACCACATAGTTTCAAATTTCGATAACCATCCTGCATAGCGTTTTGGAAGTTCGTGAATATTTAAGTGGCCAATTTGATCCTTGGATTGGTAATGGCTCACCCATTTCATGGCCACCAAATAGTCCCGATTTAACACCGTTGTACACGTTTTTATAGCCATTCCTGAAGAAAAAAAATCACTTCAGCTATAATGACAATCAATGAAAACGGAGAATAATATTAATGATATAAAATCAACCAATATTACACCCATAATTCGGAACTAATCCCGTCAACGCACAAAGAATAATGATAATATTGTGATGATTAGGAACGAATTCAAAAGCTTTAATTTCTGACTTGAATCAGAGCCAAAATAATGCTATCAGAAATAGTCTAAACAACTTGAGACAACGATATGAACTATGTGTATTGAATGAAGGTGGTCAATTTCTTTAGTTGATGTTATTCTTACCATACTACATTGTTTATCATTCTTTATTGGTTGAGTATTTGTTAAGTATTCATTCTAAAATAATACTTTTAAGTAGATTGTTTGGATATAAAGAATTTCGTAGGCATTTCACATATTTTTTTTATTCGGTGTCATCATTTCAAAAACTTTGAAACTCTGAGAATTGAAGAGACACATCCACATACGCATGCATATTCGAGATCAGGAGGAAATAGCCTATCATAAAAAGGAAAAAGGGTGTCCCATTTGAAAGAATATAGATGCATTCAATGTTGTTCACCCTGTTTATCTTCCCATTGACGTTATCATAATTCCAAAAATGAGCATTTTCAGTAAACGCACTCTGCCACTTGTAAAATGATTACAGATCTTGCCAGGTGGTTCTTAAAATTTTAAACTCTGTATTCTCAGAATAAAGAGATAGACCAACATATTAATTATGTTACCTACAAATCCGAAATCAGGGAAAAAGGGGCTAGCCAAACATGGAAAAATATACAGGGTGTTCTATTTGAAAAAATGAAGTTGCCATCAATATGTTGGCCGCCCTGTATATATTTCAGTTTCTGGACTCATATCAAAAAACCTCAGTTGATTTCGTGAACCTTTTATAGGAAACATTTTTATTTTTCACTTGTACATTATATGTTTATTTTACCTTAGAAACGGTTGCTATAAATACACTCATTATGCCCGTGGGCATTTTAGCGGGCATTATGGATCATAACGCCCGCTCACAACGAAAACAGTAATGACATTCACTTAATAAAATGATGACAGCAATAACGAACTTCAAAATATTACCAAATGCCATGGTTACTAATGAAAGTTAAATGGAAAAAAAAACATAGGAGCAATCGAATTTTATTGTAATTAATTGATATATTCGTGAAAAATAAAATCTTGTATGCACCACGAGCGTTATTAGATCCTAACGCCCATCGGGCAACATTCATCCCTCGGGCCAAAGGCCCTCGGGCCGAATGTTTCCCTCCGGGCATTAGGATCCATATAACGCACTTGGTACATAAATAACTATTTCGTATCTATTTTAGTACCAAAGTTAAAGGGTACTGTGATTCGGACAAAATTATTAGCATTTCATCAGAGAGGTACAGTTTCACCCAGACTTCCGAATTTTGCAGAAATTCACACTCTGGGAAGTTCGGTTTAAAATAAAAACAACTACCTAACGAATTGAGTTGGGCAACATTGGAACAACCTTTCTTATAGTTCCGATTTGTCTTATTTTTAATTTGGTAGTGCGTCAAGTGCTCTCTCGATTTAACAAATTTTGGCCAAGGGATTCATAGGAAAATGCAACGAAAAAAGCGTAAAAAGTGTGTGGAGTGTGATGGAGACCATCAAAAAGAACTGTGAAAATGTCAGATCTGTAACTGTAACCCTTTTATGTTCGAACCACCCTAGTATGAATTCCCAGTAAGCGTAAAACCTCTTTACAAAATAATTCGAAATCACATATACATGAGAATAACAATTTGTCTTTTGTCCCCTTAACTATTACTCTGAATCTATTATATAGATTATTGTTGGCCTTGCCTTCGTTTCTGTTGACAGATTTCAATATGATGGATGATACTGTTTGTCAGATAGGCATTAACATAATCCACAAATTATATCACTTGAATAAAAATGAGATATCTCTATCGATTCTGATTCATCCAATAAACCTGAAATGTATGCATAAATATCACTTAACGGAAATACCTTTCCTAACGTTCATAAAATTTTCGCTTTGAAATATGTTAGTGTGCTTTCGTTTCCTGGTTGAATGAGTGATTACAACATTTTCATTCTTATGATTATTTGAGAGTAGAAATAATTTTTTGACACAAACTTTCTGGAAAAAAAAATATTCGTTTTATATATACAAATATTGATAATTATCGAAAGATAATTTGTGATGATTACGACAGTATATTCTGTGATTCTCACATTGTTGAAGATGATTAGGGTCAATAAAAAATTCACCATAATAATAAGTGTTGGGTATTTCCTACTTCATGTCCTGGTTAAAATATCACACAAAAATCAATAATCAGTCAGCAAGAGTTCCAAGAGAATATTATCAGAATGATAGAATTTTCAGTGATTGGAGTTCACCAAAACTTTGCAACTGGAGAAAAAGCTTTATGGCTTAGTAACTCATTAAGATCGTGACCACTACATAAGAATTGGGAATTTCAGAATCTCAATAGCCTTGAAATTGTATCTTATTTTGTATTATTAACGAATCATATTATTTTATTTTATTATACAAAAATATTTAAATTGATAAATTTCCATTCAAGTCATCATAAATGTGAAAAAAATTTCCAGTTTAATTCGCTATGGGGTATCTATAAACGAGGAAAAAATTTCCAATTAAATTTATCCGTTGCGATAGTGAAAGTTTTGATTGATTAAACATTACAGGTGTGGAATTTTTACAGAAGATACTACAGCATTTCATATAAATAGGGTATTGAAATCAAGTATGAATTAAACGCAATGCTAGGTTTATATCACACAGGATAAAACAACAGATAATATGTACTATGTTACTGAGCAATAATAATTATTCGGCTAATTCTAATGGAAATAACAAATTTTGGAGTGAATTTACATGAAATTTGGAGTAAATAGACCAATTACAATAAAATGAGCAAACGATGATGTTGTAATACTGAATAATAATTGCTCCTTAATTGGTATCGCTTGAGTGGAATAATTGAAACTGTTAACTAAGCTATCGAATTAAGTTAATATGATATCTTAATGAAGTCTTCGTTTGATAGAATGATATTTACTGAAATTGGGCCACGGTAATTAATGACAAGAATCTTTATTATGGTTATATTTGTATAAAATTAAAAATTGAGTTATAGCGACAATTTGTTATCGTGTTCTCCAAAAACCAATCCATTATTATTGTTATTTTTGTATTGATTGCATTGCAATTTTGTGTGGTTTATAAGTTGTTCACTCACAGTGGATATCAAATTGGAATCGCGAATCGAAGATGTATCGAAAAAGAATTTGATTTACCTACCATTTGAAAATGCAGTTCGAATTGTTCTCATTTACACTCATTGAAGAAAAAATGAAGAGAAATCTGATATGTACTCATCAGCTGCTCTTGCGAGATTATTTTCGTATTAATAAAACTACAATTTAAATCATAAGATCCTGGTTTCATGAAGTCGATTTTACTTTCGGTTAACCGTGAAAAGGATAATAATTGAAGATAATCAAATAGTTATTGCAGAATGAAAAAACTCAAAAATTTTTCTACCCGTTACTAGAAGGATCTTGTCTGAAAAAATATTCGAATAATGAACTGAAAGCGAATCAAACATCATAAAGCATTGTCGCAGAATTTGAATAAATCGAGCTGTCAACTTAAAATCGAATTATGGCCGACTTTTATCATATCACTCCTTTTTTGTCTTTCGTTCTTCCCATAACAACAGTAAAAATAAGCTAATCTCGTTCTCGTTCAAAGTGGTATCAAACAGAGCATCCATGGAAAGCTATTTCGCCCTATTGGCGCTCATCAGGATAGAAGATAACTTCGCATGATACTAGACATTCTGGGATCTATAATGCGAAATGGCACATTTCTTTAGATATTATACAGGGTGTTCCTGAATTGATACGAAATATTCAAGGGGATGATTCCTCAGAATATTTTATGAAAGAAAGTACCCATAAATGCATTGTTTCCAAGATACAGGGAGTTGAAGTTTTTTTTTTAACTGACTGAAAAAGTGGCACGCCACTGAGATTTTTTGAACAATTATTTTTCAAATATTTGTTTAATTTATGACGAGAAATCTCTCAAGCTTTTTTTTCGTGTGGGGCTCCGTTTTCATGTAATAAAATAAAACATCTTGACGTAGTATCTCTTATACATAATGTGTTAATGTAACGACCAATACTCGTTAAAATGTTCAATTTTCTTGAATAAAAACGGCACCCCACACGAAAAGAAAGCGGAAAAAAATATCTCAGTGACGTACCACTTTTTCAGTCAGTTTGTAAAACCCCAACACCCTGTATCATGGAAACAATGCATTTCCGGAACTACCTTTATCATAATTTCCGTCATAAAATATTCTGAGGAATCACCCCCTTAAATATTTCGTATCAATTCAGAAACACCATGTATTAATATGTAGCTTTTGTAGGTTATTGCGATGGAAGGAAGTTCTTCGTATAGATTTTCAGAGATTGCGTTTTCGGTATAAGATATCTGCAGAAATACTCGTATGTCATTTCGTATTAAAGATCCCAGAATGCTTCGTATCATTATCTGTGCTGACAAGCCTCAATAAGGTGAAATAGCTACCCATGGATGGTCTGGTTGATACTACTTTGTGTTCACTTTCAACGAGGACGAGAAAATGAAGTATGTTTTTAGTATCGAATATTCAAATCGATTAATATCAAGTATTCTCTGCTTACATTTATAATGTTTCATGGCGATATAACAAGTTAGGGTAAGTCAGGGTGATATGGTGAAGAAGAAAAAAAGAGCCGTGTAGAAGACAAAAAAATTCATATTTAAACAGAATGAAAACACTTTTCTTTGGCAAAATATAGAAACAACAACTTAACAGTACCATAAACTATTTAAGGCATAACGAAACTCTGGAAAATGATTTTTTTTTCAAACCAAATTCGCTATTTCACCCATGCTCAAGGGTGAAATGGTGATCTTACTTCTTTTGCTTTTTACCGAACAAATTACACATGGATTCATATTTTGTGCAATCTTCATGCAGCCAATGTTGGCAGCTAATACATTCCATCCAATCGACTTCTTTTTTAGTGCAACTGTCAAGTTCACCACATCCTACACAACAACTCTCATCATCGTCCATGCCGTCATCCTCGTCCTGCAAGTCGACATCCAGAGATGATTCCGATTCGGCGTCAGTGGTGGACATTTTTCATTTCTTAGGTTACGTATCTAAGATTTTCCGTTTGCTTTTTTTTTGCTATGGTTTTTCCTTTGAGCATTCCTTTAGCATCTGATCCACTTTTTACTGACTCGATTGTTTTTTTTTGACGATTTCTGTTTCGGAGTTTAACGATGATTTATTCTGGAGAATTCAAAACGTCAGCTGAAGCCATTAATTTTTCTTCTATATATAGGTATCCTTACCTGGAACAGTGGTGATTGCTGGAATAGTGACAAACCCTCGAACAGACCTAACTAGAAGAAACACGAAAGATAAAAAGCTGCGATTCGTCCTAGGCCCTTCCGCTTCAACAGAAAATATATATTTTATAATATTTTTTAAAATTTATGCATGCACAAAACCCTCGACAAAACTTATAAAAATACGCTTTTTATCCTTCACCATTTCACCCATGCCAGGATTCACAATATCTCCCAATTCCTATGGGTGAAACGGTGAATAGCACAGCAAGAAAAAGGAAATATTAGAGGCCATGTTTTCTAGGTTATGTATTACATAATAGTTATTTATGTACCAAGTGCGTTATATGGATCCTAACGCCCGGAGGGAAACATTCGGCCCGAGGGCCTTTGGCCCGAGGGATGAATGTTGCCCGATGGGCGTTAGGATCTAATAACGCTCGTGGTGCATACAAGATTTTATTTTTCACGAATATATCATTTAATTACAATAAAATTCGATTGCTCCTATGATTTTTTTTCCATTTAGCTTCTGTAGTAACCATGGCATTTGTTAATATTTTGAAGTTCGTTATTGCTGTCATCATTTTATTAAGTGAATGTCATTACTGTTTTCGTTGTGAGCGGGCGTTATGATCCATAATGCCCGCTAAAATGCCCACGGGCATAATGAGTGTATTTATAGCAACCGTTTCTAAGGTAAAATAAACATATAATGTACAAGTGAAAAATAAATAAACTGAGAAGGCAGAATATATCAAGAAATACTTCTCGGCCTTCGTTACGGAAAGCAATCTCTATAAACGCATGCAACGTATAAAAATTATTGAGCATCGCAAATAGTTTTGTACAAATTTAGTACGATTTTTGAAACGGGGCCAACTTTTTGCAGGTGCACGTTGAACGGATCATCAGAAACAGCTGGTACTCAGACATTAAGCGACATCTGTGCACTCGGAAAAGAAATATAGTAAATCACCATTTCACCCGATTCGCCATATCACCCTGACTTACCCTATATCTCTTTGTTTTCATCACCTCGATGTCCCAAATAATCCCATTTCTAGAGTTACTCAATGGTAATAGCGCAAATGAAACACAATATGCAGCACTCCTTGCTGGCTTCAGAGATCCCCATACACCAACCTGCCACATATTTACCTCGTATCCGTTCTTCATTCAGTACTACAATACATCTTGACCAAATTACCAATTCTCATGGCGAACCGGCTGACAATCCACACACGGATTAATAACACATGGCCTGTCGTTTTGCAACACCACAGAGCGACATTGATGCACCGACTTTGCCGCTTATTCTCTAGAGATCGCAGCCCATTGCGGCTACACATCCAGCTAACATTATGTCCGATATAATTGGAAAGGTCAACATTGCCCTGATTGAATATTTCATGCATTACTTCCAATTAACACTGAAAAGAATTATATGGGGCTTTTTACAACCATTCATTTTTATATGGAAAGGGGAAGCGACAATTTTGATATACCTAAATTTGTTTATTTTCGAAATATACAAGAATACACAATTAGCAGTAGGTATTGTTGCACCAATTTTTTTGAATTTTGAATATATATTAAATTTTGAAATTAGATTCAGATGATTCGAAAGATTTAACATTTAGAAAGAGTATTTGGCCACCAGGTGAATAGTGGTATATTCGACAGATTCACATGCTATGTTTCTGATGGAATGGATGGTTCCCTGAACGAATAATATGGTTGTTCCCAAAAAGTAACACTGACAGCCAGACGCATCGCAATCCAATGCGTCATGCGTCAAGCTGCGCTTGATGGTCGATTCGAGGACTTTAAGTTGCCTACCATACTGGTTTATTTAGGTCGCTCCAAAAAAAAACAAAGACAACTATACAGGGTGTTTCATTGGGAAACGGAAATACTTCATAGGTGCATAGGTGACACCAAGGCGGCTCTGGAGATTATTATATTATAAAAAGGAGAACCAATGTGAAAATGAATTACAAAGTAATGTTGAAATAACAATGGATTCAATATTGTTGATAATTCATTATTAAAAGTCACTTCAAACCACTTTCGGGTATCCAAGTTCTTAAAAACTTCACTTTTACGTTGAAAATTCGTGCAGTAAAACTGTCTGCGAGAAAGTTTGAAGTATGTAAAAGGCGAAAGATTTATTCGCACCTGAGGAGAGATCAGAGTTTGAAGTATACGACTCAGTTTAGTATTTAGTGGTGTTTTTGAATATTAAAACAGATTTTCGAAATTCCGATGTACAGGGTGTTGTTTCGACATTTCAAACGATTCATAATTTTTTTGTTAACCCGGACCTGGATTTTCTAGGCGGTTAATGCATGATACGTTTGTGCTCTCATTTAGGAACATATTTGTCAAATATAAAGAAAATATACCAGGTGGTTCGTTTGATACGGCCTCAGAAAGAAACGGACAAAATTCATGTATTCCGGCTACGAAGACAGTAAGACCCAATAAATGGGGTAACTCCACAACCGCCTTTGTGCCACCTATGCACCTGTGAAGTATTTCCGTTTCCCAATGATACACCCTGTATAATCCACATAGAACCATTAATTCCTGTTCGAAATGTAGCACGTAAATTCTTTGAATATTCCTACTGCTGTTCAACTGTACGGCCTAACGACGCGACGGCTGGCGGAGGCTAAGGAAAATTTAACTGATTTATTTTTTTTTGATAAGTACCAGAAAAAGATTACAATAACCTATTTCAATTCATTACTGGTCGTAATAGTCAATCAATTTTTGTTGGAAATTGAGGGAGTCAGTTTGGC
The DNA here is from genome assembly GCA_013421045.1 of Propylea japonica. Lineage (NCBI taxonomy): Eukaryota > Metazoa > Arthropoda > Insecta > Coleoptera > Coccinellidae > Propylea > Propylea japonica. The sequence goes on from CM024242.1 coordinate 27,992,867, forward strand.
AATATTCAAACAGTAGGTCTATCGCAGAATTTACCATACAAACTAACCAAGTTTCTGGGAAAATTTGGAGTGTAATGATGCATTGTATCAGACCTAAACTCCGATCCGAAACTCAAATCTTTCAGCGGGTGTCTGTTTCTGACCCGTTGTGAGTAATCAGATTTAGTCAGAACCATAGAGATAGAATAGTTTAGAGTTGCTATCAATAAAATGAGAGTGGTATCAGATCCGCCATATTACTGCTTTACGTCGAATTTTGACAATCATTGAATTTTTTCTAAAAATAGTGATTTTTGTACATTTTCCAAGTTAAATTGAGATTTCTTGTGCTTAATAAACAATAATAAAATGGTATCGTGTGCTGTATGGCTTTCTACAAGCAGAGAAGGGACAGATAAGAAGAAAATTAGAGGAAAAACATATCACAGGTAGGGATGAGTACTGAACAGATCCGCATTCGAAATTTTGCTAGTATGTCTTGGTAATCTGATATCTTTTTATATGTGCATATTATCGCCTGAAGAAAAATTGTTTATTTGATATTCAATTGACCTTATTTGAACAGGATTCCTAAAGACCCAACACGTCGTATTTTTTGGGTGAAATTCGTAAACAGAAAAAACTGGCAACTTAATTCAACCCTGAACTTTCAGCCATATTGGTAATATATAAGCCCCGCCCAGTGGTTCCATTTTTCCTTACACAATTGTATGTTATAGCGTCTCTTCTCTATTCTATCTCTATGGTCAGAACAGTGTTTTCGTCGAAATAATTGGTATTTACATGTCGATCGTATGAAAAATGTCCAACAAAGTATCAAATCTAATTGAAACAAGAATTCAAGAACCTCTTCAAATTGAGTTCAAATTCTCCCGAAGTCGTGAAGTTTATATAAATAATTTCAAGTCCTTTTATTTGACCTTGTAGGTTTCGAATTCAGTTCCTAATCTGAAAGTGTATTGATGAGAAGGTGCAATATCATATAGACACCTAGGTGCAATATACATAAGTGATTAGATAATATAGTGTAACGTACACGACATTCGTTACGAAATGTGCACAAAACTTGTGTTGTTAATTAAATACCCTCAAAATTTTCCAAACTGAACATATCTAAACCAAGACTGTTACTTAAATGTCGCCAAAGTAATTGGTTATCACAATAAAAACTTTTATTGTGATAACTTGGCTCTTGAAGAGACAGTGTTAAGTGGACGTTGAGATATGAGATAATGATCAGTTTATAGGTTTATGGTAACCGGTTTTTTTCTAATGTCATAGTTTGTGTTATAATGATCTAAGGGGCATGATGCGGTTCTCAATAGTGGGATAACACATCTAATCTACTTTTTTATTTATATATTTTCTTTGTACTTATTAGAATCTTCCGAAATTAACATAACAATTTTACAGTAAAAATGAATATTTGTGACCATATCATTACCTAATTAAATCATTTTTCATTTTGCCCCATGTGGTAACCCGTCTTAACCCGCATATGGGGCTAAAGCCATTTGTGTGTAAATTAGCATTTTTTCTAAACCTTGAGAACATTTGTTTTAATTTTGCTTCCGTTCCAATGTTATCCCACTAGTTATAAATTCAATAAATAATCTATTTTTCTTACCAACAAAATATCAGTTCAATCATCAATCAAAACTTGACTACCCCGTATTGCCCCATCTTCCCATTTATGAAATTCTGAAAACAATAAGATTAACTCGTTAGCCCCTTACCCGCCAAGATTGAGTCAGTAACTGAAGATTGAATTTTAACCCAGAAATCCGAAACCTATTGTATTCTTTTTCTGAAGGACTGACCTGATGATGTTAATTGAATTCAACCTTTCGTGTCCACTCCATTCCTTTCTGATTAAAGTGATTTGGGGGCGTTGTTGAAGAAAAATTCCTCAAAAGTAGTTCCTCACTCAAGGAATATTTTTCTTTCCTTGAATTTTCTCCCACTGCTCAAGTATATCCTGAATATCTCGTTGAGATCGACAATTAAGGCTGAACACAGAACGGCCTGAAGCTTCATAGAATATTTTAATTGTTTTTGAGAGTTAGCTCAACTAGTTTTAAAATAATTGTTTCCTTGAGTCAAGGTTTTTTTTGCCATCTGCACAATTATCCGTATAAATTCAGAGTTCTTCGGTACCTTCGAGCTACTCACTGTTGAATCAAATCATTAACTTTTTATGACTCGTAATTGGAACTGAAAAATGCGGAGGAACGAGCACCAAGGAGAATTGCTGTCGCGAATGCTGTTGAAGTTTTTCTTTCCAATAAGGATTATTGATGAATTCAAAGCTGTAGAAGTTTACATAGTAATTGAGGAATTTTCTTCGGCATGTCGTGACTCATCACATGAAATATTAAATTGCTGATTGTATTTGAGCGCTCGTTCTACTCAAATGAGTGCTATATCGTTCTGTTCGAATGTCTGTAATTTTCGAATTTGTTGCCGAATATGGTCTCCAACGATAGGGTTCGACTACCTGATGACGAATCAGTGGTTAAATTCAATTCTGACCCTGGAGATGTCCGTTCGCCCAGTCGTGAGCACGATAACTTCAAAAGCGATTGTCTTGAATACTATGTCGCGGTTAAGTTCGTTAACCAGCCAAATCGTACAGGGTGCTCCATAAAATAGACCGATTCAAAATTTTGTTCGTCAATATTTCAGACAAAACGAAACTAATTCAAATGAAATTTTGCGGCAACATGTAATATGTTCCTAATGTAAGCCTCATGCAAAATTTTGTGGCCAGAGTGAAAACAGAACCATAAAATTTTCGATTGGAATATGGAAGAAAAGAAACTTCATATTTCCATAAAAAGATATATTAATAATAATAATAGTGGTCTTTATGGTGCATAAATGTTATACAAAATAACGCTTTAGGCGGAGTTTAGCAGATCTTTTTCCGCCTAACCTAATATTTACATTGTAAATGATCCATGAAAAAAATACAATTTGAAATATTCGGTTCGAGTGAAATTTATTTGGAGATAAAAATCGATATACTGAATTTTTTTTCCAGAATTCGAGAGGATCGAATCATTTGGACAAATGGCAAATGTCCACCACAACCACGCTTACAGGACCATATCCGTTCAATGAAATTTTCCAAAACCAAATCTGCCCTATGTCTTCGATAGCCTCACGGTCTACGACAATAGCCCTGCGTCGATTCAAGACCTCAAAAAAGAAGTCGTGAGGCTATTGAGTACATGGGGCAGCCACTTTGCGATTGGGTTATGGAAAATTCCATTAAAAGGATATGGTCCTGTAAGTGTGGTCGTGGTGGTCATTTGCCTGATGTTATTTTCCACTATAAAGGGCATAGCTTCTTCTTTATAATGAAATAAACATCCGATCACTTATATTGAAATTGGCATTTTTCTTTGAATATCAAAATAATACCTGTTATTGAGAAACCCTTCACATTGTGCTACTCAACAAAATCACAGTAAAGAAATCCCTAGAAAACAACCCAGAAAAATAATCAATAACAGCACATGGGACAGCAAGGCTGTATGATATGTATCCTCGAAATTTGTAGCCCGAAACCCCTGATAATACAAGGGGACGTTAGTCAAGTGCAGGCCACGGAACAGGAGTGATATTTCTAATGAATCCAAGATGTCTGAAGCGACTATTGGACCTTGCCAGGTGCGGTGTTCGGTCTGATATATGGTTCAGGCGAGACCGGTGGGCCACGGGGATTCCCACCGACTATAAATTAACGGTAAGAGGTGACTTCCGAGAGCTGCTCTGGCAGACAAACGCAAAAATATCAATAAATAAATTGAACGTGTGCTACTATTCTTCCTTCGGATCTGCGTCATTATATCGTGATGTTTCTTGTTTCAGAAAACTTTAGACTTCAGATGTACAGGGTGTGCAGAATTCGTTGTATACTGTAGCAGCTAAAAGGAAATTGATACTGCTCGTACTTTTATTCTGGGTAATTCGAATATGACAACTGGTGCAGCCTATCTTTCACAAATTTTAGTTATGAATTTCATTTTCCATAGTGCAAAATAACTCGCTTCTTTGAACTCGTATTCGAAATTAATTCTAACATTTTACAGATTAGTTCAGTTCTTTAGATGGCTTCAAAACTCAGGCTGATTTCAATAACAACAATTGATTTTGAATTCGAGTTTACGCAAGTTCTAACTCAAAAGCAATGAACGATAGGCTTGATCTATTTTCTAAGTTTTTCAGGTCGCTTCAGTGGACAACGACTTTACTAACGATATTTCTATTTATAGCATATTTTTTTACGTCACTGATTGGTATTCACACTCTAAAAAAAATCCCGGTGTAAATGCTAATACTAAACTATCAAGCATATTAACGATGTATCTTTCCCTTTTTATATCACAATTTTATCAATTTCATCGAAATTATGAGAATATAGCGTTAAGTGGTGTGATTAATGAAACACATCATCACAAACAGAAACAAAATCAAGAATGAACAGAAAAATATTTGAAAACACACTGTGTTTATCAAGCTATAACACCAATCTTACAAAAAAATTGCTCCATAAATCAGAAAATATACACTGCATGTTTGACGTTTCGAATAATAATTTCACAGAAATGATCAGGTGTTACTTCTGAAGCTTGTAGAAACAAAAAAAGCACCTAGAAGTGTTTTTTGGTAAATCAAGTTTCAAAATTTACACCAATTGAATCAAAATCCGCACCAAAAATATGAAAAACCCATACCTTGTCTTCAGTATTTTTACATGGTTGCCAGATATTGCCAGATATTGCCAAATTATAAGCTGTCACACAGTTAGACCACAGTTAGAACCATGGTGTCTGATGAACTGATTATTCCAGTCGAATAACTTTGGCAACAATGGTAATAGCAATAGTTCCATTCCAATTCTTGGCGGCTCTACAAAGAGTCCTCAGCATAGTCAAAACAGGACTTACGAATGATTTCACCTTTTATCTATCTCTGTTTCTTATGTTATGTGCCTTTGTGATGATGAATCGAAAGTGTGAAATTAATTGAGGTGAAGAAAGTGAAATGAATGAAAATTTGTTTTGGATACAGAGAAAAGTTCATTTTGGCTGATGATTCGAGGACAAAATCAATACTGTTTGATAGTAAGTAGGTAACTACTACGAATTTGAACTTAAACTGATTCAGGTAATTTCCTTCAGTTTCCACAAGCGTTGAATTTTTTTTTTTGTATAATAGGTATACCTGATTAGTAGGTTATACGGTAAAAACATTATTTTATTGTGACTTCTTTTGATATTATTTACCCATATATTTTCAAATGACGGAATTAGATATTGCTGACTTCAATGCATATGTGAGAAGAATTCAATCCACTGAAAGATGAAATGTACAAATCTACATCTATTTATATTTATAAGTGCTTATATCTGATCGTTTTTTATTCTAGTTCTTGTTGTCACCTTAGGGTGTTTTTGGAAAATACCTCTACTGTCAACCCCTCACTTGGTCTACAATCAGGTACATATCTATCTGTTCATTATGTATTTTTCAGGGTAAAAAAAATATATTTTATTAACAGGAAAATGATTTGGCAACAAATATTGTTGTAATCTTTCATTGTGAATAAATTCAAATGAATTGAATTGTTTTAATAACCTGCACAGCAAACGAATACACTAAAAGACTTTTAAGGAATAACAATTGCAAATCATAAATAATAAACAAAAGATTTACATAGGGAGTAAGTGCCTAGCTAAATAATAATTAATAATTTATGGTTTGTGATGATGCATTATTTCAGCTTCGAAAAAACCTGTGTATCAAATATCTGATATTCAAATTGCTGAATTGCATTTTATTATTCCAGATATGAATTTGTCATTTCTCATCTCAATGGTATGTATAACATTCAGATCAGTACTATATAACACCGAACGGGTTATTGCAACCTCACTTAGCTAGTGCAAATTAAGACTGAAACCGATCTAACTCGTATAGTATTTCAAACTAATAAATTGTGAAAAATAACTGAGTTTGTGTCAAAACACACTGTATGATCAATTGAGATCACACCGCTCTAATGTGATTTAACACCAAACTAGTGCAAAGTCGCAAAGAACCGAATGAAAATCACACCTGGTTCAGTGCCAAAGTTGATTTATTTAAATGAAAAAAGCAACTCCTTTGAAATCATGAAACACAACAAAAAATTATTGAACATCGGTGTTATTTTAGAAGGTATGAAATAATACCAAAATATCAGGACCTCTGAGGAAAAACGGCTGGTGTCAGCGGGTGTTATCTGGTGTTCAAAAATTTCTTGGAAATTGACAACTGATAAATATGTAATAGTGATCTAGTAGTTAAGTAGTTTGAACCTGAAAAACTCAAAATAGTAAAGGTTGAAACAAAACACATGAAGTGAAGAAAAGGTACCTTTTTTTGTATGATAACAGTATTTTACCCAAATATCATCTTGAACAATTGATGCATTGATTTATTGTTTTCCTCCGATGGCGGGTTGAATATGAATTGTACCGCCATGATGGTTCGATCTTTTCCACCGTCTTCAAACCATTATTATTATTTTGTCCATGAACTTTCCCTCACATGAGTATTTTCAAACGAAATGTTTATGAAGAAAGAACTGGTAGTTCAAGAGTAAATTCTTTTCACTCGCTTGGACACCAATTGAAGATCAAAAACTTCCAAACCAATACATTGTTGGCTCCTTTGTACCGAATGTAGAATTCCCAAATAAAGAACAAATTCTTGCTAGCAAAGAATCCGAATATTTGATTGTTTTTCATCATGAAGTGAGGGCATAATATCTACTCAGAAATGAATCACGTGACTAATTATTAGCTATTATACCCACTTTTTCCGCTATACAGAATGGCGTGAGCAGCGGTTTGCAAGTTTCAGAATCAATTGCACCTTTAACATCACATCTAGCTTATAACATCGTAGAATAGCACCACACGAAAGTTTCCGTTTCACGAAAAGAGTATTTCGAATTATTCCACATTACCTACGCAATCAATAGAGAAAATCAAGTAAATTTGAACGATTCCTCATATATCAACATCGAAATATTATCATTGTTAATTATTATTGATCTTTATCAGATTCTCGCAATACTCATATCAGATGAATACATGAGGAGATATGAATGTTGATGGCGAGTTAAGCGATTTTATTCCTAATTCAATAAATCAATTTTTTTTGGAAAATATAGCTGGAAACTCTGATTCGTCTTTTCACTTTTTTTTGTGCTCTCGAAAACTTAAGCATACAAAAAGAAGAGGGCAATGCATTTTCGGGAAGATGAGCTAATGTGAGAGGTGTTTTGACCTAAGATCTAGTAGGTTTAGCTATTCAATTACATTCATGAAAAGTTAGGAACACCCTGAGCAGGTGATTTTGAGCGCTCGTTCGTTCGATGGTGGAGCAATAATGCTCAAAATTTGACTTTATTTATGCTTAGTATAGAATGCAAAATCTGAGCACGCTAGAAATAATATTCTGCGAATTATTCATACGGAAACATATAAAAACTTGCCAATTAGAAAAAAATTAATTCTATGGTTGTGATGATGCGGTCCTCTTGAAATTTTGCATGAATTTTCAGTATATCAATATACAGTCACTAAATAAATTTCATTCGAATCGATTATTCATTTTGCAAATAAAGAAATTTTTTTTCAATATTCCAATTGAAACAACACATGTTTTTTATATCATAATACTTCATGCGTGCAATTAGGGGGAACTCGGTGAATTTCAGAATTAAACCTGCTGTATGAAAAGAAAAACAAACAAGGACATTGGCGCTGATTCCGACACGTCAAATGTTTTCATCGATTGAATTTTAGGGTGATTGAATTTCTACAATAACTCTTACCTTTTACCAAATGAATTTAAGAATCCTTTGAGTACTTGTGCTCATTGAAAAAAAATTTAGAAAGCTCTGCAAAGGTGCTTTTGAGCGCTCGTTTGTTTGTGGAGCAGTGAGCCAATTACCTCAAAATTTTGTGTAGAACTTTAGATGAATACTAAATATATAAATGCAAAATCTCAGCACAATCGAAACAATATTCTGGAAATAATCCGAGAACTGAAATATGTAAAAAGAATTAGAATTGAAATAATTAAATTTTATGATTCTGATTATGCGTTCACTTGAAATTTTGCATACACATTCAGTACCTATATCAATCTCCATCAACAAAATAAATTTCACACGTATCGGATAGGTATCTTGTCATAGAAATAAAAAGGTTCTTTTTTAACTATTTCAGTTGAATTTTCTATGGTTCTGTTAATACTATGGCCACCAAATTCTGCATGAAGGATTTTTATGAGCATCTTGCATGTGGCCTCAAAATTTCATTTCGATTGGTTTCGTTTTTCTTCAGATATTGAGGAACAAACATTTTGAATTTCCATATTTTATGGAATAGCCTGTACGATTTGGCTGGTTGAAAAATAACCGCATCATTGGGGAACCAAACTCACCCTGAAAATCTCAAATTTCTAGGACACTGCTCCCTTCGTGCTTACGGCAGGACGCCCCCACGGACAGATAGATAGTAATTTGACCACGGATTAGTCATCAGGAAGTCGAACCCTATCGTTTGAGACCATTTTCGGCTCAAAATTTGAAAATTACAGCAGAGCCGGAACTAGGATTCTAGCGCCTGTGGCGAACTTTCAAAATGCGCCCCTGAAGAAATTCATTTTTCAATAAATACATGTTTTTCATAATGGACATTTACAAATTATATTTTGAAGAACTTTTTATTCACAATAATCTTAATCTAGTCGAATTGTGTCTTTAGCTGTGAAGTTTTGGAGTAGTTTTGATTCCTTTCATTTTTTATGTTTGTTGTGGTGCTGAATCCGAATTTGAGGCTTGCTAACAAAATTTCGTGACGGAAAATAAGAAAAATACAAAAAAGAATAAAATTCTTATTCTTGGTCAGTTTTTTGCTCATTACTCGGAAACTATCGTGAAACTTTTCGTGAAAAACCTTTCCAAACAAAATGAAAGTACATAAAATTTCCTACAAATTGTACTACCACAGCTTGTTCTGCGAAAACCCGTTCTGGCTCAAATTATAGTTGAAATGAGGTATTCTCTATGACTCAATAAATGAGAAAAAAATTAAATTCAATTGTTCCGATGATGCGATCCTCTTGAAATTTTGCATGAATATTCAGTATATCAGTTTCGATTCACAAAAAAATTTCACTCGAATCGGATATCTTGTTATGGAAATGTAAAGATTCCTCTTTCCAAATTCCAATTGAATATTCTATGATTCTGTTCACACTATGGTCACACAATTTTGCATAAGGCTTATTATGAGCATCTTGCATTTGGCTGCAACATTTCATTTCGATTGGTTTCATTTTTTCTTAGATATTGAGGAACAATTCAATTCAATTGGAATATTGAAAAGAAGAATTTTTATATTTCCATAACAAGATATTCGATTCGAGTGAATTTTTTTTTGTGAATTGAGACTGATATACTGAATGTTCATGCAAAATTTCAAGAGGATCGCATCATCGGACCCATAGAATTTAATTTTTTTTCATTTATTGAGTCATAAAAATACCTCATTTTAAACTTTAATTCAAACCAGGACAGGTTATCGCAAAAAAGCTGTGGTAGTACAATTTGTAGGAAATTTTATGTACTTTATTTTGTATCCAAAGGTTTTTCACGCAAAAATGATAGTTTTCGAGTAATAAGCAAAAAACTGACCAAGAATGAGATTTTTCATCTTTTTTTCTATGTTCGGTCACCAAATTTTGTAAGCAAACGTCAGATTCGGATTCAGAACCCCAAACAACATAAAAATGGAAGATATTAAACTACCCCAAAACTTTCTTGCTAAGGGTTCTTTTAAGCACAAATGAACTGTACTATCTCCAATATTTCTCAAAAGATAATGAACAAAATCTCAATCAACAAAATGAATAGAAAACGATAAAAAAATTATTATTCCACATTTTGCGCCCCTTGGTCGTTTGCGCCCGTGGCGAATGCCTCCTTCGCCACGCCCACGGTCCGGCTCTGAATTACAGACATTTGGGCGAAACTATATAGCACTCGTTCAAGTAGAACGATCGCTCAAAAACAATCAAAACTGATACCAGTTTAGACTCATTATCTGTAACCGTTTTTTTTTTGTTTCCAAAATTTCATGATTGTGCAAAAAGAGGATGGATTTTCATAGTGCCTTTCACTTGTGATGAAGCCATCAAGTACACATCTCCGATACGTCGTTCTGTGTCCCTCTGGTCCCTTTCCCCTCCATCCCCTAGCTTTCCTCGCTCCCTTAAACCCGTTATTTGGTGCATGATATATTCGGCCAGACTTCCTGGAACACGGGTGTCCCGAATGAATACAGTCCGTGCGTTTGTCGTTAGCCAACATTCATAATGTCTTCTCTATCTTGGCTCGAGAACCTAGAGCGAAATGTCTCTCGTAAATCATGTAAATCCGTTTGTATCAGGGAGTCTACAACAATTTTGATGGTCTTGGTCTTGGAGAGAGACGATATCATTGCGATATGAGAAATGATTATATAGGTGAAGATAACAACGAAAGATATAAGGTTATGGATAAAATAAACTAAAGGTAATTTAATGAATTGTCTTATTTCTATCTTGTTATTGTAATATTAATTTGCATATTATTACCTCGTCGTCTCACCCGGTGTTTCGCAATTAAAGTAGGTAATTCTCTATTTCAGTATCGTAATGATGAATTCATTACACACGTCAAATAATACAGGGTGTTCCAAATTGTAACCGACAAATTTACACCACGTATTCGACAACAAAAATAAGCCCTAGTTTGTCATATAAACATATGTTAAGAAATGTTTTCTCTCCGATATACGGGGTGTTGAAATTATAGAAAAAAAATGTTTTTTATTAATAACTTTCACATTGCTTGAAATATTTTCATGAAAATTGAGACAAAGGTTTTGAGCGTCAAGGAGCACTTTTTGCATAATATCATTTTTTTCCTATTCTACCAGTGGCGTCCGTACTGCAGTGATACTGAATATTTTCAGATAAAAAATGATACGCCTCTGGTTTCCTCGACAATAAAAATTACCGTTTAAATCCGTATTTAATATGGAGCAAATTTGGTATCTTTACTATTTGCTGTACGAGGCACCGTTTCCGGTTAAAAAAATAAAACTCCTTCTCTTGCATGAAAAACTCGCCAAAATTTGATAAGGTAGATAATAATAATAAGACTATTTTTGCTATATCGAATTCTGGCGATTTCTTCATTATTGAGAATGTATTTTATTTTTTTAACCGAAAACGGTGCCTTATACTACAAAAAGTGAAGAAAACGAATTTGCTCCAAATTAAATAAGGATTTGAATAGTAATTTTTATTGTCGGCAAAACCAGGTGCGTATCATTTTTTCATCTGAAAATTCTAACATCCTGTATCTCATAGAGGAAACATTTCTCGACATATTATGTTTATATGACAAACTAGGGCTTATTTTTGTAGTAGAATACGTAGTTAAAATTTCTTGGTTACGATCTGGACCACCCTGTATGATTTGGTAATGATTTTTGACAGGAAAAGTTTAATTTTTATTAAGATAATAAGGTATCAGAGATTTGCTTCCTGCTTACTAAGAATTATTCAATTAGTACATTGTTTCAGATCTCATCTATAAGTTGTAGTTGGTTATATTTGTAAATAGGTACACAACATATTCATAGGACTGAAGGGAATTTCCTAATTAATTCGATGATAAATATACATAACACAAAATATCTGTATCTACATGAAAGCTATTGAGCACCAATTTATATCCTGAATCAAGCATCACTGGTGCTACAATAAATCTATGATTACCTATGTGTATAAAGTACCTTTTCGCGAGAAGAGCATTTATTACTCAAAAAAAGATGCAAAATCAAAAGAATTGTCCATTACATAACAAGTATTCCTAGATGGTTAATATGTTCAGCTGGATGTATGTAGGTTGTAAATTTTACAAGATTACATTTTAGGTTCAAGTTATTAATAGTTGTGCATTCGAAATTTTGCGCTTTAATGATAAATTGTTTAAAAATTCTAAACTTATGTTTTGAATTTGAATTCATAATCTATCAATTTCCTTATCAGTCATACAAACTGTCAAGATACAATACCTACAAACAAATCACTAGGATGGATAATCTAAATTCTTCATTGAATTTCGACAATATTTCAAAAAAGCTTGACTCAAGTAGAGAAAATATTGACAATTAGGTTGCAGAAGGACATTCCAACACTCCTAGTTCTCGAATTTCGCAGTCGTGTTGTGATAGGATACTACTAGTAAGGGACTTTTTGTTTCATGAATTGTATTTTGTTAGCTCTCAATTCAAAAGAATATATATATATACTAGTAAGGCTCTGAAAAGGGGAGTATACCAGACAGCCATGCTGGGTCCAACCACAGACTCGAAAATTACAGAACAATTCGAATTAAATGAAATCTGTAATCGAATAAATGCTTATACTTACCTGTCTAGTCTCCAACTTTATTGTTTTGAATAAAAAATCAATACTTTCTATTAAATATTCTTCAAAAAAGCACGCAACTAACAATAGAGCACAATAACTGAGAAATTGACATTACCATCTGTTATTTTCGAGTCTATGGTTGGACCCAGTCAGCCCGTCTGGCATACCTATCTTTCTAGTGCTCTACTACTAGTATAACATGCTATTTTCGGCTGAAATGGGGAAACTGCGAACATTTGGACTAGTATAGTTCTGTCCTTCGAAATGGGTGCACGAAAAACGGTTCCATAATATCGTATTAACTCAATAAATTATGAAATTATTACATTTCCATATGCTCACGAGTTGAAAAGAATTATAAATTTGAATTGCAATATCTACAGTGTTTGGTCATGACTTAGCGATGATTTAAGGGCATCAAATATATCTAATTTTATCGACAAAAACACCCAAATTTGAAAGTTCACCCCCTTAGTTTTGGAGTAGCCCCCATTTTAAAGTTACTTTTTTATTTTCGTTAACCCTTCCAAATAATATCGATTTGTTTGGACATGAAGGTCCTACAGATGTGAAAAAAATGTTTTTTGAAAGATGATACTACCGCCTTTTTTTAAATGTGATACATATGAAAACATATAACTTGAAAATGTTATAAAAAAATTCTTTGAAGAAATTTTAGCAAAAAACTGTACTGATTTTCTTAGTAAATTCGCAATAGTTCAAGAACTAGCACATTGAAGTATATTTTTTCCCAATGAGCTAACACGCAAGGATATAAGCTTCAACGATACCAACATAATTTCTCTAAGTTACATATTTAGTAATTGTAGCTAATATTCTTGCGTGTTAAATCATTGAAAAAAAATTATACTTCAGTGTGCTAGTTCTTGTACTGTTGCGGATTTACTGAGAAAATCAGTACATATTTTTACTAAAACATTTTTAAAGAATTTTGTATGGCGTTTTCAAGTTAATTGTTTCGATATTGTTATACTTCAATGAAAGGTGGTATTATCATCTTTCAAAAAACATTTTTTCCACATCTGTATTACCTTTATGTCCAAAGAAATCGATATTATTTGGAAAGGTCAACAGTAATTAGAAAGTAAATTTGAAATGGGGGCTACACCAAAACTAAGGGGGTAAACTTCTAAAGGACCCCGCACATTTTGTATGGGAATTGGCTCCCGGTGGATTTGGCTGAAAATTTAATATGATGTTCTACTAATCCCTCTGATCAAATGTCTAAACAGTCACGAAGCTGAAAAATGCATACTTCTAGGAGTTTTTAGCGATTTTTTGTACCCATTATGGCTTACGTATTATGGGAATTGGCTCCCGGTGGATTTGGCTGAAAATTTGATATGATGTTTTACTAATCCTTCTGATCAAATGTCAACACAGTCACGAAGCTGAAAAATGCATACTTCTGGGAGTTTTTAGCGATTTTTTGTATCCATTATGGCTTACGTATTACCGTTCACACAGAAATGTTTGAAAATATTTCGAATTGACAGAATCTGCTTTCAATAATCACGAAATATTCTCAAACATTTCTGTGTGACCAGTAATACGTAAGCCATAATGGATACAAAAAATCGCTAAAAAGTCCTAGAAGTATGCATTTTTCAGCTTCGTGACTGAAGAGACATTTGATCAGAAGGAATAGTAGAACATCATATCAAATTTTCAGCCAAATCCACCGGGAGCCAATTTTCATACAAAATGTGCGGGGTCCTTTGGGTGTTTTTTTGATAAAATTAGGTATATCATTGATTTGAACCGTAACTTTACAGACATTTCGAGTACACAATGCTGCCGTACATGCATCCCCATGAAAAAGAACTACTTCCCTTCTAATATGCAAGATTTGTCCTTCTGAATGACGTGATCATACCAGCAGTTGTGGCAACCTCTGCAGGATTCAAATCACGTCCGAAGCAAAACAAGCCAACTATAATTAATTCTCAACGAATGGGCTGAACGTTCTGATATTTTCATTTGATGGAAAAACTTTTAGAGGTTTCCAACAATACTGTAGGTGGACTGTTCTCATCACTCTGTGGTCATATGAGTTAGTCATTCGTATTAGAAAAAATATAGAAAAAAATCGATAATGCTAGCTATAGAATCCATGCATTGGAGCATAGGTACGAAAATAATTCTGAACATGTTTCAAATTTGAAAGAATCATTCATGATCAATTTGTCAATTTTCAGATGTAAATTGACATTGTGAGAAATCCGAGATGCGTGCCACTTATTCGTGATATTGACAACATTGCGTGTCAATCGGATAAGATAATAAACAAATATTACCAAAAATTTAATATCCCTAGTGAAAAATGCCAAATTTCCATGGACTACTTTGTGCTCAATAATAATATGTCAACGTGACAGAAAACAGGAAACACTGATATACCTATACTCCGTTCACGAAAGGTTGATCACATAGTAGGCGTTTCTTTATTTATCTGAATTTGGCAGTATTTGCTGTCATAACGTAAAATAAATTCAATGTTGCCGAATGTATCCGGCCTCGTCCGACGAGCTTGCGAATTATCAGACAACTCTATGCAATATTGACAACATTGCTCATCAATCTGACAAGAAAATAAACATCATAACCTACAATTTTAATATACACAGTGAAATATGTCCGACGGCTCAACCTTTCGTGAACGGACTATAGGCATTAATTGAAAAGTGAGCAGAGGAACTGCATTACAACATAATTTTTTGAGTTTAAGTTAATTAAATTCAGGATTCAGCATATCTTTGGACTAAGAATTCATCTGAATTATCTGACTTCGAACTATAATGTTGAAATTGAATATTTTGGAAAATAATTTGAATTTCAGATGATAATTTAGATTTATTCTTTTAATAAGATCGATCAACAATTATTCAGAGATAGAAATTGCGTTTAAAAAGTATTCGATAAAAATATTGTTATTTCAGTTATGAAAACAAAACAAATTTCGAATGATCACCTGTTTTGTTAGCTTTTCAAAAAAGTACATACGTCAATAATTTCTTTTTGCAATCTAGGTATATATACAGTGTGTTTGGTCACGAGTTAGCGATAATTTAAGGTCATCAAATATACCTTATATTATCGACAAAAACACCCAAACCCTTAGTTTTAAAGTAAAATTTAAATTTCCTTTTTTATTTTCGTTGACCCTCCCAAATGATATCGATTTTTTTGAACATGAAGGTCTTACAGATGTGAAAAAAAATGTTTTTTGATAAATGATACTACCATCTTTCATTGAAGTATTACAATATAACAACATTCAACTTAAAAACGCCATAAAAAAATTCGTTAAAAAGTTCATAGTGAATATGTACTGATTTTCTCAGTAAATTCGCAATAGTACAAGAACTAGCACATTAAAGTATAACTGACATCATTTCTGTAAGTTACATGATTTGAGAGTTATTGCTGTTCGAACATGACCCTTATGAAAATTGATAAACTAAAAAACCCTCAGTACTGTAATCTCGATAATTTTCAATGATAAAACAAACAAATTAATCATAAAAATTGCTCAAAATGGCCGCCTCTGCTCTGTTGACAGGCAGTGGCCTTCATGGCGACCTGTCTTGTGTCTTTTGCACGCGTAGTGTTCGAGCAGCAATAACTCTCAAAATTATGTAACTTACAGATATGATGTGATGTTGTTTTGTAGCTAATATCCTTGTGCATCAAATCATTGAAAAAAAAATTATAGCATTGCTGATTTACTAAGAAAATCAGTACATATTTTTATTTTGAATTTTTTCGAAGAATTTTTTTATGACGTTTTCAAGTTACATGTTCTTATATTGTTGTACTTCAATAAAAGTTGGTAGTATCTCTCTTAAAAAAAACCATTTTTTTCACATCTGTAGGACCTTTATGTCCAAAGAAATCGATATTATTTGGAAGGGCCAACGCAAATAAAAAGTAAATTTAAAATGGGGGCTACTCCAAAACTGAGGGGGTGAACTTCCAAGTTTGGGTGTTTTTGTCGATAATATTAATTATATTATTATTTGATGACCTTAAATTACCGCTAACTCGTGACCAAACACACTGTATATATAGCCGGAAAACCAGCAGATGATATCCTCTATTTCACTCGAGTAATCTTACCATGGCCTGTTCACGAATCATGATTTCTGAATGACTCAAAAAAGTCAGGTACTTATTCGGTTTTCCGGTAATAGTTTTCGATTGAACGAATCATTTACGAAACACGGTTTCAGACCGGGACATTCCACTGAAACTGCTGCTTTCAAGTTTGTTCAGGGCGTTTATGATAATTTGGATAAAGGGAAGTGCGTAGCTGCATTATTTTTCGACCTAACAAAAGCTTTTGACTCTCTGAATTTTTCTTTTATGCTAAGTAAATACTACAACCTAGGTTTCAGAGGAATTTTTCTCGACTGGCTGAATAGTTACATTTCCAATCGTAAAATGTCTGTGGAAATTGATAACACCTACTCGGATGAGTACGAGGTTGACACTTGTGTCCCTCAGGGCTCAGTGCTTGGACCACTGCTATTTTTGCTATTCATAAACGATTTACCCCTACATGTAATAGCTCTCATAATTGCTCTATTTGCTGATGATTCTTCATTTTTGATTATAGCACAGAATCTTGCTGAGTTGAAAAAACTGACCTCAATGATTATTGAAATGTTTGCTAGCTGGTGTGTTAAAAACGGGCTCATTGTTAATATCGATAAAACCATTTCCATTCTTTTCAGTTTAAAAAATGGCACAAAGGACGTTATGGTTACCTCTCACAAGGGTGTTTCTATAAGCTCTAGAAACTCTACAAAGTTTTTGGGCATCTTTATTGATGATGGTTTGCATTGGAAAGATCATATAGATTCTGTTTGTAAAAGGCTAAATTCCTCCTATTTTGCCATTAATAAAATTAAAAAATTTTTTCCTTCCAAATCTCTAATTGAAATTTATTACAGCTTGTGCTATCCTCATTTAGCATACAACATTATCATTTGGGGAGGTACGTCTGAAATTGGTAGAGTTCTCGTTTGCCAGAAAAAACTTATTAGGTTGATATTCAACATTCATCCCACATCTTGTCGACCTTACTTTGCCGACAGTGAAATATTAACCGTAGTCGGTCTCTACTTGTTTAAATGTATGGTTTATACAAAAAAGAACGAGAGTAACTTGAAAAAATTATCAAGTTACCATTCTTATCCGACTAGAGGCGGTGAAATCTTGAGTATTCCTGTACACAGGACGGCGAAATACGAGCAATCTCCGGTCTACCAGGGCACCATCATGTTCAATCATTTGCCAGTCTCTATAAAAAGTATGAATGTAAACCAATTCAAAAAAACTTTGAATAGATTATTGTTGAAGAAATCTTATTACTCTGTTAGAGAATATCTTAACGATAACGAATTAGAATTATAGCAAGGTCAAATTGATGTTGCTGGATTCAGTTCTTTAAACTTTTCTTGTTTTGTATTTTTTTTAATAATAATAATAATAATAATAATAATATATGTTTATTTTCAAAATTGCTACATAACAAAAGAAAACAAGTCAAAATAAATTGTTACAGGGAAATATAAATTTACAGGCCATTACAGTAATTTTTGAATTCAAGTAGTGAATAAGGTTCACACTCGACTATGGCTGAAAAAACTTTTTTCTTGAAAATTTTGACATCATTCACATTTCTTATCATTTTCGGTAAGTAATTAAATAGTCTAATGGACATGTAGAAAGTGCTCTGTTCAGTCAATGAATATTTGTGTGGGGGAAAAAAATAATCATTCATTCTTCGTGTAGCATTTACATTTTTATAAGTTTGAAAATAATTAATGTTTTTGTAGAAAAATAATACGACTCTGTATATGTACAAGCCAGACATTGTGAGGATTTTATTCTTTCTAAATACCCCTCGACAAGATTCTCTATATTTCATATTGAACATGGTCCTTATGGCCAGTTTCTGTGTTCTAAAAACTTGTTCTGCTGATGAACTACTCCCCCAAAAAACTATTCCATAAGACATTAAAGACTGAAAGTTGGAGTAATAAACAGTCATTAGAGTATTGTTGTCTACTTGATTTTTCAAAGCTCTTAACATATATATAGTGGAATTTAGCTTGTTCACTAATGCATTGCAGTGTACCGTCCAACTCAAATTGCCATCCACATGTACACCTAGAAGCTTCGTGTGAGAACCAACCTGAACCGTACCACAGCCAAAATCTATGTTGTTAGGTAATGCGAAACGTGATCTGCTGTTTGAAAATATTAAAACATTTGTTTTATCACTGTTAAGAGATAGGCCATTATCAGCGCACCAACCTTCAGCTAATGACATGGACCGCTTCAAATTTACCACCACTCCCTCAACATCCTTGCATGATACTACAATATTTGTATCATCTGCATATAGAAATGCTTCTATCACTGCCTCATGCCAAGGGTTTGCTACAATGTTGTCAATCAAGTTGCAGTTTGGTGATTCATGGCCACAGACGCCAGTTGATGTGGACATTCCTACCAGGTTCTCTAGCTGTTGCTTCATTTCTTCTGTCGACTGAAATATCTCTGGCAAATCGTCGATGTAGACCAGAAAAAATACGGGACCTAACATGGTACCTTGTGGTACGCCTAACCCAATAGTTCTCTCAGGCGATATGTCGCACCCATCTTCACCATCCAGAACAACAACTTGTTTTCTATCTCTGAGATAGCTTTCAAACAGTTTCAGTGGAATGCCTCTTATACCACATTTTTCAAGTTTTGATAGCAAGATATTATGGTCGACCCGGTCAAAGGCTTTCGAAAAGTCTATAAAAAGTCCTGCTGGTATTTCTCCTTTTTCAAGGGAAAGTATTATTTTCTGGGGTAACTCAAATATTGCAGTCTCTGTACTTCTGCCTTTGATGAAACCATGTTGTTTTTTGGATAACACCTTGAATTTAGTGAGGAACTTCAGAAGTCGATTTACCAGAATTTTCTCAAAAATTTTTGCAAAAGAAGTCACAAGACTGATTGGTCTATAATTTGCAAAATCCTGAACATCACCTTTTTTGTGGCATGGCTTAACAACTGATTTCTTTAGAGCCTGTGGAAAGATGCCTGATTTGAAAGAGCAATTTATTATATAGCAGAAGGGTTTAATTATAGGCGCGATATGTCTCTTTATTACAGCTATTGGGATTTCATCATAACCATAAGACTTTTTGTTATTAATTGACTTGACAGTAGATAGAATTTCTGGCTCCAGCACTTCAAACAAACAAAATGAGTTAGCCACTCTAGGCTTATTGGAGGAGTTACTAGTTTGGCCGATGTTGATGTTACCAGGTGCAGTATTCGACACATCAATGAAAAATTCATTAAATCGATCAGCTAATTGGGGACCCTTCAGACCATTTACAACAATTGAGTTCTTCTCAGCCTTATTACTCATATTTGTTGCCTCTTTGATAATATTCCATGCTGTTTTAGATTTATTTTCAGAGTTGTTTATGAGAGATGAATTCAATAACTTTTTATCAGATATTAATGCAGCATCATAAAGGCGTTTAACAGTTTTGTAATCCTCAACATATTCTGGCATATACTTAGATACAATGAATAAAATATCTAATTGTTTCTTTAAGGATTGAGTTTCTGTTGTCAACTTGGTACCCTTTCTCCTCTTAGAAAAATTAACAGCCTTTACCTGAAAAGCTTTCTGAAAACCTTCAGTAAACTTCTCTGAAAAAAAATTCCATAGTTCATTAACATCACTCTCTTGAATATCATACAGCTCAGACCAATCAATATTTGAAATAAGATTCCCAAAGATCTCATGATTTTCCTCACTATACACTCTAATATTCTTTTTTTCATCAGGTTTATCAAAATGAGAATCAAGAACAAAGGCAAATTTCACCCCTGAATGATCAGATAAATGTTCCTCAACAACAGTAGTAACTCCCTTTATATTTGAAATAATATTATCTAAACAAGTTGCAGTGCTTGATGTTATTCTAGTGGGTTGCATGGTAGCTACATTCAAGTTATATGTTTTTAAAATGGATAGAAAGATCTTTGAATCATGGGAAGCAGACAACAAATCTATGTTGAAATCACCGGCAATGACAAATTTTACTTTTTCGTTATGACATTTATCAAGTATCAGTATCAACTTCTCAAAGAAAATTTCAACATGACTCAGAGGGGGACTATTAGGACGATATATACAAATTATCAAATATTTTTCAGAATCAAATACTAGCTGACAAGCGCAACACTCAAAAGAACCAATGACATTCAAATTTTTAAAGTCTTTTCGTTCAGTGAATTGCATACCCCTTTCCAAGAAAACTGCACATCCACCATGTCGACCTTGTTCCCTGCATAGTGAGGCGGCTATGTTGTAACCAGGCGGTGTGTATATTGGTAATTCTTCCAACGAACACCAATGTTCAGTTAAACAGACAATGTTTATGTGCTGACTAGATAAAACATTCTGGAGCTTCAGGAGGGACGTACTTATTGATTGAATATTTTGATTTAGCAGGCATAACCTCTTTTCCTTGTTTACTTTGGTGTTGTGACTGTCAATGTGTCTCTCCGAAAAAAATTTCTGAAATTGAATTCTCTAAGGATGACTCCATTTGGCCAAAATTCAGCTTTTGACAGTTCCGTAAACATGTTGTCAGTAGGTACTCCAACACTAAATGCAGAATTGTTGCCCTTTGTGGGAAGTTTTTTCACCTCAAATCCACTGCTGCCTGTGGAATCCTGAAGAAAATCTATTATGTCTCTTTCAGTAACATCGTTTCCATAAACTCTTCCAACGTAAATCCATTTCTTTCTTAGGGCTCCTTTAATTTTTGATTCAGATGACACTTGTTTGGATCCTGTGCATACAATCGGAGATTTTTGTTTTGTTGATTTTCTCCTAAGAACAGTGTTCCACTGAAATTCATTCTGGGTGATCTCATTTTGTTGTGAAATATTTTTATTCGACTTCTGAGAATCTTTCGTGGTTTTCTCTAAGTTATTTGTTTGTTTATTTACCACATCAACATCAGGTAATTGTAGGGTTATTTTCGTCTTGTCAGATGACATTTGACGTTTGGGATCATGCGCCTTATCCTGGACCACAGAGCTGTATGAACTTCTGTTCGATGCGTCAACAACGACAGTAGCAGTGGCGGGGCTTGATATCTGATCTTGTAATGTCGTGTTTTTGTTAGATTTTTTTGTAATGTTTATACCTGTTTTTGTTTGATTTTGATGTTGGAGGCTGGAGATCTTATCTTTCAAAAGGTTGTTATTTTCGATTAAAATTGCATTTTTGCTTTTGGTTTCTTCCAATAGTGACTTCAAATATTCTATTTCAATACGAAGTATTTTGTTTTCTGTTCTGATAGAGATTTCTTCATTTATATTTGACTGACCTTCTTCCGTTGTTGTATGTTGGCAGGTGGTATTTTTCCGGCTTGCTGATTTAATTATGCAGGATGGATGAAAGATATCATCGCACTTGATGCATTTTATAAATTCACCAACTTTACGATTGCAGTAATTGCAAAATTTTCTCCATTGTTACGTTCGGGCTCGCTGCGCGATCACATGGCACGTCTTCACACGTTGACATTCTGATAGCGTCTTTTATCATGACTTGTCCTATACTTCATTGTCCAAAAGGATCAATAAACATTATTATTATTATTATTATTATTATTATTATTATTATTATTATTATTATGTACTTCTTTCGAAAACTAAAAAACTAAATTTTTCCTTACGCACCATGTTTATGATAATGTTTTTGGGTAATTCTCAATTCTATCAAGATTTTATGAGGAAAACAGGTGAAGACATTCATGACCCTTTATCCCTTGGCTCATTTGAATTTTTAACGAATACTTTTTCCCAAGAAAATCTTCTCAGCTCTGAAAAATTGTTCATAGTATATTAAGGCTCAAGTAGCGAAGCAGAAAATTTGGAAAAAGTTGAAAAATTGCCATATTTTCGTAACCATAAATTTTTGGACCGTTCTTCACTCGACACAATTCGCTGCAAATGGTCTAGTATTTATATCCCTTTCCAAGGATCACGTCGAGTTTTCAAACACCCTCTATATACTCCCAATTTTCGACCATAAATCTTGACATCACCTTTTAAAAGGGAAGTTCCTCATTTACTTTCCTTACTTCCGGGATTTATCTGGTAGTAATAATATCTTTCACTGTTTTCCAGCAGTGGAAAACGACCGTTTTTTTTTCGGTTCAAGCAAAAGGTGCTCGAAAACCCCGAGAAATCGTTGTCACGTCCGAGTGGAATCCGCAACAAGCATTCTGCGTGATTAATGCGCGAGTTGTTTCAAAAATAATGTCTCATTAACGTCCCGGCCCCGAGCGCAAAATGGCGATTTATGGCGCGAAACTCACTTTACAAGCCTCTCCATAAATCCCAAGCCAAGTTGCTCCGTCGCGACGCTGCGCCGACTTCCACTTGTCACAACACCAAAACGTAAATAATAATCTTATTTCGCTAAATTTTAATGCGATATTTTATTAAATTTCTTATTAATTCATGCAAATTTATGTACATATCCTGAGGAGAAAGCTGCGCTCTTAATCTGGCCAGGATTTTATTTTAATTATTTTTTTAGGGGATGCAGAATGAGGAAGGAATATATCGACGCGTTGAAGCCAAACGACGTAAGCGCCATTTCGAACATTCCGAGTAAGTTGAAAAAACGTAGTTGGTGATTATTTGTTCCAAAAATCATCAAAAATTGCACTTATAATATGTAATAACACTAAAAATTACTGCTTATATCATTCAGTTAAAATTGTTCTAGGAAAATTGGTAAAAAAGGCAGAAATGCAGTTTGAGTCAATTGAAGTTATATCATATCGTTTATGACGTCATTATTGCTTATGATTGACGAATTCCGTTTAATTTCATGGGCTAAATCCAAGGTTTCACCACGCTTGAGCCTATTCGGTGCAGATAAATACTCAATTTTGCCGTTTATGTCGTTTCAGTTTTAACACGTCGATATTGCCCCCTAAGTGGAAGTACAAATAGAAATCATGAAGTTCACTATGCTCAAACTGCGTACAAAGTATCAAAGTAAAATTAATGAGATTATCATGTATATGCATGGACCATAGAGATGGTATAGAGTTGCTATCATTGATATAAACGTGGTATCAGATGCGCCATATTACTACCACATACCGTCAAATTTGACAATCGTTGAATTTTCTGGAGGAATTGTGATTCCTGAGCCTGTTTTTAGTTCAATTGTGATTTTTTCTGCTTTATTATATACAATAAAATGGTATCATGTACTGTAAGCCTTTTTCAAGCAGAGAAGAGACAGATAAGAAGAAAATTAGAGGAAAAACATATCACAGGTAGGGATGAGTACTGAACAGATCCGCATACGACATTTTTGTAAGTCTGTCTTGGTAATCTGATATCTTATCGCCCGAAGAAAAATTGTTCATTTGATATTCAATTGACCTTATTTGAACAGGATTCCCAAAGACCCAACACGTCGTATTTTTGGGTGAAATTTGTAAACAGAAAAAACTGGCAACTTAATTCAACCCTGATGTTTCCGCCATATTGGTCCCCAATTTAGCCCCGCCCAGTGGTACTATTTTTTCTAACTCAATTGTATATATTTTTTCTAACTAAATTATATGTCATAGCGTCTCTTCTCTATTATAGGTATCTCGATGGCATGGACATTGAATATTTTCGCTTTTCTTCAATTCAGTCCATAGTGCAGCTGTCAGTGAAAATTAAATAAAATGAGTAAGGAATTTTTTCCAGAAAATAATTAGTTATGTTCTACAAAGCCAAAAATGGCAAGCTCTAATTAATAGTATTAGGAAGTCAAATTTGGCTGCTGTCTTTTTTTCTAAACCAATGAACTTGTTTTCTTTTGAGCGCTGGTTTTACGAGTGTTATATCGTTTTTTCCGAAAGTCTGTAGTTTTCGAATTTTGGGTCGAAAATGATCTCAAACAATCAGACATCTCAAACATTTTTCTTGTACTTTTTTTATTGAGTTTATTGAAAAATATTTCAATACTACTGGGTCGTCAACTGAGAAATTCTGATTAAAAAGAGAAATGAAACAAAAACTATCACTATTCCAATTCAAATAGTTAATAGTTAATCGCTTAATCGGTTTTTCTTAGTTGACCACCCATTATATTGCATTATTCATAATTTCATAATGTTTAATTTTATACCTCAGAAAAAATTGCGTTTTGTCAAAATTCCCCTAATGAATTATATAGTTGAGTGTCACCAGTTGAGGGTTAAATATTTGGTTTGGCTTCATGTGCAGTTTTCCCTACAAATTTCGGATAGCAGGTGGGAAATGGTTTCAATAATTTCCCGCGTACGTAGTCGCACGTCGGCGGACGATTCGACGTTGGCTCCGCAACAAAAGCCGCCGCCTCCAGTTCGGAATTCGGAAACGAAGGAAACTGTCTATTATTCTGCGGCTTTCCGGCGATTGAACAAGGAATTTGTCAGGGTCTGTTTGCGAATTTCGCCGGTAACAATAGCGGGGGTGGCTGCGACGAAGTCGGCCGTCCCCGTCGTCCCGAGATCTGAACGAAAAAATCGGGATTTATGTGCTGTTTCCGCATTCAACAAGTTCTTAGGCCAGGCATCGGGACTTCATTGTTCGTCCTCGGCTAGTATGTAACCAGTTGCGGAGAGGTGACAGTTAATTTTCGGCAACGACTGAGTCAAAAGGATCTCGACTGAAATATCTTTGATTTTCGGGTCGGGATGAGAAGCTACGGAAAGCAAATAACCGTGAAAATGGTCGTGTTGAAAGGATGATGTGGGAAGAAAATGCAACAGTTTTATTTTTCCAGGATGTTTAGCATTCAACGATGAAATATAAATAATACTTTTTGTGAATTTCAACTTTATACATTACTTAGAATGGATAAAATTATCACTACCTCATGAAAATTCATTGGAGCACACAACAGCTTTAGAAAACAAGGGGATCGAGAAGAGGCCTGGCGTTTTCAATGTTTTGAGTGGAAGCCATAATTATTGAATTTGATCAGTTTCGATTGGTATAGGCCAGATTTCAGGGAAGGGCAGCAGAAATTTAGGGAGGGCCCAAGCTACCTTAACCCCCTAGCCGTGCCACTGCACGACAAATGAAACTGTTTTATTGAATATTTTTCGGTCGACCTCAGAATTAAAGGTGACATTAATGTGTATGCAATTGATCATTACTTTTACTATAAGGTGCAATCCTATGTCAACCGCACACAAAGTATTCAGAAGCACTACGAGAAATGTCAAAACTCTACTGAAACATAGAAACATAGAAATTTCATAATGTCAAATGTATTTCGTTCCGCTCACGCCCTAAAATATATTGGCCATAAGTCGCTGTCTTTAATAACCTAGTTGATTAAATAACTATTATTTTTACAGTACCTTACAATACAAAAAAATTTAAATCACAAATGGCAAATTGTGTTCCAAAGTTTCTCAATATTTTTAAAGGCTCATTTCTTTCAATATCCGCTATTTATTCAGAAACGTTATTTCCAGGTTAGTAAAGTGTTTGTTGACTTCAACCGATTGCAAAATGTCTATTTTTTGTTTTTTGCGGCAGATGTAGAATGGGAAGGTATGGTTTGTATCAGAGAAATAGAAATGATGCTATCATCTCAAATTTCTATATGGAGATACAAAATATATAAATGTAAAATCTCAACGCAATCGGAATTATATCCTGAAAATTATTCAGAAACTGAAATATATAAAAAAAATATAAAAAAGAATTTATCTCTAAGGTTCTGATGATCCTCTTGAAATTTTGGATTTATTCACAAAATGGATTTCACTCGAATCGGATATTCTATAATGAACATTTGAAGATTCTTCTTTTCGATATTCCAATTGAATTTTTTATGGTTCGGTTAACACTATGACCGAAAAATTTTGCAGGAAAATTCAGTACATCAGTCTTCCTTCAGAAAAGGAATTGCACTCTAATCGGAAAACCTGTTTTATGATCACCGCATTAAACCGAAATCACTAAAGCGAGCAGTATCTCCCCACTTTTTGAAAATGTGTATGCGAAAACCGTGTTACAAAACTTACATAACACTCAAAAATTTTCAAACAACGAAACCCGGATCACTGTGAAACCTCGAATAAAGAAATAGAAATAATTGACGAAGTGACTATAATTTTATTGTCGTTTTCAAACATAAGATTGATGAATATCCAGACAATGATAATTCGAAGTAAATATTTAATTTTTGAGCGCTCGTTTCACTCAAACGAGTCGTTTAGCCGAAATATCTGTAATTTTCGAATTTTGTGTCGAAAATGGTTTTAAACGGTAGGGTTCGACTTCATGATGGCAAAGCCGTTGTCAAATTCAATTCTGTTAGTGGGGCCGTCCAACCGTGAGAACGATAACTTTCTTTTTCCTAAAGACTTTAAATTTTTAGGTTCGATTACCGTATATCGCTGTTAAGTTCGTTAACTATCCAAATCTTACAGAGTGTTTCATAAAATATAGCCATTCAATTTTTTTTATTAATAAGTCAAAAAAGCTAATCGAAATGAAATTAGGCTGCAACATGCAAGATGCTCATAATAAACCTTGTGCAAAATTTTGTGGCCATAGTGTTAACAGAAGCTTAGATAATTCAATTGAAATATTGAAGAAAAAAATTTTTATATTTCCATTACAATAAAGCGGATTCGAGTGAAATTTGTTATGTAGAAGAACATCAACATACTGAATGTTCATGCTAAATTTAAAGATGATCTCATCATCAGAACCACGAAATTGAAGTTTTTCCAATTATAGATATTTAACGTATAAATTGCGATTAATTTCCAGAAAATAATTCTGATCGTGTTGAGATTTTGCGTTTATATACTTAGCATGAATCTCAAGTCAAGTTCTACTGAAAATTTTTAGGCATTATTGCTACACCAAAGCACCTATGCAGGGCTTTTCTCAATTTTTTCAACTTTCACAGCATATATTTCATATTCTACTGAGACATAAAACGGTAGATATAACGAAACAATGGAAAAAACGATCCTCATTGATATAATCAATGGTTAGTCATTTAGTAGGTGAATGTAAAAATCATTAAAGACAGAGTAATCACAATTAAAAAAGACTCCTTTTACTTACGATAAAAATATAGAAACTTCGTGTTTACCATTTCTCTTTAATATCGATTAAAAACCTGCATATCCACCAGTGCCCATTATTATGGTTTGAGCTGGTTGTTTCTTTGGCAAGAAGTAACAACACCGACTATTGTTCCTGATATTTGTGCCGAACCCACGCATGCATTCATGAACTGTATGTATAATGGCAGCCTATTTCAGAGATTGCATATTACGGAATATTTAACAAAACATGAATTAAACTTCATAATCTAGAAACGGAAGTTTTGGTGCATGAAGTGATCATTGAGCATGGAAACGGGATAGAGTTGACATTTTTGGTAGGGGAAACAGAAACAAATAGGAAAAGTCCATTACTTCAGATATCTCATAGAAAAGAATGATTGCAATTTTTTTTATTTTGATTTTCTTTATAAGTTCATTCGGTGTTGAAAGCGTAAAGAAAAGAACAACTATGACGTAGTTTGTAGGAATTGTAGGGTATTTGAATAATACCGAAAAAATGAAAGAAGTGATTCCCCAGAGCCTTCATGAAAAATTAAAAAAAAAGCCCTGAGCAAGAGCTTCTGAGCGCAATAAGACTAAAACCTCGAAATTTTATATGATACCAACTTTATACGAGTAAATGCAGAATCTCAGCAGAATTATAATCTGGAAATTATTCAGAAAATGAAATATGTAAAAAATATTAATTGAAAAAAAATTAACTCTATGGTTCTGATGATGCGATCCTCCTGAAATTCTGCAGAAACATTCAGTATATTAGTTGTTATTCTCATAATGAATTTTACCCGAATCGGATATTTTGTCATGGAAATATAAAGCTTCTTCTTTCAATATTTTGATTGACTTTTTTATGGTGCTATAAACACTAGCCACATGGCCACAGTAGATCCAGTATGTCAATCTTCAATATTCCAAGAAGAAATCTCACTCCAATTGGATTTACTGTTATGGAAAGATGAAGATTCTTCTTTTCAATATTCCAATTGAAATTTTTATGGTTCTGTTATTCTGTTTTATTAATTTTGGATTAACATTCAGTATATCGATCTCCCTTCACAAAATAAATTTCACTAGAATCGGATATCTTTTCATGAAAATGTAAAGTTCTTTTTTTTCAATATTCCAATTGAATTTTCTATGGTTCTGTTCACTATGGTCACAAAATTTTGCATTAAAATTTAGTAAATCAGTCTTCATTCACATAAAAAATTTCACTCTAATCGGATATAGATACAATATACCAATTGTATTATTTATGCGGGTCTGTAAACACTGTGGCCACAAAATTTTGCATAAAGATTCACAGTATCAATCTTAATGCATGAAATAAATTTCATTCGAATCGTATATCATTTTATGGAAATATGAAGTTTCTTCTTTTCAATATTCCAATTGAATTTTCTATGGCTCTGTTCACACTATGGACACAAAATTTTCCATGAAAATTGAGTATATCAGTCTTTATTCATAAAGAAAAATTTCACTCGAATCGAATATCCTGCTGGACATTCTGTTATGGAAATAGTTATTCTTCTTTTCAATATTTCATTTGTATCTTCTATTATGGTTCTGTTAACATTGTGGCCACGAAATTTTGCATAAACATTCGGAGTATCAATCTTCATTCATAAAATGAGTTTCATTCGAATCGTATATCTTTTAATGGAAATATAAAGATTCTTCTCTAAGCAATATATTCGAAAGTTATCGTGCTAACGGATGACTGGCCCCACGGACAGAAAAGAATTTGACCACGGATTCGTCTATCATTAGAACGAGCGCTCTAAAAGATTCTCATACATATAGGTACGAAAAAGCATTGTTTTCCAGGTACAGGGTGTTGAAGTTTTACTTAACAGCTGACTGAAAAGTTAAGAGAAGCCCTGAGCAGGTGCTTTTGAGCGTATAAGACTTGAAATTGACACAAAATATAGAAAGGCAAAATCTCAGCTTGATGGAAATTATATTCAGGACATTATTCGAAACATCAAATATGCAATTGAAACTTTTTCATGTCTGCTCCAAGTATTATTTATTCAACGCTACATATGTTTCGACCCTTTCTAAAATAGGGTCATCTTCAGGCATCTACAGACAGAAATACTTATAAAATAAAGAAAGATAAAATTAATTAAATATGCAAATAGTCGATAACTGGAAATATTTAATACTTTGGTTCTGATTTCAACCATACTCCTAAAAGTTTGCATGATTATTCACTTCACCAATAAACTTTCGCAAACTAAATTTCGTTTCTATAGAGAGAAATTTTATGGCAATATTAAATTTATTTTTGATAAAACGATAGACTTTAGTTGTATTAACGCAACTACTACAAATTTCTGATCGAATCAACAAACTCGAAATTATTCGAAAAAGTAAATGATAATTTAGACAAAAATTCAATTCTATGGTTCTGATAATGCGATCGTCTTGAAATTTTGCATGAACAGTCAGTATATCAATTTTCATCCACAAAATGAATTTCATATATCGAATCGGATATCTTGTAGAAATATGAAGTTTCTTCTTTTCAATATTCCAATAATTGAATATTTTGTGTGTGTTTGGCCACAAAATTTTGATGAGGCTCATTATGAGCATTTTGCATGTGGCCGCCATATTTCATATCGAATGGTATTGTTTTGTCTGAGATATTGATAAACAAAAACTTTGAATGCCCTTATTTAATGGAACACTCTGTACGATTTCGCTGGTAAACGAACCTAATCCCGGCATTTGGAAATTGAACTCACCCTGAAAATCTCAGGTCTCTAGAAAGTTCTTCGGAAGTTATCGTGCTAACAGACGGCCCCACGGACAGAATTGAATTTGAAAACCAATTTGTCATCAGGGAGTCGAACCTTATCGTTTGAGACCATTTTCTGCTCAAGAAAATTACAGACATTTGGGCAAAACGATATTGTATAGGTACTGGTTTAAGTAAATCGCACTGATTCAATGCCTGAAAAGTTTTCTGATGAGACTCACTTTGACATTTTGACCAGTTGAGTTTTGACTCCAACTTTTTTTTTCCTCAGAAGCTGTAGAGGGAGCAGGGCTGGTTGGATAGAAAAGTACGTGTTTTTCGCCAGTGGATGGCTGTTGGTAAATACTTTGCGTCCTCCCGCCACCATTCAGAAACATATTCTCCCCAGTTGTTGGCATATTTCAACCCTCACAAAATACTTCGCGTTTAATCGCAAATGTTTCTAGGACCCCAATATCCGGTTGCGTGTATTCAAAAGTCCGCGACGGACTGAAGGAAAATCCACGTGAGAAATGCTGATATAGAAAGCGGACGCATGCGCAAGCCGGATGAGTTCGAAAGGATTTTGCTTGTACAACCCCCTGAATGCATTCGCTAATTGGTTTCTTCTTGAAGTGAATTGAAAATAAACAGCCATTAGGTACGATGGAACAATGTCTTAAAAGTGACCTAGTTCGGAATGAGAAACGATTGAATAGTTTGAGAGATAACGATAAGATATTTTTTTTATTCGCTCGTAATTGAGCGTTTTACTTAAAGGAGTGCTATATAGTTTAACCCAAATGTCTGTAATTTTTAATTTTTGAGCCGTAAATGGCCTCAAACGATAGGGTTAGACTCCCTGTGATGAATTCGTCGTCAAAACCAATTATGTCCGTGGGGCCGTCAAGCCGTTTGCACAATAACTTTCGAAGGGAATGTCCTAGAAATTTTCAGGATGAGTTCGGGTCCCAAATGCCTCGGTTGAGTTCGTTAATCAGCCAAGTCGTATAGGATGTTTCATAAAATATGGCCTTTAAAGGTTTTTGATCCTCAATATCTCGGAAAAAACAGAACCAATCGAAATGGAATATTGCGGCCAAATGCAAGATG
The DNA here is from genome assembly GCA_013421045.1 of Propylea japonica. NCBI lineage: Eukaryota > Metazoa > Arthropoda > Insecta > Coleoptera > Coccinellidae > Propylea > Propylea japonica. The sequence continues at coordinate 28,024,502 of CM024242.1, forward strand.
CTCATAGCAAGCCTCATGCAAAATGTTGTGGCCATATTATGAACAGAACCATAAAAAATTTGCTTGGAATATTGAATGAAAGAAACTTTATATTTCCATGAAAATATCCGATTCGATTGAAATTCATTTTGTGAATCAAAATCGATATACTGAATGCTCATCCAAAATTTCGTGGCTATACTATTGATAGAACCATAAAAAATTCAATTGGAATATAAAAAAAAATATATTTCCAAACGAAGATATCTGATTCGAGTGAAATTCATTTGTGTATAAAGATCGATAAACTGAATTTTAGTACAAAATTCCAAGAGGATCACATCATCAGAACTATAGAGTTTAATCATTTTAATTGCCAAGTTTTTGCATATTTCAGTTTTTGAATAATTTTCAGAATATTATTCCGATCGTACTGAAATTTTGCATTTATATATGTACTCAGTATGAATCTCAAGTCTCATACGAAATTTTGAGGTAATAGCTTAATTGCTCCACCAATGAACGAGCGTTCAAAAGCACCAGCTCAGGACTTTCTTGATTTTTGTTAACTAAGTTGTATTTGGCACAAATGTCTGAATTTCTCGGAGTAACAATTTTTACTCACTTATACTGATTCAACTAAAGGAATCATCTAAACCAGAAATAGGTTTTTTTTATAGTTTAGAGTTTTCTCTATTATTTCAAGGTTCAATATTAGGCGATAAATTTTGTGCACTACAACCAAAAGCTCATGTTACATACCCTCCATGTCTTCAGCTGTTTAGAGCACTGCCTTATTGCTCAGCGTTCTGTTCTATATATGTATAGTCCGTTCACGAAAGTTTGAGCGCATAGTAGGTGTTTGTTTATTTATTTGAAGTTGGCAGTATTTGCTGTCATAACGTAAAATAGAGTCAACGTTGCCGAATGTACCGGGGTGTCAATTCTCGGGATCACTCGTTCGATTAACGTATACCTACGTTCGTGACTTTTTGACTGTAGATTTTGGGAAATTGAAATAATTAAATTCGTTCGAAATGAATGTAAACTCTCGTCGGAACGAGTTCTCGACGATATGCTAGAGAAAAAACTTACTTCGAGCTATTCGTTCGATTTTACTCGCTCATGAACGTATACGTTTATGATCCCGAGAATTGACACCCCGGCCTCGTCCGACGAGCTTGCGAGTTATCAATGAACTCTATACAATATTGACAACATTGCGTATCAATCTGACAAGAAAATACATAACATAACCTAAAATTTTAATATACACAGTGAAATATGCCAAATTTCCATGGCCAGCAGATGGCTCAACCTTTCGTTTACTTGATAAATTCCAGTGAAAAGAATTCTTAGGGAAAGTAAACTATTTATTCATCCTAGCCATTACCTCACTTAGACATTCTTTTCGTTAGGAACCGATGGTGAGGCATTCCGTTTTAAAAATAGGATGACTCGATGACTGTTTTTATTGACACTGTTGACTACCCCAAATGATTGGAAAACTTCGAAAATTATGGAAAAATAAACATGCCATTCCGCAGTTTTCTTTAAAAAAAACAAAACATAATCGAAAATTTAGTAAAACCAAAAAAACTTAACATGGAGCTTCACAAGGAACAGTTATATTATTTTTTATGTGAACGGACACCAGAAACATCAGACTATCATGTCCGTAACAAATTTAGTTATACTATGAAATTGAAATGAAAAAAACAATTATTCCTATTGCGCTCACTGCCAAATATTCCAAACATTTCGAAATAATTCTCAACTTCAAGCCGACTGTATATTTCACGTGATCTGAATGTTCTGTTTCCAATTACACCATCGAATTATTCCAAGGTAAAGAATAGAATGCCACATTTTTGATGAGAAGTCATGTTGTACAAACAATAATTACTGTCATGTCAGATAATATCTGAAACGTATCCGTAGTAGATGAAATAAAATGAAATTTTGAGTCTCGTGATGATAATCAAGGAACCCCGTTGTTGTGATTGTCAGTTGCAGCCCCACGCCTTTCTTTGTGTTTTCGCTAATGAAAAATAGGGATCTCGAAATTGGAACACCCCCCATTGTCGGAGTCTCTTTGAATAAGACATTCTTAGATTGGGTTTAAGTAGAGGTAACTGTGACGAAGATAAAGTTGATTTTTTCGCGACACTATAAATTATAAGCATCCTGTGGATGTTGGTTGTTATGAATTTCACTCGTCGCAGTGTGACGTTAACGACCTCGCTGAATATCTCTATTCTGAATGTTTGAGAAAAAAGGACTTCAGTTGAAAAAACTTAATGAAGTAGTTATATTTGATGAAGCGAAAGTATTTATTATTAATAACGACAATTAAAATGGAAATAAAGCTTTAATTTCAGTTATGAATTGAATAAATGTGATAATCTGAAAAAAAAAACATATTTTTTCTCCAACCAAGCCAAAACTGAAATAAATTTGGCTATAGCAAGTCGGTAGTCGGGGATATCTGGTATTGTTGGGGAATATTGATTGTCAAGTAGACGTCAAATGGAATTACTTTTAATCCAAGGATTAAAAGTAGCGTTTTTAATCCTAGGATTAAAAGTGTTGCTAAGCAACGAGCGAATTTTTGTACGGTAAGGAAATTCATGACTTTTGCACCTGAAAATAGTACAAATATGTCAACATTTTTTGATGGTTAGAGAAAAAATAGTATATATTATACGGACTAAAAGTGCCTATTTTTAATCGCAATTTTGCATTCGCTCGGCTCCGCCTCGCAACTGCAAATATTGCTCGTGAAAAAAATATGCACTTTTAATCTTTATAATATTATATACTATTAAGGACCTAAATATGAAGTTCGAACTGAATCGAATTCAGTGACAAAGTTCCGGCCGTACCCAGTGGTGGCGGATTGTAAGGGTTAGAAGGCTTGAAACCATCCCAGAAATGAAAATAAAGATAATTTGATGCAATGTGCGTAAGCAATACTGAATAATTTCATCAATGCTTGGGACCAAAATTCATTCCCAAACAAAAACACTGCTAGACAATTTTTCTACTCAAATCAACGGTAAATATAACAGAACAGAGGTTCAAAGCGTACATCGCTATGAATAACAATAAAGTGAACGCAGGGAATAATATTAATCGATATAAATCAACCAATATTAAACTCATACTTCGGAGCTAATTTCGACTCCGCTCGAGACAAAATGCAAGGAAGTGGTATCAATCAAAGCACCTATGGATGGACATTTCGTCCTTTTTAGGACTCATCAGCACAGAATAGCTCTGAATGATACAAGGTATTTCTTGGAACTTACAGCAAAACGGCATCCTCTTCAAGGTATTATTCCACACAGCAATATCATACCAGCAACACTGAAACACACCGAATGCATGTTAAAATACCGAAAACGCCATCACTTGTTCCATAAGAAAACCTTCTTCCATAGCAAGAATCTCGAACGAAGTAGCGAAATGTTTACCATTTATTGCCTTGACTGAAGCGTTTTTGCATATCGCAAAATTTTCCGTCTTCAGTCCACAATGCGGAGCGCGCTGAGATAACGTCAGGTGACTAGTAGTAAATAATAGAACAGTGGTTTAACGCGTACATCGTCATGAATAACAATATAGTGAAAGCAGAGAATAATTTTAATCGATTGCAATCAACCAATATTAAACTCATACTTCGGAGCTAATTTCCACTCCGCTCGAGACCAAATGCAAGGAAGTGGTATCAATTAATCAAAGCACCTATGGATGGCCATTTCGTCCTTATTAGGACTCATCGGTACAGGATAGCTCTGAATGATACAAGGTATTTCTTGGAACCTACAGCAAAACTGCATCATCTTTAAGGTATTATCTCATACAGCAATGTCATACCAGCAACACTGAAAGAGACCGTATGCATGTTAAAATACCGAAAACGTCTCGAGCGGAGTCGAAATTAGCTCTGAAGTATGAGTTTAATATTGGTTGATTCATATCGATAATTAATTATTATTCTCTGCTTTAACTTTATTGGTAAATATAACTAGAATTGAGGAAACATTGTCACTAAATAATGACGCTTAGAGACTAATGGAAGGGTCACTCATAGTGAGGTTTGAATTTCGAAGCGATTTTCTTTTTCCACTTTTTCGAGTTGTTTAGGTGCTTCCTTTGCATTAAGTCCATGTAGTCAAGTATGAATATTAATTTTTTTGATCAGCCATCGTATCCCGTAGACCAAGCGTACCTGAATACAATAATTTTCTACAAGAAAGTGAACAAGACTTCCAACTTTCAGGTAAGTTTTAAGATTTGAATTTGAAAGTTGAATTCGATAGAACGAAACCAATAGCTAACACAATATCATAATTTGAATGAATGTCTTTTCAGAATGAGCTAACTTGCAAAAGCTTTTGATATAATTTCACGGCTCCCTCAATAATTTTGAAATTTAATTAAACGCTTGTATACTCGTCCGTAAAAAATGCATCATCAGGTTCGAAACTCTTCTTGTTCATATTTTTTTTACCTTTTTAAAAGTATCTTAGTCAGTTACCTGATCAAATGAGAAACTTTTTTCATAGTGAGATATCCGACCAGTGCTAGTGATTTTGAGCTGTTGATAGGCGAGAGCAGGGCCCGTATTCTCGACAAGTGATAATCGAAAACGAACACGCTTTCGTTCGAAAACGAACGGTTTGGTATTCTTGACGCACGTACTTGGGAACGCATGCGTTTTCAAACCGAGTGATTACAGCGAGCGCTTTGTATCGCTCGTTCCGTAGAAACGTGTGACATGATTGACAGTTTGTTTACATTTTCAACTTGAGAAATATAATCGAAATGGATGAATTGGTGCAGTTAATGTTGATTGAAGTGCTGTAAACTGTTGAACAAAGTGATAAAAGGAAATATAAGCAGCGTTGTAATCCATTTGGTGATTTGAGTGACAAACAATTCATCAAAATGTTTCGTCTCTCGAAAGAATTGGTGGAATTTCTCATTGATATGCCCTCAGAGTACATAAAACCTGCAAAATGTGCTCAAGATTTAGATAAATGTCCACTAAAAGTAAGTATCTTTCCATTGTGACATTTTCAGAGTGAAATTTCTTAATGTTCTTGTCTTATTTATACATAATGATTGTTTTCCTTGTAGATTTTGGTTGCCTTACGGTTCTTTGCTAGTTGAAGCTACCAAATGGATATAGGATGCAATTTCAATTTTTTCATATCCCAGCCTTCTGTTTCGAGATGTGTACACGAAATTATAGGATATTAAATAGGGATTAAATATTCCAAAGATTCGTCGAGTTTCCTGGGAATTATGACCAACTTAATCAGTTAAGATTAGAGTAAGTGTTTCAGAGAAGAAAACTGTAGTCAAGTGAGTTATTATTGTTTGTATTACAGGTTCTTCAAAAGATATAATTTCCCTGGAATAATTGGTTGTATCGATTGTACTCATATAGCTATCTATCCCCAAAATACATGATGAAGAACGCCCAGAGAACATTTATGTTAATCGGAAGAATTATCATTTCATTGATGTCCAGTTGATTTGTGATCATAATCTGCAAATATTGAGTGTAAATGCTTTATTTCCTGGTAGCACAAATGATGTATTTTTCATGCATTACAAAAGCTATTTTCTTATATCCTATTAAATTTAGGTGCTTTTAGTTTATAAAACTATACATCTTTTCTCTGGAGCTGAATAATTTATCACCCATTGTTTAGGTAGGAGTTTATAATAAACTGTTTTGATTGACAATTTTATATCAAACTTATTTTGCAAATCTGACTCACACTTGTCTTTTCATTTTTAAAGTTAATAAGGTTTTTGACACAAACAAATAATGTGCTTTCTTATGATGAAATGTTTATGTTTGTTTTAATGATGTAATTTAAAAAAACATGTTGTGAATAAAATTTGTGACTGTTCATTCAAGATTTTGTTTGTATTAATAAATAACTCAGCTTAGGTACCTTCGAAGATTTATTCAGAATGGGTTGAACAAAACTGTAACAACAAATAAACCTAAACAAAAATATCACTCTTGGTACTGATACACCAACATTTCGAGGGCACTGGCTATCCTCTCCTGTGTCCACGCAATTTCCAAGGCTTCTGCCTTCTTTTCTTTTGCAATTGCAATTTCCTTTTAAAGTATCTTTCTTTTATGGCTAATTTTGCCATCATGCCAGTTTTAAAATCATTGACCGCTTCAACACTATTCGTCCGACTATTTTTTTTTGCTTCTTGGTGTGAAAAAGTATTCGAAAAATTTCCTGATTAAAGCTCTTGATTTGCTTGCAGTACTTTTTTCTGACTTTCAGTCATTTGAATTATTTCTTTGTCATTATTCTGTCTGATTATAATGTTAACGCTTGATATCGCTAATGAATCTTCATTATATTAATTCAAATACAACACAACAATATAATTTCAATTTGATTCTAATACAACACGAATGTCAATTGTTTCGCGAAATTCGAATACACTGAATCACGTGCATCAATCCACCAATCACCTTTCGTTCCTGAAACGTCTGGCAGCGTTGCCAGATGTTCTCCACTCGTTTATTCCATCGCATACGTTTCTAGAAACGAGTGGTCGTCAAGAATACCACTTCGAGAAAGTACTCGTTCTGAAACCATTCGCATCGATGCGCATACGCTCCATTTATCACTTGTTGAGAATACAGGCCCTGGGTGAAAAATGCTTATTGAACTTGTTAGATAGTTCTTTCAAACTCTCAATCAGTGTGGCTCCTTCTACAATTTTTTGGATTGAGAACAGTTTCTGAGAATAATGTGAAATATCAGTTCTTAAGATATTTCATGGAGAGCATTATTAATGACGCACAGGCTAATGGCTATAGGTACTTGGATGAAAATAGTAAGTTTGCAGAGCTAGCAATCAATTTGGTAAATATTAATTTTGAGAAAGTTTTTAGTCTTCAGTAACAATTCAGTGATGTTAAATCAAAGAAACGATAATACATATTTAAATTATTATCAACTGCTGATCCGTATTAGTTAGTTAGTTAGCGTCTGTTGAATTTGGAATTGGAAAACTAAATGCCATTTATTTTTTGAGAGTTAACTTCAACAAAAGATGACTTCCTTAAAATAGCTAAATTATCTCCATAAACAGCATTTTCCTAAATTTAGGATAGAGAATAAAATTGACGAATAAAATAATAATTCATCACGGTGTACAAAAGGTGGTATACAAGGATTGCATGGTGAAGAGAAGAAATAAACATTCAGAATCTGCGAATTGAGTCGAATCGTTAACTGCTTCATGTTAAATTCAATCCTATCACTTTAATGGTCCAACACCATTATCACACTTGGCATATGTTCATAGCTGTAAGTTTCTCACTAACAGCGGCCGAGTTGAAATGCGGTTAACATGCAAGTTTCTGATTTATGACGAGTAGTGATACCCTATTTCGTTATTAAATTCCGGAGTTGGTTCATCGGAGGGCTTTCCTTCGTATTTTCCTGACAAAGTGGAATAACTTTTATGATTGCAATTTTTACAATTTCATCCAACAAATGAGTTGAATTTTTATCATAAACGTGTTACGCAGAATTCATTTTAGGTAGGTACAGCATTTCGGGTATCAATAAAGCTTTTGGTTGTATTTAGAAACGAATAGAAGTTCAAGGTGATTACCTTCAGGAGACGAATAACGAAACTTCATCACAAAAAAAAGGTTTTGATGAATTTTCATTCCTATCAATAGATCTCATTTTCAAAGTGACACTAATGTAATAAGAAAGCTGATCTCTTTGTACTTCACAGGTTGGTCCAGATCGTAACCAAGAAATTTCAACCACGTATTCTACATCAAAAATAAGCCCTAGTTTGTCATATAAACATAGGTCGAGAAATGTTTCCTCTCCGAGATAAGGGATGTTGAAATAAGAGAAAAAAATTGTTTTTTATTGATAATTTTCACAATGCTTGAAATATTTTTATTATTTAATTATAAATTTGAGACAGGTTTTGAGCGTCAAGGAGCGCTCTTTGCATAATATAATTTTATCTATTCTACCAGTGGCGCCCGTGCTGCAGCGAGACTGAAAGTTTTCAGATAAAAAAATGATACGCCACTGGTTTCTCCGCCAATAAAAATTACAATTTGAATCCTTATTTAATTTGTAGCAAATTCGGTCTCCTGACTTTTTGCTGTACGAGGTACCGTTTACGGTTAAAAAAATGAAACACATTCTCATGCATGAAGAAATTGCCAAAATTTGATAAGGTACATATAGGTAGGTACCTTCACTATAATTTGACCCCCCTTTTAACTTTGGTACTGAAGGAGAAAAAAAAATTTTTCGTATAGAAGTTTCATGAAATCACCTGAGGTTTTTTTGACCAACATATTGATGGCAACTTTATTATTTCAAATGGAACACCCTGTATATTTTTCCATGTTTGGCTAGCTCTTTTTTCCCTGATTTCGAATATGTAACATATATTGGTCTATCCTCTTTCATTCTGAGAACCACAGAGTTTCAAATTTTAAGAACCACCTGCCAAGATCTGTAATCATTTTACAAGTGGCATAGTGCGTTTACTGAAAATGCTCATTTCTTGAGTTATAATAACGTCGATGGGAAGATATACAGGTTGAACAACATTGAATGCAACTATATTTTTTCAAATGGGACACCCTGTCCTGTATATTCTTCCTTTTTTTGATAAGCTATTTTTCCCTGATTTCGAATATAAATGCGTATGTGGACGTGTCTCTTCAATTTTCCGAGTTTCAAAGTTTTTGAAATGATGACACCGAATAAAAAATCTACTCAAAAGTATTATTTTAGAATGAATACTTAACAATTACTTAACCAATGGAAAATGATAAACTATGGTAGTATGGTAAGAATAACATCAACTGAAGAAATTGCTCAAAATGACCAGCTTCATTCAATACACATAGTTCATATAGTTGTCTCAAGTTGTTTAGGGTATTTTTGATGGCATTATTATGGCTCTGATTCAAGTCAGAAATTGAAGCTTCAAAATTTGTTTCTAATCATTAAAATATTAGGTATCATTATTCTTTGTGCGTTGACGGGATTAGTTCCGAATTATGGGTTTAATATTGGTTGATTTTATATCATCAATATTATTCTCCGCTTTCATTGGTTGTCATTATTGCTGAAGTAAATTTTTTTCTTCAGAAACGGCTATAAAAACGTGTCTAACGGTGTTAAATCGGTACTATTTGGTGGCCATAAAATGGGTGCGCCATTACCAATCCAAAGATCAAATTGACCACTCAAATATTCACGAACCAACATATGTTACATACTCGAAATCAGAGGAACAAGAGCTAACCAAATATGGAAAAATATATAGGGTGTTCCATTTGAAAAAATGAAGTTGCCAACAATATGTTGGTCACCCTGTATATATTTCAAATTCTAGACTCATATCAAAAAACCTCATTTGATTTCGTGAAACTTTTATACGAAACATTTTTTTGTATCTCCTTCAGTAACAAAGTTAAAGGGGGGGTCAAATTATAGTGAAAACCCGGTACATAATTTTAATAAGACTATTTTTGTGAACGAAACGAAAGCGATTTCTTCATGTATAAGAATGTGTTTTATTTATTTAACCAGAAACAGGGCCTCGTACAGCAAAAAGTCAAAAGACCGAATTTGCTCCAAACTAAATAAAGATTTCAATAGTACTTTTTATAGTCGGAAAAACCAGTGGCGTATCATTTTTTTTATCTGAAAATATTCAGTCTCGCTGAAGTACGGACGCCACACAAAAGAAATGATATTATGCAAAAAGTGCTCCTTGACGCTCAAAACCTTTGTGTCGAATTTCATAAGAATTTTTCAAGTAGTGAGAAAGTTATTAATAAAAAACATTTTTTCTTCTATAATTTTATCTCGGAGAGGAAACATTTCTAGACATATGTTTATATGATGAACTAGGGCTTATTTTTGATGTAGAATACGTGCTTAAAATTTCTTGGTTACGATCTGGACCACCCTGTATCATTCAAATTGCTTCGAATTATTCAACCTACCGTTTTTTAATTCTAAAGTACTACAGGTTCCGACTCTTGAAGTGTAACTTATTTAGAAGGCCAATCGGTTAGGAAAATGATTTTCATTTATTTTTATTTGTACAATGTGAAAATAATCAAAATTTGAGAATCAATTTAATTTGTCCCTTTACTGTGACTATCACCTTAAGACCATCAAAAAATGAATCGCAAGTTGCTCAAACGTACTCAACTTTACGGTATTTTGGCCCATTCACGAACTGGCTTCCTTCACATCTCGAGGCTGAATTTTTCAGTTCGCAAAATGCTTTCCAAAATGGCTCGGAGAGAATAATTCATTGGACTCAAGTCTGGTCAATTCGAGAGCTAATGTGTGGCTGAAATGAACTTCAAAACGTTGTTTTTTCAACCATTGTTGGTTCACTCGCGCTTTGTGAGCCGGTGCAGAGTCATGTTGGAACGTCTATGGTCTGCGACTGAACTGTCCGTCTGCCCACTGCCTCGGAGCAGCTTCAAGAACACTTTCCTGATAATATGTCACATTAACTTTGACGCCAGACTCAATGAAAACGATTAGGGAAACATTGAGTGCTGGACCCAGTATACTAATATTTTCATCATATTCTTATAAATAATGTTGGTTTTGTTTTGATAGGGTTTGTATAAAAAGTTCTGTAAAAGGTCACACCTTTGTCATATTTTCTGGTCAAGCCTGGTATTGTGATTGTTTTCTAGCAGCTCTTAAATTTTTCAGTCAGAAAATATTCGCGTTTGAATATTATTCTTCAAAATATATTTGATCCTGCTGATTTTGCCATAGTAGAAAAGAAGGTGTCACTCAGATTAAGCGCCCTAAACAACAGATTTGAACTTATATATTGTGCTTTTTATATTCTATATTTATATTCCTTTCGATTAATTGTAGGTCTGAAGATGCAGAGGGTCACTTTTGCCAAAAGCATCTTAGTCCTATTTCCTGGTATTTGTTTTTTCTTATTGGAGTCAATATAGGGCACTGACTAGCTTACAGATTGATTTATTGACAATATTGAGGTAGATAAAAGAAAGAAAAATTCTCACACCTCCATATTGAATTCGTGAGATTGGACTCTTCGAAATCCAATCAAAAATGAAAAATGATCAAAAGATATTTCATATACAATATAAATTCTATATTTCAATTGTATAAAGTGACAATAATAGTGTAAAATATTCCACATCACCTGCATCAAACTTTCGGAACATCTAGTTGCTCCATATCCCATTCCGAAATGTAATTTCCAAGTAACCATTCATTATTAAATTAGCATCAGACCCACTTACCAGCTTAGAAGTGGATGCTGAACAGACGAATATATTCGCAGACTGATTCGAAACATCCCTTTTAAGAGTTGTTAATATTTAATATCCTACAGAAGAGATAGAGTGCGTTATACTGTGTATAATATAGCGATACTATTTTAAGCGAACGAAAGCCATGGAATATACTCCAGTAATAGATAGTTATGATGAATCGTTTCTAAAAATTAATAGAAGTGACTTTTGAGAACTTTTAAATTAAAATATGAAAGTAAGTAAAAGACATGGTCTTTCCAAATGTGAAACTGATATAACTTTAAGAGGAAGCGTTCACTGATAGAGCAAGAGCCCGTGAACCCCAGACCTTCGTTATTTTATAAAAGCTGAAAACTTGTCTACGCATGCTCCCAACACAGGTAAGAACGATGGACCATTATGAAATTTGGGTTACCTGGCTTTGGCAGGTAAACGGTATTAAAGGGGTGTAAAATACTGGTCTGATTTCGTCCAATTATAGAGTGTGATATTTTGGTATTACCTTCAGAATATCATTAAAAATCACTTCATTAATTGCCAGACACTTACTATGGTGGCAACCCTTTTCTAGACACCCTTAATGTTCATTAAATTATATGTAATTCTACTTACGTTATAGTAGAAAAGCTGATTTTTATATATAATACTTGGGTAATAATTAGATAATATTTCTTCATTAGCCAGATATTTTTGATAGTGCCAACCCTTTGCCAGACAAGCTTGTAGTTTAGCTGCAGGTGCGAGCGCGAAACAGTATATATGAGTGGGTGCGAGTGAGACGGCATGATTATAATGACTTATGCAATTAAATTTTTTGGTACAGATTCATATAACTAATCATTTAACTGAATCTCAAAAACATCTGAAGAAGAGACATTCGATGCAGAAACTAAATTAAATTGTTAATAGAATAAATTAAAATATTTAACAATTTTATTTAGTTGTAGCATCGAATGTCTTTTCTTCAGATGTTTTTGAGATTCACTTAAATGATTAGTTATATGAATCTGTACCAAAAAATTTTTATGCATAAGTCATTATAATCATGCCGTCTCACTCGCACCCACTCATATATACTGTCTCGCGCTCGCACCTGCAGCTAATAAACTACATGCTTGTCTGGCAAAGGGTTGGCACTATCAAAAGTGTCTGGCTAATCAGGAAACATTATCTGATTATTACCCAAGTATTATATATAAAAATCAGCTTTCATAATATAACATAAGTAGAATAACATATAGCTTGATGAACATTAAGGGTGTCTGGCAAAGGGTTGCCACCATAGTAAGAGTCTGGCAATTAATGAAGTGATTTTCAATGATATTCTGAAGGTAATACCAAGAAATCACACTTTATTATTCGACGAAATTAGATCAGTATTTTACACCCCTTTAATACCGTTTACCTGCCAAAGCCAGGGTAACCCAAATTTCATAATGGTCCATCGTTCTAACCTGTGTTTTGGAAGCATGCATAGACAAGTTTTCAGCTTTTATAAAATAACGAAGGTCTGGGGTTCACGGGCTCCTAGACTATGAAATATCTTACCTCAATCAGAATATACACTGGAGGGACACTGTTATTCTAAGAAACTTAAATCTTCTTCCGAAAGAAGTTAGTTTAGAAAGTGCAGTAGACTAACTAAGTACCAAAGGCATTGATTGTAATGAAAGGAGAGTGTTCACTAATAGATAACTCGAATGATTATAAAATTAATCAATGATTTTTATTCACTCTCAGGCGTGAACAAAATAGTTTGATATGACTGATAATTTGAAGTGAAAAATTATTTCAACTAGACGAAGAGACCCAAGTGGAATTTCCACGAAAATAGTTGAAATACAGTGGCGATTAACATTCGATGATTCAAAATGTGAAATTTTCTCTGAAAGATCTGGTGGAAAATGGTGGAGGATAAAGGTTTACTGTGAACTCAATGTTTTCAGAAATCACCTGATAATTCATTCATATTGTAATATGCGAAGAAAATTTCTTGGTTTACATAGGTACGTATAAAGTTATATTTTGAGTATTGAATGATTTTATACATCAGTTGAATTTCGAATTTGGAAATCCTACTTTAGGACACAGGAAGAGCTTCGTAACATTGGACGATACAGTTTTATTATCCTCACTGCCTTGAAACGAAATTGTGATATTGTAAATCTCTGAAATCTTTTTCTGGAAAACGCTTCAGTACTATATGCTTATGGTAGGACTAAATCAGGTAGCGAATTATTGAGAACGAAATGTACAGGGTGTTTTTTCAACATGCAAATTCGTTCTGAAATGATCATAATTTTCACCCTGTACCGAATTTTTCACTATAATTTGACCCCCCCTTTTACTTTGTTACTGAAGGAGATACAAAAAAAGGTTTCGTATAAAAGTTCCACAAAATCAACTGAGATTTTTTTATATGAGTCCAGAAACTGAAATATTTACAGGGTGGCCAACATATTGATGGCAACTTCATTTTTTCAAATGGAACACCCTATATATTTTTTACCATGTTTGGCTAGCTCTTTTTCCCCTGATTTCGAATATATAACATCAATCTCTTTTATTCTGAGAACCACAGAGTTTCAAATTTCAAGAACCACCTCTGTAATCATTTTACAAGTGGCAGAGCGCGTTTACTGAAAATGCTCCTTTTTGTAGTTATAATAAGGCCAATGGGAAGATATATAGGATGAACAACATTGAATGCAACTATATTTTTGCAGAATGGACACCCTGTCCTGTATATTCTTCCTTTTTTGATAGGCTATTTCCTCCTGATCTGGAATATAAATGAGTATGTGGATGTGTTTCTTCAATTTTCAGAGTTTCAAAGTTGTGTAATGATGACACCGAATGAAAAAATATGTGAAATACCTACAAATTCTTTATATCCAAACAATCTACTTGAAAGTATTATTTTAGAGTGAATACTCAACAATTACTTAACCAATGAAAAATGATAAACTATGGTAGTACCTATGGTAAGAATAACATCAACTAAAGAAATTGCTCAAAATGACCACCTTCATTCAATACACATAGTTCATATCGTTGTCTCAAGATGTTCAGACTATTTTTGATAGCCTTATTATGGATCTGATTCAAGTCAGAAATTAAAGCTTCAAAATTTGTTTCTAATCATTACATTATTATCATTATTATTTTTGCGTTGACCGGATTAGTTCCGAATTATGGGTTTGATATTGGTTGATTTTATATCATTAATATTATCCTCCGCTTTCATTGATTGTCATTATTGTAGAGGTAAATTTTTTCCTTCAGGAATAGCAATAAAAACGTATCCAACGGTGTTGAATCGGGACTATTTGGAGGCCATAAAATGGGTGCGCCATTATCAATCCAAAGATCAAATTGGCCACTTAAATATTCACGGTCTTCCAGAACGCTATGCCAGATGGTTATTGAAATTTGAAACTCTGTGGTGCGCAGAATAAGAAAAATAGACCAACATATGTTACATATTCGAAATCACGAAAAAAAGAGCTAACCAAATATGGAAAAATATTCAGGATGTTCCATTCGAAAAAATGAAGTTGCCATTAATATGTTGGGTCACCCTGTATATATTTCAGTTTCTGGACTCATATCAAAAAGCCTCAGTTGATTTCATGAAACTTTTATACGAAACATTTTTTTGTATCTCCTTCAGTAACAAAGTTAAAGGGGGGGTCAAATTATAGTGAAAAACCAGGTACACAATCACATTGTTCGACACTGAAGATTTAATCAAGATTGATCTAGCCCTACCTACCAAACTTATGCATGGAAGAAAAATTTGTCAAAGCATACAAATCACCCTGTAGACTGCCAATAAAGAACATAAACCAAACATTGTTCGGAAAGTGCCTTGACTAGTGTAAACTTCCCCTAAAATCTGACGTTCTCCTCCTGAACCACACTTTACTCTTACATTTCAGTTTAGTTGTAGTAGTGCGCTTTATACCGAACAGTTTCAAAATGAAATGAAAGTGAATAAACTAATGATAGTTATCGTGAATAAATAAGTGGGTTGATATCTTGATATTTGTTCAACCCCGAAAAACGTTACAATAAAAATCAGTGGCAGAATGCCGATATAAGAAATGTAAGGAATTGTGGGCAGGTTCAGACATTTTTATCACCTTACACAGTAACTCTAGGTATCTAACAATTTTAAACACCGGTTTTTTCAGACTATTGTCAGTTTCTCCCGAACTCTATCGGTTCACAGTGGATATAAAACTGGTTTGTTATGGATCAGCCTGAGCCAATTTAAAATTTTGTTGCCGTACAATTTAAGGGATCGAGCCGAAATCTCGACCAGTTCCCTCAATTCCCTGTTTTCTATGAGGCATCACCCTGGTCTGGTGAGATTACGGTTCCCAAACCCAACCTCGAAGAGGAGGATGAAACTGAAAGACAGCAAGGACGCGAACTATAATCTCTCACCGAAATCTCCAGATGGCGGTGAACGTCTGCTGAGCTATGAACCTCAGGGATTCCTTATGCAGATTGAAGATTTAACGATAAAAAGTCTGATTCACATGCAAACGTCAAATAATCCCCAATTTCCCTCCTTCATAAGTGTCTGAGTGTCGATAGATGAGCGTTGGATACTGTGGTAGGTATACAGCAGTGGCGGCTCCTCGGGGGAGGCAGAGGAGGCCAGGCCTCCCCTAATTTCACTGCATTTTATTCAATTTTAAATTCAATATCAAATGGAAAATAATAACGTTTCTATTTCTGTATTATATCCATCATTCTTTCTACTATCCAAATCTCAAATTAATAAACATTTGTTTATTATTCAGCGATATAAAACATTCACATTGAATTCATTCAGTTATCGCACTTGATTATCTCGCCTGTTCATCTGTGCAACTGGAGGGAAGAATTCTCCGTCTGATGCCTTGTATATCGTATGTTTTCGATGTGCATTTCCAAATCGGTATACGTAACGTATATAGCAGGCAAATCTCTTAGCGGAAGCGGAGGAGGCTCGCCTCCACGAGTCGAGATTCGTTAGCCTGTAACGTTTCAAACTTCTTCAAGTGAACGGTGCGGGAACCACTTATATTCAAGCTGTAGATCACGTGACCGGAGGCCCGTCTCCACCGCAGCCTTCTTTCCGCTTCTAGGCGAACGAGCTTAGCCGAAACTGGCGTCCGATTTCCTCCCTTTTTATTAACGAAGTATTAATCCTTTATACTTTTACAGTGGGTTTTATAAAGCTTGATCGGGCAATCAAATCGTTGATTTTGAATTAAGTCGATGGTTTACCTCAAAAATGAACTGAAAATTGCACAGAAATAATGACATTTCATTTATCACCGTGATCGGAGTTTTATGAAACCCGGCTTTAGCGTGTGGTTTATAGTTTTATGACATTTTTCGGAAAAGTATGTAGGGATAAGATTCCAATATTGCAGCAAGAAAGATGGAAACGGAAAGAAGAAGTGAGAAAAATAATGCAAGTAGTGAACCCAAGATCCTGTAGATTTTATTTTGAATAATAATTTCAGTAGAATGCCTTACGATGATAAAATTTTCATAACTCAAGTAATTAAGTTACCTCGACCAGCAATGTTAAATTTAATTATTAATTCTGTTCATAATGGTTCGTTTTGCGTAAAATGGTATAATACATGCCAGTGGCTGACAGGAAGCCCAGTTCGAAATAATTTATTTTGTTGGTTGCGTGGTCTTGGGCCTCCTCTGATTGAAATCTCACGAGCCGCCACTGGTATACAGACTGTTACTTCGATAACTTTGTTCACAGTGGATCAAAAAGTTTCGATGGGAGATTTCATCAGTATCACTCGGATTTTTAGGTTTTCGGTACACGAAATTATATCAAGTTCAGATCACTCACAAAAAATACGAGAAAAACTAACAACAGATACTAATTTCTTGGGGTGGATTGTTAATATTTCATTCGGATACGCTTAGTTCCAGTACTCATTATCAAATCATTGTTTGATGTACTAGGTATATTATAGTTTTAAGTATAAATTCAATACTTCGAAATTCCACATGATTTGTTGCACATCTTTATGAATGTTCACTATCGATCAGACCATATCACTACATAGTATAAAACAAATTCGCTTTCTATGTCCCTATGTCCCTTTGTATGCTTAAATCTTTGAAACTACGCAACGGACTTTGATGCGTTTTTTTTAAATAGATAGAGTGATTCAAGAGGAAGGTTTATATGTATAATAGCATCCATTAAATAGTGGAGAAGTACTGTTATTTTCGAGGTTTCTAATGTGGTGTCGTACCATGCGAAGCCGGGGCGAGTCGCTAGTATATTATACAGGGTGTCTGGTGAGGAATGGGACAACGTTTAGGTGGTGATGAGGGATGTCTCAAGGAGTGAGAAAATGCCATTTGAAATCATCTGAGGTACATGGTTCCTGATATACAGGGGGTTTTCGAAAAAATTAGGAAATTTCAAATGATCATAATTCGGGAAATAAAAGAGCTAATCCGATGATTTTTCGTATGAACAATGATAGAGTGAGTACGAGTCTGTTTGAACGAAAAATTCGAAATAAAATCAGATCCGGACTAGGAAATTTCAGTTTTTCTGAAATAAGGTAAAAACAACACCCTGTATGCGGTTTTCAATTTTTTTGACTTCAGATTCTGAGAGAGCAGGAAAAATACTTTCGAACTCAACTGTCATCCCGAATGGCACAAATTTTCCCTGCTTTCTATGACCCTTCGAATGTCAATCTTCCGATTTTCGCTCCTTACATATTATTTTCTCGACATTTCAAATGACCATAATTCAGGAAATATGAGAGTTAATCCGATGATTTTTCGTATAAACAATGATAGAGCGAGTACGAATCTGTTTGAACGAAAAATTCGAAATAAAATCAGATCCGGACTCAGAAATTTCAGTTTTTCTGAAATTAGGTAAAAACAACACCCTGTATGCGGTTTTCAATTTTTTCGACTTCAGATTCTGAGAGAGCATGAAAAATACTTTCGAACTCAACTGTCATCCCGAATGACACAATTTTTCCCTCCTTTCCATGGCCCTTCGAATGTCAATCTTCCGATTTTCCCTGTCGTACAAAGACAATCACAGAGACGTTTCAGTGTTAATGTGTGGTGCCCAGTTTATGATAATAATTTAATAGGTCCTCATTTTCTCGAAGAAAGACTCACCGGAGAAATTTATAGAGATTTCCTTATGAATGTTCTTCCTAATTTATTAGGGAATATTAATCAAAGAGGACTTATCTTCCAGCATAATGGAGCAACCCCACATTTCTCAATTTTAGTGAGAAATCATTTGAACGAGGTCTATCCAAATAGATGGATAGGTCGTGGTGGTCCAAGAGCATGGCCACCTCGGTTCCCCGACATGACACCGTTAGATTATTTCCTTTGGGGACACCTTAAAACTATGATGTACGGGCGAGAAATAAATACAAGGAAATAATTAATTCAGCGCATAATAGACGCATGTGACGAAATACCAAACAACCCGAATGTGATAAGGAAAGCAGTTTTGAACTTAATGAAAAGAGCAGATAAATGTGTAGAAGTTGGTGGTTTTCATTTTGAACAATATTTGAAGACTTAATTATTAATTTTCCAAATTTCGCATTTTTGATAATTTTTATAGAAATTTTGATTCGTTTATGATCTTTTTTTTACTTATTAGTAACTAACTGAGATCTCATGTTTCTGACATGTCGAGAAAATAATATGTAAGGAGCGAAAATCGGAAGATTGACATTCGAATGGTCATAGGAAGCAGGGAAAATTTGTGCCATCCGAGATGACAGTTGAGTTCGAAAGTATTTTTCCTGCTCTCTCAGAATCTGAAGTCAAAAAAATTGAAAACCGCATACAGGGTGTTGTTTTTACCTAATTTCAGAAAAACTGAAATTTCTGAGTCCGGATCTGATTTTATTTCGAATTTTTCGTTTGAACAGATTCGTACTCACTTTATCATTGCTCATACGAAAAATCATCGGATTAGCTCTTTTATTTCCTGAATTATGGCCATTTGAAATTTCCTAATTTTTTCGAAAACCCCCTGTATATCAGGAACCATGTACCTCAGATGATTTCAAATGGCATTTTCTCACTCCTTGAGACATCCCTCATCACCACCTAAACGTTGTCCCATTCCTCACCAGACACCCTGTATAATATATTATATTATATTATATTATATATTATATTATATTATATTATATTATATTATATTATATTATATTATATTATATTATATTATATTATATTATATTATATTATATTATATTATATTATATTATATATTCCTTTTATTGCCAATGTGGGTTACTTTCATTATAATTCAGTAATTGAGTTTGTTTGAATATGTGAAGTGATGAATATAATTTCAATAATATTTCGTTGTTTGAATTGAAAAGAATACCAGTAATCAAAACTCTCTTGAGAAAATAACTAAATCAAATTCGTTTAAAATAAGCCCAAAGCGGTTTGAGCGCTCGTTAATTGGTGGAGCAATAATGCTTTATCTCAATATTTTTCATAGGACTTGAGATTCATGGTAAGTTTATGAATGCGAAATCTCAACACGTTCAAAAATATATTCTGAAAATTATTGAAAATTTTTGAGAAAAGCCCTGAACAGGAGCATTTAAGCGATCGTTCATTGGTGGAACAATGAGACCATTACTTCGAAATTTTATATGAGACTTTGATACCAAATTTAATACACAAATGCAAAGAGCACCTCAATCTGAATTATATTCTGGAAATCATTCAGAAAATAAAATATTTAAAAACTAAAATAATTGAATGAAATTAAATTCTATGGTTCTGATGATGAGAACCTCTTGAAATATCGCATGAACCTTCAGTATATCAGTCTTCATTCACGAAATAAATTTCACTCGAATCGGATATCCTGTTATGGATATCCGCTTATTATAATATATCTTGTATGTAATTGTAACATTTTTCCATCTCGATTAGTTTCGTTTTGTCTGAGACTTTGAGGAACAAAAATGTTGAATGGCCATTATTTTAGGGAACACCTTGTATGATTTGGCTGATTAGCGAACATAACCGAGGCATTTAGGACCCGAACTCATCCTGAAAATCTCAAGTCTCTAGGATAATCCTTTCGAAAGTTATCGTGCTAACGGCCCTACTTCCAGCCGCACGGACAGAAATGAGTTTGACCACAGATTCTTCATCAGGGAGTCGCACTCTATCATTTGAAACCATTTTCGCGACAAAATTTGATATAGTATCTACTCGTTCAAATAGAAAGAGCGCTCAAAAATGGAAAATGTGAAAAATCAATAGGTAATTGAAAAAATTATATTCTATATTCCAGAAATTTCTCATGACCTTTCAATATATCAATCTTCATTCTCAAAATGAATTTCATTCGAATCGAATATCTTCTCCTAGAATTATTGGAATTTTTCTCTTGAATATTTCAATTGAATTTTCTATGGTTCTGTTAACGCTATGGCATTTTGCATGTGGCCGCAAAATTTCATTTCGTTGGTTTCGTTTGTCTGAGGTTTTAAGGAACAAAAATTCTGAATGGCCATATTTTATGGCCTGATTGTCATAATTTGGCAGAAATCGTTACCTGAATAAATAAAATTTAAAAACCAGTGTGTCTTTTACTGAAACAATCATATATCCAATACTAATAATAAATTTCAATTCCTAAATTAGTAAGGGCCTTAATTTCGTAAATATTAATTTCATTCAGAAAAGATATGCATGAAATCTAACCCGTTAGAAATTGGGGTAATACACGTTTTCAGTTTGAAACAGAGGTGATGCCAAAACACAATTGCTTGAACGATGCGAATTTGTATTTATGTGTAAATCCCAAGAGTAACCGAACAAAACTAATCTATCCCTTGCACTCGCTGTTACACAGCAACGGATGAATAAAATCCCGCGATGTTATGTGTTTTTAACTTCATTATCCTATGTTACGCAATGCTGAATCGGAGCCAAGTTTAAATTAAAATGGCGAACTTGTTGTATGGCAATTATGATTGAGATTAACGGTCCATTGTGGGGCCACTCTAGGCTTCGATTGTTTTGCTATTCGTTATAGTTTCATCCCTTGCGGTTTAACTATAAATATGCCTTCAAGTGAAGCAACCTTGTGTTTAATGAAACCTACAGTTTATAATTTTTGAATATAATGATACTGCAAACCTGGCGAACTCCGTTTAGCTACCAGACTAGCAAACCTGGCGAGCTCCGTTTCGCCACCAGATGGCTTCGTTTTATGTAACATTTCGATTGGTGATTAAAAGATAAAGAAAAGACACTTCTACACTTCGACACTTAGCCACTTCGACACTTCGCCACTTCGACACTTCGCCACTTCGACACTTCGACAATCCGCCACTTCAACAGTTCGGTCAAAATTTTTCTCAGTCAAAATTTTTTAGAGTCGAAATTTTTTCAGGCAAAAATTTTTCTGGGTCGAAATTGTTTCGGGCAAAAAAATCAGAATTTATTTCGGGGCAAAATTTTTCCAGGGCGAATTTTTCCGGGGCAAAAAAATCGAAATTTTTTCGGGGCAAAATTTTTCCGAGACGAAATTTTTTCGGGCAAAAAAATCAAAAATTTTTCGGAGCAAAATTTTTTAAAGTCAAAATTTTCTCGGACAAAAAAATCAAAATCGCAATTTTTTCGGGGCAAAATTTTTCTGAGTCAAAATTTTTTTGGGCAAAAAAATCTAAATTTTTCAAGTCGAAATTTTTTCGGGAAAAAAAATTAAATTTTTTCGGGGCAAATTTTTTCCAAGTCAAAATTTTTTCGGGGCAAAATTTTTCTGAGTCCAAATTTTTTCGGGCAAAGAAAACAAAATTTTTTCCGGGCAAAATTTTTTTCAGTCAAAATTTTTTCGGGAAAAAAAATCCAAATTTTTTCGGGGCAAAATTTTTTTGGGTCAAAATTTTTTCGGACAAAAAAATCAAAATTTTTTCGGGGCAAAATTTTTCTGAGTCAAAATTTTTTCGGGCAAAAAAATAAAAAATTTTCGGGACAGAATTTTTTTAGTCAAAATTTTTTCGGGCAAATTCAGTTCGTGCGTTCTGAAGTTATAGCGCAATATATATAGTAGATTGTGTTGTTTTTGTGGGAAACCTCTCGCTTCTCAATTAAAATTGACAATTTTCGGTTCGTAATCTTGCACACTCATAATGAACAATGCTCCATTTTCACCGAGAGTTCATCGCAATAAACACGACACATATTAAAATTTATTAAATTCAAACCAGAAGGAAAAAGTTGAGGAATTCAGAAATTCCCCGTAAGCAAATGCTCAGGGAGCAAATTACATCGACCCCAGTAATTCTGAGGTTAAAAAACATCCAGGAAATGTGAGCTCGAAATATAAATCGAAGAAAGAACGTCGGTCCCAGTAGAGAATCCCAGAAAGCTTCTCTCGATTACTCTTCAAGCAAAGTAAGAAGATTGAAAATGCCGGATTACTAATCGCCAACGCTAGAGCGCAGCAGGCGGTGGCGGTGGCTCAATTCCGGGCCGGTGTAAAGATGTAACTTTCATAAAATATGTATTATCACGAACAAAAATCTCCGACACGTTGAAATATTCAGCGCTTCGTCTGAATGATAATCCCCATCCGACCGCCACTGCCGCCTTTCCGGGTTCAGATCTGGATGGACATTCAGCTCTCCGCTCATTCAATGAGGGCGCTGCTTTTTAATTCCAGCAACTGCGAGGCTTTTGAAAAACCTCCAAACAGTCTTCTTGATGAGTGGCCATAGAAACGATTTAAATTATCTGGAATCTTGAGGATGATATCAGATGCCCGACTGCCTCTCCTGCATTCGAATGAATGCGTGTTTGAAAGGGTACCTGCTAATTTGTGATGTTGCAAAAGGTGAGTTCACAGGTAGAATCATTATTCGGGGTGTATCTGTATAACAAGGGAAAAATGGGAACCGTGATCTTGTGATGAAAATAGGGGTAAGAATAGTCCGGAAAACCTCTCAACGGCACAGCTACACACTTTCGAAAATTAACAAAGAATTTTTGTTTCTTCATTCTATTTTGCATGTCTTTTGCGCTCAATTCACAAAATTTAGTGAATATCATTCGAAAGTAAAATCACACATTTCGGAGTTTTTCCACCCCTGAAATATGCTGTGGAAAATGAATCGATTCTTGTTCAAAAAGTAAACTAACTCAAGCTCCTCTCGGCCTCAAATTTAGTAGTTTTCTTTGCAAAATTGTGGAGTGTTAATTTTTATTCTTATATCGTATGTTTTATAATTATGTTATAAATATGTTTCATGAAATTATCATTGAGGATATGAATATACAGGGTGTCCCGGAGAAGATAGAAAACATTTTGATGAGAGACAGAAATTACTTAGGATCCCGAAAAGACCAATTGAATTTTCCATGGTTCTGTTTGCACTTATATTCATAAAATGTTATTATGAACATCTTGCATGTGGCCGCAAAATTTATTTCATTTCGTTTGGTTTCGTTTTTGTTAGTTATTGGCGAACAAAAATTTCGAATGGTTATATATCATGGAACACCCTGTATGATTTGGCTATATAACGTACTTAACCGCAGCACTTGGGAAGCAAACTCACTCTGAAAATCTCAAGTCTCCTAGTATGATCCCTACGAAACTTATCATGCTAACGGACGGCCGGCCCCACGGACAAAGTTGAATTTGTTTATGGATTCGTCATCGGGAAATCGAACATTTTTCGGCTCAAAATTCGAAAATGACAGACATTTGAGCAATACGATATAGCACTCATTCAAGAAGAACTACCTTTCAAAAAGCAGATATACATCGACTTAACCTTACATCATACATATACGTCGTGTTAACAGTTAGGCATTGGAAGCAGAAAAGATTTATGCTGAGGTGTACCCACACTTATATTATACCTTATACTTTCACAAAAATTCACTTATGCCTGCAGAACAAAACGATAAATCAAATTTTAATGTCCTCATTCTTATTTATTTATTCATTTACGAATCCTGAACCAAACCTAAAAATTTGAAAATTCTGATGTTGTTCTATGAAATGCAGAAGATTTTGAGCTTTGATTTTTATATGCGTTTATTTAAACAATAATGATTTAGCATTTTATATCATAACTTGATCAGGAAAATCTTAAAGTGGCAAAAAATAATTCTTGAGTAAATGTCTACATAGTTCTCTGATTTTTTTCCACCTCGCTGACTTTGAAGGCTAATTCTAGCAGAAGTAGACTGTTGAGTACCATATTTTATTAATGATTCTGAAAGCTGAGTGTTGAGAGCAGTTTTTAATCCTACTGAGAAACCATGAAGTAGCATGTTTGAATTTTTAATTTGAATTTGAAAATTCAGATCATGATCCAAAATACGTAACTTTTTCACTTGAGACCAAAATTTCTATAATTTTTATCAAATTTACGATGCTGGTTATTTTATGTATAAAAAAAACATTTTATGGCGATTTATTCACAAAAAAATATCTCAGAAAACTCTCGTATTTTTTTAATTTTTTTTTAATATGGTAAAGTTGAAAATTCCCAGAAGTTCATACAAAAATCATAACACGCAAACCGTGAAAAAACGCATAACATACATGGAGGTGATTCGAATATCCCATGAGACGAGAGACCTGTTTTTTTTTTGGACGTCAATCGTCCGGCCACCCTGTATATTATTCATACAGAGTAATTCGGGTCATTAGAATGAATTTGATGATTTATTTACTGTTATCCCAGAAAAAGACAAAAATACAAATGACCCCACTAACAATATTTATGTTCCTAATAACGTAGTAAGTAGTAAGAAGTACAAATACATACTTTATCAAAGTTTCTCAACGAACCTCACAGTAGCTACACTATATTGATTTATCTGATCTGGACTGATCATGACATACAATGAAGAAAAAGTCAAAGTGTTCAGTACGTTGATTAAATATCTTCAATACATGCATTTATTTCCTCAAGATGGATGCTCCTTCAATTTCAAATTATACCTCAAATTTATCACTCCTTTATCCATATTTGGAGCTCCTATTTTCTTTGGTATGTGCGCTCATCTTTATCAGGCTTATTTGAGTAAGTTATCTATCTTAAAAGATTAACGTTTTCTTTTCAATTTGAAAACATTGGCTTTTGCTGATGAGATTTCTTTCCCGGAAACGATGTTACAAATTAGGAAAGTGTGTCTTTATTCACATATCATTTTTCACATTGAAATATTTACGTGTAGACAATATTGTTCCAATTATTTCAGAATTCATTCTTTGCAATCAAAATGAGATACCATTTGGGAAAAATTTAAATTTTCGACAGATAAAAACTAGGTTTTGAAATCTTCTGACGTTTGAAGGATTGATTTATCATAACGATACATTTGTCTATGATGACAACGGAACGCTGTTATTGTAAATCATTAGCAGAAAATTCGAAATTACATGAATTTAGTGTTACGTAAATACAACAAGTTAGACATTTTTTAAAGGATATTGTTCTAGTTCTCGGTGAAGTTATTACTTTATTGTTTGAAGCAACTAGTCAGGATAGCCTAGGTGAAAAAAAAACATGAGTTTGAAGTAATTTTTAGCATTGCTAGGCGATAAAAGATCGAAAACTGGAGTTTCTTAAAAAATACACTAAAGTGGTGATATCTCGAAAACCAGTGTACTTTTACTGAGGTCATGTTGATGCTATCTGATAGACCTAATGCCAATCTATCTCCAGTGCCACTTTCGCGTGGTATTTTTGGGACACCCTGTATATAATATAGCTAATTCAATTCGAGTACCCTACTATACTGGCACTACCCACGATAAGACACAGATATAACTACATTATTTGCAATTTGTCCTTCCTTCAGACAGTTACTTAGCACATATATCTTTCGAATATATAATTGCTCAAATGGAAATAAAAATTCTGTCTGATGTCTGGTGCCGTATTCTCGATAAGTGATATTCGAAAACGTATGCGAACTTCATTGCGCCAGTCCCTGTTTTACCTGCAAAAATGCACACCGCACAATGAAGTTCGTATATACGTTTTCGAATATCACTTCTCGAGAATACGGCACCAGATCGTTTGTTTCCAATGTGAATTTCCAAACCCGTATATTTCTTGAAAGTAATATTCCTAACATTCGATTTTTGAGTTTGATGAATGAGATGCTCATTTTATCATTGTTGTTTAAAACAATTTAAATTTTTTCATTTTTTTCCGATTTCAGATCAAAACTTCGAAGCCATCATTTACAGTGTATATTACATTAACTTCGCAATTATGCTCCATTCAGTGATTATCCTCAATTTCAAACAAGGAAATAGATATTTTATTCCATTCCTGGAAATCGCAAGTAATATGAATATAGAATTCCAAAAAAAAGTACGAGGAGGAAATAAAAAATATAAATAAATTGACACGTCTGTTTTTTTATGGAAATTTTGCCATTAACGTTTGTTTGGGACTAGAAAGTTATAGATTGCATGATCGGCTGTGTAATGGTGGAAAAGTGATGAATGATAAACATTATGTATGTGGAGTGTTAGCTCCATTGTGGTTTCCAGTTGAAGTTGATAAAAAAATCAAGCCCTTGATTATTTTTTGTAGTTCAATAACTGACTTGTACTATATACCTATAGTATCAGCAATAATATCTTACTATTTTGTTTGTAGACTTGTTAAAGTTAAAATGGAACATGTTATAGAATTATTGAAGCAATTAGAATTCCATGACGAAGTTGCGGAGGAAGCAGACTACGAACTTCGTCATTGTGTAGAAA
Organism: Propylea japonica; assembly: GCA_013421045.1. Taxonomy (NCBI): domain Eukaryota; kingdom Metazoa; phylum Arthropoda; class Insecta; order Coleoptera; family Coccinellidae; genus Propylea; species Propylea japonica. The sequence continues at coordinate 28,051,666 of CM024242.1, forward strand.
GTCACATGGAAATAATTCGGTAAGTGTCATTTCACCAATTATATTATATTTCACTTTTTTCCAAAACAGGCCAGAACTACTAATTAACTGCGTTATTCGTATCTAACGCAACAATAATCATAAATGGAATTTCGAGAAAATCTGAAATTTAAAGAACTGAACATCTTTTTGACCGCTCGTTCTACTTAAATAAGTGCAAAATCGTTTTGCACAAATGTCCAGAATATTATCCGGATTGTGCTGAGATTCTGCATTTATATATTTGGTATTGATTTCAAGTCTCATGTAAAATTCTGAGGTAAAATTTTCATTGCTCCACCAATGAACGAGCGTTCAAAAGCTCCTGCTCAGGGCTTTTCTTGAATTTTTTCACAGAGTAGGTGCCCAGGCCAGAATATGTTCTTTCACACATTCAATTCCTAATTTTTCAAAACGCAATAAATGTTCTCAAAAATTCACGAAAATTCACGTACCTACTTTTTCAAGCATGGTGAGGAAAATGAATGAAACGATAGGAGTTATATTAGTTCCAACCCACAATGCAAATAATAGTTTCATGATTGGAATATGTGGATTTTTGATAATCAATGTAAGTAACCATATCAGACGAATGAACTCAATATTTTTCAACGCATAACAAATTACAGTTTAGGAGTCCAACCTATATTCTTCAGTTATTGATGTGGATATTTGTCCAGTTGATCTCATGTTATTGTGGTCAGTTGATAGAAGATAAAGTGAGTATTCATATAAAAAACTAATTTCCGACAGACTATTTTCTATACCGTGCTGATTAAGAATTACATTTTCCTCTTAACTCATCATTATAGTCCGAGAGCTGGCACGAATTTTAGGGTAGGTATTTGAGGCAAGCTGAAAACCGGTCAGATACCTCTCCTATTATATCCCAACTCGGGATTTCTGACCTGGCTGGTGAGTAGCGGGGCTAAATCAACCCCTAATTTTTTTTTATTTTTTTTTCCCAAAAATATATTTGAGGCAATACGCACTTTATATATGTTGCAGTGTAATGCTTTATAAATACTAAAAAAAATAAGCCAGATAATTTAATCGGGGTTTTAACATTGCCAGACGCGTGCAAAAATATTTTGCAAAAAATTATAAAAAATGTTTTTGAGGCAGCTTGAAATTTTTATGGAGTGTTATTTATAACTTAAAAATAAGATTCCCAAAAAGACAGATCATTTCGGTAGGGCTTTCTATCTGAAAAAAAATAAATATTTTTAAAAATGTAGGGGTTGATTTAGCCCCGCTACTCACCAGCCAGGTCTGCAATCCCGAGTTGGGATATAATAGGAGAGGTATCTGACAAGTTTTCAGCTTGCCTCAAATACCTACCCTAAAATTCGTGCCAGCTCTCCTACTATTACTTTTTGAACTCAAGTTCTACTTGAACGAATGCTATAGCGTTCTGACCAAATGCCTGTAATTTTCGAATTTTGGGTCGAAAATGGTCTTCAACGATAGGGTTCTACTGCCTGATGACAAATTCGTGGTCAAATTCAATTCAGTCGCTGCGGCCGTCCGGCCGTTAGCACAATAACTTCCGAAAAGAATTGTCCTAAAGACTTGAAATTTTCAGGGTGAGTTCGGTTCCCAAATGCCTCGGTTAAGTTCGTTAACCAGGGTGCTTTATTGAATATGGCCATTCGAAATTTTTTTTCCTCAATATATGCAACAAAACGGGACCAATCATAATGAAATGTTGCGGCAAAATGCAGGATGCTCATAGTAAGCCTCATGCAAAATCTCGTAGGCATAGCGTCAACTGAACCAAAAAAAATTCAATTGCAATATTGCAGAGAAGAATCTTCATATTTCCATAAAAAGATATCCAATTCGATGGAATTTTTTTTTTGGTGAATGAAAACTGTTATACTGGATGTTCAGGCTAAATTTTGTGAGCATAGTGTTAATAAAACCATAGAAAATTTGATTTGAATATTGAAGAGAAGATTCTTTATATTTTCATTACAGAATATCTGATTCGAGTGAAATTTTTCTGTGAATAGAGACTGATATAGTGAAGGTTCATGCAGAATTTCAAAAGGATCGCATCATCAGAACCATAGATTCAAACTTTTTTCAATTATTTTATTTTTCACATTTTTTTCTGAATAATTTTCAGAATAAAATCCAATTGTGCTGAGGTTCTGCATTCATATATTTAGTATCAATCTCAAGTCCCATACGAAATTTTGAAGTAATAGTCTTATTGCTCCATCAAAAAACGAGCCCTCGATAGCTCCTACGCAAGGCTTCTCTTAAATTTTTTGCCAAGGTGTGCCGGAATCATTGATAATTTGAAAACAGTATTGTTTATTTTTGAATACAGATCTGTAGGGTGAAACTTTCAAACCTGACAGAAACATCCAATTTTTTCGACGGATTGTTTTTTCTTTCTCAAGGTTGTTCATACTTTTTCTTGTTGAACATCTGTGCCTAATCTTATAGAGAAAAAATTACCCATTTAGAAGATATCTTCTTCTTCTTCTCTGTGCGGTGCCTTACCGGCCGAACTGAGGCTTAGTGGCCCATTGTTCACCCGCATCGTTTTATAGAGACTCAGCTCCTCAGACACGAAGACAGAAATGTCGCGAGCCTGCCAGGAGTGGTCCCTCTCACCATAGAAATAGAAGGTGTTGGATTTCCTAGGTGTGTTGACCTTAACTCAGTAAGGTTTCCGCAGTTGAACAAAATATGCTCAACCGTTTTATCAGTACTCCTGCACCACCGGCATAGGGAGCAGCTCGTCAATCCCATTCTCTTCAAATGCTTGTTAAACAGGTGACCAGTCAATGCACCAGTCACCAGACCGAGTTGTTTCCTCTCCAGCAACAGAAGCCTATTGACCTCAGATCGCGGGGACGGTCTCTCAATGAGAATCCTCGACCACCTCAGGCCCACCCCTGCGCTCCATTCCGCGGAAAATTCCCTGTTCAGCCAGTTCCTGAAGAAACTTCTGACAGATGTGCGACAGATTGGCAGCGAAGGCTCCGGACCAACAAATGCTAATCCGGCTCCCCGCCTAGCCAGTTCATCTGCCTTGACGTTACCAGGTATATCCGCATGAGCCGGACACCAGATTACTTTCAAAAAGTTATCAGAGCCCAGCCCAGGCAGAGCTTTCCTTCATTCTTTCACCAAAAGAGAATCAACTCTAACATCGGATAGAGATTTCAGAGTTCCCTGGCTGTCGCAACATATATAAATGTGCTGGCCAGAGTATACCCTGCGAATATTTTCTAGTGCACATGCAAGAACCGCAAATAGCTCAGCCTGCACAATGGAACAGTCCTTCCCCAGAGGAATAGCCTGATTGAAGTGAGGACCCACGATTCCGGCCCCAGACCCTGTTGCTGTGACAGAGCCATCAGTGAACCAAGTGGGACCCTCTGGACTAAGAAGCCTGTTTGATGAAGACCATAGGTCTCTTTCGGGAACAATTACCCTGTAGGGTTCGTCGAAGTAGAACTTAGTGCCGCGTGGTCACCTCTTTGGAGAAGGGGAGCGTGAGCATCCTTAACCATTTTGAGGGCCCTTGCGTGCCCAGTGAAGAGTCCTCCATCGCGCCATTATCCCAGTTCCTAGATTCCTAGAGCTGTCTTCATAGCCACCTCCTTCACAACTAGGTGCAAAGGAGGGAGACCCATTTAGAAGGTATAGAAAGTATATTTTCAGGAGAAAGAGCTAAATCACCATTTATCTCTTGAAGCAGTTGACTTCAGCCTTGAAATATTTTGCTTTCGAAGGCCACTAGGGAGGTTCTTCACGGCTATTAACATGGCTCACTAGTAGCTGGACTTCCTGTATATTTTGTAGCAGATGATAAGGAAAATCCCTAAAGAAATATCTGATAAAGCTACTGGATTCCTACCAGTGTTGTTTTAGTTCCAATTTCGGGTCTACTTGTTATGGTGATCCTGTATACTGAATACAATGCGAACAAAAACATCCTTATTTCGGCCAAACCTCTCCTCTGTGGACATGGAATAGGACAATTCAAGGAAGGCAATTTTAAGTTCTTTCACATTAAGATGTCATTTAATTCCTGTTTAGTTTTCGAGATCTTGGTGTTGTATGACCTGTGAGGAATAACAAGAAAGGCCTCCTACTCATTGGTATACCCCGTTTTGAATTATTTATGAAAATTCCTGAGTTCCAGACAGTTTCTGAACAAGATTCTCATACTGAAATTCCGAGGTTTTCAGATATAATCGAGAAACGTTCATATTACACATTAGGTATCTAAGTCGAAGTTCAGTTTCAAGTGTCCATAATTACATATTTTCTACTTCACTCCTCCAAAAACTAATTCTCATTAGATTAAGTTATACAGGGTGCGGCAATACAAACAGTGCAGTTTTGATGAGCTACCTATTAAAAAAATTTGCACAACCTACGGAAAAGTGGTTTATTCTGTTTAGGTCAATACCTCACCCCATTTTTTCATTTAAGTTTTAAAGATCACATCATCAAGATTATGTCCTCCAGAAGCGATGCACTGATGTAGGCGATTTGTCAAGTATCCTACTGATGCTTTCTGACACATATCGAATGGCGGCGATTTCCTCTCTAATACTGATCTTAAGTTCTTCCAAATTGTGAGGACGATACTTAAAAACCTTTTTCTTAAGGAAAATATCGCAAATGTTCCATGTGCATCTCGTTCCTCTGAGGGGCGACTTGGGATGGCCAGCGAGATCACCGGATTTGAGCATTTGCGATTTTCCTATGGGGCTACCTCAAAGAAAAGGTTTTTAAGCCTCATTTTCACAATTTGGAAGAACTTAAGATCCGTATAAGAGAGGAAATCGCCGCCATTTCTATCGAAATGTGCCAGAACGCAGTTGAAAACTTCAGAAATCGCCTATATCAGTATATCGCTTTTGGCGGACATCATCTTGATGATGTATTCTTAAAAACTTAAATTAAAAAATTGGGTGAGGTACTGACTCAAACGGAATAAACCACTTTTTCGTAGTTTGTGCCAATTTTTTAAACAGAGCTCCTCAAAACTGCACTGTTCGTTTTGCCGCACCCTGTACATAAATGGAAACAAATATATTTTCAGAATTTCCAACTCCAACATGAACTATACAACATACCCTGGTATGATATGAGTCCCTCCTTGAGGACTTCGTTCAAGATGTTTCAAGCCCAGATCAGTTTACCGCTTCATCTAAAAATTGAACCTATTCATATCTTGAATATGGAGCATTTTGCACAGGTGAGTCAAATCTCAACCTTATAAATTTTCAATGATTCTTTTGTTTTTCAGTTACTGAAAGTATCTTATACTTTTCTGATGTTTCTATTACAAGTTTGAAAATGTGCAGGAAAAAGCTGTGATCTGATATCTGACCTTTCAAAGATTTTGTTAGATTTTTTTCCGAAGTATATAATGTGAATATAGCTTGGGTACTTGTTCGAAATATTTATTTGTTTGTTCAATATCGCAGTTTTCTCTGAAATGGTTCGATTTTAATATCTTTTTTCCACAGAATTCTCTTTCTGTGCTAGAAAGCACTATCTCATGGTGACGATTGGTCGCATAATTTATAACAATGAACTTATTCTATAAGTGAGGAGATGTACCTATTGATCTCATTCAAAGATATTATAATTCACAAATTCAACAAAAATTCACTTGTTCAAAAAAAGTAGATTATGGAACGTATAATGCATGATTTTAAACCTTGACAAGAACTTTTATGACATGCTTGGAAAAGGTCAAGTTGGCACATGCGAAATTTTTGAAGAAAATGTCTTTGTATATTTTGTAATAAAAATTTATTCAATTGATATAATGAAAGTAGATTTGGCTCTCGCTTGACAACCCCTTACTTGTTAGTTGGAGCACTTTAAAATAGTGAAGAAATATCAATTTAAAAAAATATTATATTGAAGCTTAATGTATGGAGCATCTGACAGCAGTGAATAATAATTCATTTTTCACTTGTGATTAATGGGTATTATTATGGCCGAGTAAACAAACGTATAATGGACGGATTATACAATAGTCGTGGAAGAAGTTACTTTGCCGCACACTGATGTAATATAGAATTGTATTATGTCAAATGTATCTCTTATGCCAAATAAAAATGTATTTTAATCACGAATCTTTACTCAATTCATAATGCTGTCGATGGAAATATCTTGTAATCAACTTATTTATTAATCCAGTGATTAATTATCTCGAACTCTCCCTTGACCATCAATTAGTACCATCAATGAACCAGTTGATTAAATAACTATCATTTTGAAGCTGGGATTATACATTCATAAAATAGGTATTTATGTGAAGAAACTTCCGTGTAAGTAAAAAATATTGGGTTAACGTTTGAAAGTCAAATATGTTTAAAGCAAAACTTTTTCGTGATTTCATTGATTACAAAAACGGTAAGATAATGCCAGAAGGTTAAGAGTTATTCAATTGATTATGAATGCAAAGAATATCTTGAAGTCAATTATGTATCTCTTCCGATTGTTTCAATAATTCATTTGGATTGTAGGTAATGTAGTAGGTAAATACAACTCGGACATTCACAGTAAATGACAATAAGTCGGCTAATAATAGGGTAGGTATGAATTGCCATTCATATTATTGAATTCTTAAAGAACGCAACTCCATACGAGCTTTCATTACAAATCGATCTTGTTTATGCAGAAGATGACATATAACAAGAAAGAAGTGATAGCATATGGAACATTGATAAAATACCTCCAATATATAAACTTATTTCCACAGGATGGAGGCACGTTCGATTTGAAATTGTATGCTAAATTCATCATTCCGCTATCAATAATTGGAGGACCGATTCTGCTTGGTGCTCTTGGAAATTTTTATCAGTCATTATTGAGTGAGTTCATTTCATCTACATATATGTTTATTATAGAAACAGAGAATTTCTGAAAGATTCGGGATTTTAGTTGTAGGTAATCAGTTCACGAATTCATGTTGACTTTACTGAATTAATTAATTTGTTATAAAGCGTCTAGTTTTATTGAGGTTGAATTATATTGATTTACCTTATAGGAACCTCATCGATCTATAATATAATAATACACTGCCAAAAAGAATTAACGTACATTCTGAAAATCTCAATTTAAATGGAAGTTAACTCTACACTGATTTTATAACTTATTTTTTATGTTCTCTCTGGAAGGTTTTGAACGAAACAAGAAACATTGAATGGAAGAAAAATTCAGGATTTCACCGAATCTTATGTGAAAGAAGAGAAATAAGCAATGTTCAAAATACTGGAATGCTCATAAATGATTTAATACTTGATTTTTTCACACCTTGCGTTAATTACAGCTCGGCAACGACGGTTCATACTCAAAATGAGTGATCTTAAAATGTTCTGATCTAATCCTTCCCAGATTTCTCTGTGTTGGATGCCTAAGTCATTAAGAGTAGCTGGATGATTTTCTGAACTTCTCAGCCTTCTATTGAGGTTGTCCCAAACCTGCTCAATCGGATTGAGATCTGGACTTCTTGCTGGCCATTCCATTCGAGAGACTTCAACCTCTTCAAGGTACTCCTGAACGATGCGCTCACGATGGGGTCTGGCATTATAGTCCAGAAAAATGAAATTTTTACCAATGTATGGGGCAAATGGCACTACATGCTCGTCAAGAATGTTCCTTATATAATTATGTTTTTAGGGAGAAAAACCGTATTTTTAAAAAATCAACTTTATTAAGCGAAGCAAAGCGTACAATATCTCGATACTTAATCTCCTCGAAAGAGGCATTCACAATAGTTTTATAATAATATTGTCTAAACTCAGCAGAAATAATGAGTTGCAATTATGCACGTTATAACATAGGTATATGAATTAGAAAAGCTGTAATAAGATTGTCTTGGCTAAAGGAATCCAGGGTTGGCATTACATAATTCCTCCCCATTATGGTTAAAGGTATCACCTATGGGTGTAGCTTTATTTTTACATAAATTATTTTTGGATAAAGCAAGCTTGAAAATGAAGTAAAAAGTAGTTATTATAATTATTAGAATTATCAAATAGAAAAATGAATTAAATGCAGTCTGAGGAAGATTCCACTGGTTGGTTTCTTCCAATTCGATGTCGGGGATGTCATCTTCTGGTTGATGTTCTTCTTTTGTGTATTCCTGGGGTAACTTGTGTGGTGTTTGTAGAAGGACGATTCTCTCTTCGCTGATATTTGTGGTTGGAACTATTTCCTTTTCTTTGTTACTGATGGTACATTTGGTAAGTAGAATGGCCATCGTAGGAAGGAAATGATGTTTCGTTTGCAATGGACATTTTTCGATTATTTTCTCATTTTGAATTGAGAGAATGCTTCCATCTTCTAGGATCTTCAGGTCCTGGGTTGGAATTTTTGGTATTCTCTGGCAATTTTCGGTGTGGTTGGTGAGGATATTTTCCAGGCACTTCGGAATTTTTTCTAGTGAGTCTTGATCGCATAAGTAGTCGTTTTCCACTGGATGGCAGTGTTTGGTGGACCATTTCAGCTTTTCTTCTTGCGAGAGCAAATAAGGATTGGTATATGGAAGGGATTCATTATTTTGTGGGAGATAGTAAAATTTGTATAGATCATAATATTCTTTTTGAACTAATGGAATTGAAATCAGAAATAATAAAATTTTGTTTTTGAAAATAACTTTCGTGTGACACAATTGATAATAGTCTTTCAGGTGATGAACTGGTATAATATTTTCATTTTTGATCAATTCTAGAAATTTGGAATATGGTAAAACTGATTCGTGCAATAAATGTAACCTCGCAAAGCTAACAGCTGTTTGTATTTCGTCTAAGATATTTTTTATGTCTTTCAATTCGAAAATCAAAAGGTGCATTTGTTGTACTTCATGCAGTTCAGGTACTATCTGAAACAATTTAAGATTTTCTGACATTTTCTGGAATTTACTGATATACTTATTTTTCAAGTCATTCACTATAGTTGCGATTTGTTTTTGATTTCGAAATAATATTTGTTCGTTATTTTTGATACTGTTGAAATAACTTTGATATAAAGCTTCGTCATCAGAATCGAGCGTTCCGAATAGAAATTTTGAAATTTTTCCACCTAAGTTTATTAATCCTCTTTTGATTCGTATTTTTTCGTTTAAAAGTTCTTCTAATGCATTCAGGTTTATTTCGTTAGAGTGTCTTAAATATCGATAATTTGTAGTTTGTGCGAAATTCAATTTTGAGTTTTTGTAGTTGTCTATTTCAGTTTGATAATTAATTGTGATTTGTTCGATTTTGGCTAGGTCAATATGGTATAAAAGTTGCAAGTTTTTGTGAGTTACGTAGGCTTTACCTAGTGAAATGGGTAGTATGCTGTTTTGGATTTGGATAATTTCAAGGGATATCGAGAAGGTTATTATTCCGAGAAGTATGAAAAGTATGAAAGTGTATTCCATTTCGGATCTGTAACAAAATTTTGAAACTAGTTTTTTCTCTGTTTCATGATTTTTTTGTGGTAGATATGCTTGTTTTTCTTATCTTGGATTCGATTTTTATCTATTTCACAGGCATCAATTTTTTTGAATGGGGGATCTAATTTTCGTGTCATAGGATTTTTGATGTAGGTTGGGTTTTTGTTTAAAGGGTGGTCTTCCTTTGCTGATCGTTTTTCATTAGTTTTTTCTAAACGTTGAATATTTTTTTGTCTATTTTGTTCCAAATGTTTCGTTATGTCATTCAAATTTTCGACGTAATTTTCCACGTAATTTTGTAATCGTTCATTATGTGTTTGTTCAATAGGTAATGAGTAGTTCAAGTCTGCCTTAATTATTTGCATAGGGGTCATTTCTAAGCTCGCATGATTTGAATTATTGTAACTGAGTAATGCTTGAGATAATCTATTTTGGAAAGTCAAATTTTTTGTCTGTAATTGTCCTCAATTGTTCTATTAATGTGGAATGAAATCGTTCAACTATTGCATTGGAATTGGGATTATAGTTTGTAATGTAATGAATTTCGATTTTGTGGACTTTACAAAAATCTTGTATAACGTTGTTCTTGAATTCGAGACCATTATCACATGTAATTTTGTTAGGAATTCCGTAATGGCTAAAGAAAATTAATAACTTGTCTAAAATTTCTGTTCCTGTTTTTTGAATTAATGTATAACATTGTCCTAATCTTGAAAATGAGTCTACGATACTAAGGCAATACGTTTGATTGAACCTAATCGTGTCACAGTAAACGTGCGTAAATGGTTTCGTTCCGATAGGGTTGGGTCTGAATTGAATTTGGATTGGGGTGCGTTCGTATTTATTTTTCTGACATAATTCACAAGAATTTATGTAGTTCCTAACGTCTTTGTCCATGTTGGGCCAGTAATATTTACGTTTTAGACTTATAAGATTTTCTCGTAATCCGCGATGGATAGTTTTTGTCTCGTGGTATTGTTGTATGCGAAGAAGTTGTTCTTCTTTGTCTTCTACGTCTTCTAGAAAAATTTTGGAAATTTTTAAGTCATAAGATTTATAATCGAATTTTTCCTGTAGAATTCGTATAAGTGGTTTTTCTAATTCTTGAGAGGCAAAATACAAGGTGTATGCTTTTTGGGTTGAATAAATTCCTTGATGAATTTTATGAAATCATTTTCAATTTGGTTGATGGAAACTCTGAATCTAAGTTTATCACCAAAAATTTTTGATTTTGTTACTTTAGAATTTGGAGTCGTTTTGAAAATTATTTGTAGGGCAGCAGAATTTAAACTTCTTTCGGTAATAGGTAATTCGAGAATAGGATTTTCTAAAGTACTGTGAACAGTTATGTCGTCTGTTTCGAAATCTATAATATTGTCATTTTGACTAGTACTAGGGGTTTCAGTCTGGTTATTTGCATTAAGTAAATTCAAACAATCGTCTAATTCTTCGGTCGTTATTTGATTTGCAATTGAATCTAAATCATCTTCAATACCATTAATTTCGATATTATTTTTGTCAATTTTAATCCTCGAAAGTGCGTCTGCGTTATTTGTCGAACCTTTCTTGTATTTAATTTCGTAGTCGAATTCTTCTAACTGAATACGCCATCTCATTAGTCTGGAATTTGGCTCCTTTAAAGAAAATAACCAACATAAAGGTTTATGGTCTGTGTAAATCGTGAATTTGCGTCCGTAGAGATATTGTCGGAAATATTTGCATGACCATACGATAGCTAACAGTTCTTTTTCTATCGTACTGTATCTTGTTTCGGCGTCATTTAGCGTTCTACTTGCGAATGCAATTGGAAGATCGTTCGGGGAATTTCCTTGCGATAGAACTGATCCTATTGCATAACCGGATGCGTCTGTCGTGAGAATAAAAGGTTTATCAAAGTCAGGGTAACTTAATATTGGATCGTTCATTAGATTCCGCTTACAAGTTTCAAATGCTTCGATGTAATTTAAATCGTCAATGTTAATTTTTGCATCTTTTCTCAGGCATAATGTTAGAGGTTTCGTTAATTTAGCGAAATTTGGAATGAATTTTCTGTAATAACCTATTAATCCGAGGAACGATTTAATTTCTCTTTGAGTTTTTGGAATTGGAAAGTCAGTAATAGCTTTCAATTTATTAGGGTTTGGTTTAATTCCTTGAGGTGTGATAATGTGACCTAAAAATTCAATTTCAGTTTTGAAAAAATGGCATTTATCAAGTTGGATTTTTAAATTATCAATTTTGAGTGCTTCTAAGATGGTATGGATATCTGCCAAATGTTGTTCTTCAGTATCCGAAAAAATAACTACATCGTCCATGTATACATAACAGATTATACCTATATACTTTTTTATAGCTATTATTACAACTAGGGAAATATGAATACTATATTTCCCGAGGTTGTCCTAGTTACATCCCGAGGGCGAAGCCCGAGGGATGTATGAGGCAACCGTGGGAAATGTATTCATATTTCCCGTGTTGTAATCAATAGTTTTTTTCTGATCGATACAATATCGTTCTTGAAATGGAAAAATTAATATTATATTGTAAATTATTGATTCAATTGGATTTTTAACGTTGCTTTGTGCTGTGTTTGTGAGAATCATGGTTGACTGGTTTTATTTTGACGTCTTGTCAGAAATAAAATCATTGAAATAATGTCGAAGTACGGCGAAACTCAAGCGGCGAAAGCCCGTGAATTTTTGATTCCGGCCAAATCTAAAGCTGCTCATAGTAAAGAGTATGAAGGCTTTCGAGAGTGGAAAAAAAAAGTTTGTTGGACGGTGTCAGCGAAAATATTTTGCTAGCATATTTTGAAGATTTGGTATGTTGCTCTGATTCTTGCTCTTTTCAATGTATGATTAATTCATTCGATCTCCTGCTGCAGGAATATTCACCAAACACGTTATGGCCAAAATTATCTATGTTTGCTGCATTTGAAGGAAGAAACGAATGTCAAATTATTCGAAGAAGTGGAAGTATTTGTTAAGAACAAAAATAAAGGATCCGTTCCCAAAAAATCAGCAGTGTTGTCCCGGGAGCAGATCAAAATTTTTTTATAGAAGCACCAAATGACTTTTTTCTGATGTATAAGGTTGCATAATATACTATTTTGAGTAAAATATGACTTGACGTTTCATATTTCCCTTGGGACAATAAGACTTGACGTTTCATATTTCCCTTGGGATATATGAGTGTGTTATGACATATGGTAACTAAGGCGATATTGCTCATTATTGATTCGATCAGAAAAAAAAACATTATTCATTAGCCGCTGGAAAGTTCTTGGGGCGTTTTTGAGTCCAAAAGGCATATTAAGAAATTCGTAATGTCCGTTTTCTACGGTAAAGGCCGTTTTTTCTATTGATTCTTCGTCGAGTTCTATCTGGTGAAAACCAGATGCTAAGTCAAGTGTGGTAAAGTATTTTTTATTGCCTAATTTATTTAATATGTTGTCGATTTGGGGTAAGGGATATTTGTCGTCTATGGTTTTGTCGTTCAGTTTTCTATAGTCTATGGCAATTCGCCATTTCGTTTGTCCAGATTTGTCCTGCTTTTTGGGAACTATGACAACGGGAAAGGACCATGGGGAAATACTAGGTCTAATTATTTTTTTCTCTAACATGTCTTCAATTTGTCGTTGTACTTCCGCTCTATGAATTTCTGGATATTTATACATTTTACCGTGTACAGGAATTTCGTCAGTCGTTCTAATTTTGTGTTTAATATTACTAGAAAATTTGAGTGGTTGATCAGGTAGTTGTAAAACATCTTCGTTCGTCTGGAGAATTTTTGTCAGTTGGTTTCTAATTTTTGATTCTAAATGACTAAGATCTATTGGAATGTTTGAGGGTTTTTGGGAAACTTTTTGATATTGGAATGGAATCTTACAATATTCATTAGTTAAAATTTGGTTTTTGAAATCTAAATTTAGTCCATATTTATTCAAGAAATCTGCTCCTATTAATCCATCGTAATTTTTGTGAAATTTGTAAAGTATGAACGGGTGAAAATCATCAATTTGGAATTCTCTAAATACTGGTATAAGTACTTTTTCATTAGAAGTTTCCTGCTTCATACATGCAGTTAATGTTGTCGATTCCTTAAAAATATTTTTGGGAAAGTTATTATAAGCAAATTTTGGGTCAATTAGACATACTGAACATCCGCTATCTATAAGAAGTTTGCACTTAGGATTTTGGAATTCAATGTAAGGTAATTGATTTTTATTGTCTAAAGCAGAATTTAGGTCGATAAATTGTTCGAGGCTAGTTCGTGAAAATTTTCATCTGAAAAATTCTCTAAGTTTTCATCTTCAAAGTTTTCGTTAATTTCAAGATAATTTTGTGACTCATTATATTCTACATCGATTGGCTCACAATCTGGTTCAATATTAGTCAATTCTTCAAATGTGAAATTAGGAGGTTGATTATTGTAATTTTGCTGATAATTATTTTGATTAAAATTTGGGTGTTTTCTTGGAGGATTTGCCTGATATTGTGTCGAATAATTCGAGCGTTTATGTGGATAATTTCGCGTCTGTATAGACATTTTTTCCGGTGGTGTCAAAATTCTTTGATTTGGATTAGGTTTGAATACATCTACTTCCTTAGAAGTACTAGGTCCGAAAACTTGTTGTCTGGTAGGGAAATGATGAGTTACTGGGCGTTGTGTAAATTGGATAGGTTTTGAAGGAAATTGATTGGTATTTTGTTGCGTAAATTGGATAGGTTGTGGAGGAAATTCATTTTGTGGTGGTTTAAAATGTGGTTGAAATTGATTAGGAAAATTTCTCTGTATTGGGTACTGCATTGGGTTTTGCGTTTGGCGTTTGTTTGAATTTGGAAAATTGTTAGGTTTTTGAGAAACTTGTGTTTTATAATGTAAAAAAGGTTGCTGATAATAATAAAAATCTTGCCTAATAAAATTGACCATGTCATCGTAATTCATTATACCATGACCTCTCAGTGCAGTTCGTAATTCAGGGTTAATGTTGTAAAGTAAAACTCTAGTGGCTACTCTAGATGCGATATTTTTTTCTTGTTCCTTTTCAACTATGCTCAATTCGGATAACTCCACCTGATAATCATATTTGTTTTTTAAATCGACAATTTTTTCTAGGAATTCTAAGTCATTTTCATTTCTAAATCTTTGGGCATTCTGGAGATCCCAAAATAATACAGTTAAACTAATTTTCTCTTCAAATTTCAATTTGAGGAATTTTTTTAAATCTGTCCAGCTAGAAGTGATGCGTTCATTGCTGCTCACTATTTCACTAGCTGTACCTATTAATATACTTTTAATGATATCTATGATTGCTTCATTGAGTAATGCATCATTTGATCTGAATTTATTGAAAAATCTTTCACAATGATTTAAAAATCTTGTTAAATTTGCGGGGTTTCCGTCAAATGGAACTATTGATTGCGCGAAAAGGCTAATCAGCTTCATTCTCTCGAAAGTATTATTATCCTGTGTCATTTTGTTATTTTTCAAATTAAGCTTCGATAAATTATCGATTAAATTATCTATAATAGAATCAATTATGTATGATTGAGAAAAAAAATTATTAATAAAATGAATTATTTTGATCGGTTTTTGGAAAGAAACCTAGGAAAAACTTATACAGGTTTTACTCTCAAAACTGTACGGGAAAAAGAATTGGATTGGAATTGGTTTTAACTTTGGGCCAGGTTAAAATAACTGGGGGAATAAGTAAAGGATTTGCTCTTGCTCACCTCTGAAGTTCTTGATTTTTCTTTGTTGAAGTTGTCGAAGGGCGCTACTCGGTCGATCAGGGCTTCTGGTATTCCTCTCCTTGTTCTTGGTTGCACCTTAACAGTTAACACTGACAGTCCGTATTCGTTTCACGAAGACCGGCACAATCCCATCCTCGTCGCCAATTATGTTTTTAGGGAGAAAAACCGTATTTTTAAAAAATCAACTTTATTAAGCGAAGCAAAGCGTACAATATCTCGATACTTAATCTCCTCGAAAGAGGCATTCACAATAGTTTTATAATAATATTGTCTAAACTCAGTAGAAATGATGAGTTGCAATTATGCACGTTATAACATAGGTATATGAATTAGAAAAACTGTAATAAGATTGTCTTGGCTAAAGGAATCCAGGGTTGGCATTACATAATTATATACCTATCAGCATTCATAGCTCAACGATCAACGACCACTAGGTCTTTGCGAGGAGTCAAAGATATTCCACCCCATACCATAATCGATCTTCCCCCGAAACCAGTAGTATTCAGGAAATTGCACTGAGCATATCTTTCATGTGGACGTCTGTATACAAGGAAACGTCGATCACAATGATAGAGGCAGAATCTAGACTCATCTGTGAAGTGAACTCTTTCCCAATCAGCCTCTTCGCAATGGATATGCTCTTTCGCAAAATCCAAACACGCCCTTCGATGAGCTGGGGTGAAGTCGCATCCACACTATGCCGAACGACATCATTCGACTTGTGTCGTTCGACAAAGTCGAATAAGTGTGGACGTTGTAGAAGTCGAATCGAATCATGTCGCTTCCAACCCGACTGAGGGCGGTCCCGATCAAAGGAAGTCGAATCGAATCATTCAGTCTGGACGTGTCGACTGTCGAATGGGCCGAATGGGGCTCAGTTGCATTCAAAAGCGCTGCGTATTCACATGCCGTCGGATTCGGATTTGAACTGAATTTCTCCCGCATTCCGGCTACGTGACGAAGACGTTCTTGTTGAAGGTGTTCGCTCACAACTGAGTCGAACCGTTTATCGTTCGACACGTCCACACCGATTGTCGAATCGAATGTGTCGCCCCGAACGTGTCGAATGATGTCGTTCGGCATAGTGTGGATGCGACTTAAGAGCTGGGTCTCTTGCCGCGACACGAGGCCTCAAATCATATTCTCTGAGAAGATTTCTTATTGTCTGAGTGCTAATTTGCACCCCATGAGTTTGCTTAAGCTGATTTTGAAGAAGGCGATCGGTTGCAAATCGTTGTCTCAACGAAGAGATTCTCAAGTAACGTTCTTGAATGGGAGTTGTTACCCGTAGTCTACCCTGTCCTGGTTTTCCGACATTCGTAACTGTTTCCCTGAATCGCTGCAACATTCTGGACGCAGTTGTATGGGAAACTCCAAATCTTTCTGCAATTTCTGTGTATGTCGACCCTTCTTCTCGCAAAACTACCGGTTGGCCACATTCCTCTTGGGTCAAATTGCGTGTTTCGCGTTGCATAATAGTGATCGAGTGTAGAAAATCAAACGAAGAAAAACTATTGATCACTAGAATTGATCGAGAACAACTGATTTCAGAATGGAGCCAATACATTCAAAATCTATTGTATTCCTGCTGGGACAAAACATCTGTATGAAGAAAAACGTTGAAAGTGGATGCATGCATAATTCTGATAAAAAAAATTATCATCGAGAACACCTTCAGTTGTAGAAGAAATTTGAGATTTCTATAATGTGTGTTGATTTTTTTGCGCAGTGTATATACCTATATGTATATTATACTACATATAACACATAATATGAATTATTACCATTCAACTGTATTGTATATTTTTTACAAACAGAAATCATTATCATCAGGGCCTTATCAAGTCACGTACAGAAAACAATATCAAATTCCAACCACAACTACACCTAAGTATTGATGAATCATCCGCTACTCGATCATACAACAGAAAAAAGTGAAAATTATAAAAATATCATGAAGAAACTATTTTTTGAATATTTATTTATATTTTACGGTTTCATTTATTTTTCAATCACTTCACGAATTAACTTCCTCAAATTTCTCTCAGATAAAAAAAACTTTCAGATTTTAAATTCAGTAGTAGTAATAATAATATGTGGACGCTCATTATTTTTGGGCGCTCGTTCTACTAAAACGGGTGCTTTATCGTTTTGCCAAAATGTCTGTGGTTTTCCAATTTCGAGCAGAAAACAATAGAGTTCGATTGCCTGATGGCGAATCCGCGTACAAATTAAATTTTGTCAGTGTGCATGAAAACCTTCGAAGGAATTTTGCTAGAGACTTGAGATTTTCAGAAATATTTCGGTTGAGTTCATTAACCAATAACCAGCCAAATCTCTACGGTGTTCCATAATGTCATTTAAAATTTTTGTTCCTCAATATCACAGAGAAACTCAGGGCTTTGTCTAATTTTTCATGTTGTCTAATTTAACAGATGTAGTCCCAAATCAAAGAAATACGGACCACCCTGTGCAAGTGCTTTAGCTTTAGACTCACACATGTTATGTACAGCAGCATGCAGAGCGTCTGTTATGTAGAGTCTCGTGCGAGACCTAGCGAGAGCTTTCGACCGAGAGTGTAGAACTACTACACAGCCATTGACTCTTTTTATTGCAGATAAAAACTTCGAAGCCATGATTCACGGGGCATATTATACCTACTTCTCAATAATTTGTCATATGATGATAATTCTGAGTTTTATAAGAGGAAATTCCGATCTTCTACCCTTCCTCAAAATCATAAGTCAAGTGAGTTCTGACTTACAGAAACAATACCAAAAAGAAATACAGAGCATCAATAAATTCACAACAATATTCTTTTATGGAAATTGTGCTGTAACATTTTTCGCCTTAATAGAAAGCTACCGAAGATATGATTGGATTTGTAAAGAAACTGTAACAGATAAACATTACATTTGTGGAGTGGTAGCAACGCTGTGGTATCCTATCGAGGTTACTGAAAAGTATAAGCTTCTAATCATTTTGTGTAGTACACTGACTTGTTTTTATTATTTGCCTGTGTTATTAGCAGCATTTTCTTACTATCTTGTGTGTCGGCTCATTGTGGTGAGAATTGAACATATGATCACGTTATTGAAGCAGTTGGATTTCCGAGAAGAAAATATGATAGCTACCAGACATGCTCTTCATTGTTGCGTGGAAAGGTATATTCATATTATCCGGTGAGTAAATTGAACTTACAATAAAATTGCTTTATTTTCAAACGTACAATAATAACGTCATTTTTCGACTGACAGTATCATCGAAAATTTCTATTTCTCCGCCTAGGAGGAAAAGTGTTACTATGCAAAAGATGAAGTAGAATTGGTAATAACCATGATCAAGAAATTATCCATTTCAAACATCATTTTTATTCATTAATGTTACATTGAATGTACAATTGGTCAATTTGGCATTCTGAAAATTAAAAGTATGTATTAATGAACTGGAAGGATTCTGTGTCGGATTCTGTTCAACAGCTGATGCCTCAATAAAGTGATTTGAGATGCTGGTTTCAGGGAATTCCGAGGAATCCGAGGGGAATTCGTTGACGCTCAATATCCTACCAGCAATCTCATTCTTACTTCGCAGCGAATCCTCGATATAGCCTTCTGCTACACTACTGGACTTCCAACCTCCGTGTCGTTTCAAAGACTCAATGTTGGCTCCTCCATCTATAAGTAGTGTAGCAGAAGTTCGCCTCAGTGAATGACCTGTGTATTCGTTGGGATGGCTCAATTGCAAAAAAAGGGGCAACCTTTCTTGGAACACATGCTATACTATGTATTCCCATCACAGCTCTGTAGCATTTTCCAGATTGATATTTTAAAAAAAAACTATTTTCAACGAAATCCTTCGGTCTTAACGCAGTATATCTCCGATAAATATTTAGATTGTCCTCCCCAATAACTGTGAATGTTCGCACTTTTCTCGTTTTACTATCAGGAATATTGACTATTAAAATATTTCCCTTGTCCTCGATATCTGTTGTTTTCATTTTCACCATTTCATCACATCTGCAGGCACCAGCTACTCCGAATAATAAAACAATCTGAAACAACCAGGAGATCAGAAATACAAAATTACTTGAAATATGATAGTTACCTTTAATCCTAAATATGAATCATCCGGTGCTTCGCATATAAATCGTTCGAACTCTTCTTTTGAAAAAACTCTTGATTTTTTCGTAACATACCCTTCATTGCTTTTTTTCAAAAATGCGCGCAACTTCAGGTATTTACCAATATTTATGTCCTTTTTGATCGCTAGTTGCGACTTTATCATCGAGTATCGGGACCACAAAGTAGAGGATTTCCATTTTTTTTCAATAACCATTGAGTTGAAATACGCTAGAAGCACATTCTCTTGGTAAACAGTCACATTTTTCGAATTGCACCAATTAACGAAGTGATTATATGCTGCAGAATATTTTTCAATAGACTTCGATGGTCCAAGGGAAGAGACGGCATCATTGGCCAAAACCTCAATTCCTGAAGACATTTTCAGTTTCAAACACTTCTCACCAGCATGCAAATGATCATATATCTGTCAGAATCAATTTTGCGTGGCAACCGCAACTAGGCAAATGTCCCTTGATTCATTCAAATATAACGATCGTAAATGGATAGAATCATGTGCGTAAGTGTAAATCAATCCGAAGATGGATATTCAGATTTTCATGAATTTCAAAACGTTTGAAAATAAAATAACATATTTCATTCGGATGAGAAGTGACTTTTCATGGCTCGTTTCAATTGCCAGCCTCACTGCGTTCGGCTGTCAAACTCAACCTCGCCATGAAAAGTGACACTTCTTCTCCTTATAAAATAATTTACTATTATTAGAGCACTAGAAAGATAGGTATGCCAGACAGGCTGACTGGGTCCAACCATAGACTCGAAAATTACAGATGGTAATGTCAATTTCTCAGTTATTGTGCTCTATTGTTAGTTGCGTGCTGTTTTTGAAGAATAGTTAATAGAAAGTATTGATTTTTTATTCAAAACAATAAAGTTGGAGACTAGACAGGTAAGCATAAGCATTTATTCGATTACAGATTTCATTTCATTCGAATTGTTCTGTAATTTTCGAGTCTGTGGTTGGACCCAGCATGGCTGTCTGGTATACTCTCCTTTTCAGAGCCTTACTATTATCAGTCGATCATCAGTTTTTCATTTTGTCTACAAATTAATTGAGTTTGACGTACTAGATACTCTTCTTACTTCTTCAAGTAAATGTTCTTGAGATTTCAATCCCAATAGCATTTGCTATAAGCTCAATGGGTTGTATAAAATTCACAGACCATATGTTTATATAGAGGCTTTTCCTTTTAACTTGGCCCATTAAAATTAACTAGAGAATATTCCGTCCTGAAGTTTTAAGACGAGCCTTGGGGATGAAAACACCCTATTAAATTTTTTTAGCTAAGTTATACACAAATTCATCAAATTTTTGACATATGCATTGCCAGGTTGGAAATACAATATCTGGAATTTATTATTTATTATTTTTCATGAGAATGGAACCAAAGAAAGCCGTCTCATAGTAGAAAATCCCAGTATTCATGTGCAACATTCGGTATTTTGGTATATCGTAAGGTATTTTGAAGATAACGCTCCGAAAAACTTTTAATTGGAAAATTTCGAGATTTTCAACTGGCGACACCATATTTGTTTTACAGCATTCAATTCGAAAAAAACGAGTGGCAATCACTTTCTACACTAATTATTCATTTCGGATAGTTTTCGAATGAGATGAAAAATACTGAAATATTTGAGTTTCATCTATTGTTTTCAAATTCTGGATATTTAGGCTTGGGGCCCTCATGAAAAAATACCTGACTGAACAATGTTAAAATACTATTTTTTTAATTGATTCAATGCTTGGATAGTAAGAATATACTTACATAAAGTAGAGGAAAGTCGCCCAATTTTGGAAATTTTTTTTGATTGGCACTGTTTTGCTAGTGATATTGAATTTTAGATTATTTTTTACTGCTTTAAATATGGCATAACCTTAATGATAACATATCAAACAAACTGAACACTTACTGATAAAAAAATTAGATTAACTGGAAAATACAAATTTTCGTCATTTCAAAAATAGGTTTCTAATATTGGATACTCTATCCAAAATAAGGAATCTATATTGTCCTTGCAGAAATTACAAACAAAAATTTTTTTTTCAAGTGGCGTTTATGGGATTTTTCATGTTTTCCATACCCAATTTTAAGAAAAAACAGTCCTTTCCTAGGCATTTTGAAAAAAAATTAACACCAGAGGCCTATTGCACCAAATAATTTGCAACTTTTCACTTTGCACTCTACAAATGAATAATGTTACGCGAAGCGCATTCATAATTGGAAAGTGCAATGTGGAAACGAAAGTGCAAAGTGAACACTTCGCAGAAATTAAATCTTGGGAGAATTGTTGTGTTACATAATTAATTTTCACTTTACAAATTCGTCAGAATGCAAAATGCAAAGTTGCAAAGTATTTTGGTGCAAGGCCCCAGGTTCCAAATTTTGGATATCCAATTATGGGCTACCTTCCCTATCCAAAATTAGGCAATTTTTATGTTTTAGGTTCTGTGGTTTAATTAGAATAGATCCATGGCATAAATGTTTGAATCAAATGGTTGAGCTCATTGTAGTGGAATTCAACTTATGATATAACAAATTTCAATATTTCACATCCACTACTTACCTATTTTTCATAGTTTACAGTTGGAGCAATAAAACACTAGGTACCACATGCAAACGTTGAATATTAAATTGTTATCTAGTGATAACAGATTGAAATACATAGTTTACGGGGGATGAATTTAGATGAAAAACAAATAGTTTTCTGCATTCAATGCCAGAAAACTCCTGGTAGAATTCGAGGTGATGCAGTATCCAAAATTGGGCAACTGTCCAAAATAAGGCGAATCTCCTCTACATACATAATAAGTATATGAAAAACATCCATGAAAATAATTTTTTTATATGCTTCAGTTCAAATGTTATAGTGATGTAGGAAATATTGATCAATTTTCTGAAATTTTTAAGCATGACTAAAAAAATGAACGAATCTATTGGTTTCATTCTAATACCTGCTCACAATGCGAATAATAAATTCATGATTGGAATATGCGGATATTTGATAGTGAAAGTAAGTAACAAAATTTTATTATTTCTGGAAACTGACTAAATAATTTTTAGTTCCGCAGTTATTCTTTCATTATACAGTTAGTAATGTGGATATCTGTTCAATGGATGGCATGTTATTATGGACAACAGATAACCGATAGAGTGAGTATGAATATAGAAAATTCTAAATTGTGATTAAGGAGTCATTTCGGACTGTTTCTTCATTAATTTCACGTGAATACAGGGTTATCCATTTTGCGGTTTCAAAGGTAAACGTAAATAAAACACAAAAAAAATATTTTTTATTATGATATTTCTTTTTTATTATGAAGTTTGAACGTTGACATTTGTGTGAAACACTACATCATTTAAATGACAACCACCCGAATTGTTGCAAGCATCGATTCTTTTGAGGTAATTTTCGACCACCTTTTGACACATATTGGGCGGTATCTCAGCCATAACTTGACGAATATTGGTTTTTAACTACTCAAGAGTTGAAGGTTTATCTGCGTAAACACGGTCTTTCGCGTAGCTCCACAAAAAAAAGTCAAGCAGTGTCAAATCGCATGATCTCGGTGGCCAGTTGATATCGCCGTCCACCGCCGGTTGTTCAAGCACCCATTCGACGTATCCACGATGTTGATGTGAATGGTTGGCTGGCTTCAGTTGTTGTGTGAGCTATATTTTATTTGGGTGTAGGTGTAGATCTTAATGCAAAATACGCCATAATGTGCCGTAAGACAGTCCCAATTCCTGAGAATGACGAGGAATCGACAGATTCGGGTCTTCGGCAACACTTTCACTTACAGTAGCGATATTTTCAGTGGTACGAGCAAAACGATGATGCACAGGGCTTACAATATCTGTAACCAATCCAGTCTCTTCAAATTTCTTCACAATTTTACCAATTGCTTGCGTAGTTGGACGATTATGTAAACAAAAATCTGCTCTTAAAGCACGATATGTGGCTGTGGCAGAATCGCCATTTTTGTATTAGGTTTTTACAATTTTCATGCGTTGTGCGATAGTCAAGCGATCGATTTTCATAAATGTCAGACTTTCAACTAAACAAAATAATTTTTTTTAAAAAACTTCGTTTGGCAGATATCGAATTTCAGCCGTATACTTTTGAAACCGCGAAATGGATAACCCGTTATTTCAATGTATAAATATTATCAGCATATCAGAGCTGTGCCGAGCCCTGAAGAAAAGTGCTTTCAGCACAAAGCACTAAGCACTATTGAAAAGTGCCCGGAATCTCGACCACTAAGCCTTTATTTTTTAAGGAATGCTCGCGATTACTAAGCACTCTAAAAAAGTAATGCGTTTACATGAGCACCGAGCACTAAGCACTTTTCAAAATGAACCTCTGTATTTTCCATTCAAATGTTTCTTAGATTGAAATTTTGATTTTAGTGTCCTGATGTTTTCTTTCGAGTGTTATCGTGTTTTGAACTGGCCTAAATGAAATTGACAACAGTTTTTTTTCAGAGTGTCCAATATTGTCGTTCACTGACAAACATAAAGTTACCATGACGTTATATAAAAAATTGGAAGAATAGCATGTGGTCTCGAAACAGAAAATAAAATTCGAAAAGTTAAAGAAAGACAAAGACGTCTTGGCAACAAATAAGATGAAAATTTTTCTTGTGTCAAAGCTAAAAAAATGCTACAACGCAAAAACATTTTCTGAGCTGTTTATGTCATTCATTAAGTGAACAGACTGTAACTTGAATAAAATAAATAACTTGAAAGCATGATTAAAGAAACTTGCATAGTACATCAAAAAAAGGTCGCATTACTCCATAGTATTTCCAAAAAAAAATTGCCATACAACATAACAATTTGTTCTGCGTGTCAAAATAAAATAAAATAAAAATAATCATAAAGACTTGTTCCATTGTATAACATATAGCGAGATCGTTTTTTTACAACAGAGTTATAATGAAGGAAAAACTTAACAACTTAGATATCCATAAAGGTTGAACGAAAAAATATCAATATTTTAGTTCTTTGTTTATTCCGAGGTTTATTCCAATCAGGCTTAAGTCCGTCACTTTCATGTTCCGACAAGTCCACAAAGATGTGTGTGAAGTTGGCCCACCACTTTTTGATTTTCAAAAAAAAATTGTTATGCTGAATTGTGCTAGGTTTGTGCTGAAATTTTTTTTTTCGAATTCCAAGTGGTTTTCGAAATATTTCGAAAACCGAAAAAATGAGCCAGCCCAGCACTTTTCGAAAAATTGGATTTAAATGATTGATAAAAATTGTGCTACACATGTACTGAGTTGTGCCGTTCGAATTTTCTCGAGAGTCCCTCTCATTTCCTGAAAAATCGAAATTTAAGAAAAAAGATAGCCCAGCACTTTAATTTTTTTTCCTCACAAAAGAATGTAAAAATTGGTGCTACATTTGTGCTGCTTTGTGCCGTAAATATTTTCACGAAAGTCCTTTCTGTTTTCCTGCAAACTACGAATATAAAAAAAAAGTTATCCCAGCACTTTTGGTTTTTTTTAGAAAAAACATGCTCAAAAAATTGTGCTACTCTCAGGCAAAGTTGTGCTGTTGTTATTTTCACAAATATCCTGCTAATTCGCCCAAAAAATAAAGAAATTAAAAAAAAGTTAGCCCAGCACTTTCATTTTTTTTCGACGAAAATTGTTTCATATGATTTTACTCTATTTGTGCCAACTTGTGCTGATCAAATTTTCAGAAAAATCATGAGTTTTCTTCTTATATGGAGGAAAATAAGAAAAATCAGTAGGGTGGAGGAAGAACCAGTATACCTGACAACAGTGAGTGTGAAGTTGGCTCAGCACTTTTTGATTTTCGAAAAAAAATTTGTTGTGCTGAATTGTGCTAGATTTGTGCTGCTTTGTGCCGCTGAAATTTTTTTTTCATTTCATTCGGTATTTGAGATATTCAACGAAATGTTTTGTACGAACCTACCCTGCATTTTCCCGATATAAGAAGAAAACTCATGATTTTTCTGAAACTTTGATCAGCACAAGTTGGCACAAATAGAGTACAATCATATGAAACAATTTTCGTCGAAAAAAAACCAAAAGTGCTGGGATAACTTTTTTTTATTTTCGTAGTTTGCAGGAAAACAGAAAGGATTTTCGTGAAAATATTTACGGCACAAAGCAGCACAAATGTAGCACAAATTTTTACATTCTTTTGTGAGAAGAAAAACGAAAGTGCTGGGCTATCTTTTTTCTTAAATTTCGATTTTTCAGGAAATGAGAGGGACTTTCGAGAAAATTCGAACGGCACAACTCAGTACATGTGTAGCACAATTTTTATCAATCATTTAAATCCAATTTTTCGAAAAGTGCTGGGCTGGCTCATTTTTTCGGTTTTCGAAATATTTCGAAAACCACTTGGAATTAGAAAAAAAAAATTTCAGCACAAAACAGCACAAACCTAGCACAATTCAGCACAACAATTTTTTTTTCGAAAATCAAAAAGTGCCTGGCCAACTTCACACACATTCCACAAAGGGCTTAGTGCTTGGTAATTTCTGAAAGTGCTCGGGAGCACGGCGATGCTTAGGAGCACTTTTTCGAATTACTAAGCACTAAGCCCTTTCAAAAAATTCGCGAAGCACCAAGCACTAAGCACTGGTTGACTCTAGTGCTCGCGAGCACTGTGCTTACGAGCACAAAAGTGCTTCGAGTGCTTTCACTAGCACTAAGCACAATACTTCGGCACAGCTCTGCAGCATATTGTTGAAAAAATTGATTGCTTTTGTAGTTTTTCAGTGTAATTTGCAAACAAAAAAGTGTTCTTACAGAAGCTGCAACTTCAACATGAGCTGTATAACATTCACTGGTATAATATGAGTCCATCTTTGAGGACATCATTTAAAATGTTTCAATCACAAATTAGTTTACCCCTCCACCTGAAAGTTCAACCAATTTATATCTTGAATATGTGCCAATTTGCAGAGGTGAATGAAAGTTTTAAACTTGAACTCGTAGATAAATAATTTATTTTTCAGCTGATCAAGGGAACTTATACCTTTTTTATGTTTCTCTTGCAAATATGAACGGTTGATGAAGATGTAGGTACGCCAGGATGAATGCCTGACTTGATGTTAATTCTATGGTTGGCGCGAAAATGACATACTACAAATATGCGAATGTTACTACATCACAAGAAATAAAAACATAACTAATTTCAAGATCGCTTATTTTTCAGTTTCGTGAATGTCTGTATTCATAAATTTATCATTGGTTCCTGTTTTGTCATGTTATTCTTCCTGCCTTTCATTATTATTCATCTCTACTTCAGCTGATTTATTTCAGCAATAATAATTAATCACCATCGTTGAAATACTCTAACAGATTTAAAAAACTGCTAATTTTCAATAATAATATTGAAACTACATTTTCCTCTGTTCATTATGATCAGATATTGAAAACAAATAAAAATGTTCAAAATAAAATATCATTATCAATAAATTTTGAGGAAGAAATAAGTAACGAAATTTCATTCGGAAAATGGATTTTGTTTCTTCAGCTGTCAATAAAAATGATCTAGATTGGAAAATGATGAATAATAGAGAAGGGGATCTCAAAAGTAAAGAAACGAAACTTATTAATGAAAACGCTATAATCCAACATCTTATTTTGTTCTGATTAAGGTGGGTGCTTTGTGTGAGTAAAAACGAAAAACTTTCTGAACGTTCTCATTTTTTTTTAAGCTCAGTGCTAGAGGAAATTTAATCGAAACAACACTGGACCAAACGACCAATGTGAATACGATTATTATAAAATAATTTATACAGTGTGTTTGGTCATGACTTAGCGATAATTTAAGGTTAACAAATATACCTAATATTATCGACAAAAACACCCAAACTTGGAAGTTTACCCCCTTAGTTTAGGAGTAGCTCACATTTTAAATTTACTTTTTTATTTTCGTTGACCCTTCCAAATAATATCGATTTCTTCGGACATAAAGGTCCTAAAGATGTGAAAAAAAATTGACTTTACCACCTTTCATTGAAGTATAACAATATAAAAACATTCAACTTGAAAATGCCATGAAAAAATCTCTAAAAATGTTCATAGTGAAAATATGTACTGATTTTCTCAGTAAATCCGCAATAGTACAAGAACTAGCACATTGAAGTATAAATTGTTTTCAATGATTTAACACGCAAGGATATTAGCTACAAAACAACACTCGCATCATATCTGTAAGTAACATAATTTGAGAGTTATTGCTGCTCGAACATGATCACTGCGCGAGCAAAAGACACAAGACAGGTCGTCAAGAAGGCCACTGCCTGTCCCTAGAGCAGAGGCGGTCATTTTGAGCAATTTTTATGATTAATTTGGTTGTTTTATCATTGAAAATTATGGAAAGTACAGTACTGAGTTTTTTTTTATTTGATCAATTTTCATAAGGGTCATGTTCGAACAGAAAGAACTCTCAAACTATGTAACTTACAGAAATGATGTGAGTGTTGTTTTGTAGCTTGTGTCCTTGCATGTTTAATAATTGAAAAAAATTATACTTCAATGTGCTAGTTCTTGTACTATAACGGATTCACTGAGAAAATCAGTACATATTTTCACTATGAACTTTTTTTAAAAAATTTTTAT
This sequence comes from Propylea japonica, assembly GCA_013421045.1. NCBI lineage: Eukaryota > Metazoa > Arthropoda > Insecta > Coleoptera > Coccinellidae > Propylea > Propylea japonica. The sequence goes on from CM024242.1 coordinate 28,079,620, forward strand.
GGCGTTTTCGAGTTGAATGTTTTTATATTGTTATACTTCAATGAAAGGTGGTAGTATCATCTTTCAAAAAACATTTTTTCATATCTGTAGGACGTTTATGTCCAAAGAAATTGATATTATTTGGAAGCGTCAACGAATATAAAAAAGGAAATTCAAATTGGGGGCTACTCCAAAACCAAAGGGGTAAACTTCCAAGTTTGGGTGTTTTTGATGTCGATAATATTAGGTATATTTGATGACCTTAAATTATCGCTAAGTCATGACCAAACACACTGTTTATTCGACAAAGGGTCATTGTTTACAATACAGAACTGCAGAATGAGTTTGAAAAGAACAGAAATTCACAAGTCTTGCGGAATATTCTTTGAAACAAAATCACTTTTTCAATGAGGAAATATCAGTTAATTACACACGGTGATTCGTTGTTACCAATACTTATATTCATTCCAGTGAAATGAATATTGTAGGAATTGAGATGAATTTTTAATTTAGATGTAATGAGTTTTCATTCGTCCATGTAAACAATAAATTATCAATAATAAGTTGCAATCCATGTTGGATAATACTTTTTGAAATGTAACGGACCTCCAGATCCACTACGTCCTGTTTGTCTTAAGCATCTTGAAAACAATTTGGATATCAACTCACTCTGCACTATTCACATTGAAGAAGAAAAAGTTCAAACATCTAAATTAATTTCAGTCCAACCCTGGTTCTAAGTGAAGAAGTACATTTTTTTGAATTGATCAGTGTGGTCCATCGAGCACTTTGACTGCGCCGATTCGCCATGAAATTGTGTCCCTTTGTCGGAACCTAAAACAACATTTCTGGAAGAAGCTCAGAAAGATAAAGCTTCCCGAAATGGATCATTGTATGCTCTGGAGGAGACGGATAATATCACTTTCCGTCGACACTGAAAAGTTAGAACGGTCAAATTATATCAGTCCGCGGAGCGTAAACTCTCGATGACAAAATGTCAGTTCTCCTGCAACAAATATCATATTTTTCGGCTGAAGGATCGACCTATGTGATCTCAAGTTTTATCCATTATTTGAGTTACAAATAAATTGAGAGATATCGTGATTCAAATATATCATTTTTGACAAATTGTCGTCTTTCTTTTCCTTCAATATAAATGGGTTGTTTCTCCTTGCTACGTGAAAAGATGGCCCCTTTCGTGCTATGATGTCGGTAGATTTTAAAGGGATGATTTCAACGCATTTTTGAGAGCTTGTGTTACAAACCACTGACTGCTATTTAGTTTTGTCCAAATGTCTGTAATTCTCGAATTTGAACCGAAAATGATACCAAACGATAGAGTTCGAGTCTAATGATGAATCGGTAGTCAAAATCAATTTTGTCCGTGAAGCCATCTGACCGGAAGCACGATAAGGGATTGTCCTAAAGAATTGATACTTTCGGGGTGAGTTTGGTTCCCAAATGCCGCGGTTAAGTTCGTTAACTATCGAAATGGTAGTTTTAGTTTTAGTTTAAAGAGGGGTTACAGTTCACTGTGACCTTAAGGTCTATTGTGCCCCCCTACAGAGCTGTTCTGGCCAAAACCTTCACAGCTCGCCTTCCAGCTCCAGAGATCTAATGAAATCTAATAACTGTAAAGGCTTCAACGAGGCTAGTTCCTCACTCTTACAAGTTTCTCGTCCAAGGCATTCCTTACTCAGGTTTGCAATGCCAAGGCATTCCGTGACTAGGTGAATGGGGGTTTCTTCCTATTCCCCACAGAACCTACACTCGTCAGTATCCGACAATCCCATCCTCAACAGGTGCTTCTTGAGGCGACAATGTCCTGTACGAAAGCCAGTGAGGAGGTGTAATTGCTACTTACCAAGATCCAGATATCTTTTGGATCCCGCTGTCTCGAAGTTTGGAAATAACTCAGTGGAATGATCCATTCCAGGGAGATTCCGCCAGAGTTTTTCCCTCTCGGCTTTTTCCAGAAACTCCTTCTTATAGGTACATTTAGATATACCACAGAAGGGTCCTGGGCCAATGAGTGACATTTGTGCGCCCTCTTTGGCAAGTATATTGGCCTCTTCGTTTCCTTTGATCGAAATGGTATTGGATGTATCAAGAAATAAGGCTCATTCAAAATTTTGTGGCCACAGTGTCAACAAAACCATAGAAAATTCCATCGGAATATTGGAAAGAAGAATCTGTATGTATATTGACTAGGTACATGACTATCAGATATACGAAAGACTCAAGAATGGTTTGTTCTACGACTCAAATTTGCCCCTCTGTGTCTTGATGGCATTTTTATTCTACTAATGAATCAATACTGAACGTTATCTATGATTGCTTATATACTGTACATTTTCAAATTCGATAATAGTTATTTAAACCGTGAAAATTATACAAGTGACATTCTTCGTTGCGTAGTCAATGTTGTGGTTTCTGTGAATGACATTTTCCTACCTTTTAAACTTTCCCTAGACCTCCCAAGACCTAGAAGATGAATCCGTTTGCGAATTGGCATTATTCACTACGCTGCAACGCATACAAGGTGTTCCAACGCGGTGAAGAATTCTACCCAGACATACTACAGCTTTATACAGGAAGTTGTTCAGCCGTTGTGACTATTGTATTGATTTTTATATAATAGAAGATTTCAAAGCATAATTGAAGAGGTACCCGAAAGAATTTCAATATCTTTTAGACAGTATGAACGTATTCCTACATTTTACTCAGTGATCTTCGTGTTGAATGTCATTCGCCAATATAACCCATAGAGAGAATCGATCTGGAAAGCAATGGTGTTCTTAATGGTAGAACCACTACGGATTCAGCGATTTTAATTTATTTTTCGATAATGTACGCCCTCTTAACAAGGTTAATTAAAAAGGGGGGGAAAGTGATAAATGACATCAAATCACGACATGAATCGCCGTTTTGAGCTCGAGGATATCTGGCAATGCAGGACAACACATGTTTTTTATATGATGATACTTCATGCGTACAATTAGGGGAAACTCAGCGCGTTTTAGAATGAAACCTGCTGTATATGAAAAGAAAACGAACTTCAAGTGCGCTGGTTTTGACACATTAATTGCTTCCGTCGATTGAAATTTCAGGGTGATTGAATTTCTTCAATAACACAAAACTTCACTTATGAACCTCAAAATTTAGATAGAAAAAAACAATTGTCGGATATCATAATTGGATTTACTTCTTTTGAGCTCTCGTTCTACAACGATTATCGTTTTACCGAAGTGTCTGTTATTTCCGAATTTTGAGCCGAAAATGGTCTCAAACGATAGGGTTTGACTCCCTGATCATGAATTCGTGGTCAAAGTCAATTCTGTCCGTATGGCCGTATGTCCGTGAGCACGATAACTTTGGAAAAAGATTTGAGATTTTTAGGGTGAGTTCGGTCCCGAAATGCCGCGGTTGAGTTCGTTAACCAGCCAAATTGTAGAGGGTGATCCATAATATTTATATTCGAGAGGCTTACGTGCTTTGCAGCTGACTCAATCCAGTTTTTCGATTGCAATAATTTAGTATTGTCCCTCTTATTGTTGAAAGTGACTTATTTCAAGCAGTATGGTAGGGAACCTGCAGAATTCACATAGAATTATCTAATATGTTAAGCTGCTCATAATACTCGAATCAAGTACTTTCGGTTGCCTACTATACTGCTTGAATCAAGCCACTCTCACCGAAGAGAGAACGACAACACTTTATTATTACAACCGGACAATTGGATTGAGTCAGTTACAAAGCACATAAATCGTTCAGATATAAACCTGTTCAACTGTACGGCAAAATTCTCTGTTTTATGGATTCTATATCGTATGTTTCCGATTTGAATTTCCAATCCTTTATGTCCAAATTACTATAATCGCTTTATACAGTGTGTTTGGTCATGACTTAGCGATAATTTAAGGGCATCAAATATACCTAAGTTTATCGACAAAAACACCCAAATTTGGAAGTTTACCCCCTTAGTTTTGGAGTAGCATCCATTCTAAATTAACTTTTTTATTTTCGTTGAACTTTCCAAATAATATCGATTGCTTTGGACACAAAGGTCCTACAGATGTAAAAAAAAAATTTGTTTTTTGAAAGATGATACTACCACCTTTCATTGAAGTATAATAATATAAAAACATTCAACTTGAAAACGCCATAAAAGATTCTTTGAAAAAGTTCATAGTGAAAATATGTACTGATTTTCTCAGTAAATCCGCAATAGAACAAGAACTAGCACATTGACGTATAATTTTTTCAATGATTTAACACGCAGACACAAGCTTCAAAACAACAGTCACATCATTTCTGTAAGTTACATAGTTCGAGAGTTATTGCTGTTCGACCATGGACTCTTATTAAAATTGATAAAATAAAAAAAACTCAGTACTGTTTCCATAATTTTCAATGATCAAACAAACAAATTAATCATAGAAATTGCTTCAAATGGCCTCTGCTCTGTAGACCGGCAGTGACGTTCATGACGACCTGTCTTGTGTCTTTTGCTCGTGTACTGACCATGTCCGAGCAGCAATAACTCTCAAATTATGTAAGATATAATTAAAGTGTTGTTTTGTAGCTAATATCCTTGTGTGTTAAATCATTGAAAAAAATTATACTTCAATGTGCTAGTTCTTGTACTATTGCGGATTTACTACGAAAATCAGTACATACTTTTACTATGAACTTTTTTAAATAATTTTTTTCACATCTGTAGGACCTTTATGTCCAAAGAAATCAGTATTATTTGGAAGGGTCAACGAAAATAAAAAAGTAATTTTAAAATGGGCGCTACTCCAAAACTAAGGGGGTAAACTTCCCAATGTGGGTGTTTTTATCGATAAAATTAGGTATATTTGATGCCCTTAAATTATCGCTAAGTCATGACCAAACACACTGTATAGCTCAATATAGGATATGGATATAATTTATCAACAGACAGTTACAAATTTTGCCACGAACACAACTGCTTCTCCAAATTTGGACAAGCTCAATAGCAAAGAAGCCTAAAAGTAATCGGAGTAATCATAATCATAATGAGTTGGAGATGTTTCGAAGAATTAACTTACATGGGAGAGCTTGCCTTATAAGAAAACTCCTGGAAGTAGTTCTTTTTGGCTGTGTAAAATTATAAATTGATTTAATATCAGCAGTCGGTATAGAAGAGACGCCTGATTTTACTTCCCCCCTAATTCAAATTCTTGGCAATAAAAACTTTCGACCGAGTGACTCGTTCTATAACATCGTAACCAACGGCGGTAGGACGAAACTGTTTCTATCATAATCCTGAACCCAATAACAAAAGCAGTATCAGTGGAGCACTGAACGCATAAAACAGTGGCGCTTTTCGAAAGGAAGCACTGAACGATGCTGTTTCATTGTTGTAACAAAATGATTTTAATGCAACGCGTCAATCATTTTCCAATGTTTGTTTCATGGGGATTGGTTGCGGTTGAGAGGAATAAAGAGTTTTTTTTATTTCACAGCATTTCATTCAGCGTCATTTTTTCAGCGATTTTGTGAACTTCACGGTTCCAGATCTAAATCAGCCCTGATTATTTTCTGCAGGAGCTCAATAAGAGCAGAACTACCGATTTTAATAACATGAGGTGAATATTTTTTTTTGCATCTTTTTTCATTTTCATTCAATAAAAATATCCTATGCTATGGATAACATAAATAACCAGTGGTTATATGACACAACTATAGTAGTTTTAAACGAATCACTGACTCTAGAAGACTGACTAAGCTTCATTTGGTTATCAAAAATCTGTAATAATTTACTGTGTCGTTTCGCCACTTCTCCGTATCAATACAGATTGTTGTTCTGGTAGTCCGTGGCTAGAAAATTTCATTCTTAGTCCAGTTTCGAACACGGAAACATATCGATTAAGTTCTCTCATCGAGCCACAGCTTATTTTTGGTGCGTTCTCTTTATACGGGGTGTTTCATCATAAACTGGACAAACATATTTTTTTGTATCCGGAGAATCATTTTTGCCTTATTTAATATATCTCGTTTTCGAAGCATAAGCGAAATGTGTCGAACGTCATTTTTGAGCAAGATTCTTATGAGTGTGGTCAGTTATGTATAACACTTAAAGTGACGGTTTTTGGTCGAATCTCAGTATTTGGTGGTCCTTTATTCAGAAAAGTTGACGAACTCCGAAAAAAATTTTTTAATGGTGAAAGACATGCAATGTTCCAAAATTTTTTTTGCGGTTGTCAAATTGACTTTCATTTTCTGAATAAACACAATTCTCTTAGAATTTCTGTGAAAAATTCTTTTCAGAAATTGAACACAATTTTTTTACATGTCTACAGCGATGAAAAAAATTCACTCGAAATGAATGAAATTTTGAACAATTGTACTTCTTGAATTATCAATCACGAATATGAAAACAGAATTATAAAATATCGAACGGTTTCGTTACGTCAGTCATTCAAACGTTTTTTCAGACCTCTGAAATAATGAGAAAAAAATTGTTTTGAGTTCTAGAGTCAAAATAATTAAATTATTGGCATGTCCATACATTCTAGATGAATTTATAGAAAAAAATCATTAAAACTCAGTTGGTACTCAAACCAACGTGGGTATTAAATAGGAAAATAGCACTGTTCTGAGGATAATAATATTCGTTGCCAGACAACGGTAGTTCGCAGTTCATAGAGTTTGACTACTGGCTGAATTATATTCACTGAAATTCAAATACCAGTCAAACTCTATGAACTATGAACTACGGTTGCCTGGGAACGAAGAAGTATTATTATTCTTAGAACAGTGCCATTTCCTTATTTAATACATACGTCGGTTCGAGTCCCAACTTTGTTTCACTGAATTTTTTTTTATAAATTCATCTAGAATAACTAACATAACTGACCACACTTATAAAAATCTTGCTCAAAAATGACTTTGACACCCTGTATCTCGCTTATGCTTCGAAAACTGGAAATACTGTATAAGGCAAAAATTATTCTCCTGGTGTCCTCCACACGAAAATATATGTTTGTCCAGTTTATGATGAAACACCCTGTATAAGTAGTAAAGGTATTTCTAATTGCAATAACTTCCATTTTTCTCAAAAAAATGAAAAATCTATAAGAACATATCCGAATCCATAATTTTATAACTGGAAAGTTTTTGCTATTGCTGAAAATATGGAATATTCAAGAAACCCCTGGGCAGATGCTTTCGAGCGCTCCTTCATTGGTGAACAATAAGGCTATTACCCCAAAATTTTGTATAAAGGACTTAATGTTGATACTGCATATACAATAAATGGAAAATCCCAGCACGATCGGAATAATATCCCGGAAATTATTCAAAGAATGAAGAATCTGAAAACTTGTCGATTAGAAATGGTTCTGATGATGCAATCCTTCCTTTTGGATAAACATATAGGATGAACATACAAAAAATGAATTTTACCTAAATAGAAAGTCCTGTTATGGAAATATTCAATATTCCAATTGAATGTGTTATGGTTCTGTTCACACTATGGCCACAAAATCTTTCGTGAAGTTTATTTTGGTCATCTTGTATGTAACAGCAAAATTTCATTTCCATTAGTTCTATTTTGTCTCTAGGACAAATCCTTCGAAAGTTATCGTGCTCACGGCCGGACGGATGGCATTACAGACAGAATTATTTTTGACCACAGATTAGACATCAGGGAGTCAAACATTATCGTTCGAGACCCTTTTCGGCTTAAAATTCGATAATTACAGACATTTGGGCGAAATGATATAGCTCTCCTTTAATTAATTGAATTGAATCAAATTAAATATTCAAGGAAAAATTATGCTGTCACTGTTTTTCAAATTAAAAAACGCCGCAACAGATCTGAAGAGTTTTGAATTAATTTTCCTATCGAATACTCCGCCAATGTTTTTGGAGAAGGGAGACGAATGAGAGACAAGAATAACTGTGTAACATCTGTGCAGATTTCCAATAATGTGCACCAGTCAGGAGGAATCATATTAAAATACCTAAAGTGTACCCGAAGGTATATTTGGCCACCAGATCGTTGCTTTATGTTCCGCAGATCTGAAATCAATACATTCTAAAATAGAAAGTATTTCAGAGAATTTTAGAGCCGTCTCTGGTTATTTCACATCCAACTAATAGTTATTATTAAGTGCGTACAATGAGTGTTTTTTCACTCGAATGGGCCATGAAAACACGAAATACAAACAACATTTTTTGTACAACTGTGAATGTGAGTTTACATCGTCTGAAATACGTATAATTATTGAAGATAATGCTTCCAGTACAATATTTAAATGGATCCAGTGATCTTTCAATGTCGTACCTATTATAGAAACAGTTTGTTGAAACTGTTTGAATCTTTGACAGTATTTGCTCGTAGTTGCTTCAATTTGGAATTTTTTTAAAGAAGATGGATGTTGAACATGATAGTGGTGGTGATACCCCCGTAGATATGTCTGAAGAAGCAAATACAATTGTATCTAATATGTTACCAGCCAAATCAAAACTAATATATGAGAAAACATATAACCAATTTCGAGAATGGTGCAACAAGAACAACGTAAAAAAGCTTTCAAAAAATGTGCTCACATGCTATTTCGAGGAAAAATCAAAAATTTTGAAACCTTCCACGTTATGGAGCTCAATTTTAAAAAACCATCGAATGTCAAAGAAAATATTGATATAAGGAATTTTTCAAAATTGGTCCCGCTTATTAAGAACAAAAGCGTCGGATACCGAGGAAAGAAATCTAAAGTGTTATCGATGGATGATATCAATAAATTTTTTAGAGATGCTGATGACGAAACTAATTTACTTTATAAGGTACAGATACAATTATAATTTTGTGAAATTAGTTGTAATTAAAATATTCATTATTTGTAGGTGGTCCTAATTTTGGGTATCAGCGGTGAAAAAAAGACTTTTTTTCTGTGACGGGAAAAAAATGTGACATTTTATATCTCTTGACAGGTCACAAAATATGACTTTTTACGAGATTGCTTTTTTCCCTGTCAAAAAAATGATTCTCTATGTAGCCGGGAAAAAAGTACTCACTTTTTTCCCGGGGAAAAAAGTAATTTCGTGAGAAGTTATATTTCTTTCACTATTAAATCGTTGTTTTTCTTGTCACAGAAAAAAATAGTGTATTATACACGGGAAAAATAGTAGATTTTAGCTCTCGGTTCTTTGTCTCCCTCCGCTTCGCGTCGGGAAACAATATAACCTCGAGCTAAAATCTAATACTTTTTTCCCTTGTATAATAAATAACTATTTTTAACGGTGAAAAAAAGTAGTATTTTACGTATCCATAGTGATGAAGAAAAGTCAAGTTTTTTTGATAGTTGTACAAAAAAGTTTTCTTCCTATAATCTCATGTATATGATATATTTTATTTTATGATGATCCGCCCTCCATTTTCAGCTTGAGAAATTCATGAATTACGAAAAGTCAATTCGAATAAAATACCAGGATATATGTATACAAAGTAGAAAGGCTCCTAATGGACGAATCTATTCAGAAGCTCCATCACCTACATATAATTTTTCACCTCGACAAAGAACGATAAAGATCATCCCATCACAAAATGTTTTTCAATTCTATCGTTCATCTAAATTGACAGAATGTGCGGCATATCGAATCGGTTTACTTTCTATATTGGAATTATGAAAAGAAACACGCTATTGACTGGCCAAGGAAATAATGACCGGGAAAAATACGTCGTTCGCTAAATGTTACATAATTTCAAAACTGGACTGTATGACTTAGGTAAAGCTGAATACAAAAAGTATTCAGAAGCAGTTCGAGTAATAATACTGGAACATAAGAACAAAGGAATTTGTGTTATGTATTTCCTTGCAAAATGAGCATGTACCGGGTTTTCCACTATAATTGGACCGCCCCTTTAACTTTGTTACTGAAGGAGATACAAAAAAATGTTTCGTATAAAAGTTTCACGAAATCAACTGAGATTTTTTGATATGACTCCACAAACTGAAATATTTACAAGGTTGCCAACATACTAATGGCAACTTCATTTTTTCACATGGAACACTCTGTATATTTTTCAATATTTGGTTAGCTCTTTTTCCCATGATTTCGAAAATTTAACATATGTTGGTCTATCTTCCTTATTCTGACCATCACAGAGTATCAAATTTCAATACCCATCTGGCATAGCGTTTTAGAAGTTCGTGAATATTTAAGTGGCCAATTTGATCTTTGGATTGGTAATAGCGCACCCATTTTATGGCCACCTAATAGTCCCGATTTAACACCGTTGGACGCGGTATTATAGCCGCTCCTGAAGGAAAAAAATTACTTCAACAATAATGACAATCAATGAAAGCGGAGAATAATATTAATGATATAAAATCAACCAATATCAAACCCATAATTCGGAACTAATTCCGTCAACGCACTAAGAATAATGATAATATTGTAATGATTAGAAACAAATTTCGAAGCTTTTATTTCTGACTTGAATCAGAGCCATAATAATGCTATCAAAAATAGTCTCAACAAATTGAGACAACTATATGAACTAATGTGTATTGAATGAAGGTGGTCATTTTGAGCAATTTCTTTAGTTGATGTTATTTTTACCATTCTAACATAGTTAATCATAGTTTATCTAAAATAATACTTTCAAGTAGATTGTTTGGATATAAAGAATTTCGTAGCTATAGCACATATTTTCATATTGGATGTCATCATTTCAAAACTCTGAAAATTGAAGAGGCGCATCCACATACGCATTTATATTCGAGATCAGGAGGAAATAGCCTATCAAAAAAAGAAGAATATACAGGACAGGGTGTCCCATTGGAAAAAATATAGTTGCATTCAATGTATATCTTCCCATTGACGTTATTAATGATTACAGATCTTGGCAGGTGGTTCTTGAAATTTAAAACTCTGTGGTTCTCAGAATGAAAGAGATAGACCAACATATGTTACATATTCGAAGTCAGGGAAAAAAGAGCTAGCCAAACATAGAAAAATAGACAGAGTGTTCCATTCGAAAAAATGAAGTTGCCATCAATATGTTGGCCACCCTGTATATATTTCAGTTTCTGCACTCATATCACAAAACCTCAGTTGATTACGTGAAACTTTTATACGAAACATTTTTTGTATCTCCTTCAGTAACAAAGTTAAAGGGTGGGTCAAATTATAGAGTAAAACCCGGTACATATTCCGATCAAAAAATTATATCTATCCAATTCATAATAAAATTTTGTGAGAGACTCACTGTGAGCATGTTGCATGTGACCGCATAATTTCATTTCGATTGTTTCCGTTTTGTTTGAGATATTGAGGACCATATTTTATAGAATGCTCTCTATGAAATAAACAAGCCTAACCAAGGCATTTGATAACCGAACTCACTCTGAAAATTTCAAGTCTCTAGGACAATTCCTTCGAACGTTATCGGGCTATCGGCCGGACGGCCCATGAACAGAATTGATTTTGACCACAAATTCGTCATCAGTGAGTCGAACCCTATCGTTTAAGACCGACCATTCTCGGTTCAAAATTCGAAAATTACAGACTTTTGTTCAAAACGATATAGCACTAGTTTAAGTAGAACGAGCGCTCAAAAAGAATATAGTATAGTATGCAACGAGTGTATAATGATAGCAATTTATTCACGAACTGAAGGGTAAAACTGGTACGAGTAGGCGAGTGGCCTAAATCACCGAATGAATAACAGTCACTATACTCGAGTAGCATACAATACTATTCACGACAGAAGTCGTCAAGAAATACATATGATCGATAGAATATATTCCTTGAAGATTTGAATATTTGTCGACCGTGATAAAACTCTTCTATTACTCGTCTGTGGAAGTCGAAAAAGTCAAGCTGTAACATGAGGAATTTTTTGGAAACCTTTTTTTTTGTAATGAAAATTGACTTAATTGATGTATTAGGAAGAGTACTTCAGAATACTGAAGAAATCAATTCAACGAATTATTATCGCTATTGGAGCTAAATCTATGAAGCATCTGACAGCAGTGAATAATAACTCATTATTTACTAGCGATTAATGGGTATCATTATGACTGAGGAAACAGACTTATAATGAGTGTATGGTACAATAGTCGTGAAAATAGTATATTATAAGGATTAAAAGTGCATATTTTTTTTACGAGCAATATTTGCAGTTGCGAGGCGCAGCCGAGCGAATGCAGAATTACGAGTTAAAATAGGCACTTTTAATCCTAATAATATATACTATTTTTTCTCCAACCAAGTCAAAATTACAATAAAATTGGTTTTAGTGAAAAATCATTTATAATTTGGTTATGAATTTGAACACAAAATAATGACAGTGATTGTCAAGTAGACTTCAAATGCATTTACTTTTAATCCAAGGATTAAAAGTAGCGTTTTTAATCCTAGGATTAAAAGTGTTGCTAAGCAACGAGCAAATTTTTGTACGGTTAGAGAATTTATGACTTTTGCACCTGAAAATAGTACAGAAAAGTCAACATTTTTTGATGGTTGGAGAAAAATAAGTTTTTTCACCTGTCCAAGGAAGTGAAATCAGCCTGAACTTCTTCTTATCACCTACCAAGCTGCTATCTACTTCAATAGAAGTCTTCAATATTCCGAGGAAGTGTCGCCGACAAACATTTCTTGCATATATTGGAACCTTCTATTCCAATTACTCTACGAGAGATATTCGATCTCCAGAAACATCAAAGGAAAGTCTGTCTGATTCGAAGCCACTTTGCTATTTCAAGTTTGCATTTGTGATTCAAATATCGAGTCATTTGAATTAAATATTGGGGTTCTGTGATTCATGGCGTGGCATCGGTTTATAAGTAGTGTAACTGACGGAGTTACCAAATATTCATAAGGGTTTTTCAGCAAACTGGAATATGGAAATAAAGCAACGAAAGTTTTATTTGTGTTTTTGTCATTTAGTCCTGAATGAGAGTCGTAAACTGGAAAAGGTTGAATCTATTTCATTGCTGACGGGGTATCTGCAATATTCTACGGAAATTCATGGGACTTGAAATAGAAACCAAATACACAGGGTGTCCAGTCGATTGACGTCAATAATTTTTTTTAGATTCCTCTGACCTATGGCTATCCAAAAACACCCCATTAACATAACGCGATTTATTGTTGTTCTCGAGTTATGATTTTTTGAGTGGCTTTTTAATGTGTGAAATTTTTGACCCAATGTTGTTTCGTTGTTGGTTCCCTTCTCGTACATTTGCTCTTCGTAAAATCTCCAAATAAAAAAATCAATTCCAGAAAGATAAATTCTGACTTCACGTAATGATAAAATAGATACATTGAAAATTTTAAAAAACTAGCACTTTGACAATCCCACTGCTTTCCTAACCTGGCTTTCCTTAAAATAGAGAAACGATAGCTGCCATGAAATTTGCCCATACATTATACGTGAATAGAAATCAATATTAAATGCAGCGACATTATCAAATTAATATCTGGGAGAATTAGGAACGATGTGAACTAATATACGTCTGGCAGGCAAGTTGAACAGTTTCTTGAAGAAGTAAACGTTCGTTCCAAGAGCCATTAAGCGAATCTTAATTAAATATTTTCGAGAGGCAGATATCTCCAAGTGTCACATAACTATGTGAGAGCAGCGGCATCAAGCTCGCTTGTAATTTCGGCAAACGAATTGCTGCCAGGTGGGTAACTACGTGTGACATTATAAAGGAAATTCAGGTGTTCATATATCTACAATTACCCTTCTACAATAACCCTGCGAGACTCCGGTATCTTTCAATTTGGACGTTGGCTTGTTTATGAAACGGATTCGGCTGCGGTATAACGAATGATGTCCAAAACAAACGCGTCATGGTAAGAGGTTGGCTTCTGTCGAACTTGTTAGCTGATCCTTTGAAATAAGAGGCGACAAGTAGCAATAGTTGAAGGTAGTTCTGTCGCTTTCTCTATTCTTGATCTTTTCTTCTCGATGATTATTCAGTTGTTTACGATTCAGAGTATCTGGTAGTCTTTGGTATAAATTAACTAGCGACGCGCCCCGGCTTCGCACGGACATCACATTAGAAACCTCAAAAATAACAGTACTTCTCCACTCTTTAATGGATGTTATTATACATATAGATAAACCTTCCTCTTGAATCACTCTATCTATTAAAAAAATGCATCAAAATCCGTTGCGTAGTTTCAAAGATAGCATACAAAGGGACATAGGGACAGAGAAAGCGACTTTGTTTTATACTATGTAGGGATTACAGAAATATTAGGGTATTATTGTGATATTTATACATGGATTGAATATGAATATACTTAGTGCGTCTGTGGAATTCCAGTTTCTGGCTCAGTTCAATTGCAGCTTCGTTGTCCACCATCACTGTTCGAATTGACGGAAAACTTTTCCTGAATAGTCACTTTAACCATTTCATTTTCCGTGCAGCTTCACATCAGCCACTATTTCTGCCTGTATCGTGGAAATAGCAACAGATGTTTGACGTTGATCAAGCCAAGATATAGCTTTACCTGCATACATCCATAAAACACCAGTTGATCATCCAGTTTCACTATCTCGTTCGTAATCTGCATTACTGAAGGGTACAAACTAATCTTTTTTCCACTTTTTTCGAGACGACACTAACGGCAAAAGCCGTTCGAAGTAAAATAATATTTGTGCAAACGAATTGATTGGCACTTTTTTATATCAATGACATTTCCCATGTATATTGATTTCGAAACTTATAATCATAGAACCAGAATTTTAACCCTTCTATAGTGACATTAGTTCACATTTGACCCAGAGATGGCGCTCATAAACTGTAGTCGTGTCGTTTCCGATCTTTATACTATATAATCTTTGGTCCCAACAAAAACGACTAAAAATCACTAACTCAATTTAGTTATCTGCCTACTGCCTACCCCCTAAGAACGATGGCGTGATTATTTATAGCCTATGACCATTTCTAGGTTATCATCTATCACCATACCAAATTTCATCAAAATCCGTTCAGCCGTTTAGTCGTGAAAGAGTAACAGACAGACAGACAGACAGAGTTACTTTCGCATTTATAATATTAGTATGGATATATGTCAACTATAATTTACAGGGTTCGGCACTCGAAATGTAACTTATTCGATCATGAAGATCGTGAATTTGGTTACGATATTGATTTTCATTTTCTTTTGCTCAGAATATGTGAAAATAATAAAAATTTCATAATCAATTCACTCTTCAGCGTCTCAAGGACCTTGCCTTCCAAAATAGCCCAGATGAAATAATTTATTGGATTCACGTTTCGCTAATTCGGGATCCACTGTGAGGTCAAAATAAAATTCGAAATGTTGTTTTTCAAACAATTATTGTTTCATTAGTGCTTTGTGAGCTGGTGCAGAGTCTTTTTGGAACGTTTATTTTCTGCCCACGGCTTCACAGCAGCCTAAAGAACACTTTCCTGATGATATTTCGCATTAAACCTGACGCCATCTCAATGAAAACTTTAAGGGAACACCTATCAGGGTTACAGTTGTCGAAACCTTTATTTGTGGCGACTGCTGGTTTCTGTTAACCAACTGATGATTCAGATTCTTATATGGTCGGTTTGTCAAGTGAACTCTATCGTTCTGAAAGTTAACAAATTGCTCAAACGGAAACATTTTTCGTCCAAAAACCCGATGTTCAGAAAATCACCGCTTTCGACTAAACGAAGCAAATCCTTCTTGCTCTAAAAATCAACATTTTTCCGATTTAAAAAAAGTCAGAAGCTGGGTTACTCACCTTCGATAAAAGTATGCAATTGTTATTGATTAAACTTTGACACAGTGAACGGTTGAATACACTGGTTTTCTATCAGGTCGTACGAAAACAAACTTTCGAGAGAAAATGCCAGGGAACTTCAGTTCAGGGTAGATGTGAAGTCGAAATTTTTTTGAGTTAAAATAGTGTTTGTCATTCATATCTCTTTGTGTTGAGACTGAAAACCCGATCAGGACCCATTTGCTTTCCAATTGCAATACTTGATCAAAATACCGTTAGCAATCTTCAAATGAAGAATTTTCTGATATTTTTTCATCGCCAATTAAAAGGACTATTATGATTTTTAAACTTTACGAGAAATAAATGAAAACTTGATGGATATGTTCAGGTATGTGTACCTGGTTCAAAAGAAATCATATCCACTTTCTTTCCATTCCAGCGATCGTTCGCCGCTTTAAGAATATCCTACATTTCCAATCTCACAAAGATTCATCCTTGTGAAAAGGATAGCAGACTGGCCGATGCTCCTCTTAGGTCAAAGGATTTCGCATAAAATACGTATGCATAAAGAAGATCCTTCAGCCGCTTCGGCTTAATAGGATATTATAAGGTGAACGTTTAAGATTCTTTCATCTTTGATATCACGTTATTACCGACTCTACATGATATAAATGGAATTTTCATAGCCTGTTTCCCTGATATCTTCAAGTTATCAATTTTCCTTGAATACATCCATAAAGAAGGTTGGCCAGTGGACGAATATTCGAAAAAGGTCACAAGGAAATAAAGAGATATAAGAAGTAAATGGTCGCTGTTCAGAATATTGAGATTTTATATGAGAAAGTAAGGTAACAAAACTAAACAATTTCTTGCAATGCACAATTTCCTTTCTACTTTGAACAATTAATCATTTTTATAGCTGCACATAAAAAATTGTCGTGAATTAATTCCCAAGCAGATTAGAAAGTTGAAGTTGATAGCTGATACACACACAGTGCCAAAACTCTATAATACATAAAGCTGATACCTTCTCTCAGAATTCTAAAATATTTAAAAATTATTACCACTGTCCAGAAAACAAAGAGTCTTCTGAAACCTGGATCTTATTTGATGAATGAATTATTGAATGAATGAAAGTTACAGTTTACGCAAATATCGAAGAAATCATGATTTCGTGAACCTTTTAGAGCTGCCAAATTTATGTGATACGTTCCTGCAAATTCTGCTTTCTGAAACTTCATAAAAGCAACCTTTTTTTGAAATTTAAGGTAAATCGGTGATTTCCTTCAGGAGATACAGTGGTTTTTAACTTACATTAAAATTAAGGAAACACCCTGTAACTTTAAAATCCAGAACTCCTAGATACTACATATTTTGATGGTGTTTCGGAATCCTCTAGGTGTTTTCTATCTCCAATCAAAATGTTTTTCATCTTATCTTACCCTGTATATACGTAGAATTTCTCAAATCTCCAGAAATTGCTGACTATCGTGAAATGGATCAATGAAAAACAATTTTTTTCTGATCGAATCAATAATGAGCAATATCGCCGTAGTTACCATATGTCATAACACACTCATATTTCCCAAGGGAAATATGAAATGTCAAGTCATATTGTTCCAAGGGAATTATGAAACGTCAAGTCATATTTTACTAAAAAAAGTATAATATGCAACCTTTTACATCAGAAAAAAAAACATTTTCACCGCTTGAGTTTCGACGTAGTTCCACATCATTTCAATAATTTTATTTCTGACAAGACGTCAAAATTAAACCAGTCAACCATGATTCTCACAAACACGGCCCATAGCAACGTTAAAAATCCAATTAAATCCAAAATTTACAATATAATATTAATTATTCCATTTCAAGAACGATATTGTATCGATCAGAACTATTGATTACAACACGGGAAATATGAATACATATCGGCTTCGCCCTCGGGATGTAACTAGGACAACCTCGGGAAATATACTATTCATATTTCCCGTGTTGTAATAAAAGCTATAAGAATTATTTCGAGCCTAAACGGTGAAATATTTTACAATATTCTTAGTGAAGAATAAATCGATTGTGTCGAGAAACCAGTCTCTGTTTTCCCATCCGACGAATTTCATTCGAACTGAAAGACTCTCTCGATTTTATCCAGAATAGAACTGTCCACCATCATTTTCTATCACTGATCTGTTTTCTCTCGCCATATCACTGGCCCTGTATCCGAGAGCTAAGGAAGGAGATGTAGTCTTATCGGTCTGGTGCAGGCCGCCAACTTGAGCACTGAATCTTGCTCCTGTCTTATTACGGACCGGCCCTAGTTAGTCGTAATACTGTGTTAGTGCGTACTTGGCACGTTATGCCGTATGATTAGACAGATATATTCCAGGGATTTCCTCCCTGGATGTCACCGAAGTCTATGCGGGGGGTTGACGTTATGTAGAACCCCCATTTTAATGAGAACCCATCCTGACGTCTATTATAATAATTTCCTTAATACTGTACAATTTACATATGCTTCTGTTAAGTTCACTTTTGACGTTGGCACGTCGCCTTATGGCCCATACGGTTTAATTATGGGGTTAATATCTTCCTCTTATTATTGTAGTGAGCTGCCATGATGGCCCTCGTAAACCTCTCACCCTTAATGCTTCTTATGTTTCTTATGAGGGACAATCATTTCGACCTTCCTCGGCGGTTAATAGTAGGATGAAGCGTTATTTGATACTTTTTGGTTGACAGTTATGCCTTGATTAACTCTGGAAATTGCTACTCGTCATTAATCATATGGAATGTTCAGATTATGGTGTGATTTATCACTCCTGATATTGGGTCATAAAGAGTTCTGAATATTCCGAATTTCCGAGGCCTGAAAAAATCTTTGAAATTAACTGCAAATTCTGCTATAATACATTTCTCTTCGAGTGATATACAAGTTTGCAAATTTAGGTACATCTAAAACGTAAGAAATTCGATTCATCTGAAAGAGAATTTTGCTATAGAGGAAAATCGCCTAATTTTGGACAGTTGCCCAATTTTGGATACTGCATCACCTCAAATTCTACCAGGAGTTTTCTGGCATTGAATGCAGACAACTATTTGTTTTTGATCTGAATTCATCCCTCGTAAACTATGTATTTCAATCTGTTATCACTAGATGGCAATTTAAAATTTAACGTTTGCATGTGGTACCTAGTGTTTTATTGCTCCAACTGTCAACTATGAAAAAAAGGTAAGTAGTGGATGTGAAATATTAAAATTTGTTATGTCATAAGCTGAATACCTCTACAATGAGCTCAAGAATTTGATTCAAACATTTATGCTCAGGTTTTACTCTAAATCAACCACAGAACCTAAAACATGAAAATTGCCTAATTTTGGATAGGAAAGGTAGCCCATAATTGGATATCCAAAATTTGGAACCTGGGGCCTATTACACCATTATACTTTGCAACTTTTCACTTTGCACTTTGCATTCTACAAATTTGCAAAGTGAAAATTAATTATGTAACACAACATTTATCCCAAGATTTAATTTCTGCGATGTCAGGGCCGGAGCTAAAGATGAATTTAAGGATAGGGCAGAAGTAAAAAAAATTTACTCGATGTGAATTATTACTATTTTTTAAAGGGCATTGGAAATTAAAGGTAGGGCATTGCCCCATTTTGCCCCCACCCCTAGCTACGGCCCTGTGCGAAGTGTTTTTCACTTTGCACTTGCGTTTCCATATTGCACTTTCCAATTATGAGTGCATTTCGCGTAACATTATTCATTTGAAAAGTGCAAAGTGAAAAGTTGCAAAGTATTTGGTGCAATAGGCCTCTGGTGTTAATTTCTTTTTTTTTTCTTCAAAATGCCTAGGAGAGGACTGTTTTTTCAAAAATGGGATATGGAAAACATGAAAAATCCCATCAACACAACTTGAGAAAAAAAATTTTGTTTGTAATTTCTGCAAGGACAATATAGGTTCCTTATTTTGGATAGAGTATCCAATATTAGGAACCTATTTCTGAAATGACGAAAATTGGTATTTTTCAGTTAATCTGATTTTTATATCAGTTGGGGGAGAAATAAATAGTTCAGTTTGTTTGATATGTTAGGTATCATTAATGATATGCCATATTTCAAGCAGGAAAAAATAATCAAAAAATTAATATCACTAGCAAAAAAGTGCCAATCAAAAAAAATATCCAAAATTGGGCGACTTTCCTCTACAGTTGAAAAGTGAAATATTCTAACGATTTACGTGCTACGTTTCGGACATGAAGGAGGTCTTATCGTTAGAAGTGGCGCCCTAATAAACCAGTATGGTAGGCATCTTAAAGTACTGGAATCGAGTATTACGTGCAGCTTGACTCAATATGTAGGGCTGCCTGTGGTGTTACCACTCTATTCCCTCATTGGACCATCCATACCGTCAGAAACATAGTACGTAAATCTGTCGAATATACCTGTCAAACTAGACGGCAAAATACTCTCCATATTACATTGAATATCGTATGTATCCGATGTGATTTTCCGAACTTGTATCATCTTCCCATACTCACTGATTTGAAAAATAAAAGAAACTAGAAATGTCGCACGTAAGTAAACCTTACTTGCTCTCTCACATTTGTTTTTCAAGATATGGAAATTGTAAATTTTTCACGAAAATGAAAGTGAACTATTTTTTTCATCTATTTCTGTTGAAGCTATATCAAGTTCTTCAATTTCCATTGAGAAATATTATTTATTCAATCAACTTTTTTTTGAACGAAAGCAATAATAAAATATGGCTAAGTTATGCGTTAATATGTAGTTCTAGACCAATAATCGCCAAATTACTAAAGAGTTGATCACAAGATTTTCCTTTCCATCGACTGTATCATTTATTATTTGTGGACATAGAAAATTCTATCGAAATATTGAAAAGTACGAACTTCATATTTTAATAACAAAATTGGAGTAAAATTCATTTTGTGATTGAAGATAATATACAAGGTGTAACTAAATAAGTGTGAAATATTTAAGGAGGTGATTCCTCATCGAAAAAATGATAGGATCTTTCATATAAAGAAACTTCATTGGAGCATCCCTTGTTAAGATATAGCCCCTCAAAGGGAGTACAGGGTATCCCATTTTGGGCACTTTTACGGGATATCTCCGTTATTTTTAACGTTAGCGGGATGCGGTTTTCGCGACAGTGTGCTTCTTTTTTGTGAAACTAAAGATGGCGCAATCAGTTTTTGCATAGCTCTCTTAGTTTTTGCTCTACAGGGCGGAAATGAAAAGTATCACTTTTTAATCACCTCCCGTATCTCAGTTGTGCTTAAACTTGGAGAAATGGTTGAAACGCATTCCTATAGATTTTTTTCCGTAGAATCCATTGGCGTAGTCAGTTTTTCAATTAAACTTTCCGTTTTTGAGTTATTGAGCAAACATACGTTTTTTAAATTGGACACCCTGTATATTATTTTTTATTCTTATCAATCACAATCTCAGCTTTTCAAAAACATATTATTTTATGCATTTATTTTCAAAACCAAGCTCAGAATTCAAGATTTTGTAATTAAATTGTCAATAACCAAGTAGTAGGCTATGACTGTTTATTAAAAACAAAAAATAAATGTCAAGATTTCGTCAGAAATCGAAAATAATGTTAACATAATATCTAGATCACAAACAAGCATGTCATATTTCTCGTAATTTTCGTAAGCAGCAGTAATGAGAAAAACTTAAAACTGAATCATTAATATGATATCATAAATAATAAAAACTGAGAGAACTGTAAACTTTTAAACCAACCGACAAAGCTTTGACATTTTTTTTGTTTTTAATAAACAGTCATAGAGCCTACTACTTAGTTATTCACAATTGAATTACAAAATCTTGAATTCTGAGCTTGGTTTTGAAAATAAATGCATAAAATAATATGTTTTTGAAAAGCTGAGATTGTGCTTAATAAGAATAAAAAATAATATACAGGGTGTCCAATTTAAAAAACATATGTTTGCCTAATAATTCAAAAACCGAATGTTTAATTGAAAAACTTACTACGCCACTGGATTCTACGGAAAAAAATCTATAGGAATGCGTTTCAACCATTTCTCCAAGTTTAAGCACAATTGAGATACGGGAGGTGATTAAAAAGTGATACTTTTCATTTCCGCCCTGTATAGCAAAAACTAAGAGAGCTATGCAAAAACTGATTGCGCCATCTTTAGTTTCACAAAAAAGTAGCACACTGTCGCGAAAACCGCATCCCGCTAACGTTAAAAATAACGGAGATATCCCGTAAAAGTGCCCAAAATGGGATACCCTGTACATAAAATTTGTATAACAATTTTTTTCACAAGCACTAAAAAAGTTACAATATTGAAATTAACTTGACGTTTCTACTAGCAAAAAGACACTTATCCATCTATTTATTTGGTTTACCTCATGATTGTAAGGGTGGGAAACGCAACCCCTAAAGTTTATTTCCAATGTAACTTTTTGTCTTATTATTTGTTTACCATTTAGAAATTTATTTCTGATAGGCTGTTGCATTCTAAACAAAAAATGTCTCTTGAGTTTTTTGCCCAAAAAAAACAAGTTCGCAGTAAAAAATTATTTTACGAACAACTACACTATCGTCATAAATGCGAAACTAATCTATCTAGTAGGACACTTTTAGCGATATTGACAATTAAATTGGTATAACGCTGTCAGTTTTATCTCTGTAGTTGTTCGTAAAATAATTGTTTGCTGCGAACTGGTTTATTTTGGGCAAAAAAGTCAGGACACATTTTCTGTTTAGAATAAAAACGGGCTATCGGAAATAAATTTTTAAATGATAATCAAATAATAAGACAAAAAGTTACATTGGAAATAAACTTTAGGGGTTGCGTTTCCCACCCTTGCAACCATGAGGTACACCAAATAAATAACTGGATAAGTGTCTTTTTGCTAGTAGGGAACGTCAGGTTAATTTCAATATTGTAACTTTTTTGGTGCTTGTGAACAAAATTTTTATACAAATTTTATGTACTCCCTTTGAAGGGCTGTATCTTAACAAGGGATGCTCCAATGAAGTTTCTTTATATGAAAGATCCTATCTTTTTTTCGATGAGGAATCACCTCCTTAAATATTTTACACTTATTTAGTTACACCCTGTATAGCATTTTCATGCAAAATTTCACGATGATTGCATTATTTGTGCAAAACAACAAATGATACTCAATCAAATGAATCGACAACAAAATTATGTAGGTCTGATGAACAGAAGATTGACCAAAATAAATGAAATTATTTCAATGATTCGTTTTATAGGATGTGCCTTTGTGCCAGTTGTAGTTTAAAATTTTCACTAGTTTTTAGTTTCAACTAGCAATTGTTATTTCCTTCTAGTTCTAGCTATCGACCAAAATTTAAAAAATCTGAACTATCTGGATAGATTGTGTTTCATCTTTTGTTTGGTTTTCTTTCCTTTTCTTACTGAGTTGCTGATGGTGTATCTAAATAATCGATTGATTTTGAGATCCCAAAAAGATATGCATTCTTGTTGATGGTGAGTTAGTTGAAATATTAATTGGTCTCTTTCCATCATTTTCAATACCACAGTTCAACTTTCCGAACAGAAAAAATATGAATTTCCTATAACCTGAGTTTCATATTCAAATAGTAATTACTTGCGACGGATAGCGTTTGCTTGCGAAAACGTTGAATATTACAGAATAAAATGATGGGTAAAACCTTCACAACGAAATTTACTTGGTATGCAATTCATTCGGATGTAAAAATAAAACAACATCAATATTTCAAAAATTTCTCAGAAGTCACCTCGAGATAATTGCGGAATGGTTTCGGTAACGGAACCTTAGCGTCAGTTCGGAAGTCACATAATAACTCACAACATTATTTTCTCGTTTAATGCTAACACACCTTCCGCTGTAATATACTAAAATAGAATTATAACACCAATTTGGGTTGAACCCTTCAGACCGTACGGCCCCAGGCCGATAAAACGCAGATGAGCTTATGATAAATTCCATCGAATTAGTCGACATAACATTTTGATACATACAATTATTTCAATTATATAAACCGAGGGTGGTCTTGAAATCACTGATAAAAATCGTGGTCTCAAATATAGGGTCCGGCACTCGAAGTGTAACCAGATTCAGAATTTCAGAATTTAGGTGTGTGATAGTTATAAGTATTATTTACCAGCTCACAAAAGCATGTTGTAGAGAGTTTACGCAAAACCCCGATTACACTCAGTTCACTTCCACGACATGGAGCAGGGAATTGAGCAGGGAAGTGGGCAGCGCGAGAATGTAATCACTACACATCCCTGCTGCCTCACATTGCCACTCGTGTTGCTCTACGCTCCCTGAGTTGGCGGTCTTTCGTACGGAAGTCAAAGGAACAGCAGCGTGAACAGCTAGCTGTAAGTGATTAAATTTAACTAGGTTGCTGTGGAATTTCTTTGTCCCTCGTTGCCGACACTTGGTCGCGAGGGAAATGTTGCGACATAGTATTAATGCTCACTGCTTTGGATATTGCTGCAGAAGTATTTCGGGAGTTATTGCCGACAACGCGAGTGGCAGTGAGGAGCGCTGAGTGCAATTGAGGCTTATTGCCTCAATTACATCCAGCCCTTTCTACTGCCGCTCGCGTTGTCGGCAATAATTCCCGAAATACTTCTGCAACGGTATCGAAGGCAGAGAGCATTCACACTCTGCTGCAACATTTCCCTCGCGACCAAGTGTCTGGAACGACGTTTAAAAAAATCCACAGGAAGCTAGTTAAATTTAATCACTTACAGCTGTTCACGCTGCAGGTCCTTTGACTTCCGTACGAAAGGGAGCGTAGAGCAACACGAATGGCAATGGGTACGTTTAGAAGTACTCAACTGTTGGCAACAGTTGAGTAAGTTGAGAAAGCGATAGCGTTCAGCAAAATCGCTGACAAATCGATGTTTTTCAGCAAATGTCGATTTCTGGCAGCGGTAAATCTTTGCGCTTTGTAACTCATCTGACCGCTGAGACATGCGCATATACCTATTTTGTGATTTGTTATGTTTAGGGTTTTCAGTTGAAGTTTAGTATTGTTGTGTTCTGTGAGTTGAAGTTTATTAAGGAGTATTTTGGTTATTCCAAATACATTTCAATTTATTATCTGCAAGAACAATCACAAAAAGTTTCTCAACTGGGTATCAAAAAGTAAGGTTATATTTCATGATAGGTATGTCAGATTTGTGAATCACTCAGCGAAGCGTTCAGAAAATTTTCATCCGCTGAAACTCAACTGTACTCAACTGATTTTTACTTTATGCCAACAGTTGAGTGCTTCTGAACGATCCCAATGTGAGACAGCAGGGATGTGTAGTGATTACATTCTCGCGCTGCTGACTTCCCTGCTCAATTCCCTGCTCCCTGCAGTGGAAGTGAGCTGAGTTGTAACGTTATTATTTTGGAATTTGTCATAAAATGTAGTTTTACCATCTTTTTCCAAAAATTTTTAGTTAAGTAAACTTGTTGGGATGGTTCATTTTCTAAATTTCCTTATTGTTGTAATTATTCACTTCGTTTACCTACCTGTTCGAATTATTTTCCCTCAGAAAACGGTTTGTTTATTATTTGAAAATTGTGAGGTTAATGTTGGTTGTCATTTTTGGTTAGTTGGAATTGTTTGGCCTCAGTAAAGTACTTCGGAAAATCGTGGAAGAATTATAGAAATGGATTTATAGAGACCCTCCTCTGGTATAAACTGCGTAGATTATTAGTACCGTAATGATTCCTTTATATTGTTTTGGTTTTGATGTGTTTTTCTTCTTCTTCGCTATGACAACTGATAGGCTCTGTGAACTTTGAGTATCCGGAAATTTCTGTGCGACGGTCAGAGCGGACATTTTGTCATACGAGGTTCGTTGTGCGGAGGTCGTGTGGAAGGTTTAGACGTTTTCGAGGAGAATTATGAATCTAGATTCATCCTCGTTGTGAGGGATTATATCTTCGAGCGTCATTGTTCCCTGAGAAGTATTTTGGAATATTTTGGGAAATACAGACTTTTCCACATGGAGTCCGTACAGAATCTATCTTGCACCTCTAGGTTGTTGTGTAGCGAATATTGTTGGAATTATTTGGAACAAATTCTCGACTGAATTGGAGGTTGAACCTATCTCCCTCGAACAACAGAGGGTCCACGTACCTGGCGTTATTGGGGGTAACCTGTCAGTTATTCCACGTTATTGGAGGTAACCTGTCAATTATTCCACGTGCCTGGCATGTCTTCTTGGCTGAATTATCTATGTACCTGTCATATAGAGGTACTCACGAACCTGCCAGTTAGAGGTATCAATTGGCATCCACTTGCCTGGTCTTGGAGGTATCTGCGTACCTGGCGTATTAATGGGAGGTATCTACGTGCCTGGCGTTATTAGTTGGAGCAATCTACGTTCTGGAGTAGTTATTGAAGGTAACCAGTGTGTAGCACTGGCTTTAACGTTGAAAATTATTGGTCTTTTATTTTGATAATTTGTGATATTATTCTGTAAGGTAATTTTATATATCATTGTGAGCAATTATAGTGAGGTGCACTTCACAAGTTGCGTTGGGTACCAATAAAGGTGCTCGTATATCCCTTCAGGATTTTGTTATAGGATAATTGATCGATATTCCCTTCAGGAATCATTATTTGGTTTAAAGTAGTTTTTGACAATCTGATCCAGAACGTTAAGCAGACTGTAAGCTGATTAGGTGGGTCTATTTTGTTAGTTTAGATTATTTGTTCTTATCTAACTTAGTGTGTATTTAGTGTTTTCTTTTTGACTACCCCTTGGGGGATAATCTTTATTCGTATTGTATCAACCACTGCACATATTTTTTTGTTTTGGTAATAAATTATTGTGACTTGAATTTTGAGGGATTTTGTTAACTGTTACTCTGGTAGAGGAGTAGGCAGTTCATTTACCTTGAGTAGGCAGGCATTACTCTACCTGGCGCCCATTACATTCTATCATATATAACTCACTCCCTTCTTCACTGAGTGTGGTTGCGAGCTATTCATTGCATTGAGACCGGCTTTCCCCAAAGTCTACGTTTCAAATTGCCCCCGAGGGGTAGCCAGAAAAAAACTTACTAAACACACTAAATCAGATAAGAACAAGTAATCTAAACTAACAAAATAGACCCACCTAATCAGCTTACAGTCAGCTTAACCTTCTGGATCAGATTGTCAAAAACTAATTTAAACCAAATAATGATTCCTGAAGGGAATATCGATCAATTATCCCATAACAAAATCCTGAAGGGATATACGAGCACCTTCATTGGTACCCAACGCAACTTATGAAGTGCGCCTCACTATAATTGCTCACAATGATATATAAAATTACCTTACAGAATAATATCACAAATTATCAAAATAAAAGACCAATAATTTACAACGTTAAAGCCAGTGCTAAACACTGGTTACCTTCAATAACTACTCCAGAACGTAGATAGCTCCAACTAATAACTCCAGGCACGTAGATACCTCCCATTAATACGACAGGTACGCAGATACCTCCAAGACCAGGCAAGTGGATGCCAATTGATACCTCTAACTGGCAGGTTCGTGAGTACCTCTAACTGACAGGTACATAGATAATTCAGCCAAGAAGACATGCCAGGCACGTGGAATAATTGACAGGTTACCTCCAATAACGTGGAATAACTGACAGGTTACCCCCAATAACGCCAGGTACGTGGACCCTCTGTTGTTCGAGGGAGATAGGTTCAACCTCCAATTCAGTCGAGAATTTGTTCCAAATAATTCCAACAATATTCGCTACACAACAACCTAGAGGTGCAAGATAGATTCTGTACGGACTCCATGTGGAAAAGTCTGTATTTCCCAAAATATTCCAAAATACCTCTCAGGGAACAATGACGCTTGAAGATATAATCCCTCACAACGAGGATGAATCTAGATTCATAATTCTCCTCGAAAACGTCTAAACCTTCCACACGACCTCCGCACAACGAACCTCGTATGACAAAATGTCCGCTCTGACCGTCGCACAGAAATTTCCGGATACTCAAAGTTCACAGAGCCAATCAGTTGTCATAGCGAAGAAGAAGAAAAACACATCAAAACCAAAACAATATAAAGGAATCATTACGGTACTAATAATCTACGCAGTTTATACCAGAGGAGGGTCTCTATAAATCCATTTCTATAATTCTTCCACGATTTTCCGAAGTACTTTACTGAGGCCAAACAATTCCAACTAACCAAAAATGACAACCAACATTAACCTCACAATTTTTAAATAATAAACAAACCGTTTTCTGAGGGAAAACAATTCGAACAGGTAGGTAAACGAAGTGAATAATTACAACAATAAGGAAATTTAGAAAATGAACCATCCCAACAAGTTTACTTAACTAATAATTTTTGGAAAAAGATGGCAAAACTACATTTTATGACAAATTCCAAAATAATAACGTTACAGAGTGTAATCGGGGTATATGACTTCAGGGAGCGAAGGATTTGCTCTATTTGACCGAAAGCGATGAATTTCCGAACATCGTGTTTTCTGACGAAATAATATTTCCACTTCCACAATTTGTAAACTCTCAGAATGAGTTCTCCTGAACAACCGTTTATATGAGAATCTGAACCATCGGTTGACTACCAGGAGCCAGCACCCGCCACAAATAACGGTTTGGACTCCTGTAATCGCAGGTAGGCGCTCCCCAATCGTTTTCATTGAGCCTGGCTTCGCAGTATATGCAACATTTTATCAGAAGAGTGTTCTTGAGGCTGCTTTGCAGCCGCCGACAAACAAACATTTCGGTCGCAGACCAAAGATGTTCCAAAAGGAGACTGCACCAACTCACAAAGCGCGAGTGAATCAAGAATGGTTGGAAAACAACCTTTTGAACTTTTTTTCGACCACACAGTGACTCTCGAATTGACCCGATGTATCAAAGTATTATTCAATTTCTGCCATAATAGAGGGTTAGGTCCGAACTAAAAAATCTAAGAATGTGTTTTCCTGACTTACCTACCTATGAGTACAATTTCATCACAATAATGAGCATTGTCGTTAAATCACATTGTTGTTGTAGATACTTAAGTATATCATATTCCTTTGAGGTTTGGTGTTCTTATTTCTCAATCTCAATGCACAGAACAAGTAAATTTCAAACCTTGCTCTTTCATCAAATCACCAAATTTTATCTCAATATAGTGAAGAAAAATTTAGTAATATAGTGGAGAGGCATGAGTTTAAAAAGACTTTGAAGGTAATGTTTTTGAAAAAAAGTATAATACTATAAAATAATGCCTAAAAATGGTCTTATATTGCATTCGACCTTATTCACGACGTATCCTATACATTCTTATGTCTAACAGGTCGGACACATAGGTATTATCAAAGCTGATTTTGTTCAACAGTCTCAATGTATTCAAATATGTTGATTTTTTTTAGGATTTAGACTGCCCCTCTTTTGTTCAGCCAAGATTATTCCCAGTGGGCACACGTACGTTGAATTAATGTTTTTTTAACGTTTATTGGGGGAAAAATACGTTACCAGTTGATTTTTCAACGTTGACATTTCAGTTATGATTTATAACGTTAATTCAATACGTTTCAACAACGTATATTCAACGTAATTCTACAATTATTAGTTATAAAATTGAGTGTTAAAACGTTTCCTTCCGAAATTATAGTAACGTTTATGAAATATGTTATTTTAACATTCTCTTGTAACGATTTCACAACTTCTAGTTGATTTGAATCGTTTCAAATACGTCTCCAGTCAACAATAGAAAAACGTTTATGGCAAATGTTATTTTAACGTTATCTAATAACAATTTCTCAATCTCTCATTGATCTCAATCATTTAAAATACGTATCCAGTCAACAATAAGAATACGTTAATAATTCACGTATATTCAACGTACTTTTCTCACTTTCAGTAGAATAGTTCATCTGAAAGTACGTTATTATGAAATGTGAAGCTAACGTGTGTTTCAAACGTTTTTTTAACGTACATCCTTCAACTTCTAGTTCATTTGAATCGTTTCAAATACGTCTCTAGTCAACAATAGAAAAACGTTTATGGCAAATGTTATTTTAACGTTATATAATAACAATTTCCCAATCTCTCATTAATTTGAATCGTTTAAAATACGTATCCAGTCAACAATATGAATACGTTAATAATTCACATATGTTCAACGTACTTTTCTCACTCTCAGAAGAATAGTTCATCTGAAAATACGTTATTATGAAATTGAAAGCTGACGTGTGTTCTAAACGCTTTTTTTTTAGGTCTATCCTTTAACTTCTTGTTCATTTGAATCGTTTTAAATACGTTTCCAATCAACAATACGAATACGTTTATGGCAAACGTTATTTGAACGTTATCTAATAACAATTTCTCAATCTCTCATTAATCTAAATCGTTTAAAATACGTATCCAGTCAACAATATGAATACGTTAATAATTCACATATGTTCAACGTACTTTTCTCACTTTCAGAAGAATTGTTCATCTGAAAATACGTTATTATGAAATTGAATACTGACGTGTGTTCTAAACGTTTTTTTTTAAGTCTATCCTTCAACTTCTAGTTCATTTGAATCGTTTTAAATACGTCTCCAATCAACAATACGAATACGTTTATGGCAAACGTTATTTAAATGTTATCTAATAACAATTTCTCAATCTTTCATTAACCCCAATCGTTTAAAATACGTATCCAGTCAACAATATGAATACGTTGATAATTCGCGTATGTTCAACGTACTTTTCTCATTTACAGAAGAATTGTTCATCTGAAAATACGTTATTATGAAATGGAATGCTAACGTGTGTTCTACACTTTTTTTAACGTCCATTCCCAGATAACACGGGATCTTGCTGGTATATCCCGTTAAGGTCCTCCAAATGTCCCAATGTTTCAAACTTTAATAGGATATGCTAGAGATGTTTCTTTTGGGACATCCCTTCAATATTTTTGATAAGATGTTTCAGAAACATCTTTCCTAATATTTTTTCTATTTTTTACATTAACTTATATATTAATTGATATTCAATTTGGTTGAATAGTTGTAAAGATACACTTAGTAAAAAACTTCGAATGCAAATGAATATTATTGCATATTTTTCAGATGCCTGCCCATTTATTAGATATTTTCATGTGTCTACCCCTTATTAAACAAGTTAAAATAATTACTGAATAACTAGGTATAATAATATTACATTATTACGTTACTTTATAGATTCGATTTATAAACAACTCTTCGTTGACCTAAAAATTATGCATCGGTTTTATTTAGCGGCCGAGAGTAATCATTCGAAAAGGGAAACTATTGAAAACTCCGGTATTATTTAGCAATTTGTATGCTACAAAAACAAAATTTGATTAAACCCGTCATTTTTGCATATTTTATTATTCAATATTCAAATTTCGCGCGCAAATAAATTCCAATCACGTGTGGCTTCCGACGAATCCGTAGGTCGGCGCTGCGCGCTTGCGCACATCGTAGCGTCCTGTCGGCCATTTTTACCGTTTGGTTTGGTTGTTTGGAAATTGGAGTTCGAATTTTCACTCTTCTGAGTTCTGGCTTCTAGCCTAGTAAGTTCTTACGGCGCAGTGTGCAGCAACAGGTGGATAATTGTTTTTTATATTATTCGGGTTCATTCTTTGAGGAAGTTGAAGTATAAGATTTACAGTGCAAATAAGTGACAAAGTGATTTTATATTGGAGTAAGTAGAAAATCAAACAAAATGTTATTGGCCAATAGTCAATACGTACCAATAAGAGACGAGACGAATGCTCCGATACCTCATTGCTGACAATGTGGCCAAACTTTTTAATTGGAAAGGAAGAGATAAAATAGCCTTTGAAAAATACAAAACCAAGGAGTTGCTACTGGGTTAAGTATATATTTTAGTATCATAATCCGGTTTATTAGGCACATATTCACCTCTCAACATTTTTGAAAATGAATAATGGTGTATTATGACATAAGCCAGTTAATACTTACTCTTTTGGGTAACCAATAAAGAACTCTGATTATTTTCATTTCTTACAAGAGTTACATTGTTTGCCCATTGATATTATGCATAAGGGATATTTTAAAATGAATTTCTATGTGGACCAGTCATATGAGGATGAGAATATAGCCATTTCTTCAGAGGATTTTAACAGAACTGCCTGAAAATGATTGTTATGAAATAATGATTCTCCTGGTTAACACCTTGGACATTATTGAGTAACATATTGTGATTTATTTCAAGAAAGCTGTTGTTATACTTTCATTTTCATTCGCCCATGAATAAAAGTAGAAGGCATCGTAGAAGGATATCTTGGATAGACTTGCCCAAAATCAATCATTTTTATGTATCTAAGGACATCAGCACCAATAAATTTTTTGTTGAAGCAAATGAAAACATTACTTTGGACAGTTACTTGGAAAACTGGGACAAATTGAAATCTGAATTATTATATTGAAATTTACTGACGATTTATCCTCAATTATTTGCGAGTATTTTCGAAATATCCATATACAGTTCCTCCTACTTTTTCCCATTGGTATTGAGATGAAAATGCTAGTTTTCTTTAATACTTTTTTTGAAAAACAAATAAAATCTATTAGATATAGTTCTGTTAACCAGAAACATTTTCTGATAAATTGCAGAGAAGAATGCTCGTGTCTGAATTTTCTTTTTTCATATTTATAGAGGCTGTTAGGAGCACCTTCCCAACAAAATAGATTGATGAATTCCGAATTTGCTCAGTAATGAAAGAATGGCTGAAATATGCCCCAGCCAGACTGAAGAAGGCAACATCTTCATAATGAAGACATAAGAATTCTAATTTTACAATGTTTTGGTTTTTTTGTACTTTATATATTTTATTTTTCAATATATTTCGTTTTATAATATTCAAAAATGTTTTTTTTGAGGGTATAATATGAACGTTATAAATCAACGTTCGGATTGAGCCCAAGGTATATCATAATAATACGTTGAAAGACAACGTTTATGCAGAATATATGAATAGTATATAGATACATATATAGTGAAGTTAAACGTTATTAAAACATAAATAATTGAATATATGAACTTGTAGGGTGGTATAATATATTTACACGTTATAAATTAACGTTCAGATTGAGTCAAAGGTATATTAATAATATACGTTGGGAAACAACGTTTAAGAAGTATATATGATATGGTGGAAATAAATGTTATTTGCAAGTTATAAATTGGACATATAAATTAGTATATTAAAATAATATACATACACGTTATAAATAAACGTGAATATTGCGTCCAATTTGAATTTTATCAATACGTTTAAAGACAACGTTTATTAATAACTTAATTCTCGATGCGAGAAAACGTTATTTCCCGCGACATTTTTACTCTTATTCAACGTTTGGTTATGTAACATCTTTTCAACGTATTTTCTACGTGCGTGTGCCCACTGGGTTACATCCATCACTTATATTTTAACAATCTAAAACAAAAAACTCTTGATTATTCACAATGAAAATAATTTCACACTGCAATTACAGTTATATCTTCTCTATGCTTATTGTTAGTATCTATACAGTGTGTTTGGTCATGACTTAGCGATTATTTGATGGCATCAAATATACCTAATATTATCGATAATAAGGGCCATGTTCGAACAGAAAATACTTTCTAATTATGTAACTTACAGGAATTATATTGGTATCGTTTTGTAGCCAATATTCTTGCGTGTTAGCTCATTGAGGAAAAATTGTATGTACTTCAATGTGCTAGTTCTTGTACTATTGCGGATTAACTAAGAAAATCAGTACAATTTTCTACAAAAATTTTTTTAAAGGATTTTGTTATGCTATTTCTAAGTTAAATGTCTTCATATTGTCTCACATTAAGAAAAGGTGGTAGTATAATTTTTCAAAAACATTTTATTCACATCTGTAGGACCTTTATGTCCAAAGAAATCGATATTATTTGGAAGGGTCAACGAAAATAAAAAAGTAAATTTAAAATGGGGTTACTCCAAAACTAAAGGAGTAAACTTCGCAATATGGGTGTTTTTGTCGATAATATTAGGTATATTTGATGCCCTTAAATTATCGCTAAGTCATGACCAAACACACTGGTATAGGTACTGTTCGCTCATACCTACTACAAAACTCGGTCGATACGAAACTCATTCAATGTGTATTGAAAATTTTTATTATTCAGGAATATTCTTCCATAAACCAGCATCAGCTTGTTGCATTTAATACAAATGTCCAAACAAATCCAACCACTGGGCCGAAATAATTCACCATAAAATCGTGAAAACCATGCATTAGGTTGATTATAAAGTTAACTATCTACATCTGTTCAGAAAATTGGAACAGCAAAAAATGTATTCAGTGAATCCCATCATTTTATTCGATTCATTCCATAGAAATACCGGGTGCGGCAGCATAACTTCCTACTTTTGAAACTTAATGAAACGCATTGTATAAATCAGAAACTTTTATTCGTTTTCAATGATATAGGCACATACATAAAGTTTTTTTTTTTACCTAGTTTTGAGGATAAAATCAGGTAGGTGACGTCCCCATTCTCCATACACTAAGTAAACCGATTTCTGGCGTTTTTCATGACTCCAGCCAGTAGGTATAGCAGGCGTTATGTTGGCCATTTCTTCTTGGATGTGGGAAAAAATTCCTGTAACATGTTTACATACCGGTCCGAATTCACTGTCACTGTGACTTCATTTTCCTCAAAGAATCAGGGACCAATAATTCCAATTGAGGAAATTGCACACCACACTGTGACTTTAGGTGAATGCAAAGGCCTTTGATGCAATTGTCGATTTGACCCCTTATGACTTTTTTCTATGGGATTTTTTGAAATTTCGTGTTTATGTGAACCGTCCAAGGACCCTTCAAGATTTGAAGAACAACATCCAGGAAAAAATTGCCAACATAACGCCTGCTATACTGGCTGGAGTCATGACAAACGCCAGAAATCGGTTTACTCAGTGTATAGGGGACGTCACCTACCTGATTTCATCTTCAAAACTGGGTAAAACAAAACTTTATATATGTGCCAATATTATAAAAAACGAATAAAAAGTTTCTGATTCATACAATGCTTTTTATTGAGTTTTAAAAAAAGGAAGTTATGCTGCCGCACCCTGTATTTATCTTGTGTTTTTCCGTTGACTTTGCTACCATCGATGTTTGTTATTTCGTTGGTCGAATTCCTTCTTTGTGTAGGTTTTTGATGAAACGTCTTTGATGTCTGGCTTTTCAACCGAACGTTCGTTAGTGATTTTTGTCTACAATGGCTGCTGCTTTGTTGGGAACACTGTATACACTTTGCATACAATGATTCACGTGGCCGCAATCACAGTTTCTTTGTCGATCTTTCCTAACCTTTTCCTGCCTTTGTGATGGTCCCGTAATATTCTCGAACCTGTAGGAAAGCGAGAGAAATTAGAAATTGTTATTTACCGATGGCACTGTGCGGCTGTCGAAAAGTGAACCACAGAGAAAGACCCTTTGTCCCA
The DNA here is from genome assembly GCA_013421045.1 of Propylea japonica. Classification (NCBI taxonomy): domain Eukaryota; kingdom Metazoa; phylum Arthropoda; class Insecta; order Coleoptera; family Coccinellidae; genus Propylea; species Propylea japonica. The sequence continues at coordinate 28,114,858 of CM024242.1, forward strand.
TGAAGTCTTCGAATATTATTTTTACTGAATGTCGGCTAATCAGGGCTCTCTTCAATATGCATTTGGAAAATTGGAAATAGACATTTTTGTATTACGTAAATGGTTCGTTCAGGCAAAATTGGGGAAATTCTTGATTAACTGACCTATTTCGAACAAGGTGATACTCTTCAGATGTTAATCTGAATTATAGGTTGGATTCGTGAATGACAAATTTCATCGTTAATGGAAAGACAGTCTATTATCGTTATCGAATTCTGAGAATCTTTGCAGGATTGAGTGATGTTGAAAATAAGGAAATATTTTATTCTAGGTATGATGGCTCTCATTCCTGAAGTACCTATATGTAAATTATGTTTCGATGTTTCAGTAGAATTGTGAAATGACTGCTATTGCTTCTGAATTCTTCATGATCAGTTGCCCATGACAATTGCAAATTTAAAAAAGCATAAATTGAAAATTAAGATGATATATTTTATTTTGAGGTATAAGAAAATATTAATTGAATGATTCGAAAATTAATAAATGAACTGAAATAGACACTCAATTTGAGTAAATTCACTTTGTTAGGAAATAAATAGGATGGTAACTATGGACATGAGAGAAAAAATTATTTTCAACGTCCTCGGCGTTCTGTATGGCGGTATATAGTGCCTCACAATATTATTTGACGAATTGAATAAATGAATGTTACAGTTTACGCAGATATCGAATCCATACTAACCCATAGTAATATTATAAATGCGAAAGTAACTCTGTCTGTCTGTCTGTTACTCTTTCACGCCTAAACGGCTGAACGGATTTTGATGAAATTTGGTATGGTGATAGACGATAACCTAAAAATGGTCATAGGCTATAAATAAGCACGCCATCGTTCTTAGGGGACAGGAAGTAGGCAGATAACTAAGTTGAGTTAGTGATTTTTAGTCGTTTTTATTGGGACTTTTGCTCTTTCACGTCTCAACGGCTGAACAGATTTTGATGAAATTTAGTAAGGTAATAGATGGTTACCTAAAAACGGATATAAGATAAATATGATCACGTCATCGTACTTGGGGGCAGGAAGTAGGCAGAAAACTGAATTGAGTTAGTGATATTTTTATGGTTTTTGCTGGGAGTTTTGCTCCATTTTGCCTGAACGGCTGTACGGATTTTGATGAAATTTAGTAAGGTGATAGATGGTTACCCAGAAAAGGATATAGGCTATTAATATTCATGCTGTCGTACTTAAAGCGTAGGCAGTAGGCAGAAAACTAATTAAGTTGGTGATTTTTAATCGTTTGTTTTAAAAGTTTACCTCATTCACGCCTTAATGTCTGAACGGATTTTTATAAAATATAAAGATAGGATCCTAGGCACGGACACCCTCGTTCACACATACCTCATTCCCACGGAAATCTAGCGTGATCGTGACAAGAAGAAATGATTTTGATGTTTTTTTTTAACTGAGTGTTACTAAGACTTCAAGTTAGTATTTGATCACTTTTTCAACTTAGAGGGTCGGTAGGCTCCATAATTTAGGGAATCTATGATAAAATTTTGATGCAACTGTCTTTATTTAACAGTTTTACTTGGATCGAAACTTAGCGACATTCCATCACACTACTTAACTTATAGGGTAGGAAGGTACCAAAATTCAGACTACTTTTTACTTCGGGAAAATATCTCATTCCCACAGGAACCTATACACAGCTACCTGTCTGCAACATCAAAACTCTGTCTAGAATCACATTGCGCCAAAACTATTGATCTGCCGGGAGAAAGCAAAAATCTTATGCGGACGAAGTCGCGGGTAAAAGCTGGTATATCATAAAATTCATTATAGAGGGTGATTTCGATAACTTCTTCGAACTCTCCAAACTTATGTGATTCTGCCAATCGACTACATAACAGTTTTCTGGAACTTCATGAATCATTGCAAATTTCTGATGAATCGGTGATTTCGTTGAGGAAATACAGTGAGTTGAAAAAAACTCCTAGAAGTCCTAGATAGGTACTACGAATTGTGTTTTCTCGATACTACATAATTATAGTTGTTTCCCAAGTAGCAATTTAACGTTGCGTCGACGTATATAAAGAAGTCGCGCAACCAAACTAAGTGACTTCGCCGACCTCTGCACGACGTTCTCACAACCATGAAATGCACCAGTTTGGTCAATCATTTTAGGGTTTTGACAACGTCGTGCTGCAACTACAGTTATCAGATTTACGTTGTCTAAACGTTGCGAAGTTTACTTTAATGCAACTTATTCACACATGCGACATCTATGGGAACGAAGTTCATTCCACATATGACGTTAATATTTCAACCAAATAATTACCGTGGCCATCACAATATTCCAACTTGTACCGCCATGTCGATTTATTTTCTATCTTATGCATATAGCCAATCGCCCTTGTTAACGGGTGGAAACAATTCTATCGCAACAGAAATCGACAACGAAGACCACTTTACTGTTGAATATGCTATTGATTCATGCTGAAAAACAAGCGCGCCCACAATCCATTGGATATTTCTGGAAAATCCAAAATTGAAAATTCATAAAAAGTTATATTAAGGAAGAAATTGCCAATGTTTTTCATGAGTTCAAACGCTTACTAAACGAGATTTAGAAAAATTACGCGCAGAAAATTTAAATGAAGGTTTTAAAATCATTTGTTTTCGTTCATTTACATCCCAAAGGTCAATGACCAATTGTTAAAATATGGCGGAGTTTGGTAGTTTAGTTGACCAAAAACTGCACTAATTTAAAACGTTGGGTTACTAGACAACCAATATAATACCCAAAATGCGACTCTAGTTGCCTACACGGCCAAAGCTTAACTGCTGTCACTTTATTTTACCCCGTCAAATTGAGGTTATGAAATTTCATAATTTCAATATGATTTGTTTACATTTTATTTAAAATTTGGAGCTGATTGCTATTGACCAGGTAAAGTATTATTAAACGTATTATAAACCGTTCTAATAAATTCCAACGTTTCAGATGCAGTTTCTATATTAGCGACTAATCCGCAGTAGTAAATGTACAGATTATGGGAATGATGGGTACCTAGAAAATGTTCGGAAGAAATCTGATTTCAATTTTTCAGATCATATGAACTCTGATGATATTTATTCAGCCGACATTCTGAGAAATATAACAATTTAGATCTTATGTGTGCTTGGCTCTGAAAGCCTCAACATTGAAGTTGAAATCTTCCGATTTTGTTGAAGACATAAATAAAATGTTCTTTGACTGCGTGGTAAGAAACTAATGTTCATCACAAATACTGGTGATGTTCAAACCAAATTACTTCTATTTTTCAGATGGAACCAATTATATAATAACTTTTACTAGAGATAAATAAATATGATGAGGTTTTTATATTGCACCTGAGGAAGAACTGTATCGAATATTATCGAAGAACTTCAGTTACGAAGTATCATAATAAATCATTCACTGTGTACTTGAAATAGAAGTGGAATCTTTAATCTATGGATGGAAGAATGAATTAAAGGAGCTACATAAATATTAACAAATATTATGTTTACCAATCAGCTGGGTTTCAGAAGAATTTGATAATTATGGAGAACATTGTGTAATTTAAATTGAAATATTGCTTGTTATGTTTTGTAACCAGAATATATAACATGAAGTAGTCATAGTCATTTACTCATATATTGAAAACCAGGTATTTGATTCATAAAGATTGAATACAGTTTATACAATTTAGTTGGTTGATTAGATTCCAAACAAATTTTCTGTGTTTCGTTCTGTTAACTTCCAGACTTCGTAAAATAACAAAGGTGAATAAACAGTATCTCACTATATATATTATGAATTCACTTCTAGAAAGGATAAGTTAATCAATCAGCAATTAATAAATATGGAAGTACTGACACTAATTCATTGATTATAATAATTATCAACAATACAATATTGAGAACTTTATCTTTCGAATCTACTGGCACCTCAATTTGTATATATAAGCTTTCAGTTCTTGTCCTCAGAGAAGTTGCCTACTCGAATAATGTGGATATTGAAATACATACCTATTATGAATCTTAACTTATTAATGAAGGTATTAATGAAAAATTTTGTCTTAGATGATACCTTGTCATTATGAATTGAAATATCACGAAACTATAAGGTAAATAATATAAACGTGATCTTTGCTGGATTTATCCTAAAAATGTTCTTCTTAACTATTCGAAATTATTTTTCATTTGGATTCGCAAATACCATAATTTTGAGAAAGTTATCGACACAAATATAATAAATCAGTTTAATTTTTCGATATTTTTCATCGTATCAGAAGGTTGCTGAAATGACTACGCGACAACGTTTTCAAGTCAACTGCTTCAGTTGAATCCACAACGTTGTTTCTGAATCGAGACAACGTTGCAGAAAACCGAAGTTGTCTAATAAACGTTATAAGAACGTCGTTAATAATCCCAAAATAATAACTACTTTGTATGTAGTTGTTTAAACGTCGTCGCGACGACTAGTGCAACTTTAGTCATGCTTAACGTCGCGATTACGTTGTAAGGTGGACTTCCATGCGACGTTTCAAGAACGACTGATTTCTAAACCAATGACAACGTTAATTTTGGTGTATAATGAGGTTGCCGTCGCAAAAATGCTACTTGGGTTATTATCTCCCATTAAAATGTTTTTCATCTTATCTGGAACACCCTGTATATTCGTTTTGAATCAAACACAAAATGAAATTATGATTATTTAGAATAACTGATTAATAAACATTCAATTTTAGTCTCGTATACAAATTTTGTTAAAGTGTCAAAGCTACAAAAATATCAAGTCCATAAAACTGAAAATGTAAATCAACTGAGTGGCAGGAAAAGTTGAAATAGTGGGTCTCTTCGGAAAGTTCGATGATTCGTCGCAGCAGCGCCATCACACCGCATCGAACAAATGAAACGTGTCACGTGGTGCACCGGAAATCAGCCTCCATCGCTGCATTCAAATTTCGCAATTTCCGATCTGAGTCGTGCCTGTAATTCCGACAGCTAAGTGTCCCTAATATATTTAACTCGAATTTCGTAGTCCCACGGACCTTGGGGAGATTGGTATCTGCCCCCCTTAACGTTATGTTATTATTTCATTTATATTCCTCGATTTCCGGGACTAAATTGAGTAAGTTATTAACCTGCTAACAAATTTTCAGTTTTCTCATTAGGATTTGTTTAGTGGCAGCTCGGTTCCATTTTGATCGTTCCGATTAAAGGACATTCATTCAATTATATTCACGTTATCCTTCGATGGAATTGAATTGAAGAAATCGATTAACCCATTGCGAACTGGATGGATGTAGTTTTCAAACAAAAACCGACAGGAGAAAAGGTCTAGTAAATCTTCCTTCACAAACAAGGTTTATTCACGCAAATAAAATCAATTGAATGTTTCAATCATTCAAAGCCATTTTTTGAGCGCTTGTTTCACGAGTATAGTTTTGTTTTTTATTTTCGAATTTTTCAAACGATAGGGTTCTATCCTGGGATGACGAATTCGTGGTCAAATTAAATTATGTCCGTGGGGCCGCCCGTCCGACCGACCGACCAGCCGTTATCACGATAACACAATTGTCCTAGAGAATTGAGATTTTCAGGTTGAGTTGGTTAACCAGTAAATCGTACAGGCTGTTCCATAAAATATAGCCTTTCAAAATTTTTTTCCTCAATATCTCCTACAACGAAACCAATCGAAATGAAATTCTAGGGCCACATGCTCATGATAACCCTCATGCAAAACTTTGTGGCCATAGTGTTCACAGTAAAAAATTTAATTGAAATAATGAAAATTTATATTGGCTTTATACTTCACTTTTACACTGCGCAAAAATATTAACGTACATTATGGAAATCTCAAAAATATTCTACAACTGAAGGTGTTCTCAATATTTATTTTCATCAGAAATATGTATGCATATGTTATCCACTTTCAACGTTTTTCTTCAATTCAGATGTTTTTTTCCAGCAGGAATAAAAAAAGATGAGATCAGATTTTGAATGTATTGACTGCATTCTGAAATCAGTTGTTCTCGATCAATTCTAGTGATCAATAGTTTTTCTTTCGTTTGATTTTCTACTTTCGATCGCTATGCAACGCGAAACACGCAATTTGACCCAAGAGGAATGTGCCCAAGCGGTAGTTTTGCGAGAAGAAGGGTGGACATAAATGAGAATTGCCAGAAAGGTTTGGAGTTTCAAATACAAGTGTGTCCAGAATGATGCAGCGATTCAGGGAGACAGGTATGAATGTCCGAAGACCAGAACAGAGTGGACCACGGGTAAAAACTGCTATTCAAGAACGTTACTTGAGAGTTTCGCCCATCGAAGGGCGCGTTTGGATTTTTCGAGAGAGCATATTCATTGGGAAGAGGCTGATTGGAAAAGAGCTCTCTTCACAGATAAGTCTAGATTCTGCCTCTACCATTGTCATCGACGTTTTTTTGTATACAGACGTCCACATGAAAGATATGCTCAGTGCAATTTCCTGAATACTACTGGTTTCGGGAGAGGATCGATTATGGTATGGGGTGGAATATCTTTGACTGCTCGCACAGACCAAGTGGCTGTTGATAAAGGAGCTATGAATGCTGATAGGTATATAAGGAATATTCTTGAAGAGCATGTAGTGCCATTTACCCCATACATTGATGAAAATTTCATTTTTATGGACGATATAATGCCAGACCCCATCGTGTGCGCATCGTTCAGGAGTACCTTGAAGAGGTTGAAGTCTCTCGAATGAAATGGCCAGCAAGAAGTCCAGATCTCAATCAGATTGATCATGTTTGGGACAACCTTAATATAAGGCTGAGAAGTTCAGAAAATCATCCAGCTGCTCTTATGACTTAAGTAACCAACTCAGAGAAATCTGGGAAGTATTATATCAGACCATTTTAAGATCACTACTTTTTAGTATGTTACCGAGCTGTAATTAACGCAAGGGGTGGAAAAACCAAGTATTGAATCCTTTATCAGCATTTCAGTGTTTTGAAAATTGTTTATTTCTCTTCTTTCACATAAGATTCGGTGAAATCCTGAATTTTTATTCCATTTAATGTGTCTTGTTTCGTTCAAAACCTTCCCGAGAGAACATAAAAATAAGTTATAAAGTCAATGTAGAGTTAACTTTCATTAAAATTGAGATTTTCAAAATGTGCGTTAATTTTTTTGAGCAGTGTATTTTTATCTAGGTCGAATTGGAAAAATAAGTGAAATATAAAATGTTTCTATGGCCTCAATAATTTTTGGATGACATACTCACACAGTCAAAGACTAACCCTGCAAATGCCAGATAACTTTTGTGGTTTACAATCATAATTAACAAAGAAATGATATAATTTCCTAGAATACGATATCTGGCAAACGATCAAAAAGTAATTCATATATCATAGAAAGGAAAACAGTTCTGAATGGGATTTCGTCATTCGAGGAGCATCAAAATGACAAATGTATATAAGCGTGAAACGAGCGACAGCTTCGAAAATGTATAGACGTCTTTCCACGCTACATTTGTAGCGGAAACGCATTAACTGACAAAAGTGACACGCTCAATAAGTCGTTAAAGTCATCATGGGAAATTTACCGGAAGAGCAGGATATTATATCGCGAAAATACTTCGACAGATTTCCGAATCATTCGTAAGTTTCTGGCAATTTCCCCTTTTATAAAAAGATGTTATCGATCTCCCCTTCAAATGATGTTTCTGAATCTGAAATGAGAAATAAAATTGTTGAGATTGTTTTCCTATATTCGTTATGATTTTTCCGATATGAGTGGGTGAATAGAGTTTCTCATTTTATCAGACTCTTAGAATCGATTTTTATGATTATACAATTCCTTTTCATCACGCTCTCAATATTTTATTGGTTTTTATGAAAAAGGATTGGAGAGGTACCTATATCTTGAAGGTCTTTCGTGTTGGAAATGGTTCTTTCCAAGACATTAATCGCAAAAATGATGGGTTTTATTCATTGATTCTCACTTATGGAAAGAGTTAGTCTATTTTATTCCTATATAAGTAATTTTTTTTATTCTCCTGATATTTCATCATACAGGGTCTTTTGGAGGTACGGAATAATGCTCAAAGGTATCATTAACTACATGTGGAAAAAATTATCATTATTATCATTAATTTCTTTAGTTTTTTTTGACCATTTGGATGTCATTTCTATTCATTCTGATCAGCAAAGACGATTTCCAGCAATGAAGATGTGATTTTATTCTGAAAAAACGATCTGTTGAACAGTAAACTGAAATGACAACTAATTATTATAAAATAATATTATTTCTTTTTTATGCTACTGTGTTATTGACTTGGGTGTCCAGCTGTGGTTAGAGAAAATAGATGACAATTTCTCTTCTGGTTTGAGACTTGATCAGTCAAGATTCATCCAGTGTAAGTGTATATTTGAATCTGAATACGTTTCAACATGTTTTTGAATAGTTTTTCTTAAATCAGTAGGATTGTGCAGCTCTGCAGTAGCCACATGATTACGATTATTCCTTAATTTCTTTCCTGGTTGAGAAACGTAGAATTATACAAATAGTTCAAGAACAACAAAGTCTTGGTTTATTAGAATATTATATTGAAAATATGTGCAATTACATCTCACTTGTCGGATCGAATATCAATACTTGATAGTTTTCAACAGGCCCGTACGTAGAGTAGCAATAAGTTCCTGTTTCTGATCTCCTTGCACTTCCTGGCACAGAAAGTTCATTAAAATTTTCTCGACAGATGAAAGTATCAGTGCCATTATAAAAAGCTCCACCAGGAATAATTATTTTATTCTGATATTCCATTGAAAAATCTTGAGCTGTGGTATTAACCCATTTGAATTTATCTGGATAGTTAGAGCTCAATACCTAAAATTGAAAGAATCACATTAGCAATGCAATAAAGATTTACTTTGTAAGATCTACTACAGTTGCACAAAACTTGATAGGGCAATCTAATCACAGACAAACTAACTAGTTAGTCTATGAATCTAATCATTGATTTGACTTGAGTCGATGAACTGACATCTGCACAGAAATAATGGCATTGCTCATTGCATTAATCAGCAAGTCACATTTAGTGCTGATTCACAATGGAAGTAACGCACTTTGTCCGTGAACGTAATGGTGTTCAGAATGGACTTTGGGCGCAGTAGCAAATTATAGATATAGACGTTTTTGTAGAGTAGGAAGCTGTTTCTGTACTTTCTGTACCTTTATAATAAGTGTTCTATGAATTTTTTGACAATTGATCATTGTGAAGTGTTGTCATTAATGCTGGATTCACAATGGACGTAACCATAAAACTCCCGAAACGTAAACGAAGAACGCAAAGTTGAACCAATGCAAATCATATGGAACTGTTCACAATAGGCTCTGTAATTTTGACGTTTAGGTTGAGCTTATGGTAATCCGTAATTCTAACGTTTAATCATAGAAATTTGTTCACATTCTGTGAGTTAACCCAACGTCGTTTTTTTCTTCTTTTAGTCGTCTCAATAAAAACAGACTTAATACTTCATACATTTTTAATTAATGACAACACTTCACAATAACCAATTGTCAAAAAATTCAGAACACTTATTATAAAGGCACAGAAACATCTTACTCTACAAAAACGTCTATAATTTGCTACTGCGCCCAAAGTCCATTCTGAACACCATTACGTTCACGGACAAAGTACGTTTACGTGTTCGTTATGGTTACGTCCATTGTGAATCAGCACTAATTAAAAATGTATGAAGTATTAAGTCTGTTTTTATTGAGACGATGTTTGAAAAAAAGAAAAGAATGAAGAGCAAAATTATATATTATATTATTATTATAAGTTGGCTTAACTCACAGAATGTGAACAAATTTTTATAATTAAACGTTAGAATTACGGACTACCATAAGCTCAACGTAAACGTTAAAATTACAGAGTCTATTGTGAACAGTTCCATATGATTTGCATTGGTTCAACTTTGCGTTTTTCGTTTACGTTTCGGGAGTTTTATGGTTACGTCCATTGTGAATCCAGCATTTACACTGCAATACTGCACTACTTTCTTCTTCTTCTTCTCTGTGCGGTGCCTTACCGGCCGAACTGAGGCCTAGTGGCCCATTGTTCACCCGCATCATTCTACAGAGACTCAGCTCCTCAGACACGAAGACAGAAATGTCGCGAGCCCGCCAGGAGTGGTCCCTCTCACCATAGGAATAGAAGGTGTTGGATTTCCTAGGTGTGTTGACCTTAACTCAGTAAGGTTTTCACAGTTGAACAAAATATGCTCAACCGTTTCATCAGTACTCCTGCACCACCGGCATAGGGAGCAGCTCGTCAATCCCATTCTCTTCAAATGCTTGTTAAACATGTGACCAGTCAATGCACCAGTCACCAGACTGAGTTGTTTCCTCTCCAGCAGCAGAAGCCTATTGACCTCAGATCGCGAGGACGGTCTCTCAATGAGAATCCTCGAACACCTCAGGCCCACCCCTGCGCTCCATTCCGAGGAAAATTCCCTGTACAGCCAGTTCCTGAAGAAACTTCTGACAGATGTGCGACAGATTGGCAGCGAAGGCTCCGGACCAACAAATGCTAATCCGGCTCCCCGCCTAGCCAGTTCATCTGCCTTGACGTTACCAGGTATATCCCCATGAGCCGGACACCAGATCACTTTCAAAAAGTTATCAGAGCCCAGCCTACGCAGAGCTTTCCTGCATTCTTCTACCAAAAGAGAATCAATTCTAACATCAGATAGAGATTTCAGAGTTCCCTGGCTGTCGCAACATATATAAATGTGCTGGCCAGAGTATCCTCTGCGAATGTTTTCCAGTGCGCATGCAAGAACCGCAAATAGCTCAGCCTGCACAATGGAACAGTCCTTCCCCAGAGGGATAGCCTGATTGAAGTGAGGACCCACGATTCCGGCCCCAGACCCTGTTGCTGTGACAGAGCCATCAGTGAACCAGGTGGGACCTTTTGGACTAAGAAGCCTGTTTGATGAAGACCATAGGTCTCTGTCGGGAACAATTACCCTGTAGGGTTCGTCGAAGCAGAACCTAGTGCCCGCGCGGTCACCTCTCTGGAGAAGGGGAGCGTGAGCATCCTTAACCATTTTGAGGGCCCTCGCGTGCCCAGTGAAGAGTCCTCCATCGCGCCATTGTCCCCGTTCCCAGATTCCTAGAGCTGTCTTCATAGCCACCTCCTTCACAACTAGGTGCAAAGGAGGGAGACCCAGCAGACATTCCATCGCTGCTGTAGGGGTAGACCTCAGAGCGCCCGTAATACTTAAACAAGCTTTCCTCTGGCATTTAGTCATAATGTTCTGGTTGACGGCCCTCTCCATAGAAGGCCACCACACCACAGAGGCATAGGTCAGGATAGGCCTCACCACGGCAGTATACAACCAGTGCATAACGTGCGGTTTGAAGCCCCATCCACTACCCAGCACCCTTCGAGTAGACCAGAATATTACATTGGCTTTATTCGTTTGAGTCTCAACGTGTTTGTTCCACAAAAGTTTGCGGTCCAATATCACCCCGAGATAACGAACTTGTTCGGATAGAGTGAGCCCAACTCCAAACAGACTGGGAAGTCGTAAGTTGCTAGGCACCCTCTTTCTAGTAAAGAGAACCATCTCTGTCTTACTAGGATTTACCGAGAGCTCGTTTTTCAAGCACCATCGTTCGACCCGTCGCAGAGCATTCTGCATCAGATCCCTAATGACACTGATCACCTTACCTCTGATTAATATAACAAGGTCGTCCGCATAGGCCACCACAACGAACCCAGCCTTCCTCAACTCCACCAGGAGCTCATCCAGGACGAGATTCCACAGTATCGGAGACAGAACACCGCCCTGCGGACATCCCCTTCCTGGCGAGCCCCCTATGGTCGAGCCGCCCAGCCGAGCCACGATGCTACGTGAACCAAGCAGAGACCCCGTCCACCGACAAAGAGTAGGCGGAACACCATGTCTGGCTAACGCAGATTGCATCACACCAAACGCAGTGTTATTGAAGGCACCTTCTATATCAAGAAATACAGCTAGGGTGTACTCCTTGTTATGTATTCCGTCCTCAATACAGTTAACCACTGAGTGAAGAGCAGAATCTACTGATTTGCCCAGCTGATACGCATGCTGGGAGGGGTGCAGTGGTATAGCCACTAAAGCATCGTCCCTGATGTATCTTTCCACCAACCTCTCCAGTGTCTTGACTAAGAACGAGGAGAGGCTAATTGGTCGAAAGTCATTCGCTTTTGTATGCGATGGTTTTCCAGGCTTGGGTATGAAAATTACCTTCACCTTTCTCCAGGACAATGGAATGTGACCTAGAGCCAGACTCGCACGGAGAACGTGAAGCAGTGGGGAGGCCAGCACTTCCAGCCCCTTGGATAGCAGAGCCGGAACAATGCCATCCTCACCAGCTGCTTTATAAGACTCGAAACCGTTGATCGCCCAACGAAGTCGAGAATGTGTGACTACACGTGCAGCCAGCTTCCAGTCCTCGTATGAGGCCCGTCGATGGCATACACCCTGTGTGTCTACATTCTCAGAGAAGCCAGGAAAATGCGTCTCTAAGAGATGTCTTAAGCTTTCTTCCTCTGAGCCCGTCTTTTGCCCACTAGGAAGATTTAAGTAGTCAATCCTCGGAGGGCCCCCGGCAGAGAGGACCCGCCTGAGCCTGTTAGCTTCAGGCGCACCCTCAATATCACTACAGAAGCGCCTCCAAGATTCTCGCTTAGACTTTCTTATAAGTCCTTTGTACACTCTCAGTGCCGACTTATAGTCGTCCCAGTCACTTGCAAGGCCGGATCTCATTGCCTTGTTAAAGAGATGCCTGCTGGTGCGTCTGGCATCATTAATTTCAGGAGTCCACCATTTCGTTTGACCCTTCGGTCTACGAACCTGGGGACTGCAACTGCTATGATAGGCTGAGATTATGGCCTCCTGAAGCTTTTCAGCTGCAGCGTCCAATTCTCTCGAAGTCCTAGGTTTGGGATGCACCTGTCCCAGGTTTTCAGAGAGGAATGCCAGATATCTGGACCAGTCTGTTTTTCTGGGGTTCCTGAAAGTTACCGGATCCCTTGTCGGGCTGCTTCCACTGATGGTGAAGCAGATGTGCCGGTGATCAGAAAGTGAGATCACCTCCGTGGCTACACGCCAATCCATTATGCAATCAGCGATGGAGCTGCTGCACATAGTGACGTCAAGAACCTCCCTTCTACTTGACGTGACTACACTACACTACTTTGGTAAGATCTATTTCAAAGGATTGAACAATTAAATGAGAACCAGCAGTGTAATTTTCATTATTCAATTAATACAAATTATTTGTTGTTTGTATTTCTTTCTAGAAACTACCTATAGGTAGTGTTGCGTTCTTCAGAGATACTCACTTGATAATATTTGCTATGCTCCACATTATAACTTCCGAAATTAATTGAGACCCACATAAGGTTTGAAGAACCAACGTCCAATGCATTCTCATTTGAATACGTTTTTCCTACGTATAGATTGCCTCTGTCATCTTTACCTGCTACTAATGCTTCTTCTTTGGCAACTACTTGCTTTGGTTTCCAATAGTAAGCTGCAAATTCAACTATTTTAGTTAACTTTGGTACTTGAAATTCTAATTCATAAGACCAGCTAGGCTTTACTAGGTACTTTAATTGAAAAATTTTAGCTGTAAAACGTCAATACGATCCCTGATTGATTGCTAATGGTTTCACTGAGCTTAAGCGGTGCCGCTGGATATTGATTCCGGTTTTATTTTTACGCCAAGCAACAGAGCTACAAATGATTAGTTTTTTGACAAAAATACTACCTGGACGCCACCTGTGCCATTCCGAGCAGAACAGTCCGTAGTTTATTCCCACCATGTTTTAAAAACGAAAATGCCATTCTTTTATTTGTTATTAACAAAAAACAACAAAAATACGCGTTCTTTTTAGTTTTTTCGTTGCAAAATGGAAACTATTGATGCAGTGATAACGTTGCAATGGAATGAATTGTAAAGAATTACATTGTGAAGAGAATGATGGGTCAAACGATCCGATCGAATAATTAAAACTGGAGAAAAGCGGAAAAAACCGGAAAATTGCGTGTTTTTTCTTTTAACTCATAACTCTGCCATTTTGCAATATTAAGAACTGAAACTTCACACGATAGTAGCTATTGACGTGCAATTCATGTGTGCCGAAATTGGATTCGGCCGGATAAATAGTTTTCACATAATTCCCATTTGAATTTTTTTGGACATATTTTCGCGGAGAGCTGGATGCGTTTGAGGTCGTCCGATTGAAATTGAAAAAATTGCTTTGGAAAGAAGACGTGATCAGTAACAAAACGTCTATTCTGATTTTTCAATAAAACGCGTTTAAGTGTGTTAAAAACTAGTGAGAACATGATGGAAAACGGCCGACCGAGCGAGAGCGGTCGAGTGGAGAGGAAATAAGCGTATCGAGGGGAAACGTATATGTGTACAAAATTTGGTGCGCTGTCCGCGCAACAATTCTTAAATTCTGCGACCGTTGGCTTCTGCGGCGTTTTCCCTCGATTCGCTCATTCCCTCACCACTCGACCACTCTCGCTTGGTCGGTCGTTTTCCCTCATGTTCTCACTAGTTTTTAACACACTTAAACGCGTTTAATTGAAAAATCAGAATAGACGTTTTGTTACTGATCACGTCTTCTTTCCAAATCAATTTTTTAATTTCAATCGGACGACCCCAAACGCATCCAGCTCTCCGCGAAAATATGTCCAAAAAAAATTCAAATGGGAATTATGTGAAAACTATTTATCCGACCGAATCCAATTTTGGCACACATGAATTGCACGTCAATAGCTACTATCGTGTGAAGTTTCAGTTCTTAATATTGCAAAATGGCAGAGTTATGAGTTAAAAGAAAAAACACGCAATTTTCCGGTTTTTTCCGCTTTTCTCCAGTTTTAATTATTCGATCGGATCGTTTGACCCATCATTCTCTTCACAATGTAATTCTCTACAATTCATCCCATTGCAACGTTATCACTGCATCAATAGTTTCCATTTTGCAACGAAAAAACTAAAAAGAACGCGTATTTTTGTTGTTTTTTGTTAATAACAAATAAAAAATGGCATTTTCGTGTTGAAAACATGGTGGGAATAAACTACGGACTGTCCTGCTCGGAATGGCACAGGTGGCTTCCAGGTAGTATTTTTGTCAAGGAAATATCTCTATTGCTTGGCCTATTTAACTTTATCTGGAAGACTAGATTGAATTGATTAATTGTGATATCGCATTCTTCATCAGTGGTCCATTCGGGTTCTTGAAGATTTTTCTTGGATTGAAATTCGAAAATCATTGATACTCGTAATTGGCAAAACTATAGCACATTGATTTAATAAGAAGTTTGAGTTACGTAGAAAGAAGACAGGAGAAGAAAAACTTCGAAATGATAACGAAACTATTTTTATGGGAATTTTACTCACCCATGGATGCAGCAAGTTTATCGTCCTTTTTAATCTTACCCGAATTCTTCTGATTTTCATTGGTACATGTCAGAGAACAAGATCCTACAGTTATTTGTTTGTAGAATTGCGGTACAATGGAATCTGTAAAATGAATGTAGGGCTATTTTCGAATCGAAGATGGTTAGTGAGGATCTACCAAAACAATAATCTCTTCGTAGACAAGTCATGAGCTGATGTTGGTGGGAAAAAAATGAACCGTGTTTCAGCTCTGCTAACAATAACTTGCTTTCGCTTTGAATTCAGACAAATTCTTATATGCTTGAAATGAATTTTGGTGTCAGTGTTTATGAAATTTTAAATATAACATGAAACATAAAAAGTAATAATCGGTTCTTTGACGTTCAATTGATACTTAGTACTCACTTGGTCGAATTTTATATTCATATTTATGACTGAAGAAACTCTTCGACGAAGACGGTCCACTAGTTTCAGGATGATTTGCTGGTTCCTGTTTTTTATACATGAGCCACAAGTATTGATCAGTGGTATCAGAAGTACCATCGATTTTAGCGTATTCTAAATTGACATTCAGATTAGAAACAGCTCCAGCATACGTAATACTGCATTTGCTTGTTTTCACAATGTAATGATTGAAAGTTTTTTTAGCCTGATCTACATGAAAACCACCTCGTACATTATACTGATTTGCAGGCATTGTTTTGAAGTTTTCATTGGTTAGTTTTATCCAAGATAACTCTCCTGGCGACTGTGTACATAAAATCTGTATGGAAAATTGAAATTTCACATTTCTCTATTAGGTACTGAAGAGATGAAATATATTACGAGTATAAAAGCGGAACAAACTAGAAATCATTATTGCGAATTTCACTTTAAGTCGCACGAAACACAATACCCATACGTAATTGTTTATTACAGATTTCTTTCGTTACTGATTCACATACAATTGTATGATGATTCGCCAACAAAAACATAGAAAAGACATAATTCTAATTTCTCTAAGAAACGAAATTTGAAGAGAGTCCTGAAAATGATTGTTATTACTGATCGAAATGTTCATTCGAACTTCGAACAAAGATTTGCAAAATCTTGTTTTAATCCACAGTGTTCAGAGGAGGGCAGATATTGAGTTACAGGTAATGCTTTCAATTCGTTCGGGATGAAAAGGAGGTTTATCTTCATATCCATTACAAAATATCTCATTATCGTTATGAAAAAATACTTCCTAGCAATTTCTGCTCACATGATAAGTTCGTCTTTTATACTCTGTACGCACCCTCACAATTTTTCAGTGAACCACTTAACATTATGAATTTTACTGAAAACAATATGTTTCACTTACTTGTATCTGCTTATTTATCTGTATCGTTTCATTATTTCGAGTTGTGTAAACGTAATCTAATCCATCGTAAATTGTGGATATGAATGTCCCGTTCTTCGAAGGATCGAACACCAAGCCAATATATGTTTGAGGAAATTGATTCGATGGGCCCAATGGATATGCATCTGTTGGTATTGTACCATAAAAATCTCTCCAGTAATAAGCTGTAAAATTTGAAATGTTATCTTACTTCTGTTGTGATATTATTAGGATATGAATGACTACTTTTCAAAAAGTGATGATTTTGTTTTTCGCTAAGACTCAGAGAAAGTTTGAATTTTTATAAGCAGAATTTATCTTCTTGGATAGCGCTTACTCTTACCTTTCGTCAAGTGAAACGAAGATTCTTTAAGTTTTAGCCGTTATCAAGAAAAAAAGGGCATAAAATATATTGATACTAGCGACCCGCCCCGGCTTCTCACGGACATCACATTAGAAACCTCGAAAATAACAGTATTTCTCCACTATTTAATGCATGTTATTATACATATGAACCTTCCTCTTGAATCACTCTATCTATTTAAAAAAACGCATCAAAAGCCGTTGCGTAGTTTTAAAGATTTAAGCATACAAAGGGACATAGGGACAGAGAAAGCGACTTTGTTTTATACTATGTAGTTATAATCATTACACATTCATTCTTCCCTTTCCTACGCATATACCTAATGAATTTTTAGAAAATTAGTTTTTTATGAATGCATGAAAAAACTCGTGATTTCACAAAGGCGATACAATAACAGAAAATTATGAAAGAATAGCTTCCCTAGAAACCGTCCAAATAGTTTTTAAAATGAATAGCAAAAGTATGAAAAAGTGAAAATATGTAAAGAACAACAAGGCATTTGCCAAAAGATATTTATACTATAGTCCGTTCACGAAAGGTTGAGCCGTCGGTTGGCCATGACAATTTGGCATATTTCACTGTGTATATTAAAACGTTAGGTTATGTTTGTTATTTTCTTGTCATATTGATACGCAATGTTGTCAATATTGCATAGAGTTGTCTGATAACTCGCAAGCTCGTCGGACGAGGCCGGGTACATTCGGCAACGTTGAATTTATTTTACGTTGTGACAGCCAATACTGCCAACTTCAGATAAATAAAAAACGCCTACTATGTGCTCAACCTTTCGTGGACGGACTTTAGATGCAATTTCTTTACTAGCAAAAAAGTCTACTGCGTAAAACCTGTAATCATCTGTATGGTAGACCTGAAATACGCGTTTGTAGGGTGATTCTAACAGACATTATAGACATCTATAGTCGCTAAAGAACAATTAGAGTTAGCCAATAGTTAACGGTCTAAGACCAAAAAAACCCCACTACACGATAATGCAACTTATTATTGAATACGTGTATAATGGGAGGCTATCCAATAACTAAGGGTATTGTGCTATGCAGCCTTGATAGCTGAAACTGAAGAAGATTTATAAAAACTTTTTTTCAAATCAAAAAGTTACATAGCTCCGATCTATCGGATGTACAAGAGGGCGGATGAACTTAAATTTAATTTATTTTTTTAATTCGGGACGACTTGTTCATTGTGTTTCATAGAATGTATAATTTTGTTATGGACTAATTGTAACATATTACAGAGTAAATTCTATACAGGGTGTCCTGTAATTAGACCGACAAACTTCTAGTGGACATTATAGATCGTATTTTAGACAGATTCGACCCAAATCATATCATGCAAAATTGCTTCGTTAAGGAGCTAGTGCCCTCTGAAGATGACGTCCTGGTTTACACTTTTTGCCACATATTCGCAAAACGGAGTCACATAAAGTGCTGAAAGTTTACACATTGGCTAATATGAAAAATACGCATCGACTCGATTGAATGCAATTCTTCCATGTCAAGCACAATCGTATCATTTGGAGAGGGACAAAGGGTATTTTTAGTTAACACTTTTTTAACTTTCATTATTTCGCGAGATTTACATCATATTCATAAACTCTGATGTTTTTTCTCGAAAAAAGATGCTCTTGTATAATAACGCCCAGATTAAATTCAAAACAAAAGTGAACATTGAGTATTTAGTGAAAAGAGAGAAAATTTCAAATCTATTTTTTTCAGAAATGGTGCATCTGGGCGTTATAATACAAGAGCACCTTTTTTCAAGAAAAAACATCAGAGTTGATGAATATGATGTAAATCTTGCGAAATAATGAAAGTTTAAAAGTATCAACTAAAAATACTCTTCCCGCCCCCCAAATGATTCGATTGTGCTTGACATGAAAGAAATGCACTCAATCTAATCGATGCGTATTTTTGATATTAGGCAATGTGTAAACTTTCAGCACTTTATGTGACTCCGTTTTGCGAATATGTGGCAAAAAGTGTGGACAGGACCTCATCTTCAAAGGCCACAAGCTCCTTAACGAAGCAATTTTGCATTATATGATTTGGGTCGAATCTGTCTAAAATACGATCTTAAATGTCCACTAGCAGTTTGTCGGTCTAATTACGGGACACCCTGTATAGTCATCTGGTATATCGGTAAGTCAGAGATACATTTGTTGAAACAACACTGAAAGTAGAGTACCTAATGCGCAGCAAACTTTCGAACATATATATATATATATCGGGTTATAACGTTCTCCGCCGTCTTCCGATTTCTAATCGCCACTCGGTTCGGTCTCTCCATAGTAGAGAGATACAGGGCTCGAAGAAGAACTTTCGAACATATTTCCTGATTTTTGCTACTTCATTAGCTCCTCACCTGCTGGAGGTTTTGCTGTACCCTCTGGATTGGTTTTGTCATCTGGAACTTTACAGGCATTGCTACATCGAAATCTACAATATTTCAGTTTGATATCAAACCCTGAAAAATATAGATTAATTGCAAAATAGCGCGTCATCATATTCTGATACCTTGGGAGCATAAAATAAAGGTGGAAACAACTAGAATATTCCGTGCATACATAATTCAGCAGATTTTGCAACGCAAATATCTTTTTTGTGTAAATGTTGCGAAAAATTATAACAATATATTTATTTCAGTACTCAAGGCAATAGATTGACTATCGATGTAATTATCCGCAATTATGCTAAGTGAACAATAACAAGAGTGAGAGAGAGCAATCACAGATAAGAAAATTTCCATTGTTCCTATGAAAACACCGACCCCAATTCGGCCGAAATGTCTGTAAGTTTCAAATTGTGACCAAAAGTTGTCTTGTCATATTCAAATTTCGAATGGAAGAAGCTTGAAATTTCTAGCTTGGGAACAAGTACAGAATAACTCGGTCAATTTAGCTAATAAAAAATTTAAGAAAAGCCCCGAGCAGGAGCTTCTAAGTGCTCGTTCTTTGGTGGAGCAATAAGAATATTACCTCACATTTTATATGCGATTTGAGATTGATACCAAATATATGTAGGTATAAATGCTGAATCTCTGCACAATCGGAATTATATTCTAGAAATTATTCAAAAAATGAAACAAGTAAAAAATGAATAATAATTAATAAAATTGAATTCTGTGGTTCTGATGATGCGATCCTCTTGAAATTCTGCACGAACATTCAGTTTATCAGTTTTGATTTATAAAATGAATTTTATTTGAATCGGTTATTCTGTTATGGGAATATAGAGATTCTTGTTTTCAATATTCCAATTTAATTTTCTATGGTTCTGTTGACACTATGGCCACGAAATTTTGCATGAAAATTCATTATAACGGTCTCCATTCACGAAAAAAAAAAGTTTGAATTGAATCAGATATTCTGTTATGGATTTTCAATATTCCAATTGAATTTCTTAGAGTTCTGTTATTGCTATTGCTACAAAATTCTGCATGAAAATTCGGTATATCAACCTCAATTCACAAAATGAATTTAATTCGAATCGGTTATTTTTTATGGAAATATGTTTACACTATATGGTCTCAAAATTTTGCATGAGACATTTGGGCGAAACAATGTAGCACTCGTTTAAGGAGAACGAACGCTCAAAAATCTAAAAACTTTTATACTCAAAGAGAATTGAAATGTTCAGGGTTCATGTAAAATCAGTATATCACGGCTCGGTTTTTTAATATATCAAACCACTCCAGTGGTTTTTTTACTTGTTCAGCATCAGGATTCAAGAGAACTTTATAGATATAAAGAGAAGCAAGAAACAAATCAAAAGAATGACTCGGAAGCTACATTGAACAGATTCATCTCGTTGATCTGAGCCGAGATATTGAAACTATGCACCTTAATGGATGTGCTTTTATGGATCTTTATCTGTTTCTTCTGAAAATTCGGAAATCACGAGGTGAATTCATATCATTTTTCAATGATTGTGAAGACAGTTTGAGATATAAAACAAGATATCCGCAAAGATCATATTATAGATTCAGTTTCCTCGAACTATCTGTACCCAAATATACAGGGTTATTTTTGTAAGTGTTTCATTAGACGTTTTCGAGGAAGGGATTGTAATACAGATTCCAGATTTTGGATTTTCGTTTTAGAGTACATGAACTTTAATTGTGAAATATTTTCAAGAGGAATCCACTTCCGGTTTCACCGGAAACGAATGTAACTTCGCTATTTCAAACGCAACACCCTGTATATTTATACATATTCGAATTCTTCGTTCAATTCTACACTGATTTGATGTATGATATGTGCAACCACTCAAGCAGTTCTTGAGTTATAGCCTGATTATCAAATTTTTTGAGAAAAAGGTTGTCACAAATTAGTGTCCATATCTTCAAAATCCCTCATTACAAGAATTTCTCTTTGCGAAAGTGGAACAAAAGAAAGTACGCTGATACTGTTTCTCGTATAACTTATGAAGAAATATTATACAGGATGTCTGAAAAAGGGCCCCAAAGTGAGACTCAATAAAATTATAAAATCTCACTTTTTTCAAATGGCAACCCTATAATTTTGTAATTCCAATCGATGGCTCGTCAAAAATCAGTTAGGGTGTCCCGAATATTTCATGCCTCTAAAATCAGTAGTTTTGCCGTTATTGAATAAAATTCGAATTTCAGGATTGAATTAAGGTGTTAGTCTAACCATAGATTTACTAGGATAGAAATTTTCAAGAAGGCTATGTCTGTTGATTTATAAGGCATTTTAGAGAACTGTCATTTATACTTTTTTGATTAGTCGGGCACTATGCAAAATATGAATTATTGAATAAGGGCAAAAATATTGCTTTTAGAGGCATGAAATGTTCGGGAAACCCTAACTGATTTTTGACGAGCCATCGATTGGAATTACAAAATTATAGGGTTGCCAATTGAAAAAAACGAATTTCATAGTGTTATTGAGGCTCACTTTGGGACCCTTTTCAGACACCCTATATAATATTTCGTCATAAGTTATACAAGAAACAGTATCGGCATACTTTTTTTTGTTCCAATTTTGCAAAAAGAAATTCTTTTAATGAGGGATTTTGAAGATATGGACACTAATTTGTGACAACCTTTTTTTAAAAAAAAATTGATAATCAGGCTATAATTCAAGAACCGCTTGAGTGGTTGCACATATCATACATCAAATCAGTGTAGAATTGAACGAAGAATTCGAATATATATAAATATACAGGGTGTTGCATTTGAAATAGTGAAGTTATATTCGTTTTCGGTGAAACTGGAAGTGGATTCCTCTTGAAAATATTTTATAATTAAAGTTCATGTACTCTTAAACGAAAATCCAAAATCTGGAATCTGTATACAATTCCTTTCTCGAAAACGTCTAATGAAACACTAAAGAAAAATCACCCTGTATGTTTTCCCTTCTACCTTCCAAACAACCAATCATTGAATATTTCATCTCTAATCCAGGTACTGAGGGCACCGAACGTCTCATTGCGAATTTATATGAATCTCGAAATAGTGGTCTGATGGGAACAACTCTTGGCTGATTTACATCAATGCACCGAGCTGTTTATCAAAGATGCCAATTCCATTTACATGGAAGCGCACCTGTCTTCATTAGAAGCAGGAATGTCGAGGAAACATCTACCTATCGATTTTACGCTTCATAGATTACCCCAGAGAAAGATATTTCATTAGGTAAACTGAATGTCTAACAAAATATGGTATGCGTGGTCCCTTGACGATTCAGAAAACTTGATCCTTACGTGTAAGAAATGTTATGTGGGAATAATAATAATTATAAATTTAAAATCAAGGACACATTTGAATTCATTAACATGGTCTTCTGGGACCATGTCTAAGTAATATTTTGAAGAACAATAAAGTGGTTCTGGATTTATTCATTTTTGGTCTCTGTTCATGAACTCATTATCAACTTTTTCATCACGAAACTCCCATACCGATTTCCACTATACAACTTAAAAATAAGGATAGGTACGTTAAAAATGAAAAAATTCAATAAAATTGTCCTGGAAAAAATTTAGAATACCTACAAACCACAGTCTTGCAGTCAACACGTTTGTCAATAGAGCAATTAATGTTCTCAAACCATATATCATAACATAAATTGCTGTCATAAATAACTATTATTCTACTTAAGATTACGACAATAGCACTAGATTATGTATTTTCAAACTTACATGGATAGACCGAATTGATCTGATTCATCTACCTAGTATGAAATTGTCGAAATATTTTGTAGAATCATATTGATTTAAAAAGAAATGGTTAAACTGAACTAAACACTCAATTCCATAAATATTCAAAACTCACTCCGTTACGAGGTGAATAAAATGAGAATGAAAAATATCGATACGGGAGAAAAAATTTTTGTCACTACCCAAAAAAATCAGTCTTTGGTAACCTGGGTGGTGTCATAGGATATTATTTTTGACGAATTGATTAAATTAATGTTACCAGTCACGCAGAAGAATTCATTACAATCATCTTTGTAAAACTGTCCAAATTTATGTGATATTTGATAGCAGTTTTCTGGAACCTCATAAAAAATATCTTCAATTCAAATTTCGATTGATTGATTGACTTGAGGAGATACTTTGGTTTCAATTTTCATTCAAATTTAAAACACATCATCCTGCAACTCAGAATCTTTGTCTCCTAGATGCTACATATGAGGCTTTTGCAGATCCTCTAGGTGTTTTCTAATTACCATTTGAATTTTTTCGATCTTATCTAGAACATCTGTATATTGTAGTTGAAGAAACTTTCCTACAAATGGTAGGCAGTCCGATAGTTATTCCTGAATCTTTCCCAATCAAAAATTCGGCATAATAAAAAATGTGGAAAAAACCAAATATGAAATAAAAGTTTTAGCTCAATTTATTCTTGAATGGAAAAATCATTTTACGAAATTGAAACACATTTGAATTCTTCACAAAAAATTACAAGATGCAAACGAATAAAGATGAAAAAAACTTAATAACTTCTGCTGGATTATACAGTGTGTTTGGTCATGACTTAGCGAAAATGTAAGGGCATCAAATAAACCTAACCTAACCTAACCTAATTTTATCGACAAAAACACTCACATTGGGAGTTTACCACTTCATTTTTGGAAAAACTCTCTTTTTAAATTTACTTCTTTATTTCATGTAGTTGACCCTTCCTAATAATATCGATATCTTTGGACATAAAGGTTCTACAGATGTGAAAAAAATATTTTTTGAAAGGTGATACTACCGCCTTTCATTTGAGTGGAACAATATGAAAACATATAACTTAAAAATTTTATAAAAAAATTCTTTAAAACTTTTTTAGTAAAAAATTTACTGATTTTCTCAGTAGATTCGCAATAATACAAGAACTAGCAAATTGGAGTATATTTTTTTCTTGATGAGCTAACACGCCAGGATATTAGCTACAAAACGATTTAAGCATAATTTCTGTAAGATACATATTTAGAAAGTACCTAATTGCTATTCGAACATGACTCTTATGAAAATTGAAGACATAAAAAAAACCTCAGTACTGTACTTTCGATAATTTTTAATGAGCAAACAAACAAATTAATCATAAAAACTGCTCAAAATTGCCGCCTCTGCTCTGTAGACAGGTAGTGGCCTTCATGACGATCTATCTTGTGTCTTTTGCTTACAGAAATGATGTAAGTGTTGTTTTGTAGCTAATATCTTTGCGTGTTAAATCATTGAAAAAAAATTATACTTCAATGTGTTAGTTCTTGTACTATCGCGGATTTACTAAGAAAATCAGTACATATTTTTAATAAAACATTTTTAAAGAATATTTTGATGGCGTTTTCAAGTCAAATGTTTCTATATTGTTATACTCCAATGAAAGGTGGTAGAATAATCTTTCAAGAAACATTTTTTTTACATCTGTGGGGCCTTTATGACAAAGAAATCGATATTATTTGGAAGGGTCAACGAAAATTAAAAAGTAAATTGAAAATGGGGGCTACTACAAAACTAAGGGGGTAAACTTCCAAATTTGGGTGTTTTTGTCGATAATATTAGGTATATTTAATGCCCTTAAATTATCGCTAAGTCATGACCAAACGCACTGTATAAAAGCACTTCTTTAAAATCCATCAAACAAGTAACTGCTGAATCAAGAAGGAACAGAATCTGCTGAGTTAGTTGAAATCCTGTGATAAATCCTCTATGTTTTAATCTACGGATTTCCCTTGTTCCGGAAGTCTTGTACGTTCCCCACGTATATTCATATTCAAGAAGTGACTTGGTGTAACTCGATATTCTTGATAGATTTCGGGTATGTGGCGGTTGCTCGAATAAGGGGATGCATAAATCGGAGCTGGGCCATAGCGCCGTATCAGTTTTTTGTAAGAGGTCAGATAGTGCGTGACGAACAGGTATTAAGATCGCTTTGATATATTGGAATAATATTGGGAGATCATGCCAGAATATTTAAATCAGACGCTTTAGGTATTGAAGATAGTTACTTCGATAGGAGGCCGAAAAAAGAAAAGCACCAGAAATACGGTGGAAATTATTTATGACCCATCTGCATCGAAAACGCTGACCATGTGGAAGGAGGGTGGACTGGATATTGTTTTTCCTCACAATTTTATGCTCTTTCTTTACGGTTTTCTTGTTGAAATATGTTCCGAAAGCAACAATCAAATATGTTCGAATGATCAGAAGTATACAGGTTTGGAAATTCACATCGAAAACATTCCAAATTCAATGCATCAGACAGATAATTTTGCCCATCAGTTCTACTACATGGATCAATAAGTCCCGAGACTAACCCAGACATGGCGCGCGTAGTGAACCAGTAACCACGTCTTTCTAGAGTACTAACCTTTCCTTGAAACGTGTCAAAATTTTAAGTCGATCAGACCAGAAACTGCTGAATAATCGAGGTTGGAGTAAAGTCGGTTTGTAGTTTGTTTAAAAAATGGAAAGTTTCGTGTTCTGATAAAACATTATTTTTTAATTGGTAAAAATACCGTGCAAGCAAAACAATTGATTGAAAAATCTTACCCGGACTCTTGTCCATCAAAAGCAACGATTTGTCGGTGGTTTGCCGAGTTTAAACGTGGTCGTACCGACACAAATGAAGCGGAACGCTCGGGCAGACCTGTGGAAGACGTTACACCGGAAAATGTGAGTAAAATGACAAAACTTATAATGAAAGATCGTAAAGTGAAGCTCCGTGAGATTGATGAGATGACACAGATATCATATCGTCGCCTTAATATGCAAATCACATAAGTACCAAAGCCCAAAGTTTACAGGAGAGGAAAAAAACTGTAAATTTGTGGATGTGCTTAAGTGATTTTTTTATATTCTTAGATAACGTTGTTGGGGGTTTCGTCAGCTAGAAGATTTTTTTGGATTTGAGTGAATTTATGCACAGGTGCCTACGAAACTCCTTCACATAACTCAAATTTTCAAATTTGCCCAAAAGTGGATTTATGTGATTTGCATATTAAGCCGACGATATGGAAGTGTATTTAGTATCCTTCATGAAAAATTGAGCATGAAAAAGGTTTTTCCCAAGTGAGTGCAGCGATTGCTTTCTATGGGACAAAAACAGCAATGAGTCTATGATTCAGAAAGCTCTTTATCGCTATTTACTCGCAATAAAAAAGATTTCTTGTGTCGTTACGTGACCATGGACGAAACATGGATACATCACTACACTCCAGAGTCGAAGCGGCAGTCATCTGAGTGGCGCACAGCTGGTGAAAGCCGTCCGAAGCGTCCGAAGACGCAGCAGTCAGCTGGCAAAGTCATGGCGTCAGTTTTTTGGGATACCCATGGCGTGATTTTCATTAACTATCACGAAAAAGGTAAATCGATCAACAGTGATTATTATATTGACATATTGCTGGTGCGTTTGAAGGAGGAAATCGCAAAAAAACGACCGCACATGAAGAGAAAAAAATCCGTTCACCAAGACAATGCATCCTGTCACAAGTCGATGAAAACAATGGCAAAAATGAACGAATTGGTCTTTGATTTGCTTCCCTATCCCCCATACTCGCCAGATTTAGCCAGCAGTGACTACTGGCTCTTTGCTGATCTTAAAAAAATGTTCCAGGGAAAAAGTTTTGGCTCAAATGAGGAGGTCATCGCTGAAACAGAAGCTTATTTTGAAGCGAAATATAATTTTTTTATAAACATGGTATTGAAAAATCGTAAAAGCGTAGAAACGATTGTATCACCCTAAAAGGTGATTATGTTGATGAATAAAAAAAAATTTTACAAAAAAATGTTGTTTTCATCGTTAGTCTCGGGACTTATTGATCCATGTGTTATATACGAGTAGATACTTAAAATTACGTGCTACGTAACATACCTAATCCAGTTGGCCGATTGCAATTATGTATTAATGTCTCTTGCATATCTTTGAGAGTGTAGTTTGGTTGAGAACCTGCAGTGCTTTATAGAGCGAGAAGTGAGACAACACTACTTTATTGCAATCGGCCATATTGATTCTATTAGTTGAACAGCACGTCAATCTTTCGAGAATACTGGACGAAAAACTTCTCTGTCTGGTGCATTGTATATCGTATGTTTCCGATGTGAATGTCCAAACCTGTATATCGCGAAACTTAATTCGATATTTAGGACGGAATATCGCTGTTCAAATCTGTGGAAGATAATTAATTACCCTTCAGTCGGGTCCTGTAGCGGTTCGGAGAAAAGAAGATTAAAAAAGTATCACAGACTTGGTTTTGAACACCTCTTATCTTGGCTAAATAGCAAGAATTAAGAACTA
This sequence comes from Propylea japonica, assembly GCA_013421045.1. Lineage (NCBI taxonomy): Eukaryota > Metazoa > Arthropoda > Insecta > Coleoptera > Coccinellidae > Propylea > Propylea japonica. The sequence goes on from CM024242.1 coordinate 28,142,812, forward strand.
ACAATTTTGTATCTGAATATTGAAGACATATTAATAATCTTCGGTTTTCATTCATTCGGTAGAATGAATTGAAAAGTATTTGGAATTTTGGATCTGAAACTCCCATTACTCCTCAACTTATTGAAGGTATCAATTTAGAATTTAGGTTTCAATATGTGAAAACGGCGAGATAGGGTTTTTGAGCGCTCGTTCTACTTAAACGTCTCAAACGGTAGGGTTAGACGCACTGATGAAGAATTCGTAGTCAAATTCAATTCTGTCCGTGTGGCCGTCCGGCAGTTTGTAAGCAAAATAACTTTCGAAGGGATTGTCCTAGAGACATTTTCAGAATAAGTTCGGGTCCCAAATGGAACGACTAAGTTTCTCAAACAGCCAAATCGTACAGGGTGTTCCATAAAATATGTCTATTCAGCCTTTTTCTTCCTGAATATCTCAGAAAAAACGGAACCAATCGAAATGAAATGATACGGCCACATGCAAAATGCTTATAACAAGCCTCGTGCCAAATTTTGTGACCATAGTGTGAACAGAACCATAGAAAATTCAATTGGAATATTGAAAAGAAGAAACTTCATATTTCCATAAGAAGATATTCGATTCGAGTTAAATGTATTTGTGAAAGGAGATCGATATACTGATGTTCACTCAAAATTTCGTGGCCATGGTGTTAACTGAACCACAGAAAACTTGTTTGGAATATTGCAACAAAGAATCTTTTTATTTCCATAACAGAACATCGGATTCCAGTGAAATTTCGTTTGTGAATGTGAACTGATATACTGAATTTTCATGCAAAATTTTATGGCCATAGTGTTAACAGAACCATAGAAAATTCAATTGGAATATTGAAAGAAGAATCTTTCTATTACGACAACAAAATATTCGATTCAGGTGAAACTCATTTTGTGAACGAAAACTTATATAGGTACTGAATGTTCATTTACATTTTTCTTAATTTTCTGAATAATTTACTGAATATAATTCCGATTGTGCTGAGATTCTGCATTTATAATATAAGGTATCAATCTCAAATCCTGTATTAAATTTTGATGTAATAGGTTTATTACCCCACCAATGAACGAGTACTCAAAAGCTCTTGCTCAGGGCTTTTCTTAATTTTTTTTTACTAAGGTTTTTATCTTATTTCTGGTATCATACGCAGAATAGTAAGGTACCTCGTTTTGCACTAATCTCTGCTAGGGAGTTTTTTCATGTATTGTATTTCGTTAGCTATTAATTCAATCTATAAGTATTAGGGCTTGTAGAAAATATTTTATAGAGCGATATCTCTGGTAGGTATTATTAGATTGTGTATGATGAAAGTTTCTTATGATTTTTGATTGTTACAGCACCACATGCACATTTTTTCAAACTGCTTCTCTTCACGATACAATAAAAACATCTTCACTACATACAATTCATAAAACATTTGAACAATCAGAAGGGAACAAGTAAAAAAAATCGTCTTATCTAGTAATTCGTTGAAGCAATGAGGTGGGGCTGAAATAGGTATTTTGTTGTGCAAAATAGTTTACGAAAAAAACGCGTCGAAATCTGTCACGACTGAATCACAATTACTATTGGGTCATATTGGTTAAAAATTAAACCAAGGTTTACTTTAATGGAAAAGTCAAAATTTTCTTGAAAAATTTGTTAAATCGAGAAAGTCGTTGTATGTCGGTTCGCTATATTGAGGTTGCCCTGTATTTGGTATTGCGTAAAATACAACTCTATGCGACCCTAGCGGCGTTACGTAGAACTACCCCGAAACGAGTATTCGAAAACGCGGTATATGACATTCGATTGTTTGTGCCTAAAGCCGGTCCCAGACTATGCGTGTATTTGACGAATGTTCGGCATTGGCGGTGCTTCGCGTAGTGTGTGGGAGCTCAACTTCGGCCCGCATACTATGCGAAGCACCGCCAATGCCGAACATGCGTCAAATACACGCATTGTCTGGGACCGGCTTAAGAATGCCTTAAGAAATGAGATTTGTATTGTGTGTTCATTATAATATTTGTCTAGTTAGTTGGTTTTTAATCTGATTTAAAGATGCCTAAAGAAAATACAGTGAAGAACACTAATTGCTGTGTTTATGGATGAAGCTCTAAAGAGTTCTTTCATAGGTCACTATTTTATAGGATTGTGAGATATGAAATAGCTATTATTACAACTAGGGAAATATGAATACTATATTTCCCGAGGTTGTCCTAGTTACATCCCGAGGGCGAAGCCCGAGGGATGTATGAGGCAACCGTGCGAAATGTATTCATGATTACAACACGGGAAATGTTGTAATCAATAGTTTTTTTCTGATCGATACTATATCGTTCTTGAAATGGAAAAATTAATATTATATTGTAAATTATTGATTCAATTGGATTTTTAACGTTGCTATGGGCTGTGTTTGTGAGAATCATGGTTGACTGGTTTTATTTTGACGTCTTGTCAGAAATAAAATCATTGAAATAATGTCGAACTACGTCGAAACTCAAGCGGCGAAAGCCCGTGAATTTTTGATTCCGGCCAAATCTAAAGCTGCTCATAGTAAAGAGTATGAAGGCTTTCGAGAGTGGAAAAGAAAAAGTTTGTTGGACGGTGTCAGCGAAAATATTTTGCTAGCATATTTTGAAGATTTGGTATGTTGCTCTGATTCTTGTTCTTTTCAATGTATGATTAATTCATTCGATCTCCTGTTGCAGGAATATTCACCAAACACGTTATGGCCAAAATTATCTATGTTTGCTGCATTTGAAGGAAGAAACGAATGTCAAATTATTCGAAGAAGTGGAAGTATTTGTTAAGAACAAAAATAAAGGATCCGTTTCCAAAAAATCAGCAGTGTTATCCCGGGAGCAGATCAAGAATTTTTGATAGAAGCACCAAATGACTTTTTTCTGATGTATAAGGTTGCATAATATACTATTTTGAGTAAAATATGACTTGACGTTTCATATTTCCCTTGGGACAATATGAGTGTGTTATGACATATGGTAACTAAGGCGATATTGCTCAATATTGATTCGATCAGAAAAAAAAATATTTTATCAGTTGATCACCACTAGAGAAAGCATTTCAGACGTATATTCAAAATCAAGAAAACAAAGAGAATAGCCAGTTTCAGGATTCATATTTGGACTTGAAGGATTCATAGTTGTTTATTGGATGTATTTCCAATTCACTCTTTAAAGAAAAGAGATGAAGATTACTCGTCAATTGACAAAATTGTTGTGATAACTTAAGTTTTTATGAATATATGCCCTGAAATCATATTACTTGGCTAAAACTTATTTGCATGTTCTTTCAAGTTGCAGTATATCTTTTGCTTTTTATATGGGACAAGTAGAATGTTTCTGCGGTATTCACTATTTTATAAAAAATAGCATACTTACACATACTTACTCTAACTCTGTATTGTAAAATTAAATATCATCATCATTCTTATTAGATAATTAAGTTTTTGTTTAAACCAGGAAATAAAATTTGTTTTTTTGTATTGAATGATAAATGCTTCACTTACGACAAAGTATTAATTAACTTTTCTGATATTTATTTAATGAAAATAGTTTTTGACGTTGTGAATAATTGAAATTTAGTTGTTTATTTTCATAAAGTCTTTCATTTCTGTGATAAAATCATCATGGAATTCAACGGCTTTCATTTCAATAACAAATATTGTAATATTTTCTTTATATATATTGAAGAATAAATATTATAAATATAATTTGATTCACTGCAGCAAGATTCCTTGTTTCCACTGAATAACTAATCATATCAGGATATATTTTTTCTTTGAAATGAGCCAAGTTAGATGGTTAAATATCTTCCTTCTGCAGTTAGCAAGGGTGAATGCCCAAAACTGATATTTTTCTACATATCGTTCTCGATGAATATGATCTGAACTTAATAAAACATTTCATAGGTCCATTTTCACGATTGTTCAGTCCAAAGACTAAATAAATCAACTGAAACACTTGAGAAACACCAGCATCTCTCTTGTTTTGCTTTGACGTGCACGAAATAATACTCGTTTCGGGAACAGCTGATTCGGCGATTGCAGCGCCGCCATCGTTATTTATCCCAATAACTTTTGCTTCAAGCTCTTTCGATTTTCGGAAATTCAATAAATTGTAATTTCAGCCTAACATTTATCAAGCAAACTCAAAGTTAATATCATGAGCATCGGTACTGTTCTTTTTTGCTTTAAATCTTCAATATTTCAACCTAGTAACTCATAAAATCGGGACTGTCTTACAAAATACATTAAGTTTTTCACATTGAACTTATCGTCATCCAATCGGTCACAGATATCCTGATCCCTACCTCAACTGCCGCAATAATTCAATCAGTGGCGCAGCCAGGATTTTATTTTGGGGGAGGCTGAACTGAAAAATTTTTTATGATACAGTGAATAGCGAAAATTGCAAAAAAATAAAGAAGAAAGAAATAACGAAGAAATTAATCTTTGAGGGAAAGGCTGCAGCTCGAAAGCCCTACCCCCTGGCTGCGCCAGTGAATTCAATAATCAATTACCTCTTATCTACCTGAGAATCCTCGGAATGCTCAAAGCCGTAAACGACTAAATATAATTCCGATTGTGCTGAGATTCTGAATTTAAATATAAGGTATCAATCTCAAGTCCTATATTGAATTTTGAGGTCCTAATAGTCTTATTACCCCCACCAATGAACGAGTGCTCAAAAGCTCTTGCTCAGGGCTTTTCTTAATTTTTTTTCACTAACGTTTTTCTCTCTCTGGTTTCATACGCAGAATAGTAAGGTACCTCGTTTTACACTAATCTCTGCTAGGGAGTTTTTCCATGTATTGTATTTCGTTAGATATCAATAAAATCCTTAACTGTTAGGGTCCGTAGAAGAGATTTTATAGAGCGATATCTCTAGTAGGTATTGTGTTAGATTGTGTATGATGGAAGTTTGTTATGATATTTGATTGTTACAGCACCACATTTACATTTTTTCAAACTGCTTCTCTTCACGATACAACAAGATCATCTTCACTACATACAATTCATAAAACATTTGAACAATCAGAAGGGAACAAGTAAAAAAAATCGTCTTATCTAAAGGGTTTTTCAATAAGGGCGGGTAGATTTTGAAACGAAATTAAACAAGCTGCGTATGAGGTATCAACAATTTTATTATTTATTTAAAAGGCCCATATATGCCATTAAGTATGGAAGATGACATCATTCAAATGCCCGCCTCGGCTTCTCACAGTGGCACGGATCCGAGTGGTCCAATTTTCAATGACTCCTCCGCATAGATCCAAAATCCACACCAAACCGTAACTTTTTGAGGATGCATTACCACCTGGTGAACCTCGTGTGGGTTTGTGTCGTCCCATATACGGCAATTTTGTTTGTTAACAAAGCCATTCATCCAAAAAAGCGCCTCGTCGCTAAAGATGATTTTTCGCCCGAAATTGGGATCCTCTTCCAAACGATTCGATGCCCAGGCAGCGAACAAACGACGTTGTCTATGGTCATGAACGTTGAGCCCCTGGGTCAGTTGAATCTTATACGGGTGTAACCCTAAGTCCCGTCGCCAAATTCGCCAAGTTGAAGTTTGCGAAAGGCCGAGTTCTTGTGCACGGCGAGGAATCGACTGCCTCGGGTTCTGCTGTACACTTTGACGGACCGCCGCGATGTTCTCGGCTGGTCTTGCGTTTTTCGAACGTACAGGTGTGGGTTGATCGATTAACGAACCGGTTGTTTCAAATTTTGCCACCAAACGCTGAAGAGTCGACTGTGAAGGGCCACCACGTCTACCGTAAAATGGGCGCAACGTTTGCACTAACAAACACTCATTTTGAAAATAAAGTTTTATCATTTGTACGCGCTGTTTAATCGTGTAACCTGCCATGGTGATTTGGCATAAGCAACTGAATAATAAGCAAAATATTTGACAATTCTCACCAAAACAAAATGGCCGCCACGGACCACCAAAATCTACCCGCGCCAATTGAAAAACCCTTTAGTAATTCTGGGGCTGAAATAGGTATTTTGTGGTGCAAAATAGTTCACAAAAAAACGCGTCGAAATCTGTGACGACTGAAGCACAAATACTATTGGGTCATATTGGTTAAATATTAAACAAAGGTGTACTCTAATGGACAAGTCAAAATTTTCATGAAAAATTTGTCAAATCGAGAAAGTCGTTGTATGGCGGTTCGCTATATTGAGGATGCCCTGTATTTGGTATGATTATTGCTTTAAGCTCTTTCGATTTTCTGAAATTCAATAAGAAAAAACATTAATCAAGCAAACTCAAAGTTAATATCATGAACTGTTTTTTCTTGTTACAAATCTTCAATATTTCAACCTAGTAACCCACAAAATCGGAACTGTCTCACATCATACATTAAGTTTTTCACATTGAACTTATCGTCATCCAATCGGTCACAGATATCCTGATCCCTACCTTAACTGCCGCAATAATTCAATAATCAATTACCTCTTATCTACCTGAGAATCCTCGGAATGCTCAAAGCCGTAAACGACTAACGTTCAGATAACGACCACAATGGTAACATCCCCGATAAATGGAAATGCTCGGGAATAACGTGAAACTCTCGACGACTAGCAAGTGACGTGACGCGGTATAAAAGGAAAGCATAACGGAGATAATTCCCCTGCACGTATGATGGACGACACCGGCGTTCGGGGTTTAAGATGAAACCGACTCGTGAGTTCGTCTCGGAAAGGAAGTATAAGATGGTCGTCGTCCCGAGTTATGCAAAAGGACCCGTTATTAGTTGCCGACCTTACGGAAATTATACTATGAGATATAGGCGACTGTCCTGACCTCCGAGTCGGGCCATATCCGGTGGAATCGAAGCCCGATAGCGCCCCGACCAACGACGTCTTTGGATATGCTCTTTTTGTCGTAAAACCATAACCTCACTTCTGAAAGAAGCTTACGTGTATTCAGTTTGCCAGAATCACTTTTTAAGCTTTCTTCTGGTGATCTCTGTCTCTTACTCTGCACCGTGTAATCTGGAAGGTCGTTCTAGAATCTAGATAATGACAATGATGCTTTTGTATCCGGAACTGACCTTAAATGATGATGACTACTATTTCTGAATGCTTTTTAAACACAATTTCCTCCATGTTATGCTTTTTTGATGTTGATTTTTAGCATGTTTTAAAGAACAGAGTTCAAGAGCAGTTGACACTCACTCCTTTACATCCCGGGATCAAAAGCAGTAGAATATCAAGGGAAGGTGGAGGAAATGAGAATGACTAGAGAATTATGAGAGAAGCGCAAATCTAGCCTCTTGAAGCCCTTTCAAGTTTAGAGTTCATTACGCCTCTGGAACTCGAGGGCGAGCTGTAGATCAATAGTTGCGACTAACAGGTTTAACGGGAGACAATAGATCTCAAGGTAGTAGTGTAATGCAAGCCTTTTACCCCCGTGCCAAATTGTCAAACAGAACTTTTTGGGTAAATTCACTCTACATCAAGATCCACTTAGCCTTAATGTCTCTCCCCTAATCTAGTCTCTTCCAAATCTAAATAAAATATACACACATAACGCACGTTATGGAAGTCTCAAATTTATTCTACTTCAACTGAAGGTATTCTCAGTGATAATTATTTTCATGAGAATTATGAATGCATACCTATATTATGTTATCCACTTTTAACGTTTTTCTCGAATACAGATGTTTTTTCCTAGCAGGAATAAAAAAAGATGAGATTATCAGAAATTGAATGTATTGGCTCCATTCTGAAATCAGTTGTTCTCGATCAATTCTAGTGATTAATAGTTTTTCTTTCGTTTGATTTTCTACACTCGATCGCTATGCAACGCGAAACACGCAATTTGACCCAAGAGGAATATGCCCAAGCGGTAGTTTTGCGAGAAGAAGGGTGGACATACACAAAAATTGCAGAAAGGTTTGGAGTTTCCCATACAAGTATGTCCAGAATGTTGCAGCGATTCAGGGAGACAGGTATGAATGTCCGAAGACCAGGACAAGGTAGACCACGGGTAACAACTGTCATTCAAGAACGTTACTTGAGAGTTTCTTCGTCGAGACAACGGTTTGCAACCGTTCGCCTCCTTCAAAGTCAGCTTGAGCAGACTCATGGGGTGCAAATTAGCACTGAGACAATTAATAAGAAATCGCCACAGAGAATATGATTCAAGGCCCCGTGTCGCGGCAAGAGGCCTAGCTCTTATCCCAGCCCATCGAAGGGCGCGTTTGGATTTTGCGACAGAGCATATCCATTGGGAAGAGACTGATTGGGAATGAGTTCTCTTTTAAAAGATGAGTCTAGTCTCTACCATTGTGATCGACGTTCCCTTGTATACAGACGTCCACATGAATGATATGCTCAGTGCAATTTCCTGAATACTACTGGTTTTGGGGGAGGATCGATTATGGTATGGGGTGGAATATCTTTGACTGCAGACCAAGTGGTCGTTGATAATGGAGGTATGAAAGCTGATAGGTATATAAGGAATATTCTTGAAGAGCATGTTATGCCATTTACCCCATATATTGGTGAGAATTTCATTTTTATGGACGATAATGCCAGACCTCATTGTGCGCGCATCATTCAGGAATACCTTGAAAAGGTTGAAGTTTCTCGAATGGAATGGCCAGCAAGAAGTCCAGATCTCTAACCGATTGAGCAGGTTTGGGAAAAACTCAATAGAAGGCTGAGAAGTTTAGAAAATCATCCAGCTACTCTTAATGACTTAGGAATCCAACTCAGAGAAATCTGGGAGGTATTAGATCAGAACATTTTAAGATCACTCATTTTGAGTATGAACCGTCGTTTCCGAGCTGTAATTAACTCAAGGGTTGAGAATACCAAGTACTTATCAGCATTCCAGTATTTGGAAAATTGTTTATTCCTCTTGTTTCACATGAGATCTGTGAAATCCTGAATTTTTCTTCCCATTAATGTGTCTTGTATCGTTCAAAACCTTTCCGAGAGAACATAAAAAATAAGTTATAAAGTCAATGTAGAGTTAAATCTCATTAAAATTGAGATTTTCAGAATATGAGTTCATTTTTTGCGCAGTGTATTTAGTTGCTGAGTCAATAAATAAGTGACACCAAAGAAAAATTCGTTACTTTTCTTTCGGATGAAAATACCTTATGGGGAAAAAATTTCACGCAATCAATAGCAATAGGAATGGTTAAACACTACTCTAGAAAGCCTCTTTCGTCGAACAATTGCAAAATAAATGTGAGGTACGCCGAACCATGAATATTCATTTCTATACTCTGAAACAACTGTAACGCGCTCAATGTTTCCAGTGTTGTGGCGAAAGAAGATCCTCTTCTTGAACGCACTTATTTCGCCTTCATAACGTTTTATGAATTTAATATTTCATGGAAGTTAACTCCGCCATTAATGTCTGGGCCACTTTTCTCAACTTGGGCGTGTATAATATGGCACGAAGAACTGGCGGGAGTAGGAACAATCATCAAATTGTAATCAGAAGATGCAGTAAATCACCAGTAGCTCCGACTTCTTCGCAGCTGGCGCCTGAATTGTTCGGAACCTTCTCCGAATTTGCCGATTTGGATATTATCTGGCCCTGTTTCGAAACAATGTTTTTATGATACCCGTGTCGTTTTCTACGAAAATTTCAGAGAGATGCCTTTTCCGAATGGGAACATTGTTGACGATTAAGCTGTCGAGTATCTGACGGTGCAATTGACGGAAAATCATAACGTTTTTCCGTCCTACTGCGCTTCTTAATTCTGTTTTATGAAGCAATGATATTCTGTCTTTACAGTATATTCATCTATTCAAATATGTAGTGGCCAAGAGGACTGGGGAAATAAAATTCCTTAATGAGATACCGACGTTTCGACCTTTATTTCTGGTCTTTTTCAAGGCTGGAAACAGAAACGACAGTGTGAACATTGAGCGTATCATAGTACCGTAAAATCTTTCACAATATAAAAACAATATAATACTATGCAGAACATAAACCACAATAGACAAACATAAGATATAAAATCGGGGGTGATATACTTAGAAACATATACCTATTCATATGGAATACCCCTCATAACATCCCGAAGGAGACATAAAACTGTGTCGTCATTTTTTTAAAAACTCGATACATACATTTGTCAAAAGATAAAAATCTTTCATTAGGATTTGAAGGAGTAAATAAATATTTCCTATAATAAATGTTGAATTAGTTTTCACATTATTATTATTTGAATATTTAGAAACTAAGGTACTTATACCAGTGATGAGTATATTTATCTGTATAACATTGCTTCATTTTGATTTCATTATACCTAAATGTGATGATAAATTATCATTCCTTGCCAGCTGCAGAGCAACCCTTTGAAGATAGAAACAATGACAAAAAAATTACACTAATCTATGGAAATGGAATGGAATGGAATGAATATCAATATTGATAATGTAAAATACTTACATTTCGATCAATTTAATTATTATGAAACAAAATTTCAAATACAAATCTACTACAAATAAACAGATCAATAATTCAATACATGTAGGTACTTTTCTATTTTTGCTATTATTTTGTTGCAAGTGAAGCTGCTTGATTGAGATCGGCAGAGACCATTCCTCAGTGGAGCTGAGCAATAATTCACAATCAGCTCAGTCTATCGTCTAGACTTTTTTATCTGTTGTCTTACAGTCCGAATTGCATTGGTATTTTGTTGCATATTCCTCACATGTAATTTTGAACCAATCAAAAACATGTATTTTCGACAGATCACCATAGCAACGGATGAATTATAAAGAAAGTTTTCTCTTCGTTGATACCAAACATCGAAGTATACAGAGAATTATACATTCATATTGGCTCCAAATGAAATGAATCGAATATCTATTGCCCGTACGCATAGATAGTCGATGCTCCGTCAGTTCTCGTACTCAAGCATTCCTTTTCATCTCACAGTACTCAAGCAATACTTCGTCGATGTTCAGCTACCGACCAACCTTGAGACGTGCTCAGATGTCGAACTGTCATACAAATTGCCAATATTCAAATTTCAATGTAAATGGCGAATCTCCATGGCAACTCAGCAGTGATAACACGGAAAATAGTGAAAATTACCAGATTCCGACGATGTTCGAATTCTCCGCCGAGTTTTGCCGAAGGTTTGTTTATGAAATATAATCGTTGCTAAGCATGCGAGCTCGTCTCTGCCGAGAACTGCTTAAGGCCTGGTTTCGCTTGTGCAGCCTCTGCATGCAGCTGCGTCTGAAAGTAGCCGTTGCAGCTCTGAAATACACTGCTTCTTCGGAACTAGGAAGAAGTGGTTTCGCTTGAGCCACGATCGCAACAGCAGCTGACTGCCGACTGCTCGGGGTACCAGTCTGTGCGACGTCCCTGCAGCATACGTTGGGTGAAAAAATGAGTGTTCAGAGAGTAGATAGATTTTCGCGGGACGTGGAAATGATGGTGATAGAGTTAGTGTCTATGAATAGAAGCTTATATGATGCATATCACAATGAGTATAAAAATAATGGCATAAAGGATAATATATGGCAAAAGATCGCCTCGAAACTGGAGGGAAACGCATTTTATTTTTGATATTTTTAATTTTAATTCAGTATGAGAATACGGAACATTTTTTTCACAATTTAATATACAAAATTTCGAGCCGTCCTTACGTTCTTACGTTTTTGTTACCATTATTTCTTGCCAAGCAATTTGACTCTCAGAAACAAAATATTCTCTGAAATTATCTCGAACTAAGAAACCATCGGCATTAGCAAAACCTCCTTTTTTTGCGAGAGGTATCAAATTTTTTAGGGGTCTATCTAATTTCACTTGATTTTCTTCTGTATGTTTCTTATTTGCCCTTTCATAGTCATTTTTTATTAGGTTGTGTAAGCAGACGGCCCCAGAAATTATGATATCTTTCTACCGTAGATGGTTCCACTGCAATAGGTGAATGAAAAATTCTGAAACTATTACTTAATAGACCAAAAGCATTTTCTGAAACTCTCCTGGCTCGACACAATCTACAGTTAAAAATGGCTTTATGAGTATCTTGTTTAGCTTGGTCTCTGTTATAAGGTTTCATAATATTTGTATGCAGCCGGAATCCTTCGTCACCGACAATTACATAGGGTAGTTTTCTTTCCGAGTTCGGTAATTCATTGTCCGACGGAAAACCTAATGTGTCCTGATGGATCTTCTGCCCCATTATAGACTTGGAGAATATACCACTATCTCCTTCTTTGCCATATGATCCGATGTCAACAGCCAAAAATTTATAATTTGCGTCTACAATAGCTAAAAGGACAATGGAGAAATATTCCTTGTAATTGAAATAAAGAGAATCACTTTTTGGAGGGCATACGATGCGGATATGTTTTCCGTCTATGGCAGTTGGGAAAATTCCATTGTTCCCAAAACTCCTTTGCTCTAAATTTGAGGTCGTTTTCAGATGGAGGGGGCAGTAATACATGAAAAAGTTGAACACGTATGGCTGTTAAAACCTCTTTGACTATTTCAGAATTATTTCACTCTACCCTTCTTCTAAAAAATGGAGCGCAAGTACATACTCCATGACTGTCGAATTCTCACTGCGACTGCCGATAGTTTGGTTTGGCTGCATGCAGCGGCTGCACAAGCGAAACCACTCCGACGTAGCAGCGGACGCAAGCAGCGGCTGCTTGCAGCTGCTGCATGCCTACCGAAACCAGGCCTTTAAGTGTGAGATTGAGATCTGAAGGAGCATCGACTATGAGTACGGTCATATGCTCCTGAAATATAAATTTGAGAAAAGCCCTGAGCAAGAGCTTTTGAACGATCGTTCTCTGGTGGAGCAATAAGACAATTAACTCGAAATTGTATATGGGATTTGATACCAAATATATAAATGCAGAATCTCAGCACAATCGGAATAATATTCTGAAAATTATACAAAAAATGAAATATGTAAAAATAAATAATTACAAAAATTAAATTATATGGTTCTGAATAGCGTTCCCTTTGAAATTTTGCATGAACATTCAGTATAGTAGTTTTCATTCTCAAAATGAATTCCACTCCAATCGAATATTCTGTTAGGATTCTTCCTTCAATATTCCAATTGAATTTTCTATGATTCTGTTAACACCATGGCCATCAAATTTTGCATGAAGTTTCAGTATATCAATCTTCAATCACAAAAAAAAATTTCACTCGAATCGAATATCTTTTTATGGAAATATTAAGATTCTTGTTTTCAATATTGAATTTTCTATGGTTCTGTTGAAACTATCAGCATCTTGCATTTGGCCGTACCATTTCATTTCGATTGGTTTCGCATTTACTGAGATATGGAGAAACAAAAGTTTTGAATGGCCATATTTTATGGATTTATGAACTGATTCTGAAAATCTCAAGTCTCTAGAACAATCCCTTCGAAAGTTATTGTGCTAACGGACGGCCCCATGGACAGAATTGGATTTGACCACCAATTCACGTCATCACGGAGTCTAATCCTATAGTTTAAGACCATTTTCGTCTCAAAATACGAAAATTTCAGTCATTTGAGCAAAACGATATAGCACTCGTTTAGATAAGTAGTGTTCAAGTAGTGCTCAATAAAACTACACAATTTGGTGTGGAATTTTCTAACCGAATACTACACGAGGGCATGTATATTTTGGTCCTTCGTCTTGGTACAATTTTTATAATATCCATAAGCTCCAAAAAGTTTTCGGGATTTTTTTTGATAATATTCTATTCAAAAACTCAGTTCTGTATACAAAAGGTTTCAGAATCCACTAATACATTAAAAAAACGATTAATATCCTTATTAGCGACTATTTTATGGAACCAACAAGTTTCCTTACAAAAACACAGGGTGTTTTATCAATTTGGCTCCTATTTTTGAGTGGCCATAACTTATGAATCACCTAGTTTGATATTTGTTACGCGAACTACACTAGTTCTAAACAAGCCACCTAACTTTAAGATAAAGAAAAAATGACAAACAAAAATTCTTTGCCTTTAAGGAGGCTAACCTAACAAATTTTTGAAACATAGATAAATTGAAAATAGTAATCATCGAAATGAATACAATCTTCAATTTATAGGCTCACAGAACCTTCTTCATGCGGACTGGGATGATTTATTCAAGATGTTGTCAATGAGGGAAGAGACAGACCGGTTTCGGCCTTATTAGGCCTATTTCGTCAGTGTCCCATATCCCTCAGAGACGACATCCTATTGAAAAACTTCTACATTTAAGACCACTTGTAAGACTCTATCGAGTATTATCCTACAGATGGTGACATCTAGTAGTGAGTAGTGTCAAAATGAAAAGTTCAATCATCACTGCTAACATCTCAAAGAGTGAAGAGGAAGTAATCAGTGCTTTCAGCATGCGATCTGTGATGATTGAACATCTCATTTTGACACTACTCACTACTAGATGTCACCATCTGTAGGATAATACTCGGTAGAGTCTTACAAGTGGTCTTAAATGTGGAAGTTTTTCAATAGGATGTTGTCTCTGAGGGATATGGGACACTGACGAGGCCTAATAAGGCCGAAACCGGTCTGTCTCTTCCCTCATTGACAACATCTTGAATAAATCGTCCCAGTCCGCATGAAGAAGGTTCTGTGAGCCTATAAATTGAAGATTGTATTCATTTCGATGGTTACTATTTTCAATTTATCTATGTTTCAAAAGCCACCTAACTATCTTTCACTTGCAAAATTCAGATTTGGATTAACAAAAAATGTGAAGGTGTTTTTTTGGCGAAAGTTGGAGCCTCAATACGCAGTCATGTACTTTTATATGATGCAAGCTATAAATAGCAATGCCAAATGGTATCTTGAATTGAAATCTCTAATGACAATCAGTATTTGTCAAAATTCAGCATGAACCACCAAGCAATCCAAAACGAATACCTTGGAGACGCCATCCGTGAAAATGCATAAATCAAAAGGTAAAATAATTCCCGGATTCACGGTGAAATTTCCACTTCTTATATTTATTGCAGAGATAATTTCATTTCCGCGCCTAATTTCAATGCCACCAAATCACCCCCATATTTAATTTCCAAAATCTCCAGTCGAATCCCCCTAGGAATTGAATAGGAGAAGATTCCAAAGAATGCGAATATCAAATGATAGGAGCAGGTTCGCTCACACATTTTCTTAAACTATTGCCACAGTAAATTCTAATTTGATAAGATTTGAATAAGAAAACGGAAAGAGCTAACAAGAAGAAGAACCTACTGATCACGGTCTAAAACAATATTGCATTCTTGGCGTCCTCAATGATTTACGTTTCGGTTTTAATGGAAATCCTCAGGGGATAAAGAGGAGACGAGGCATGCCGGAGTCGTGTTCCTTCGACAATTAGTCGCGGAATTTCATTTATAAATCTTCCCAATTTCCGAACTTATTTTTCACTCGTTCGCCTTTTCGTAGACGACGGGTCTATTCAGGATGATGTTTATGGTCTAAGAACCATTGTTAGACGGAGTTGAGAACATGAACTTTTAGATAAATAGACGTATAATCCATAATGGTCCCCGAGAAAGTCACATGGGTTGAAAAAAATAGTCATGGAGTTCTATCCTCTAAGTATTTATCACGCTTGACCTTCATCAGAAACTTCGGCATTTTTTCTATCAATTTTATGTTTCGTTGGCAGAAAAGTCTCATACTTATATTGAGAGAACAGCATGGATGACAGCATAGTCTGTTTGAATGCGTGATGAAAGTGGACAAAACTGAAAAAAAACTAAATTATATCACTGATAAGATCAAGATTTATCGAACAACGAAATTTCACTTATGAGGGAAAATTTAATTAATTACCCTATATGACGGTGCCAAGCAGATATCTTGAATTGTTCTCATGAATTGTGGTTACAAAAATAAAAAAAACATTATGTTTATGTAAAGGGTGATTCACGAAAATAGAAAGTGTCCGTATCTGATTTATTCAATTGCATATTGAGAGATGGCAATCGTAAAGGGTGACGAAACTTCCATACTCGAAATCATTAGTTCTAGAGTTATGAAACTACACTGAATCTTATGTGAAAGAAGAGAAATAAACAATTTTCAAAATACTGGAATGCTGATAAGTGATTTAATACTTCATATTTCCACCCCTTGCGTTAATTACAGCTCGGCAACGACGGTTCATACTCAAAATGAATGATCTCAAAATATTCTGATCTAATCCTTCCTAGATTTCTCTGAGTTGGATTCCTAAGTCATTAAGACTAGCTGGATGATTTTCTGAACTTCTCATCCTTCTATTGAGGTTGTCCCAAACCTGCTTAATTGGATTTAGATCTGGACTTCTTGCAGGACATTCTTCCATTTGAGAGACTTCAAGGTACTCCTGAACGATGCGCACACGATGGGGTCTGGCATTATAGTCCATAAAAATTAAATTTTCACCAATGTATGGGGCAAATCGCACTACATGCTCTTCAAAGTTCAAGAATGTTCCTTATATACCTATCAGCATTCATAGCTCTATTATCAACGACCACTTGGTCTGTGCGAGCAGTCAAAGCTATTCCACCCCATACCATAATCGATCCACCACCGAAACCAGTAGTATTCAGGAAATTGCACTGAGCATATCTTTCATGTGGACGTCTGTATACAAGGGAACGTCGATCACAATGGTAGAGGCAGAATCTAGACTCATCTGTGAAGAGAACTCTTTTCCAATCAGCCTCTTTCCAATGGATATGCTCTCTCGCAAAATCCAAACGCGCCCTTCGATGGGCTGGGGTAAGAGCTGGGCCTCTTGCCGCGACACGAGGCCTTAAATCATATTCTCTGAGGCGATTTCTTATTGTCTGAGTGCTAATTTGCACCCCATGAGTTTGCTCAAGTTGATTTTGAAGGAGGCGAGCGGTTGCAAACCGTTGTCTCAACGAAGAAACTCTCAAGTAACGTTCTTGAATGGCAATTGTTGCCCGTGGTCAACCCTGTCCTCATCTTGGAATATTCATACCTGTCTCCATGAATCGCTGCAATATTCTTGATACACTTGTATGGGAAACTCCATACCTTTCTGCAATTCTTGTGCATGTCCACCCTTCTTCTCGCAAACTACCGCTTGGGCACATTCTTCTTGGGTCAACGCGTGTTTCGCGTTGCATAGAGATCGAGTGTAGAAAATCAAACAAAAGAAAAACTATCGATTACTAGAATTGATCGAGAACAACTCATTTCAGGATGGAGCCAATACATTCAAAATCTGATAACCTCATCTTTTTTATTCCTGATGGAAAAAAACATCCTCATTGAAGAAAAACGTTGAAAGTGGATAACATATGCATGCATAATTCTGATAAAAAATAATTATCATTGAGAACACCTTCAGTTGTAAATTTGAGATTTCCATAATGTGCGCAGTGTATGAAATCTCATCCATATGATGAATTTTACCTTATACAGGATGTCCCAAAAATACCACGCAACATGACCTCAGTAAAAGTCCGCTGGTTTTCGAGATATCACCATTTTGTGTATTTTTAAAAAATCTCCAGTGTTCGGTTAAAAAAATGGTAGTGTTGTATCATTTTAAAAAGGGCATGAAATGGACAAGTTTTTAAGATTATTTGTCAATTCAGTCTGATATAATTTTTTTTCACAGCAGTCAGTCAAACTCTAGTTAACGTTTTAACTTCTGCATAAAATACAACGAGTTAGACATTTTTCGAAATATTTTGTTTTAGTTCTCGGTGAAGTTATTACTTCATTGTTTGAAGCAACTATTCAGGATAGCCTAGGTAGAAAAACATAAGTTTGAAGTGATTTCTAGCAATGCTAGGCGATAAAAGACCGAAAACTGGAGATTTTTAAAAATTACACAGAAGTGTAGAAGTTCTTACCAAGCTGTAGAACAGGCTGGCTTTCGGAAAACATTTAGCACCATGGACCACCTACATACTGTCAGACAACTGATCGAGAAGACAACTGAGTATAATATCCCGTTACATCTCGCATTTGTGGATTATCACAAGGCTTTTGACAGTATTGAAACATGGTCGTTTCTGAAAGCGATGGACCACGTTTGAATAGACTCTCGTTATTCCATACTGCTCAAGAACATTTATCAGAGGGCAACACTTCATATAAAAATAGATGACGACATGAAAACGGAAACGATTCCCGTAGGCAAGGGAGTGCGACAGGGCGACACTATATCACCTAAACTTTTCACTTTGGCACTGGAAAATGTGTTCAAACAGCTAGCATGGACAAATAAAGGAGTCAATATTGACGGCAAATACTTACACCACCTAAGGTTTGCAGATGATACCATATTAATAAGCTCCGATATCGAAGAATTAAGAAATATGTTGTCAGAATTGAACGAAAAATGTAAAGAAAGTGGTCTGAACATGAACTTAAATAAAACAAAAATCCTGAGTAATAGCAACAAAAAATACAAGTGAATAACACCAATATTGAGACCGTTGAACAATATATCTATCTTGGACACACTATAAAAATCGGGAATAAAGAAAATCAGAGTGCCGATTTGAAGAGAAGAGTATGCCTATCTTGGATGGCTTTCGGTAGGCTAAGTAGTATTTTTAAAAACAGTAAAGTCCCTATGGCTCTTAAGAGAAGAGTATATGATATATGCATACTACCTGTTGCAACATACGGGCTAGAAACTATGACCATGACAAAAAAGATTATGGAAAAAATGGGTGTGTGCCAAAGAGCCATGGAGCGTGCTATGCTGGGCGTAACTCTGAAAGATAAATCTCCAACAGAATCATTCGGGAGAAGACAAAAATAAAAGATATCACAGAGCAAATAGCAAAGTTAAAGTGGCAGTGGGCCGGACATGTTGCACGCCAGAATCCGGATAGATGGACATTGAGAATTACTCAATGGAGACCACGCATGAGTAAAAGAAGCGCTGGGAGACCACTTAAGAGATGGCGAGATGACATCAAGGAGATCGCAAGAAATCAGTGGATGAAGAAAGCACGGAATAGGAAAACATGGAAGAATTTAGAAGAGGCCTATATCCAACATTGGATGTCAAACGGCTGAAGAGAGAGAGACACAGAAGTGGTGATATCTCGAAAACCGGCGGACTTTTACTGAGGTCATGTTGATGCTATCTGATAGACCTAATGCCAATCTATCTTCAGTGTCATTTTCGCGTGATATTTTTGGGACACCCTGTATATACCAAACGAATGCACTCAAGCGATTGAATCTTTTTGGTGATGTTCTTGGTTAATGGTATCGCATTCTTACCTTGACACTCTGCATAAATATTGGTCTGTTCTTAAACTCGAAACCTATATTGTAGCGAAACAAAGGGTAGGTACGCCTCTGATGCAGCTCCAATCTTGTCCCGTAATAGCAGCAGTCATCATCATGTGTCCAACCGTGGATATTGCAAGATTCAGAGAACCAGCCAACCGTGACATAGAACTATACTGAGGTAGCGGGCCGACCGATTGTGTTCACCCTCATGTATAGCGTATAGGTAGATCGTTTTCCTCTTCCTGAAAGAAAAGATATATCTACGATATTTCGGCGATATTGACTCGGCCGGATGTTCCTAGTAACCCGCGTATTGAAAGATGTATCGGTGTAATAAGAATTACGAACAAGTCTCCTCTCGAGTTCACTGAATCTGAAAATGAAGAATCGAAATTTATTTCCGGCGGACAGAGCAGAACAATGTTTATTTTCCCAGTTTTCTGGAGATTATATCCGAACCATATATCTACTTACGTCCTTTTTGGCTTGAAATTATTTCGAGACCAAAGATACATAGCATCATTTTATTTCTGGTTCACTGTTAGGCCATATTCTTTGTCTGAATGTTCATTCATTCAGTGAAAAATGAACAGTGAATTAATGATTTCAAATATACGTTTGAAAAAACTGATTCACTGCTGTGCATAGAGATCTCTATGCTGCTGTGTAATGATCTGTTTGAAAAAATTTGAGAAAGCCCTGAGAAGGTGCTTTTGAGAGCTCGTTCATTGGTGGAGCAATGAGGTTATTACCTCAAAATTTTGTATAGGACTTAAGATTGATACTAACTATATAAATGCAAAATCTCGGTACGATCGGAATAATATTCTGGAAATTATTCGAAAACCGAAATACATATGTCAAAATTTGACAATTAAAAAATTGAAATCTATGGTTCTCATGATGTGATTCTCGTGAAATTTTGCAGGAAAATTCAGTATATCAATACTCAAAAAAGATTATTCTTCTCAATATTCTTATTGAATTTTCAGTGGTTCAGATGATGCGATCTTCTTCAAATTTTTCGTTTATCAATTTTCATTCACAACATAAATTTCACTCCATGTACACTAAAGCACAACCAGATCGAGATATAACGAAAAGCCGATGTGCCTTTTGAGATACAAAAAAAAACTGGACAACACGGATAAAAATGTAGGAAATTTATATATGGGGAATAGACTACTGGCCCGTGTTGAAAAAATTATGTATCACTTGAACCACCAAGTGACCTATCTAGAACGATATAAGAGCATACCTATAATAATAAGATTCAGCACTATGCCGTCACTTGTAAGCTGCCCAACTCAGTGCAGGTGGGAATTCGAAAGAAGGTAGAGTGGGTACATTTGGTCACATATTTTTGTAAGGCATTCTTACCATCTATAGATCTGTGAAAAATAATAAGAAAACGCGTAGCGCCGTAAAGAAATGGGGAGCCACAATGTCGAAATTTTTTTTTCATTTTCCGACAATTACCAAGGTAAATTTGGTCATTTGATTTTGTACGGCATCTGTGTTATACTACTTCAATACTGTTTCTAATCCATGATTCCGCAACGCCGTACAAAAATCATGCGACAAGGGGAAACAATCTAGGGTTGCAATTCCCTCTCTTTCCACAGTCCAGGGGGTGATTTGACACAACATGAAATAAATTTATTTTGAAAGTATTTTATGCAGAGAAAATATTTTTCCATATGCCGTACATTTTCCTTGGTCCAAATGGGAAAAAAAAACATCAATTTATTTGTACTAATTTTCATAGTCTTTTCGTGATTGTAGGTTCCTAGTTAGAAACTATGTTGAATATGGGTTTGTATACTATCCATTTATACCAACATATTTTTGAAAAAACTCACGACACTGAAGTTAGCAGACCCCCTTGTCACATGATTTTGTACTGCAAACTTCAGTGTCATGAATATGTTGTATTTTGGAATTATCAGTGACATTATGTCTATATTTTGGTGTAAATGGATAGTATACAAACCCATATTCAACATAGTTTCTAACTAGAAACCTACAATCACGAAAAGACTATGAAAATTAGTACAAATAAATTGATGTTTTCTTTTTTCCCATTTGGACCAAGGAAAATGTACGACATATGGAAAAATATTTTCTTTGCATAAAATACTTTCAAAATAAATTTATTTCATGTTGTGTCAAATCACCCCCTGGGCTGTGGAAAGAGAGGGGATTGCAACCCTAGATTTTTTTCCCCTTGTCGCGTGATTTTTGTACGGCGTTGCGAAAAAATGGATTAGAAGCAGTATTGAAATAGTATAACACAGATGCCGTACAAAATCAAATGACCTAATTTACCCTGGTAATTGTAGGAAAATAAAAAAAAATCGACTTTGTGGCTCTCCATTTTTTTACGGCGCTACGCGTTTTCTTATTATTTTTCACGGATCTATCGATGGTAAAAATGCCGTACGAAAATATTTGACCAAAATGTACCCACTCTACCTGTACTTTCGAAATATCACCTGTACTCAGTTGGACAGCTTACAAGTGACGGCATAGTGCTGAATCTTATTATTTTATGCTTTTGTTGCTCAGTTGCAGGAACGTCCATTAAAATTTAAAGGTCCATTAAACCCTTAATCCTCCATTAGTTCCTTGTAATGATGGAGGATTAAGAGTTTAATGGACCTTTAAATTTTAATGGACGTTCCTGCAACTGACACTATATCGTTCTAGATAGGTCACCTGGTGGTTTAAATGATCCACAATTTTTTCAACACGGGCCTGTAGTCTAGAAGACTTTGTACTCGTATTTAATGATATTACTTGTTCTGAATGATTTCAAGAACATTCTCTTGAATAAATATGAAACAACGTATTATTGAGACTTCATAATACAAACTTTTCATGGAGCATTATGTTTTTGATTGAAAAAATTCGATTCATAGAATGATTATACAAGAATGGATGTATAATATACATTTGACTTCATATTTTTTATTATTATTATTATTATTAGAAGAGCTGTATTAATTTTTTTCTGAAATGAAATTTATGTTAATAGAAAAGTGATACGTTTTCGTTATTTTATATACTCTGTATGAAATATTTTTCAAATGAAAACATGGGGACTATCAGTTCGCGCGCCAACCCCCATGAGCACCAGCCCCGAAAAGTTAAGTAGAACGAACGCTCAAAATAGCAGAAAAATATATTTCGGTTAAAATACAGCCATAGTTAAGTACGGTTTTATTGAGGATAACTATACCCGATTTGAACTTGAAATAAATTGTATTTATTTCGTAGGTAACTTACTGATATTCGGCCAAAACGTTGTTTTACTAGGAACTGACGCGCAAAAAGAGAAAAAAGAACCTTTTATCGCTAATCGGACATGTCAAAAAGTCTATGAGAGTATAGGTCCATAATAATATCTTTATTGATCCAAAAGACACAGATGTGTATAGGACATGTCATATTATATAGATATAGATATTAAAGCTTATGGATATTCAAAAGAATATTTAGTGAAATATAACATGTTAACAAGAGAAAAATACACACAAATATACCCTGGTATTTAAAGACAAAAGAAACAAACAGACAGAAAATAGAAATATGACACCGAAATGGAGTGACATTAAATTCATCGAGTGTACAAGCTCAAAGTGGCAATGGAATCGCTCATATATTCATCAACAGAATAATAAGCACTAGAAACTAATAGATTCTTCAGATGCCTCTTGAATGTTTTAAAATTACATATCTCTTAACCTTAACTATTAAGGTTAAGAGGCGTTAATCGTTCTCTCAAAATAAATATATGTTTTATCACGATAATTCCTTCTGATTGAACCAGAGTTCACACTCCATATAATCAATACACACTGTAAGAAAATATCTTGGCGTGAATCTGAATCTTTACTTTTAATTGCTGTAGACATGATGTTTCCTGAAAATTAAATTAATTTGCCACATCAGCATTCACCGGTGACTTTGATATTGTCGATATAGGTATATAAAGATAGTTGAATCACGTTTAGACGTTCAAGGCAACACCATGAAGTTTGTGATCTTGATATTGCAAAAAACTTCCACTTCGTGTTTGATTTCGATGACTTTCTAATTTTCCATATTATGATCTGCGAATGAGCTATGTTTTATGTGAGTTAAGTTCAATTTCAATATTCACTTCAATATCAAGTTTGAATATAAGATTCTTGTCAGTGGTAGTGCTCAAATTATACTACCCTTAGTTTTGTAATGTTTTCGTATTTGGGATTGTACCTGTCAAATCGCGTTTTCAAATGAGCAGGATATTTCAAGCTCGAAGAACTCGACATTTAAACGAGCACACAATTCATAATACACTGCGCAAAAAAATGAACGCACATATGGAAATCTCAAAACTATTCTACAACTGAAGGTGTTCTCAATGATAATTATTTATCAGAATTCTGTATGCTAATGTTAAACGTTTTTCTTCAATAGTCAATACACATGTTTTTTTTTCAGCAGGAATAAAAAAGATGAGATTATCAGATTTTGAATGTATTGGCTCCATCCTGAAATCAGTTGTTCTCGATCAATTCTAGTGATCAATAGTTTTTCTTTCATTTGATTTTCTTCATTCGATCGCTATGCAACGCGAAACACGCAATTTGACCCAAGCGGTAGTTCTGCGAGAAGAAGGGTGGACATACACAAGAATTGCAGAAAGGTTTGAAGTTTCGCATACAAGTGAGTCCAGAATGTTGCAGCGATTCAGGGAGACAGGTATGAATGTCCGAAGAGCAGGACAGGGTAGACCACGGGTAACAAATACCATTCAAGAACGTTACTTGAGAGTTTCTTCGTTGAGACAACGGTTTGCAACCGCTCGCCTCCTTGAAAATGGTTTATTTCTCTTCATTCACATAAGATTAGGTGAAATCCTGAATTTTTCTTCCATTCAATGTGTCTTGTTTCGTTCAGTACCTTTCCGAGAGAACATAAAAATAGGTCATAAAGTCAATGTAGAGTTAACTTTCATTAAAATTGAGATTTTCAGAATGTGTGTAATCTTTTTGCGCAGTGTATATGAAACAAATTGGCACAAAATGGGCGCAAAATACCTATAAACACCAACATTTTAGGAGTGGATTACTTACTGGGTGCACCTAGAATTTTTTGAGCTGTAGATTGTCCGAGAGACTATTTTACTATTAGACAACATTCACTGAAACTAACTGATCAAAAGAAAGACATACATTACTTCACTGCTTGAAAGAATTTTTTTTATCTATATCCTTTATACTTTTAGTGAGTTCTTTATATAGAATCCATTAGCAGGGTGAGTAGTAAACTTTTATATTATGAGTTGAGAATGAGAACTGCATCAGCATATTCTCCAGATTTAGCCCCCTGCGGCTATTATCTGTTTCCAAACCTGAAGAAATGGCTGGGTGGTACGAGATTTGAGTCTGATGAAGAAGTCATTACCGGAACAAACGCGTATTTTGAGAGCCTTGTGGAAACCTATTATTTGGAGGGAATAAAAAATTGGGAAAACGCTGGACTAAATGTATCGAGCTAAAAGGTGGTTATGTGGAAAAATAAAATAAAAAATGTTTTATTCGAAAAGTCTAGGAGTTATCAAACCGCCCTCGTATCTATTAATATGAGATTTTATAAATTCGAAAATCATAAACTGTAATATAGTGAACTGAACAGCAATGTATTATTTAATAGCTATAGTAACCCTTGCCATTCGGATCGAATATCAGACCACGGGTATAAATCTGAGGGGAGCTCAATTCATTACGAATCCTGGCCGTCAAACATCGGGCAAAAGAAAATGAAAGCAAAGCTGGCACAAATCCCCTAGCGAGCCACATTTATCAAGTTGCAAATTTACAAAAGAACTTCCTCAACATTAATTTCAAGGAGGTAACTACTTTACGAAATTAATCCCCAGTGGCGAGCGGAAACTTACAGGTACAAACTTCCCTAATTTCATTACTTTTCTCAGACATGATTTAATTTAATCAAAAATTACCGCTAGATTTTTCATAACAACTACCGCGGCGGCATATGTCCAAATTTGTTTTATCGGAGAGAGTGGAGATGCGGCTTCGATATGGAATTAAAAATAGGTATATAAGAGCCCGCGTCGAAGTTCCGAGAGCCTCTGTGAAAAAAATCTTTAAAATTGGACAATAATTTTTCAAACTTCACATTGCACGTGTACAGTGCATCCCATTTTAGGTGAGACTGCCAGGTTTCTCGCTTGTTGTTTGAGATAGAGCCTTGCGGTTTTCACGTTCCTGTCCTACTTTTTCGTGAAACTCAAATTGGTCCAATCAGATTTTGCATAACTGTTTCTGTTCGATAGATACAGGGAGATTTTGAAAATTGTTACTTTTCGGACCCCTCCTTCATCTCCTAATTTATTAAAAATAATGCTGACCTGAAAACTAAGTCTGAATCAGAATTCTGCGTAGAATCCAGTGGTGCACTCAATTTTTTTTTGGAGCTTTGTTTTATCAAGAAGACATTGAAGAGAAAAAAACCAATCTGATCTAGCTGTCAAGGTCACCTGATCTATCTATATTAGACTTCTTCTTGGGGCTATTTGAAAAATAAAATATGCATTAAAAGACACAACAGTCCCGCAGAACTTTGTGCATCGACAGAGGCAGATGTCCAGGATTCCCAAAACCGCCCTTTTATAATATTAAATGCACTCAGGCATATTGAAAAGGTTTGTCAATTATATATTAGGAAAAATGGACAGCAATTTGAACGGTTTAATCTGTAAGATATTGTGCAATATTTATGAATATTTGTATTATTCATTTGTTGCTATTAGGTAGGTTCCAACGTTTTGTTTTTCATGTTAGTGATGATTGTATTAGCTTTGTTTGCTCAATCTTCTATAAATAAAAATAACAAATGAAAATTATTCAATTGATTCATTTTTTATATGAGAAATCTATTGCCTTTTAAGAAAAACATCATTATTTGAGGATTTTGTGTTTTTTTAACATTTCTGAACATCCTACCTACATAGTATCATACATCATTTCGAAGGGAAAAAAATGAAGAATTTAACGAAGTAATAATATACAGGGCGTTCCATTGAAAAAATATAGGTTTGTGCTGAATCTCAAAACCATACCCCGAAAACAAAATTTTGTGCGCCACTGGATTCTACGCACAATTCTGATTCAAACAACGTGGTTATCAGGTCAGCATTATTTCTAATACCTTAGGAGATAAAGGAGGGGTCCGAAAAGTAACGATTCACAAAATCGCCCTGTATCTTTCGAACAGAAACTGTTATGCAAAATCTGATTGGACCAATTTGAGTTTCACGACAAAGTAGGAAAGGAACGTGAAAACCGCAAGGCTCTATCTTAAATAACAAGCGAGAAACCAGGCAGTCTCACCCAAAATGGGATGCACACTCGGCAGGAATTGAACAGCTGCAGGTTCAGTTTCAAAAATACCGTAAGAACTTTATACTTTTCTGCACGCATTCTATGACGTACAACGTGAAACTACAAGAGAAATTTTTTTCTACTCCAATAGGAAGGAAGGAAATTCGTACATATCAACAACTATGCCCATTTTAAGCGCTATGTATAATTGGGTCTTTTTAACATAAGTTTTAGACGAGATTCAGAAATAACCCCGCACATTTTGTATGAGAATTGGCTCCCGGTGGATTTGTCTGAAAATTTGATATGATGTTCTACTAATCCTTCTGATCAAATGTCTCCACAGTCACGAAGCTGAAAAATGCATACTTCTAGGAGTTTTTAGCGGTTTTTTGTATCCATTATGGCTTACGTATTACCGTTCAGAAACGTTTGAAAATATTTCGAATTGACATAATCTGCTTTCAATAATCACGAAATATTCTCAAACATTTCTGTGTAAACGGTAGGTAATACGTAAGCCATAATGGATACAAAAAACCGCTAAAAACTCCTAGAAGTATGCATTTTTCAGCTTCGTGACTGTGGAGACATTTGATCAGAAGGATTAGTAGAACTTCATATCAAATTTTCAGCCAAATCCACCGGGAGCCAATTCCCATACAAAATGTACGGGGTCCTTTCATGCTGCTAATATACACTGCGCATAAAATTAACGCACATTCTGAAAATCTCAATTTCAATTAAAATTAACTCTACATTAACTATATAACTTATTTTTTATGTTCTCTCGGGAAGGTTTTGAACGAAACAAGATACATTAAATGGAAGAAAAATTCAGGATTTCACCGAATCTTGTGTGAAAGAATAGAAATAAACAACTTTCAATATACTGGAATGCTGATAAATGATTTAATACTTGGTATTTCCATCCCTTGCGTTAATTACAGCTCGACAACGACGGTTCATACTCAAAATGAGTGATCTTAAAATGTTCTGATCTAATCCTTCCCAGATTTCTCTGAGTTGGATTCATAATTCATTAAGAATCTCTCAAGTAACGTTCTTGAATGGCAGTTGTTACGCGTGATCTACCCTGTCCTGGTCTTCGGACATTCATACCTGTCTCCCTGAATCGCTGCAACATTCTGGACACACTTGTATGGGAAACTCCAAACCTTTCTGCAATTCTTGTGTATGTCCACCCTTCTTCTCGCAAAACTACCGCTTGGGCACATTCCTCTTGGGTCAAATTGCGTATTTCGCGTTGCATCGCGATCGAGTGTAGAAAATCAAACGAAAGAAAATCTATTGATCACTAGAATTGATCGAGAACCACTGATTTCAGAATGGAGCCAATACATTCAAGATCTGATAATCTCATTTTTTTATTCCTACTGGGAAAAACATCTGTATTGAAGAAAAACGTTGAAAGTGGATAACATTTGCATGCATAATTCTGATAAAAATAACTATCATTGAGAACATTCCGCCATCATAGTGAAAAACTCGATTAGGCATATTGAACTGCCAGAATATAGGAAAGATCTGTTACAGGCCACAACAATAAAGGTAGAACTTGCATCCTTTGAAATAACAGTCTCCGCAGTTTACTGTCCCCCACGTCACAACATCAAGAAAGAAAACTTCAACGACTATTTTTCAACACTGGGCCCCAAATTCGTCGCCGGAGGAGATTTTAATTGCAAAAATACCCTATTTGGTTCACGTCTTACAACAGCGAAAGGAAAAGCATTAGCAAGTCTTATACAAGAAAATGGCTACAACATTTTATCTACAGGCACTCCCACATATTGACCGACGGATCCCAATAAGATTCCGGACCTGCTTGATTTCTTTGTAACAAACGGCTTATCTCATTCTAACATGGACATTACGCCAAGCTACGACCTGTCTTCGGATCATTCTCCCATAATTGCAACAATCAGTGCTTTTATAATCCACAAAAAACAAATTCCCAGACTGCACAATAGGAGAACCAATTGGGACGAATATCGAAAAAATATCGAGGAGACGGTAAGCCTGAACGTAAGCCTGAAAACCCCTGATGAAATAGAAGAAGTGCTATCAATATTCAACAACCTTATTATTCAAGCAGTGGAACAAGCAACACCTGAAATCAATGTAGCAAAAAATACATACAATATCACTGAAGGAATTAAGGAACTAATTGCACAGAAGAGAAAAGCAAGAGCAAGGTGGCAGCAAACACACTCCCCAGCTGATAAAAACACCTTGAACAAAGCAACCAATCGACTCAGAGCGAAAATTAAAGAACTAAAAGAAAACTCATTTCAAGAGTATATATCAAATCTAAGCAGATTTGATAATTCAATATGGAAACCAATAAAGAACTCCAAAAAACCAACAACGCATACATCAGCTATACGTAATACATCAGCACCTAGCATACATTGGGCCAGAAGTGATGAAGAAAAAGCCAAGCTATTTGCCGAACACCTAGCCACAGTATTCACCCCCCACAACGACGCCAGAGATAACGAGATAGAAAAAGAACTTCTGGAGGTACCCAACATCACAGCACCAATTAAACCATTCACTACGACCGAAGTCCAGGATGAACTCAGTCGCCTCAATACAAGAAAAACTGCAGGAATTGACAAAATAACACCGAAAATGCTTAGAGAGTTACCAGAAAAGGGAATCACTCTACTGAAGTATATTTACAATGCTATACTGAAACAAAATTACTGGCCACAGCAGTTTAAAATAGCAGAAATTATCTTAATTCCAAAACCAGGTAAAGATCCAAGCAGTGCGACCTCCTATCGGCCAATTAGTTTGCTACCTGTCACCTCCAAAGTCCTCGAAAGACTTGTCCTGCGTAGAATCAACACAGACCCAAATACTGAACAATGGATACCACATCACCAGTTTGGGTTTCGAGCAGCTCACTCAACAGTGCAACAAACTCACAGAATAAGCCATGTCGTAAACGAAGCACTCGAACAGAAGAAATACTGTACATCAGCGTTCCTTGACGTAAGTCAAGCTTTTGATAAGGTTTGGCACCCTGGCCTACTGTACAAGATAAAAAAATATCTACCAATAACATATTACAAACTTTTGAGGTCCTATCTAGATACAAGAAAATTCAGGGTAAGAGTGAACGACAAAATAACAAACAATTTTCCCATATCATCTGGAGTACCACAAGGCAGTGTTCTTGGTCCCATTTTGTACCTATTGTACACTGCAGACCTGCCAACCAACCCAAACACAGTAATGGGTACATTCGCGGATGACGCAGCCATACTAGCGTGCGATGAAGACCCGGTAGAAGCTTCTCACTTGCTACAGACTCACTTAGACCAGATACAAGAATGGCTGCATAAATGGAGAATAAAGATCAACGAGACCAAATCTGTACAAGTCAATTTCACACTTAGAAAAGGCCAGTGTCCAACAGTAAAAATGAACAACATCCAGATACCCGAATCCCCTACAGTGAAATACCTCGGCCTACACATGGATAAAAAGCTTACCTGGAAGGAGCATGTAGTCAAAAAAAAAAAGCAAATAGACCTGAAAGTTAAGGAATTACACTGGCTCATTGGTAGGAGGTCAAAATTATCACTAGAAAATAAAATTCTCATCTATAAATCCATAATAAAGCCTATTTGGACCTATGGAATCGACATCTGGGGATGTACTAGCAACTCGAACATGTCAATAATCCAAAGAAGCCAATCTAAAATACTCAGAATGATAACAAACGCCCCGTGGTACGTTACAAATCAAACCCTGCACGAAGACCTGAAAATACCGTATGTAAAGGACGTCATAACAGAAAACAGCACCAAACATCACACAAAGCTTGAGAGCCACACAAACACCTTGCTACAACCACTGACTCAATTGCAGAACGATCGGCGACTTAAAAGAAAATGGCCAGCAGATTTGACGGAGACTTAAAGAGGCCCTGTCACTGGACGGGACCTCATCATGACGCCTAGCTTTGAAACCATCAAATGAGCTTATAAAATGACATAATTCTGATTGCTTGTAACTTCTATTATAATAAAAAAAAAAAAATTGAGAACATCTTCAGTTGTACAATAAATTTGAGGTTTCCATAATGTGAGTTAATTCTTTTGCGCAGTGTAGTTTTAAAACTTCAAAAACAAGTGCTGAACTAATGGTTATTAGTTCGATGAAAATATTTCGAAAACCATAAGTCATGAATGAACAGACGTGAATTGATTGACCCAAATTTTTTATTTCCTTCTCCTCTCAAAATGAAAGATCGCCCAATTTTCCTCTCATCGAAAGTTATGATAGCTCGAAAGCACCGAATACACGTCACGTTTAATATTTTATTTCCGTGTAGTGTCTGGATGCTTGAAGGACACAGCCAGGATGATATGAAATTCCGGTTAGATAAATCGCTCAGTATTACTGAAGCCTTCCGTTTTAAGGATCCGAATTCAGGATATCTCGCTTCTTGAGAAATTGAATATCCCCCCGAATGCCGTTTCATGAGGCCGTCATATTTCATTTTTATGTTCCGAATCCATGTAAAGATATTTCACCGACAAAATGTTTAGAAACATCAGAGGAGACAATGCGGCAGCGAATTTTGTCAATATTTTTGCACATTAATTTCGATTAGTATACTTACCTGTTCCTATTAATATTTCTGTCATTCATTTTTGATACGAATCCAAACTGAAAATAGATCTCTTTTATCCTTACGTCATACGGTGTATTGTGGTGAAGATGTGAAGGTATCTAGCAGAGCTGTGCCTCGGCACAGCACTTTTCTTTAGTTCTCGTACTGAATAAAAGTGCTTCGAGCACAATGCACTAAGGCTTATTGAAAAGTGCTCCGGAATCTCGAGCACTAAGCCCTTATTTTATAAGGAATGCTCGCGATTACTAAGCACTTTCGGAAAGTATTTCTTTTACACGAGCACCGAGCACTAAGCACTTTTCGAAATGAACCTTTGTATTTTCCATCCAAATGTCTTTTAGTTTGAAATTTTGATTTTCATGTCTTGATTTTTTCTTTCGAGTGATATCGTGTTTTGAACTGGGCATAATTGAAATTGACAATAGTTTTCTCTCAGCAAGTCCAACATTGTCGTTCACGGACAAATATAAAATTACCATGACGTCATATTGAAAAAATTGAAAGAAAAGCATGTGGTCTCGAAAGAGAAAATAAAATTCCACAAGTTATACTAAGACAATGACGTCTTGGCAACAAATTAAATAGAAATTTATTTTATATATGTATATATATTTTATTGCGAAGCTAAAAAAATGCTGTCTGCAATGAAAAAACGTTTTCTGGGCTCTTTATATCATTCATTAAGTGAACAGACTGTAACTCGAATATTCGCCAATAAATAACTTGAAAGAAGGATTATAGAATCTTGCATAGTATATTTAAGAAAGGTCGTATCGCTTTATAGAATTTCCCAAAAAAATTTCGCCATACGACATTACAATTTGTTCTCCGAGTCATAATAATGAGAACATAAAGACTTGTCCAGTCCATAACATACTATACAGCGAGATCGTTTTTTTGACACCAGAGTTATAATGAAGGAAATATTAAACAACTTGGATATCCATAGCGCTGGACCGAAAAAAAATTTATATTTTAGTTTTTTGTCTATTCCAATCAGGCGAAAAACCGTAATTTTCATGTTCCGACGATTCCATAAAGCTTAGTGCTTGGTAATTTCTGAAAGTGCTTGGGAGCACTGAGGTGCTAAGAAGCACTTTTTCGAATTACTAAGCACTTAGCCCTTACAAAAAACTTGCGAATCACCAAGCACTGGTTCAAACTAGTGCTCGCACAGTGCTTACGAGCACAAAAGTGCTTCGAGTGCTTTCACGAGCACTAAGCACAAGACTTCGGCACAGCTCTGGTATTTGGGTATATTTTCGGTTACCTCAACCAGAAATTTCAATATTGATCTGTTCTGTCTATTGCAATGCAGTGAAATTTTCCATTACTTTTAAATCGAATTTTCATAGATTAAGCTGAATGAAAATTTCACTGGCTTGTCGTTTAATGTTTTTATACGTTTCTCCTCGTCAGATTGAGGTTACATTTCATTGTGTAGACAAACAAGAGTATACGGATGCATCAGTGTTGAACTCCGTCTTGAATGTCGAGCTTAAATCAGGGTAAATGCACAAATTATATTCAGATCACGAATTCAGCACGTCGCGAAGCTCAGCCGTATAACAATTCCAGTTTTAGGAGGTTTTTTATATTTTCAATTATTTGTCGAGCACTCTTTGAACGAAAAATTTGCATTATATGAATATTATCAACGAATTTTTTCTGAGTTTGTTCGCTATTGAATGACAAAGCTACAATTATACGTGAGTTATAAATGTCTGATGAGATTTTGTTTTCATTAGGTGCCCCATTCTTGTAACTGATGATGTTTTGCATGAATGAATGAAATTCATCAGTCGAAAATGATTTGGTTTTTGCTCTCTGATAAGAGGCAAACGGCCCGTGATTTTTTTCCGAAATATACAGTGCCAAAAAAGTGACGTAACTCTCCAATAATTCTCGTACCAAGAATCTTTAAGGAGAATATTTGCACCCGTCGATTTTTATTTTCAAAAGCAATTCATACTAGCCGTAGATAATCCGATATATACAGTGTTTTTGGTCATGACATAGCGATAATTTGAGGTCATCAGATATACCTAATATTATCTACAAAAACACCCAAACTTGGAAGTATACCCCCTCAGTTTTGGAGTAGCCCCCATTTTAAATTTACTTTTTTATTTTCGTTGAACCTTCCTACAGATGTGAAAAAAATGGTTTTTGAAAGATGGTACTACCACCTTTCATTGAAGTATAACAATATAAAAACATTCAACTTGAAAACGCCATAAAAAAATTCTTTGAAAAACTTCATAGTGAAAATATGTACTGATTTTCTCATTAAATACGCAATAGTACAAAAACTACCAAATTGACGTATATTTTTTTTTCAATGATTTAACACGCAAGGACACAAGCTACAAAACAACACTCACATCATTTCTGTATGTTACATAGTTTGAGAGTTATTGCTGTTCGACCATGACCCGTATGAAAATTGATAAAATAAAAAAAACTCAGTACTGTACTTTCCATAATTTTCAATGATCGAACAAATAAATTAATCATAAAAATGGCTCAAAATGACCGCCTCTGCTCTGTAGACAGGCAGTGGCCTTCATGACGACCTGTCTTGTGTCTTTTGCTTTGCTTTGATTTAAAATAAATAAAC
The DNA here is from genome assembly GCA_013421045.1 of Propylea japonica. Lineage (NCBI taxonomy): Eukaryota > Metazoa > Arthropoda > Insecta > Coleoptera > Coccinellidae > Propylea > Propylea japonica. Next base: position 28,176,757 of record CM024242.1, read on the forward strand.
TTCAATGTGCTAGTTCTTGTACTATTGCGGATTTACTAAGAAAATTAGTACATATTTTTACTATGAATTTTTTTAAAGAATTTTTTTATGGCGTTTTCAAGTTGAATGTTTTTTGTATTGTTATACTTCAATGAAAGGTGGTAGTATCATCTTACAAAAAACATTTTTTCCACATCTGTAAGACATTTATGTCCAAAGAAATCGATATTATTTAGAAGGGTCAACATAAATAAAAAAGTAAATTTAAAATACTCCAAAACTAAGGGGGTAAACTTCCAAGTTTGGGTCTTTTGTCCATGAAATTAGGTAGATTTGATGACCTTAAGTTATCGCTAAGTCATGACCAAACACACTGTATATAATTCATACTATGCTTTTTTGAATTTGTTATGATCTCTGATATGATAAATCTGTTTTTGAATATTCGGTTGAAGAAAACCTGAAGGTTCTCCATTGTTTTGAGGAAACGGTCCTGAAAATGTGAGCTAGAAATATTCAAACATACCAATTTCAGAAATGCCTGTCATATCGATCAAACCATCTTGTTCGTTTCTATAACATCGTTTCCAATTGAAGTCAATATTTATTCACTGTGGCATATAATATGTCAACATATATTTCTGTTTTCAGTGTACAATTTTGTATATTTCAAATAATATTATGTTGAATAAAAACATATGTGATCGAACCATAAAAGGTTGTAAAGAAGAAAGGCCAAGTTTTCAATCGAAGTTATGGTGGAATAAGTTATTTAAAGCATTGGAGGAAGAGGCATCAATTGTAATGTATTTGAAGTGAACAGTTTCATGGGGTTATCAGTGCTAATTATTTTGTAGCCTCCTGAGAAGAGAATGGATATTCTTCAAGCAATTTTTCCACATCACTTATTGGAGCGGATTGTCGACTTGATAAGTTTAGATGAAAACAGTAGAGAAAAGATAAGGGGAAATGCAACACTGAAGTTTCCATGCGAAGGTCCCCTGACGTATCCTCCAATAGCACCAAGTTACTCATATGGTAAGAAAGAATCACATCTAGAGGAAAAAGATGATGGTGTCTCATTATCATCTTCGACGAGTGTATCAAGCATGGAGAACAATGTTCCACTGTACGTATTTTCCGCAATCATTTTAGTGACCGTAGGTTGATTTAAGTTCAATTTTATGTTGTTGGAAGATAAAAATTCTTTCAGGAACCAGGTTGGTAAAAAGAATCCTTACCTGAAGTTCTTTCAAACAAGACATGATAGAGCATCGATATGGCGACCTATGCCCCCCTTATCACTTGCTGACATGAATTTGGTACAGAAGGCCGATGCCATCACAGAAAGAGTAAGTTGAGTACTCAAAAACCATGTCCATAATACTATATAATACACTGCGCAAAAAAATTGAGGCACATTCTGAAAATCTCAATTTCAATGAGAGTTAACTCTACATTTACTTTATAACTTATTTTTATGTTCTATCGGGAAGGTTTTGCACGCAACAAGACACATTAAATGGAAGAAGAATTCAGGATTTCACCGAATCTTCTGTGAAAGAAGAGAAATAAACAATTTTCAAAATGCTGGAATGCTGATAAGTGATATAATACTTGGTATTTCCACTCCATACATTAATTACAGCTCAGCAACGACGGTTCATACTCAAAATGAGTGATCTTTAAATTTCTGATCTAATCCTTGTGTATATCAATCAACCCTTCTTCTCGCAAAACTACCGCTTGGGCATATTCCTCTTGGTCAAATTGCGTGTTTCGCGTCGCATAGCGATCGAGTGTAGAAAATCAAACGAAAGAAGAACTATTGATCACTAGAATTGATCGAGAACAACTGATTTCAGAATGGAGCCAATACATTCAAAATCTGATGATCTCATCTTTTTTTATTCCTGCTGGGAAAAACATCTGTATTGAAGAAAAATGTTGAAAGTGGATAACATAAGTATGCATGCATAATTTTGATAAAAATAACTATCATTGAGAACACCTTCAGTTGTAGAATAAATTTGAGATTTCCTTGTGCGTCAATTTTTTTGCGCAGTGATGTATATAGGTGCAATGAGTTCCTTGAACAAATTTTAGTTCATTTTATACATTTCAGATGAAAAAGTATGCTTTTTTGGTTCTTCTTTTGACGGACTGAAGTGGCACTTGAATCCCTCAAAGATTATTCTACAGGAATACAAATTGCGCAGGGTCCCTAAATGGCTATACGCATATTTGTATTTTTCTAATATTTCTCATAATGTAGTTAGAGATTCATAACAAAAAAATTTCTACCCAATTATAGAGTCCAACCATTTTGGTTGAGTTGGTTCTGCCTTTTTTCAGTATTTTTCTGAAATCTTTCTTCTTATTTCTAATCGAAATAACTGATTATTATTTGTTTAATTCCAAGATAGCCGAAGAATTCGTGAAATGGCTTCAGGAAATGGGTGGTGAAGCAACTTCCAACTTATCAGTTCCCACAATAATAAGTATGTTCGAAATCGGATTCAACACTCACGCCGCAAAATCTTTGTGCGTTCGACTGAAAGAAATGCCCACAGTCACAGATCTTGTGGCGAAAAAGAGGAATGTACCTGGGGTGAGTGCTCTATTTTTGTTTTATACAGGGTGACTGGTGACGTAAGGGACAACGGCTAACTGAAGATAGAGGACCTCAAACTGAATGAGGACTAGGTGTTTGAATGTCACATAGGGCTATTAATTTCAGAGATACAGGGTGTTTTTTGCAAAAGTGCTAAAACTATAAACTCCCATATCTACGTCAATATGGCAAATTTTTCGCTGATATTTGGCAAGCTCGTTACTGTACCTATTCTTCATCAGATCGAAAGGAAAAAAATTTCAAAATTTGCAGGTCCGTATTCAAAAATTTCAATTTCTGTGTTAGGTGAGAAATATCACTCGGTATATAAGATAAAAAAAATTTAAATGGAAAATTCAAACCTGCAAATAACACTGAGTAAAAATCTGTTTTTAGTTTGAATGGCACAAATTTTTCATAGTTTTTATGATATGCTGAAAGTCGAACATCACAATTTATTCATTATATTCAAGAAACATACTATTCCTGATAGAAAAAACACTGAATTTGACATGATTAAATAATCCTGACTCATTTTAAATATTTCCTTACATCTTGAAATACGGTTGTATTAGTTTTTTATCATTATTATAAGAAAAATTTCAAAAACCATACAAACACAAAGAAAGGAATAGTAGCACCTATGATTTAAAAAAATCAAATAAACAAATGCACGATATGCGAGAGCCATTTCCCTCGCACACTTATTGGCTCATTTGAACAATTGATGTACTTTTAATATCCACAGGATGAAAAATTATACTCTTAGTAGAACAGAAACACTGGATTTCAGCTCGTGAGAAGTTTGACTTTCTTCTCAGAACCTCTGAACAATAATCCATCTGGTACGTATGTTTTCAACAAAATTTATTCTTCAATGTAATAATGCAATGATTCATAAAAGAACAACTAAGCAAATGCTCGAAATGAGAACAATTTGCTCCAACACATTCATTGGATCTCTTGAACTGATTGATTGAAATGATTTCTTTCTCTTTTGAGATGATGATTATTTTGAGACCAAATATTATATCCATTCATTTTGCGGAATCCATGAACAAGTATCATCTACATATTCTTCATTTGTGAATACTGAAAGCTTATTTTTTCAGTGGATAAACAAACGACACAATTCTCAATAATTCACAACCAAAGAATGTATCAATATAATCGTCATTTTTGAAAAATGCCTTCTCTGTGTAGTTGGATGTATTTTATTTATAACTAGCGACCCGCCCCGGCTTCGCACGGACATCGCATTAGAAACCTCAAAAATAACAGTACATACTTCTCCACTATTTAATGGATGTTATTACTTTCCTCTTGAATCACTCTATCTATTAAAAAAACGCATCAAAATCCGTTGAGTAGTTTCAAAGATTTAAGCATACAAAGGGACAGAGAAAGCGACTTTGTTTTATACTATGTAGTGATGAATAATAAACCCCTTATTCTGAAAACCACTTGTTTCTCTAATATTCTATTCGCATTAAAGAAATTCATATGCTTCTCAAAGGAAGGTGAACTTGCTACACCTAAGTCCATGAATAAGAGGAAAATAAGTCTTCAAAATTTCTACATTATTTCATTGAAGAATATGTACAGGGTGGGCATATTTCGATGTTTTAGCACTATAACTTTTAAACCAGAGGAGATAGACAAAATCTGATACCCACTTCTCGATCTCTTTTTCTTAGAAACTAACAACAGTAGTATTCATTTTTGGCTACCTTTTTTTGTTTTCGAATTATTAGCGTAAATTGGAAAAGTGGCAATATCGAAAACAATTCATATCTCCGCTAATACTGATGATAGAGCTCTGAAATTAAAACATTATACAGGCACTTTTTTACGTAAAATCCAGTGGCGTACTCGCCTTTTTTGCACTATTTCTAATTACGGAGCTATGACCCAAAGTTATGTTTTTTTAAATGGAAATACTAGATTTTTGTCGCATTTTCTTAAAGCTTATTTTTTTCTGATTTCAAAAATATATAACATTGTATGGTTTGTATCAATATGAGTATAGAAAATGGTCAAAAACCTATTTTCATTTGAGTCTCAATATTTTCTATGGTTGACGAGCACAGAAAAATGGAGCTTCCTATAACAAGAGCAGTCTCCTTCCGTCAATCTCATTATTTCTATGCTTTCAACTAATTTCTCCAAAAAATTCGAACATGGATAAATTTCATAAAAACTTATAGATATCTTGAAATGGATTTGGAAATAACAAAAAGATCCACATGATCCTCCGTTTCAATCGATATACTTAGGTATAATGAGATGGATGCAAGAGAATATTTTTATTGCACTCCAGAATAAATACGCACAAGTGCTTAGTAGTCTATTTCAAATCGCATATGAAATAACGCATATATAGATATTACTGAAGTTATCAATTCAATCAGAAAAGTAATAAAGGAAAACTATTTTTCAATACCTAATAGTGATTACAATAAAAGGTCAGTAGGTTATAACTAAGATGTCTCATTTTAGACATCTTAGTTATAACTTAGAGTGAGGGATCAAGTTCCACAGCAGTTCATATTGGAGAAATTGAGTAAAGAGCATGAATAGAAATGGTGCAAAAAAGGCGAGTACGCCACTGGATTCTTCGTGAAAAAGTGCCTGTATAATGTTTTAATTTCAGAGCTCTATCATCAGTATTAGCGGAGATATGAATTTTTTTCGATATTGCCACTTTTCCAATTTTTGCTTATTCCTCGAAAACAAAAGAAGGTAGCCAAAAATGAATACTACTCTCGTTAGTTGCTCAGAAAAAGAGATCGAGAAGTGGGTATCAGATTTTGTCTATCTCCTCTGGTTTAAAAGTTGTAGTGCTAAAACAACGAAATATGCCCACCCTGTACAGTAACAAGCTTGCCAAATATCATTTAAAAATTTGCCATATTGACGTAGACATGGGAGTTTAGTTTTAGCACTTTTGCAAAAAAACACCCTGTATCTCTGAAACTAATAGCCTTATGGGACATTTGAACCCACAATCCTCATTCAGTTTGATGTCCTCTATCTCCAGTTAGCCGTTGTCCCTTACGTCACCAGTCACCCTGAATATTTAATACGTTTTTGAATTCAACAGATATAACTGGAAGTTCACAAATGAGTAGAATCATTTAAATTTTGTGTCAATCATCAAATATAAATTAACGATTAGGTACTTCTGAATATCCAGGAATATCTGATCATCTACTAGACGAATGTAAAACTATGTATACAAATCTGTTTTTCTTACCATTGCTTTGTAGTTACTCCTTGTATTTTTCAACTCAGATATCGAAATTGCGAAGTTTTATAATGCAAATTTCCTGGAGGAAATATATATTTCACTACTGCTCACGCCCTCTATATTCCAGATGGCTAAGCGAGCTAGTCTTCTCCGGCAAATTCACAGGGATATAGAGGCGAGTAAAATGGAACCTAAAAGGACAGCGTTCGGCAGATCCCTGCCCTCATATATGCAGCGTGTTCCAAACAAGGAAGACATCGCTAAAAAGTGGCTAGAATGCCAAAACGTGCCTATCAAATTGAAAACAATGCAAACTGTATGGGAAGGTATTACTCATCTCAGGTTGGTTGCTTTTAGTTTCATGAACTCAATAATAGAGGACACCAATGAAACAATCTCGTAAAAATTGCAGAAATTATCAGCCGACTTGTGAAATTAAGTCTTTCAGCTGTAGATGGGGATATATCCTGTATGTATTATAATATGTATACAGTTGTTCCTAAATTGAACGTACAAACGAAAAGGGGAGATTCCTTAAGTGAGTTTAAGAAAAAAAAGTCCCATAAACATGGGGTCACAAACGTTTCGTTTTCGAGATACAGAGTGTTGAAGTTTGATTTTTTTTCAAGTTTTTTTCTCATAGTATCTACACTTCACAAGATATTCAACTGAAATTTGGCATAGATATTACATTTGAGAGTTCTCACCACGTGACATGGCAATTTCGATAGAAGATCTACAGGGTGATATTTTTCTGGAACAATGCCACCTGTTCTTCTGCAGAACTTTTTTTTGGTGAGCAACTGTTAATTTGAAAAAATGTGAAAAGAAGCTTTGTTCTTATACTAAACTTTTCGGTCTCTTGTAGTTTTGTCGTATCTACCAACGATTTCGAGAAAAAAAAATTTGAACGATTCTCTCGAAATCCTCGTGAAAATCGAAATTATGATGGGAAGGCCACTTTGTAAGCTGTGGTGAATGAATTCAGTGTCAGTTTTTATGGAAATTTTCCTGATCTGTAGCGATGATTCATAAAGATTCGATAAACTCGTATAATCAACACATGTTTTTGATTAAAAATTTAATACCCTGTATCTCGAAAACGAAACGTTTGCGACCCCATGTTTATGGGACATTTTTTTCTTAAACTCACTTAAGGAATCTCTCCTTTTCTTTTGTACGTTCAATTTAGGAACACCCTGTATAGGTTTACAGGAGTCCCAAAAAGACCACGTCAAACGGAAATCAGAAGGGACTCGACTTGATATAAAATTTCATTTCAAAGTCTCACAGATGTATTGTAGTGATATTCGATAATGTTGAATTTTCTCAGATATCGATTGAAATATATTCTGGGAGGATTCTGCATTTCTTAGAAACTTTATAGGTTTTCACTCCCAGTCTCTGAAACATAAATAATTAAAAAATTTTTGATTAAGGTGAAGTGCTCCTGCGAAAAACTTTGCACTTATTTGTCAGGAGCAAATTGGTCTTGAAAAAATTGTTGCCTAACAGTAAAACTGAAAAATGAAACAAATTAAAAGGATATTGTAACGTTTCGGTGGCTATATCAGACACCTTCTTCAGACAAACTCTAAAATTCTTCAGAATTGTGTATTTTCTCATTTGTAATCTGATTGACATCAATGTCAGACAAATCTGATTGACATCAATGTCAATCAGATTACAAATGAGAAAATACACAATTCTGAAGAATTTTAGAGTTTGTCTGAAGAAGGTGTCTGATATAGCCACCGAAACGTTACAATATCCTTTTAATTTGTTTCATTTTTCAGTTTTACTGTTAGGCAACAATTTTTTCAAGACCAATTTGCTCCTGACAAATAAGTGCAAAGTTTTTCGCAGGAGCACTTCACCTTAATCAAAAATTTTTTAATTATTTATGTTTCAGAGACTGGGAGTGAAAACCTATAAAGTTTCTAAGAAATTGAATTTTCTCACGTTTAATACTTCCTCTAATGCCCTAGATTCAAATAAATGATACTTTTCGCAAAAATTTCGCTTATCACTCAATAATTTATGTTTGTTTTTATGTTCTTTTAATGAATTAATTTTACTTTTCTGTTGAATCTTTAACCTACCTGAAAAATTTTGACTTTCTGAATACAGGGTGTCACAAAACTCGACGTCAACCCGGAACCAGGTGAAAGGGCAAGTAATGCTGGTTGTCAAAAAGATATAAAAAAACCTTAGTTGCATGATTTTAAAATAATAGGCATTTAAAAAACGCAGAAAATTCCACACCCTGTGACAGACAGTCTTTTCACTCCTGTGGCCACTAAGATCAACTTTTTCCAACTTTCTTTTGCTGTGTAACCCTGAATAATGCTTGTCTAAACTGTCATCAAAATTTTGAAACCAGCTGCTCTAGGTTTCACAAAAATAGGGCTAACTTCTCAGAAAAAAAATTCAAAATAAACAATTGCCTAGGTTCAACCGACTGTATTGAAAAAAAATGTACTACGCGAGTTTGGCATGTTTTGTCAAAAGTTGGCACATTTAGTAAGGATTCCAAAATGGTATAATACTTGGTAAATTGTACCTACCGTAGTTTAAATTCGCTTTCGATTGCCTTTGAATACACTTTTTCTTTAACTGCTTCCTAGTAAAAATGTCCAATAGATTCAAGTCCGGTGAACGAGATTGGACCAGAACGTCTTGTCCATCTTCCGAGAAAAATGTTTCCAGAAAAAAAAATTCCAGAGAAATTTCTCCGGAAAAATTTTTTCTGGAAAAATTATTTTCTCTGGAAAATTTTTTTCTGGAAACATTTTTCCCGGAAGATGAATCGGACGTTCTGGTCCAATCTGGTTCACCGGACTTGAATCCATTGGACTTTTTTTACTAGGAAGCAGTTAAAGAAAAAGTGTATTCAAGGGCAATCGAAAGCGAATTTGAACTGGTGAAAAAACTGTCTCAGGGTGTGGAATTTTCTGCGTTTTTTTAAATGCCTATTATTTTAAAATCATGCAACTTAGATTTCTTTCATAACTTCTTGACAACTAGCATCACTTGCCCTTCCACCCGGTTCCGGGTTGACGTCGAGTTTTGGGACACCCTGTTTATTTTCGGTAGTTCGTAGACCAGGCAGAAATAGGTCCATAATTTTTTCAAGTACTGTATATAACTTATGCGTTCAAAGAATTATTTGGAATGAAGTAGTATTGTGTGATTGTGATCTGAATAGTGAACTAACTTTTGATTTTAGATCAACAAGAGCGTACTGCGAATGGCTCGTCAACCATCCAGAAATCAAACCTCCTCAGTTCCTGGTCGAGAACAATATGTTGGATCTCTTGGTTTTACGAGCACAAAGACCGTCCTTCGATGAGGATGACGTTGGAGTAGAAGATATCACCACTGGAGCTAGTGATCTTATGATAAGAGGCTTTTCACGGCCTGATCTGGTCTCTAAGATGGATATGGTATCGAAGTCGCCCGGTCCAGACAGTGAAACGAAGACTGAAACAATATTACAATGAATACCTTATGCATAATGAAACAGAATAAAATTATGATGAACTATTTTGTTTTATCGAGTTGCATCCTCTTCAAAAATTAGCAGTTAGGATATCTAGGTAATATGAGCAGCAACATAATAAAAATTGAGGTTCTCAGGAATTTGACGGATGCCTTTAGGTACTCACGCGTGAGATCATTTTATAGGTTTTATAGGTAAAGTCGACAAGATCAATATATTTCTAAAAAACTTTTTAGGTTTTCACTTCCAGTCTCTGAAACAGAAATAATTAAAAAACTTTCAATGTCAATTAGACTGCAAAAAATCAATATAAGCTTGCGTTATGGTATTCTTAGATTTTAATGATCTTATACAGGGTGAATCCTGTTGAACTGTACATACTTCACACAGAGATAGAGGACACTTTGCTGGTTTCAAAAAGACCCCACATGAAAGGTCTCAAACGATTCGTTTGAATTATACAGGGTGATTTCCAGTTTTGGGTCATATTTTCAAAATGCTCTATTGGACGAACAAATAATCACAAATTCATCAAATTGGGTACGTAGGAGGCCTGTATCAATCTCCATACAGTTGAGTTAACAGATTATCAGTTTCCAGGACCGGACTCTATTTTTCTGATATTTTCGGAATTTATGAAAAAAACACCCTGTAGATGAAAAAGTCGATAAACCTGTCATGACAGTTCAAACTACACTAAAAACTCTACAATGAACAGTAATAAAATCACGTGGCACACCTACAAATTCAGAGGAAAAAAATATTGAATATGCGTACTCGGAGATAAATTTTTTGGACGGCCTAATTCACATGGAAAACCATACCCAAATGCATCAAAAGTTGAAGACAGGAGAATATTATCAGTTAAAATCCTCTCGATATTCAAATACTCCAATATTCGGGTAATTTTCGTCAGTTTCCAGGACCGGACTCTATTTTTCTGATATTATCGGAATTTATGAAGAAAATCACCCTGTAGATGAAAAAGTCAATAAAACTGTCATGGCAGTTCAAACTACACTAAATACTCTTCAATAAAGAGTAATAAAATCACGTGGCACATCTACAGATTCAGAGAACAAAAAATTACATATGGGTACTCGGAGATAATTTTTTTTTGTACGGCCTAATTCACAAAAAAACATACCCAAATGTATCAAAAGTTTAATATAAATGGTTGAGATCTTCTACGCATTCAAGTTTTCCAATATTCAGGGACGGACTCCCATTTTAGATTGGGTTTTTCAATAGATGATAGGTCGAAAGATTCGCCCTGAATATGGAACACCCCAAAAAACTGTTACTGGAGACCGAGAAACATTAAATAACCTACAATCCAGGGATTATGGAATACTTTCATGGGGAGTGGATATAACCTGATAATATTCGACTTTTCATGCATTTCGGTATAGTTCTTCTACTAAACTTCAGCCGCCCAAAAAAAATATCTCTGAGTACGATTATTAAATTTTTTTGTTAAATCTATTTGTGTGTCTCGCGATTTCATGAAAATTAGGTAGGTATTTAATGTTGTTCGGTCTCCCGTAACAGTTTTCTGGGGTGTTCCAAATTCAGGGCGAATCTTTCGACCTATCATCTATTGAAAAACCCAATCTGAAATGGGAGTCCGTCCCTGAATATTGGAATACTTGAATGCGTAAAAGAACTTAACCATTTATATTCAACTTTTGATACATTTAGGTATGTTTTTATTTGTGAATTAGGCCGCACAAAAATAATTATCTCCGAGTACCCATATTCATTTTTGTTTTCTCTGAATCTGTACGTGTCCCACGTGATTTTATTACTCTGTATTGAAGAGTATTCAGTGTAGTTTGAACTGCCGTGACAGGTTTATTTACTTTTTCATCTACAGGGTGATTTTCTTTATAAATCCTGATAATATCAGAAAAATAGAGTCCGGTCCTGGAAACTGACGAAAATTACCCGAATATTGGAATATTTGAATATCGAGAGGATTTAAACTGATAATATTCTCCTGTCTTCAACTTTTGATACATTTGGGTATGGTTTTCCATGTGAATTAGGCCCGTCCAAAAAATTTATCTCCGAGTACGCATATTCAATATTTTTTTCTCTAAATTTGTAGGTGTGCCACGTGATTTTATTACTCTTTATTGTAGAGTTTTCAGTGTAGTTTGAACTGTCATGACAGGTTTATTGACTTTTTCATCTACAGGGTGTTTTTTTTCATAAATTCCGAAAATATCAGAAAAATCCGGTCCGGTCCTGGAAACTGATAATCTGTTAACTCAGCTGTATGGAGATTGATACAGGCTTCATATAGCTCAACTGTCCAAATTTATCAATCACAAACACTATTGACTCATATATGAATAAACTATACAGTGTTAATATTCCGTACTTTTTGAACATAGGCCTACAAGATTCCATATGATCCATCCCAAAAATAGTTCTTATGGATTTTTTCTGCAGTATGAATATTCTATCAGTTTCAGGAGATCTAGCCCAAAAAATTATTCCATATCTAATTTTCGCTTGTACATATGAGTGATATACTGTCAGAGCAGCATCCAAACCAATTGTCTTGCTAACTAATCTGAGAGCATAACAATTTTTGGCGATACCAGATGATATTTTATCTATATGTTCTTTCCAATTGAGATTTTGATCGATCTGAATTCCCAAGAACGACAAACTTTTAACTTCTTCAATTTTCTCTCTCTGATGACAAATATTTATACTTTCATTCTTCTTTCTGAATATTATAAGTTTGGTCTTTTTGATATTCAGTACTAATTGGTGTATATCAAACCACTCAGCCAATTTGTCCAGTTTTCTCTGCAGCAACCCCTCACACATTCCTCCATCAGGTGCTCTACATATTATAGACGTATCATCTGCAAACATTACGATTTCACTTTGTGTTAAAGATACTAGGTCGTTGGTATAAATAATATAGAGCAACGGTCCCAATATGGAACCCTGTGGGACACCTACTTCTATATTACACGATTCAGATATCTTCATGTGTCCGTCTTTTCCTCTGCTCATTACTCTTTGTGTTCTACCAGTTAGATAAGATTTAATAAGTTCTAATGCAATTCCTCTTATGCCATTTTTTTCCAATTTAGCCAGCAATGTTTCATGATCTACTCTGTCAAACGCCTTGGACATATCCAGAAAAAGCGCTGCAGTAGTTTGGTTTGTATTGAGAGATTTAATGATTGTGGTGAGCGTTTGGTAGACTGCATTAATAGTTGATTTTCCCTTTCTAAAACCATATTGTTGTTCATTTATTATGTTTTTCTTTTCCAGGAATTGTATAAATTTATCGAAAATAATACGTTCAAAAATTTTATTTATGTTTGAGAGAAGCGACACAGGTCTGTAATTATCAAAATCTGCCTTATTTCCTTTTTTAAACACTGGCTTTACTATTGCCTCTTTCAATTTTTGTGGCTATTTACCAGTGAGTAACGTTTGGTTTATGATGTGTGTTAATGGGGTGACTTTAGTGATGCGCAGCTTTTTAGGACTTTAACTGGTATTTCATCGATGCCAACAGACTTTTTATTTTTTAATCTCAATATATATCCATATACCTCAGATTCCACAACTGGAGTTAGAAATATGCTCTCAACACAGGGTCTCATATGTTTAGTATCAAGTTTTATATTATTATTCTTTGTACTAACCTTCATGAAATTCAAGTTTAGTTCATTGAGTACATCGTTTTCATCCCTCATGGAGAAGTTATCCAAATTTCTTTTTTTTTCGCGATTTCATTTACAAGTTTCCAAGTAGCCTTAGTTTTATTCTCTGCTGTGTTAATATATGCTCTATTACTCAATAATTTGGCATGCTTGATCACATTCTTCAGTATTTTACAATATCTTTTATAGTATTCATGTGTCACTTCACCTCTTTGTAGTTCTTCCCAGATAGCTCTTTTTCTTGCAATGGAAGTTCTTATTCCTGATGTTATCCATCACGGTGCCGTTTTTGCCATGCAGAACTGTTTTTTTTGGAAATATAAGTTTTATATGCATATCCATTAATTCAGAGAAATGATTGTAGGCTCTGTCTGGATCTACCTCTGCCATAACATCTTGCCATGTAATATCCTGCAAGTTAGAGAAGAGTTGCTGTATTTTACCCTCAGTGAAAAGCCTTTTTTTGACGAAATATTCTTTATCCTGAAATTTTTCGCATTTAATCGTGATAAATTGGGCATTATGATCAGATAAAAGTGTATTTATATTTTTGTTATTCCAATAATTACTACAATTCTTGATAAATATATTGTCTATTAATGAATTTGATGTCTTTGTTATTCTAGATGGTTTGTTTATTGTTTGTTGATAGTAAAAACTAGCAATCATGTCTACAAAGCTATATTTCACCTGAGTATCATCCATTAAGTTAATGTTAAAATCACCACACATTACTACATGATAATCAATGAATTGATCTCCTATTCTTTGAAGTATTTTTTCTAATTGATTCATAAATACCTGTACACATCCCAAGCAAGTCCTGTATATCGACATTATAATGAGTTTTCTTTTTCTACTCACAGCACATGATACGTCAATTTCCTTTTCAATGCTCATTCCATTAATATGCTGCACTTCCTCAAAATATTGAATATATATTGAAATACGTTGAAAATATATACAGTGTGTTTGGTCATGACTTAGAGATAAATTGAGGCCATCAAGTATACCTAATTTTATCGACAAAAACACTCATATTGGGGAGTTTGCCCCCTCAGTATTAGAGAAGCTGCCTTTTTAAATTTACTTTTTTATTTTCGTTGACCCTTCCTAATAATATCGATATCTTTGGACATAAAGGTCCTACAAATGTGAAAAAAATGTTTTTTTAAAGCGGAACATTTAACTCAAAAATGTTACTTATAAAAAAATTCTTTAAAAAAATGTTAGTAAAAAAAGGTACTGATTTGCTTAGTAAATTCGCAATAGTACAAGAACTAGCACATTGAAATATAATTTTTTCTCAATGAGCTAACACGCAAGGATATTAGCTACAAAACGATACCAACATTATTTCTGTAAGTTACATATTTAAAAAGTAATTGCTTTTCGAACATGACCCTTAGAAAATTGATAAAATAAAAAACCTCAGTACTGTACTTTCGATAACTTTTAATGATCAAACAAACAAATCAATCAAAAAAATTGCTCAAAATGGCCACCTGTGCTCTATAGACAGGCAGTGGCCTCTATGACGACCTGTCTTGTGTCTTTTGCTCGCGTAGTGATAATGTTCGAACAGCAATTACTCTCAAATTGTGTAACTTACAGAAATGATGTAAGTGTTGTTTTGTAGCTAATATCCTTGCGTGATGAATAATTGAAAAAAATTATACTTCAATGTGCTAGTTCTTGAACCATTGCGTATTTACTAAGAAAATCAGTACATATTTTTATTGAAACTTTTTAAAGAATTTTTTATGGCATTTTCAAGTTAAATGTTTCCCTAATGTTGTTATACTTCAATAATAGGTGGTAGTATCATCTTTGAAAAAAATTTTTTTTCACATCTGTAGGAGCTTTATGTCCCGAGAAATCGATATTATTTAAATGGTCAACGAAAATAAAAGAGTAAATTTAAAATGGGGGCTACTCCACAACTAAGGGGGTAAACTTCCAAATTTGGGTGTTTTTATCGATAATATTAGGTATATTTGATGTCTTCAAATTATCGCTAAGTCATGACCAAACATACTGTATATTTGAGCTGAGGTTCTGAATACTCCATTAACGTTGGTTAATAAACTGTCATTACGTATGTGTAATTTCCAGTTAATTTTAAACGAAAACCATTGATTTGAAATATTTTGGTCCTCACGGCCAGTACTTCTAAGACTATTCGTCATATTGCATCGGGTGTTTTTACCAATTACAATTTCAGTCCATCGGAATTTTATTTCATCTGTGCTACGCGCCTCGGTTCCTGAATATTTTAAGGAAATGGTATCCTTTTTTACCTAGTCGAGAAATCTACTGAGAATTATCAGTGTAACGAAATTCTTAGCGATAGGCTGTGTGAAGTGTAAGCGGATTTATTTCTAGATTATAATTAGTTATACTTATTCCTCCTAGAAGTGATTCACAGACAGCAGCATAGTGCGCTAATGGAAAATAATTATGACTATTTCGTATCAACATTGTGATTGCCAATTTCATCTCATTCGTAGTTCCAACTCAAGAAACTATTTCGTAGAGCACTGGAAATGATAAAAGAAAAAATTAATTACTGAAGTAGTATCTCACTATAACATTTTATCCCAGAATCTTTCATTGCCCTCGAAATGAAATGAAAATGCAAAAACATCAATCTTCTGAGTTGAACAAACAACACTTTGAAATCATTTTGCTAAGATTGCCTTCGTCGGAAGTACGTTCAGGTTTTCAAATCATATTTGAAAATTCCTGAGTGTGAAGAATGACAAGTGGAGCATGGGAACACTTAGTGCCCAGAAATGAGTATACATATTAATCAATTGGAACATCTTAGTTGACTTAATTTCTTTGAACATTTTGGTGGTTTGACCGAGTTTGTTGCACAAACTTTTACCACGTTTCAGAAGTGTTTCGTATCCTTTCATCGAAAATTCGTTGGTGAATATGGCCAACGAAAAGAATTTCAAGAAAAGCCGGAAAGCCATTCGGAGCATGTTCACATAATACGCAAATGAACTCGATAGATTATTTAGTGACAAGCCCCTAGATACAGTGGCGGTAGAAATAACATTTGAACTTTTAAGGACAAAATCAGATGAATTGAATGTGTTTAACAATCAAATCTATGAACTAGTGTTAGATAGTGCCTCGAAAGAAGATTCAATTCGAGAAATTGAAAGCTGCGAGGTATTCAGACACTCTTTTATGTTTCCTTTTGTTCTGTGAAAAATGTGCCTTTGCTCAAAGACATTTTTTAGGTGGAAGTATGTCGAAGAAAGGTGACTTTTGGTGTGAAAAAACCAAATGCAGGAAGGCGGCGGGACAGTCATGACAGTTGATATTTTTTTAGAGTTTTTATGTCAGTTTTTGAAAAACGTGAAAATTCAGTGAATCTGTAGGAATAAATTCATAAACTCTTCTTCTCCATTATTTTAATTACGAACCATCGTAAACCGGTTTAAGCGGGTAGCTTCTCTTTTGTGTACGAGCGAAACAAACATGAATAAACAGATAGATAGATAGATTTTCACCATAGCAACAGGAGACTATTTCAAAAATATAAACCAGTGTACCTGAAATGAATAATTTCAATATGACATATTATTCATTCGATCTAATGGTTTGTCTCACACCTGAAATTCCGGAACACATCATGCATCATTGATCTCTGATGCGTATCTGCTATTTTCACATATCATCTCGTGGAAATACACACATACGAAAAGGACAATACGAAATTTCCAAGCACAATCTTCGTACATGACCGCATAAAAACAAAACTCATGTTCATCCAACCATCTATATAGGATCGTAGAGCAGCTTAATCGAGTTGACACAAAAGTTTTATATTTTATTTCTCCTCTTTGAAAACGATTGCAGTTTGGTATATCCGTTAGGACCAATCCCAGAATCCGCCGTGAGCCGTGCATGAGAATAAGTCAGTGGTGCGTATCCAATGATGACCTCTGATTGTTCAAATCGAGTGTGCATGTTTAAATTTACTTTTTTCAATGGGATTGTCATGGGCTACCGCTGATAGTTTATTGAGCGGATTTGGGATGGGACAAACTTCATAAGTTCAGTCATGTAAATCACAGTTATTGCATTCGACTATTAATAAATCTTTTAGTAAACGAGTAGGGGAAGTGTGCCCATGTTGGCACCCTTAACGAATTATTTACATATTTCATTAAATACAAGTGAGGTATTTATTGACCGTGAATGAATATTTTGTAGAAGCTTTATTAGGATGAATGAAAATTCATGCGTTCAACAGTAACGCAGGCATAATATAAATAATGAAAGCGGAGAATAATATTAATCGATATAAAATCAACCAATATTAAACCCACACTTCGGAACTAATCCCGCCAACGAGCAAAGAACATGCATAGTGGTAATATCAAACAGAGCATCCATAGATAGCTATTTCGCCCTATTTGGGGCTCATCAGTATGGAGGAGCTCCGTTTGAAAGGCATTCTAGGCTCCCTTACTTGAAGAAATGTCGCCCAGTACTGAGAATAACAGAAACAAGACGCCATCTCTTGGGATCCTTACGAACACCTACCTCCAATGCATGAACGTTGCTCGTTGGCGGGATTAGTTCCGAAGTGTGGGTTTAATATTGGTTGATTTTATATCGATTAATATTATTCTCCGCTTTCATTATTTATATTATGCCTGCGTTACTGTTGAACGCATGAATTTTCATTCATTATTATTATCACCACGTCTGGTTTACGACGAAGAAACGAGCGTTTCCACTTCATCGACTGAAGGTAAAAATCCACAAAGTTGGACTGCCACCAGTTCGTATGAAAAACGGATAAACATCTCGCGACTTCGTTCAACGTTCATGCATTGGAGGTAGGTGTTCGTAAGGATCCCAAGAGATGGCGTCTTGTTTCTGTTATTCTCAGTACTGGGCGACATTTCTTCAAGTAAGGGAGCCTAGAATGCCTTTCAAACGGAGCTCCTCCATACTGATGAGCCCCAAATAGGGCGAAATAGCTATCTATGGATGCTCTGTTTGATATTACCACTATGCATGTTCTTTGCTCGTTGGCGGGATTAGTTCCGAAGTGTGGGTTTAATATTGGTTGATTTTATATCGATTAATATTATTCTCCGCTTTCATTATTTATATTATGCCTGCGTTACTGTTGAACGCATGAATTTTCATTCATTATTATTATCACCACGTCTGGTTTACGACGAAGAAACGAGCGTTTCCACTTCATCGACTGAAGGTAAAAATCCACAAAGTTGGACTGCCACCAGTTCGTATGAAAAACGGATAAACATCTCGCGACTTCGTTCAACGTTCGTGCATTGGAGGTAGGTGTTCGTAAGGATCCCAAGAGATGGCGTCTTGTTTCTGTTATTCTCAGTACTGGGCGACATTTCTTCAAGTAAGGGAGCCTAGAATGCCTTTCAAACGGAGCTCCTCCATACTGATGAGCCCCAAATAGGGCGAAATAGCTATCTATGGATGCTCTGTTTGATATTACCACTATGCATGTTCTTTGCTCGTTGGCGGGATTAGTTCCGAAGTGTGGGTTTAATATTGGTTGATTTTATATCGATTAATATTATTCTCCGCTTTCATTATTTATATTATGCCTGCGTTACTGTTGAACGCATGAATTTTCATTCATTATTATTATCACCACGTCTGGTTTACGACGAAGAAACGAGCGTTTCCACTTCATCGACTGAAGGTAAAAATCCACAAAGTTGGACTGCCACCAGTTCGTATGAAAAACGGATAAACATCTCGCGACTTCGTTCAACGTTCATGCATTGGAGGTAGGTGTTCGTAAGGATCCCAAGAGATGGCGTCTTGTTTCTGTTATTCTCAGTACTGGGCGACATTTCTTCAAGTAAGGGAGCCTAGAATGCCTTTCAAACGGAGCTCCTCCATACTGATGAGCCCCAAATAGGGCGAAATAGCTATCTATGGATGCTCTGTTTGATATTACCACTATGCATGTTCTTTGCTCGTTGGCGGGATTAGTTCCGAAGTGTGGGTTTAATATTGGTTGATTTTATATCGATTAATATTATTCTCCGCTTTCATTATTTATATTATGCCTGCGTTACTGTTGAACGCATGAATTTTCATTCATTATTATTATCACCACGTCTGGTTTACGACGAAGAAACGAGCGTTTCCACTTCATCGACTGAAGGTAAAAATCCACAAAGTTGGACTGCCACCAGTTCGTATGAAAAACGGATAAACATCTCGCGACTTCGTTCAACGTTCATGCATTGGAGGTAGGTGTTCGTAAGGATCCCAAGAGATGGCGTCTTGTTTCTGTTATTCTCAGTACTGGGCGACATTTCTTCAAGTAAGGGAGCCTAGAATGCCTTTCAAACGGAGCTCCTCCATACTGATGAGCTCCAAATAGGGCGAAATAGCTATCTATGAGGTTTGTTCCAACTCAAGAATTGACCGTACAATGATCGTCAGGATTCTGCGCAATAGATAAAAATGTGTTCCAACTGAAAATGTATCGTTTGAGAACGATTTCGTTTTTGTTCCATCCTGCTTCGGGACCGTGAGTGGAACGGTTTTGTGATCGTCATTTCGATCCCTGGTCTGGAGCAAGTACTGTTTGGACGGTTCTTGTACGGTCAAAGTTTAGACATGCGCATAAGATCGATTACTAACAGTTTCGTGACCGTCAAATTACCGTACAAAAGTCAGCTGTTGGAACAAACCTATGGATGCTCTGTTTGATATTACCACTATGCATGTTCTTTGCTCGTTGGCGGGATTAGTTCCGAAGTGTGGGTTTAATATTGGTTGATTTTATATCGATTAATATTATTCTCCGCTTTCATTATTTATATTATGCCTGCGTTACTGTTGAACGCATGAATTTTCATTCATTATTATTATCACCACGTCTGGTTTACGACGAAGAAACGAGCGTTTCCACTTCATCGACTGAAGGTAAAAATCCACAAAGTTGGACTGCCACCAGTTCGTATGAAAAACGGATAAACATCTCGCGACTTCGTTCAACGTTCATGCATTGGAGGTAGGTGTTCGTAAGGATCCCAAGAGATGGCGTCTTGTTTCTGTTATTCTCAGTACTGGGCGACATTTCTTCAAGTAAGGGAGCCTAGAATGCCTTTCAAACGGAGCTCCTCCATACTGATGAGCCCCAAATAGGGCGAAATAGCTATCTATGGATGCTCTGTTTGATATTACCACTATGCATGTTCTTTGCTCGTTGGCGGGATTAGTTCCGAAGTGTGGGTTTAATATTGGTTGATTTTATATCGATTAATATTATTCTCCGCTTTCATTATTTATATTATCTTTATTAGGATATCCTGGTCTTAGGAAATGTAGGACACTTTTATTTTAATCCAAGCTTTCGGTAAATTTTATTACCTTTTTCAAGGATCTATAAAAATAATTTACATCATTATTATATAAGGCTAAATTACAATTTACTTACAAATACTGTGATTAAACTCCTTAATATAGTTATAAGTTTAAAGGACATGCAATTAAATAGTTATTACACTCCAGAAGTGATTTTTCTAAAAATATTTTACATACATCAAATTTGACAATAAACTTCAGTTCACAAATTATTAAATTTCTATTCTTCATCAATAGAGAAATCGCGAAAAGATGAAATGATTTTTTTGATATTTCAATTAAATAAGAATATATATTATTAAGGTTGCTCGTATCTTGTTTGGTGTTCATGGTGTTATCAGAGATGGATATTGCCAACATTTCAAGGAACAGTCTTTTGTTGTAATGAGCTTCTTTAAACAGCAATTTCGTATTTGAATAATTCATGTTATGATCGTAATTGTTTGAATGTATGGCCAAAGCACAAGTATTCAAATTTCTTCTTACAGAACTTTTATGGGAAGCTATTCTTGTTTTTATCCAATATAAAAATATATTTTTTTACGCACAATACACCTACGAATATGATTTGCACCAGCTGGCGCATTTCTGGCAACGCAACCAATTCTCCCCTGGTCGAGACATGGACAACAGCTTATAACAATAAAGACAAGCGGCATTTGAATCATCGTCATAATGTCTTTCTTCATTTTCCTCATTTTCTTCTATGAACTTAATCTGTCTTTTGACCTTTCTAGCTAGCTTCTCTCTCTCTCTTTCTTTGTCTTCTCTTCTTCTTCCAACTTCTGTTCTTTTATGTCAGGGGTCGTATTGAGGATTCCAACTTTTCCTCGTTTTCTTCCTCTGTTCACTGTTGATTCTGCAACGGCAGTTGGCAGTAGTGAGAGTTCTTGTATGATTTTCAATGATCTCGATACTTCACTTGAAACCATTTTCATTACTTTCGGATACCTTTAATATTACTTGCGAAGTACCAGGCTTTGGAGGAATCGTTTCTTGATCTAGATTCTTTTTCCTATGATGGCACCCTATGCTATCATAGGAATACTCTGGCTATGCCATCATAAGCATAAGTAACATATATTTTTCAACAAATTGAAAAAGGTACTAAAAAGACGAAAAAACCTAAAACTATCACACTAAAAGCATTATTATAGAGTGATTAAGGAAAAGTATGATCCTTTTTTACACAGATTTTTTGAATATCCAAATAAAACGAAAAAGAATGAAATAACTATCATACATCAACACTTACCCAAATGATTGAACTCTTATAACCAGTCACAAATTGCCACGTATTCAAGGGTAACTACGTACATCAAGCGTAAATGCCATTTGGCGTACAAACTCAGTAAATATAAGTTTGTTCGGTTGATGTTAACAGACTTCTTTGAAGTGTGCCATCATAAGCAGGATGCCATCATATGCATACTTTCCCTATGTGATACAAGAGAAGAAATTTTCGCTATGGTACGAAGTTTCTATTTTTGTACTTTTTTGACTAACGAAGACTGAAATTAGGTACTCATCGTTAACTTCTCGGCGTTTTTTTCTGAAAGTATCCTTCATTTTGCACGTTCAGTCTTAGGAAAATTACAAATGTTCAAACAGAATGAACTTGAGTTTGAATGACATGAGAATATAAAACACAACCTATTTTTTGAATACTCAAAATAATAATTACAGTGAACCCTTCCTCGTTATGTTTAATGATATTTCAGGATGCATTCTTGTCAAATAAGTTCGACAAAATCTGCCTACATTATTGATATTACTTATTTTTGTTTCACTTCCGTCTAAAAATTATCAAAAGTTTCCATGCTGCAAATATCTTAATTTCTTAAAAACTTCATGGGTTTTCACTACCAGTCTCTGAAAAAGAAATAATTAAAAAATTTTTAATCAAGGTGAAGTGCTCCTGCGAGAATCTTTGCACTTATTTGTCAGGAGTAAATTGGTCTTGAAAAAATTGTTGCATAACAGTCAAACTGAAAAAAGAAATAAATTAAAAGGGTAATGTAACGTTCTTCACCTTCTTCAGACAAACTCTTAAAATCTTCAGAATTGTGTGATTTTTCATTTGCAATCTGAATGACATTGAAAGTTGTCATTATATAGAGATGTTGATTTATCTACTTTAAAATTTCCTGATGTCATTTCTCTTTTCAATAAATCAATCCAAATACGATCTATTCCAACAGAACAATTGGCCAAATTATTTACTTCATCTAACAAAATACACGTAGAGTCCTTAATTTTCCTTTTATAGTTATCAGGTTCCGTCATAAGGATCTTTGTGTTGTTCCAGTTCATCATATGATCTCCGCTATTTGAACATACATGATCAGCGATTTGTGATCTTATACTGTCTCTATTTTTGATGTTATTCTTATGTTCCCATTTTCTTATCTATAAAGGTCTTGATGTCTCTACTGTATAAGATTTTTCACATGTACATACAGGGATTTTGAACACATTTTTTTTATTTTTATGTCTCATTCATTGGTTTCGTTCTAGTTAGAATTGGTCTCAAATCATTTTGTGTTTTGAAAACAGTTCTCATATTGAATTTAAAACCAATTCATTTTATTATCTCTGAAAGGCCAGGAATATAAGGAATGACGTTCAACAAATTTGGTTGTTTTTGACGGTTTTCTGTTTGTACCTGATCATCATTAGAATTTTGATTAGGTATTTTTCGTTCTAAATTTGAAATTGTTCTTTCTATAAAATTTGGTGGGTATTGATTATCTAGTATCATAGAAACTCTCTAATGAAGGAAATTTCATTATTTCTAATTTCAGGTGTAGATGAAATCAAAAAGGCTCTATCATAAAGTGTTTTTATAATACCTGTTTTTACATTTAATTGATGATTATAATAAAAATTCAGATATCTATTAGTGTGTGTTTGTTTCCGAAATACACTTGTTTCATAATGATTTATAAATTGTCTTATTAGAACATCTAGGAAAGAAATTAATTTTCCAATGAATATTATGCTTGGTTACTGATTAGGATGAGTTAATGTAACGGGTGTTTTTTTAGGAGGTTTGTTTTTCCGATAGATGTCGTTTTATTTTATGACAGTTGTTTTGACTGCTCAAAGTGGCATTTCTACTCAGTATTGTTTGGCAAATGGGTTAACTCCTGAAAAACGTTTTCAAATCGTGGAAATTTATTTTCAAAATCAGTGTTCCATTAAAAATGTTTATAGAGCACTTCGTGAATTTTATGGTGCACATAATCGTCCGCCAGAGACCACCATAAAGAACGTAATTACCAAATTTCGGTCTACATTCACTCTTTTGGATGCCAAGCCACTGACAAGAAGGAGAAGAGTTCGTACAGAAGAAAATATTGCTGTAGTTGAGGCCAGTGTCGAAGACGCGTTACCGTGAATGGAAATCGATACAGAACCATGATCAATGAGTTTTTGTTGCCAAATCTTGAAGATATGGATATGGATGAAATGTGGTTTCAACAAGATGGTGCCACTTGGCATACAGCACTTGAAACAATCGACTTATTGAAAGAAACTTTCAACGACAACATTATTTCGAGAAATGGTCCGGTGAATTGGCCTCTGCGTTCGTGCGATTTGACGCCACTCGATTACTTTTGGTGGGGATACGTGAAGTCATTGGTTTATGTGGATAAACCTCAATCGATTGACGCTTTGGAAACCAATATTCAACGTGTCATTGCTGACATACGCCCTCAA
Organism: Propylea japonica; assembly: GCA_013421045.1. NCBI lineage: Eukaryota > Metazoa > Arthropoda > Insecta > Coleoptera > Coccinellidae > Propylea > Propylea japonica. Next base: position 28,200,924 of record CM024242.1, read on the forward strand.
ATGCTTGAAAAAGTGGTCGAAAATTGGACCTCCAGAATGACATTTGTGAAAAAAGTCGTGGTGGACATATGCCACAAATTGTGTTTAAATGTTAAATGCCAAAACATTATCTACCAAATAAAAAAAAATGTGGGCCATCTCATAATTTTATATGTTTTATTCAAAAAACAAATCGGCAACCTCTTAAAAAAACACCCGTTATAAGGAATGATGTACCTACTCGTAGAAAGATGATGTAGATTCTAGAATTCGCGGGAATGTGGATTTTCATCCTGCAGAAAGAGGGGTATATGATTTCAGCAAATTTGATTGGAGCTTCCTCTCTTCCTCAATAGGCCAAATCAAATCGGCTGATATTTCAGTGACGTCGTATATGCACTTTCTGTATCAGCGAGTTGATAACTTTGAAAGGCATCTATCTTGTAAGTAACTCCTTTCACTCAAGGGAAGCATATCGAACATTGTATTGAATTACAAAATTTTCCAGACCCCTTTTCTGGTATACTTCTGTTTCTTCCATCTCGTAATATATCTTTATGAACTGATATACAGTGTGAAATCTATTTAAACTAAGAGAGATATCGAAAGCCATTAAGAAGTGATATAGTGGGTTAAAATACAATGAAGTTACGTTGTTTAAAGATTGATGTGATGGTGTGAACAAATTTCATTGTGTGATACAACGCTGAATTCGTAATTTTGCCTTTTCAGCCCACGAGGAAAACTAATATGGCACTTTTCCAAGGGCGTAGCCAGAGAGGTTTTGAGTGTTCAAACCCCCCGAAATATTTCAGAGTTATTTTTCGTTGCAAAAATAATCTCTCATTTTGCACTTAAACCAACTTATCTCCGAAAATCTAGTTAAAATTATCAATTCATATCAGCAATATGGATGAAATTTGAGTGAATAAAAATTAAATTCTGAAGCATATTTGAAAAATAGGATTACCTAACCTAACCAGGAATATCTATGTTGAATATTGTTTCCGAAGTAGGAAAAGGATTATTGAATTCCCAAAAACAACAAATACTTGCTACAAAAAGCGACCCTCACAATTCCCGGCACCTACAAAGTCAATTGCTAAAATGTCAAAACCCCCCCTCTTCTCCCCGAAATTAATTCCTGGCTACGCGCTTGCACTTTTCAATGTCAAAGTCAACTATGCCCAGTCTTAAACACAATAACTCTCACAGAAGCTAATCGAAAGATTTCGTAAATGGATGAAATCGGTTGAGTATTTTCGGTTCTATTGACTATTGATATTTCAAATGTTTGCACTTTATTTAATCGTACGAGACTACAGCTTTCAGGATGAAATATAAAATTATGAAAAGCCTTGAGCAGGTGCTTTTGAGCGCTGGTTCACTGGTAGAGCAACAATGCCATTACCTCAAAATTTTGAAACTTGAAATTCATGCTGAGTATACGAATACAAAATCTCAGCATGATCAAAATCATATCCTAGAAATCATTCAAAATAAAACATAGAATATGTGAAAAATCAATGGGTAAATAAAAAAAATTATTTCTATAATTCTGATGATGCAATCCTCTTGAAATTTTGCATGAACTCAACTCAATACTGAAAGGAGATCGATATGAGCATCTCCATTCACAAAATAGATTTCACTCGCATCGGATATCTTATTATGGAGATATAAAGATTCTTCTTTTCAATATAACAATTTAATTTTCTATATTTCTGTTACAACTATGGCTGCCAAATTTTGCATGAAAATTCATTATATCAGTTTTCATTCACAAGAGAAATTTCAGTCGAATCGGATATCCTGTTGTGGAAATTTGAAGATTCTTGTTTTCAATATTCCAATTGAACTTTCTATGATTCTGTTAACCCTATGACCACAAAATTTCGGATGAACATTCAGTATATCGATATTCATTCACAAAATAGATTTCACTCAATTCGGATAATATCTTTTTATGAAAATATATTTTCTTCTTTTCAATATTCCGATTGAATTTTCTATATGGTTCTGCTGACACTATGGCCTCAAAATTTGCATCAGGCTTATTATGAGCATCTTGCATGCAGCCGCAAAATTTCATATCGATTTGTTTCGATATTGAGGAACAAAAATTTTTAATAGCCATGTTTTATGGAACACCCTGGACAATTTGGCCGTTTTACGAGGCGTTTGGAAATCGAACTCGACCTGAAAATCTCAAGTCTTTAGGACAATCTCTTCGAAAGTTATTGTGCTCATGGCGGGACGACCCTAAGGACAGAATTGAGTTTGACCACGTCTTGTGCTTAGTGCTCGTGAAAGCATTCGAAGCACGTTTGTGCTCGTAAGCACAGTGCTCGCGAGCACTAGAGTCAACCAGTGCTTAGCGCTTGGTGCTTCGTGAATTTTTTGAAATAGCTTAGTACTTAGTAATTCTACAAAGTGCTCCTAAGCATCGCAGTGCTCCCTAGCACTTTCAGAAATTACCAAGCACTAAGCCCTTTATGGACTTGTCGGAACATGAAAACGACGGACTTCAACCTGATTGGAATAAACAAAGATCTAAAGTATTCATATTTTTTCGTTCAATCTTTATGGATATCTAAGTTGTTAAGTTTTTCCTTCATTATAAAAAAACGATCTCGCTGTGTGTTAGGGAATGGAACAAGTCTTTAGGTTTCCATTATTTTGACACAGAGAACAAATTGTTATGTTGTATGGCAAAAATTTTTTGGGAGATTCTGTGTCAGTTCCAGGAACGTCCATTAAAATTTAAAGGTCCATTAAACTCTTAATCCTCCATTATTACAAGGAACTAATGGAGGATTAAGGGTTTGATGGACCTTTAAATTTTAATGGACGTTCCTGCAACTGAGCATCTATGTTGTAATGCGACCTTTTTTTTGATATACTTTTTTTGATGTACTATGCAAGTTTCTATAATCATGCTTTCAAGTTATTTATTGGCGAATATTCAAGTTACAGTCGGTTCACTTAATGAATATAGAGAGCTCAGAAAACGTTTTCTCATTGTAGCATTTTTTAAGCTTCGCCACAAGAAAAATTTCCATCCTATTTGTTGCCAGGACGTCATTGTCTTTCTATAACTTTTCGAATTTTATTTTATGTTTCGAGACCACATGCTATTCTTCTATTTTTTTTATATGACGTCATGGTGACTTTATGCATTTTTTTTAGCTTCGCCACAAGAAAAATTTCCATCTAATTTGTATCCAAGACGCCATTGTCTCTCTATAACTTTTCGAATTTTGTTTACTGTTTCGAAACCACATGCTATTTCCATTTTTTTATATGACCTCATGGTAACTTATGTTCGTCTATGAACGACAATGTTGGACTTGCAAATCGATATAGCTCTCCTTCAAGTAGAACGAGCGTTCAAAAACACGATATTGTTTTTTCAAATGTTCTCAGTGATAACTGCTAGGTGCTCGACTGAGCGAGAATAACTTTGAAGAACGTTGGAGAGCATTTTCAATGAGGGTTCAGTACTCGAGATTCCATAACACTTCTCAATAGAGTACGAAGCACTTTTTCTGAATGCTCGCCACAGCTCTAGAACCTCGTGAGCCATGGAAGCTTTACACACCGATATTGTCCGCATATGATTTGTTCAGGAAATAATTTCACGAAACGCTAATTATGTGTGCCCACCTATATGACCCATGCTTTCAAAAATGCTGATTGGAACGGAAGTAAACCGTGGGGGACGGAAGGGGGCCATGGGAGATATGCCTGAGCGACGAGGGCGTGACAAAAACTCATCATCTGCCCTAGAAAATTTGATTACCTGATTACGCCAGCGATTTATTCAGTTCGAGATCGAGCATTCGGGAAAACGCTTTTTTGTCCTCTTCTGTCTCCGAAGTCTGTGCGTGATTATTATCGATGGTGTATTGACGTTTATTTTGACGGATTGAGTGTGTTCAATTGGCTTGGACTTCTTATCGAGGATTCACACAGGCTTCTCTTCTACTGAGCCTTGTTTGTCGGTGAGTTGATTTGGATTACTCGATTTCACGAATCTTTCAGTGATTATGAAGCATATTCGCTCTGATTTATCAATAGAACATTAGTAAATAAAGGACCCCGCACATTTTGTATGAGAATTGGCTCCCGGTGGATTTGGCTGAAAATTTGACATGATGTTCTACTAATCCTTCTGATCAAATGTCTCCACAGTCACGAAGCTGAAAATGCATACTTCTAGGAGTTTTTAGCGATTTTTTTGTATCCATTACGGCTTACGTATTACCGTTCACACAGAAATGATTGAAAATATTTCGTGATTATTGAAAGCAGATTCTGTCAATTCGAAATATTTTCAAACATTTCTGTGTGAACGGTAATACGTAAGCCGTAATGGATACAAAAAATCGCTAAAAACTCCTAGAAGTATGCATTTTTCAGCTTCGTGGCTGCAATTTTCAGCCAAATCCACCGGGAGCCAATGCCCATAGTAAATGTGCGGGGTCCTTTCATGACCATAAAACGAGTTCCGATTAAGTTTGAAACTATAGTTAGAAGTTGATCCTTAAAACCACGGCTTATTTCTGATTTCATTTCCAATACAGGGTGGTCCAGATCGTAACCAAGAAATTTCAACCACGTATTCTACATCAAAAATAAGCCCTAGTTTGTCATATAAACATATGTCGAGAAATGTTTCCTCTCCGAGATACGGGGTGTTAAAATTATGGAAGAAAAAATGTTTTTTATTAATAATTTTCGCACTGGTTGAATTATTTTCATGAAATTTGAGACATAGGTTTTGAGCGTCAAGGAGCATTTTTTGCTTAATATCATTTCTTTTCTATTCTACCAGTGGCATCCGTACTGCAGCGAGACTGAATATTTTCACATAAAAAATACGCCACTGATTTTTTTTGACAATAAAAATTACTATTTAAGTCCTTATTAAATTTGGAGCAAATTCGGTCGCTTTTTTTTGCTGTACGAGGCACCGTTTCAGCTTAAAAAAATAAAACACATTCTCGTGTATGAAGAAATCGCAAAAATTTGATAAAGGTAGGTGCATAATAATAATAAGACAATTTTTGTGAAGGCAACGTGGCGATTTCATTATGCATGAAAATGTGTTTTATTTTTTTGACCGGAAACGGTACCTTGTACAGCAAAAAGTCAAGAGACCGAATTTGCTCCAAATTGAATTAGGACTTAAATAGTAATTTTTATTGTCAAAAAAATCAGTTGAGTATTTTTTGATGTGAAAATATTTAGTCTCGCTGCTGCTTGGATGCCACTGGTAGAATAGAAAAGAAATAATATTATGCTATTATATTATATTATTAGTGCTCCTTGACGCTCAAAATCTATGTCTCGAATTTCATAAAAATATTTCAGGCAGTGTGAAAGTAATTAATAAAAAACATGTTTTCTTCTATAATTTTAACACCCCGTATCTCGAAGAGGAAGCATTTCTCGACTTATGTTTATATGACAAACTAGGGCTTATTTTTGATGTAGAACAGGTGGTTGAAATTTCTTGGTTACGAGCTGGACCACCCTGTAGAATCGGACAACTTTGAATCAAACAATTATAAAAATCATAACGACAGCCGTTGCCGTAGATCGTGAGTTAAGTATGAAATGATCTAATATTCTTGTTCATTTGGTTGGACAAGTCGAATGAAAATCCGAAAATTCGAAGAAAATCGTAGCCAGTCAAAAAACTTCGAGCGCTAGTTTTTATTCACAAAAGGATAATATGAAATTGTATTGCTTCAGTACTACACTACTGGAAAAAATTTAAGGATCAAAAAAAAATTTCAAATTTTTCGGCAATTTTCAACATGCTCTAACTTTGAGAGGAATGGTCCTACAAGAAATTTAAAAAAAGGAAATTGTAGCTCCAAGTGTCTTGTTTTTGGATTAGAATTCCGAAAATTTATTGTTTCAGTGGTTTTCGAGTAACGATAGGAAAATCAGCAACAAAAAAATGATCAAAATTTTACCTTTTTTTTTCTAGTCTACGAGCGTGGAAATTTTATTTTTGCATAATCGTTATAATGATAGGATACTTTATTAATTAAGCTTTAATTTATTTTTTTATTGACCTCAATACGTCCACTTCTCGTCGAGATATCGGTCTTCAAATGGAAAAAGATCCATTTTTTATCCGTTATTAAATTAATAAAAATTTTATTTGTTAGTTTATTTAATTTTTTTTTTTTTGAAATTTATGTACTATCTGCAATTAAATTGTGGAAAAAGCACGAGAAAATTCTTGTTTGCCTTTTTTGAAGATTATGAGCTTTTCAGAGCAAAAAACGTGATCTTTATTTTTTTCAAAAATTCAATCGAGTCAAACAAGAAAATGGCTCGCTGGATTGAGTTGACTGTTCGTAAGGTTTTTATCAACATATTGAACTGTGAAAGTCACACTTAACATTATTGGTTTCCTCAACAATTTCGATCCAGCGGTAGATTTTCCAAGAAACCACCAAAAGCCCCTTTTTTGTTAAATTTTTATATTGATGCGACATGAAGAAAAAAAATTTCTATGAATAAGTAATGGTTGTTCATTAAGCGGAGTTTATTTGAGGTCTTGAAACCCTCCTTCAATTTTCTGTGCGATCATTGGTTGCTGAGAAATCGATAATCAAAGACAAATGGATCCTTTTCCATTTGAAGACCGATATCTCGGCGAGAAGTGGACGTATTGAGGTCAATGAAATAATAAATTGAAGCTGAATTAACAAAGTATCCCATCATTATAACGATTATGCAAAAATAAAATTTCCACGCTCGTAGACAAGAAGAAAAAAGTGGTAAAATTTTGAGAATTTTTTTGTTGCTGATTTTTCCATAATTACTCGAAAACCGCCGAAACTTAAAATTTTTGAAGTTCTAATCCAAAAACTAGACACTTGGAGCTAAAATTTCATTTTTTTACATTCCTTGTACGACCATTCCTCTCAAAATTACGGCATGTTGAAAATGGCCGAAAAAATTGGAATTTTTTTTTGATCCTTTAATTTTTTCTAGTAGTGTATTTGCTTTAGTTTTCTTCAATTCAACGTATTCATTCAAATATTGAACCTATACTCAGTATTATCGTTTCAAAACGACTGATTGATATAGGTACAACTGTGATATCAAAATCACAGTATTATTTATATTATCCTCTTCAACTCATCGAACAAACCATGTTCACAACTCCACCTCTGGATCTAGATACCTCATTCAACTCTATATGGAAATCCACTCGGATCTTAGTTGTATTCTTCCCTTCTCGCCTGTAATCCCTTATCCAATCCTAACATTTCCAGAAGCATACATTCGAATACCATATAAAGACACGTGAATTAATGACAATTCGGTATATTTAGAATTTTTTCCCGTTTTTAACTTATATTGGCCCTGATGTGTAGGTATCTATTATGTATGTTACCAGCCAAATCAAAGCTAATATATGAGAAAACATATAACCAATTTCGAGAATGGTGCAACAAGAACAACGTGAAAAAGCTTTCTGAAAATGTGCTCACATGCTAATTCGAGGAAAAATCAAAAATTTTGAAACCTTCCAGGTTATGTTGCCCAATGTTGGAAAAAACATTAGATGTCAAGGAAAATATTGATATAAGGAATTTTTCAAAATTGGTCCGGCTTATTAAGAACAAAAGCGTCGGATACCGTGGAAAGAAATCTAAAGTGTTATCGAGGGATGATATCAATAAATTTCTTAGAGATGCTGATGACGAAACTAATTTACTTTATAAGGTACAGATATAATCATAATTTTGTGGAATTAGTTGTAATTACAATATTCCGTATTTGTAGGTTGTCTTAATTTTGGGTGTCAGCGGTGAAAAAAAGGCTTTTTTCTCCAACCATCAAAAAATTTTGACATTTTTGTACTATTTTCAGGTGCAAAAGTCATAAACTCCCTTACCGTACAAAAATTTGCTCGTTGCTTAGCAACACTTTTAATCCTAGGATTAAAAAGGCTACTCTTTATCCTTCCTCAATATCTGTGACAAAACGAAATCAATCGACATGAAATTTGCGGCCACATTCAGGATGCTCAAATAAGCTTCATGCAATTTTTTTTTGGTGGTCATAGTGTTAACAGAACCATAGATAATGCAATTAGAATATTGGACAGAAGAATATTTATCTTTCCGATTTGAGTGAAATTCATTTTGTAATTGAAGATTGATACACTAAAGCCGGGTTTCACAAAAACCCCGATCACGTTGATTGATGAAGTGTCGTTATTTCTGTGCAAATTTCAGTTCATTTTTGACATAAACCATCGAATTTTTATCAAAATCAACGATTTGATTGCCAATCAAGCTTTGTGAAACCCGCTGTGAATGTTCATCTAAAATTGCAACATGAGAATTTCTCACGAAAATATCTGGAACAAACTCAATCACAAATCATTTTTACAGCGGTACAAGCATTCGAACCAGTTCGATAAGCTTAAATTGTGAAAATCAATTTTACAAATCTGCAACGTAGTCGCAGGTACCGGGTTTTTCACTATAATTTGACACCCCCTTCAACTTTGTTACTATAAAGGAGATACGAAAATGTTTCGTATAAAATTTTCACGAAATCAACTGAGGTTTTTTGATATGAGTACAAAAACTGAATTATATACAGGATGGCCAACATATTGATGGCAACTTCATTTTTTCTAATGTATATTTTTCCATGTTTGGCTATAGCTCTTTTTCCCCTGATTTCGGATATGTAACATATGTTGGTCTATCTCTTTCATTCTGGGAAACACAGAGTTTAAAATTTTGAGAACCACCTGCCAAGATCTGTAATCATTTTACAAGTGGCAAAGTGCGTTTACTGAAAATGCTCATTTTTGGAGTAACGTCAATGGGAAGATATACAAGGTGAACAACATTGAATGCAACTATATTTTTTCAAATAGGACACCCTGTCCTGTATATATATTTTTTTGATAGGCTATTTCCTCCTGATTTAGAATATAAATGCGTATGTGGATGTATCTCTTCAATTTTCAGAGTTTCAAAGTTTTGAAATGATGACACCGAATAAAAAAATATGTGAAATACCTACGAAATTCTTTATATCCAAACAATCTACTTAAATGTATTATTTTAGAATGAATAGTTCACAATTACTTAACCAATGAAAAATGATAAACTGTGGTAGTATGGTAAGAATAAAATCAACTAAAGGAATTGCTCGAAGTGGCCACCTTCATTCAATACACATAGTTCATATAGTTGTCTCAAGTTGTTTAGACTATTTTTTATAGCATTATTATGGCTCTGATTCGAGTCAGACATCAAAGCTTCAAAATTTGTTTCTAATCATTACAATATTATCTTTATTCTTTGTGCGTTGATGGGATAAGTTCCGAATTATGGGTTTAATTTGGTTGATTTTATATCATTAATATTATCCTCCGCTTTCATTGATTGCTGAAGTAAACTTTTTCTTTCAGGAATGACTATAAAAGCGTGTTCAACGGTTTTAAATCGGAACTATTTGATGGCCATAAAATGGGTGCGCCATTACCAATCCAAATATCAAATTGGCCACTCAAATATTCACGAACTTCCAAAACGGTATGCCAGATGGTTATTGAAATTTGAAACTCTGTGGTGCTCAGAATAAAAAGATAGACCAACATAATATGTTACATATTCAAAATCAGGAAAAAAAGAACTAACCAAGTATAAAAAATATAGAGGGTGTTCCATTTGAAAAAGTGAAGTTGCCGTCAATATGTAGGTTACCCCGTATATATTTCAGTTTGTGGAGTCATATCAAAAAACCTCAGTTGATTTCGTGAAACTTTTATACGAAACATTTTTTTGTATCTACTTCAGTAACAAAGTTAAAGGCGGGGTCAAATTATAGTGAAAAACCCGGTACCTATATACAGGGTGTCCGGTAAACCTTGTACAATATTGAAACTGGTGATAGACCAAGTCATGACTGTTCAGAATATCATAATTTCAACTCAGTAAAAATATCACCATTTTCGAGATAATTTGCATTTTCCAAATATCTAGAAAATCGCTACCTCACCTTCGTTTTTTGATTTCTTGAAAAATGTATCAAGTTCTGAAAAACTGTTTTGTACGTCTCAAAGCATCACTCATCATTAATCTTCAGCAACAAAGATATTTGAATTAGTCTCAATTTGTAGACATAGCACTCAAAAAACGGAGGTGAGGTAGTGATTTTCTAGATATCTGGAAAATGCCCATTATCTCGAAAACGGTGATATTTTTACTGAGGCGAAATTCTGATATTCTGAACAGTCATGACCTGGGGCCTGTAACACAAGCACTACAAGTCCTACAATTGTAAGAATATATTCTACACTTGTAACTGTTTCATAACACAAACCCACTTGTAATTACAAGTACGGACTAGTAATTACGTCAAAATCTCTACATATGTAAACTTTTTCTGTAACATAAAGTTCACACTTGTATAATCGTGTCACGGAATTTTCTACAAGTGTAGATAATGTTTTACATATCTCCAACTCTAGGTAGCAATACTACTTATATTGACAAGTCATGTCATATAGTAGGAATCAAATAATAATGAATTCTACGATATTTGCATTACAAGTGTAGCTACACATGTACAAAATTATTTAATTTCTACAATTGTAGCCATTCGCATTGTGACATCGAATTGGGTTGGACTTGTAGTTACAGGCAAATTACTTGTAGACTTGTTACACTTGTAAGGTTTGTGTTACAGGCTCCTGGTCTATCACCAGTTTCAATATTGTACAAGGTTTACCGGACACCCTGTATGTACGAGTTAGTTCAAGTTTCAGGTTAGCATTTGGGAAAATCAGTATCTTAAGGCTGGGTACATTCAGCGTCAGAGGCTGCTGAGAAATTCCGGTAAGGTAATTAGAGTGGTGCATATCACGTGCGATATCGAGGTGGAGCATTCGAGAGCTGGGTAATCGCAAGTGACGTTGTATCATACATACAAATGGCGCGTTGATTGCGATCAGGCTAAACTCCGAAATCGCCGGGCGCCTCGAAATGGGAAGTCCAATATAAAGGCGAGCACGGTCGATAAAAACGTAAACCGGTTACTTTAAACCCAGATTTGCGACAGTAATATCATTAGGATGGCTCCTCCGTCTCCTTTTCGGAACGAGGCTCTGCCTCTGAGTTGCGAATTTTATACCTCACACACCCTGGAAATCTATTCAACTATTATGCAAACTAGCATTTGAAATACTTCATTCGAAATTTAATCTATACTTCTATACTAATATTATAAAGAGGAAAGATTTGTATGTTTGTGGATTTGGTACGAGTTAACTCATAAGCTACTAGACCGATTCCAATGATTCTTTCACCCTTAGAACGTTACAATATCCCTGAGTAACATAGGCTACACTTTTCAAACGAGAAAATTAAGGAAACCTACTATAACTTCAATGATAATGAATAGAGTTCCAAAATCAGCTATTTTCAGGTGCGCTGCAAAAACCGTAAGACGTACATAGAAACAATGTATGAAGGAAATGTACATTTTCAATAGTTCTACAAAAAAGTCCGCGATAGCATATATTTATCTTTCAAGGTTTACTCGGTATCACCTTTTAAAGGTATCCCAATGTTTCTCAAAATTATGCAATATTTGGGAGTATTTTTTTTATGAATACGCTATTGATCCTTATCCAATTAAATACGTCGTTCATACCGAGTATTCAATTTAAAACGAAAGTGCCTTCTATATCATTCAATTATGATGAATACATCAAAAGATATGGCACGTTGAAGATGAAATCGCACCAAAATGCGTCTCCGAGGTAGGCACTAGGCGGGTAGGAGAAGGTACCGAAGTGTGAGGGATGTATTTTGGATTGCCGATGCCCGTATGTTTATGAGCACAAATCAGATCAACAAATGGCGCTGTAGTCAGGTTATTCATCTACTCTGCAACTAAAGGGCTGGATCGAATTGCATGAATTTTTGTGTATACAGAACAACGTCTGTTGGGTCTGCTAGTGAGTTTATAAAAAAATTAACACATAACTTATGGCACCAACAACTAAGGCACCCATTTTCTGTCAAGTTTTAGTGTTTGAATTCTGAGTTGATATCTCTATTAAGTGATGATTGGGCCGATCCAAAATATAGCTTAATATATATATTTCTTGTATGCGTGTGTATGTGACTGAACTCCTAAACGACTGGACCAATTTTGATGAAATTTTTTGTGTGTGTTCGTGGAGATTCGAGAATGGTTTAGATTCACAAATCAGCCCGACAGGTGGCGCTGCAGTCGGTATCTAGGTTATTTATAATTTATAAGGCAAGAAACGGTTGCCGGATCAGCTAGTATATAATAATAATAATAATATACTTTATTCAGGTTACATAGTAACAAAGTCCAAAAAAAAAATGATATCAAATATTAATATTGAACTCCATCAAGGAGTATGGCGGATGTTCAACTAAGTATTGCTGTAGCTCTTTCTTCAAAGACTTCTCATTAAGATTTCTCCATTCAACTGGGAGCCTATTGTATAGCCTGATACCAAGATTCTTTCTTTCAGTTATTTGTAGTCTAGTGCCTGTTATGTTCAGATCATTTTTACATCTTGTGTTATATGTGTGGCAGTCTGATCTTTTCACATATTGTCCTATGTTCCTTGCGACATCCCCGATGACTCTAATTATAAATTCAGCCATGACTGTAAGAATTCTGTATCTGACAAAGAGTGGTTTGCAGTGGGTTCTTGGATGTGCACCTTCAATAGCTCTGACAGCTTCCTTCTGGGTGATAAGGATTTCACACAGATGACTTGAATAGCCCCATATTTCCAAACCATAAGTCATTCTGGAGTGGAATAGCGCATAGTATGTCTGGAGTGCTGTCTGATGGTGTATAATTTGCCTCACACGTCTAACAGCATATATAGCAGGTTGGAGTTTATGTTTTAAGTTGGTGATGTGTGTTTTCCATGTAAGGTGGGCGTCAAATTGCACGCCTAAGAATGCTGTGTCATCTGTACGGATATCAGTTGAAGAAGAGAAAATGATATATTTGGTTTTACCCTTATTAAGAGATAATTTGTTGGCGCTAAACCATTCCAATGCTTCTGCGCTCACCTGCTCAGATTTCTCCTCTAAGACACTCCTATCTCGCTCCCTAAATGCCAATGTCGCATCATCTGCATATAACACTGTGTGGCAGCTAACATTCTTAGGAAGGTCGTTGATGTAGATGATAAACAAGAGGGGACCTAGTATCGATCCTCATGGAATGCCATGTTCTATAGTTGTAACCGGGCTATTATCCTGGTTGTGGGATGTCATCTGCTTACGGTTCTGCAGGTATGATCTGAATAAAGATAGGGCCACTCCTCTGACACCATAATGCTCAAGCTTGTCCAAGAATATCCCATGATCCATGCAGTCGAATGCCTTAGTTAAATCACAAAATTGAGACATGGTTTCCTGTCGCATTTCAAATCCTTCTAAGATGAAGGAGTATAAATCTTTCACAGCATCAATTGTGGATCTATTATTTCTAAATCCAAATTGTGAATTGAGGAGATAGTTGTGTTTGTCTAGGAATGTGATTAGTTGTTCAGCCATCACCATCTCTAGAATTTTGGAGAAAACAGGGAGAATAGATATTGGGCGGTAGTTATTAACCCGCGATGGATCTCCTTTTTTCAATATTGGACACACTCTAGCCAGTTTCATCTTGTCAGGGACTACTCCGCTCTGAAGGCATTCATTTATTATATGAGTTAGTGGAGCCAGTATCTTTTCAGACACAGATTTTATAAGATGTGGACTAATTCCATAAATATCCATTGACTGTTTAGCAGCCATTCTTTGTATGTACCTATGAGTGTCATCTTCTGTAATTGGTCTAAAAAATAAAGAATGAGGATGTGTAATTTTCACACTTTGCAAATACAAGTGAGCCTTATCTGCTGTGTTGCCAAATTGTCTGGATATTTCTGCTCCAATATTGGTAAAGTATTCATTAAAGGTGTTGGCTGATGGTGATTCCTGAATAGATTTTTGGTTTCTTACTCCTGTTTCTTCCTTGATGATTTGCCAAGTAATTTTCTGTTTATTTCTGGCTGTAGCAATCTTAATTTGATTATTATATATATATATATATTTCTTGGCATTCACGTTGACGACAGCTTGAAATGGGGTATGCACGTTGATTTTGAGTCAAAAAAACTTTGTCCCGAAAAAATTTTGATTTTTTTGCCCGAGAAAATTTCGACTCAGAAAAATTTTGCCCCGAAAATTTTTTTATTTTTTTGCCCGAGAATATTTCGACTCAAAAAAATTAGGCCCCGAAAAAATTTTGATTTTTTTGCCCTAGAAAATTTCGACTCAGAAAAATTTTGCCCCGAAAAAATTTTGTTTTTTTTGCCCGAGAATATTTCGACTCGGAAAACTTTGGCTCCGAAAAAATTTTGATTTTCTTGCCCGAAAAAATTTCGACTCAGAAAAATTTTGCCCCGAAAAAATTTTGATTTTTTTGTCCGAAAAAATTTCGACTCAGAAAAATTTGCTCCGAAAAAATTTTGATTTTTTTGCCCGAAAAAATTTCGACTCAAAAAATTTTGCCCCGAGAAAATTTTGATTTTTCAGAGTCGAAATTTTGACCCGAAAATATTTTGATTTTTTTGCCCTAGAAAATTTCGACTCGGAAAAATTTTGCCCCGGAAAAATTTCGATTTTTTTGACGGAAAAATTTCGAAGTGGCGAAGTGTCGAAGTGGCGAAGGGTCGAAGTGGCAAATAATTGCCACCAATATGTTGGCCACCCTGTATATATTTCAGTTTGTGGAGTCATATCAAAAAACCTCAGTTGATTTCATAAAACTTTTATACGAAACATTTTTTGTATCTCCTTCCTGGTTCCGGTTTAATATTGGTTGATTTTATACAAGGTGTCCCAAAAATACCACGCGAAAGTGACACTGGAGATAGATTGCTATTAGGTCTATCAGATAGCATCAACATGACCTCAGTAAAAGTCCGCTGGTTTTCGAGATATCATCACTTCTGTGTATTTTTTAAAAATCTCCAGTTTTCGGTCTTTTATCGCCTAGCATTGCTAGAAATTACTTCAAACTCATTTTTTTTCACCTAGGCTATCCTGAATAGTTGCTTTAAACAATGAAGTAATAACTTCACCGAGAACTTGAACAGAATCCTTCAAAAAATGTTCAACTTGTTGTATTTATTGCCGAAGTTAAAACGTTAACTCAAGTTTGACTGACTGCTGTGTATCATTTTAAAAAGAGCATGAAATGGAAAAGTTTTTAAGATTATTTGTCAATTCAGTCTTGAACTTCTTGAAATTCGGTGGTGCTCAGAATGAAAAGATAGACCAACATATGTGACATATTCGAAATCAGGAAAAAAGTTAAAGAGGGGGTCAAATTATAGTGAAAAACCCGGTACATCTTAAACGTTATTGAAATACGTTTTCGCTATACTAAATCAATATTAGTCGCTTGCAAGCAAACTATAATTCATTCCCTACCGATATTTCGTTTCTCGCGCTTGCAGACTGTTCTTGAATCGAGTGAAGATACATTCAGTTGATAACCAAACACCGCCAAAATGCACAACAATTGGCTACAAGTGAAGCCGCGTACTCATCGAGCTCCGTGTGCCAGGAAACACATCCTGATATCATTGTTTTTCGAACACAGTTGAGTGGCAATATGAATATAGACTTCGTAATATAATAGACTTGGAGATAACATTGTAAATTCTTCCCTTGTAGTGAGAGAAAGGCTGCAAAACGTTGGATCCCCTTCGTTTTCCTGTTTCCGAAAATAAAGAATATCTGGCGCTGTCATCGTCACGATGATTTCAATACTTGCTGCAAGCAGAATTTGAACGGGGAACTTCAGAGTCATAGAGCAAGAGCCCGTGAACCCCAGACCTTCGTTATTTTATAAAAGCTGAAAACTTGTCTACGCATGCTCCCAACATAGGTAACAACGATGGACCATTATGAAATTTGGGTTACCCTGGCTTTGGCAGGTAAACGGTATTAAAGGGGTGTAAAATACTGATCTAATTTCGTAAAATTATAAAGTGTGATTTTTTGATATAACCTTCAGAATATCATTAAAAATCACGTCATTAATTGCCAGACACTTACTATAGTGGCAACCCCTTGCCAGACACCCTTAATGTTCATTAAATTATATGTAATTCTACTTACGTTATAGTATTAAAGCTGATTTTTATATATAATGCTTGGGTAATAATTAGATAATGTTTCCTCATTAGCCAAACATTTTTGATGGTGCCAACCCTTTGCCAGACAAGCTTGTAGTTTAGCTGCAGGTGCAAGCGCGAGACAGTATATATGAGTGGGTGCGAGTGAGACGGCATGATTATAATGACTTATGCAAATAAATTTTTTGATACCGATTTATATAACTAATCATTTAAGTGAATCTCAAAAACATCTGAAGAAAAGACATTCGATGCTACAACTAAATAAAATTGTTAAAAATTTCAATTTATTCTATTAACAATTTAGTTATTCGATGCTACAACTAAAAAAAATTGTTAAAAATTTTAATTCATTCTATTAACAATTTAATTTAGTTGTAGCATCGAATGTCTTTTTTTCAGATGTTTTTGAGATTCACCTAAATGATAAGTTATATAAATCTGTACAAAAAAATTTATTTGCATAAGTCATTATAATCATGCCGTCTCACTCGCACCCACTCATATATACTGTCTCGCGCTTGCACCTGCAGCTAAACTACAAGCTTGTCTGGCAAAGGGTTGGTACTATCAAAAATGTCTGGCTAATGAGGAAACATTATCTAATTATTACCCAAGTATTATATATAAAAATCAGCTTTTATACTATAACGTAAGTAGAATTACATATAATTTAATGAACATTAAGGGTGTCTGGCAAGGGGTTGCCACTATAGTAAGTGTCTGGCAATTAATGACGTGATTTTTAATGATATTCTGGAGGTAATATCAAAAAATCACACTTTATAATTTGACGAAATTAGATCAGTATTTTACACCCCTTTAATACCGTTTACCTGCTAAAGCCAGGGCAACCCAAATTTCATAATGGTCCATCGTTCTTACCTGTGTTGGAAGCATGCGTAGACAAGTTTTCAGCTTTTATAAAATAACGAAGGTCTGGGGTACACTGGCTCTTAGACTATCAGCTACTAAACTAAGTGAAATTTTTGAACTTTTAAATTGTGATTTAAAACGGCAACCAATCGCTACAAATTTCTTCAGTAGTCTTCGAAAAACTAGGCACATGTTAAGAGTGTGTCTTCGTCTTTTTAAATTATTGTAACCTGAAAATTCATGTGACTGAAAAAACTTTTCTTCTCTTCACGATTGCGTCTGAGGCGGCTCAGATGAAAAATATAGGCTGATGATGATTAATACAAAATAGTTGTTTTTGAGCAGCACTCGTTCTACTCGAACATGTGTTTTGTCGTTCAGCCCAAACGTCTGTAATTTTCTGATTTTTATCGAAAAATGAACTCGTAGGATTGGGTTCGAATTCGTAGTAAAATTCGACTCCATGGAGCCGTCCAGCCGGCCGTAAGCACGATAACTTTTGAAGGGATTGTGCTAGCTGAGAGTTCGGTTCTTAAATGCCACGGTAAAGTTCGTTAACCGGTTAACCGATTTAATCAAACAGCAATTTCCATGAAATATGATAATAAATAATTTTTGTTTCTCAATATCTCAGACAAAACGAAACCAATCAAAAAGAAATTTTTCGGTCAATTGGAAAATGCTCATAATCCTAAGCTTCATGCAGAGTTTTGTCACCAAAGTATTACCAGAACCATAAAAAATTCAATTGAAATATCGAAAAAAAAGGATCTTTTTGTTTCCATAACATGATATCCGATTCGAGTGAATTTTTTTTGTGAATCGAGACTGATATACTGAACGTTCATGCAAAATTTGAAGAAGATCGCCTAATCAGAACTATAAAATTAATTCATTTTTAATTAGGAGAAAACCCGGATTGATGCCCCAGTAGGATAGATGCCCCATTTTCAAAATACCTAACTTCGGTAACGCGTAACAAAAATTAATTGTTCAAGTAGATGCTACAGTCACCCTGGACCTTAGTTTTGTAAGGGTTATTGTAAAGTGAGGTCATTTTTTATTATGTGCAATCATCTTCGAAGCGAACTTCACAAACTTGCAAAAGTTTTAGAGGCAAGTATTTGCCGCTGTATTATTTTTGAAGTGGTAATAAATTCAGTTACTTTTTTATTACGTCAATACCGTGTTTCATTGAGTGTTCATCTGAGTATAAATGCTTTCTATTTTCTTCTTAATTTAATCAAAAAATTCATGGGCATCTATCCCTATCGAAAAGGATAGTTACCCTGATTTTTCGAGTTATAGGTGCCCCTTAGGGTATCTGAACTAAAACCTCATCTTCTTAGCTGATTTTCGATTAATTGTGTTATTTTGATTTTGAACTTGAATCTTGATTATTTTTGTTGAGACTTAATACTTTATTAGTTTATCATGAATGTGTGGAATAATGCTTTATGTTAATAAAAAGATTTCAACTTTTCGTTTAATATATGCAATTGAAAATGCACAATTGTTGTTAATTTGATCCATGTTGCGTAGATGAAGTTGCTATTTTAGGCATGGAAAATCTCGATGTATTTAGTTGGGTTTTTGATTCACATAGTATGAAGGGGATCTATCCGTTCCAATATTTTCATGGTGAGGCAACTATCCATACTTGTAGGCATCTATCCCCAAAAAAAGGGTTCCACAAAAATCGAATTCTTGGGAAATTTGGGATTGCTATGTCAGAGAAAAGTCTCAGTATTTCAAATCAAATAATGGAACTACCTACATTCATAGAAATTACTCATATAAAATCAATATTTTCAAAAATATGAGGCAATTTCAAAAAGTGGGGCATCTATCCGGATTTCCCCTACTGATTTCTAACATATTTCATTTTTTGAATTATTCTCAGAATATGAATCTGATCGTGCTGAAATTTTGCATCCATATACTTAGCACTATTCTATACAAAATTTTGCGGTGATAGCATTTTTTGCTTCACCAATGAACGAGCGTTCAAAAACAGATACCTGCTCAAGGCTTTTCATATTTTTCTTAATTACAGCTAAGATAAATCAGACAGATTCAGTTGAAATGAATGATGATCACCCACATATTACGGAAATACGGTATTTCCATATGTGGACCAATTTACAAAAAATGCATCTTCTATATTTTAAACTGAGAACCATTACAATTTTTCGGAATATACTTGTTAGCATGATGAATTACGATATATTCAATTGGTGTCTCGTGTTAACGCCCGCCAAAGCCGAAATCTCTGCCATCATACCGATTCATCTCCGAAATCCATCCTGGACCAATATCCGAATAGAAATATGTCGCATTTCAATGGAAATTTCGGCATAAATCACTGAACTGACAAACCCTGTAACCCATACCATTTATGTGCGATTACCCTCGAAACAGAATCGCTTAATCTCTTTCACTGCCGAGTAGCGAATTCATCCAGCCAGTCAATTTCCAGGTTCCTTTGGCGCCGAAATTTAAGGAACTGTGATCATTCGGCACTGTGTCGTTGCAACAGGAGCTGGCAAAGGGGAAAGCAGAACGGTTTTGTGAAAATTATCTCCATACTAACAGAGGGTTTCCGTGCTCATACGAGTGAGCTGATTCATAAAAGTTTGGCTCATAAGGATTAGTGTTTCCGATACGTTAACTCATACTTCAAAACGAGAATATCGTACCTACGATTCGTTTATGCACAGAGGCGGCTGTTGGTAGTAGGGAGTCACCAGAATTTCATATGTGAAATGAATATGACTGTCTTAGGACAGTTACATGGATTCAGTTCATTCAGTTCACTCTTAGGAGTGAACTGAAATTAAAATTATTGGGATGTTGACTACTTTTTGGAATTTATTTTATTTTAAAGATAAACCATATACAAACACGAAAAAATTACTTTTTTCTTAAAAATATAAAATTGCCAATAAAAATGAGTAAATGAAAGGACAATTCAAAATTCCCGTGAAAATGCTCAATTTTGTCACGTTATGATGATTACGTCATTATCTAGTAAACATACTTTGAATTCTGTCAAAGCGAACTGATTTTGCCCGATCCCTTGTGGAAAAGTTCAATCTAAGCGTTCAAAATGAATAGGTCGGTCTATAAATGCTGAATGAGGTGTTTCTTTTATTTGTAATAATAAATATGAGTTAAAAATTTGCTACTTACAAAGATGATTTCACGTTTTTGAGCTCCGCTGCACAAAAATCCTTGTTTTCAACAAAGAAACTTGCGACCATAAAGGAATCTATCTTCGGTAAGTTACTACTATTACCCTTGATGAATCTTATCTCCATTATAAAGAAAATTGTAGATTAGCGTTCTTGTAACGAACTAGGTATTCTGTTCTCTTTCAGTTTTCAACTTCGTAAGTTCGAATCATAGATATTATATATTTACTATGGTTCAAGTCACAGAACCGTGGGTTCCACAAAGCTTGATTAGCAATCAAATCGTTTATATTGAAGTAAGTCGATGGTTTATGTCAAAAATGAACTGAAAATTGCAGAGAAATGATGACATTTCAATAATCAAGGTGATTGGAGTTTTGTGGAACCCGGCCTATGAATGTATTTTGTTGATCTGAGCACCGAACATTCGAATTTGCAATGACAATACCTGATAGTGACGTCAATAACCTCTGATTGGCGTTCGCAGTCACGTGATAGTTGATAATAAATTACATAATTTAAATCAGCTTTATTTAATTCAACGAGAAAATAAGATCACTAAAATGTTTTTTTAGGATTGCAAAAACTTCCTTCTATGAGGAACACCCCAATTTAAATGAATTCGTAACATGAGATAACATCCTTATTGCAATTATTGATGAAACAGTATAAATACTTTCAAGTACTAAAATATTTTAAAGAGTGCTCAAATTCAGGTGTTTCGATTTTGTAATTCACAATTTTTAATTGGGGGTGGTTCCAGATAGTTGACATAATAACTTCACATTTTTCATTACACAACAAGAAACATTGTAACAATATTGGCTAACAAAGGCGTTCTAATTCGTTGACAATTTTATGAATTAAATTCCTATGCAGTAACATACAACATAAAACGAGTTCAAATTGATCAAAGAAAGAACAAAAATTCATTAGTTTTAATGCAGTGGACTGTATTGATTTCAGAAGATACAAATAAGCATGGATTATTCAGTGTTCATACTGGACAAAATTCAGCTTAAAATATAAAAATATTTCATCTCTGAACAAAAGCTGACGGACAGACTAAAAAGTATCTACCGATCATTGAGCAAACTGAATGAGATTAATTTCTGACATATAGAAAGCAGCAGCTGGACGTTCGCAATTATTAATTACGAAAATATCAGCTATGGTTGCAAAATGGCGAATGAACTTGTATCGCTCGATGGAAATGATTGAAAATGATTTTGAAAAAATATATTAAAATATTACAGAAAAATAGCAAGGATTGATTACTCCCAGCAGGTCCTGTACAACTGTTCTGTTGGAAGCATGGACGCTTTGACGTTCTCTCATGAATATTATGAAGAAACAATCAACTTCTGATTATACAACTAAATGAGAAAACTTAAACTGTGAACATATGCATTCACTACATTCTGATTGGTTAGATATAAAGAGAAATTATATGTAGTTTACCTGATATTACTACTTCAGAATCCCTTTTGATAACCTTCCACATGTTGACAAATGTTATAGACATTTTTGAGAAAATATAGTTCAGGGACAAATTGATGAATATACCTATGTTTCATAAGATATTACGAATAAATAGTTGAAACAGTTTCTCTCATGATAAGCCATAGAAAAGTTATAATTTCAAGCGAAGCTATTTCTCTATAGTGTCATTCCCAGGATAAGCATGCGATAGGGTTCTAGCTTCTAAATCAATGATATGAAATAAATGTACTTATGAACGTTGGTAGGAAATTGCATTTATAGAGGAACTACCACTTTCTTTGGATTGCCCTCAGTAAGTGAGAAATTGTTTGATGGAAAAGTGTTTCAAACTTCCTCCTGGTGTTAGTAACATTTGTTGATCCTCATGCAGAGTATGGTTAATTCCTGAGAAAAAAACAAGAGGGTTCTGCAATGTACAGGCCTGGAAGGTTAACAATATTATTAGTCCACAGATAATAACTCCATAACTTATCAGGGGGATATTATAATGATGCATGATTGACAGAATATTTCCGCAAAAGATGACGTTATGAGGTTTAGGGGTCGTTAGTTAGAAATCTCGTCATGATAACATCAATTTCAAAGGAACGTGTGATCAAATGACAAAGAGGTTTTACTATCTAGTTCCTACTATATTATGAATTCGTTATAATTAAATTAACAAATGTCTAATGAATTTTTGACCCTATAATTAATAACAATCATTGAGGTTTCTTAGTATCGACGAAGTACACAGGTTTGGAAATATACATCGGAAAGATAAGATATACAATGCATTAGACAGAAAAAATTGGCCAAACAGTTTAACAGTTCTATATTCGAGAGGTTCACGAGCTGTAACTGATGACTGCATCCAGTTTACGTTTTCAATACAATAATGAATATTTGTCTATCTTTCATCGTTGGGCGTGACTTATTCTGGCACTATGGTATTTGAATCGACCATCACGGAAACCTGATATATTAAATAATTCGATGCGCGTACTGCAGGATCGATATCATATTCTTAGCGTTCTATTTGTCCGAATAATTTCCGAAATCATTTCAGTTGGAAATGAAGTGATTTTGACAAATAGAACATGCCTTTTTCGGATGACAATCAACAGAACGATAAGGTTTGAAATCAGTGTACCATCGACGATAGTTAGGAACGAAATTCTAAAAGTATTATGAATTATTCATTACTAGCAGACCCAACAGACGTTGTTCTGTATACACAAAAATTCATTCAATTCGATCGAGCCGTTTAGTTGCAGAGTAGATGAATAACCTGAATAACGACTTCAGCGCCATCTGTTGATCTGATTTGTGGTCATAAACATACGGGCATAGGCAATCCAAAATACATTCATACAAAACATCCCTCACACTTCGGTACCTTCTCCTACCCGCCTAGTCTAGTGCCTACCTCGGAGACATTTTGGTGCGATATCATCTTCAAACTGCCATATATTTTGATGTATTCATCATAATTGAATGTTGTAAGAGGCAATTTCGTTCTAAATCAAATACTGGGTATGAACGACGTATTTAATTGGAGAAGGATCAATAGCGTATTCATAAAAAAATACTCCCAAATAATGCATAATTTTGAGAAACATTCGGATACCTTTAAAAGGTAATACCGAGTAAACCTTGAAAGATAGATATATGCTATCGCGGACTTTTTTGTAGAACTATTGAAGAGGTACATTTCCGTCATACATTGTTTTCATGTACGTCTCACGGTTTTTGCAGCGCACCTGAAAATAGCTGATCATGGCTCATTTCGGTACTCATATTTATTATCATTGAAGTTATAGTAGGTTTCCTCAATTTTCTCGGGTGAAAAGTATAGCCTACGTTACTCATGGATAGTGTAGCATTCTAAGGGTGAAATAATTATTGAAATCTCTAGTAGCTTATGAGTTTACTCGTATCAAACCCACAAACATACAAATCTTTCCTCTTTATAACATAAGTATAATTATAATATTAGTAAAGATATAGATCAGTTCTCTACAAACGCCCTATTGACCACTTTTTTCTATAACCTATCGTTTTGAAAATATCTCGAATAAACTTGGTAGGAGATGGAAAATTACATTTTTTCATCTTCTAATGAAAATAAATCAGTCTGTGCTCATTCGATCAGGACGATTGATACCTCATTTCATAGGTTAATTAATTCTCTACAAACGCCCCATTGACCACTTTTTTCTAAAACCTACCGTTTTGAGCAGAATCCGTACCAACTTAAGACACCGGGATCTGAATAAGAAGATCAGTTTTCAGAATATGAAGAAAAAAATAGACAAAAAACTTTCCAAATTCACGAATTATAAATGACATTCAGAGAAATTTCCTAAACATGATAAAAATATTTTCATTTATTCGATGTTTTTAAATGAAACTGGAATAATTTATTCCCTATTAACAAATACTCGTAAATACTTAGCACTAAAATCCATATTTATACAACTTCATTGATATATTCCAGGATCAACAAACAAAGACATCGAAGAAATTTTATTTGAAATAGTTAGTTGATTACATTTTCAATAAAACTTGCGATTAATTGCATTATTCCAATTTCCAATCATTCCCTCGAGTTCCAACACTTCCATCCCGCAAATTCAATGGAAATTCTCCGCAATGACGTCACATCTCGATGCGCGTCGGCATACCGGTGTTAGTGTATCGGAGTGCTCGGAGACGCAATTCGATTTTGGTGCGATTTCATCTTCAACCTGCCATATCTTTTGATGTATTCATCATAATTGAATGATGTGAAAGGCAATTTCGTTCTATATTAAATACTGGGTATGAAGGACGTATTTAATTGGAGAAAGATCAATAGCGTATTCATAAAAAAATACTCCCAAATAAGGCATAATTTTGAGAAACTTTCGGAAAACTTTAAAAGGTGATACCGAGTAAACCTTGAAAGATAGATATATGCTATCGCGGACTTTTTTGTAGAACTATTGAAGAGGTACATTTCCGTCATACATTGTTTCCACGTACGTCTTACGGTTTTCGCAGCGCATCTGAAAATAGCTGATTTTGGTACTCATAATTATTATCATTGAAGTTATAGTAGGTTTTCTCAATTTCCTGGGGTGAAAAGTATAGCCTATGTTACTCAAGGATAATGTAGTATTCTAAGGGTGAAAGAATTATTGAAATCGGTCTAGTAGCTTATGAGTTATCTCATATCAACGCCACAAACCCACAAATCCACAAACCCACAAACATACAAATCTTTCCTCTTTATAATATTAGTATAGATATAGATAAAGACTAGGATTGAAAACCGAGGATAATAATTCACTTTATGTTATGTTTAGAAGTAAATTGTAAACTTTAACCAAAATGTTAGGTTATGTTATTGTTATGATGAACTGAAGTGATTGTGGAAATAAAACTGATTTTGTCAGAAAGCAACATCAGTTGGAAGTGATGCGCATCAGTTCAAAATTACAACATTGTCGACTAGAACGCGCATCAACTGATTTTACATCAGTTTGGAAGTGATGCGGCTTCAAATAGAAAGGGCCTATTGTCAAATAGAACGCGCATCAACTGATTTAACATCAGTTTGGAAGTGATGCATCTGCAAATAGAAAAGACCTATTGCTACTTCCGACGTAAAGATAGGGGCAATTATTATAAAATTGGATAACAGTCAGTTACAGCAAGTGAATCTCTCATATGATATGAAATAAAGAACTGTTCAACTTGTACGGCAAAATTCTCTGTCTGGTGCATTGGTTATCGTATCATTCCGATGTGAATTTATAAACCTGTATGTTATAAATATTAATTGAGTCAATCAGTTGTTACATTGACTAACTGAGTCTCTACTTAGTTGCAAATAAGAGTGCGACAACTGCCAAACATAGGTACAGGGTTTTCCTTTTAAGTTGGCCTATTAGACGTTTTAGGAGAACTAGTGAATATTTCGTTCTGAAAATTTTGGTGCAGCCCTGAGGGCTAAGGAACTCTTCGCCTAAAATATTTTCAAGTCGACAGTGTTGCCACGTCTATCTCAAACGCATATCTACTTTCTTATTTCAAATGGTACTAACTATATTTTCATTTATGTATCGATTCAATACCAAATTTGCAGTATAATCCACTAAAAAAATTTCTCTGCTATGCACTGTTGCCAAGTTATTCACAAATTTCTGAAACTTTTGGCATTTGCATTGCCAGTTTGGAAATGCAATATCTCGATTATTTGTTATGAGAACGGAACTAACATCAGCAGTCTCATAGTAAAGACTCCATGCATTCATGTGGTATATTCAGTATTTTGATACATCGTAAGGTTTTTCGAAGATATTGCTGCGAATATGTGAAACTCAAAATTGAAATATTTCGAGATTTTCAAATGGCAACACTATATTTATTTTACAGCATTCGATTCTAAATGAAAAATAAATGGCAGTCTTTTTTTACACTAATTATTTATTCTGGATAGTTTCCGAAAGAGATGAAAAATACTGACATTTTTCAGTATTTATAGTTCATGATCTATGATTCTGTTTACGATGAAATGGTTCTATGATTATGGCGTGAATTGTTGAAGTAGATTCTATGGTTGAAATCATAAAAAGTATTCGATGATCATGGATGTCATAGAAAAAAGTTTACCCATATTATTCAAACACGATTCGGGTTGTTTCACAATTCACGGGGAATGCCAAAAAATTATCGAAAGGTCCTGTAGGACCTTTAACAACCGTTATTCACATTTAGCACGAATGATCGGAAAGAAGTTCCACAAAAGCCTAAAAAATTTTCGGAATTTCTTTCAAGTCATTCTTGCTAAATGTGAATAACGATTGTTAAAGGTCCTACAGGTCATTTGAATAATTTTTTGGCATTTCCCCTGAAGTGTGAAACAACCCGAATCGTGTTTGAATAATATGGGTAAACTTTTTTCTATTACATCCATGATCATCAAATACTTTTTATGATTTCAACCATAGAATCTACTTCAACAATTCACGCCATAATCATAGAACCATTTCATCGTGAACAGGACCATAGATCATGAACTTTGAATACTGAAAAATTTCAGTATTTTACATCTCATTCGAAAACTATCCAAAATAAATAGTTAGTGTAAAAAAAGACTGCCATTCGTTTTTTAATTCGAATCGAATGCGGTAAAATAAATATGGGGTTGCAATTTGAAAATCTCGAAATATTTCAATTTTGAGTTTCACATTTTCGGAGCAATATCTTCGAAAAACCTCACGATGTATCAAAATATTTTATATACCACATGAATGCATGGAGTCTGAGCTATGAGACTGCTGAGTTTGGTTCTGTTCGCATAAAAAATAATCGAGATATTTCATTTCCAAACTGGCAATGCAAATGCCAAAAGTTTCAGGAATTTGTGAATAACTTGGCAACAGTGCATAGCAGAGAATTTTTTTCTAGTTGGTTTTACTGCGAATTTGGTAATGAATCGATATATAAATGAAAATACAGGTAGTTCTATTTGAAATAATAAAGTAGATATGCGTTTGAGATAGACGTGGCAACACTGTCGACTTGAAAATATTTTCGGCGAAGAGTTCCTTCACCCTCAAGGCTGCACCAAAAATTTCAGAACGAAATATTCACTAGTTCTCCTAAAACGTCTAATAGGCCAACTTAAAAGGAAAACCCTGTACCTATGTGTTTATTTTCATTTTTCAGAAATGCCTTCTTCAAAATTTTTCAACATCAGTATGAAATATGTTCTTTTAGGCCAGTCCGTCCTTGTAAGTTTCATGGCAGTGAAGTGATGAAGTAGCTCAGGTATGAAATCATGTTAGGAGATTATCGAAAACGCTACAAAGGGTCGTCACACATGCTGTGATCTGTAGAGCGTCTCTGATGGATGGCCTGAATATGTCCAAGTTATCGGACCGGGGGAAACGATATCGATGCATAGCCGCCTAAGTGGAAAATTATGATCAAACGGTATGCTCCCAAATATTTGCATCTCACAGCCTTTTATAAATAGATCAGGTATGGTTGGTTTTACGTCATTTACACTTTTTTTAAAGCTGCTAAATCATAGTTTATACTGTGTAATTTTATTTTATTAAATATTGCTCATACCTTATTATTTTGGAAATAAGTCAACTGCACATACTCATTTTGCAACTTTCGATGTTGTATTTAACAGTACTTCAATGATTCAGTGATGTTTTATAGCACCCAATTTGAAGGTTCGAAGAGTACAGGGTGGGCATATTTCGATGTTTTAGCACTACAACTTTTAAACCAGAGGAGATAGACAAAATCTGATACCCACTTCTCGATCTCTTTTTCTGAAAAACTAACAAGAGTAGTATTCATTTTTGGTCATCTTCTTCTGTTTTCGAGTTATAAGCAAAAATTGGAAAAGTGGCGATATCGAAAAAAATTCATATCTCAGCTAATACTGATGATAGAACTGTGAAATTGAAATATTATAATGCACTTTTTTACATAGAATCCAGTGGCGTTCTATCTTTTTTTGTACCATTACTAATTACGAAGCTATGACCCAAAGTTATGTTTTTTTGACTGGGAATACTAGATTTTTGTGCCATTTTCTGAAAGCTTAATTTTTTTTTTCATTTCAAAAATATATAACATTGTATGGTTTGTATCAATATGAGTAATATGCTCAAAAACCTATTTTCATCTAAGTCTCAGTATTTTCTACGGTTTCAACTGTTGATGAGCACAGAAAAAATTTGCATCGTATTATTACCACAATCTATTTTTCGTAGTCTATTCATTTCTATGCTCTTTTACCAATTTCTCCAAGATCGAAGATTAATGGACTGCTGTGAAACTTCGTTACTAATTAAAGAAAATTAAGTACCTGCAGTAGTCGAAACTCAGAAAATAATGGAATCAGTTAAATAAATTCATCTCGTTTATCTCCCAAAATTACTTCGAATGCTATTCCAAAAATTAAATGAATCCTTTCTGCAAGTATGGTTGGCAGTTCTGACTTCAGTCAGAATCAATAATAGAACAGAAAGTAATGTAATCTTTAGGAAGTGAGCATGTCATAAAGCTTCCCATTAAAAAGCGTCAGTAATCGCATGAAATATATAAAGGATAAGTTGGTCATCTCCGTGGCATACGACGCAACACAATTCCCTTTTCCTCCAGGGGAATCCTTATGGGGATTTCCACATCTGATCCTTCTTTTCAGAAGGTATCGAACGAAATTCGAAAGAGTGCAAAGCAGACTTCCCCCGGAAAACAGTGGCGTAACCAGTACCTATTCAATGAAATATTTGTCAAGGAACTTATTGAAAAATAGTATTTGTATTATGCAACGAGCCTATAAAATGATAACTAATATTCACGAGGCGCCTACGGCTCGTAGCCGAAATCTCCGAGTGAGCCATTATACGCGAGTAGCATACTTCACTTTATCCACGACTACTGAATACATTTCTTGAAGGTTTTCACATTTGGTGACCGTGACAAGAACTTTTTATCACAAGTGTGGAAAAAGCCAAGTTAAAGAACTTGTTATTGTATAATTTGTAATAAAAATAGCTTTAATTGATGTAATGAAAGCAGATTTGACCCTTGATTGACAAGGTATACACATATTTGTTAGTTGGAGTAGAATTTCATCAAATATCAAAATGAACAATATAATCTCTAAGCTGAATTTATAAAGCATCTGACAACAGTGAATAATAACTCATTATTCACTGTTGATCAATGGTTTTATTATGGTCGAGCTAACAAACTCTGGTTCTTCGATAAAGTGATATTTTCTATAATATATGAAAAAGATGACCGAATGTTTTGTGATTGAAAACAACGCACCACACGAAAAAAAGGCAGAAGAGATTTTTTCACACAAATTGAACGAAGAATTCAAAAATAATTGTTAGATTCAAATATCTTAAAGGCATCTTACTTTTCGGTCAGTTTTTAAATGAAACATCAACACCCAGTATCTTGAAAACAATGCATTTACGGACCTATACATTTATGGGAACCTTTTCTCCATAAAATAATCTGAGAAATCATCCCTTTAATTTTATGGTATTATTTAGATACACCCTGTATAATGCACTAGTGAAATCTACAATCAGATACCGTATTATTACTGTATGCGGTGGTCTGACTGAATCTTAGCTGTGTAGCTATTTCAGAAGTCACTCCAAGGTCCCTTTTAAAAATTATCATTGAAAAGTCCTCAGCTGGAGCTTTTGAGAGCTCGTTCATTGGTGGAGCAATAAGACTTACCACAAAATTTTATATGGGATTTGAGGTTGATACCGATTACCGAATATACAGGGTGTTTCATCATAAACTGAACAAACATATATTTTCGTGTAGAGGACATCGGGAGAATCATTTTTGCCTTATACAATATATCCCGTTTTCGAAGCATAAGCGAGATACAGGGTGTCAAACGTCATTTTTGAGCAAGATTCTTATGAGTGTGGTCAGTTATGTATAACACTTGGTGTAATGGTTTTTGGTCAAATCTCAATATTTTTGGGTCCTCTATTCAGAAAAGTTGACGAACTCCGAAAAAAAATTTACAAAATGGCGGAAGACCTGCAATGTTCCAAATTTTTTTTGCGTTTGTCAAATTGACTTTTATTTTCTGAATGAACGCAATTTTCTAAGACTTTCTGTGAAAAAATTTTTTCAAAAATCGAACACAAATTTTTTTTTACATGTCTACAGCGATGAAAAAATTTCGCTCGAAATGGATGAAATTTTGTATAATTGTACTTCTTGAATTATCAATCACGAATATGAAAGCAGAATCGTAAAATATCGAACGGTTTCGTTACTACAGTCATTCAAATGTTTCGTTCGGACCACTGAAATATTGAAAATAAAATTGTTTTGGGTTCTAGAATCAAAATAATTAAATTATTGGCATGTCTAAACATTTCAGATGAATTTAAACGAAAAAAATCAGTGAAACTTAGTTGGGACTCGAAACGACGTAGGTACCTATTAAATAGGGAAATAGC
Organism: Propylea japonica; assembly: GCA_013421045.1. Lineage (NCBI taxonomy): Eukaryota > Metazoa > Arthropoda > Insecta > Coleoptera > Coccinellidae > Propylea > Propylea japonica. The sequence goes on from CM024242.1 coordinate 28,231,733, forward strand.
ACTGTTCTAAGGATATTAATATTCGTTGCCAGGCAACGGTAGTTCGTAGTTCATAGAGTTTGACTACTGGCTAAATTATATTCACTGAAATTAAAATACCAGTCAAACTCTATGAACTACGAACTACTGTTGCCTGGCAACGAATATTAATATCCTTAGAACAGTGCTATTTCCCTATTTAATACCTACGTCGTTTCGAGTCCCAACTAAGTTTCACTGATTTTTTTCGTTTAAATTCATCTAAAATGTTTAGACATGCCAATAATTTAATTATTTTGATTCTAGAACCCAAAGCAATTTTATTTTCAATATTTCAGAGTTCCGAACGAAACATTTGAATGACTGTAGTAACGAAACCGTTCGATATTTTACGATTCTGTTTTCATATTCGTGATTGATAATTCAAGAAGTACAATTGTACAAAATTTCATCCATTTCGAGTGAAATTTTTTCATCGCTGTAGACATGTAAAAAAAAATTAGTGTTCGATTTTTGAAAAAATTTTTTCACAGAAATTCTTAGAAAATTGTGTTCATTCAGAAAATAAAAGTCAATTTGACAAACGCAAAAAAAAATTGGAACATTGCAGGTCTTCCGCCATTTTGTAAATTTTTTTTCGGAGTTCGTCAACTTTTCTGAATAGAGGACTCAAAAATATTGAGATTTGACCAAAAACCATTACACCAAGTGTTATACATAACTGACCACACTCATAAGAATCTTGCTCAAAAATGACGTTTGACACCCTGTATCTCGCTTATGCTTCGAAAACGGGATATATTGTATAAGGCAAAAATGATTCTCCCGATGTCCTCTACACGAAAATATATGTTTGTCCAGTTTATGATGAAACAACCTGTATAAATGCAGGATTTCAGCACAATCATAATTTCATTCTGTAAATTATTCAGAAAATGAAATATGTAAAAGATAAACAAATTTATTGAATTGATTTTTATGGTTCTGTTGATACGATTCTCTTAAAATTCCGCATATATTAGTCCTTTCTTTCGGAAGTTAGAAAATTCACAGACACCTTGGCGGAATTACTTTTCAATTCAGATCAGGTTTATTTTCATCGGAATTGAATTGAAATGATATAGTTAGTCGACACCGTAACGCATAAACATTTATTCAAAAAGTGGTAAATTGAGTAAAAGGCCAAAAAAACACTTTTCTAGGTAGTTCCGCTACTGAACTAATTTGATGACGATAAGACAAAAAGGAAACGAATTATTGAACTGGAAGCGACATAGTCGAGGATCCTTTCTTCGTCAGTCGGATCCAATAAATGACGAACAGTTCATTTCGATTGCTCTTCGGAAGAAAAGATCATTGGTTTGCCGAATTGTGATTACTGCAATGCAATGAATAACTTGTTTGTAAACCATCCCGAATGGTAAAACAGCCTGCATCTTTATGATGATACTAGGCCACTAGGGAGACCCATGAAAAAATTTTGCACTTCTATTCGTTTCCCAACGAAACACCCTGTATAACGAGAACGTATCCAGCAACGAAATTGTCGCTGAAATATAATTGACATTTCTAGGAATATCATTCAGTTATTTCTGCGTTTTTGTTTTACGTTTCACTGAATATACAAATTACTAATTAATCCGTGACCCCAGAATTCCGAATACCACCATATCATGTTCGTGTCTGTGTAAAACTGATTTTTATTTGCTTGCATTTCAAATCAAAATTTTATGCACACTCAGAAAAACTTGGTTTTAAAATTTTGGATATCGATTGAAATAATATATTCTGGGAGGATTCTGCATTTCTTAAAAACTTTATAGGTTTTCAGTCCTAGTCTCTGAAACAGAAATAATTGAATTTTTTTTACTTAAGATGAAGTGCTCCTGCGAAAATCTTTGCACTTATTTGTCAGGAGCAATTTGGTCTTGAAATAAATTGTTGCCTAACAGTAAAACTGAAGAAGGAAATAAATGAAAAGGGTAATGTAACGTTTCGATGTCTATATCAAACACGTTCTTCAGACAAACTTGAAAAATCATCAGAATTGTGTGTTTATTCATTTGCAATATTTCCTTTTTCAGTTTTACTGTAAGGCAACAATTTTTTTCAAGACCATTTGGCTCCTGGCAAATAAGTGCCAAGATTCTCGCAGGTGCACCTAATTTAAAAAAAATTTAATTATTTCTCTATCAGAGACTGGGAGTGAAAACCTATAAAGTTATTAAGAAATTCAAAATTTTGGACCCCGAAAAATTCTAAAGTTTCAATTCATATTGAAATTACTTCATATTGAATCACCAAAAATGTCTGTAATTTTCGAATTTTATGCCCAAAATGGTCTCAAACGATAACTAGGGTTGGAATCCCTGATGCTGAATCCGTCATCAAATTCCGTGGGGCCGTCCGGCCGTTAGCACGATAAATTTCGACGGGATTGTCCTAGAGACTCGAAACTTTCAGAGTGAGTTTGGTTCTCAAATGCAGAGATGAAGCTAAGGGTGGTACAACTCAGAAGGATATTTATAGGAAAAAATAGTTTTTCAAATCGAGTTCAACATCAGATGCTTCCTTCTAAATAATATTTCTCCATAGATTTTCTAATCGCAAGTTCTCTTTCCACAGTAAAGTCCACTATTATATTTATAGGAGGATTAGTTTTTCAAATCGAGTTCATCAACATCAGATGCTACATTTAAAATAAAATTTCTCCATAGATTTTCTAATCGCAAGTTCGCTTTCCACAGTAAAGTCCACTATTATTGAGAAATCTGAATTGGATATATTCAATACTAATTTGGGAATTGTGAGAAGATTGTTCTCCTAGGTTAAGTAGTGATAGTGATTTTGTGTTGTTCTGCATATGTAATTACCTTCTTGTGGTGTATATGTGGAAGTAAATAAATAAATAAATAAATAAATAAATTATATTTATAGGAGAATTAGTTTTTCAAATCGAGTTCATCAACATCAGATGCTACCGTTAAAATAAAATTTCTCCATAGATTTTCTAATCGCAAGTTCTCTTTCCACAGTAAAGTCCACTATTATATTTATAGGAGGATTAGTTTTTCGAATCGAGTTCATCAACATCAGATGCTACCGTTAAAATAAAATTTCTCCATAGATTTTCTAATCGCAGTTCGCTTTCCACAGTAAAGTCCACTATTATATTTATAGGAGAATTAGTTTTTCAAATCGAATTCATCAACATCAGATGCTTCCTTCAAAATAAAATTTCTCCATAGATTTTCTAATCGCAAGTTCGCTTTCCACAGTAAAGTCCACTATTATATTTATAGGAGAATTAGTTTTTCAAATCGAATTCATCAACATCAGATGCTTCCTTCAAAATAAAATTTCTCCATAGATTTTCTAATCGCAGTTCGCTTTCCACAGTAAAGTCCACTATTATATTTATAGGAGAATTAGTTTTTCAAATCGAATTCATCAACATCAGATGCTTCCTTCAAAATAAAATTTCTCCATAGATTTTCTAATCGCAAGTTCGCTTTCCACAGTAAAGTCCACTATTATATTTATAGGAGAATTAGTTTTTCGAATCGAGTTCATCAACATCAGATGCTACCTTTAAAATAAAATTTCTCCATAGATTCTCTGATCGCAAGTTCGCTCTCCGCAGTAAAGTCCACTATTATTCGAAGAAGAAATTTCGAATGAAGCTGTCTCCAGAATCGATACTGGCTCTCTCTCGGCGATTGAAAGGTGAGATTTTGAGACACGCGCCTAGACCGCACTTCAGGGATACAGCATCTCTTCGGTGGAGGGTGAAGGGTAGCGCAAACATCCCTATTGGGACAGCCAGTTTTGCCAACGGACAGGCGCCGCTTCAAATTCGTTGGATAGTCTGCGATCTCTTCGCAGTGCCTTAACCAGTTGTGATTTTGGCTTTGGGGGTGTCACAAGTGTTCCATCTGGGTTAAACCGCGCTGGCAATTGCCAGTCAATGGGGTCAACAAGTTCAAACTACTAATATTTGTAAGTTTGGTGTAGCATGATCAATGTTCGATGTTTCATCATGTTCTCAAGCTGAAGTTCGGTCGATGGAACATCTCTTAAATACAAAGTTTCAGATAAATCGAGACAACACGTGATTGATTCTTCCACTTGCGTGATTGGCTTGTGCCGGTTATTGGGCCTAAATGTTTCTTATCCACAGTACATCGATTTGATAATTTTATTTCATAAGAGAATGAACATTTTTTAAAATACGGTATACTGTAGAATCAAATGGTTCTGTTTCATTGAATGGTTGATTCACTGATATGTTTATTCCTTTTATCTGAAACATTGCATAGGTAGGTACTCCTTACAACTCAAGTGGTGATCAATGTTGTTGTTTCAGAATACACGCTCTTATATGTGATTATCTGTGCTGATCAAACCAACTAAAATAGAATAGATTGAGATACGAAATGAACCCTATATTGGCGGTTTCAGCATCATCTCTTCTTCAAGTGGTTGAATTAACTGGAAAGCATAGATATTGATTGATTTAAGCATTGCAGATTGTTGTTCTGAAAAACTTTTCATCCACAGCGTTGGTCACGTACAGCAGATAACTCTGGTTGTTTAAAACCCAGCAATTATGGTGCAGCAACCTAAACCTAATAACCGAAACCCATGTCGATAGACACATGTTGAAGTACATTTATTTTTCACATTCAACACAATCTTGAAAATGAAGACAGTGATTTTTAAATTTGTATTTTTGTCCTTCAAAATAGACTCATCTCATTATCAACGATATTCTTTTACAAGGACAACTGTAGAAAGAATCACCAGTCAGTCATCTTTAATGTGAATTATTCTTGCATATATAAAGTTTGTACATTTTAAAAGTAATTCATTTTTCTACCTTATATTCGTTAAACCGTCATTATAAAATAAGTCACAAGTTCCTTGGTGTAGGGATATGAAATGAAGACATACCTCGTGCACTTGATCTGTGAACCTTGCTTAAGCTGGCCATAGACATCTTTATTTTTCATCCGTTTTCATCGCCGCGATTCGAACCGTCGAGTCATATCGCGGAAATGTTTTACTCACACACCTATCGGTAAATTCTACCAGTTATTTTGCTGTCGTTGGCGATTTAGCACGTCATGAAGATGAAACATCTCTTAGCAGCCGCAGTTTCGGTTCTGAGTAAACAAGAAACGAGACTCATACTACGCTATAATGGCAAATAACCGCCAATTTTCGCTGAAATCCCCACACACAGTCGGTATGGCACGACAACCGATGGACCGTCGTTCCAAAAATCAAACATCGGCAGATATTTGCAGCGACGATACGTACCGATGGTTTTTCGCCCCACACATCGGTTTTTGGCGCTTTTGCCGGGACGGTTCTTATCGCCGCGATACGAACGGATGACAAATAACGATGTCTATGGCCGGCTTTACGGTACAGTTTCAATTGGGCTACACAGTGAGCTCATGCATTAATGAAAATGTTGATGACCTACTGTAGAAGTTTCATTGTAATGAAAAAACTCAACACCAAATGAAAAAACTTAAGAGCTCTGAAAGAAAACGTCCTAAACGATCGTCCCAGGTGGAAAATATAAATGCAATCACAACTATCATGACAAGACTCTAAATAACTACAGCAGACAGCTTTTTTCAAAAGTTACAAAAAAAATTCCTGCGGATGGAACGCTCATATTCTTGCTCACAGAAACACAGAAACCACAATCTACGAACTCACAAAAGCAGAGATTTCTGCCCTGGAGAAAGGTGAAACGCCATTGGGTCTTTTTTGACCTATCAAAGGCTTTCGACATGATTGATCATAAACTGCTACTGAAGTGAATAGAGAAATTTGGAATTTGAGACAACAAACTGAAACTCATAAAAAGTTATCTTACCGGTAGAAAACAGAGAGTTTATATACGGATACCGAAAGAAGTATATTTCTCTGAGGATATAGCACTGACCTGTGGTATTTCACATGTAAGAAGTGTTCTCTTTACTTTAAAGGCCACTTCACATCTTGGATGAAACTTATCAATTTCTGACTATACTACGAGTATAAGAGAGCGTTTCAGAATACACACTCACTACTCTTCAAACGTAAACGTAAAAGTTCCGAGATATCACATCAATTCCATTCTGTTTATTGAAGAAAAATTGACAACCCTCGAATCTGATACACTTTCTTCAAATGGATATAGCTTGCCGTCTCAGGTTGTGTAAATATCTATCACACGGAAATAATCAGGTATGAAATTGGAAAACTGGAATATGTTTATCTAGATTCCAATTGATATCGCAATGATGTGTAAAACTTTCACTAATACAGGGTGCGGTAGCATAACTTCCTTTTTTTAAAACTTAATAAAACGCATTGTATGAATCTGAAAATTTTTATTCCTTTTTTATAATATATGTACATACATAAAAGTTTTGTTTTACCCAGTTTTGAAGATAAAATCAGGTAGGTTCCCCCATTCTCCATACACTGAGTAAACAGATTTCTGGCGTTTGTCATGACTCCAGCCAGTATAGCAGGAGTTATGTTGACAATTTCTTCCTGGATGTTGTTCTTCAAATCTTGTAGGGTCCTTGGAAGGTTCACATAAACACGAGATTTCAAAAAACCCCTTAGTCGCAAGGGGTCAAATCGGGAGAGCGGGCCGGCCACTCCAAATCACCCCTAATTGAGATAAGGCGCTCTGGGAAGTGTTCCCTCAAAACAGACATCGATGCTCTTGAAGTGTGTGCCGTTGCACCGTCTTGTTGGAACCGAAGGTCCCCTAAGTCCAACCCATCTAGCCGTGGGAAAAAAAATTCCTGTAACATGTTTACATACCGGTCCGAATTGACTGTCACTGTGACTTCATTTTCCTCAATGAAACAGGGACCAATAATTCCACTTGAGGAAATTGCACACCACACTGTTACTTTAGGTGAATGCTAAGGCCTTTGATGCAATCAAAGGCATCCAGGAAAAAATTACCAACATAACGCCTGCTATACTGGCTGGAGTCATGACAAACGCCAGAAATCGGTTTACTCAGTGTATGAAGAATGGGGCACCTACCTGATTTCATCTTAAAAACTGGGTAAAACAAAACTTCATGTATGTGCCTAGATTAGAAAAAACGAATTAAAATTTTCTGATTCATACAATGCGTTTTATTAAGTTTTAAAAAAAGGAAGTTATGCTGCCGCACCCTGTATCTTCTTCAAGTGATATCTTCGTTCTGAAGGTAGCCAATCATCAACGCTATCCGAAGATACAGCGAATCTGGAAGGTTGACCTCAAGAACAATAATTCAACTACTTCCTCAAGTTTCTCAGACAGCAGTGACGTCTCCTTCCTAAGTTTCTTCTTCTCTGGATTTTCCCCTGCATTATCATCCGCAATAACTCATATTTATCCCCTAGCATCATGTGTCCCAGATACATCCCGTGAAAAAGTATGAAAAATTACCCTTTGGGCTGTTCTGTTTCTTTTCTATTTCACATGTCGCCAGTCACCTCCAAAAATCTTATTTAAGTTCACAAACCTCTTCTTGGTTGAATATTCAGCAAGAATTGAAGAACTCTGAATAATAAATCAGAAATGAATGATCCAGTAGAGGTTTGTACTGATCCTGATAACCTCTGAACGGAAAGAATTATGTGAACCGATTTCGAATTTCGTTGAAAACCGCCATTTCCAGTAGATAAATTAGCATATTATTCGAAAATGATTGAAATTAATTTCTATATGCAATTCGAAGTTGTCATATTACCTGGAGGGTAATATTCGCATTTTAGTACCATTGAATAAACCTTGGTAATCCATTCAGATTATAACCTCTAGGTGTTCAATTGAATCGAATTTTCAGATATGTGGTGTAATTCTTATATTTGGGGTTAGAAAAATTCGACACAAATTTCGCGTACGTAGGTAAGTAGGTAAATATTTTTCTGATTGAGTTGAAAAAACACATTAAAGCACTTTTTGATTACTTCGCCTTTAGAGTCTTGATTGTCTTCGAATATTTTTCATTGCATTATGAGTCATTTTTCCGGAAGTTCACTGAGGACCCTTTCCGAGAACTAACCTAGTTATGAACAACGTTTAATGAGTTTCTCAACTTGGAAATTAAAAGTTCTTATGAAATACTGAACCAACAATTGAATTTTTTCGCATCATACAATTTTGATATAAAAGAATGAAGATATTTATATATTTGTAGAGCTTTGATGCCACATATACATAGGTACATACATAAAATGAGGAACTTCTGTACGAGAGTTCTGAATTATCAACAGGATACTCAATGTTATTTAAAATATGAATACGTTTTGCTAAGTCTATAAGTTGATTATAAATTCGTCGTCACCAACCACGATAAGTACCTATATCGTTTTAAATGTTCAATGGTTGTTGTCTTATGATTGACAGTGAAGAATGTTATACTTTTCAGTTCAATAAGGTTTAACAATATACGCAGAATCGATTCGACACCACAGGATACTTTCAAATTGTTTAAATTAAAAGAAAATTTTGTAGTTTTTGATACAGGCTGGGGGACAGGGGAACTAATTTAGAATTTTACTCGAACCATGACTGATTCAATTGTGTTTCCTATACGACATTTAAAGTTTATATTTAGGCAGTTTTCAAGATGATATCTGGTCAGTGGTTTCCATGTTTGTCATAACACTACCATAATCGTTAAATATGTCGGAAAACATTATTTTGTTGGGTATGGTGGCGATAGCCAAACGAATGGTATTTTTCAAGTGGGCTTGAGTTCTGGGAACATCGCTATATACATGAGTTTTCAGATAACACCGTAAAAATAATAGCAAAGGGCTCAATCAGGCGACTGTAAAGGAGAGTGATGAAAACCTAAGAGAACTTCTTGAGCAGCTTCACAACGTATCACCGCATGGTGTTCACCCTCACAGATAAGGATAAAAAACATGTTTATCGTCCCAGAACTCTGACCCACTTTAGGCACAACATACCCAACTAAATGCTGAACAAAGTTATACGACATTTCCGGAATCCATTAACGCAGTTTATTGGCAATAATCCACACTATTTGATATACATCATCTTCAAAACTATCTAAACATATCATTTTGTACTCAATAATGAGAAACAATTCGACATTCGCATTGATGTACCTGGTTTTTCACTATAATTTGACCCCCCTTTAACTTTGTTACTGAAGGAGATACAAAAAATGTTTCGTATTAAAGTTTCACGAAATCAACTGAGGTTTTTTGATATGAGTCCAGAAACTGCAACATATACAGGGTGGCCAACATATTCATGGCAACTTCATTTTTTCAAATGGAACACCCTGTATATTTTTCCATGTTTGGCTAGCTCTTTTTTTCCCTGATTTCGAATATGTATTATATGTTGGTCTATCTCTTTTATTCTGAGAACCACAGAGTTTCAAATTTTAAGAACAACCTGCTAAGATCTGTAAGAATTTTACAAGTGGCAGAATGCGTTTACTGAAATTGCTCATTTTTGAAGTTAATAACGTCAATGGGAAGATATACAGGGTGAACAACATTGAATGCAACTATATTTTTTCAAATGGGACACCCTGTCCTGTATATTCTTCCTTTTTTTGATAGGCTATTTCCTCCTGATCTCGAATATAAATGCGTATGTGGATGTATCTCTTCAATTTTCAGAGTTTCAGAGTTTTGAAATGATGACACCGAATAAAAAATATGTGAAATACCTACGAAATTCTTTATATCCAAACAATCTCATTAAAAGTATTATTTTAGAATGAATACTCAACAATTACTTAACCAATGAAAAATGATAAACTATGGTAGTATGGTAAGAATAACATCAACTAAAGAAATTGCTCAAAAGGACCACCTTCATTCAATACACATATAGTTTTCCCAAGTTGTTCAGACTATTTTTCATAGCATTATTATGGCTCTGATTCAAGTCAGAAATTAAAGCTTCAAAATTTGTTTCTAATCATTACAATATTATCATTAATGGATTCACTATTTGTTGATATATCATTAATATTTTTCTCCGCTTTCATTGATTGTCATTATTGCTGAAGTAAATTTTTTCCTTCAGGAACGGCTATAAAAACGTGTCCAACGGTGTTAAATCGGGACTATTTGGTGGCCATAAAATGGGTGCGCCATTACCAATCCAAAGATCAAATTGGCCACTTAAATATTCACGAACTTCCAAAACGCTATGCCTTTGGTTATTGAAATTTGAAACTCTGTGGTGCTCAGAATAAGAAAGATAGACTAACATATGTTACATATTCGAAATCAGGGGAAAAAGAGCAAACCAAATATGAAAAAATATACAGGGTGTTCCATTTGAAAAAATGAAGTTGCCATCAATATGTTGGTCACTCTGTATATATTTCAGTTTTTGGACTCATATAAAAACCTCAGTGGATTTCATGAAACTTTTATACGAAACATTTTTTTGTATCTCCTTCAGTAACAAAGTTAAAGGGGGGGTCAAATTATAGTGAAAAACCCAGTACGTTTAATTTAGTTCCTATGCCTCATCATGGTAGTCTCAGCACTCATTATACTCCTCTCGATTTGATAGCGTCAACAACACAATGAAATGAATCTTAATAGTTGTATAGAAAATAATGAATTTCCCATTGATTCATGTATTCCTATGTTATGATAATGTTTTTGTTTCTTTTTCACTCCTAAGTATTTCCGACTACAGTTCTTCGACGACATTGGTCATCATAAATTGCAATAATATACTATTCGAATTCGGTTTAGATTCAGCTTCTCAATAGCTATACAGATCCATGATCAAATTAATCGTCTCGTAATTGTAAAATATTCAACGGAAAATAAGCTCTTGACAAATTCCAACCGGCCTACAATGTTATTAAACATTTTAGGGGCCGACGAAATTACTGGTTGCACGTTGTTAACAAAGGAATTAAGCTAAGTGGATTTCCGAACACTGCAACGAACGTTTCGCGTTATATGAATCATCATCGGTTTTAATTAACTTGGCCTGTTAATTCCAAAAGTTCATAATAAACGCTAGCAACTTCGATCGAATGGGACAAATGAATTTACGACCTAGACTGATGCAAAGCCCAGTGGCCAGTGTTTGATTAAAGTGCTCGATCTGTTGCACCTATTTATTATTCATTGTTTTGTTTCGTTTTCAGGTTTCACACTTCGTAGATTTCATCTGGGTTGTATTTGAATCTACATCTGATTCTCTTATGATTCATTATTTGGAATATGAATAATAATTGAATGATTTAATATGATATTCACAACATTGCTTGTGATTATATTCCAAATTTATATCTTGAAAAACTTATATTTATAATCTGTTGTTTTGATCTTTCAACAGAACTCGTCTTAAAGCTCAACGTCAAGTTCCAGAGTATCTATGATTCAAAAAACTGGAGTTGTTCCAGAGATTGGATATCTTCATCGATGTTAATTTCTTGTTCCAGGCACATTCTCCTTAGGTAACCGATGCTCAGACGTTCCGTTGCAAGATCTTCTAGAGTTTCCTATTATTCTCCAGAAAATCTGCGATGACACATTCAATCTCCTAAGGTGTTTCCTGAGATGAAAATGATCCATGTATGACCCATTCTCGTTGAATTCTAAGAGGGTTCTAAATCTTTCCTTATTGAATGTTCCGACAAAGGAACTATTCTGTGTCAAACTGAAATAACACCTAAGAATTAATTTCATTGAAGAAAAAAAAACATATCGGTTTATTATAGGTTTGTTCCAACTCAAGAATTGACCGTACAATGATCGTCAGGATTCTGCGCAATAGATAAAAATGTGTTCCAACTGAAAATGTATCGTTTGAGAACGGTTTCGTTTTTGTTCCATCCTGCTTCGGGACCGTGAGTGGAACGGTTTTGTGATCGTCATTTCGATCCCTGGTCTGGAGCAAGTACTGTTTGGACTGTCATGCGCAGTCCTGTGTGCTTTTGATTTAAAAGACCGTCACAGTAAGAGTAAGCACGTGTTTCAGATTAAACAGCCATAGAACAAATTCTTTCTCTATGTAAACAGCAAGCAGTGTCTCTGGAATAAGCACACAATTCCAAATAATTTGTTTGTAAAGTACAATTTTGTTATCCGTTTTCCCATATTCGATCAAAAATTTCTATCGGTAAGGGGTTTGTGTTCTGGAAGCATAAATTATATATTCTTGGTAACCTATATAAATAAAGCAGAAGTTAGTTGAAAAACCAATAAATGAATTGAATACTCACTATGATCCTCGTTTATTGTTTGATTCATTTTGTTCTTCAGAAAATAAGTATATAGCAGAGACTCTGATTTATAGGTACCTACTTTCACCGGCTTGTATCGCAAAGAGAGAACAAAATGGTTTCATCCATAAATAAAGTTTATTTATCTATGGATGGAACCATTTTGTTTTCTCTTTGCGATACAAGCCGGTGAAAGTACCTATAAATCAGAGTCTCTGCTATATACTTATTTTCTGAAAAACAAAATGAATCAAACAATAAACGAGGATCATAGTGAGTATTCAATTCATTTATTGGTAGATAAATAAACTTTATTGATCTATGGTTCCGTCTAACGCATATGGTATGGTCAACAAACAGTCAAAAATTCGTTCAAACCCTTCCAAACATCTTCGTCGGTTCTTGTACGGTCAAAGTTTAGACATGCTCATAAGATCGATTACTAACAGTTTCGTGACCGTCAAATTACCGTACTAAAGTCAGCTGTTTTAACAAACATTATGTAATCTTTATATCACCAAACATTAATTTTTTATTGATTTTAAATTATCTGCAATCTGCAATTTTTTAAAAGAAGGACAATAATCTCCATAAACAATGGACCATAGTCGGGTATGAAGGCCTTTAAAGCCGTGAATTTCTCATTTAGCCAGTATCACCATTTCCTATTGATATCAGATTATCTATTGGTTTATGTCGTCAATTTCTGTCTGCTACAACGTCAGTTAGTTAAATAGCGAAGGTTGAGCTCAATAGACAAAGCAATTCCGTATTATAGCCCCAGAGTTCAACGATAGCACTGCACGGCTGATTGCATTGGATCGCAGGGGACAAACGTTGTATTTGTGCTCTATCTGTAAGCCATGAGTGCTTCAACAATTTGTAGTTATTGCTGATGCTATTCACGTATTCGAAATATGGCTACATGCGCCAGTTCCAATCGTGGCTATTGTAGATTTGAATTCGGGACCGTCCGAAAAGAGGAAATTTCGACTATTATGATTCCATGCTCTGAGAGAAACATAACAACGATAATAATCATTTGATTCTTCGTACGAACAAATTATTCATGCATTCGATGATTTGAATATTGTAAGAGGTAATAATTTTTGTCATTTTTGAACAAGTAGCATTTCATAATTCAGATCCTCTCGAGTTGAGAGAGGCAACTCATCTTGTTCAAAATCGAAATCTGAAATGTCTCGAAGGAAATGGAGGACATATTGAATGATTATTTCAGATTGTTCAAGAGAGTATAAGGATACCTAGGTATTTGTGTGAATTTTGTTGATTATTATTATACAGTGGGTTGCCTAATTATTAGGGAAACTACTAATTTTCTGTAATTTTCAGGTTTATATTAATTTTATGGGCAAATTATTGATGTAAGTTATTGTAACTTCTTCTGTATTCATTGGACGTTTTTACTAAGACAGAAAAACACATATTTCATAGTCACACGTAATTATTTTTCCATAAAATATGATGAACTGAAAAAATCTAATATTTGGTAATACCGCCTTTGGCTGCAATTAAGGCTTCCAGACGTCGGGGCATGCTCTCAATGCAAAGTTTTGCATTGTGTTGTATATTGGGGCTCTAATGCCACACCCTTATAGGCGTTTCAATCAGTGTTCGCTTGGTGGTGATAACTTCTTTGGTAACCTCACGTTTCGTGAGTTCCCAAAGGTTTTCAATGGGCCAGGGCAAAACCTTCACAATCTTGGCGGCCAGAAATGCTGTTACAACCCTGGCTTTATGGCACGGTACCAAGTCGTGCATAAACACGTATTCCTTATCGTCAGGAAACCATTCCTCCACCTGTGGTAAGAGCCGACTTTCAAGCACTCGCCTGTTCTGGTCCTGCCTCATGGTCCTTTCGAAGATGTAGAGACTTCCCATACCCTTGGCTGAGATCACAGATCACACGGTGATGCTAACAGGGTGTTTAACCCTCTCTACAAGACAGTCCGGGTGAAACTGCTCCCCTGGGAGTCGGCGGACGAAAAAGCTCTTATCAACCGAAATTGATTGTCGACTGCAATGGGCCAGACAATACCGAAATATGACAGTTGCGGACAGTTGGAGTCGAGTAGGTAATTATGATTTCAATTGATTTGTGGTATTCCTCAATAGTGTTTTAGTAGTATTAATGATATTTAACAGGTATGCTTCTCTGATGAGTCGACTTTTCAAATTTTGGTTGATAAGAGCTCATTCGTCCGCCGACGCCCAGGGGAGCCGTTTCACCCGGACTGCCTTGTAGAGGGGGTTAAACACCCTGTTAGCATCACGGTGTGGTCTGTGATCTCAACCAAGGGTATGGGATGTCTTTCAAGGGACCATGAGGCAGGACCAGAACAGGCGAGTGCTTGAAAGTCGGCTCTTACCACAGGTGGAAGAATGGTTTCCTGACGATAAGGAAAACGTGTTTATGCACGACTTGGTACCGTGCCATAAAGCCAGGGTTGTAACAGCATTTCTGGCCGCCAAGATTGTGAAGGTTTTGCCCCGGTCCGTTGAAAACTTTGGGAACTCACGAAACGTGAGGTTACCAAAGAAGTTATCACCACCAAGCGACAACTGATTGAAACACCTATAAGGGTGTGGCATTAGAGCCACAATATACAACACAATGCAGAAATTTGCATTGAGAGCAAGCCCCGACGTCTGGAAGCCTTAATTTCAGCCAAAGGCGGCATTACCAAATATTGATTTTTTTAGTTCATCATATTTTATGGAAAAATAATTACGTGTGACTATGAAATATGTGTTTTTCTATCTTAGTAAAAACCTCCAATAAATGAAGAAGAAGTTACAATACCTAACATCAATTATTTGCCCATAAAATTAATATAAACCTGAAAATTACAGAAAACTAGTAGTGTCCCTAATAATTTGGCAACCCACTGTAATACTCAATAGAAGATTTATATGAACCTAAATAATTGTCATCAATATTTTCCACATGTTGAGTATAGTCTATACTAGTATGACTAGTAAATACTCTCCGCATTAAACTCGTGTTCGTCAAAAAGGAAAATAATTTATTTTAGTAAATGTGAGTTAGTTGAGTTTGATCAACAAATGTATCTGAACTTCAGCAAAGTGAAAGCAAAGTACTTCTTTCAAAACTGTGTACACAAGGGTTCACCTGTATTTGGAAAGGGACTTGAAGATATTAAAAGCAAGATGTAATTAGGAATTGTGCCAGGAGGCACGAGGAGATATGATTAAGAAGACGCGACCGACTGTTTAAGCTTCGTCGCTTTTAAATCTAGTTACAAGAGAGCCGTACTGGGATTCTGATTAACAAATTATTGTGGATTATGAGAGCATCCCCAATTGCAGATTATAAGTTCCCACCGCTCTGGAAACGTTCATCAGTTTAACTTTGAGGTTACAGTTTTAATCAACACACAGAATAAGTGTTGGTTTATGTGGAACCAAATCTGATGTAATAATGCCATAATTTTCAAAAAACTAAAGGTGAGGCAAAGATCTCAATAAAATTGGTGTAAGAGTAATCTTTATCTATTAGTTAATTAACTACAGCAATCAATTGTGATTCTGAAACAACATTTTTCAACAATATACAGTGTGTTTGGTCATGACTTAGCGATAATTTAAGGTCATCAAATATACCTAATATTATAGACAAAAACACCCAAACTTGGAAGTTTACCCCCTTAGTTTTGGAGTAGCCCCCATTTTAAATTTACTTTTATATTTTAGTTGACCCTTCCAAATAATATCGATTTCTTTGGACATAAAGATCCTACAGATGTGAAAAAAATGTTTTTTGAAATATGATACTACCACCTTTCATTGAAGTATAACAATATAAAAACATTGTTGAAGAGTAACGTCCATGATGATAAATATTGAATGAATTGTTTACAGGTATTTGGACTAGATTTTATTTTGATTTCTTAAATATGTGCCAACGTTTCGAATCTTTCGTGATTCTTCCTCAAGGCTCGATATTCGTTTCAATCAAAATATCGTCATAATATTTATTTCGTTCGTTTCTCGTTGAAAGTCAATTCTGATATATATATAAAAACATTTAACTTGAAAACGCCATAAAAAAATTCTTCAAAAAAGTTTTAGTAAAAATATGTACTGATTTTCTTAGTAAATCCGGAATAGTACAAAAACTAGCACATTGAAGCATAGTTTTTTTTCAATGATTTAACACGCGAAGATATTAGCTACAAAACAACACTAACATCATTTCTGTAAGTTACATAATTTGAGAGTTATTGCAGTTCGAACATGATCACCACGCGAGCAAAAGACACAAGACAGGTCGTCATGAAGGCCACTGCCTGTCTACAGAGCAGACGCGGCCATTTTGAGCAATTGTTATGATTAATTTGTTTGTTTGATCATTGAAAATTATCAAAAGTACTGTAGTGAGGTTTTTTTTTATCAATTTTCCTGTGGGTCATGTTCGAACAGCAATTACTTTCCAAATATGTAACTTACAGAAATTATGTTGGTATCGTTTTGTAGCTAATATCCTTGCGTATTAGCTCACTGAAAAAAAATTCTTCAATGTGCTAATTCTTGTAGTATTACAAATTTACTGAGGAATCAGTACATTTTTTTAATAGATTTTTTTATAACATTTTAAAGTTATATGTTTTCATATTGTTCCACTTTAATGAAAGAGAAACAGAAACATTTTTTTCACATCTGTAGGACCTTTATGTCCAAAGATATCGATATTATTAGGAAGGGTCAACTAAAATAAAGAAGTAAATTTAAAAAGGGAGCTTCTCCAAAACTGAGGGGTTAAACTCCCCAATATGGGTGTTTTTGTCGAAAAAATTAGGTACATTCGATGGTCTTAAATTATCGCTTAGTCATGTCCAAACACACTGTATATGATAATATGAATATGGAGAATAATATGATAATATCAATATTGATTTAATTTCAAGAACATCACAGCAAACTATTTATCTAATAAATCTAATAAAACTTTCCGAAATGGTTTACCACTGGGCGAAGAAACTACGGTAGTACATATCATGCGATTTTAGTGAGTGCTCTTGCGCCCATCAACCTCAGTTGTCTATCAAAAGGGACAGTGAAATCTAGTCAATCTAGTTCGAATTGAATTTGTTGCTCCATAACCGACACACATATTAGTAAATTGATTGGGTTAAATAGAGTGGAAACATTGATCTTATCGTATATTGCAATTTGCCATCCAACCAATCGAATTAGTTATACAAGTTAGTGGTACAACATCAAAGTGATACGGTTTCGGCCACTAATGGAAACACTTGATGGAATGGCCTACTCACTCGTGTGTTTCGTTGTTATATACCTAATGAAGGTCGCAAAATTTCATTATTTCCTACTATTATGTCAAATTTATATTATTATATTTATATTTATCAGCATCAGATACACAAAGCAGATATACTCCGTCAATTTTCAGTGTGGCATGTGGGAATAGCTGTTTCATAAATGATGAGACAAATAGAAATATGACAATGCAGATTTTCTGATTGACACATGAGATCAAGTGCATAGACTAACTAAACGGAGAATAGATGAGACACTAGTAGAACAAGCTTCAACGCCATCTTTTTTTGTACAACATTACTAATTCGTGAAAAAAGCTCAATTGAAAAAGGAATCTGTATCGTAAAGCTGCCTCAAAAAGAATTCTGTAGTGCACCTTTTGAATAGGTAGGTACACCCATATACAAGAAGCAAAAAGTTTTTTGAAATTCAATTTCCAAAAGGAAATCAGAAATGGATTCGTGCAAGTTATCGGGAAACGAACTTTCATCTGATTTTCTTTTGGAATCGAGAAATGAGGATCAATAATCAAATTTTGGAGAGAATAAAAATTTATTAACTGAAATAGGTATCACCAATTGAAAATACAGATTTATTTCATAAATATCTAATCAATAAACTAATAATTGCATTGAAAACATTCTCAAAAACTAAAAATAATGAATTCAATAATACAAAATATGAGTATTTACTGACTAAACTTATTCTATACATGAAAAACTTCTTTGAAATTTACGAGTATCTTAATTCTTATAGTTAACAGAATATACATGTAAATTTTATAATTACCTTCTTGCATCTCGATTTTCACATCCAATAACACAGCACGTCTTCACTCTTGCAGGCATATCAAAATTTATTATATTTCAAAAAGAACGTGTCAAACCACTCCTTGTGTCAGTTGACAATTCAAAGGTTTTTTGATAATAATGATTTTACATACTTACTATTTTCTCGATAGCATTTCCATGAATGCAACGACATCTAACTATCAAATTGAAAATAATTTTTTCGTGTATTAGTCTCCTCCTCCGACAGATGTCGCGGAATATACGAGTGGCTCATCTATTTTATTAGTTTGTCTATGATCAAGTGAATCATTGAAAACTATAATACAAATTTTTTCATATTCAGCCTTGCATGGAGCGCGACTGCAGAGCTGTGCCGAGCACTGAAGAAAAGTGCTTCGAGCACAGAGCACTAAGACCTATTGAAAAGTGCTCCGGAATCTCGAGCACTAAGCTCTTATTTTTTGAGGAATGCTCGCGATCACTTAGCACTCTTGGCAAGTAATTCGTTTACACGAGCACCGAGCACTAAGCACTTTTCAAAACGAACCTTTGTATTTTCCATCCAAATGTTTCTTAGTTTGAAATTTTGATTTTAATGTTCTGATGTTATCTTCGAAATGTTATCGTGTTTTGAACTGGCCTAATTGAAATTGACAACAGTTTTTTTCTCAGCAAATCCAATATTGTCGTTAACAGACATACATACCATAACGTCATATAAAAAAAAATGGAACAAAAGCATGTGGCCTCGAAACAGAAAACAAAATTCGAAAAGTTATAGAAAGACAATGACGTCTTGGCAACAAATCAGATGGAATTTTTTTTTTGGCGAAGTTCTACAATCAAAAAACATTTTCTGAGCTCTTTATGTCATTAATTAAGTGAACAGACTGTACCTTGAATATTCGCCAATAAATAACTTGAAAACATGATTATAGAAACTTGCATCGTATATCAAAAAAAGGTCGCATTGCTCCATAGAATTTCCTAAAAAAATTTTGTCATACAACATAACAATTGGTTCTCCGTGTCAAAATAATGGAAACATAAAGACTTGTTCCATTCCATAACATACCGCGAGATCGTTTTTTTAACACCAGAGTTATAATGAAGGAAAAATTCAACAACTTAGATACCAATAAAGGTTGAACGAAAAAATATTAATATTTTAGTTCTTTTTTTATTCCAATCAGGCTTAATTTTGTCATTTTTATGTTCCGACAAGTCCATAAAGGGCTTAGTGCTTGGTAATTTCTGAAAGTGCTCGGGAGCACTGCGATGCTTAGGAGCACTTTGTAGAATTACTAAGCACTAAGACATTTCAAAGAATTCGCGAAGCACCAAGCACTAATCACTGGTTCACTCTAGTGCTCGCGAGCACTGTGCTTACGAGCACAAAAGTGCTTCGAGTGCTTTCACGAGCACTAAGCACTGAGCGCCAGCAGTAGTGTGTACTTCGTGTGGCAATTTTGCACGCTTGAAATCAGCATGCATTTCGACCAGATCTCTGTTATTCTAGAATTTCGAGCCCAAAGTGACTTCGATGATTTTCTGTATTTTATATCGTTTTAATTGAAGTAAGTCCGCAATAGGTATGATTTCATCCACCTAAAATCCTTCTACATATGAAATTCAATATTGAAACGAAATTGTTGATACATTTCCATAATTTTTTCGAGCGGGCCAAGCCAAGTAGATTGTGAGGTAAGTTAATAAGCGAGTAGAGAATTTGTTTATTTCCATATTGTGGAAACGCAGATGAAATAAAATGAAATGAGCGACCAGAAGAAGCTTCCTAATTCATGTCAGTGCTTTCGAATATTATTCTATTTTCAGGTTGAAATTTAGATGTCACAGGTACAAGATGAAACATAATTTGTCTACACCCTGATAGTCCAGTCAATTTGTGCTCAGAAGAACATCTAGCAGGAAAGTTCTGGGGTAGTTTTGATTTTTTCGATTTTTTATGTTTTTTGGGGTGCTGAATCCGATTCTGAGGTTTGCTAACAATATTTCGTGAGGGAACATTGAAAAAAATACAAAAAAAGAAAAAGTCTCATTCTTTGGCAGTTTTCTGCTTATAACTCGGAAACTATCAATTTTTCGTGAAAAACCTTTTTATACAAAATGAAAGTACGTAAAATTTTCTACAAATTGTATCACTACAGCTTGTTCTGCGACAACCCGTTCTGGCTCAAATTATAGTTGAAAATGAGGTATTTTCTATGACTCAATAAATGAAAATAAATTAAATTCCGTGGTTTCGATAATGTGAACGTCTTGAAATTTTGCATGGACATTCAGTATATCAGTCTCGATTTACAAAAAAAATTTAACTCGAATCGGATATCTTGTTATGGAAATATAAAGATTCTTCTTTTCAATATTCCAATTCAATTTTCTATGGTTCTCTTCACACTATCGTCACACAATTTTGCATAAGGCTTATTATGAGCATGTTGCATTTGGCTGCACCATTTCATTTCGATTGGTTTAGTTTTATCTGGGATATTGAGGAACAGAAATTTTGAATGGCCATGTTTTATGAAACATAGAATATGGCCATTCAAAGTTTTTGTTCCCCAATATCTCAGACAAAACGAAAACCATCGAAATGAAATGTTGCGGCCATATGCAAGATGCCCATAAGACAGCGTTTCCCAACCTTTCAGTATTCGCGGCCCAATTTTCAATCTAAAATGTCATCGCGCCCCCCTTTAGTTAGTAAAGTGGTTCTAATTCGAGCCATGCAAGAACCGTTTGGGGCAGGGGCGGGTTGTTGGCGCCCCCCTTGAATTCATTCGCGCCCCCCAAGGGGGGTGCGCCCCACAGGTTGGGAAACGCTGCCATAAGAAGCTTCATGCAAAATTTGGTGGCCATAGTGTGAACAGAACCATAGAAAATTGAATTGAAATATGGAAGAGAAGAATATTTATATTTCCATAACAAGATATCCGATTCGAGTTAAATTTTTTTTTGTGAATCGAGACTGATATACTGAATGTTCATGCAGTATTTCAAGACGTTCGCATTATCGGAACCACGGAATTTAATTTATTTTCATTTATTGAGTCATAGAAAATACCTCATTTTCAACTATAATTTGAGCCAGAACGGGTTGTCGCAGAACAAGCAATGGTAATACAATTTGTAGGAAATTTCATGTACTTTCATTTTGTATGGAAAGGTTTTTCACGAAAAGTTGATAGTTTCCGAGTTATAAGCAGAAAACTGCCAAAGAATGAGATTTTTTTCTCTTTTTTTGTATTTTTTTCAATGTTCCCTCACGAAATTTTGTTAGCAAACCTCAGATTCGGACTCAGCACCCCAAAAAACATAAAAAACCGAAAAAATCAAAACTACCCCAAAACTTTCCTGCTAAAAACCCTATTTGACTGTACTATGACGCCTACACGGAATATAGATTGACTTCATAACCTGATATCAACGATTACAGTCAAGATAATGGATTATTCGAGAGATCTCCCACAAAAATGCACATCAATTCAGATAGTTCCATAAATTACGGGTTTCGTTGCATCGCAGCCTTATTTCAAATGGTTCGTTGTCGACGAAACCTGCAAAATATGAGAACAAAACAACAGAATTTTTTCAAACACTGGGAAAGTTCCATCCATTTTTATATCTATATTAATAAAACAGGATCTATGGTTACTGTTAAAACACCCTATCTATTAAACGACTGCACCAAATTATTGTCAGGACAAGGTTTTTTTTACAACAAAATATTCAAAAATAAATTTTTCGGAAAAAATAGAAGTCTTTCCTTTTCTTTTTCTTCTTTGACGTATTTGGATATCATAGAGTACTTATAGTGTTTTTGACATTTGAACAAAAAGTGAAGTTACATCGGGTGAAACGTGAAACGAAAATTTTAATTAGAAATAACGTATAAACTAGCATATTATACAACAATTTTTACTTAAAGGTACCATACAAGGTAGGTTATATATTAGAATTTGTGTACTATGATAACATGAAATATGTGATATATGTATTATTATATTAATTCTACTATTGTTATTCAGGAAGAGGATATTTGTGGTTCAGATATATCAATAGAAAATGACCAATTTAAAGTTACATTTTCAACCCAAGAAAAGGAAAATACAAATACTGATTATTTTGTCTGTGCATTATACTCATTCATGGTTTACCGAGAGACTGAGATATTAAATGGTTTCCTTAGATAACTGCATTGATGTTCATAATTTATTTCATCATATTGGCAAGGGAAATGTTAGAATAATTAACAATTATTATTATGCGAAAAATGTAAATTATTGATTTGAATTTTGCCTGCTTTCATTAAAATGTAATCGATAGAAAACTCGAAAATAAAAATAAGTAATTTTTACTTCTTGATCACTAAATAGTAATCAATATATCTTTTTTGCAGGTCCTGAAGATTTGATATGAAGTGCTCAATAAACTTTCACTGCTTGGTTAAATAAATGAATTTGGACTGTTGATAATTTACGGAATAGTCAAAAAATAAAGAAAGCTACTCATGAAGAAATTTAGGTCCACAAAACCAATCCTCTTTACAAAATTATTTTGATTTGATTTAACAATTTCATTCATGCTTTGAATTTACCTAAATTTTGAAGGGCAATTATAAGGACTTTTAGGGTCATTCTAATTATATGTCAATTCGACTTTCCCGTTCAAACCATAAACTCAACTTGAAATTTTCGTTGTTGCCGTCGGAAGTCATTTGGTTTATAGGTGTCCAATAGGCCACTCCTAAACTCGATAACTTGCAAGAGCAACAACTGGAAATATCGAGATTAGCCAAATTCGATTTAAGGTTTTGAACAAGAAAGTGGAATTCTCATGATAATAGAAATCTCAGAATTGTTTTCTACATGACTACTATGAGAAGTAACATCTCGAACTTTTGAAATCTACACTGGCCGGGTTTACTTCTTCAAGAAAAAATACTACAAAAATATATTAAATCGGATAGGCTGCTCTCCTAATATTCTAATTATCCTTTCCAAGCAGCCGTTTTCATAGACCCTTCAGCATTATCATTTTTTTTAACGTGTCACATATGAGTTCTGTATTGTTGATGTTTCATTTGATTTGTGAAAGATTTCATATAAATTTTCAATAGACGCTTTGAGTATAAACAGGTTGTTCCTATAAACATGTTGAATATTCTGAATTTCAGCCTATAGATACCTATAGATAGATATTTTCAGGGTACTTCTATAAATCTATCACTCATTTCAGATTTCTACTTTATAACAAGATTAAATAATTTTTAAACTGGCAAAACTACAGGCATGAAGACATCGAAAACAGATTTAATGAGAGAGTTAAATTTTTCACATTGAATGTTCAAATTTTTCACAACGGAATGTAGCCAATCGCTGTAAATTAGTTCAATAACTTGAATTGCGTTGAACCAAATACAAATGAAATACGAAATAATAGGTAGAATGAAATCATTCTGCTTTGATCACATATTTCATTCAGATAAAGAAATAGTTTGCGTACAAGAAAAAGATATTATATTGAATGTTTCTGTAATGATAAAATTAGAAGCAGCAACCATTCGGAATACAGTGCAACCTTAATATAACGAACCTCAATATAACGACTTCCTCGATTTAACGAATTTTTCATAATCCCCTTGAATCGTCCATAAGAGTCAATGTAAAACATACCTCTACATTACGAAAACTTTTTACGAACAACCTCTTTATAACGAATTTTCAACTACCAAAAAGAGTGTGAATACCTCTACTTAACGAATTTCGTCAACTCAAAACCTCGATATAACGTTTTCACCAATAACCAGGTATGTATGTGATAAAGTGTCAGTTGCAGGAACGTCCATTAAAATTTAAAGCTCCATTAAACTCTTAATCCTCCATTATTACAAGGAACTAATGGAGGATTAAGGGTTTAATGGACCTTTAAATTTTAATGGGCGTTCCTGCAACTGAGCATCAGCCGGTCAGCAGGTTTCGACGCGTATTACGTAAAATACGAAGTTAGTTGATGGAAAGTAATCAGTGTTGCTCCTCACTTTTTTGCAATGGCTCAGAAACGTGAAAGGCGTTCCTTATCTGCCGCAAAAAAGCGAAGCATCATTAATTATGTTGACAAAAATCCTTCTACAAATAAATTAAACATAGCTAATAAGTTCGGGATTCCCGCAAGTTCATTGGCTACAATTTTAAAATCTAAAGATAAGTTTTCCAACGAAATTGGTTTGCCTTCAAACATCAGAAGATTGAAACCGTGGAAAACAAACTACAATCTATGACTTTTTTTCCAATCAATATGAATAAAATCAGATTTAGGCTTTTATACCAATTTGTTGATTTTTCACCTCTTTTTATTTTGTCCTGCGAATTTTTGAAAAGAAAAAAACCCACCTACTCACTTTATTGTTTTGAAAAAGAAAATATAAAATAAATGAGTATTTTGATAAAAATGAGTTTTCATTTATATGAGCAAAATTAGTTCGCTATAACAAGATGAGTACGTAATGTCGAGTTGAATAAAACCTCGGTATAACAAATTTTGGACCAACCTCACCTCAATATAACAAACTTCAGTTTTACGAATTACTTGATATAACGAATATTTACTGGTTCCCTTCCGATTTGTTATATCGAGGTTCCACTGTATATTCCAAATAATTGAGGAAAGAATTCAATATTCCAATTTGTAATGAATTCGCCCGCAACTCACTAATTGAGTTAATTTTTCTTCAAGCAAATGCCTCACTTATGGATTGTAATTTTCTGTTTATGCCTTCGCTACAGGAATCATATTATCCAAATTAATTAAAAACAAAAAGCTTCGGACCCACCTTTTGTGATTTCATTTTATTTATCGAATTAAATCCAAGTTTGGTGTAAGATGAGTAAGGCTCGTGGTTTAACGACTGTAAAAGATATATGATCATGAGAAATAACAAATAATTGAAAAAAATCATGATTTATCACTACATGAACGACAATTTTATCCGCGATTTCGTATTTGTGTGGTAGGTATAACTTTAATAACCCGAACTGCTCTGCATTTTTGTTGTATTGGCAGTATAGGAAACGATTATTGTTTGCTATACGGTACCTGTTTAGTAATAACACAGTGAACAGTTGTCAAAAGATTCCGAAAATTATTTCAGTCAAGAGAGAAGAGAGCAATAATAACAGACGAAACAGTTTCGAACAACAACAATCTACGTCAGACATAAACCGAAAAATTTAAAAAATATCGGTACCTACAATGTCTATACTCATATCGGCAACAGGAATTATCCCTGTGTGTCCGAAATCCAACCCTGAAGTAGCTAGACTTGGGGGGTGATTCTTGAAAAATGTCGTGTCCGCGATTCGACAATTGTCGACCAACTTCCCTCCTAAGTTGGTCGACATTTGTCGATTCGCGAACACGACATAATTCAAGAATCAACCCATTGGTTAAACATTTTTACGCTAAGAAAATTCGTCGGTCACGGACCAAACCACGAAGAAGGAACGATCAAGGACTCAAATTATTGATAACAACTTTTGCAAACATTTTCAGGTGAAAAACATATTTCATATGATAATTAGATTGATGATTCACAATTTGATTATATTCATTTGTTTATTCACGACTATTGTATAATCTACCCATTATACAATTTTATATCTGTTTACTCGGCCATAATTATACCCTCTAATCACGATAGTGTTGAAAATTATATTTCTTCAGTATTCTCTCGTAGTTCCCCAACTTAAAAATACTTTTGTACACCTTTGCAGTAGAGGACCAAATCTACTTTTATTACTTACATAAATTAAATCTACTTTCATTACAAAGTATAAAATGACAAATCTCAAAAAATTTCTTATGTGTTAACTGACTTTTACCACACTTGTAATAAAATGGTCTTGTCACGGTCACCAAATGTTAAAATCTTCAAGATTCAGTAGTTGTGAATAAAGTAAATTATTTTTCTCGTGTATAATAGCTGTTATGCCTTCGGTGATTAGGGCAACTCGCCTAGGGCTCAGGCCTAAACTTCACCTCGTGAATAATGGCTATCACTATGAGCTCGTTGCATAATATACTATTATTTATAGACTACAGGAACACAAAAAAACAATGCTTACAAATAAGTGATGATTCTAACATTACTAAAATTACTTCTTTAAATGGTTACGATTTATTTATGATATAATATTACAAAATAAAGAACCTGAAGTATATTGAACAACAATTTTCGTTTTTGAAATATATTCGTGATAATTACCTGGATTATTTTTAATTTATGGTAATCAAAGGAGGACTTATCGATGTCTTAAGTTTATAAGCATTTTTCCAAATTTCAAAGAGACAAATTGTGGAATGAAATCTATAAAATATTGCCAATGGCATTGATATATGTGTGATAATCGTCCAAGCCCAGTCTCCAAAAAAGGCAATCTGATCTGGATAGAACTCCGCCTTACTTTTTTCCAAACTGTTTATGGTCCACAATGCCATATTACAAACGATAAGAAACGTGATGAGTTCCCTTCCAGGTTTCTTAACACTTTGCTCTGCGTTGCTACATCTCCTCCACCAAGAATCGAGAACGAAGATGGTCTGAAGGCTTGTTTGTAGGAATGAGAATATTTCAGCTATGACACCTATCGTTATTGTGCCTCTAGATGTAAAGCAGTTTCCAATTATTGAGAACATACTGTATATGAAAACTCCAGTCTGTGCGACGACCAGCAAGGTGTTGTCAAGTCCTATGCCTGCTTGCCTTTCAGCTGGAATATAGAAAAAAGATGAACATGTTTATTATGATTTATGACATTGTACCGGGTTTTTCACTATATTTTGACCCCCCCTTTAACTTTGTTACTGAAGGAGATACAAAAAAATGTTTCATATAAAAGTTTTACGAAATCAACTGAGGTTGTTTGATATGACTCCACAAACTGAAATATATACTGAGTGGCCAACATATTGTTGGCAACTTCATTTTTTCAAATGGAACACCCTGTATATTTTTCCATATTTGGTTAGCTCTTTTTTCTCTCATTTCGAATATGTAACATATGTTGGTTATTCTTTTTTATTCTGAGCACCACAGAGTTTCAAATTTCAAGAACCTTCTGTCAGAGCGTTTTGGAAGTTCGTGAATATTTAAGTGGCCAATTTGATCTTTGGATTGGTAATGGCGCACCCATTTCATGGCCACCAAGGCCATGAAATGGCCCCGATTTAACACCGTTGGACACGTTTTTATTGCCGTTCCTGAAGGAAAAAATTTACTTCAGCAATAATGACAATCAATGAAAGCGGAGAATAATATTAATGATATAAAATCAACCAATATTGAACCCATAATTCGGAACTAATCCCGTCAACGCAAAAAGAATAATGATAATATTGTAATGATTCAAAACAAATTTCGAAGCTTTAATTTCTGACTTGAATCAGTGCCATAATAATGCTATCAAAAATAGTCTAAACATCTTGAGACAACGATATAAACTATGTGTATTGAATGAAGGTGGTCATTTCGAGCAATTTCTTTAGTTGATGTTATTCTTACCATACTACCATATTTTATTATTTTTCATTGGTTGAATAATTGTTTAGTATTCTATCTAAAATATCACTTTTAAGTAGATTGTTTGGATATAAAGAATTTCGTAGGTATTTCACATATTTTTTTTATTCTGTGTCATAATATCAAAACTTTGAAACTCTGAAAATTAAAGACACACATCCACATACGCATTTATATTCGAGATCAGGAGGAAATAGCCTATCAAAAAAAGGAAGAAAAATGAGCATTTTCAGTAAACGCACTCTGCCACACAGATCTTGCCAGGTGGTTTTCAAAATTTGAAACTCTGTGGTTCTCAGAATAAGAAAGATAGACCAACATATGTTACATATTCGAAATCAGGGAAAAAAGAGCTAGCCAAACATGGAAAAATATACAGGGTATTCTATTTGAAAAAATGAAGTTGCCATCAATATGTTGGTCACCCTGTATATATTCTATTATGTGAATTCATATTGTCAAACCTCAGTCAGTTTCGTGAAATTTTTGTATGAATCATTTTTCTGTATCTCTCTTAGAAACAAAGTTAAAGGGGGGTCAAATTATAGTGAAAAACCCGGTACCTATTTAGAATGCCTAATAGATTTGAGATAGTAATCTAAGATCCTCCTAGTGACTTCTAGGGAATTTTTGAAATTATACAGTGTTCTGTGAAAATATGGGGACGGCCTGAAGGACAATTTTTATCGGATGATATTGTATTGACCAACAATAATACGAAAAAACATTTTCCGTAAGAGTTTCGAATCAAAGGGAATAATGTTCACTTTTCGATTGACATCTGGTGTGAAATGCATCAGAATTATGAACATAAAATACAGGGTGTTCCTAAATTAAACGTACAAACGAAAAGGGGAGATTCCTCAAGTGAGTTTAGGAAAAAAGTCCCATAAACATGGGGCCGCAAACGTTTCGTTTTCGAGATACAGAGTGTTGAAGTTTGAATTGTAGTAGTCTAACTACAAAAAATGAATAGCCACAAATGCAACCACCTTCACAACAAACGTTCAATAATTTGATGTGTCGAAACTGGCACTGAATTCATTCACCACAGATTACAAACTGGCCTTCCCATCATAGTTACTAGAATTTCGAGAGAATCGTTCAAAATTTTTTTTCTCGAAATCGTTGGTAGATACGACAAAACTACAAGAGACCGCAAAGTTTAGTATAAGATCAAAGCTTCTTTTTACATTTTTTCAAATTAACAGTTGCTCACCAAAAAAAAAAGTTCTGCAGAAGAACAGGTGGCAGGTTTTCCAGAAAAAATATCACCCTGTAGATCTTCTATCGAAATTGCCATGTCACGTGGTGAGAACTCTCAAATGTAATATACAGGGTGTTTCATTAAGAAAGGGAAATACTTCACAGGTGCATAGGTGGCACCAAGACGGTTCTAGAGATACCCCATTTATTGGGTCTCACTGTCTTCGTAGCCGAGATACAGGGTGTTTTATGAATTTTGCCCGTTTCTTCCTGAGGCCGTACCAGACGAACCACCCGGTATATTTTCTTCATATTTGGCAAATATATTCCAAATTGAGAGCCCAAACATATCGTACCATAACCGCCTCGAAAATCCAGGTCCGGGTTAACAAAAAATTATGAATCGTTTGAATACTCGAAACAACACCCTGTACTTCGGAATTTTGAAAATCTGTTTTATTCGAAAATAGCACTAAAAACTAAACTGAGACGTATACTTCAAATTTTCGCGCAGAAAGTTTTACTGCACAAATTTTCAAGGTAAATGTGAAGTTTTCAGGAACTTGGATACCCGAAAGTGGTTTGAAGTGACTTTAACAATGAATTATCAACAATATTGAAACCATAATTATTTGAACATTACTTTGTAATTCATTTCAACATTGGTTTTCTTTTTTATAGCCGTATATGTACTTGAAAATCCAGGTCCGGATTAACGAAAATTATGAATCGTTTGAATCCTCGAAACAACACCCTGTACATCGGAATTTTGAAAATCTCTTTTAAAATTCGAAAATACCACTAAAAACTGAACTGAGACGCGCAGAGAGTTTCAATGCACAAATTTTCAACGTAGAAGTGAAGTTTTTAAGAACTAAGATACCTGAAAGTGGTTAGAAGTGACTTTTAACAATGAATTATCAACAATATTGAATATATTGTATAGGTCTCAGTTTATTTTTTAGTGGTGTTTTCGAATACTAAACAGATTTTCAAAATTCCGATGTTGTTTCGAGTATTCAAACGATTCATAATTTTTTGTTAGCCCGGACCTGGATTTTCGAGGCGGTTATTGCATGATATGTTTGTGCTCTCAATTAGGAACATATTTGCCAAATATGAAGAAAATATACCGGTAGTTCGTCTGGTACGGCCTCAGGAAGAAACGGGCAAAATTCATAAAACACCCTGTATCTCGGCTACGAAGACCCAATAAATGGGGTATCTCTAGAACCGTCTTGATGCCACCTATGCACCTGTGAAGTATTTTCCCTTCCCAATGAAACACCCTGTATATGCCAAATTTCAGTTGAATATCTTGTGAAGTGTAGATACTATGAGAAAAAACGTGAAAAAATTCAAACTTCAACACTCTGTATCTCGAAAACGAAACGTTTGCGACCCCATGTTTATGGGACTTTTTTTTCTTAAACTCACTTAAGGCATCTCCCCTTTTCGTTTGTACGTTCAATTTAGGAACACCCTGTATATTCCACAGCGGAATGCTACCCAGACGTTTCCAACGAAAAGATTCTTTTTGTCCCATTAGAATGATTGATACCTCATTTCATGGGTAAATTAATTCTCTACAACGCCTAATGGATATCCTCTAGAACCTACCGTTTTAGAAATATGTCGAATAAACATGGAAGCAGTTAAAAAAATTTCATTTATGTAACTCGCTTATCAGATTGGAATGATTAATACATCGTTTAAACAGTTATACATTCTGCAAAAATCGCCCCATACATAATATTTTTCTGGGACCTCTGGTTCTCGAAATTTTTGTGAAAATCTCTCGAGACCAAAAAAACTCGATTTTTTAAAACTACTTTCCTGAATTACTCGGCACTCGCTTGTCTGATTGGAATTATTCGTTCAAACCGCTATACATTTTGCTAAAAACGCACTCTACATAAGATTCTCCTAGAACCCCAAGTTTTTTAAAATTTTTGGAAAAATCTTTCGAGACCAGAAAAAAAACCCGATTTTTTTCAAATTACTTTTCGGTATTAATCGATACTCGCTTGTCTGATTGGAATGATTTATACCTCGTCTTAACCGTTATAGATTCCTCTGAAAACAACCCGAACATTATATCTTTCTAGAAAATCGAGTTTTTGAAATTTCTGCAACAGTTTCTCGAAACCTAAAAAACTCGAATTTTTCGATTTTTAAAAATTACTTTCTGGAGCTACTTGACATTCGCTTGTGCGATTGGAATGATTTATACCTCGTTTAAACCGTTAAACATTTCTCTTAAAACGACCTATACATTATATTTTTTTAGGACCTCAAGTTTTCGAAATTTTCGCAAAAATCTCTGGATACCAAGAGAAACACGAATTTCTCGAATTGTCCAAACTACTTTCCGGATTAACTTGATACTCGCTGGTCCGATTGGAATGATTTATACCTCGTTCAAACCGTTATACAGTTTGCTGAAAACGCCCCATACATAATATTTTCCTAGGACCTCAAGTTTTTGAAATTTTTGCAAAAATTTCTCGAGACCAAAAAAACCTAAATTTTTCGATTTTTCCAAATAACCTTCCGTAATTACTCGATACTCGCTGGTCAGATTTGAATGATTTGTACCTCGTTTAAACCGTTATACATTTTGCTAAAAACACCTCATTTATAATGTTCTTCTTGGACCTCAAATTTTTGAAATTTTTGCAAAAGTAGATTTAAAAAATCATAAAAATCGAGTTTTTTTGCGATCGAGAGATTTTTGCAAAAATATCAAAAACTTGAGGTCCTAGAAGAACATTATGAATAAGGCGTTTTTAGCAAAATATATTTTTCGTGAAACTTTTCTTTCATTAGGTTGTCCTAGTAAGCAGTCTTCATACAATGCTTATGATATATTGAAAAAGGACTCATTTGATCATTTTTTCATTAAACTATTGAGGGCATAATAAACAGTTGGTGTTTCACGAATACCTAAACGGACAAAAAATTTTTGTTTGTCAGTTATGAAATGACAAATATGAAATGAATTGAATAAGTCTCTTCGATGGATTCTGGAGACACACTGCCCTAGTTCTCGTCTCGTCCCCACTCTTGGAACTTTATTCCTACGTATAGGGTAATTAATCACAAAACTTAGAAGTTTCGAATGCAACTTTCGTTATTATTTGAGGGGAAATCACAACAATTGGTATGCCCCACCTGTGAGTCAAGTTTTATGAATAACTGTTTTGTAGACGCTTCTAAGTGATGAAGCACATGAAAATGGATTCAGAAAATCTATATTAATTTTTTTTCTTCACCCGAAGGTAAACCTGCTCAACTAAAAATAAACATCTCGAAAAAATTTTCAACAGATTTTAAGAAAAAGGTACTGCATTGCTGGAAGGGAGCCTAGATTCCAATTCATTTGAGATGCATGTGGCAACTATAGAGGGTGTCTACTTTTAAAGTGGCCAAACTTCAAAGGGAGATTATACAGGGTTATCCATTTTGCGGTTTCAAAAGTAAAAGTAAATAAAACACATAAGAAATATTTTTATCATGATATTTCTTTTTTATTATAAAGTTTGAACGTTGACATTATGTGTGAAACACTACATCATTTAAATGACAACCACCCGAATTGTTGCAAGCATCAATTCTTTTGAGGTAATTTTCAACCACTTTTTGTCACATATTGGGCAGTATCTCAGCCATAACTTGACGAATATTGGTTTTCAACTACTCAAGAGTTGAAGGTTTATCTGCATAAACACGGTCTTTCGCGTAGCCCCACAAAAGAAGTCAAGCAGTGTCAAATCGCATGATCTTGGTGGCCAGTTGTTCAAGCACCCATTCGACGTATCCACGATGTTGATGTGAATGATCGGCTGACTTCAGTTGGTAAGTGAGCTGAATTTTATATGGGTGTAGTTGTAGATCTTAATGCAAAATGTGCCATAATGTGCCGCAAGACAGACCAAATTCCTGAGAATGACGAGAAATCGACAGATTCGGGTCTTCGGCAACACTTTCACTTACAGTAGCGATATTTTCAGTGGTACGAGCAAAACGATGATGCACAGGGCTTACAATATCTGTAACCGATCCAGGCTCTTCAAATTTCTTCACAATTTTACCAATTGCTTGCGTAGTTGGACGATTATGTAAACCAAAATCTGCTCTTAAAGCACGATATGTGGCTGTGGCAGAATTGCCATTTTTGTATTAGGTTTTTACAATTTTCATGCGTTGTGCGATAGTCAAGCGATCCATTTTCATAAATGTCAGACTTTCAACTGAACAAAAAAATTTTTTTTTTAAAACTTCGTTTGACAGATGTCGAATTCAGGCCCTATACTTTTGAAACCGCGAAATGGATAACCCGTTACTAGTGACTTGCAACAAAAAGTGTCATATAACAGATGGTCGAAATGTTGACGGTTATTCTTCAATATAACGTTTTTTGATTTCATGAAATATTTTTAGTTTTTCTTTAAAATGGTTCAGTTTTGCTTGAAGTCTCATTAAATTTGACCATTTCAATGTGTTAATTTACAAAATAACCATGTACGGCAAAGAGAAATCCTTCATGCGACTATTGTTTCTCATTTCCAACATGAGTTGAGTATCAACGTAAGGTTGGCAGTCATGGGAGGAGAACTTTTTGTACCAGTATCAATTGAAGTTTCGAATTTTTGCTTAACTAGTTGCAGAATATTATCACTTTGATCAATGAAGGAGTTTGCACATTCATATTTATTATTATATTATTATTATTATACACTTTTCATTACCTTTAAGCTTCCTTTCGTACTTCATTTCTCTTATACGTATCATCGCAAGAATAGTTGCCAAAATTGTGATGACGTAGAGTACCAATTCCACAGTATTCACTTCGATCTGAGCCAGGACATGCCGGGCCCTCTTCGTATCTTCAGAATTAACTTGATCTTCTGTCAGAACAAAAAACATTATGAGCGAAATGATGGTAAAAACTATTACCATGATACCGGCGAAGAGACCCCTATGAGCATTGCTGCAGTCCACAGTGATATGGTTTTCAGAAATCGGGTAACCACCAAGATCATCTAGAAAGAGAAAGCTCCATAAAGTTTCAATCAAATATGAAACTATATTTTGCAATTGATCGGAGGATCATATATGTAGAAAAATGCTTCAGCGAAAGTGATAGTAATATCTCAGTAGAAGATAGCATCTGTTTTCCCGACTTTCACGATAAATAAAAATAATGGGGAAAACTTACACATTTTCAAAATATTTTCAACGACTACATTTTCATTTCAGGTATTAACCCTTTCACTCCCAATGGGTCACATACGTCCCGCCACATATTCAAAAATTACTGCAGGGAAATTGAGATGTGCTATACCGAATCGAATATGTCCCGCTGGTAGTTTAGAACCATATCTACGAATTAACATATGTTAAATGTTAGGATAGGCGTGCACGAGAGCAGACGAAGTTCCCGAATATTATCACGTTCGTTTTATTTTTCGAGTAGTTGGTGCTGTAGTTGTTATATTATATCCAGGTGAGAAATATATCATATTGGAGAAATAAATTCTTTACATGATAGCTTCAAACTTCGTTCCATTGGTCACAAGAAAATAATAATTTTGTTGTGGGACATATACGTCCCATTGGATTATTGAATGTTGGGGATCATCTTCCGAATGAAGGACCAACTCGTAGACGATGTCACAGTTGTGCAAAAAATAAGAGAGAAAAACGCACAACAACCTTCTGCTCAGCTTGCAATGTTCCTTTGTGCAAAAAATGTTTTTCTAGTTTTCATACATAAAAATTTGTTTCGAATAAATTTATAATGAGTACCATTGGTTTAAATATGTCCCGTACGAAATTTCCACTGGGATATAAGTGTCCCACTACCCCCTAGCTACACCCCTAAAATTAAAAATAAATCGGCAACATTTTTATATCATTCAAGTGTTAAATAGCTCATTACGCTGTTGAGTACCATGAATACTCGAAAAAAAAAACAATTGGGAGTGAAAGGGTTAAAGCAAAAATTTTCTATATTGGTGAACATACAAGCAATAATTATGCAACCTAGATAAATAAAAACAATGTTGTTTGTATGTGCCGGGTTTTTCACTATAATTTGACCCCCCTTCAACTTTGTTACTGAAGGAGATACAAAAACATGTTTCGTATAAAAGTTTCACGAAATCAACTAAGGTTTTTTGATATGACTCCACAAACTGAAATATAGACAGGGTGTCCAACATATTGATGGCAACTTCATTTTTTCAAATGAAACATTCTGTATATCTTTCCATATTTGGTTACCTCTTTTTTCCCTGATTTCGAATATGTAACACATGTTGGTCTATCTTTTTCATTCTGAGCACCACAGAGTTTCAAATTTCAAGAACCATCTGGCATAGCGTTTTGAGAGTTCGTGAATATTTAAGTGGGCAATTTGATCTTTGGATTGGTAATGGCGCACCCATTTCATGGCCACCAAATAGTCCCGATTTAACACCGTTGGACACGTTTTTATAGCCGTTCCTGAAGGAAAAATTTACTTCAGCAATAATGATAATCAATGAAAGCGAAGAATAATATTAATGATATAAAATCAAGGAATATTACACCATTGTATAATGATTATACAATGATTAAACCCATAATTCGGAACTGATCCCGTCAACGCACAAAGAATGATTATATTGTAATGATTCAAAACAAATTTTGAAGCTTTGATTTCTGACTCGAATCAGAGTCATATTAGTGCTATCATAAATAGTCTAAACATATTGAGACAACGATATGAACTATGTGTATCGAATGAAGATGATCATTTCAAGCAATTTCTTTAGTTGATGTTATTCTTACCATATTTTATCATTTTTCATTGGTTAAGTATTTGTTAAGTATTCATTTTGAAATATTACTTTTAAGTAGATTGTTTTGATATGAAGAATTTCGTAGGTATTTCACATATTTTTTTTATTCGGCATCATCATTTCAAAACTCTGAAAATTGAAGAGACACATCCACATACGCATTTTATTCGAGATCAGGAGGAAATAGCCTTTCAAAAAAAGGAAGAAAAATGAGCATTTTCAGTAAACGCACTCTGCCACACAGATCTTGCCAGGTGGTTTCTGAAATTTGAAACTCTGTGGTTCTCAGAATAAAAGAGATAGACCAACTGACCAACATATGTTACATATTCGAAATCAGGGGAAAAAGAGCTAGCCAAACATGGAACAATATACAGGGTGTTCCATTTGAAAAAAATAAGTTGCCAAGAATATGTTGGCTACCGTGTATATATTCCATTATGTGAATTCATATTGTAAAACCTCAGGCGATTTCGTGAAATTTTCGTATAAAACAATTTTCTGTATCTCTCTTAGAAACAAAGTTAAAGGGGGGTCAAAATATAGTGAAAACCCCGGTACATACCAGGGTTTTCTTTTTAACTTGGAAATCAAATTCACACAGTAAAACATGCAAAAAACCTATGGCCAACCGGATGATCTCATAAAAGTGAGCGCGCTATGGTTAGTTCAATATATTGATTTCACTCACTGAACAAATAAGTAGTTGCCTCCTTCTGCAAGTTCTTTCTTTTCTCCTGTAATTCTTTTCTTGTAGTCTTCGGCGTGAAAGATCTCATTTTTTTCCACATTTCAAATAAAATTACTGCGCATATGAGACTATACTCAATAGTACAAGGAAATAGAAATGGGCTGGAGTTCGTTACCAAGGATCCCATTACTAATTCTTCTTGACAAAACTTTTCATGAATCAAAGTCTCGGTATCGTTGTTCTGCTCTGAAAAAAACGAAAATACTGAATTGGTATGAACTAAATGCACAGCTATCAAACTACAAAACCCTCTGGAGGATGTCCGTTTATCTGACTGTTGATAATAATCTATTGATATAGTTGCCCAAAGGAAACTGTGGACCAACTTGAAGACACCTGAACTAGGGTTCAGAATTTTCGGGATAAATCAATTCGAATATTCGAATTTATTCGAATTTATGGATTTCAGAAGACATTTACATAGAAACACTTAGTTTCACAAAAATATACCTTATTACACTTGTTACTTGGAATACTAGGTAAAAGCATCAACCATCTAATTTTTGGGGGTGTTTTATCTTTTTTCAAGCTGTTAGATTTAAGTACGTAATAATTTGATAATTTAAAACAGTAATACAGTGCTCTGTGACCTCGAAGTCTATTGTACCCCAAGTGTTTATGTAATATGTACCTATTTGTAAAAATGGAAGGTATTTCCATTTCTTTTTCAAACGAATCTTGGGTCTGTTCTGAAATCTCCATTCGATTTATTGCTCCTTGTTTGCACATTTCACTGAATACGAACTTATGAACGAGCGTCGGCCAAGGGGTAATAAAAAATGTGGCATTGCAAACAGAGAGGGAATTTGCCTGAATTCAGTCGAATGATGGAACTTGGAACTTTGAAACTATTGCATTTTTTTTTCTTTCTAATTTGATTTCAAAGTGTTTAATCACTAAATGAATAATTTCTTGTACAGTCTGAAATTACTGAAATTAGTTTGATGAGGATTTCCTTGAAAAATTCTGAATGAATAAAATGCAAAACAAATGGTTTATGGCTTACCAGTAACCACCTTGAGAAATAACAATAGCTTGTTACGTTATATTGTTGTATTGCCCAGTATACGGGGTAGGGTCATAAAAATGACCGAAGTGTAACCTTCTAGAAAACCGTGGGTGGGAGTTATTGTAAATAAATACTTCCGCTCCAGCTGACGCGTGTGTTTTTTACATTCATTCTGAAAGAGATATCACCAATTCTACAAGCTGTTCACCTTGAATGAAGCCTTTTATTCTAAACAGAAAAACTTATAACTCTATCAATTGATTTATTCAGAGGAGGGTGGTTATGAATACAGCATTCTTCAAAAGGAAATAACATTGCTTGAACAAGTGAATTTGCAAATGAAACATTACTATGAATCCAGAATCTAAAAATTTGAAGATATGCTTATGACGACGGCACAGAAAAACAATAGTGGAAATCCTGATTCGAAATAAATACTTACTTTGTAATGGTTTCAATAGGTTATTAATTTTCAAATGCTTAACATTTGAATAGCCAGAAAATTGATCTCTTGATCGAATAAAAATATTATTTAAATTCATTTATTCGCTATACTTGAATATTTCGCTTTGTCTCAATGATAAGCTTAATTCAAATAATTATGAATAATTTATTCAAATAATTCGAATATTCGAATAAATCGAATATTCTGTTTTCGAATATTCGAATTATTGGAATATTCGAATAAATCGAATATTTGAATTGAAGCGATTAGGGAAAATTCGAATTATGATATCATTCCGAACCCTTACCTGAACCTTTTAACCCTATAAGGAATGAAGTTTTTTTTCGGATGACTCAGTATCTTTTGTTCATTTGATCGAAAAAAAATTTTGCTCATAATAAGCCTCATGAAAGATTTTGTGGCCATAGTGTTTAAGAACCATAGAAATTCAATTAGAATATATAAAAAAGAATCTTTATATTTCTTTAACAAGATATCCGATTTGAATGAAATTTGTTTTGTGAATGAATATCGATAATAATCGATATAGTACCTAAATGTTCATGCAAAATTTCAAGAGAATCGCCTCATCAGAACCATAGAATTGAATTTTTTCAATTTTCAAGTTTTTACATATTTCGATCGTGCCGAGTTTCTGCATTTATACAGGGTGTCTCGAGAAGACTTCAAGAAGGACTTGCATATAGTATGTAGGTACGTCTTGTAAATGAAGATCGATATACTGAATGTTCATGCAAAGTTTTAGGAGGAGAAGGAGCGAGCGAAATAGTGGAAGTGAAAAATATGTAATGTTATTTCGTATTTACCCAGAATAATAATTACCTGCCAAATGGATCATCTCGTGCTTGGTCTCCTCTACAAGAACGTAAAGCCACTCACAAAGGTCGGTAGCAATCATATGCATCAGTCCAAACCTTGCTAATATTTTTATTCTTCGCAATTCCAAATCCTAGTTAGAGAATAAATAAAGATACTGAATTGCATTGAATTCAAGGTCCTACCTTACTACTCAGAAAAATGAATTGCATCTGTAGAAGAGTTAGAAGTGTCCTAGCTGCTGGTTTGATAGCATGAAGAACATTAGTGTTGCATTTTTCATAATTTTTCGCTTCAAAGTATCTAACAAATTCGAGTCCAGAATATACCATACTTCCAATTCCGAAAGCTGAAATGTTAGGTAGATTCTTCACAATATATTATATATACAGGCTATCTCGAAAATAGAATATTTAAGATAGATAGAAAACTGAAAAATAATCTATTGGCGTTTGTTCAATAAAAAAAATGCCACCCGTACCGTACCGTATTCAAGATAGAGGGCACTGAAAAAAATTATGTCGACTCTACTGAACCATAGAATATAGAACTATTGATTACAATGAAATTCCAAACGAACCTGATACATCTGATGAATTAGTTCTTATGTCTGACTTTCATAGAGTGCTCTTTATACACGGTTCGGACCAAGTAGTATTGAACATAACTTTTTTAATTAATTAAAAAAGTTACATTCAATACTACTTGGTCCGAACCGTGAAGATTTACTGAGCAGAATTCCGAGTGAACTTAATTTAATTTTACATAAATAAATGTTCAATACTACTTGGTCCAAACCGTGTAACTAGCGCCCTATATGAGAGGCAGACGAAAAATCATTCTCATTAGATGTATCTGCTTTCAAAACTTATTCTTATAAAATTTCATTGCAATGTTGCAAGTAGTTTCGGAAAAATCTAAAAAGTTGTGGATAATTTTTCGTTCCTTCTTGAAAATGGATGAGGCTACGAAAATTTTTTACTGATCAAACTCCAATTATTTTTTAGTTTTCCATCTATCCTGAAAAGAGGATCACCTTTTTGTGAAACACCCTGTATTTCATATGGAACACGTAGATTATCGTTTTATTTTTATACAGATATACTTTCGATAATTATTCATTTCCAAATAGAAAATAAGATATATTTTTCCGCGTGACTCGGTTATAATAATATGTAATATAGTAGTTTTGCCTCTTTCTATAGAAGATGGGTTAATTTTACCAATCACTATCTAAATACCTGTCAAAATTGGGTTAAATCTTTTAATACTTTTATTTACTGAGAAAATGTGGGAAGAGCTATGGAACACCACATAAAAACTGTCCTGTCATGTCGGCAACAGGATGGATTATTTCCGATGTTCCCACAGAAAAAAGCTAAAGAGC
This sequence comes from Propylea japonica, assembly GCA_013421045.1. Lineage (NCBI taxonomy): Eukaryota > Metazoa > Arthropoda > Insecta > Coleoptera > Coccinellidae > Propylea > Propylea japonica. The sequence goes on from CM024242.1 coordinate 28,272,168, forward strand.
CATCTTTTCAGACTTGCTCTAGGAAAGAAAAAGTATTGGGAATATTGGACACTATTTATTATCTTTTGTTCCCTTCGCTACAATGCCGACGTTTCGAAACAAATTCGTTTCTTTTTCAAGGCTAGTTACGACAAACAATATTTTACACTTTTTAAAAACATCGAGATTTTACAAAGAAATCAAAAATTCTTGGAGCGCAGATATACAAAGCAAACATCCCATCACCTTGTCAGTTTCTAAAGATGACAATGACATAAGATGACAATTTTTCATTTGCTGCTACTTACCAATAGCTCCTAATCGAAGATAAAAACTTCCATACCTCTTGTATTGGTTTATATTTGTAACCTCGATCTTATTACCATCTATAAATGAAAAATTAATTTGAAATTTTTTTCAATACTATAATATGTACCAATGATACAGCTTTGTAATGATATCTCACAGTTTCCCATTAATGAGCGTTCTAGAAAAAATTCGATACCTAATAATCCGATCATATTTGTTTCAAATATACTGTCCATAGTCACTTCAACATCTCGTAAATATTATGCTTTGTACAAGGTATGTTCATTCGAGGAATTTATTGAAAGATTGGGAATTAATTTCGTTCCAATAATACTTGAGTTGCCAGGTACCTATCATAGGACAAGTCTCGGAACCTAGGACATTGGGATCTTTTTTTTTGTTCGATTGAGTACAAAGAATGTTTTCACTTCATTCAATAGCAATGAAAGTTGTGCCTAATTCAACATAATCGTGTGGCGTTTTTGGGAATACCCATAAAAGCGCCAAGATACAGAAGGAACGCCTCCCGTAACTCGTAAGTTTTTCATCCTTTGTTCAAGTGGGTTTGGATAATTGGATAGACTATTTCCTTTTGGAACTTGTGCAAAACAGGATAGAACAAAAACAAAAAGTATTTGACTACTCTGCTTATATTGTAAATAGACTGATGAATAAAGAAATAATGATTGCTTTTGCTTATAATCTGGGATACTTCAATTCCAAAGTATAAAATTATCAAATACTCTACTCACGATAAGAACTCAGTAATGAATTCACTGCTTTTTCCTTCGCAACAGTAGTGTATATCACGATGAGAAAACTTATGCTTCCTAAGTAAAGATAGAGGTAAAATCCCTGGTAGAAGGAGGTGGTGACTTCTTTGGATAAAATTTCTGTGATTGGAAAAGCAATGCCCAAAACAACCAGAAGCTTAGCGTAGAATGCTGAAAGAATCGTCGTCAAAGCATCGCTGGAGAAAAAAAAATAATCTCTCATATAAAAAATGCAGTTGTGGGTCGGTAAACACTAAAACTCTTCAGGTATTAAATATGTACCTATTTCCATTATTTAAAAACCGATGCATATTCACATTGTCTACAGAAACTTGTTAGTTAAACAATTATTATGTAAGGTCACAATCGTAATTCCACTAGTACGCCAAGCAACAGAGCTACAAATGATTAGTTTTTTGACAAAAATACTACCTGGACGCCACCTGTGCCATTCCGTGCAGGACAGTCCGTATATAGTTTATTCCCACCATGTTTTAAACACGAAAATGCCATTTTTTATTTGTTATTAACAAAAAACAACAAAAATACGCGTTCTTTTTAGTTTTTTCGTTGCAGAATGGAATCTATTGATGCAGTGATAACGTTGCAATGGGATGAATTTTAGAGAATTACATTGTGAAGAGAATGATTTGTCAAACGATCCGATCGAATAATTAAAACTGGAGAAAAGCGGAAAAAACCGGAAAATTGCGTGTTTTTTCTTTTAACTCATAACTCTGCCATTTTGCAACTGAAACTTCACACGATAGTAGCTATTGACGTGCAATTCATGTGTGCCAAAATTGGATTCGGTCGGATAAATAGTTTTCACATCATTCCCATTTGAATTTTTTTTTGACATATTTTCGCGGAGACCTGGATGCGTTTGAGATTGTCCGATTGAAATTAAAAAAATTGATTTGGAAAGAAGACGTGATCAGTAACAAAACGTCTACTCTGATTTTTCAATAAAACGCGTTTAAGTGTGTTAAAAACTAGTGAGAACATGAGGGAAAACGGCCGACCGAGCGAGAGCGGTCGAGTGGAGAGGAGATAAGCAAATCGAGGGGAAACGTATATGTGTACAAAATTTGTTGCGCTGTCCGCGCAACAATCCTTAAACTCGGCGACCGTTGGCTTCCGCCGGCGTTTCCCCTCGATTCGCTCATTCCCACACCACTCGACCACTCTCGCTTGGTCGGTCGTTTTCCCTTATGTTCTCACTAGTTTTTAACACACTTAAACGCATTTTATTGAAAAATCAGAATAGACATTTTGTTACTGATCACGTCTTCTTTCCAAATGAATTTTTTTAATTTCGATCGGAAGACCTCAAACGCATCCAGCTCTCCGCGAAAATATGTCCAAAAAAAATTCAAATGGGAATTATGTGAAAACTATTTATCCGACCGAATCCAATTTTGGCACACATGAATTGCACGTCAATAGCTACTATCGTGTGAAGTTTCAGTTCTTAATATTGCAAAATGGCAGATTTATGAGTTAAAAGAAAAAACACGCAATTTTCCGGTTTTTTCCGCTTTTCTCCAGTTTTAATTATTCGATCGGATCGTTTGACAAATCATTCTCTTCACAATGTAATTCTCTACAATTCATCCCATTGCAACGTTATCACTGCATCAATAGATTCCATTCTGCAACGAAAAAACTAAAAAGAACGCGTATTTTTGTTGTTTTTTGTTAATAACAAATAAAAAATGGCATTTTCGTGTTTAAAACATGGTGGGAATAAACTATATACGGACTGTCCTGCTCGGAATGGCACAGGTGGCTTCCAGGTAGTATTTTTGTCAAGGAAATATCTCTATTGCTTGGCCTATAGTAGTTGTACATGAGGTCAAAAAATTTCCAGATTTCGGTTTGAAAATTCCGCCTCATATTGTTTCATAATATTTCACATAGGCATTTATTCCATTCCAAGTCATAATAAACGTCCAAAACTTTCAAGCTTAACTAGCTGTTGGGTACCCATGGGGAAAAATTTGCACTAAAATTCATCCGTTGCGATGGTGATCTGTCAAAAGACACCTTTTAATTGGTTAAAAATTACAGATGTGGAACTTTGACTACAACGAAATCATTATATGCCACCATCAAGATGGTAATTTAGAATCTATAGGAAATTTAAAACTGTTAAATTGATCATATAATGTAAGAGAATATAAGCCTCACTCGAGATATTTCCGTACATATTACATAAGCAACAAAATTTCAGTTCTGTTCAGTATCTACATTATTCGAATAATCTCGAGAATATTTAGGTATGAATATTTTCAGAGCTTGAATAATAATTGGTCCACATCATCATCAGGTCTTTGTCACTTCACTTGCACTTGCTGGTTTAGTTTAGAGAAAAAACATCATTGGTTTAATATTTGGGAATCTCCAACATATAGGATGGTCAAAACATATGAGTCAGGTAAAAAGTAATTGCATCAAATCAGTGATTTTATATGTTGGTGTATATCTATGTATACTTTCGCGAAAAAAGTCGCCTGAGACAATGATTCAGTCATTCTCAAGGTCTCCTAACAAAAACCAAAGTCTAGACTTTGAGTCGCCTGTATTAATTTATATTGCATTCACTGCATTTGTAAACGGTTTCTGTAGGCAAATTAGGTTTTTGAAATTATATCAGTAATTCAATAATAGCATCTTGTTTGAATTCATTAAACTTCAACTTACTTTCCTTGTTCTCTATTCATTCTTACTTCTTCATTTTCCTCAACGCCATTCTCTAATACAGATTGATTATTGCCAGATGTGTTGAATCTGTAAACATAACGTGAAAAATGAGTTTTTTTGTTTATTATTGGAAATAATGTTAGGATGTGAAGAATATTTCCAGAATCAAGTGAATTTCAGCCGCGGGAATATTCGCGACCTTGATTATTATCACTAGAAAAACACTGGTTTGAAATTCAGGGAACTTACTAAGTTGATTCTAGAATACTATCTCACTTCTTGTGAAAGCGACTGGAAATAGAAACCCACGATTTCTGAAAGCGTTCATTTCTTTATTGCGAAACAATCTCAAGGTGCTCATCCAGAACTACTTCTGAAACGAAAACAGTGGTACGTTATTTGTAGAAATACTAGTATTTTACAAATACCATGTAGTATCTACCACTATTTTCGTTTCATTCTCTCAACAAAATAATTTTATGACTTCCTCCTACATCATACGAAGTTTTGATGATACAGTGTTTTCGAGAAACGTCGAATCATTACTGAAACTGAGATATTAAAAAAAAATTCTCAGTTTCAGACAAAGACCCACATTTGTGAATCAGTCGTTACTCGCGATATGACGTCATACTGTCATAGGCAATTTTTGTGGGTATATCCAATTAAACAATATTAGTAAAATTATTAATGGATGTCCACACGGTTAATTAAAGTGGTCTGACAATTGTCTCAGAGACCAATGATTTTGAGGCGAGAACCTCCTATAAGTACTAAACTTCTGATGAAGGTACACAGAATTGTAGTCAAAACTAAGGACATTAATAACGAGTAAAAGAAACTTTAATGGCCTTCATGACCTCGTTATTACCTGTTGAAAGTATCCATAAAATAGTCAGTTCTTGAGAGAACCCTGTATTCATGATAAGTATTTGATAATAATCAATTATTCAATGATCCAAACCAAATGATCAATATAAATGATATGCTTTGACATACATAAAACATAAAAGATCTCTTGGCATACATATACAAACCCTATCATATTCCTTCTCTGGTTCAAAAAATTATGGACTGCAGAAAGAGCTAGTGCTTGTGAGGGTCTTCTAAGAGCTGTAAGTATCGCTGAAGGCCTACGCGAAGTCGGTAGAGACCTTTGTCGGTTATCGTTATCCACCATTAACCTGGGATGATTTTGTTCCATAGTCACAAAATTCAAGGTCTCCCTCTCAATGGTTGGTGAACTACAACAAGTAACTGCTCGCTGTATTTGATTAAACAATTACAATGACATAATTTGTGTATTTCTTGTGTAGAATACCAAAAAATATCATATTACAGGTTCTTATACGTATTGTTCTGATGACCCACAAGCTGTCAAATTTATTGGCAAATATTGGTTACAGCATTCCCCTTCTCAGCACGATATTTGTTCTCCATTTTGAGCGCACGTTTCAATTAAATGAGTGCTACCTATACAGTGTGTTTGGTCATGACTTAGCGATAATTTAAGGTCATCAAATATACCTAATATTATCGACAAAAACACCCAAACTTTGAAGTTTACCCCCTTAGTTTTGGAATAGCCCCCATTTTAAAATTACTTTTTCATTTTCGTGGACTCTTCCAAATAATATCGATTTCTTTGGAAATAAAGGTCCTACAGATGTGAAAATAATGTTTCTTGAAAGATAATACTACCACCTTTCATTGAATTATAACAATATAAAAACATTCAACTTGAAAACGCCATAAAAAATTCTTTAAAAAAGTTCATATTAAAAATATGTACTGATTTTCTTAGTAAATCCGCAATAGTAAAAGAACTAGCACATTAAAGTATAATTTTTTTTCAATGGTTTAAAGCCTGGTTCTCAGAGTTTCGACGTGGAGCTCGCGACAGTTATTCCACCAATCAGAGAATATCAACAAAACTTCCCCTGACCCCCTCCTTTTGGTTTCCAGTTGTCAAAATCTGTAGCGACACGCCTCTTTTGTAGTTGAAATAAACCAACTTCACTTGTATTTCTGCGGCAGCGACGGAGAAAATAGGAGAAGTGGGGATTGTCGCCGGCTTCACGTCGAAGCTCTGAGAACCAGGCTTAACACACAAGGTTATAACTTATAAGCTACAACAGCACTCACATCATATCTGTAAGTTACATAATTTGAGAGTTATGGCTGCTCGAACATGATCACTACGCGAGCAAAAGACACAAGACAGGTCGTCATGAAGGCGGCCATTTTGGGCAATTTTTAGGATTAATTTGTTTGTTTGATCATTGAAAATTATCGAAAGTACAGTACTGAGGTTTTTTTTATTTTATCAATTTTCATAAGGGTCATGTTCGAACAGTAATAACTCTCAAATTATGTAACTTAGAGAAATGATGTGAGTGTTGTTTTGTAGCTTGTGTCCTTGCGTGTCAAATCATCGAAAAAAAATTATACTGCAATGTGCTAATTTTTGTTCTATTGCGGATTTACTGAGAAAATCAGTACATACATATTTTCACATTGAATTTTTCCAAAGAATTTTCTTATGGCGTTTTCAAGTTGAATGTTTTCATATTGTTATACTTCAATGAAAGGTGGTAGTATCATCTTTCAAAAATAATTTTTTTCACATCTGTAGGACCTTTATGTCCAAAGAAATCGATATTTTTTGGAAGGATCAACGAAAATAAAAGTAAATTTAATGGGGGCTACTCCAAAACTAAGGGGGTAAACTTACAAGTTTGGGTGTTTTTTAGGTATATATTTAATGACCTTGAATTATCGCTAAGTCATGACCAAACACACTGTATAGTTTTACCTAAATTCAATTCTGTCCATGGGGCTGGCCGGTTGTTAGCACGATTACTTTCGAAGGAATTGCCCTAGAGACTTGAGATTTTCAGGCTGAGTTCTGTTTCAAAATGCCAAGGTTAAGTTGATTAACCAGCCAAATCGTACAGAGCGTACCATAAAATAGGCAATTCAGAATTTCTATTCCTCACTGTCTCAGACAAAACAAAACCAATCGAAATGAAATGCTGCGTCCACATGCATGATGCCCATAATAAGCCTCATCCAAAATGTTGTGGCCATAGTGTTAACAGAACCATAGAAAATTCAATTGTAACATGACAAAGAAAAATCTTTACGTCCACCGAATGAAAACCTTTGTCGGAATAGACACACTTGTCACACTTGTAAAACTTTTTTAGAATTGTACCATCAGTTCTGAAAAGTAACACAAATGTAACACCTAATACATTACTGGGGAGGGGTGTTTTTCGGGTAAATTAAACTCTTGTCCATCTGAAAAATTTGGGGGGGTATTCGGACCCTCCTCGACACAGCCTTGGCATAAATCACCCTGAAAAGTGTGGATCGCCAGTTCAATATAATTTGATAGAAAGTTTATTTATTTATTTATTTATTTATTTATTTATTTGCTATTATTATTATTAAATTTTGAATCATCAACACATAATGCCGTTTTCAAATAAAAATATGTGGTAAAATTAAGGCTCTGAAAAGGGGAGTATACCAGACAGCCATGCTGGGTCCAACCACAGACTCGAAAATTACAGAACAATTCGAATGAAATGAAATCTGTAATCGAATAAATGCTTATGCTTACCTGTCTAGTCTCCAACTTTATTGTTCTGAATAAAAAATCAATATTTTCTATTAACTATTCTTCAAAGAAAGCACGCAACTAACAATAGAGCACAATAACTGAGAAATTGACATTACCATCTGTAATTTTTGAGTCTATGGTTGGACCCAGTCAGCCTGTCTGGCATACCTATCTTTCTAGTGCTCTAGTAAAATATATCATAATAATCTCATAATTGAGATGGATAGTAAAATTTTTTTTTCGATAATATACCATAGACCTGTGATAGTGACAAAAAATACATTCTCTCGTTCATATTGTCAGGTAGGTAAGTCGAAAAATATGTATTGGGACAACTCATCAAAATAGGTTTATTATACCGGACTTTCGTTTAACTTCATCATCTTCGCCATCTTTTTATCTGGAGCCATCTCATAATAAGAAAATGATCCGAAACTTCAATTGATAGAGCTCTGAATCACTATGAAGCGTAATTAGAATCTGGAAGGAAATATAGAGGAAAAGCAAGTTAGAGAATGAAGGCTTCGCCGGGTAGTGTAATTTTCTGCGTATTCTTTGCAGCTATTGTAGCGAAATTTCGTACCGAAATGATTACGTTTATAGTAACCCGGCCGGTTTCAACTTCATAATTCCCCAAATTTACTGGGATTACCTACTTTGAGCTGAAAATATTAGCAAAGAAAAATTCATAGTTTATTAGGGGTGAAAAAAGTTTGGACGGCAGAAATAAATGGAAACGCAATAAAGTTTCTTATAAACAACAGATCCAAATTTAAACTGATTATATTTTTGCCATCACTATATACCTACTGCAAAAACGCATCATATCTGTTTCATATACCATCCTATAATCAATTCAAATATGTATATGTCAGATTTAAAATGTCATTGTAGTATCAGAGTCTTCTGAGTCCATTCTTCCAATTTTTATAGATTTTTCATACAGAGTGTTTTATGAGGTTTGTTCCAACTCAAGAATTGACCGTACAATGATCGTCAGGATTCTGCGCAATAGATAAAAATGTGTTCCAACTGAAAATGTATCGTTTGAGAACGGTTTCGTTTTTGCTCCATCCTGCTTCGGGACCGTGAGTGGAACGGTTTGGTGATCGTCATTTCGATCCCTGGTCTGGAGCAAGTACTGTTTGGACTGTCATGCGCAGTCCTGTGTGCTTTTGATTTAAAAGACCGTCACAGTAAGAGTAAGCACGTGTTTCAGATTAAACAGCCATAGAACAAATTCTTTCTCTATGTAAACAGCAAGCAGTGTCTCTGGAATAAGCACACAATTCCAAATAATTTGTTTGTAAAGTACAATTTTGTTATCTGTTTTCCCATATTCGATCAAAAATTTCTATCGGTAAGGGGTTTGTGTTCTGGAAGCATAAATTATATATTCTTGGTAACCTATTTAAATAAAGCAGAATTTAGTTGAAAAACCAATAAATGAATTGAATACTCACTATGATCCTCGTTTATTGTTTGATTCATTTTGTTTTTCAGAAAATAAGTATATAGCAGAGACTCTGATTTATATGTACTTTCACCGGCTTGTATCGCAAAGAGAAAACAAAATGGTTCCATCCATAGATAAATAAACTTTATTTATGTGAAAGTACCTATAAATCAGAGTCTCTGCTATATACTTATTTTCTGAAAAACAGAATGAATCAAACAATAAACGAGGATCATAGTGAGTATTCAATTCATTTATTGGTAGATAAATAAACTTTATTTATTTAAAGTCAAAAATTCGTTCCAACCCTTCCAAACATCTTCGTCGGTTCTTGTACGGTCAAAGTTTAGACATGCGCATAAGATCGATTACTAACAGTTTCGTGACCGTCATATTACCGTACAAAAGTCAGCTGTTGGAACAAACCTATATTCAGCGAAGCTAATAATGACTTGACATCAGGAACTAAAATTTTATGTTGAATTTATTGCATATAGGTACACTGCACATCTGAATAATTGTGAACCGGCAATTCTTGATAATGGCTCATTAGTAGAAAGATTATTTGGGCCGTTTCCATTATTTTGGATTGTTCTATCCAATGTTTCGGCAAGCATTCGCCAGCCGTCTTCAGGGTAATCGCAAAAATGGAACTTAAAATTCAGCAATAATTAATGTGACTAGCTTCTGACATAAGCTGTCAGAAAATTGAATTTTAAAAAATTCTGTGTTAGAGGTCACTGGCATGATTTCTCAACTAAGATGATATGTGTACCTAGTAGTTAAATTAGGTTGGTACTTACATGATTCGAGTTCGTCCTCCTCAATTCAGAACGTATTATTAGTCTCCAAACATCTTTTATTTCAATGGAGGGCGCACTGATCGGGTTGGCAGTTATAGTCATGAAGGCTGCATCCTTCAATTTCCTCCTTTTCCATCTTTCTTTCTTGGATATTATAAAAGCCTCGTTCCTTCTGACATGTGGCCTTCGTTCATTGCATGTTGGACTAGTTTGAATTTTTCGGTTTCTCCAAGTTGAGCAGATTTCTGGTGTTCTTTGATTCTAATCTTGAAGACGGCTGGCAAATGCTTGCCGAAACGTTGGATAGAACAATCCAATATAATGGAAACGGCCCAAATAATCTTTCTACTCATCTGAATAGTTAAAAATCTGATGGACCTATGGATTGGTCGAGTAAAATTACTGAAAAATTCCGATTTTTCACCTGTACGCGAAATAAATTCACCTTTTTTAGAATTTTGGAACACTCGGTATACGAAAATGAATAATTACAAAGTTCTTCAGAATGAAAACAAACGGCTGAATAACCTGGATGTCAGTATTTTTGTGTGATATATCGTCATTATATTTCACTCAAGAGTAACAATTATTAGGTTTGTCTTCACAAATTCAACACTAAAACTGAACTTTCTCATTCCCTACCTGTTCTCCTCCGTAACAGTATCCATTAAAAATGGCTAATTATATTTTCCTTTTCTGTATTTTGATCTCCTAGTTTCCTTTTATCTAAAGTTGTTCGGGACTCTGAATTTGTAGAAAATTATAGCCGGAAAAACATGCACTGTCTAGAGATAAAACTGTGAGACTGTAATTTGAAAACTTTACTCGCGGGAATCTGTTGAAGTTTTTAATTCCGATTTTTTACTGTGGTAGATGAAGCGTTCGTATATGTAAATTGTTGAAAAATATTCTTATTACTGAGGATTGTTTACTAAAGTTTTTAACCAGTTCATATTAATCACCGATGGAAAATCTCAAGGGCATCTAGAGTTTATGAGATAGGTAAATATTTCCTGAATTTTTTATTCACATGAGATCATCGATTTGTCTGCAAGTTTGGTGAAGTCACTCCATTATTGCTTGTACTTGAAATCAAAGTTCAGTCACACATTACACATAGAATGTTTTATTCATATATTCTTTTTCGAGCAGGAGCATGATCCAGTGAATGTACCGGGTTTTTCACTGTAATTTGACAGCCCTTTAACTTAATTACTGAAAGAGATACAGAAAAATGTTTCATATTGAAGTTTCACGAAATCAACTGAGGTTTTTTTGATGAGTCCAGAAACTGAAATATATACAAGGCGACCAACATATTGATGGCAACTTCATTTTCTCAAATGGAACACACTGTATATTTTTCCATATTTGGTGAGCTCTTTTTCCCCTGATTTCGAATATGTAACATATGTTGGTCTATCTTTCTCATTCTGAGCACCACAAAGTTTCAATTTCCAATAACCATCTGGCATAGCGTTTTGGAAGTTGGTGGCCAATTTGATCTTTGGATTGGTAATGGCGCACCCATTTTATGGCCACCAAATAGTCCCGATTTAACACCGTTGGACACGTTTTTATAGCCGTTCCTGAAGGAAAAAAATTACTTCAGCAATAATAACAATCAATGAAAGCGGAGAATAATATTAATGATATAAAATCAACCAATATGAAACCCATAATTTGGAACTAATCCCGTCAACGCACAAAGAATAATGATTAATATTGTAATGATTCAAAACAAATTTTGAAGCTTTTACTTCTGACTTGAATCAGAGTCATAATAATACTATTAAAAATAGTCTAAACAACTTGAGACAACTATATGAACTATGTGTATTGAATGGAGGTGGTCATTTTGAGCAATTTCTTTAGTTGATGTTATTCTTACCATACTACCATAGTTTATCATTTTTTCATTGGTTAAGTAATTGTTAAGTATTCATTCTAAAATAATACTTTTAAGTAGATCATCCATTTGAAAAAATGAAGTTGCCATCAATATGTTGGTCACCCTGTATATATTTCAGTAACTGGACTCATCAAGAAACCCCCTTTGATTTTGTAAAACTTTTATACCAAACATTTTTTTGTATCTTCTTTAGTAACAAAGTTGAAGGGTATGTCAAATTATAGTGAAAAACCAGATCACAAAAATAAATTTTCAGAGCACTTGGTAATTTTTTGAAGCATTCAAAAAAACTTCTCGGTTGAAAAAATTTCGGGGCAGTTAGCAACATTTGCGAAGTAGTTGGTAAATTTCGGAGCATTTGGAAAAATGTCGAAGCAGTGGGTAAAATTTCAAAACAGTTCTAAAATTTTCGAAGCAGTTGGTAAAATTTCGAAGCAGTCGAAAGAATTTCTTAACAGTTGGAAAAATTTTAGAGCAGTTAGCTAGTCAGTTGAAAAAATTTCAAAACAGTTGGAAAATTATTGAAGCAGTTGGTAAATTTTTGAAGTAGTATAAGAAATAGCTAAGCAATGAGAAAACATTTCGGAGCAGTTCTCAAAATTTTCGAAGCAGTCGGTAAATTTAGGAGCTATTGGAAAAATGTCTAAGCAGTCGGTAAAATTTCAAAACAGTTATAAAATTTTCGAAGCAGTTGGTAAAATTACAACGTAGTTGGAATACATATTTCCAAAAAAGTTTTCAATTATTTAAACTGGTAAAACTTAACCTACCCACGGTGCGCCCGGGCACGACTAAAGCATGCAAAGAATAGCGGGATAGCGACAATGAGGACTACCGTTTTTTTTTTTTCACTAGTTGGCGCCTCTGTTGCGTGAGGTCCTGTCAAAGTTCGTTGTACTGTAATTGATTTATTATTATTATAACAAATTCTTATTTATTAGTGTTCGGTGTTATTAGCCGTGAGAAAAAGTGTACATTCGATTCCTATATCATAATCTTTGAATACAAGCATGCCGCAGGGTTGTGCAGTTCCGTATTGTTCAGAAAAAAAGGGAGGACTTAAGTTTCAGAACGATATGAGACTGTCCTAAAGCAGTTGCTGTTACCCCTTCAAAACATTCACATGTTTGTGAAAAACATTTCAACCTGATAATACGTGACCTAACGATCCTAATACAGAAAACCGTGAGTATACCTAATAATCTTTTACATTATATTGCTTCAAACACTTTTGTTTTACAATAATTGAAACAATGAAGTTATACTTAGTTGTATTACTTGTAATCTACTGTTGAAAATTTTTCAGCTATTCCTAAATTAAAACTGAAAGCAATACCAAGCCAGTTTTCTGGGTACCAGGAAAGTGAGGAGAGAGATATGTATTAAAATACTAGTAGAGAGAGTTCTTGAACGCAGAAAGAAATTTGAAAATGCAAGAATCAGTTCAACTGTAGAGGAAAATCAATATGTAGTCAAGAGAGCTCAACTGATACCTACTGCTTTTTTGTCGGAACTTGATAGTAACAGAAACATACTTCGAATTGAAAATCTAACTGGTACAATTTCACTCTGGAATACAACTATAAACATTTAATGCTTGTTATCAATCATCTCACTAACTCGAGGAAAACATTTACTGTTGAAATATATATCAAGGACCTGTGAATATAAATAAATTACTCTACTTTCAAATGAAACTGATCAGTTAATATACCTTTCATCTTTCAAGTTTTTCATTTTCGTACATACTGGTTTTTCTGTATATTCACTTATAATGATAAATGAAAGGATTGTGAGAGGATTTATTATTCTACTTCAACTTTTAACACTTTTCAGCTATCATAGGTATCATGTAAGTATGATAAAAAGCAACTACTCTTGAAATGATAACCTACTTCTGCAATAAACTAATTCAAATAATCATAATGCGTTTCCACTGGAATTATCATTCCTTTCATAGTATTTGGTTCTGTAAAAAAGAAAATCATAACTGTAAACTCAATAAATAAACATACTTTCCACAAGAAATGTGTATTGAAATAGTGAACGAACTCATCTTTGAATTAGCTTTCCTTTTAGTACGCTTAATTTGGCACCTATCTTTTGTAACTCCGTTTTCAAAGCAGTGATATTCATTGATCCGTAATTCATATTTGCTGTTATGAATCTGAATATGTATGTAAAACTCCTCACATCCGCGTAAAGATTGAAAAGAAACAATACAGAATCACAATTACGTTTGAATATTTGACAATTCAAATTATCGTGGACCCATAGATCGTGGACCTCACGCTACACTAGCGCCTCTAGCGGAAAATTCATACGCGGTAGCCCTCATTGTACAAATATGATAAAATTAGGGTTGTGTCGGAGTACATTTAGGGTATTCATCCAGATCTTGCTACTAAGTTGTTGAAAGATGGATAATTTTTCGGTTTTGGGTTTTGCCGCTTGGACTATGTCATAAAAAACCATCTGTTACCAATTTACGCTGTTTCATTCAGTCTTGGCTCTCGGGCGGGAAGTAGGTATTTTTTTCTAATTCTTATTCTATCGAACCTCCGTTCAACACGTAAATCAAATAAGTACGCAAAATGAACCGAAGAAAATATAAACTGTAGAGTGAAATGTGCGGTGTGTGTTGCCATATTCAATAATGACTATAAAAAAATTCATGAACAAAAACTACACAAAGGGCAACAAGTGTGTGTGAAAACTGTGGGTGTTGATAGTGCTAACAATCCATTCACTTTGGCCAAAAGACGTTAATTAGGAGAGGGCACTTTCGCTTCAGGTAAGAGTTGATTAAATTTCAAATATTTTGATAGATTACTGGTTTGATGCAGTATAGAACTCACCTCAATAAATTTTAAGTGATTTCACTGGCAAATGTCTTTAGTTTGCTACTTCATAGTTGCTAATTTTTTTTGGATAGTAGAAGTTGGATCAATGTGTATTGTTCTTAAAGAATTATTTTTAACTGTACCTGATTAATTAATTATCAGTACCAACCTTTCAAGTTGTGCTGTGTAAATCGTAACATACACAGATGCTGTGGTCTGTAAACTAGTCTTATTATATTATTCGCTATTTTTCTCTTTTTGATACATCCTATATGACTGACTAGAAGTTTTAATTTTAACAACAGTGGAACTTCCCTACAACAAAAGCGCTAAATCCGCAAAAAAATGCGTTATACGGAATCATACAGAAAATTTGTTTTAGTCTTTCAATAGTGTTCATCTCTTTTGATTTTATATTTTATTTATTGATTTTAATTGGGCTTAAGAGAGAATTCGATCAAATCAGTGTACTTTTTATTGATTCATCTACTAATCTTTCGTGATTGCTCAATCAATTCATCAGAGTTGCTACAATTGAAATCTTATAAATAAATTACATTAACATCAGATGAATATACTCACACAATATTGGAATGTGAATAAAGATGTTAACAAACTAATTTTAATGCTAGCTGAAAGAATAATGAAATTGATTGTGTATTTAAGACATTAGAAAGTTTTTTTTTTGACATGAAAATATAATTTTGACATGACACTCCATATTTAAGAGTCTGTGATTTCGGAATTATTGAAATATCTGAGGAATCTTATATCATCATCAATTTGAATCAGATATGCATATATGTTACTTAAATTATTTATGTCTAATTTGTGATTTATAGTATTATTTGTTTGTGAAATTCTTATCATAACATATTACCAGTTTTAGAATTACAAAATTCATCGGAAATAGTTATGTTATCAATATTAAAGTTTATATTATACCAGTTTGAATGAAATGTTTTGATAAGGCACAATTTGATTTTTTTATTTTACAATCACTCTTATGGGAAATAACCCTACCTTCATGACATCTAGATGTCTATATGTCAATATAACATTAATTACAATTCATACAATTAATTTTGTATATAACGCTAGCTGTGAGTTCTTTGGGAATTTGGCATTTTGTTTTGGTGAATAAATTATTTATAGAGTTGACTGATTCAAAAGAAATTTTTAGTTCTTCTATATTACTAAAAACTTTTGAAATTTTATTTGTTAAGTGGTCAACTTTTGGTAATATGTACTAAATAATTTATGTTAAAAAGTATGTTAAAATTCTCATCATTTGGAATTTCATTGGAGATATCAAATAAAAGTTTATTTAGTAGTTTTTAGGATAAGAATTTTTATCAGTAAATTGAAAAGTTTCTTCAAATTTTTTTGATAGAATTTAGAATCGGAAATTTTATATATCCTCCTCTTCAATTTAATTTAATTTAGTAGATAACTTATGATTCGAAAAGTAATTAATAGGTTTATTCGGGTTACAATTTTTAGAATGCGCAATCGTTTTCGATCCTAGAACTGTTCGAGGACTGGATCTAGTTTTGAAAAACCTGAACGATCTAAGTAAGAAAGAAATGAAAGTACTTTTTCATCTGTGTTCATGTTCATAACCTAAATTTATTACTAGATTTGTCAATTGTCGTCTGTTGTGTGTTGTATTTAGTTCGTAGACATACTTTCGTTATTCGTAGTATTCGTACTTTGTAACGCTTTTATTTAAATTATTATATATCCAATCAATAAAATGACGAGCCAGGGTAAGTAATATAATGAAGCTTTGTGTTAACATTTGAAATTTATTTTCGATTATTTTCTACAGATTTCAACATGAACGAATATATTGTTCTTCAAAAAGAAGATGAATGACCTCAATATTTCGACAGAGAAAGAACTCTGAAGCTTTTGGTGCTATACAAGACATATACAAAGACCTTTCAAGCGAAGTCAATAAAAAAATTGTGGGAGTTGGTGGCGAAAGATTTAACCAATTTTTATGGTATGAATATCACACCTAGTAAGTGTGAAAACAAATTTAAAGTACTTGAAAGGACATATCAAAAATTAATTGACAATAATAAGAAGACAGGAAGAGGGAGGCTAAGAAACTTTGAGTTTGAGAGTGAAATGGATGAGATATTTGAAAGGAAAAAAATATTCATCCAACAATTTTACTCTCAAGTGAAACGACATTTACACATCCGAGCACCCAACAGGTAGAACCTATGGAAGACGTCGCAAGAGCATCTACTTCAGTAACTGTTGATTCTATACCAGTTCCTGAAATGAATTCTACAGAAGTGGATCATGGGCTAAATGTACCCTGCATTTCTATAGTGGAAGAAGACTTTACTTGTAGAACGCCGACAGCTACTCCAAGCAGACGTAGGGATAAAAGTAGTTCCTACACAAAAAGGAACGATATCCTGATGAAAATGAAAAACGATTTAAAGAACTACTATGAAAAAAAAGAGGAACGAGATAAAGAGAAACTGGAGATTGCGAAGCAAAGGCTTGCAGAAAAAGAAAAAAGAACGCGATGCTGAGGGAGTACCTCGATTTAATGGAATCAAATCAACGGAATGATTAAATAGTTGAAACATTAAAATTTCTTATTTAATTCTTGATTCTTTCATTTATTGGTTCAATTCCTGTCTCTTTATATAATAGCTGATTTGGAGGATTAATAATAATAATATTTATTCCTCAAGAATAATTAGATTTACGTAATCATAAAATAGAAATATCGTCAAAACAGAAACTATATATTTTCCAAATATTCACTAAAAGTGTAGGGTTCCATCTCTAATAGTAATTTATACACTTCTGTTTTGAACTCGCCTAGTCTGAGCATTTGTTTTATTCTGTCAGGAAGTCTGTTGAACACCTTGATGCTCCGATAGAATGGGCTCTTCTCAGTTACGGTGTCTTGGGTAAACATAGTTTGTACTCCTTGTATTGTTTATATCTTTCGGGGAATTGGTTTCAAATAAATCTTTGTTCTTGAAGAGAATTAACAATAATTCCTGAATATAGACTCCCACCACTGTGAGAACTTTTAGTGATCTAAATTTACATCGACACGATTCACGTGGTTGCAGTTTAAGAATCATCCTCATGGCCCTCTTCTGTATTATGGAGACCTGCTCTAAGTTTGAACTACCAGGCTAGGATAATCCTCCATACTGACTATGATTATGAAGAACATTATTTGAGAATAATTAAATACTTGTTATCAAGGCCAAATCCTTATTCATAAGACGACTGATTTTCATTTCTAGGACTTTTTTGTTTGAATTTCATATAATTATGACTATATTATTTTATCTCTTTCATATACATATACTAATTCTTTTGCTCTATCAGAGTATTGAGTCCTGTAGTAAAGGAATTAGTGCAATAAAAATCAAATTTCAAAATATAGTATTTTAATCTAGCACAAGCCACTACAGAAAAAAAGTACGTTCTGTCTGAAAAATTTACAATAGAAGAACATTTTTACAAAAGCAATTTAATCGTTCACAGATTCATCATTGCAGCTAAATAATTCCTATAATTTAATCCAACCTCGTTCCTTTCATCCTCCTCATAAATTTCATCATTGAAACTAGCTTCGTTTCCAATATTTTCTTCATTTTCATTATTTTGTAGATCATTGAAAATTGAATCATCCATGCACATATTATGCAAAACACAGGAGGCTCTTATAAAATGGCAAATAAATTCAATTTGTCTACTCTTAATATGGTACAGTTGACGAAATCTCTGTTTGAGAATTCCTATAGTATGCTCTATGGATACTCTACAGTGACTCAGCTTTTTATTATATTTCTTTTGAACATTGGATAAGTTTCCATTATCCTTATAGGGAGTTAATAAATTTCTTAGGCAAGGATATGCACTGTCACCTAGGAGGACATAATCCTTGCATTTATCTGCAATATTCTGGGCTAAAGGGCTGGTCCTGAACACTATAGCATCGTGGACACTTCCTGGATACCCAATAAAAACATCTATAATTCTTTTTTGGCTATCGCAAACTATTTGTGCCTGTAAAAAATTACACAGATTAATTAGAAGTTTCTTCATTTGAACACATAACTCGCAGCAAAAATATTTACCTGCATTGAATAATAATTTTTCGTGTTCAAATATGATTCTGCATCTTCCCGAGGTGCATCAATTCTTATATGGGTACCATCTATGCACCCAATAGCATTAGGAAAACCCATTTCCGCAAAATCATATGTGATAGTTCTGCATTCCTCCAGCGATGGCCAAAAAATAACACTGCTAGATAAGTTTGACAAAAATGTTGTAACATTTTGTACTATGCCATGAAGTGTGCTCACAGATAAATTGAATCTGTCTGCCACATCCCTAAATGATATCGATTCATTACTTGCAAACCACAAAAATGCCAATATGCACTTTTCACTTCCTATTCGTTGGAAACCGGTATCTTTTTTTGAGTAAAAATCAGAAGATTCAAATTTTGTTTTAAGTCTCTTCACTATTTCTCTGGAAACTCTGAAAAAAATTGAAGTTTTTAACAATTATAATTTGAAAACTATTACTTTCGATGAAGTACTGACTGATAGCAACATTTAAAGACTTAAGTACCTAAAATGTTCAATAAATTGTTGATCTGAATATAATGGCACTGTCTCCTCGAAGTAATTTTCATTTTTTGGCTTGTCCAATAATATTTCAGGAATCATCACATTTGGCAAAATTGTGTCAACCAAGAAATCTTCATCAGAGCTTTCGACGACGAAGAACTACTGGACTCAAACAAGTCAAATAAATCCATTATTAATTTGAAAAAAATTGGTAGAATCAAAACTTTCACACGAGGTAACTTAAATTTATCCTAACTGTCAAAAACCCAGAGAAAATAAACAAACACCGCTTGACTTAAAATCCATGCGCCAAGAAAAATTCTAAAACAGTACTTGCTCGAGAGTAGGGACTAGTCTTGGACTGTTCAAGAACAGTCCGAGGATGATTCAGGAAAAACTCGAACGCGAAACAGTCCAGTCCTGGAACAGTCTGAAGAGAACCCGAACACGTCCAACTCTACTGCGCAAACTCCTGATAGTCCTAGAACAGTAATAGTCCGAACCCGAATAAAGCTAATATATCTTCCAGAATTCAGATCTTTTGTGTACCAGTCTGATTCTACTATGTTCTGATCATTCCTCATGATCACTTAAGTAAGAAAAGAAAGGAAAGAAAGATAATTTACTTAAACATGCATCAATCAAATCATACATAACATATTGAACTATTATGGGCGATATAATTATATAATTCATAAAATTGATTGAATTTGATATATTAAATTTTTTACACAAATATTTGATACCCCAATGAGTTCTACAATATCGCCCATAATAGCTCAATATGTAATGGATGATATGATGAATGTTCAAGTTAATTATCTTTCCCTCCTTCCTTTTTGAAAAAAATTGTTGATGATATAATTTGTTGTGTACCTACTAGTAATAAAAATGAACTTTTTGAAAATTTCAATAACTATGATTCTAATAAAAACTTACAATTCACTATGGAAACTGAGAATCCAATTAATAGAAGTGTTTAATTTTTAGATACTTTAGTTATGAGGAATGATCAGAACATAATAGAATTAGACTGGTACACAAAAGATCTAAATTTTGGAAAATATATTAATAACTTTCCTAATCATAAGTTATCTACTGAATTAAATTTTATCATAGGAATGAAAAGGAGGATATATTAAATTTTCGATTCTAAATTCTATCAAAATAATTTGAAAAAAATTTTCAATTTACTTATAAAAACTTCTAATCCTGAAAAACTACTGAATAAACTTTTATTCAATACCTCTAATGAAATTCCAAATGACGTGACTTTTAAAATACCTTCTAACATAATTTATATAGTATCTATTACCAAAAGTTGACCACTTAACAAATAAAATTTCAAAAGTTTTTGGTAATATAGAAGAACTGAAATTTTTTTTTTAAACAGTCAACTCTATAAATAATTTATTCACCAAAACAAAATGCCAAATTCCCAAAGAACTCACAGCTAGCGTTATATACAAAATTAATTGTATGAATAAAATTGTAATTAATGTTATATTGGAACGACATCTAGATGTCTTAAAGGTAGAGTTATTTCCCATAAAAGTGATTGTAAATTAAAAAACCAAGTTGTGCCTTATCACAACATTTTATTCAAACTGGTCATAATATAAATTTTAGTATTGATAACATAACTATTTCAGATACATTTTGTAATTTTGAAACCGGTAATATGTTAGAAATGATAGGAAATTCACAAACAAATACTATGAATCACAGATCAGACCTAAATAATTTAAGTAGTATATTACATGCGCATCTCATCCAAATTGATGATGATATAATATTCCTCAGATTTTTTAATAATTCCGAAATCACAGACTCTTAAATATGAAGTGTCATGTAAAAATTATATTTTCATGTCAAGAAAAACTTTCTAATGTCTTAAATACACAATCAATTTCATCATTCTTTCAGTTAGCATTAAAATTAGTTTTGTAACATCCTTATTCACATTCCAATTTTGGGTAATAGTATATTATTCGATGAGCGGTAATGCAGGTCAAAACACACGCAGATGAATTTTGCACCACGAGCCGTCAGGCGAGTGGTGTAATTCATCAAGTGTGTTTTGAGCATTACCGCGAATTGAATACTATACTTTATCCACGACTTCTTCAGTAAAATTCGAATTAATCTGCATTTAAAAAATTTTGAACAGTTGTCAAAAATGTTGACAACATTTCATCCAACCGTCAAACCTCTGTACTCTGTAGTCGGAAATCAAATCAGAGTATCTAACTAATCAAATCAATTACTTTCGCAACTTCAAAAATTTACGTTTTCGAAAAATAAATCTGGAATGAATCGCTAGAACGTTATCTTGATGGCTGAAATAGATTTCCGGATCGATCCTACTTTTAATTCATTTTTTTTGTAAGCAATTTCATTTTTCCTAGATTTTTATTAGCGGGTGTTATGGGCGGGTGTTATTATAACACTCGCTTTTCGGTTCATAGACATGTCTACGGTTGTGTTTTAGCTAATATTACACATAGAAATTAGTTAGTAGGAGTGGATAAATATATTTAACTGATGTTAATGTAACCATATTTATGAGATTTCAATTGTAGCAACTCTGACGAAGTGATTGAGTAATTACGAAAGCTTACCTAGTAGTTCAATAAATGGTACACTGATTTGAGCGAATTCTCTTTTAAGCCCAATTAAAATCAATAAATAATATAGAAAATTTGTTTCTATAGTCGGCAATGTCGGGGTCCACTTCACTGATAAACTTTAGTTTATCATTTAAATTTAAGCACTTGCTTTTAGACATTTTCGCACAACTTTTAACACTAGCGTAATGGTTAGATTGAAACCAAACAGCCACGGGTGTATTTAAAACTGTTTCATAAGGATCTCTCTGCCGCCGTAATGATTTAGTTAAAAGTCGGGATTAATAAAGTACGACCGGAAACAATTTTGGAAAATCCCACCCTTATACCCATTCAAAGAGTGATTTTCTTTGAATATTTTGTTATAGAGAGAGGTTACTTCGTTTTAGAGTGTGTTTCTAACATGGAATTTGGATTCAAGGTGCAATGTATAGGTAATAAATATTATACCTGATAAGGCATGAACATCATTGAATTAACTTTTTATTTTTCTTGTAATTGAGCTATAATATCGAAACATACAAATGATAACAGATGTCCTGTAATCCTGCAGAGTGTGATAATCTGGAACCTAATGCATAATAAAAAAAGTATCACAACAAAATTTTTCAATTATGTATTTTTTCAATACTCCCGCCAAAAACGTCGTCTTTACATAATCGATTCTTGTAATCCTCAATTGGCAAATTTTCGAAGCTTTTACCCCCGCAAAAACTTTGCTTCGGCCCGTCCCTGATCAGTTTTATTTTATCATCAAGATATTTTTTCTCTATGATCGTAACCTCTCGATAAAAATTACAGTTTTCAAATCACAACTGCGCAACGTGAAATCTTCCGTGACACGGTAGACAGGAAACCTGAATTAGAACTCAATCTACACAACTCGAATCGGGAAGCGTACGCCGGTCCCCATTGCTCCCCTTTCAGGGTGCCAAATCCACCCTTAGCGCCTAGACGGATATGAGCTTCCGTTATGAACAATTTGCAACGAAATTGAATGAACGTCGTGCCCAACCATTTCGAGATTTCAAAAATTTAATTTTCACTCGGTAGAACCAATATACTGTTATTCTTTGAGTCAATTTTCGATGTTGATAACGCGATTCTTGTAAATCCGCATAGCCTTTTTGCCTTGTAGAAAACATCCTTCATTATTTTGTTGATGGGTAACGTCCACGATAGAAATCGAATGAAATGTTGACTGGAATTTCTACAATTTTTCGGTTTGATCTATTGAATACTTCGCCAGCGTTTCGAATCAGTTCGTTATTTTTTTTTCAAGGCTATTTTAAATAAATACCGAGTGCTATATCGTTTTGCCAAATGTCTGTAATTTTCTAATTTTGAGCCGAAAATGGTTTCAAACGAATTCCTGCTGAAATTGAATTCATGGGGCCGTCCATCCGTCTGTCCGTCCGTCCGTTAGCTCGATAAGTTTCGAAGGGATTATCCTAGAAACTTGAGATTTTCAGGATGAGTTTGGTTTCTAAAAGCCCCGGCTAGGTTCGTTTACCAGCAAAATCGTACAGGGTGTTCTATCAAATATGCCCATTCAAATTTTTTGTTTCCCAATATCTCAGACGAAACGAAACCAGTCGTGATGAAATGTTGCGCCCACATGTAAGAAGCTCATGATAAGTGTCATGCAAAATTATGTGGCCTTAGTGTACAGGGTGGGCATATTTCGATGTTTTAGCACTACAACTTTTTAACCAGAGGAGATTGACAAAATCTGATACGCACTTCTCGATCTCTTTTTCTGAGAAACTAACGAGAGTAGAATTCATTTTCGGCTACCTTCTTTTGTTTTCGAGGAATAAGCGAAAATTGGAAAAGTGGCAATATCGAAAAAAATTCATATCTCCGCTAATACTGATGATAGAGCTCTGAAATTAAAACATTATATAGGCACTTTTTTACGTAGAATCCAGTGGCGTACTCGCCTTTTTTGCACCATTTCTAATTACGGAGTTATGACCCAAAGTTATGTTTTTTTAATGGAAATACTAGATTTTTGTGGCATTATCTGAAAGCAAAATTTTTTCTGATTTCAAAAATATATAACATTGTATGGTTTGTATCAATATGAGTATAAGAAATGATCAAAAACCTATTTTCATCTGAGTCTCAATATTTTCTATGGTTTCAACTGTTGATGAGCACAGAAGAATTTAGCATCGTATAATTACCACAATATCTTTCCAGTATTCTTTTCATTTCTATGCTCTTAACTCAATTTCTCCAAGATGAACTGCTGTGAAACGTGATCCCTCATTCTAAGTATAACTAAGATGTCTAAAATAAGACATCTTAGTTATAACCTACTGACCTTTTATTGTAATCACTATTAGGTATTGAAAAATATTTTTCCTTTATTACTTTTCTGATTGAATTGATAACTTCAATCATATCTATATGCGTTATTTCATATGCGTTTTGAAATAGACTACTAAGCACTTGTGCGTATTTATTCTGGAGTGCAATAAAAATATTCTCTTGCATCCATCTCATTATAACTAAGTATATCGATTGAAACGGAGGATCATGTGGATCTTTTTGTTATTTCCAAATCCATTTCAAGATATAAGTTTTAATGAAATATATCCATGTTCGAATTTTGGAGAAATTAGTTGAAAGCATAGAAATAATGAGATTGACGGAAGGAGACTGCTCTTGTTATAGGAAGCTCCATTTTTCTGTGCTCTTCAACCATAGAAAATATTGAGACTCAAATGAAAATAGGTTTTTGACCATTTTCCATACTCATATTGATACAAACCATACAATGTTATATATTTTTGAAATCAGAAAAAATTAAGCTTTAATAAAATGCCACAAAAATCTAGTATTTCCATTAAAAAAAAAATAACTTTGGGTCATAGCTCCTTAATTAGAAATGGTGCAAAAAAGGCGAGTACGCCACTGGATTTTACGTAAAAAAGTGCCTGTATAATGTTTTAATTTCAGAGCTCTATCATCAGTATTAGCGGAGATATGAATTTTTTTCGATATTGCCACTTTTCCAATTTTCGCTAATAATTCGAAAACAAAAGAAGGTAGCCAAAAATGAATACTACTGTTGTTAGTTTCTAAGAAAAAGAGATCGAGAAGTGGGTATCAGATTTTGTCTATCTCCTCTGGTTTAAAAGTTGTAGTGCTAAAACATCCAAATATGCCCACCCTGTACACAGAACCATAGAAAATTCGACTGGAATATTGAAAAGAAAAAACTGCATATTTCCATAAAAAGATATCCGATCCGAGTGAAATTTATTGTATGAATGAAGATTAATATACTGAATGTTCAGGCAAAATTTTGTTGCCACCTCATATATTTTTTGAATAATTTCGAGAATATTTTTCCGATTGTGCTGAGATTCTGCATTTATATATTTGGTATCAATCTCAGGTCCACCGATGAACGATGTGTCTAGTAGAAATCCTTCAATATAAATTCGCTTTTGTTTTTGGGCTGTTTCCAAACATTGAGTTATATTATATTAAATTCTGAAATACAGGGTGTTTTTGATCATTTCTTCACAAATCCATGTTAATCTGGAGCTGGATTTTTCCAGTAACAGAAAATTAGGTCACTGGCGTAAAAAAACTAGAATATGTGTACCAAATATCATGAAAATATTCCGGGCGATTAGTAAGTTATGACCGATAAAGTAGGAAATAATCAGCTATTTCATTCTGAGAATGCATAAACGTGAAATGCTGAGTTCAAAAGATAGTAGACAGAGAATATGCCAGAAAATAAGTAGTAGGTAGTGCTGTTCCAGAACATCAAATTACATTTTAAAAAATCAAAAAATGGAGTGTGGAGATTTTAGAATAAGACAAATACAATTTTTGTTAATCCAGAACTGAAATTTCCGAGTGACAGGAAGTAAGGGCGCTTTTGGTATAAATGTATAATTTTCATTTTCCAATGAAACACCCTGTATATCAACCTATTATTATTATCAATTCTGACCGTTACAAGATCAAAAGCAACCATCAAACAACTTCAAGAAATATGAATCAATGTTTTACCTCTCATTATGACTTATTAGATAGTAAATAAATATTATATTCTGGAGAAAATTGATGTTAAATATAGGTACATGACACGATCGCTCGATGTTATCTTGTTTTTGTGAGCTAGTAAACCGTTAATTGATAGGTGAATACTCGGATCGTTGTGGTGTTTGCGAGCATTATTTTAGCTCATGAGCACCTTCATAAGTGCATCTTAGGGACCCCGCAGACTGCAGACTTTTAATCGGCCGATAGTTTAGTTAAGTTGGGCTGAAAGTGCGCACACCGAGCCAACTAAGTTAAGTTGCTCGGTGTGCGCACTTTCAGCCCAACTCAACTGAACTATCGGCCGATTAAAAGTCTGCAGTCTGCGGGGTCCCTTATACTTAGATGAGCACTTTGTACAGGGTGAGCATATTTCGATGTTTTAGCACTACAACTTTTAAACCAGAGGAGATAGACAAAATCTGATACCCACTTCTCGATCTCTTTTTCTGAGAAACTAACAAGAGTAGTATTCATTTTTGGCTACCTTCTTTTGTTTTCGAGTTATAAGCGAAAATTGGAAAAGTGGCAATATCGAAAAAAATTCATATCTCCGCTAATACTGATGATAGAGCTCTGAAATTAAAACATTATACAGGCACTTTTTTACGTAGAATCCAGTGGCGTACTCGCCTTTTTTGCACCATTTCTAATTACGGAGCTATGGCCCAAAGTTATGTTTTTTTAATGGAAATACTAGATTTTTGTGGCATTTTCTAAAAGCTTAATTTTTTCTGATTTCAAAAATATATAACATTGTATGGTTTGTATCAAAATGAGTATAGAAAATTGTCAAAAACCTATTTTCATCTGAGTCTCAATATTTTCTATGATTTCAACTGTTGATGAGCACAGAAAAATGGAGCTTCCTATAACAAGAGCAGTCTCCTTCCGTCAATCTCATTATTTCTATGCTTTCAACTAATTTCTCCAAAATTCGAACATGGATATATTTCATAAAAACTTATATCTTGAAATGGATTTGGAAATAACAAAAAAATCCACATGATCCTCCGTTTCAATCGATATACTTAGTTATAATGAGATGGATGCAAGAGAATATTTTTATTGCACTCCAGAATAAATACGCACAAGTGCTAAGTAGTCTATTTCAAATCGCATATGAAATAACGCATATAGATATGATTGAAGTTATCAATTCAATTAGAAAAGTAATAAAGGAAAAATATTTTTCAATACCTAATAGTGATTACAATAAAAGGTCAGTAGGTTATAATTAAGATGTCTTATTTTAGACATCTTAGTTATAACTTAGAATGAGGGATCAAGTTTCACAGCAGTCCATCTTGGAGAAATTGAGTAAAGAGCATAGAAATGAAAAGAATACTGGAAAGATATTGTGGTAATTATATAATGCTAAATTTTTCTGTGCTCATCAACAGTTGAAACCATAGAAAATATTGAGATTGAGATGAAAATAGGTTTGATACAAACCATACAACGTTATATATTTTTGAAATAAAAAAAAATTAAGCTTCCAGAAATTGCCACAAAAATCTAGTATTTCCATTTAAAAAACATAGCTTTGAGTCATAGCTCCGTAATTAGAAATGGTGCAAAAAAGGCGAGTACGCCACTGGATTCTACGTAAAAAAGTGCCTGTATAATGTTTTAATTTCAGAGCTTTATCATCAGTATTAGCGGAGATATGAATTTTTTTCGATATTGCGACTTTTCCAATTTTCGCTTAAAACTCGAAAACAAATGAAGGTAGCCAAAAATGAATACTACTCTTGTTAGTTTCTCAGAAAAAGAGATCGAGAAGTGGGTATCAGATTTTGTCTATCTCCTCTGGTTAAAAAGTTGTAGTGCTAAAACATCGAAATATGCCCACCCTGTACAGAGCATCAGCATAGCTCTTGTTGATTCGATAGCTGAAATTATACAAAAAAATTCACTGAATATTTACAAGAAGTAGTTTATTATAGATTGGTTGTTAATTGATTAATAAGTACATAAAATGCAAATTTTTTAATTTTTCTATTACAAACAGGTCAACATGTTTTTTCTCTGCCCCTCATTCAAATATACTACTGTATGATACATAAAAAACAATTGTGAGCAAAAAATAATGCTTGCTTTATGATTTTAGGATGTTTTCTACGCAATAGTTGAATTTGCTTTCCTGCTCTTTTATCATGGATATTACAATATCTTTTTTACCATCTGCACAAATTTGCGAATTTTTGAAAATATTGTCGAGTTTATCGTCCACCTTCGAATTGAAATTGTTCAATTCCGTATTAGCTTCTTGGAGGGATTTGATCACGCAAGCTTTTTCTTTCTCACAATCTTCTTCGTAATTTTCCATGCAAATTTTCAAGTCCTCTTGCAATTTTTTGGAAACTCGATTGATGGATACGGTGGAAAGCTTTACCAAAAGAAGAGACAAATCAGCTCGACAAACACTGTAAATGACTGACTCAGTTGCATTAATCAGTTTCATCTCGACCCTAACGTGCTCTAAGCAGTCCGCTATACTTTTCTTTTTTGTTAACGATTTGCCATATGCTGCTGCTTGTAAATCATCTAGTTTCTCCCTTTCAGATTGTATACCACTTTGTGTTTCATCTATGATTTTCTCCACTGCATTTGCAGTGGTTTGAATCTTTTGATTGATATCTACCTCTGTGGTATTCATTTTTAGTTCAGTGTTTGCAACATCGGTTATAAATAGTTCCATCAGTTCTTCAACACAGGCTGCTTTGGCCTACATCATGAAACATAAAAGATAGTTAGATGTGCACTTTTTATTAACTTCTAGTACGAAAATCATAAAATAATTTGCTCATTGTGTTTCATTATGAGTTTCTATAATTATTATAAGAATTAAGGTAAATATTTGAAAGTTCAAATTATTAGTATATCCGAATGTTTATCTATTGATCTATTCATCTATTTGACCTAGTGGTCAACATCAGGAGACCATCAAAGCTTGTCTTTCTTCTTCATGGGTATTGTACAAGTAGAGCACTAGAAAAATAGGTATACCAGACAGGCAGACTGGGTCCAACCATAGACTCGAAAATTACAGATGGTAATGGCAATTTCTCAGTTATTTTGCTCTATTGTTAGTTGCGTGCTTTTTTTGAAGAATAGTTAATAGAAAGTATTGATTTTTTATTCAAAACAATAAAGTTGGAGACTAGACAGGTAAGCATAAGCATTTATTCGATTACAGATTTCATTTCATTCGAATTGTTCTGTAATTTTCGAGTCTGTGGTTGGACCCAGCATGGCTGTCTGGTATACTCCCCTTTTCAGAGCCTTAGTACAAGCTGATTACCGGTTTTTCACGAAAAATTTGAATCGATCATTACTTTTGTAAAACATTTCTTGTTTTTTGCTTAGTTTTCAGTTTCTTTTCATTTCGTACGAATTTTAGCTTAAACTTGTAAAAGTACTGTTATAGCCATAGCTAAACTCAATAATGTAGGAGTGACCGAAAGTAGTTAAATTTTTCTTGACATATCACTGCGTAGTGCTAAATCTATGAACACAAATCACCTGAACCTAACACGAATCGATAGTACATTTATTGGCCTGGTAGATGTCACTAAGAGCATAAAAGTAAGTGTGAAATTTTTGATGAAAAATAGATTTGAACATGAAATGTCATTTTGTTTAAATTCCCCTAATTTCGAGTTGAGTTGAAACAGGGCCTGAGGTAAAAGGTAGAATTAGACTATATGAAATGTGAAAGATTGATATTAGATTCATATCTATAGGTACCGGGTTTTTCACTATAATTTGACCCCCCCCCCCTTCAACTTTGTTACTGAAGGAGACACAAAAGA
Source organism: Propylea japonica (assembly GCA_013421045.1). NCBI lineage: Eukaryota > Metazoa > Arthropoda > Insecta > Coleoptera > Coccinellidae > Propylea > Propylea japonica. Next base: position 28,301,721 of record CM024242.1, read on the forward strand.
ATGTTCCGTATAAAAGTTTCACGAAATCAACTGAGGTTTTTTGCTATGAGTCCAGAAACTGAAATATATACAGGGTGACCAACATATTGATGACAACTTAATTTTTTCAAATGGAACACCCTGTATATCTTTCCATATTTGGTTAGCTCTTTTTCCCCTGATTTCGAATTTGTAACATATATTGGACTATCTTTCTTATTCTGAGCACCACAGAGTTTCAAATTTCAATAACCATCTGGCATAGCGTTCTGGAAGCTCGTGAATTTTTAAGTGGCCAATATGATCTTTGCATTGGTAAAATCGCACCCATTTTATGGCCATGAAATAGTCCCGATTTAACACCGTTGGACACGTTTTTATAGCCCTTCCTCGAGGAAAAAATTTACTTCAGCAATAATGACAATCAAGGAAAGCGGAGAATAATATTAATGATATAAAGTGTCAGTTGCAGGAACGTCCGTTAAAATTTAAAGGTCCATTAAACTCTTAATGCTCCATTATTACAAGGAACTAATGGAGGATTAAGGGTTTAATGGACCTTTAAATTTTAATGGACGTTCCTGCAACTGAGCAAAAATCAACCAATATAATATCATCATTTCAAAACTTTGAAACTCTGAAAATTGAAGAGACACATCCACATACGCATTTATATTCGAGATCATGAGGAAATAGCCTTTCAAAAAAAGGAAGAATAAACAGGACAGGGTGTCCAATTTGAAAAAATATAGTTGCATTCAATGTTGTTCACCCTGTATATCTTCCCATTGACGTTATTATAACTCCAAAAATGAGCATTTTCAATAAACGCACTCTGCCACTTGTATTATGATTACAGATCTTGGCAAGTGGTTCTTAAAATTTGAAACTCTGTGGTTCTCAGAATAAAAGAGATAGACCAACATATGTTATATATTCGAAATCAGGGAAAAAAGAGCTAGCCAAACATGGAAAAATATACCAAGTGTACCATTTGAAAAAATGAAGTTGCCATCAATATGTTGACCACCCTGTATATACTTCAGTTTCTGGACTCACATCAAAAAATCTCAGTTGATTTCGTGAAACTTTTATACGAAACATTTTTCTGTATCTCCTTCAGTGACAAAGTTAAAGGGGGGGTCAAATTATAGTGAAAACTCCGGTACATACAAATATTCAATATGGTCAATAGTAAACCTTACTAGGATGATAATTTGATATTTATGAATTGATAAACTTTATCGATTCAAACTCCCAAGACACCTCTTGCCAACAAAGTAACTATAATTCATTTATTCATTCATTCATTATCTTAGTGCTCATAATGCGAAAACGTTATCTTTTATCCGAATGATCTAATCCCACACTTTCGAGTGTTCCATATTTCAAGTTTTGACACTTTAATGGAATGCATCTGTCTATAACAACGAAAGACACATTTGTTTTTTAATATCATTAGATTTGCCGTGAAATTTTTTTGAAGCAATACTACTTCTATCCTGCTGTTGAGTTGACCTTCTAGAAAATAATCGAGAAATTCAATAATTGAAGAATAATTATAACCGAATAATTTGACTTCTTTCGAAAATTTTTTAAAGAATTTTCACGAATCAGTATGCTAAAATACCTGGGTATATCTGCATAAATTCATAACGTACAATGAATATGACATTAAGGAAGAGACCTTGAAAAGGAAAACTCTGTATGTGCTCTTTATTCGGAAATATTTATCAAAAAATTATAGTAATCATCCAGAACTCACCTGGTAGAAAGCAATGATGGAAAATAATAAAATTGTAAACAGTTTCATGATAGATAGGTATTGCGCTCAATTTCGTTCCGCTTCGAATAGCACACTGAAATTATATCGAAATAAAATTGTTTATCGATACTTGAGAAATGATTTGAATATAAGATAATAATATTAGATATATCAGGAATCAATTCAGAAATAGAATATCATGATAAATATGAATTTTTAATGAACTTTTCGCTCGTATTTTGCATTAGGTTTGATGCCCTATCGGTTCTCTTGTGATATTAAATTTATCTAGATTAACGAGTTACAGATCATTAAACGATGATATCCTAATCCTTAAATCACACTTAGAGAATACTTTTCAACCGACTTATCTTATATCTGGAACGAAGTGCATCCATATACGGTTTTTGAACTCAGCTGGATTCCTTGTATACACAGTTTTCATTTGTCCGTTCACTCGTGAAACACCCTGTATTTACGCATTCAGGTATCAAGTTTGGTTCATTTGGCAGATTAATTCAACTTGAGTCGTAGATAGTTGAATAAAATAAAAATGCTTTTCTTTAACGTTTAATATACAGTGTGTTTGGTCATGACTTAGCGATAATTTAAGGGCATCAAATATACTCAATATTATCGACAAAAACACCCACATTGGTTAGTTTATCCCCTTAATTTTGGAGTAGCCCTCATTTTAAATTTACTTTTTTATTTTCTTTGACCCTTCCAAATATTATCGATTTCTTTGGAAATAAATGTCCTAAAGATGTGAAAAATATGTTTCCTGAAAGATGGTACTACAATCTTTAATCAAAGTAGAACAGTATGAAAACATTCAACTTGAAAATGCCATAAAAAATTCTTTGAAAAAATTTTAGTGAAAAAATTTACTGATTTTCTTAGTAAATCCGCAATAGTACAAGAACTAGCACGTTGAAGTAAAATTTTTTCCGATGATTTAACACGCAAGAATATTAGCTACAAAACAAAACCTTCATCATTTTTTTTACGTAATACAGGGTGTTTCATTGGGAAAGGGAAATACTTCACAGGTGCATAGGTGGCACCAAGACGGTTCTAGAGATACCCCATTTATTGGGTCTCACTGTCTTCGTAGCCGAGATACAGGGTGTTTTATGAATTTTGCCCGTTTCTTCCTGAGGCCGTACCAGACGAACCACCTGGTATATTTTCTTCATATTTGGCAAATATGTTCCTAATTGAGAGCCCAAACATATCATGCAATAACCGCCTCGAAAATCTAGGTCCGGGTTAACAAAAAATTATGAATCGTTTGAATACTCGAAACAACACCCAGTACATCGGAATTTTGAAAATCTGTTTTAAAATGCGAAAATACCACTAAAAACTAAACTGGGACGTATACTTCAAATTTTCGCGCAGAAAGTTTTACTGCACAAATTTTCAAGGTAAAAGTGAAGTTTTTAGGAACTTGGATACCCGAAAATGGTTTGAAGTGACTTTAACAATGAATTATCAACAATATTGAATCCATAATTATTTCAACATTACTCTGTAATTCATTTTCACATTGGTTTTCCTTTTTATAGCCGTATACTTGAAAATCCAGGTCCGGGTTAAGGAAAAATTATGAATCGTTTGAATACTCGAAATAACACCCTGTACATCGGAATTTTGAAAATCTGTTTTAAAATTCGAAAATACCACTAAAAACTGAACTGAGACGTACACTTCAAATTTTCGCGCAGATAGTTTCAATGCACAAATTTTCAACGTAAAAGTGAAGTTTTTAAGAACTTGGATACCTGAAAGTGGTTTGAAGTGACTTTTAACAATGAATTATCAAAATATTGAAATCCATAATTATTATACGTAATAATGCAACTCACTTCTCAATAAATGAAAACTAATGTGGAAATGAATTACAAAGTAATGTTGAAATAATGATGGATTCAATATTGTTGATAATTCATTGTTAAAAGTCACTTCAAACCACTTTCAGGTATCCAAGTTTCTAAAAACTTCACATTTACCTTGAAAATTTTTGCAGTAAAACTTTCTGCGCGAAAATTTGAAGTATACGTCTCAGTTTAGTTTTTAGTGGTGTTTTCGAATATTAAAACATATTTTCAAAATTCCGATGTACAGGGTGTTGTTTCGAGGATTCAAACGATTCATAACTTTTTGTTAACCCGGACCTGGAATTTCGAGACTGTTATTGCATGATATGTTTGGGATCTCAATTAAGAACATATTTGCCAAATATGAAGAAAATATAACGGGTGGTTCGTCTGGTACGGCCTCAGGAAGAAACGGGCAAAATTCATAAAACACCCTGTATCTCGGCTACAAAGACAGTGAGACCCAATAAAGGGGGTATCTCTAGAACCGTCTTGGTGCCACCTATGCACCTGTGAAGTATTTCCTTTTATCAATGAAACACCCTGTATAATTTGAGAATTTGCTGTTCGAACATGACCACTGCGCGAGCGGCCCAAACTGTTTTTGATGCTACAGGCCGTCATGAGGACCACTGCCTGTCTACAAAGCGGAGGTGGCCATTTAGAGCAATTTTTTTGTTTTATCATTAAAAATTATCTGAAGTACAGTACTGAGTTTATTTTATTTTATCAATTTTCATAAAGGTCATGTTCGAACAGCAAATACTTTCTAATTATGTAACTTACAGAAATTATGTTGGCATCGTTTTGTATCCAATATCCTTGCGTCTTGCTTATTGAAAAAAATTATACTTTAATGTGTTAGTTCTTGTACTATTGCGGATTTACTAAGAAAATCAGTACATTTTTTTAATACAATTTTTTAAAAGAATTTTTTTATGACATTTCTAAGTTGAATGTTTCCATATTGTTCCACTTCAATAAAAGGTTATAGTATCATCTTTAAAAAAAAAATTTTCACATCTTTAGGACCTTTATGTCCAAAGAAATCGATATTATTTGGAAGGGTCAACAAAAATAAAAAAGTAAATTGAAAATGGGGGCCACCCCAAAACTAAGGGGGTAAACTCCCCAATGTGGGTGTTTTTGTCGATAAAATAAAATAATATAATAAGATAAAATATGCCTAATATTTGATGCCCTTAAATTATCGCTAAGTTATGACCAAACACTGTATCGGGTGTCCCGAATTCGTTGTCTAGTAAGGGGATCTCAGAAACCCTTGGAGCTAGAAGGAAATGAATGGCACATTTTCGGGCTCGATTTTTGAGAGATTTAATTTGGTGAAAACCGTGGCCTTGTAAGTTCAACCGTTTTCGAGATATTAGCGAAAAATGGAAAATGGCGTGAAATGAAAAGTTCTCATAACTTCTTCATTACTGGCGCTATGAACATGAAACGAAAACATCATACAGGCACTTTTTTTCGTAGAATTCTTTGATGTGATCAAATTTTTTTTATTGCGTTTTTTTCGAAGTTATAATACAAACTTGTGTTTTTTAAATGTGAACCATAAGCATTTGAATAGCAGATTGAACCGTTTTTTTTCCTTTTCAAAAATATATAACTTAATATATAAATTTCTTATTAAACTGTAAAAAACATCAAAAGTTTTATTTTCACACGAAAAATCAAATGGTTGTCTAAATATGATTATCTGTGAACATCAAATGATTAATAGATAAGAACAGATAACAAATTTTTCATAAATATTGTGCGAAGTGAAGTCCATTTTGGTCAATGCAAAGCTCCCACCTCACAATGTCAGAAAGAAGGTGTGAGCTTTGCATTGACCAAAATGGACTTCACTTCGCACAATATTTATGAAAAATTTGTTATCTGTTCTTATCTATTAATCATTTGATGTTCACAGATTATCATATTTAGACAACCATTTGATTTTTCGTGTGAAAATAAAACTTTTGTTGTTTTTTACAGTTTAATAAGAAATTTATATATTAAGTTATATATTTTTGAAAAATTGAAAAAAAGACGGTTCAATCTACTATTCAAATGCTTATGGTTCACATTTAAAAAAACACAAGTTTGTATTATAACTTCGAAAAAAAACGTAATAAAAAAAATTTGATCACATCAAAGAATTCTACGAAAAAAAGTGCCTCTATAATGTTTTCGTTTCATGTTCATAGCGCCAGTAATGAAGAAGTTATGAGAACTTTTCATTTCACGCCATTTTCCAATTTTCGCTAATATCTCGAAAACGGTTGAACTTACAATGTTACGGTTTCCACCAAATTAAATCTCTCAAAAATCGAGCCCGAAAATATGCCATTCATTTCCTTCTAGCTCCAAGGGTTTCTGAGATCCCCTTACTAGACAACGAATTCGGGACACCCGATACATAATCTATAGAAGGTTAAAAGAAACGCAAAAACCCTTAGTGGCTTAGTATGTTGCGAAATTCAATAGCTGAATAGGATAACACTGATTACATGTTGTCAACTTCGATTTAGCTCCTGCTATATTTTTTGGAACATTTGTCTAGAAAATAATAGCCTGAAAGTAAAAAAAGAAAGACCCAACTCCAACATAAATTCAGTGTGAAAAGTGATGGTGGAAGGTAGAATTAGATTTAAGGTTGGTCATTTTGTCGCTCGGATTAGGTTTTGATTGCGCTTCACGTAATGGCTTTCACAACGTGTCCCTCTTGAAGGGTGGAAAAGTTAACTTATGGGATTGTTGTCGCTGTAGAATATTATCTTGAAGAAGGCGAAAGTTCATTTAGTTCTCGTTAATGGAAAAATGTTGACTATGGATAATTCCCATTTTTCTCACAGCGAAATATAAATTACATTTCTATTCTACATATTGAGTAAACTGAACGTTTTTCCTTGTCTGTTCAAAGATTTATTCACATAAATATCTTATGATTGATATTGTTGCATAAATATTAAAACAATGTCTTCTAGAGCGCTCATTCTACGTTTCGACCAAATGTCTGTAATTTTTTTATTTTAAGCCAAAAGTGGTCTCAAATGATACATTCGACTACCTGATGACGAATCCGTGATCTAATTCTGTCCGAGGAGCTGCCCGGCCGTGAGCACAATAACTTTCCGCATAACAAATGCCGCGGTTGAGTTTGCTAACCAGACATATCGTACAGGGTATTCCATATTCAAAATTTTTGTTCCTCAATATAAAAAAATATATACCGATTTGGAAATTCACATCGAAAACATACGATATACAAGGCATCAGACAGAGAATTCTTCCCTCCAGTTGCACAGATGAATAGGCGAGATAATCAAGTGCGATAACTGAATGAATTCAACTGTCTTACTGCAATAATCTAGTCTTGTCTCTCTCTTATCGCAGTATAGTAGGGAACCCGCACTGCACGTAAAGAATTTTTAATTTGTCAGGCTGCCCGTAATACTCGATTCAAGTATTTACTGTTGCCTACCATACTAAAGAATTACGCCCCTCTAAACGATAAGAGAGAGACAAGATTAGAATAATGAAGTAAGACAACTGAATTCAGTGTGTTACAGCAAGTGATTGTCTCGACTATTCATCTGTGCAACTGGAGGGAAGAATTCTCTGTCTGATGCATTGTATATCGTATATTTCAGATGTGAATTTCCAAACCTGTATATAAAATATATATATAAAAACGAAAGCAATCGAGATGAAATTTTGCGGCCACATGGAAGATGCTCATAATAAGCCTCATACAAAATTGTGTGGCCATAGTGTGAACAGAATCATGGAAAATTCATTTGGAATATTGAAAAGAAGAAACTTTATATGTATTTCCATAACAAGATATCCGATTCGAGTGCAATTTATTTTCTGAATGAACTGAATGTAGATGCTAAATTTTGTGGCCATATATTATGAACAGAACCAACTAGAAAATTCAATTAGAATATTGAAGAGAATAAACTTTATATTTCCATAACAAGATATCCGATTCGAGTGAAATTTATTTTCTGAATGAACTGAATGTAGATGCTAAATTTTGTGGCCATAGTATGAACAGAACCATATAGAAAATTCAGTTAGAAAATTGAAGAGAATAAACTTTATATTTCCATAACAAGATATCCGATTCAAGTGGAATTCATTTTGTGAATGAAGATTGATATAGTGAATGTTCATGGAAAACTTCAAGAAGATCGTATTATCTGAACCATAGAAATTTTCAATTGGAATATTGAAAAGAAGAGTCTCTCTATTTTCACAACAAGATATTCGATTTGATCGAAATTTATTTTGTGACTGAAGATTGATATCCTTAATGGTCATGCAGAATTTCGAGAGGATAGCGTAATCAGAACCATAAAAAAATTTTTTTTAGTTGTCGAGTTATTGCATATTTCAGTTTTTGAATAATTGAATTTTCAGAATATTTTTTCGATCGTGTTGAGATTTTGCATTTTAGTTTCAATATAAGATACAGTCGAACTTCGATAACTTGATAGGTATGCCAAAAAAAATTCGAGTTACCAATTAAGAAATAATTAGAATGTTGGCGCTATTGCCAAGCAATTTAATTCGAGTTATCGAAGATGTATATACAAAATTTTGAGGTGATAGCCTCATTGCACCACCAATGAACGAACGAGCGCTTAAGAGCACCTGCTCAGGGCTTCCTTAAGTTTTTTCAAAACTGATTTTGTTATTATATTAATTAAATGGCGAGAAATTGTCCTCATTTAGGCGGTTCTTTTATGATGCTGCATCTCTGTTAAATGAAGAAGGGACTTCAGATATTTCTAGAAAAATATTATAGACGCGAAGAATTCAATGTATTTCGGAATATACAGAATGTTCCTAAATAGGACGTATAATCGAAAAGAGGAGATGGCATAAGTAGGTTCAAGAAGAAAGTCCAAACATGGAGTTCGAGAAACAAGCTGTTTTACTCGAAAACTGACCAGAAAAGTAGAACGCAATCTGAGATATTTTATAGTAACATTTTTTTAAATTCTTCTTTCTTTTTCGTGTGGGGCGTTTTAATGCGAGAAAATGAAACATCTCTGACAAATTATGTATGAAGTGGAGTCGCTACATAAAGATACTTTACTTTTTACATAAAATTGGTTTGAATTCCAATAACAGGTGACGCTAGTAGATTTTTGGGGTTGAGGAAAGTAAGGTAATAATTGAAACAATATCTAAATACTTTTTTATTTCATTTTCGAACAGATATAAAACGAAAAGCAAAGTCGCAAAAACAGCAAATTCGTGAAAAAAGATAATGAGGTTATGGCATCTATACATATCAGGCCCCGTATTCTCGACAAGTGATCTTTCAATGCGTATACGAACATCATTGATCGGTGTGCATTTTTGCAAGTAAAAGAGGGACTCGCGCAATGAAGTTCGTATATACTTGTTCAGAAAAAAGATTAAGGATTCAATCTTAGGTCCAGAATACGGGGAATATAGTAACTAACCGTGAATAATCCAAAAATGTTTGATTGTGGACATCTATGATTAATAATCCTATCGGTGGAAGAAACCTCCTACAGTAATGTGCTCTTTCGATAGCTTATGGATTGATGGCAATGTTTATTAATTGGTAATATAGTGACCTAACATACTGTTACACAAATTATGAGTTACCGCCATCTATCGTTCAGCTACCAAAAAGGCTGGTGAGTGCAGTAGGTTTCTTCTCGAAAGGTAGAATATCGAAAATTGCATGTTCCGATTGTGCTGTGATTTTGCATTTATACAGGGTCTACCAAATTTGATGAATTTGTGATTATTCGTTCGTCCAATAGAGCATTTTGAAAATATGACCCAAAACTGGAAATCACCCTGTATAATTCAAACGAATCGTTTGAGACCTTTCATGTGGGGTCTTTTTGAAACCAGCAAAGTGTCCTCTATCTCTGTGTGAAGTATGTACAGTTCAACAGGATTCACCCTGTACAATACATGGTTCTTCATTTTAATATTTCTTGATTTCACGAAATATCTCGGATTTTTTTGTGAAATTATCATTAGGATAAAAGCTATAATGATTGACACCCTTCACGCAAAAAAATATATTCTAGAATTGAGTAAATAATAATTGATTGAAGTAAATATATAACTTTACTCACCTAATAATGTTTCTCCACTCTTCTGAATAAAGAGGTTCTTTTTCTATGAAATCATTGAGGATATAAGATTCTTCAAGTCATCGTTGTACTGTGTTTTCTGGGGAGATATCCTCTGAAAAAAATGGGAAATTTAATGAGTGAGAGATAACTATTTCAAAGTTCCATAACTCTCAAACTATTCGACCGAAGTATTTCAAATTCGGAAGTTTTGTCACCCTTTACGATTGCCATCTTACAGTATTACAGAAATTGAAGAAATCAGATCCGGACTTGAAAAATTTTGGAGTTTTTTTATTTTCATAAATATTGAAACACCCTGTAGGTGAACACTATGTTTTTATTTTATTTTCGCAACCACAAAGAATCAATCAATGAGAAAAATTCAAAATCTCTGCTTGGCACTGTCATACAGGGTGATTAAGAAGTGAGCAAAAAACATTACCCCATGTGAGAAATTTCAAAGTTCGATAATTCTTGAATTATTAGACCGAATTATTTCAAATTTGAGAGTTTTGTCACCCTTTACGATTGCCATTTCTCACTATTTCAGAAATTGAAGAAATCAGGTCCGGATTTGGAAAATTTTGGATTTTTTCTATTTTCATGAATATTGAAACACCCTGTAGGTGAACACTATGTTTTTATTTCATACTCATAATCACAAAGAATCAATCAATGAGAAAAATTAAAAATTTCTGCTTGGCACGGTCATACAGGGTGATCAAGAAGTGAGCAAAAAGATTTCTCGAACTAATGAAATGTAACTAATAAGTTCATGTTCATAGATCACTCTCTATGACAGTGCCAAGCAGAGATTTTAAATTTTTTTCATTAATTGATTCTTTATGGTTACTAAAATTTAAAGAAAAACATAATGTTCACGTACAGGTTGATACACTATCAACAAAAATTGAGAATGTCTGAAATTTTTCTAATCCGGATCTGATTTATTCCAATTCAGAAATATTGATAGATGGCAATCGGAAAGGGTGACAAAACTTCGAAATTTGAAATCATTTGGACTAATAATTCATGAGTTTTTGAAGTTTGAAATTTCACTCATGAGGTAATGTTTTTTGCTCACTTCTTGATCACCCTGTATGACCGTGCCAAGCAGAGATTTTGAATTTTCTCATTAATTGATTCTTTGCGGTTACCAAAATGAAAAAACATAATGTTCACGTACAGGGTGTTCCAATATTCATGAAAATAGAAAAATTCCAAAATTTTGCTAGTCCGGATCTGATTTATTCAATTTCTGAAATATTGAAAGATGGCAATTGTAAAGGGTAAGAAAATTCCTAAATTTGAAATAATTCCGTCGAATAATTCTAGAGTTATTGAACTTTGAAATTTCACTCATGAGGTAATGCTTTTTGTTCACTTCTTGATCACCCTGTATGACCGTGCCAAGCAGAGATTTTGAATTTTTATCATAAATTGAATTCTTTATGGTTACGAAAGAATAATAAAAACATAATGTTCACGTGCAGGGTTTTCCAATATTCATGAAAACAGAAAAAGTTCAAAATTTTGCTAGTCCGGATCTGATTTTTTCAATTTCTAAAATATTGGAAGATGGCAATCATAAAGGGTGACAGAACTTGCAAATTTGAAATCATTCGGTCCGATAGTTCAAAGGTTATTCAACTTTTAAATTTCAGTCATCAGATGCATATAACCCTGTATATCCTAAACGAAGACCCTGAATCGATTGAAACCTCTTGATGAGAGTTCTCCCTGAAGTACTTGATTCATGGTATCCTTTTGTCGCATTCTCCCCGGCACACCCTGTATAAGGATACTTCACTTTTTACATAAAAATGGCTTGAATTCCAATACCTAACAGGTGAAGCTAGTAAGTCGACTCCAATTCTGATTTTTGGGGTTGAGGAAAGTAAGGTAAAAATTGAAACAATATCTAAATATTTTTTTATTTCATTTTCGAACAAACAGATACAAAACGAAAAGCAAACTCACAAAAACAGCAAATTCGTGAAAAAAGATAATGAGGTTATGGCATCTATACATATCAGGCTCCGTATTCTCGACAAGTGATCTTTCAATGCGTATACGAACATCATTGATCGGTGTGCATTTTTGCAAGTAAAAGAGGGACTCGCGCGATGAAGTTCGTATATAAGTACTTGTCCAGAACAAAGATTAAGGATTCCATCTTAGGTCCAGAATACGGGGCCTAGTAACTAACCGTGAATAATCCAAAAATGTTTGATTGTGGACATCTATGATTAATAATCCTATCGGTGGAAGAAACCTCCCACAGTAATCTGCTTTTTCGATAGCTTATCGATTGATGGCAATGTTTATTAATTGGTAATATAGTGACCTAACATACTGTAACACCAATTATGAGTTACCGCCATCTATCGTTCAGCTACCAAAAAAGATTGTGAGTGCAGTAGGTTTCCTCTCGAAAGGTAGAATATCGAAAACTGCATGTTCCGATCGTGCTGTGATTTTGCATTTATACAGGGTCTACTTTTAAAGTGGACAAACTTCAAGGGGAGATTTTACTAGTAGTTTGCAACAAAAAATGTTATATAACACACGGTCGAAATATTGACGGCTATTCTTCATTTGAATATTTCTTGATTTCACGAAATATCTCGAGATTTTTCTGTTAAATTATCATTAGGATAAAAGCTATAATGATTGACACCTTTCACGCAACAAAATCTATTCTAGAATTGAGTAAATAATAATTGATTGAAGTAAATGATACACTATATATAACTTTACTCACCTAATAATGTTTCTCCACTCTTCTGAATAAAGAGGTTCCTTTTCTATTTAATCATTGAAGATATAAGATTCTTCAAGTCATCGTTGTACTGTGTTTTCTGGGGAGATATCCTCTGAAAAAAATGGGAATTTTAATGAGTGAGAGATTACTATTCAAAAGTATCTACTGTAAGATACAAATTTAACTATAAAGGTGAAACTGATAAGAGTAGAAAAGACCAAGAGCAGGAGTAGGTATGAGTTTGATCTAAGAATTTTCATAATAGGGGCTCACCTGGAAATTTTCTGATCATAGTGATCCTACATCCCCAACCTCTCATCAAATTTTCCATTTCTTTCTGGAGGTCACAACACAAAAATTAAAACTTGTCGTATGGTATTAGGGCACGGGGAACTTTGGTGAAATAAAAAAATTTCACGTCCAGTGATGTAATTCGAATTATTTCTAGAACTGTTGATCATATGAGAATTATTTCAGAAAGGAATCCTAAGCTTATCTGTGGCGAATAAAACGAGGTCCCGAACAGACATCGATAAGTAATTCCGATTAGAACTTAGGAAAAATTAAAATTTTTCACGTCCAATGTTATGAATCGAATTATTTCTGAAACTGGTGATCATATGAGAATTTGTTTAGGAGGGTTTGGTGGGCTTATCTGTGACGAATAAAACGAGGTTCTAATGGTCCTGCACGGATATCGAGAAGCCAAGTAATTTCGATTAGAACTTAGGAAAAATTGAAAATTTTCATTTCTAATGATATGAGTCGAATTATTTGCGAAACTGTTGATCATCTTCTTTTCTTCCTCTTTTCTTAAGACTTAATCTTGTTTCTTCCACTATTCAGCCTTTTGAAAAACAGATGTCCAGCTGTCGTGCCATCTCTTGAGAGGGGGGGGGCGGCCGAGAGGTCTTCGTGATATGTTGATCATATGAGAACTATTTTGGGGAGGTTTAGCAGGCACCCCGGTGATCTTGGCTCCCGGCCGGCCAGCAGCACGCGCGCGGTACTAGGTGCTGGGCGCTAAACCTCCACGGTCGACAGCGTATCCCTACCCGGTCGCGTTACAGAGAGCGTTGGTGAATTATTTGAAATAAGGAATGGGTGTTCGAAGAATATAGGAAAAACAATGAAAATATCGTGAGAATATTAGTCGTATTATTATTACTCGAGTTTATTCGTATCAGTATGAAATGAAAAGCTATGTTACTTCTGAAACACCGAATGTTTATAATTTTTTCTGTAGTTGGCGGCCAAGAACATTTATATGTGAAGTGGATGCATTTTTTGAATACATATTCAGATAATATTTCTCGTTTCGTACCAACAGCCCTTAAGGTCCAGCACCATAGTCCGAATTGTGTTGTTGATCTACAAACGTGTTCTTATTATTTTGTTATGACGAAACATGTTGATTAAAGAATTTGGTGTGTCAAATGAATGGGTTGACTGAAGGCCAGAACCACGTTCCAATTTGAGGAGTTGTGTGGAATACATAGACTGATGGAAGAACTATTTATACTTAATTTTTGGTTCGATTCCTAGAACCCTGAAGGGCCAGCACCACGCCTCCAAAAGAAGGGCTGGTCACTCAAGGTTATTTTTATTTTTTTTTTTATGTTGAAAAAAGCCGGCTAAAGAATTTTAAGCGTAAAATAGATAGGCTAATGAATGGACTATTCATATGTATTTTTTTAGTTTAATTAAATAAAAAACCTTCAAGGCCAGCACCACGCTTCGAATGGAAGAGCTGGACTTTAAGATGTTTTTTATTTTTGTTCTTGATGTTCCAAAAGCCGGCAAAAAACTTTGATAACAAAAATACATAGGCTGATGGCTGAACTATTCATATGTATTTTTTGGTTAAATTTCAATAACCCTAAAGGGCTAGCACCACGCTTCGAATGGAAGAGCTGGACTCTCAAGATGTTTTTTATTTTTGTTCTTGATGTTCCAAAAACCGGCCAAAAACTTTGATAACTAAAATAGATAGGCTGGTGGATGGATTACTCATATGTATTTTTTGGGTTTAATTTCAATAACCCCAAAGGGCCAGCACCACGCTTCGAATAGAAGAGCTGGACTCTAAAGATGTTTCTTATTTTATTTCTTGATATTGCAAAAGCCGGCCAAGATCTGTGATGAGTGAAATAGATAGGCTGACAGATGGACTATTTATACGTATTTTTTCGGTTTAATTTCAGTAACCCTAAAGTGCCAGCACCACGCTTCGAATGGAAGAGCTGGACTCTCAAGATATTTTTAATTTTTCTTCTTGATGTTCCAAAAGTCGGCCAAAAACTTTGATAACCGAAATAGATAGGCTGATGGATGGACTATTCATATGTATTTTTTGGTTAAATTTCAATAACCCTAAAGGGCCAGCACCACGCTTCGAATGGAAGAGCTGGACTCTCAAGATATTTTTTATTTTTGTTCTTGATGTTCCAAAAGCTCGCCAAAAACTTTGATAACTAATATAGATAGGCTGATGGATGGACTATTCATATGTATTTTTTGGTTTAATTTCAATAACCCTAAAGCGCCAGCACCACCTCTCGAATAGAAGAGCTGGTCAGTCAAGGTGTTTTTTTATTTTTTCTTGATGCTAAAAAAAGCCGGCCAAAAAATACATATGAATAGTCCATCCATTAGCCTATCTATTTCAGTTATCAAAGTTTTTGGCCGGCTATTAGAACATCGAAAAAAAATAATAATCATCTTGAGAGTGCAACTCTTCTATTCGAAGCGCGGTGCTGGCCCTTTAGGGTTATTGAAATTTAACACAAAAATACATTTGACTAGTCCATCTATCAGCCTATCTATTTCAGTTATCAAAGTTTATGGCCGGCTCTTAGAACATCAAGAAAAAAAATAAACATCTTGAGAGTGCAGCTCTTCTATTCGAAGCGTGGTGCTGGTCCTTTAGGGTTATTGAAATTTAACACAAAAATACATATGAATAGTCCATCCATCAGCCCATCTATTTCAGTTATGAAAGTTCTTGACCGGTTTTTGGAACATCAAGAAAATAAATAAAAAACATCTTGACAGTCCAGCTCTTCTATTCGAGGCGTGGTGCTGGCCCTTGAAGATTAATTCAATTAAACCAAAAAATACATATGAATAGTCTATCCATAAGCCTATCTATTTCAGTAATCAAAGTTCTTGGCCGGCTTTTGGAACATCAAGAAGAAAAATAAAAAACATCTTGAGAGTCCAGCTGTAGGGATACGCTGTCGACCGTGGAGGTTTAGCGCCCAGCACCTAGTCCCGCGCGCGTGTTGCTGGCCGGCCGGGACCAAGATCACCGGGGTGGATTCCTTTAGCCAAGATAATCTTATTACAGCTTTTCTAATTCATATACCTATGTTATAACTTGCATAATAATTGCAACTCAACATTTCTGCTGACTTTAGACAATATGATTATAAAATGATTGTGAATGCCTCTCTCTAGGAGATTAAGTATCGAGACATTGTACGCTTTGCTTCACTTAATAAAGTTGATTTTTTAAAAATACGGTTTTTCTCTCTGAAAAAACATAATTATATAAATACATTTGATCATGTATAATTTTATACCACTTTTTCGAACAAACTTTTTTTGACATTTCAGAATTACATCCCTTTTTTATAAATCTATACCTCATTTATTGGAAATTAACCCCATATTCTATCATGAACAATTGGGGATTCGACAGTAAACTCTTAGAGTATTTTTCTTTATGCCTGTAAATAATAAAAATGTTAAAATTTTGCAATGGAGTATTAGATCGTTAAAGACTAACTGGTTAGATCTTATGGGAAAGTTACAATTTTTCAAACCAACCATAGTTGCATTGTCTGAAACCTTTATGAAACAGGATTTTAAAATCAATACATCATAATTAGAGAAGATATAGAGACGATGGCAGAGGTGGTATAGCATTTTTAATTAAAAACAACATAGAATATGAAGTAATAACCCTACATATTAACAACAAACCATCTAGAATGCAATGTCAGGCCGTAAGGGTACGTTCAGATGATGAGCGCTCAACGCGCGTTTTGCTAACGCGCGTTCACAACTACATGTATTTTGAACGCCCATCATCTGAACGTCCCTAAACAAGATATAATATGTAGTTGTAAACGCGCGTTTACAACTACATGTATTTTGAACGCCCATCATCTGAACGTGGCGTTAGCAAAACGCGCGTTGAGCGCTCATCATCTGAACGTAGCCTTAGAGTAGACAAACTAGCATTAGTACACATTTATAACCCTCCGGATATAACCTTGAAAACGGGAATAATGCACCAAATTATTTCACAAATAGGGGATCAGTTTCTAATTATCGGTGATCTCAACGCCCAAAGTCCTCAATGGGGTTCAGGTAATATCAATACCAATGGTAAAATTTTAGAAGATTTATTGGAAGCACTAGATCTGATCTTACTAAATGATGGTTCGATAACAAGATTCACTCCCTCGCATCAAAAAGAAGTGCCCCTGATGTGAGCATCTGCTCATTATCTTTGACGAACCAATGTAGATGGCAGGTAAATTTTGATTCCGCACAGAGCGACCATTATCAATACTGTTAGATATAGATCTCCAGAGGGATGCACCCTCAGTGACTTTATACAGGCCAACACATAAGTTCGACATAGATAGGGGCAATTGGTCTGAATTCAATCAGTTAATTGAAGCTAAATTACATAATACAAATATACATAATTTGAGTGATTTTAATGCAGTAACTAGATCGACTGCTGAAATTTGTATACCTTTTAAAAAAATCCCTGATAACAACAATTTTAGAGTGAGATGGTGGAATGACGAGGTTACATACATGGTCAAGAAACGTAGACAAGCACTGAAGGAATATACAAAAAATCCATCGAAAGATAACTACATCAAAGCTAATGAATTACGAGCTGCCACCAAGATCTTAATGAAAGAAAAGAAAATCAATTCATTCACCAAATTTTGTAAAAATCTAAATTTTAGGAATGGCAAAACTACCTGGAGATCAATTAGAAAATTGAAGAGTAAAAATACTCCCCACAATGCACAATCAGTTCGATCATGTCAGATCCTGTTGGATCTAATGAATAAGCTGTCACAGGTTCATGTCTCAACAGTTTGTATAAACAACCTTAACACTAACGATGCAACCCCATTTTCCTTATCAGAGTTAATGCTGTCTTTAAGCCAATGTAAACCGTCTGCTCCAGGCATCGACGAACTCCCTTATATATTTTATGAAAATCTGGATATAATCTGGATATAATGAAGCTTGAGGTCACCTGAGAGTCTAATAGGTATCAATAAAATACTTCCATTTGGAAAGCCGGGTAGACCTCTGGTATCTGCAGATAGTATAAGACCAATAGCACTATTACCTTGTGTTACAAAAATTCTAGAATGCCTTATCAAAAAAAGAATTGAAAAAACCATAGAACACCATTTGGAACAAAACCCACTTATGTGTGGATTCCGTAGAGGTCAAAGCATAAATGATAGCCTGGTATTTCTAACATCCTATATCGTCGGTTGAATGCAGAACTATACTAAGTCCGAAATTCATACTTTTCAGGAGACACGTTTTTTTTAATAGGTCAAAAGCTGATTGAAAATATATAAAAATTCTTCCATTTTGAACTTAAACTAAAAGATCCTGATTATTTTGTGATGGTCAAAATTTGCCCAAAAAGAAATTTCCGAAAAATTGGGACATAATATAGCCTTGTATGGCAGTTCTGCATATCAGAACTATTTTATGTCCACTTTCAACTAAACTATGTCCTTATATTATGGGTCAGAACTATGCTATGTCCACTTTTAACTAAACTATGTCCTTATGTTATGGGTCAGTACTATGCTATGTCCACTTAATCGCTAGATCGAACTATCACGTGAGTTTATATGAAATTGAAAAAGTGGGGTAAGGATATAAGATGGACTTGCAATACTTCTGCCTCAGATGGAGTGTAGTATCAAGCATCTTTTTAGGACATAAACCGATATTCTGGAAAAATGGACTTGGAATAGTTCTGCATTCAACTGACGATATTTAGAATGCTTTTGCAGAGAAAAAGTATGTGATGTCTGTATTTTTGGACATAAACGCAGCATAAGATAATGTTGACATAGGCGTGTTAAGGAAAGACTTGGAGGAGATTAATGTGAGTGGAAACATTGTAAATATAATATTGACTCTATTGCAGAACAGACAATTAAATGTCCGTCATCCACAAAATGATGTCTTAATGGGCCCTTACTTACCAACGAAAGGAATATTAGAAGGTTCAAAATTGAGTGCCAACCTCTTCAATCTTTACACAAGAAAATTGCCCAAAAATGCAGTTAAGGGAGTTCTCATAGGTCAATATGCAGACGATTTCTACATTATGTGTGCAGGAGATGACATAGGGGACATTTATGAGAAGATTACACAAACATTGGTAAACACGGTAGAATGGTTGGAAAATAGAAACCTCTCCATTTCACCAATTAAATCGAATGCGATAATACGTAGAATACCAGATAGGATTCCAAACCTTATAATAAAAAACATACCTTTAGAATGGAAAACTCAGGTGAAGTACCTTGGGATTTTATTAGATTATAAGCTCAACTGGAAACAACAAATAGAGATTAGCTGTAGCAAGGCTAAGAAGGGCTCTAGTTTGTTACAGATATTAGCAAAGACCTGGTGGGGTGCGCATCCAAGAAATCTAATTGCATTATGCACAGCTTTAGTGAGACCATATTTGGACATGGGTTCTCTTTTTTATGCAAGCTGCCCTAAGCAAATTCTTAAAAAATTGGATAACACCTTCATTAGAGCATTGAGAACAGCCATGGGATATATGCAGTCAACACCTGTCAACGTAATATTGGCGGAAAGCAAACTTCACTAGAAAAAAGAAGAATCACACTAGCTACTAAGTTTGTATGTAAAAATCTGCAGAAATCTACCAATTTTCGTCAGTATTGGAACAAGAAACAAAAACCTGCTTTTTTGCAAGCCTATAATAGACTTTACACCCATGAACATCTGTGCGGACAGACTGACTTATGAGGGGAGGCAGAAAATCATAGCGAAAACTATGCGGGGGGTTACGGTCAAGTCTTCAACATGATTAGAAAAGAAATTGTAAAATAGTGGCGAAATGATCTATTAATTTGGGAAAAAACTAAAGGTCGAATCTACACTCATATGAGAAGTAGAGATGAATCGATTTTAAACAGATCATACTCAATGCTTGCATCAAATCTACGTAGAGAACAATTAACAACAATAACGAGAATTCGTTCTAATCATTGTTTGACCCCAGTGCACTTAAATAGGATTGGAGTTCTATCTAGTCCCGATTGTGAATGTGGAGAGTTGGGAGATCTATATCATATTTTCCTACAATGTAGGCAGAATGAACATAACTGTAATACATTTTATACAAGACTGCAAAAATTAGGATTTGTACAACCAATTATCCTGTATGAAGTATTTTTTGCGGAAAGCGAGGAAGTCATTGAACTTATTTCAGAATTCTTAAAAAAATCAAAAATTAAGTTGTGAGGGAGAAGTATTATATTTTTGGTTATTTGTTGATATTAACATTATGTATGATCCCATGTGGTGTTTATTTTATGTTTCCTAATGTTGCTCTTTCCTATACAGGTCCAGGGAGGGCGTCTTAGGGAGATTCCTAGTAGATAACAGATAAAAAGAAAAAACACTGTGATCTGGGCAAATGCTTAGGCGAGCCCATCTTCCTCTTTTGCAGGAGTAAAAGAGGCATAGACGAAACAAACAAACAAACAAACATTGAAGATGATGAATTAGATTATTGTTATTTTTTCTCAAGAAATTCAGAAATAAACATGAATTTTCCTAATATAAAGGCGAAATCTGAGGAAAATCGTATCTTCAAGGCAATTAAGCTATATATTAACAAGGATTGGCCTGATAAATGCCCAGATGAAACATTGAGCGGTTATTTTTCAAAAAGGTTCGAATTGGTGATTTAAGATAATTGTACTTTCTGGAATCCTAGAATCTTAATACCAGAGTCATTGCGGGTGTTCATTCTAGAGGAATTACACTCTACATATTTGGGAATTGTAAAGATAAAATCAATTGCACGCAAATATTTCTAGTGACCAGGAATTGATAAAGATATAGAGTTGCTCAAAAAAATATTTGAATCTTGTAGTAAACATTTCGCTAGTCCCGACAGAATTTTATTACATCTTGGCTAATGTGAACGACATTTCAATCAATTTTCAAATTATACTAGATCTAGAATTAGTGTAAATATCCCATAAGCAATACTATAAAACATTTTAAGGCGTAAAATTATTACCAACCAACGAAATTTTATGTTTTCATTAGGATAAAAAAATCTAGCCGATAGGTAATGTCAAGCAAAGATGAAATGTCATAAATTCGAATGAATTTTGAATCATTACGTAATATCAAAAGATGGGCCACCAATCCTGGGGCCGAGATTTCCTGAATTATTTTGATATACAGTCTCGAAATTTTAATTTTATGAAAAAAATTCAGCCAATGATAAAAAAATCTCGGAATTATTGCAGGTATATAATTCTTTATTTTCTGAAAGGATTAAGAAAATTTAACAAAAGTGTTGCAAGTACAGGGTCTCTATAAATGATTGTAACAGTTCAGTTGGCTTTGGATTATTCTCATTTTGCCGCTTCCTATGCAAAACACAGAATTCTATGATCATGCAGTGCTCTGATTGGTGGGAGATTGGTATTCTGTAGCGGCAAAGTAATCCAAAGCCAACACCGCTGTTACTATCATTTATAAAGACCCTGTATAAAATTGAAACATTCAAACGTGAGTTCGAAAAGTTTTTAGGCCCGGCCATTACCTTATGCTATCAGAGATCTTGTTGAACAGAAAATTAATAGACTTATATGTAGGTATCCTGACACCAGTGAGCTTCAGCGAATATGGGCGACTCCTGTGGTGCCAATAATAAAGAAAAATGGATAGGTTATGCTATGTGCGGACTTCAAAGTTACCATAAACCCTCACATTCAAGTGGACCAATACCCAATTCCACGCATAGAGGATCTGTTTGGTAGGCTGCAAGGAGGAGAACAATTCACGATATTGGACTTATCACAAGCATACCAGCAGATACCTGTGGATGAGCCCTCTAAGAAGCTCTCAACTATCTCCACACACAAGGTATAATCTTTTAATGATAATGATGATGATAATATTTATTCATCCAAGAACTTATTGTTACAAAAAATTGTACAATCAAGGTTGAATACGTCATATATGGCAAGTAATACAAAAAAACAAAATAATGCAGTTCAAGAACAGATTAATTCCTACACCAGACAAAAAAATTCTGTCAGAGATTATGGTTCACATTGAATAAGCATTTCACATAAAGTTTTCTTGAAAATTTTTTGATTTAATTTCTTGATTTTTCAAGGCAAGGCATTGAATAGCTTTAGACCCATGTGTAAGGTAGACTTCGCTGTAAGAGACAATGATGGTCGCGGTTACAGGTAACGCTCAGTGTGCCTAGTATTATTACAGGTTAAGTAGTTCTTAAAGTATTCAGAATGATCTATCAAGAAAACAAGTACTCTGTAAATATATAAGCCGTATGCAGTTAGAAAATTATTTGCCTTGAAGTGACCTCTAGAAGACTCTCTGAAACTCAACCTTACCATCATCCTTAGCATGAACTTTTGTCTGAAAAAAACTGATTGCATTCCAGCACTACTACCCCAAAAAAGTATACCGTATGATAAGATGGACTGAAAGTTTGAATAATAGATAGTTTTCAAAGTAGGAAAATCAGCTTTAGTTTTAAGAACATTATTTTTTTTATTATTATTATTGCAAATTTACAATCTGCTCTACATGGGTAATAAGTAAATGATTTATGTGAATTCAGACTTGAGACAGGTGCCGCCCAGTGGCGACGCTCTGGGTTTCATCTACATAGATCTTCTGGCAAAGTCCTCTTCAGTCATCTTGTAGTAGTATTGTTGAATAGTTCATGAATGAGGGTAGTTTCGTGATTATTGCTGCGGATCTCATACTTTTTAGAAATAATACTTGATAACATCGTTTATATATGGTATGTTCAGATCACTATGGATTGTTAGGTTTGAAACATACCAGGAGGCGTTTGCTATCATTCTCAAAGTTTTGGATTGGAATGCTTGAAGGATTTTCGTGTTTGATATCTTACTGCATCCCCAAAGTTCTATGCAATTTAAGTATGATTATGTAGATTTTTATTTTGTTCTCCAATGATAACTAGGAGTATCTATTCAGCAGCCAGTACATTTTTTTGATTTTCAGGTCCAGTTGGTATCTTTTAGCCTTGATATGAGATTTCCAGGTTAGTTTATCATCCAAGTATAAACCAATGTACTTTACTTCTGACTTCGTTGGGATAGGAGAGTTGTTTAACCTAACCGGGGGACAAATATCCTTTCTGAGGGTGAAGATGATGTGGGTAGACTTACTATTATTTACTTTCATCTTCCACTTTACAAGCCACTTTTCTAACAAGTTGAGATGTGATTGAAGATTAGGGCTGTATCGTCTGCGAAAGTCGCTATTAGGGTGCTGTCAGTTTGTGGAATATCCTGCGTAAACAAAAGATATAAGAAGGGACCTAGTACACTACCCTAAGGTACTCCGGTTTGAATGAGGTGATAGTCAGATAAGGTATTATCTATTTTCACCTTAAAATACCTATCACTGAGGTATGACTCCAAAAGAATATACAATTGATCACTCATGTGCTTTTTGATTTTGTATAGGAGTCCAGGATGCCACACTTTATCAAATGCCTGCTCAATATCAAGAAAAACAGAAGAGCATATTTTCTAGGCTTTCCGTTATTTTATTTACCACTCTATGGCATTGTTGAATTGTAGAGTGTTTCTGTCTGAATCCAAACTGATGATCGGGGATTAGGTCTTTCAGGATGCCTGTTATTTCTATTCTGTAGAGCAACAGTCTCTCAAATACTTTGGATAGGATTGGTATAAGGCTTATCGGTCTATATGATCGAACTTCAGAAGGGGCCTTTCCAGGTTTCTGAATCATAATGATATGAGCATATTTCCATTGAATAGGGAAGTACCAGAGCCGTAACATGCTGTTGTATATGGTTGTTAAGAGTACTATGGCCTTCTTAGGCAAGTGCTTTAGTACTTCTGCTGTTATTAGGTCATATCCTGGGGCCTTATGGGTGTTAAGAAGCTTTCGATTGGCAGTGAAAGCTGACATTGAGCATTCAAGTAATTCAGAACTTCTTCGTCATCGCATTTGGTTTGGGGTGGAGTGGAAATATTTGCTAGGATTTTTGCAAATGTGTCTGCTTTTTCTTCGTTTGATCTTGCCCATTCTGTGTTTGCTTTTCTTATTGGTGGAATTGCTGTTGTAGGTCTTTTGAATTTTTTTGTTGCCTTCCATAGCGATTGATCATCAGGTGTCAAATTGTTCATATAATGAGCAAATGTGTAATTTTTTGCCTGTTGTAACGCATTATGTAGCTGATGGTTTAGTCTATTCACTTGTGATTTATCAGTTGGGTTTCTAGAGTTTTGTCATTTTCGGCGGGCTCTACGTTTTTGGTTTACTAGTAATTTTATATGTAGTGGAATATTGTGGCTGTCGGGTACTCCTTTATTGTTTTCAGGTGTTGCTTCCCATGCTGAAGTCTGGATCCGTGTTGTCATATACTGTACTGTCATATAGTTATTAAATTGTATCTTGTGCGCAGTTAATGGGGATACACACGCATGTATTTGTACAGATGAATTAATAAAGCAGTTGAAATTCAGACTACATCAAGTACGTTTATTAATATCCCCAACATTATAAATCTACATATAAAACATGGCGCAGTCTGAAAGAGAAAATTAAAATTAAAACTATAAGTATACGGAAAGTTAATAAAAATAAGTGAAGTTAAATATCTACGAAGTAAAATTATTTAAAAATGGAAAATATCAGAAAACCAGATGCTATGGAAGCTGATAAGGATCCTGCAGAAGCATGGCGTCTCTTCAAACAGAAATTTAAAATATTTCTACTAGCATCGAAACAACATGACGATCCATCCGATATAAAATGTGCTCTTCTTCTCAACTATATTGGAGACAAAGGTTTGAAGATTTACAACACCTTTAAAATGAAGAAAGAAGATGCCATGGATTACTCGAAAGTATTAGAGAAATTCGAAGAATATTTTAAACCAACAAAAATGTCACATACGAGAGTCCAATGAAACAATTGATGAATATGTGACCTTTGAATTAATTAAGTGAAACCTGCGAATTTTCCACGCTAACAGATAGTTTAATAAAGAACAGATTGATATTAGGCATAAAGGACAACGCTGTGAAGGACAGGCTATTGAGAACCAAGAGCCTTGATTTGGAAAAAGCCATTCAAATCTGTAAATCGGCTGAAATTACAAAAAGTCAGCTGGAAAAAATAAGCTCCACAAGGTCATTTAGTTAATCAATAGAAGAAAATGGGATCAATTTATTGAGAAGAAAAGGACAGAAGAACGAACATGGCAACGCAGCATTTCAGAACTCCAGAACGACAAAATGGAAGAAAATTCAGTACGCAGGCACGCGAGCGCAATTCGAATTTTCCAGATACCAGTGCGCAGAGGGAAACTTCAATATGTCAAAGGTATCAACTCAAATTCAATTCATGTGGAAGATGTGGTACCAAACATAAACAAGGTCAATGTCCAGCTTTCAGTAAGAAGTGCAGTTCATGTAATAAAATGAACCATTTTTCAAAATTATGCAAAACTTATTAGAAATCGTTGTATATACAGGGTGTTTCATCATAAACTGTACAAACATATATTTTCATGTAGAGGACATCGGGAGAATCATTTTTGCCTTATACAATATATGTATCCCGTTTTCGAAGCATAAGCGCCATTTTTGAGTAAGATTCTTATGAGTGTGGTCAGTTATGTTTAATAGCTAAAGTAACGGTTTTTGGTCAAATCTCTGTATTTTTGGGTCCTCTATTCAGAAAAGTTGACGAACTCCGAAAAATTTCTTACAAAATGCCGGAAGACCAGCAATGTTCCTATTTTTTCTTGCGGTTGTCAAATTAACTTTTATTTTCTGAATTAACACAATTTTCTGAGAATTTCTGTGAAAAAATTTTTTCAAAAATCGAACACAATTTTTTTTACATGTCTACCGCAATGAAAAAATTTCACTCGAAATGGATAAAATTTTGTACAAGTGTACTTCTTGAATTATCAATCACGAATATGAAAACAGAATTGAAAAATATAGAACGGTTTCGTTACTACAGGCATTCAAATATTTCTTTCAGACCTCTGAAATAATGAGAGAAAATTTGTTTTGAATTCTAGAGTCAAAATAATTGAATTATTGACATGTCCAAACATTCTAGATGAATTTATAAAAAAAAATTCAGTGAAACTTAGTTGGGACTCGAACTGACGTAGGTATTAAATAGGGAAATGGCACTGTTCTAAGGATAATAATATTCGTTGCAAGGCAACGGTAGTTCGTAGTTCATAGAGTTTGACTAGTTTTCGAATTTCAGTGAATATAATTTAGCCAGTAGTCAAACTCTATGAACTACGAACTACCGTTGCCTGGCAACGAATATTATTATCCTTAGAACAGTGCCATTTCCATATTTAATACCTACGTCGGTTCGAGTCCCAACTAAGTATCACTGAATTTTTTTTATAAATTCATCTAGAATGTTTGGATATGCCAATTATTTAATTATTTTGACTCTAGAATTCAAAACAAATTTTCTTTCATTATTTCAGAGGTCTGAACGAAATATTTGAATGCCTGTAGTAACGAAACCGGTCGATATTTTTCAATTCCGTTTTCATATTCGTGATTGATAATTCAAGAAGTACCATTGTACAAAATTTCATCCATTTCGAGTGAATTTTTTTTATCGCTGTAGACATGTAAAAAAAGTTGTGTTCGATTTTTGAAAAAATTTTTTCACAGAAATTCTTAGAAAATTGTGTTCATTCAGAAAATAAAAGTTAATTCGACAACTGCAAAAAAAAATTAGGAACATTGCAGGTCTTATGCCATTTATAATTGTTTTTTCGGAGTTCGTCAACTTTTCTGAATAGAGGACCCAAAAATACTGAGATTTGACCAAAAACCGTTACTTCAACTATTAAACATAACTGACCAGACTCATAAGAATCTTAATCAAAAATGACGTTTGACACCCTGTATCTCGCTTATGCTTCGAAAACGGGATATATTGTATGAGGCAAAAATGATTCTTCCGATGTGCTCTACACGAAAATATATGTTTATCCAGTTTATGATGAAACACCCTGCATAATGTAAACCAACATGAATCAAGTTCTGAAGATTTATTTGTGGGTATGATTAACAATAAAAATAATTCTGAAGATTGGATAGTAGCTTTAATAATTAGAAACAAAACATTATATTTCAAAGTAGATTCAGGTGCTCAAGCCAATGAGATATCATTTGAAACATATAAAAATTATCTAAACAGTATACAACTAACCAAATGTAAATCGAGGTTACATACATACACAGGTGAAACATTGAACATAGGTACAGTTAATTTAAATTACAAATATAATATAGAAATAATGAATATGATGTAAAATTTTATATTGTCAGGAATTCTGGACCGACTATTTTAGGACTTCAAACAATAAGAGATCTCAACATAGCTAAATTGGTACTCAATGTAGAGGAGAATATTTTAGAACGATACAGCGATGTTTTCAGAGGAATTGGATGCCTTCCAGGTCAATACAACATAAGAATCAAACCTAATGCACAGCCTGTAGTTCATTGTGCTAGGAGAATTCCAATAAATATTCACAACAAACTGAAAAGTAAGTTAGACAGGTTATGTAAACAAAATATTATTGCGAAAGAAACTGAACCAACTGAATGGGTAAACTCTTTGGTAATTGTAAGTAAAGCTGATGGTGACTTTCGATTATGCGTAGATCCTCAAGATTTAAATGAAGTCATTTATAGAGAACATTTTCAAATTCCTACATTTGAAGAAACAATAAATAAATTACAGAATGCTAAATATGTTTCGGTACTTGATGTAGCTAATGGTTTTTGGAACATTAAATTAGATAGAAAAAGTTCAAAACTCGGTACTTTTAACACCAATTTTTAAGACTTCCATATGGTTTAAAAAGTGCGAGTGAATACTTTCAAAAGAAAATACTTGAATGCTTTGAAGGTATTGAAGGAATAACAATATACAGGGTGTCTCACTAGTGACGCCGCGGACGATATTAGCGTAACGGTAAAAGTTTGGCAAAATTTTTTAATGCAATCTTTAATGATATCAAGAGTAGCACAACCTAAAAATATTTTTGAATCTATAGGGTGTCCCACAAAAGAGGAATAGAGGGTGACTTTGATTTTTCAAATGGGACACCCTATATTCAGTAGTGTTTCTGAATTCTCTAGGTCTTCCTGCATACTCCTATATACTTTTCACATGATTTTGTTCAATAGTTTTCCAAATATTTGACATTTTGGCAAAAAAATGATTCTTGTAGAGACAATGGTATCTGATTATATTTCACGAACAATTTCACACACCAATAACAGCTTTTTATGGATTGAAAGACAAGACTTTGAAGTATCATAGCCAGCCATAATAAAGCATCTCTAGCTTATGGAGTGTTCACAAAAAGACTATCAACATGACGAATTTCAAATCGATTTATCTTCATTTTTTCAAATGCAATGCATATAATTTTTTTTCATAATTGTGATCACTATTCATTTTACTTCACTTTTTGTCAAATACATGATATACATATTTTCAGCCAAATAGGAGTTTTCTGATTTTTTTCGAAATGGTTCCCTTAAATCCACATTCTTCTGAATTCAAATAGCAGAATTTGTTTTTCTGTGGTTATTGAGAACTGTCAAATTATTTTGCTTGGAATTTACATAAGTAATGGTAGCTTCCAATTCATATTATCATATTTTTGCGACATGAAACAAGAAAGTTCAGATGTATCTACCACTTGAAATGTGATAAAATCAGTCATTGAAAAAAGGAAGTCGCCTACCCATTCTGCACCTATATTTTTCAAGATGAATTAATGATAACTATCCACATTCTCTGTAAAATACTTAGAGGAATATTTTCCAACAAATTTGGCAATTCACCCCTCAAGAAGGATAGATAAGCATCCCCATCAAAACGGCCGTCGAAAAAATGTGGCCCGATTACATAATCACCCAAAACTCCACCCCAGACCATTACAGACCATTTATGCTGTCCATCTACAGTTCTGTGGAAATGTAGATTTTCTGTTGCATAAAAATGAGAATTTTTTCGATTTTCCGTCTCGATATTCCGAAATATCGCTTCATCACTGAATAAAACATATTCAAAAAAGTCTGGGATTTCTTCTATTTGACCGATAGCCCATTCGCAGAAATGTCTTCTATTTATAAAGTCTCCATCACTGAGTGCTTGTAAAATATTCATATGGAAGGGAAAATACTTATTCTTTTTTGTTATTCTTGATATAGTGCTCTTATTTATTTCCAATGAGTTTTCCAACTTTCTGGTACTGGTATGTGGGTCCTCGATTAAATTAAGGAGGACATTTAAAGTATTATCTTCATTTGAAGCGGTTTTAATTCTTTCCGTTTTAGGATACCCAACATTCCCAGATGTTCCAAACTCAATTTTCAATCGCTCAAAAACTCGAACACTAGGCTTTCTTCTTTCCGGAAACTTTTGAGCATATATTCTTGACGGCAAAAAACAGTTTTCTGAGGCTTCCCCGATGCAATAAATCATTTGTATCCTTTCCTCTCTCGAGTAATTCATCATGAGATTATTCTTGAATCGAAACACCTATACGAATTTATTATAATGATAAACAAATACAAACTAACTGATTGTTGTAAGAGCTTTTCGAACAATTTGAATAATTTGACAGTTCTCAATAACCACAGAAAAGCAAATTCTGCTATTTGAATTCAGAGATATGTGGATTTTAGGGAACCATTTCGAAAAAGTTCGGAAAACTTCTATTTGGCTGAAAATATGTATATCATGTATTTGACAAAAAGTGAAGTAAAATGAATAGTGATCACAATTATGAAAAAAAATTATATGCATTGCATTTGAAAAAATGAAGATAAATCAATTTGAAATTCGTCATGTTGATAGTCTTTTTGTGAACACTCCATAAGCTAGAGATGCTTTATTATGGCTGGCTATGATACTTCAAAGTCTTGTCTTTCAATCCATAAAAAGCTGTTATTGGTGTGTGAAATTGTTCGTGAAATATAATCAGATACCATTGTCTCTACAAGAATCATTTTTTTGCCAAAATGTCAAATATTTGGAAAACTATTGAACAAAATCATGTGAAAAGTATATAGGAGTATGCAGGAAGACCTAGAGAATTCAGAAACACTACTGAATATAGGGTGTCCCATTTGAAAAATCAAAGTCACCCTCTATTCCTCTTTTGTGGGACACCCTATAGATTCAAAAATATTTTTAGGTTGTGCTACTCTTGATATCATTAAAGATTGCATTAAAAAATTTTGCCAAACTTTTACCGTTACGCTAATATCGTCCGTGGCGTCACTAGTGAGACACCCTGTATATTGATGATATTTTAATATGGGGATCAACTAAAGAAGAACATGACGAGAGACTAATAAAAGTACTTGAAAGAGCTAAACTCATGAATATAAAATTCAATAAAAATAAATGCAGAATTAACGCTAATAAAATAAAATATTTGGGTCATATAATCACAAATGAAGGAATAGAACCTGACAATTCTAAAATAAATATAATAAAAAATTATCCAGTTCCTACTTCAGTGAAGGAACTTCAAAGATTTTTAGGTATATTAAATTACTTACACAACTTCATACCAAATTTATCGGAAATTAATAAACCTTTGAGAGATCTCTGGAAAAATAACACTTGTTTTCAGTGGGAAGATACACAGCAGAAAGCGTTTGAAAAGCTAAAATTTATAAGCCAAATATACCCGTTACATTAACTGTAGATGCAGGTAAACATGCTTTAGGTGCAGCCTTAATTCAAAATGGAAAACCTGTAGCTTATTCTTCTAAATCTCTCACAGAAACACAGCAATCATATGCACAAATTGAACAAGAGTTGCTCGCTATTGTTCACGGTTGTAAGAAATATCACCACTTTATTTTTGGTAATCCAGTGAACATTGAAACAGACCATAAACCTCTTCTGAGTCTTTTGAAA
Organism: Propylea japonica; assembly: GCA_013421045.1. Classification (NCBI taxonomy): domain Eukaryota; kingdom Metazoa; phylum Arthropoda; class Insecta; order Coleoptera; family Coccinellidae; genus Propylea; species Propylea japonica. The sequence continues at coordinate 28,332,585 of CM024242.1, forward strand.
AAACCTTTAGCTAAATATCCTATGCGTTTACAGAGAATGCTTTTCGATTTACAAATGTATGATAAAAATTTAACTTACAAACTTGGCAAGAAAATGTACATAGCTGATGCACTCAGCAGGCTCAATGTATCATCTCGTGAAGATGTGATGGAGAAAATGTATAGTAACAAGCTTGCCTTCAGCGAAAAATTTACCATTCTGACGAAGATATGAGAGTTTATAGTTGTAGCACTTTTGCAAAGAACAACCTGTATCTCTGAAACTAATAGCCTTATGGGACATTTATACCCCCAATCCTCATTCAGTTCGATGTCCTCTATCTCCAGTTAGCCGTTGTCCCATACGTCACCAGTCACCCTGTATTTCACCATCGCATTGCATCAAGACTAGAAATCTTTTCGAATTCTTCCACCACTAGCGGTTTCAAGGAGAGAAATCGGGGTAAATATCATCCCTAAAAATTTTTCGATCGGTCATTTACTTTTATTCTACAAATGAATATTCATGAATTTTGGATTTTAACTTTTTTTCTATCATATCTTTTTGAAATTTAAACCCGCCCTCCTAAGCCAATTATCAATCTTCCACAATCAAAATTTTTGCCGGAGAGTTTTTCCAATGGAAATAACAAAATGTTATGATAAACTTCGGTTCTGATGAAAACTGTTGAATATTTCAAAATTTTTCTCTTCTTTGTAGAAAAGTTTGTTTTTTAATAATAAAACGAAGGAAATGTTGAAAAGGAGAATGAGGAAAATATTGATTCAAAAAAAAACTTCGTTTATTGGACAAAAAATACACACATATTTTGGAATATACTAAATCTACTATCACATAAGAATATTGAGAGTTGGATAAGAGTATTATACATCAGCAGTAGTTGACATTGTACAAGGGCGTAGCCAGGGGAGGCGAACGCTTTGCCTGAATTCTAGAACATACCATACAACAATTAACTGAAAGAGTTTCTAAACACCGAGAATTAATATCAGCCTTATCTGGTCTGCTACCCCAGAATTTTAACAGAGAATATAAATTAGAAGACGCATTATCGATGTATTTTTCACTACTGCCAGAAAAAAATAGAAACTTAATTGAAGCAGAACTGAAATATGGAAAATGTCAATGAATTCCATTTCAAAATCGGCATTAGAATGCTTAGATGAGTGCAATCAGAATATGTATCCGAACATCTACATCCTACTACAAATTTTAGCTACGATTCCAGTATCTACTGCTACTACAGAAAGAAATTTTTTCAGCTTGAGGAGAATAAAAAATTACCTGCGCAATTCTTCTAGCGAAACTAGATTGAATAGGTATGAATATTCATTATAGTGTGAAAATTGATGAAAATGAAGTGGTGACCAATTCGCTAGAAAAAAAAGACGGATAGACTTTAACTGAAGGAATTCACCATAAAAAATATTGTTTGTGTTTTTTGTCACTATTTCATTTTTAATACCTAATTCATATGTTGCTGGCACTATTTTGGAGTAAAACATTAAAAAACTCAATTTAGTTTCAATGAAAGCACACATCCACACTAATTTCATATTGATTCATCCTGTAAGTATTGTTTGGGAAATAAATATAGTTTTTTAAGTTTTTTTTTGAGTGAATAAAAATTAAATTCTGAAGCATATTTGAAAAATAGGTTTACCTAACTTAACCAGGAATATATATGTTGAATATTGTTTCCGAAGTAGGAAAATGATTATTGAAGTCTTAAAAACAACAAATACTTGCTACAGAAAGCTACTCTCACAAAATTCCTGGCACCTACAAAGTCAATTGCCAAAATGTCAAAAACCCCCCCCGAAATTAATTCCTGGCTACGCCCTTGACATTGTATGAAGAAGGATTTTTTGTTTATACATGCTCAATGTCCTCGTTATAATGTTTTCTGAACTTTGTAGATGCCCTTAAATTTTAGTTGGTCTTCGTCACCACAATTGTGAGAAATCCAAACAAAAAAAAATTTTCTATATAAGCTACTATAATGATCATGAAGACTATATAAGTTTTTCTTTGACATATCACGTATGAAATATTTCAATAACTGGACCGAACTTCGAGAAGAAAGCAGTTAGTAGTACCTATGTTGAATTTTCATGGTGGAAAATTCATTTTTTCTGAAATCTGGGGAATAGCGTATCCTGTGCAAGCCCCTCGGCAGAAGCCTACTCTACCTAAGGGTTAATCCGGCTCTTGAGAAGCGCCTGTGCTAATTATTCGAATATGAATCCGAGCCCTACTCTGGAGAAGCGTCTATGCCAACCTACGTGGGAATTGAGAGCATTCTGCGAGAAAAAGTATATTCCGCAAAAATCGCACGGAAATTTCTTTTTTCCGTTTGTATTTTTTATATCACACGATTTTGAAATTTTGGTGGAATGTCTTGGCGTGTCAGCTAAGCGATATTTCTTCGGATTGGGATCATTTTCCTTATCAATTTGATCGATATTTTTAGTACCGCTGGAGTCAGACCGCTTCCTTTTTCCTGCGTTCCTCAGGATCGCTTTGATCGGAAAAACCACTGTCGATGCGTTCCGTGTTATCTGAAAAAAAGACATAAAAATTATTATCATTGCTGAAAAAACTATAGCGGCTGTGAAAACTTTTCTACATTTCAGATTAAAAGATTAATAAACACAAGTATATTATGCGACGAGAGTATAATGATAGCTTTTATTCACAGGATAAAGTTTAGGCTACGAGCCGTAGGCGAGTGGCCCAAATCACCGAGTGAATAATAGACATTATAAGCGAGTAGCATTACTATACTTAATCCACGACCACTGAATATATTTCTTGAGGATTTTAACATTTGGTGACCGTTACAAACCCTTCTATCATAAATGTGGAAAAAGTCAACTTGACACAAGAGAAATTATTGCAGAACT